>OY856409.1:1855961892-1857386892 GCA_963693085.1 Alisma plantago-aquatica
TAGATGTTGTGCTGGCCTCTGACATAGTAGTGATGATGATGAGCCGCCGCGACCTCCATGGAAGAATTGCGTGATACTACTCTCTCTCGTGGCTGTTCTTGTGACTGGGAATCATGGAGGGAGGGAGGGAGTGGGAGAGGGCGTTGGATGGATGAGAAACGGCTTAGGAGAAAATACAAGTTAATTTAAATAAAAAATATTTGTGTTGGTTGTTTGAAAGGAGAGAATCAAAGAACCGTTTCTGTGAGATAGAGAGAGAAATAAAGAATTAAAGATAATAAAAGTTAATAGGAGAATGTGAGAATAAAAATGTAGGAACAAAATTTCTTTAAAAAAAAAAGAGTGAATTAAAGAGAATGCAGTATTAAACTCGTTCTTTTTATAGTTGTATAGATGTATAGTTGTACGTATCTAGTAGTCAAACCTAGCGATCTTCTTCCATTCTAGGCAGCGAAGGACGGCGAGTAATGGAAGTCACGAGCTGTTGAAAAGGCAGCTAGTATAATAACAGTAACAATTCAGAAAAATTTATGACGGTGCCGGAAAACATGTGAAACAAGCTATTAACGCCGTCACCCGTCAGTGTACTTGTCAACAGTTTTATGTGAATGTTATAAAAACACAGAAAAGTATCCTTTACAGACAAACTTCTCTGAATAATTTTACAAAATGCCTTCACAAGAGATAGGGACAACAAATTAGGTTGCCACTCTTTCTAGGATCGTCATTACTTTTGAACGTGAGATTATGATGAGGCATATTTACATCAACCAGAACCACTGACATAGGCAGTATTTAGCCAAAGGGTGGGTACCTTATTCTTGTAAATGAAAGGATAGGGCACAACTCACAAGACAGGATATTACATGTATTTTTTTCAAAATCTATAATAGGTATGCCTTTTTTTTTGAAGTTAAATAGACCAATTTCATTATTGATGAGCCATTCGGCATCTACATGAGGAGAAAAATAAACTAAAAGACCACACAAAAATCAAGAATAGATACAAACCACCACAAAAATTCATATCGGAATCTGATAAGGACAATGATGTATAGATCACTCTTCTTCTTCGTTGGCTAAGACAGCTTTCTATGAGGAATATCTTCAACCTGAGTATGTATATGCGGTAGAGTACCTGCACCAAATTGGTGTTCCAAAAGGATATTTTTCCCGCACTTGCTGTCATACAAACTCCACAATAAATTGACCGAGAAAGAAAAATCTACCACGAAAAGAGAAAGCAGTACTGATTAGCAGCGAGATAGACAAAATAAGAGAACAATTTAAACAGAAAGCCAGTAAAAGAGAAAGGAGATAAGAAACTCATCACAGTCGGGCTCAACGACAGGAAGGAAGAAGACCGCTGCCTCCAAAAACACCACACTCACACACCTCCCGAAAAAGAGACTCTGCTGATAACGGACGAGAAGAGGCCGAGGGGGAGCGGGGCACCACTTTGCGGCGGTCAAACCCCCTCCTCCCAGCCAACCACCTATGGAAGAAGAAACCCTAGCGGCGCTAGGGTGAGAGAGCCGCACAGCTGAGGAGTTATTTTCCCGTTCCACAGTAGTATTATAACAGATATGTCTTGAGTAGTGTACATTTTGACAAATACAGGTGGGGCCTCCATTAGGCTACGCCGGTGACCACAACTAATGTGCCCAAAGTAACCACGTCAAAATATTGACACGTTCACTGTCATAACTCCTTTTTGGTTTAGGAGGTAAGCATGGCCCAGCCGAAAGGTTTGGGTCCCGCAGTGGTACGGAGTGGATTACATCGGCATGATAGTGAGCATATATGGTAGCCCCTTCAACTCTAGATCACAATGGAGTGAGAAGAAGACAAAAACGAGTACTTTTTGTTTTTGTCAATGACGATAAAGATAATTATTCACACGAAGACGAAGAGAGTAAAATGAAAACAACAAAAGTCGAGTGAAGATGAGACCCTAATTGGTGAGCGCCGATTCATTGTTCCGAACACCCTGTTTCATACCTCTTGTAATTAATTCCAACCGTAAAACTTCTCCATTAGTTTTTTTTTCGGGGTGAATTTTTGTGATAAATGTGTATCCGCAATAGTACCATGTAACAGGAATTTAAGTCCCTAATTGGCGTAGGATTGGGGCAGGGAGTCAAAAATCGAGTTTCTAGCTAGGAGAACAGCAATGATGCCGTACCATTCAAAGAAGATGGTGTTAGGAGTCAAACCCGTGTCCGGAGTTTTCTTGGCGATGAAAGTCCGGTGGACTGGAAGAAGCTCTGTGTTCATTTTAGTTATGCAACTATTGCACTGTCAACCACATCAAGCTAGAATTTGCTTTCCTTTTGTAATAGTTTTGTGTTCCGCTTTTGCCATAGAATGATTCCCTTTTTTGACGCGGCTCTCTGTGTAATTAATGAGGCCGTGTCGGTGACTGCACAAGCACAACCAAACGTAAACTGGAGAGAGAAAGAGAGATGCAATGTCCAAACTGCTTAAATTTTCAGCTCTTTATCTGTTGTCAATGAGAAATCCTGTGTAAACCCAGTAGCTCCTTCAACAAAACGAAGACGCAAAGCAAAAGGGAGATAACGATACCTTGCTTCCACGCCTGTGTCAACCAAACAGCGTCATACGTCAACTATTCCTTATACCAGCACACAACTAACTAGCAACGGAGGCTACTCGGCGCATAAAGATCAACCCTGGCGTAGCCGGTGTATGTTAAGCAACATATTATACATAGAAGAAAGGAATCATACTTGGGAACATAATCAGTCGGTGCATGTTGACTAGCATAACGTTTAACAGTCATAGCGCTTATGATCACTTCCTATATTTGATGAGATTCATGTTTATCAAGGAACCCGTTCCTCGTGGCGGTTGGTCTGTACATACCATCTGTGTATAGACTTTTCAAGACGGAAGCTCCGGCAAAAAGATAAGGTTGCCACAATTTGACGGCATCATGCGGTGTGGTGAGTAGCCAGCCAACCCAATTGCTTCTCAATTCATGTACTGACCGCAATTAATGAGCCACTGTTTTGTCGGTAGAAGAAGGCTCAGGAAGAGTGTCGACTGTCAGGTAGTACACCACCAACAACGAATGTGGTCTCCCTCGTCTCACGCGCGCATACGTGTCATGCTGCCGCATTTCAGTTCCTAAAACAAGAACTACCGGCCAGCCACCCGCTGGTATACCTGGTTCTCGGAACCGTGCACCTTCTGCCCCACTACTTGCAATAGCATTTAGTAACAATTAATGTAATAAAAGATGAGAGAAGTAGAAGAGAGAGAAAATAGTTTTGTCCATAACTTTTAATCTGAAACGTATTTTTCGACGAAATAAATTACATTAGAATCCTTATAGAAAATATTTTCTAACGAGACTAGTGTTGACATATTTTGAAATAATGATATTACGCGAGAAATATAATATCATATATTAGGATACCATACACATGTTCTGAGTACAGACGTACAATACTCGTGAGTACTGTACTTTTGAATGAAACAGGATCAACAATACTCGTGAGTACTGTACTTATAGATCCATAAGTACTGCAGCCACTTGTTAATACTCAAGCATAAGTACATCACTTACCAAATTACAAAACCAAGCATAATCGTATAACTGATGTAGAAGTATAAGTACAGTACCTTCGGAATCACATAACAACATTAGTCATCTGGACAATTTCTTTTACATAATGCAGACATAAGTTGAGTACCTACTTGTTAATGATCTCAAAAGTACAATACACATTAGGTCAAAAATCACCTATAAAATGCAACCATAAGTATTGTACCCACATGTTAATTTCAACTCAGTTACTGAAGCATAAGTACAGTACCTAACAAATTATATATCAAGCATAAATCAAAAGTACAGTACTCACGAGTACTGTACGTCTGTACCCAGAACATGTGTATGATATCATAATATATGGTACTATGTTTCTCACGTATTATCTTTATTTCAAAATATGTCAACACTAGTCTCGTTGGAAAGTATTTTTTACAAGGATTCTAATGCAATTTATTTCATCAAAAAATATACTCCGGATTGAAAGTTATGGACAAAAACATTTTCTCTCTCTTCTACTTCCCTCATCCTTTATTATTTTAATTGCTACTAACATACACAGTTGGCACAGCAGGAGGCCAGTCCCGAGGACTAGGTAGGCTCCCACGGATGTGGCCGGTTATACGTAGAATTTTTCTAAAACAAAATGGAGTGCAGCAGGCGTTGCTCCCATCGATGTGCGTTTCGGAGGGTTTGAGAGTTGCGACGGGGGATTGGGTTGACGTGATATGGGTGGATAGTGAGTGACATGTTAGATGATTTGAGTTGGTTTGTAGAAATATAAGAGAGATTTTTATTTTATTGATAAATTTTAACTTGTGACAAAATAAATATGATTTCGTTAAAAAATATATATATTCCAACAACACTACTATCGACATATTTTTGAACAGAATAATACAATAATAATTGACCTATGGAGAGAGAATGAGTGAAAAACTAAGAAAAAATTGTATCGTATGTAACTGTCAATCCATAATATTTTCTTGACGAAATAAAAAACTTTAGATTCGTACAAATACAATCCAACAAGACAATGTTGATATAGTACAAAAAATATGTGTCAAAACATGACTAATGAAAAATATATTTGTAACATATGGTAAAGTAAAGATTCACTACACTAAGAGATTTCAAGAGTATGAGGCATGTTAACAATTTAGATTTTCTGCCAAACAAATAGCATGTAAAGAGCAAGCATGATACATTATGACTAAATTAAACTAATATAGGGTTGAGGCACCTACCAACCTCAACCAAGAGGAGAGGGGGGAAATGCACATCCCAAACCTCAAATATATATAAAGTGACAGGGGGACTAAAATCCCAGTACCTAGCAGGAGGACAAAAATATCAGTGCCCTATGGGTGGTTTGTACTCATGTGTACTGCATTAGTTAACTAGTCATTTACATCGTTATCATGCTTAAATAATTAAATGTCAGATAAAAGATGTTTGCAACATTGCAAGTGGGGTCCAAGACCCAATAATCATCAAAGTAATCACAATAAGCAAGATATAGGGTAACATGCTGATGGAGCATCCACTTACGTGGAATTGTATGCACCACTAAAAATCCTAAAGATGGTAAGTCTTTAGGTTTAGCCTTGCTTATACTAGATCAAGAACTCCACCCACGTATGCTATGATACGTGGAAGTCTTATCGTAGTATAGTTAAGGGTCGAATCCATGGGACAACGGTCTTGTTGGGAGCAACAAGATGGAAAACGTTGGAATTTCACTTAATCTCTTATTAGTTGGTATTTAAATCAAAAAGGTTGATTTGGTTATTTTTAAACTAAGAGCAAGTAAAGTAAAGCAAAGAAGTAAATTCAAGGGTGGCAACAATGATAAGGGATCACTAGGATGTGATCGGCTTTCACCGCCACTACACATGGATCAAAACATGCAATATAAAGCATAACCTGCAACAAGAGTCTAAACAGTTAGTATCTTTGTAGATTTAGTTTCTTTTCGGAGAACTAACTACGAGAAGTGTGGGAATGATGCAACACCAACCATTCCCGACCAAATGGTCGCCTTTTTTGCATCATTCCCTTCGCAAAGTGTGTTCCTCGACTTACCAAGGTTGTACTTTCATACGTCAACTGATTCCATTTCATAGTATGAAAGTACAACATTTGGAAGTGAGTTTACTCCACTTCTTGAAAGCACTCCTAGATACCAAACCAGGCGCATGGTGGATACATGCACCAAGAACCAACATTCAAACGAGTTTCGAATCTAATAGTACAAACATAGACAATTCATACTAAAAGATAAAAGATAACACAAGTTGGTGATCAAGCAACAAGTATTCATTAAACGATTGATGTTGAACTGTTATTGAAGCATCTCTATATTGCAAACTATGGATTACATTACATGAAATGAAAGCATGGGCAGCGGGGCTACTCCCTGCACCCTAGTGAAAGAGACTACTCGCTCATAGCTAGGACAAAGGAGGCAAGAAGAGAGAGAGAGAGAGAGAGAGAGAGAGCGTCATCCCCACAAAGGAGAGAGGAAAGTCAACCCCTTAGAGAGAGAGGGAGTGACAATCTTCAAACTTCACAGGTTGCTCGATGATGAGGTCTCCTCTTCCCACCTTCTTTGGCGAGGAGAGAGAAAGCAGCTCCAAGATGGAATGTGGATCTCAGACCGATAGCCTTCGGGCGGAGGATGGAAGTTGGAATAGCTCTGGAGTGATGGAGGCAGCCTCTGGGTGTCTGAAAACTTGATACCCTTGGGAGGACCCCTTGGGTCTTATTTATAGGCCTTAAGTGAAGTCCAAACGGTTTGGTCAGTCTTGGGTCCAAACGGTTTTGAAGACCGTTTGGACTCTCAAAATTGTTTGGACCCTGAAACCGTTTGGGCGCTGAGACCGTTTGGGCGCATGCGGTCTTGGGACCGTGTGAGTCCATGCGGTCTTGGGACCGTGTGGCTTCATGCGGTCTTGGGACCGTGTGGCTTCATGAGGTCTTGGGACCGTGTGAGTCCATGCGGTCTTGGGACCGTGTGGCTTCATGCGGTCTTGGGACCGTGTGAGTCCATGTGGTCTTGGTACCGTTTGGGTCTTTTGTGATTTTTTTGTGTCTTTTTCTGTAAGTAAAAAAGGAGAAAAGTTAGTCTAGCAATATGTTTGCAATAAAGGAGAATAACTAGGGATTCTATCTAATTTATCTAAGGAAGAAAGTGAGAAATTGAAGAAAAATACTAAGATAACATCACAAAATTGGAGGTTATCACATGCATATAGGCTCAATTCTCAATGAGCAAGTCATGGTGCAACAACTAAATGGCTCATGCCTCAATTTGAAATTAGGTTGGATTAAAAAGATGCCCAACTTAGGTATTAGAATGCACATACCTGATATATGATTCCTAGATATGATTTTCCCACCAAATGATTAGTTCCAAGTCCCTTTAACCCCTAGGTACAAGATTCACTACATATATTAGATATTTGAAAGGGATTAAGTGTAAAGTGTCCAAAATTTAGACCTTTGAAACAAACCATCGAATTTGGGCTTGAAAACCTGAACAATCGATTCCTAATATTTTTCTAGTTAAGAAAACATATTTATTTATCAAAAATGGACTTAGATAGCATTAGTTATCATTTTTAGAATATTTAATATGATTAAGATGGTACACACATTAAATATCGAAATAAAACTGAGATTCATTAATCAAAAACTCCAAATTCGATTTCTAATCTAAATTATCTTTCCAACGAGTATTTATTCGCATTTTTCCGATAAAGTATCGATTTTCTATGATTTATTTGCTCTGAGCCAAGGAAAGGACGACGAATGACAAAAATAATTGAGGCACGCGCGAGGGAGAAACGGTAAAAAGCATGTGGGTCATCTTCTTCCTCTCACACAAGCCATGGCCTCGGAGGAGAAGCTTGCCCGATTGTATGAGAGTGAATGAATGATGGCTTGAACAAAGCGTCGAAGCACGGTGGTTCATTTGGCGAAGAAATCTCGTGAAGAGATCAAGAAACGAGGGAGAACAAAGTCGAGGGGGTCAAGTTCACTGTACACGAAGAGGCCGGAGGTAGAAGATGATGTGGCTGCTGTAGGATCAGGATTGGACGGCGATCTGGGACGCGTGACAAGGAAATCAAATGACATTAATGAAATTCGACTGATATTATATAATCACACTTTAATGAAACTTGTAAAATCCATTTGAATGGTCAAACAAAGTCCAAATGACCTCAAATTTTAACCATAGGTTTATGACAACACCTAGAACGATTTCATTTTTCGTTTTATCCAATATAAGTCCCCTAATAAATTTATTTCCCTTTAACATATGTATTAGTGTATAAATTGAGTAAATTAATGTGAAAAGGCATTATGATAATTTTTCTTATTGTATTTTCAAGATAGGCCAACCAAGAGGCTTTCCCCACTATATTAATTACATTTCATAATTTTATATACTCATAAGGAGAGAGAAAAATGAAGGGGTTATTAATTCCTTAACATTAATTATTTTTCACCCATTATACATGAGATTTGTATAATAACATTATCCATTGATAAAATATTATTTATGCAACAATTATTTCATTTTTGGGAACATTAGCATCATTGCCCTTACTAAAAAATAATAATAGAGGTAATTTGTGCACTAACCCTTGTGTTGGCATGTATAAGTTCTCCAAACCATTAAATTTCCATAATTAAGGACAAAACAAAGGGAAAAAATGAGATAGCACAAAGTATTGGGTGGAAATTGCAAATATTATTTGAAACTTAGTTTGTTATAGCACTCCACCCGTTAGAAAAGATTTTGTCCCCAAAATCTCAGACAAAAAGAGAAGGGTGAGATCGGAGCATTTCATTTCTCAGCACCCAAGTGGATTCCTCTAACCCATGGTACTTCCACAACACCTCCACTAACGCAATCTCCTTATTCTTCAACTTTTTAGCTTGAGTAACACCCCTGACCTGGGTTATGCTTAACCCTAGATGATTTGCCAAATAAGGTTGAGTAAATTCTTAATCTTATCTTGTGAAAAGTAATTAGGGCTCATGAGGAACTTATGTTTCAATTTTGGTCCTGTTTGAACAAGATGTTGAAACCTTGTTTTGTTAATTTTGGACTAAAGTGCAAATTACCTAATTTGAGGGGTTAATTTGCAAATTACACATGATGAAATGTTCCTCTGATGTTGAGACATCATAAGAATGAATATGATGTAGTGGTATGGTTTCCACAAGCTTGGGCACCAAGATAAAGCCTCTAGAGCAATCCTTGTGCATTAAAACCTAGTTTTGGTGTAATGTGCAATTTACCCAAAACCTAGGGTGCAATATGTAATTTACCACTTCAATAAGGTCCCTAATGCTTCTTGGAAACATTTGGAGTAAAAACAATGAGAGGGGCACCTCATTTGAATTAAGTTGGAGGAGAGAGAATCTTGATATTAAAATAATCAAGATTTAATCCTAAGTGAAACCCTAATTCAATTTAGGGCAAAAAAATAAATGTATTAATTAAATGGCCTTCAACAAAAATTAAAATGATCGGATTCATATGTGTGTGGACGTCCTTGAGCTATCCAAGGACCCCGAAATATCCCAAGGAGGTGAAAACTCCACTCACCATTATTATAAGAAAAAGAATTTCCACTCAAATATGGAAATTATTATTATAAGGGTTAAGGTGCTTAATTTCTTTTCCATTAATTCTTGGATAATGAAGAGGTTTTGAAAGAACATGAAGATGGATTCATGGCCAAGAAATGGAGGGGGATTTGGTGGGAATTATTTTAGAATTTAAAGAAAATAATCTCATTTTCTCTTTCCTTGAAATCTTTATACATATCCTTTTTTCAATACCCTTAAGGATCGTTTCCTTGGAAAATCCTTTTCTCATCTTTGCTTTGGCCGACCAAGGGAGAGCTCAGGAGCAGGAGAAGGACTGCCATAACCTTTTGGTGAGTTTGATCATCTTCTACCTCGGATTCATGGGGAAAACCCTAAATCAATGCTTGATTATTGGTTTTCTTCACCCGATTTCCAATCCTAGCCAACTTGTTCATCCAAAAGCTCAAGAACGGACCTTAGACAGTTGTTGGAACTCCATCCTCCATTATATCCGTGGAGCTTGGAGCTTGGGATCAGTTTTAGAGGCGGGTTTTATAACTCAAACCCTTAAAACATTAGTATTGCACTCTTTTCTTCAATATTCATTGGTTACTTTCTTCTTTTTGGTATCTCTTTGATTCATTGCTGAAGTTTCCGTGAAGAACAACAACAGTTCTTGGTTAAACAGAGGAAGAAGATGATGACATCATATTATATGTTTATCCAAGAAAACTCCCAGGTCATATTGTCTCCTTAGTTTCTCAAACGGTTTCCCAAACCATTTGGGAGGAAACAGTTTGAAACCATTTGGAATGAAACAGTTTCATCAAACCGCATGGAGGGAAATGGTTTCAAACCGTTTGGTGATGTTGACCAGGGTTGACCGTTTGGGGATTTGTTCATAATGATCTAGGTTAATGACCCATCAATTATAATTGATTAACTCTGATTGGTTGACTTGGATTTTGATGTTGACATGGGCAAACGGTCTCAAGACCATTTGGAGGTCATCCAAATGACCTCAAGACTGTTTGGGGTCAGGTCATGCTCAATTTGGATGATGGTTCAATGGTTTAAAAGTAACTAATCTTACATTGATTAATGTTGAAGGATCATCGATTCCAAACCCTAATCCAATTGATTCAAACCCTAATTGATGACCAATTGAGGGTCAAATCAGTTGAAGGATGACCTATTTAACTCAATTAAAGTATGGTGATAGGTCCAATTGATGATTGGTTACATGAATTCAATGGTTGAAGGAACGGACATTGGAAACCCTAATTCAATTTGATTAGTTGAGACTATTTTTGGTCCATGCGGTTTTGAGGAGGTTTGGACCAAACGGTCTCAAGACCGTTTGAGTCCAAACGGTCTCAAGACCGTTTGGGACCAAACGATCCCAAACCGGTTGAGTTCATGCAGTTTCAAAAAGGTACTTTAGTAAACGGTTTCAAGTGTGTACCTTTAGCAAACAGTTTCAAGTGCCCAACTTTAATAAACGATCTTGAGGGTCACCTTTAGCAAACGGTTTCAAGGGTCACCTTTGGCAAATAGTTTCAACCTCAACTTTCCCAAACGGTTTCAAATATGTAACCAAGACCGCTTGGAGGTTTATTGAGTAAGACCATTTGAGGTCTGATTGGTCAAAACCATTTGAGGTCTAAGTGACCAAGACCGTTTGATTCCTAAGTGACTAAGACCTTTTGAAGTTCAAATTGGTTAAACCATTTGGACACCTAATATGGTCAAGGGTCAATTATATAATTGATTATTAATGATGTAGACCAATGATGATTATGAAGGTTAACCCTAGCTCTGTGTAGTCAAGTGAAAAGTTGACCTAGATTAATCTTGGATTATTTATCACCCTAAAGAGGATGAGAGGGAGAGAGAATGGGAGAGATGATGGCTTATTTAATAAACCCTAATTCTCTCATTGTGAACAAACATGTAATCAGGATTTGATCCATATTATGAAATCATGAAATCCTCATTGAAATGATTGATGTACCTTGATCCTAATTTAGGGCAAGGTAATGTAAAACCCCTAATTTAAGGGCAAAGCTCAGTGAAACCATAATCTAGGGTGATGATGTAACCCTAACTTAGTGTAACAATGTAAGAAGCCCTAGTTTAATGGGAATTGTACATCCTAACCCGAATTTGGGTGTGAGACAAGAGAAAACCTACTTGGATGTGAATAGTAAACCTTAATTCCTAAAATGCGGGTAAATGTGCAGGAAACCCTAATATAGAGTAGTGCTACTAATTCTAAGTGAAGTCCTATCACTGGGTAATGTGTTGTGAAATCCTAATTTCACATAATACTAGGTGAAACCCTGATATAGAATGATGTTATGTGAAACTCTAATGAAGAGTGAGCCTAGGTGAAATCCATATATATGTAAGATACTAAGTGAACCTCAAATTATAATTGTGGAGATCCTATTCCTATTAATGGAATAGTGATTCATGTATTGAAAAATGTAACACCTAGAGGGGTTGACAATGGATATCCTTACATTAATAGTCCCTGACTCAAGGGTGAGTCCATATCATTGGAAATGGTTGTATATTTCTAAATAGATGAGCTATGACCAGTACATTGCATGATGAATGTGATGATCTAGTGCATAAAGTATTAGGATGGGGAATATCCTAATACAAGATAAGTTGATGAACCCAAGTAAGATGAAGGTGTTGAGGGAAGTGTTACATCAAGATATGATAGATATCACATCCAACACCCCAATTCTGATATACCTTGATATGTTATAAGTCCACTATAGTTGGAATGGATGACACATGAAATGTGTCATGTCAATTGTTAATTGAGATGTAATGCAACTTGATGAATGTAGGCTAACATGCCTTATGGAAAGGTTAATCCAAATCAATAAACTATGATACAATCATATTCTGATAAAGATGAGAGAGAAACTTATAATGTGTGTTGTTAATACATTCAATGATGAATGATGAGGATATATAAGTATGTTTGAATACTTATGATATCTATTTTGGCTTCTAGCTATGAGAAACAATGGAATAGGGCTGTTCATTAATAATATGATCTTAAGAACCCAAGTGGTTATTTATGGAAAACCCTAATGAAGGGTGTTGATATAAAAGAGGTACCATGAACCCTAAAGAGGGAATAGTGGTATTACTTAGTTTTGTATGGTACTGATGTGAAAGAGAAATCATGAACCCTAAAAAGGGAATAGTGATATTACTTAGTGTTGTATGATACTGATATGAAAGCATTATAATTGTTATCATGAATACTAATCATGAAGGAATGATGAGATGAAGAGCATATCCAGGTATGGGCAATGATTCTTTGCTTATTGAGAATGTTTATAGTCTTTATAAGACTTCATATGCTTTGTGTAGTAAGAATCATTGAGATTTATGTACTATGTGCAATACATTGTGTAACAAGAATTATGATGTCCTTAGTTAGATGATCTGAAGGTATTAAGTTACCTAATAAGTGGTAATAAGTATCCTATGGTGAGTTATGGGTTTAAATACCTAGATACTATAATCATGATGATGAACTTGTTAAGAAGTGGGATTGTACTTGATGAGCTGAGGGATTAAGATCCCAACACTTTGTGAAAAGAGTATGGCTACAGGCCATGACTCCACAATGATAATGTCAGGCATTAGATATATGATCTAAGCCTGAAGAGAGTTGATGTTGTGGTAATGATTCTGTAGTGAATAAATGTTATACATGTTCTTCATATTCCTTAATGGATAAGTGACATGTTGCTCTTTCAAGTTATAGCTGCAATGTTTTAGATAAGAATAATATTATAATCTGTTAGACATTGAATTAACTGCTGTCAAACAAATATGATTCCTCTGTTCATATTTATCTTCTTAAGCTGCAATAATAATGTTTCTGGTAGAGAGTTATATCTCTCGCTGGGACAATTTACAATTGTCTAACCCCCGTGGGAACTACATTTTTAGGTGGTCACAGACGAGGAGATAGGAATCCTTCAGTAGGTGAAGGATGACAACAGTAGAAGGGACAACAATGAAGTCTCTGGTGGAGACACTGGATATTATACCTTGTATAGATGTAGATAGAGTCCTATGTGTCGTCTTTGTACTCTCAGGTCCTCGGAGTAGTAGTTAGTGCTTTCGAGATTTTGGCTCAGTGCCTCAAGATTTTCATATTTCCTGTGTTTAGTTTAACAGGACAGGTGATGCTTGTAATTCACAGAATGAGATGATACAAGATATGTACTTTTGAAAAATAGAATGTAAATGTGTTACTTTTGTTCTATGTGAGAAAGTTTTTATTTGATGGACCTCTTGATAAAAAGTTTTTAATTTTTAGTGATTTTTAGTAATCTGTTGCTTAGAGAATGCTTCTGCATTAGTTAATGATGTTTTTATGAGTTGGACGTCACAATTAAGTGGTATCAGAGCCCTAGGTTTGTTGAGTCTACAGAGACATAGGACTAAGGTTGTAGAGTTTGTTCTAAGTGTCTTCCAGCTTATCTGATAGTATCTTCTTCTCACATAGGAGAAGAAGAACTTGAAGATATCTGGACCACATGAAGAACATGTTGTTGAGGGCAACACTGCTACACCAGGAGGAGGTGCAAGAGACCAGAATAGGGAAGGGTCTGTACCTGAACATCCCCAGATTGACCTAGATGTGATAGAAAACCCAGACCTCCATGCTCTATTTGAGAAATTCCTGATAGCCATGACACATATGGCAGACAGGATGCCACCACCTACACCTAGGGCACCAGTCCATCATGAGGGTTATGGAGCTGGCAAGACTTTCGAGAGACTTTGCCGAGTTGGAGCCATAGACTATTCTGGTACATCTGATCCAGCAGATGCTGATCTGTGGCTGACAGAGCTGGAAAAGGCTTTCAAGATCCTTGATATTCCTGAAGCTGAAAAGGTAAGACATGTTGTGTACCTCCTAAAAGGAAGTGCTGGTCATTGGTGGATGATAGAGGAAGATAAGAGGCCAGGTGAAGAAATTGGATGGGAGGTATTTCGAAGAGAATTCGTCAGTAGATACTTCCCTAAGATGTATCTAGATGAGAAGATCTCTCAATTTGAGAGGATCAAATAAGGAAAGATGAACGTTAGTGAATATGAAGCTAAGTTCATGGAGTTGTTGCAGTTTTGTCCGCAAATGGCAGTTAGTGATGAGGAAAGAATTCGGCATTTTGAGAAGGGATTGAACGCTGAACTAACCACTCATGTGTCTGCTTTAGAGAACAGGGAGAGGTTTGCTACGTTTGTGGAGTCGGTAAGGAGGATAGAGAGGTCTGAAATTGAGAAATGACAGACTAGTGGCAAGAAGGTGTACACCCAGTCTCAAGGACAAAGGTTCGAAAGTTTTAAGAAACCGAGATTTTCTACATCGGCAACATCATCGAGATTCAATGCCCAGACACAATGGATGTCAAGTAGGGGTAGGGATCGTAGTAATGTTCCAAGTAGAGCCTCCGACATAGCATCAACATCGGTGACTGGATCTCGTAGACGTTTTGCACCCAGGATCTGCTACCAATGTAGACAACTGGGACATCTAGCAAAGGATTGTCCAGATGGGAATACAATGATGACTCAATCTTAGGGGCAGAGTCAGCAAGGCTCACAAAGGAGGCAATTTTCTAGTAACAATAGAGGATGTGGACAGACGTCCCAGACAGGTCAGATGAAATAGTTTTGTTTTGCTATTTTATATCATGATTCTATGTGTTAAAAATAAGAGAATAGTTGTTTTTGAGCTTCCTTTGATTAGTCCTATAAGGACACAAGGGAGATGAGAACTTACATCTTACTAAGTGTTCCTTAAAATGCTTTATAATCTCCCTTATCTGTGTAATAAAAGATGAGATATAGAAGTGATGCCTGAAGAAATTTCAAGAATGAAAAATCCTGTGTGTATAATGATATGAAAAGTGAGGAATATGATAGCAAATGAAGTGCATACTACCTAATCTCAATACTTGTATACCCTGGCCAGGTATATGAATATTATAGATAAGACAAGTATGAAACTCCTAGATTGTTATCTTTTTTATTACTCTGATCAAGTAGTCATTCTGAAACAATCTAGAGAGTATAATGAAATTTGATAGGAAGAGCTAAGTGAATTTTTCAAAACAAATTACTTAGTGAACATCCTCAGTGAACTTTCTCAGTGAATACTTTCAAAACAAATTACTTAGTGAACATCCTCAGTGAACTTTCGCAGTGAATACTTTCAAAACAAATTACTTAGTGAACATCCTCAGTGAACTTTCTCAGTGAATACTTTCAAAACAAATTACTTAGTGAACATCCTCAGTGAACTTTCTCAGTGAATATTTTCCAAAACAAATTACTTAGTGAACATCCTCAGTGAACTTTCTCAGTGAATACTTTCAAAACAAATTACTTAGTGAACATCCTCAGTGAACTTTCTCAGTGAATACTTTCAAAACAAATTACTTAGTGAACATCCTCAGTGAACTTTCTCAGTGAATACTTTCAAAACAAATTACTTAGTGAACATCCTCAGTGAACTTTCTCGGTGAATACTTTCAAAACAAATTACTTAGTGAACATCCTTAGTGAACTTTCTTAGTGAATATTTTCAAAACAAATTACTTAGTGAACATCCTCAGTGAATTTTCTCAGTGAATATTTTCCAAAACAAATTACTTAGTAAATATTCTCAGCGAACTTTCTTAGTGAATTTTTCCAAATAAATTTCTCAGTGAACTTTCCCAAACAAATAAAGGATTGCTGAGTGAATTATCTGTGTTAGATATATATGTTTCTCTTTTGGTAAATATTCTTGGGTGATGATAGAAATATGTTCTTGTATGCTTCTTCCTTTCAATAATATGGACATCATATGTTAGGGGTTTATGCTATGCATAAACATAAACATTGATAAGGTTGAAATTAATGAAAGGAACTTTGTGTGGATTACAGATCAATGGTATCTCCATAACATTGAGAAGTTAGGTGGAGACTTGAGGGCATGATAAATGAATAATCTGTCCCTTCTTTTCCTGGGATTTCAGGGACGAAATCCTTGTTAGGGGTTTATAATTTGTAACACCCCTGACCTGGGTTATGCTTAACCCTAGATGATTTTCCTAATAAGTTTGAGTAGATGCTTAATCTTATCTTGTGAAAAGTAATTAGGGCTCATGAGGAACTTATGTTTCAATTTTGGTCCTGTTTGAACAATGTTGAAACGTTGTTTTGTTAATTTTGGACTAAAGTGCAAATTACCCAATTTGAGGGGTTAACTTGCAAATTGCACATGATGAAATGTTCCTCTGATGTTGAGACATCATAATAATGAATATGAGGTAGTGGTATGGTTTCCACAAGCTTGGGCACCAAGATAAAGTCTGTAGAGCAATCCTTGTGCATTAAAACTTAGTTTTGGTGTAATGTGCAATTTACCCAAAACCTAGGGTGCAATATGTAATTTACCACTTGAATAAGGTCCCTAATGCTTCTTGGCAACATGTGGAGTAAAGAAAATGAGAGGGGCGCATCATTTGAATTAAGTTGGAGGAGAGAGAATCTTGATATTAAAATAATCATGATTTAATCCTAAGTGAAACCCTAATTCAATTTAGGGCAAGAAAATAAATGTATTAATTAAAGGGCCTTCAACCAAAATTCAAATGGTTGGATTCATATGTGTGTGGACGTCCTTGAGCTATCCAAGGACCTCGAAATATCCCAAGGAGGTGAAAACTCCACTCACCATTATTGTAAGAAAAAGAATTTCCACTCAAATATGGAAATTATTATTATAAGGGGTTAATGTGCTTAATTTCTTTTCCATTAATTCTTGGATAATGAAGAGGTTTTTCAAGAACAAGAAGATGGCTTCGTGGCTAAGAAATGGAGGGGGATTTGGTGGGAATTATTTTGGAATTTAAAGAAAATAATCCCATTTTCTCTTTCCTTGAAATCTTTATACATATCCTTTTTCCAATACACTTAAAGATCGTTTCCTTGGAAATCCCTTTTCTCATCTTTGCTTTGGACAACCAAGGGAGAGCTCAGGAGCAGGAGAAGGATGACCATAACCTGTTGGTGAGTTATCAATGCTTGATTATTGGTTTTCTTCACCCGATTTCCAATCCTAGCCAACTTGTTCATCCAAAAGCTCAAGAACAGACCTTGGACAGTTGCTGGAACTCCATCCACCATTAAAGCCATTGAGCTTGGAGCTTGGGATCAGTTTTAGAGGTGGGTTTTATAACTCAAACCCTTAAACATTAGTATTGCACTCTTTTCTTCAATATTCGTTGGTTACTTTCTTCTTTTTGGTATCTCTTTAATTGATTGATGAAGTTTCCATGAAGAACAACAACAGTTCTTAGTTAAATGGAGGAAGAAGATGATGACATCATCTTAGATGTTTATCCAAGAAAAATCCCAGGTCAAACAGTCTCCTTAGTTTCTCAAACAGTTTCCTAAACCGTTTGGGAGCAAACAGTTTCAAACCGTTTGGAATGAAACAGTTTCATCAAACCGCACAGAGGGAAATGGTTTCAAACCATTTGGTGATGTTGACCAGGGTTGACCATTTGGGGATTTGTTCATAATGATCTAGGTTAATGACCCATCAATTATGATTGATTAACTCTAATTGGTTGACTTGAATTTTGATGTTGACATGGGAAAACGGTCTCAAGACCATTTGGAGGTCATCCAAACGACCTCAAGACAGTTTGGGGTCAGGTCATGCTCAATTTGGATGATGGTTCAATGGTTTCAAAGTAACTAATCTTACATTGATTAATGTTGAAGGATCATCGATTCCAAACCCTGATCCAATTGATTCAAACCCTAATTGATGACCAATTGAGGGTCAATTGAGGGTCAAATCAGTTGAAGGATGACCTATTTAACTCAATTAAAGCATAGTGATAGGTCCAATTGATGATTGGTTACATGAATTCAATGGTTGAAGGAAGCAACATTGGAAACCCTAATTCAATTTGATTAGTTGAGACTATTTTTAGTCCATGCAATTTTGAGGAGGTTTGGACCAAACGGTCTCAAGACCGTTTGGGACCAAACGATCCCAAATTGGTTGAGTTCATGCGGTTTCAAAAAGATATTTTAGCAAACAGTTTCAAGTGTTTACCTTTAGCAAACGGTTTCAAGTGACCAACTTTAGCAAACGATCTTGAGGGTCACCTTTAGAAAACTATTTCAAGGGTCACCTTTGGAAAATGGTTTCAACCTCAACTTTACCAAACAGTTTCAAATATGTAACCAAGACCGTTTGGAGGTTTATTGAGCAAGACCATTTGAGGTCTGATTAGTCAAAACCATTTGAGGTCTAAGTGACCAAGACTGTTTGAGGCCTAAGTGACTAAGACCTTTTGAAGTTCAAATTAGTTAAACCATTTGGACACCTAATATGATTAAGGGTCAATTAGATAATTGATTATTAATGATGTAGACCAATGATGATTATGAAGGTTAACCCTAGCTCTGTGTACTCAAGTGAAGAGTTGACCTAGATTAATCTTGGATTATTTATCACCCTAAAGAGGATGAGAGGGAGAGAGAATGGGAGAGATGGTGGCTTATTTAATAAACCCTAATTCTCTCATTGTGAACAAACATGTAATCATGATTTGATCCATATTATGAGATCATGAAATCCTCATTGAAATGATTGATGTACCTTGATCCTAATTTAGGGCAAGGTAATGTAAAACCCCTAATTTAAGGGCAAAGCTCAGTGAAACCATAATATAGGGTGATGATGTAACCCTAACTTAGTGTAACAATGTAAGAAGCCCTAGTTTAATGGGAATTGTACACCCTAACCCTAATTTGGGTATGAGACAAGAGAAACCCTACTTGGATGTGAATAGTAAACCTTAATTCCTAAAATGGGGTAAATGTGCAGGAAACCCTAATATAGAGTAGTGCTACTAATTCTAGGTGAAGTCCTATCACTGGGTGATGTGTTGTGAAATCCTAATTTCACATAATACTAGGTGAAACCCTGATATAGAATGATGTTATGTGAAACTCTAATGAAGAGTGAGCCTAGGTGAAATCCATGTATATGTAAGATACTAAGTGAACCTCAAATTATAATTATGGAGATCCTATTCCTATTAATGGAATAGTGATTCACGTATTGACAAATGTAACACCTAGAGGGGTTGATAATGGATATGCTTACATTAATAGTCCCTGACTCAAAGGTGAGTCCATATCATTGGAAATGGTTGTATTTTTTTAAATAGATGAGCTATGACCAATACATTGCATGATGAATGTGATGATCTAGAGCATAAAGTATTAGGATGGGGAATATCCTAATACAAGCTAAGTGGATGAACCCAAGTAAGATGAAGGTGTTGAGGGAAGTGATACATCAAGATATGATAGATATCACATCCAACACCCCAATTGTGATATACCTTGATATGTTATAAGTCCACTATAATTGGAATGGATGACACATGAAATGTGTCATGTCAATTGTTAATTGAGATATAATGCACCTTGATGAATGTAGGCTAACATGCCTTATGGAAAGGTTAATCCAAATCAATAAACTATGATACAATCATATTCTGATAAAGATGCGAGAGAAACTTATACTGTGTGTTGTTAATACATTCAATGATGAATGATGAGGATATATAAGTATGTTTGAATACTTATGATATCTATTTTGGCTTCTAGCTGTGAGAAACAATGGAATAGGGTTGTTAATTAATAATATGATCTTAAGAATCCAAGTGGTTATTTATGGAAAACCCTAGTGAAGGGTGCTGATATAAAAGAGGTACCATGAACCCTAAAGAGGGAATATTGGTATTACTTAGTGTTGTATGGTACTGATGTGAGAGAGAAATCATGAACCCTAAAAAGGGAATATTGATATTACTTAGTGTTGTAGGATACTGATATGAAAGCATTATAATTGT
Source organism: Alisma plantago-aquatica (assembly GCA_963693085.1). Lineage (NCBI taxonomy): Eukaryota > Viridiplantae > Streptophyta > Magnoliopsida > Alismatales > Alismataceae > Alisma > Alisma plantago-aquatica. The sequence continues at coordinate 1,855,982,053 of OY856409.1, forward strand.
TATCATGAATACTAATCATGCAGGAATGATGAGATGAAGAGCATAGCCAGGTATGGGCAATGATGATTTGCTTATTGAGAATGTTTATAGGCTTTATAAGCCTTCATATGCTTTGTGTAGTAAGAATCATTGAGCTTTATGTACTATGTGTAATAAATTGTGTAACAAGAATTATGATGTCCTTAGTCAGATGATATGAAGGTTTTAAGTTACCTAATAAGTGGTAATAAGTATCCTATGGTGAGTTATGGGTTTAAATACCCAGATACTATAATCATGATGATGAACTTGTTAATAAGTGGGATTGTACTTGGTGAGCTGAGGGATTAAGATCCCAATACTTTGTGAAAAGAGTATGGTTACAGGCCATGACTCCACAATGACAATGCCAGGCATTAGATATATGATCTAAGCCTGAAGAGAGTTGATGTTGTGGTAATGATTCTGTAGTGAATAAATGTTATACATGTTCTTCATATTCCTTAATGGATAAGTGACATGTTGCTCTTTCAAGTTATAGCTGCAATCTTTTAGATAAGAATAATATTCTAATCTATTATACATTGAATTAACTGTTGTCAAACAAATATGATTCCTCTGTTCATATTTATCTTCTTAAGCTGCAATAATAATGTTACCGGCGGAGAGTTATATCTCTCGTTGGGACAATTTACAATTGTCTCACCCCCGTGGGAACTACATTTTTAGGTGGTCGCGGACGAGGAGACAGGAATCCTTCAGTAGGTGAAGGACAACAGTAGCAGCAACAGTGACAGCAGTCAAGTCTCAGGTGGAAACACTGGATGTTATACCTTGTATAGATGTAGATAGAGTCCTATGTGTCATCTCTGTATTCTCAGGTCCTCAGAGTAGTAGTTAGTTCTTTCAAGATTTTGGCTCAGTGCCTCGAGATTTTCATATTGCCTGTGTTTAGTTTAACAGGACAGCTGATGCTTGTAATTCACAGAAAGAGATGATACAAGATATGTACTTTTGAAAAATAGAATGTAAATGTGTTACTTTTGTTCTATGTGAGAAAGTTTTTATTTGATGGACCTCTTGATAAAAAGTTTTTAATTTTTAGTGATTTTCAATAATCCGCTGCTTAGAGAATGCTTCCACATTAGTTAATCATGTTTTTATGAGTTGGATGTCACACCGAGTGTCTAGGATATTCATAGGTAACTCCTCATAGGTTACGTTTTCATGAATCTTCAAAGGTTCTATAGTGAGAACATGAGAAGGATATTTCACATACTTCCTCAGCATCGAGACATGAAAGACATTATGGATCTTGTCATAGGTAGGTGGAAGAGCTAGACAATATACAAAATCCCCTCTCTTAGCCAAGATCTCAAAAGGTCCCACATAAAGAGGACTAAGTGTGCCTTTAACTTTGGATCGGGAAATCGAGTGTATAGGCTTGACCTTCAGAAACACATGGTCACCTACTAAGAAGCTCACATCAGACCTATGCTTGTTGGCATACATCTTCTGTCGGTCTTGAGCAGCTTTCATACACTTCTTAATCAGTTGAACCTTCTCTATCATCATTTGCATGTTATCCGTCTTCACAAGAGCACGTTCACCCACATCATCCAAATGCAATGGTGAACGACAAGGTCTTTCATATATGGCTTCGTATGGAGGCATCCCTATACTAGCTTGGTAACTATTATTGTATGCAAACTCAGCCAAGGGTAGATATCTATCCCATGCACCTCCCCATTCCATCACATAAGAACAAAGCAGATCCTCCAGAATCTGCACGGTTCTTTCTGATTGGCCATCGATTTTTGGGTGATAGGCAGTGTTGAACCGCATGTCGGTCCCAATTCTTCTTGAATTTGACTCCACAACTGAGAGGTGAACTTGGGATCATGGTCAGAAACTATCACTTCAGGTACACCATGCAGGCGAACTATCCATTCCAGATATAATTATGCCATATCCTCAACCTTGTAAGTGGACTTGAAAGGCAAAAAGTGGGCTGACTTAGTGAGTCGATCAATCACAACCCACACATCATCACAACCTTTCCTGGTTTTGGGAAAACCAATGACAAAGTCCATCGTTATCTTCTCCCACTTCCATTTTAGAATTCCAAGCAGATGGAGAAGACCACCATGTCGTTGATGCTCTACCTTCACTTGTTGATAAGTCAAGCATCTAGACACAAACATAACTATATCCTTCTTCATATTCTTCCACCAGAAATTGCATTGTATGTCCTTGTACATCTTGGTCGTGCCAGGATGTATAGTGTATTTGGACCCATGAGCTTCACTGAGAATCTTCTGACGCAACTCGCCATCCTCAGGAACCCACAATCGTTGATGAAAACGGAGTGCACCATCAACTCCAATGGAGAAGTCAGATTGTGGATTTAGGGTTAAGGTCTTCATTTCTTCTAGCTCAGAACTTTCTAACTAGGCAGCAACAATATCCGAAATACAACTTGGAGTGATTGACAAGCTAGCCATGTGAACACATAGCTTGTCTTCAGCTTCTTCATTTGAAATCTCTATAGGTTGGGGTTGCCATCCAGAAACATACTCCAGATTCTTTGAGACGGAACAAGTTATAACAGCACATGTTCTGACTTTCTTTCAACTCAAGGCATCGACAACTACATTGGCTTTACCAGGATGATAAGTGATGGTAAAGTCGTAGTCCTTGAGATATTCCATCCATCTACGCTGCCTCAGGTTCAAATATTTTTGTGTCAAGAGGTATTTTAAGCTTTTGTGATCAATGGATACCTCGAACTGAGCCCCGTAGATATAGTGTCACCAAATTTTTAGAGCATGTAGAATGGCCACTAGCTCTAAATCGTGTGTAGGCCAGTTCTCTTCATTCAGCTTCAACTGGCAAGAGGCATAGGCAATCACTTTCCCTTCTTGCAGCAGAACACATCCCAATCCTTGCTTGGAGGCATCAATGTATATCGCATAGGGTTTGCCTTCAACAGGTAATGCTAGCACAGGAGCGGATGTCAAGCACTTCTTCAGGTGACCAAACGAACTTGACTGCTTTTCATGTCAACTTTGTCATAGGAAGGGCTAGCTCAGAGAAGTTCTTGATAAAATTCCGGTAGTAACCTTCCAGACCATGGAAACTACAGATTTCAGACGGATTCTTCAGAGCCTTCCATCTGGTCACAGCTTTAACTTTCACGGGATCAACAATAATGTGTCCTCTAGAAATAACATGACCCAAAAACATGACTTCTTTGATCCAAAACTCACACTTCGAGAATTTAGCATAGAGTTGATTTTCTCATAGTGTATCGAGTACCAGTCTCATATGTTTGTGATGCTGCTCTTCTGACTCAGAATATATCAAGACATCATCAATGAAAACCATGACGAATCAATCAAGGTAAGGATAGAATACTTGATTCATCAGGTCCATGAAGGCAGCTGGGGCATTGGTCAAACCAAAAGGCATGACCAAGAATTCATAATGCCCATACCTAGTTTTGAAGGCAGTCTTTGATATATCTTCGTCCTTCACCCGCATTTGATAATAGCCACTTCGCAAGTCCATTTTTGAGAAAATGGTAGCAGACTTGAGTTGGTCAAAGAGATCGTCAATACAAGGTCATGGATAACAATTCTTCACCATGACTTGATTAAGCACATGTGGTAGTCCATGCACATACGCATAGACCCATCCTTCTTCTTTACAAATAAGACGGGGGCTCTCCAAGGTGAAACGCGTGGGCAAATAAAACTCATGTTTAGGAGTTCTTGAAGCTGCTTCTTAAGCTCGACGAGTTCAGCAGGTGCAAAGCAATATGGCGGCTTCGAGATGGGTGAAGTCCCAAGTACGAGTTCGATGGAACATTCCACTTCGCGAGGTCGAGGTAACCCGAGTAGTTCTTCAGGAAAGACATCAGGGAAATCCTTCACCATTTCTATATGATCGAGAGCAGGGGGTGTGGTATCAAGAACTATAGATACAAGAAATGCCCTACACCCTTGTGAGACGAGTTTTTTGGCTTTGATGGCTAAAATGATGCATTTCTGTTCATCTCATTTCCTGCCCTTAACGCACATTCTACCTTCTTCAGGGTGCAAAAAACTAACCTTTGACTCTTCACAGAAAAGGATTGTCTTATACTTCTTCAGCCAATCCATACCCAGGATAATGTGAAAGACTGACATTTCGAGCACGATACAGTCGGAAGGGAACATCTTCCCCGAGATGCAAAGGTCTAAGTTTGGAAGCTTGAGATAAGAGGAACATATTATACCGCTAGGGGTTTTGACATCTAACACATGGTCCATGAACTCAGATTCTACGTCTAGCATAACATCAAACTGTGTAGATATGAAGGTATTCGACGATCCAGAATCAAAAAATGCCTTGACAGGATACATATTAAGATGTAAAGTACCTTCAATCACATTATTGTCATCACCAACTTCCTCAGCATCCAAAGCAAAGACCCTTCCATTCCGCCTCTCCACAGGAGGGCGACGTCCTTGCTGGTTATTGTTGCGATTGTTGTTTTTGTCGTTTCATGGAGGCAGGTTCTGACATTGAGGTGACTGCTGGATAGGGGCTTGCCCATGGTTGAACTTGGGACAGAAAGGCCGAATATGACCGACTTGGCCACACTCATGACAAGTAGGTGTAGGTCGATCATCCCTACGAGGCAGTGCATTGCCCTCAGGGCACTTCCCAGGAGGATGAAATTGGGAACACCTCTTGCACTGGTCATGCCCTTGAAACCCACTAGAAATCTTCCTTTTGTTGTTGTTGCTTGGTCCAGAAGACTGAAAGCCAGGGTAGGACTCAACAACTAGGGCTTTGTCTAACATTTGCTGAAAGGTGAGCAGTAGTTGGGGCACAAAATGGCACCCCACATTATAGTTGAAACCCTCCAGAAAGATGGTTTCCCTCTGATCTTCAGTTAGACTGACAACATAACGTTCCAGCAAAAAGGAAACGTTGAACATATTTAGACACAGTCATGTTTCCTTGCCATAGACTGTAAAACTCGGCCTCCTTCTTCTTCAAATAGGTCATACAGATGTACTTTTCTCTGAAAAGTTCAAGAAACTATTCTTAGGTCATTTCTGCAGTGTCACAGATGCGGGAAATCCAGTTCTACCAGATCTGGGCTGGGCCATCCAGGATGTAGGTTGCAAAGCAGACCTTTTGGTGTGGGGGACATGCCATGCCTTCAAAAGTACGTTCCAGGGCTAACACCCAGTCATCTGCCTTATCCACCATGTTGGAATCATTTTCCCCTTTGAAGTAAGGGGGTTTCATCTTAATGAAGTTAGAGAGGTGGAACTCCTTAGGCTTGTTGGCATTAGCAACGACTATAGAAAGCTTCCCCATAAGGGTGTCTGAGAGGAGTTGACGCAGCATAGCTAACTCTTGCTCGAGAGTCAAAGGAGTCTCAGGGGTCTCCAGGTTGTCGGTGTTGTTGTCAGAATTTTCACCGAACAGGCTACCCTTCCTGAAAGGTAGGGTCATAGGGTAAGAATTCTAGGAGTATAAGACAGAAAAGATGAGGTTGCTATTGCTTATAGGCATGCTATGTTGGGCACTCAGTATCTGATCAGGCCAGTGTCATATGAACCCAGGAGTCCTCATTAACTAACTAGTGGGGCGGAGGAAAATATTGCCAACCCCCAGGTTCTGACCCTTTCTAGACACCATCACTTCCAACTTTTTACCCTAGTAGCTACCCTACAAACTCTGATACCATGTTGTAAGGAGGCAAGATCACCCCCTCACTAAAATTTAACGAAAAATACAAAACATCCATCAAATGCATAAAACTTTGATGAGGAAGGATGCTTGCATAATAATTCCATTTAAATAATCATGAATGAAATACATAAATGTCAATAGTAGCAGCGGAAGAAAAAGATGAGAAGCCTATGCTATTACATGGCTTATATCAAAAGTTTATAACATAGCTTGAACAACAAGCTACATGATCTAGCAATAGCAACCTAGTCATGATGGCCAATCTATTCCTGTCCTTGTACTCGTTGCCCTTGATCTAGTCCTTGCCCTGGTCCTGGGTGGTTGGGGGTCACCCAACAAGAGAGAGATAAAAGTATGTGTGAAAACATGACTAAGGACAAGTACATTTTTAACACAGTGCAAAGTAAAGATTCACTACACTAAGAGATTTCAAGAGTATGAGGCATGTTAACAATTTAGTTTTTCTGCCAAACAAATAACATGTAAAGAGCAAGCACAGTACATTATGACTAAATTAAACCAATATAAGGTTGAGGCACCTACCAACCTCAACCAAGAGGAGAGGGGGAAAATGCACATCCCAAACCTCAAATAGATATAAAGTGGCAGGGGGACTAAAATCCCAGTGCATGGAAGGGGGACTAAAACCTCAGTGCCCTATGGGTGGTTTGTACTCATGTACACTACATTAGTTAACTAGTCATTTACATAATTACCATGCTTAAATAATTAAATGGCAGATAAAAGATGTTTGCAACATTGTAGGTGGGGTCCAAGACCCAATAATCATCAAAGTAATCACAATAAGAAAGATATAGGGTAACATGCATATAGGCTCAATTCTCAATGAGGAAGTCATGGTGCAATAAGTAAATGGCTCATGCCTCAATTTCAAATTAGTTTGGATTAAAAATATGCCCAACTTAGGTGTTAGAATGCACATACTTGATATAGGATCCGTAGATATGATTTTTCCACCAAATGATTAGTTCCAAGTCTCTTTAACCCCTAGGTACAAGATTCACTACACATATTAGATATTTGAAAGGGATTAAGTGTAAAGTGTCCAAAATTCATACCTTCAAAACAAACCATCAAATTTGGGCTTCAAAACCTGACCTATCAATTCCTAATATTTTTCTAGTTAAGAAAACATATTTATTTATCAAAATTGGACTTAGGATGCATTAGTTATCATTTTTAGAATATTTTATATGATTAAGATGGTACACACATTAAATATCGAAATAAAACTGATATTCAGTAATTAAAAACTCCAAATTCAAATTCTAATCGAAATTAGCTTTCCAATGAGTATTTATTCGCATTTTTCCGATGAAGTATCAATTTTCTATGATTTATTTGCTCTGAGCCAATCAGGGAGCGAGAAAATGCCATGCGGGCTTGGTGACTTGTGCAAGGAAAGGGCGGAGAATGACAGAAATAATCCCGATGTCAAAATAGAGAGTGAGGCGTGCGTGGGGGTAAAATGGTAAAAAGCATGTGGGTCATCTTCTTCCTCTCACGCGAGCCATGGTTGCGGAGGAGAAGCTTGCCTGATTGGGCGTTCTCTCGATACTCGACCAAATCAGACGTATAAGTACTCGAAACGAAGCTCAAGGTGAGAGGAACTCACTAGTGTGCTTTATTGGGGTGCTACTATCATTGAGCAGCTAAGAAAAGGGCTGCAAGGCAGGGAGGAAGGTGGAGATGTTGGGGCTAAGCGATGGAGCTTCAGGACAAATTAGCGCTAGGGAGGAGTTTCTAGGGGGCGACGGAGGTGTGGGGATAGCTATTTATAGGTTAGGAGGCTCGTTGAGCCGAAATGACAAAGGAGAGGAGCAGCCTTGGCTGGGTCCATTGGGTGTTTCAGCCACAGTGCACGAGAGTGAATGAATGATGGCTTGAATGAAGCGTCGAAGCACGACGGTTCATTTGGCGAAGAAATCTCGTAAAGAGATCGAGAAACAAGGGAGAACAAATTCGAGGGGGTCAAGTTCACTGTACACGAAGAGGCTGGAAGTAGAAGATGATGCGGCTACTGTTGGATCAGGATCAGACGGTGATCTGGGGTGCGTCACAAGAAAATCAAATGACATAAATGAAATTTGATTGGTATTCTATAGTCACACTTTATTAAAACTTATAAAATCAATTTGAATGGTCAAACAAAGTCCAAATGACCTCAAATTTTAACCATAGGTTTAAGACAATACCTAGAATGATGCTATGCATTTAATTTTTCATTTTACCCAATATCAGGCCCCTAATAAATTTATTTCCCTTTAACATATGTATTAGTGTATAAATTGAGTAAATTAAAGTGAAAAGACATTATGATAATGTTTCTTGTTGTATTTTCAAGATAGGCCAACCAAGAGGCTTTCCCCACTCTATTAATTGCATTTCACAAATTTATATACTCATAAGGAGAGAGAAAAATAAAGGGGGTTATTAATTCCTTAACATTAATTATTTTTCACCCATTATACATGAGATTTGTTTAATAACATTATCCATTGATAAAATCTTATTTATGCAACAATTATTTCGTTTTTGGGAACATTAGCATCATTGCCCATACTAAAAAATAATAATAGAGGTAATTTGTGCACTAACCCTTGTGTTGGCATGTATAAGTTCTCCAAACCATTCAATTTCCATAAATTCAATATTAAGGATAAATCAAAGGGAAAAAATGAGATAGCACAAAGTATGGGGTGGAAATTGCAGATATTATTTGAAACTCGGTTCGTTACAAGTCCAAACTAAACATATTGGATTGATTGTAAGCATGATACATGTCAAACTAGATGCAATACATGTGAAACTGGTACAATCAAGGAGAAGAGGAAGAAGAAGAAGATGATGATGATGGTGATGATGATCATGATCATGATCATGCCAATGATGATCATAATGAAGATGATGATGATGATGATGATGATGATGATGATGATGATGATGATGATGATGATGATGATGATGATTACGACGACGATGATGATGATGACGACGACGATGACAATGATGACAAAGACGATGATGACAAGGCATTGCCAAGTAGGTGCATTACAACACTAATTGTGCACAATCAAGTTCAAACTAGGCACATTTAAGTTCAAATTTGGTGCAATCAAGTGTTAACTGGGCTCAAGTCCAATTAGAGCACATTCAAGTCCAAACTAGGGGCATCGAATTGATTGTGGGTGCAATACTTATCAAGTTGGACACAATACATGTGTTCATCTCTTACATCACTTCCCTCTTCCATTATATTCCCTCCTTCCCCTCACTCATTTTTTCCCTCTTTACTTCTCTCCTCTATCCTTTTATTCATTTTACTTTCTTCCTCTTATATCATTTTTTTTAAAATGTGTCAATATAGGTCTTGTTACAATGTACTTTTTGTAAGATTTGTAAAAGTTTTTATTTTGTTAAAAAATTCATTACAGATTAAAAGTTATAAACAAAATAATAAACAAAGAATAAAAAAAAGGTGGATACGAGAGAGAAAGAGAGTGGAGGAGAGAAAGGTGGGGGCCATGGTTGTAGGCTGGCAGGCCAGAGGGGACCACATTACAGGTGGGCTGGCAGGGAGTGGTTTTTCCGGTACGTTAAACACACATATACCGACCCCACACTTAGAGAATCATAACTCTTCTTAAAATGTGTTAAATTTGAACACATTCACGGGACTTTATGTACATCTCATTGTGCCCAAACCATCCACCCAAACTCACCTATTAGATGTACCTTTCTCCCTTTCCACTTACACACCGGTTCTCTCTCTACCCACCCACTAGTCCTCACTACAAAAAATATATGATTTAACAACATTTATTCTAGCTACATAAAATACATTTATAGTTAATAACTATTTTTCTATACAAGTTATGAAAGTGTAAATGAAACAAATATAGTTATTAGTAGTAACTACAAAATTGGCTATAAATTGTGATTCATTACAAAATGCTCTTTTATAGCGTGCCCTCTCCCTTCCAAAAAAAACAAAACATACGAAATCAAAATTCCACGTGTTGCTTCTTCTCCCCCAATTGTGCAGATTCACATGCAGCACCCTTACGCCTATTGCTTACCCCGATACTACACCAACCCGACCCATCACCCTCTCTCTCACACACTCACTCTCTTCTCCTCCTCCGGTTTGGTTGCCTTCGCTCCCTCTCACCCTCTTATCCTCCTCCACAACTCTGATTTCCTCCCATCTGCTAGCACCTGACGTCACTGGCCACTAGAGATGAGGTGCTAGATGGACGAAGTCTACAAGGAACCAAATAGGTACATGGGTTGGTTTCCCTAATTTAGTTTTTTTTTCAATATGCTCTTCTCTATCTTTCATGATTTCTCTCCTTATAGCAGTTGTAAGGGCCTACTATTGCTATGTAATATTTCTTTCTTCCTGGATTTGTATGCACTAGTATCAAGAGCATCATCTACGAATAGAAAAAAAATCCTAGCTTCACCAACACCCATAAAACCACAATGGTCCACTTTGTGGTAGTCAGGTATGTAGAGATCTCATCTATTCTTTTGAATCTTCTAATCCTTACGAGTTTTCAAATATTCACATAAATCAGTGCCATCTAAGAATCTTCAATTAGGCATCTAGATCAACTAAATTTCAAGTATTTATCCAAGAACTATTTAGCATTGTTTGTAATTCCATCTTGGTCATGTTAATATATTCTAGCTAGCTTAAACATGATTTGTTATTATTCACTCGTAATCACATTATATCATTGAAGCAAATTAGGATACATATCATACCCGTGCATGATTATAGCATCAAGAAATAATACGTCATTCATGAACTAGATGTGAGAAAGTTGAGTTCCAATGACCTTAAATATTCTGAGTTTTTCTCACATCGACTCTCCATAATACTTTGAGAGATTTTTCACAACAGTAGTAAACATTAAAATAGATACATGATCTTATTGTTGTAAACTGTCCCTACTTCCAAATAGGGTTTCCAAGATTCAATTCACCATAACCCAGAATGAAGCATGCAGTAAGTATATTTTTACTTATGTTTTCTATAGTTAGTTGATGCTCTGTGGCCCATTGAGATACATTTGTATCATCACCTAGTAATTTAGGTGCTCACCATTGCATATCAATATGCATTGAAGAAATAACCAACTGAGTTGATCTAATATTTTGAACATTAATGAAAATGAATATAATATAATAGATAAAATAGGGATGGCTTGTATTGAGGATTAAGCTGTGGAAGGGTCACCACAGATGGAATGGACATCTATAAAGAACACTGCCAAGTGTGACATTTCAGATTAACATTATTGAGTAAGACAAAGTGAGAGATAGAGGCTACAGAATGAACTTGGGGAATGGAAATTAGGGGATATATGGCGCCATTGCATCTCAGAACAGAGTTGAATGGAAATCAATCCATTTAGTCTACGTCAATATGTTTTGGAAGGAGGCTTCACCATGCTATTGTTGATGTACATCTTGGGATATTATTTTTCACTATCAGAAACAAGTCACCTTTACTGTAATTAATCTCTGGTAGATTATTGGGATTCTACTCTTATTATAATGAACACCTCTGATCTGTAGGTGGGCTTGCTCACACCGAACACCTAGGTTCAGTGTTATAGTTAAAACCAGTTGTGTGTGGGAAATATATTGGCCACAAAATAATAATAATAATAATAATAATAATAATAATAATAATAATAATAATGTTACTGGAGTGGCTTAACTATACATATAGGAAGCACATAGCCTTAGCTGGATCTTTAACATGTATTAATTAGAGTATTACACTTCTAGGACACACCTTAAAACATGTTGGATACACCTCACTGTATAATCCTATATATGTTTAAGGGTGTCTCAGTTTGATGGACAATGACTAATGGTGAAAAATTACTAGTCTTCCATGTAATTTATGACTATTATTCCTCTTGATCACTTACTAATCGAATAGCTTCACCCATTTAATAATTATAGTATACGATTGGAGGGACATTTAGACATGTTAAAGGTTGGTCTTTTATAGTTTTTGTATCTATTATTATTTGCTTGGACCATAGTACCATAGCATGTAAGGCATTCTTCTTTGTTGGGTTTTAATTTACTATAGTAAACACACAAATAGTAACTACAACCTGATACAATAAAAGAAAAAAATCACTGACTCAGAGTTTATAATACAATTGAATGTTGACCATTTCTCTAAGTACATCCAAAAAAAATTGTAAAAAAACACACGTACACTATATATCCTTCAAGATTTCCCATGACTTATATATACATTTTTAAACTTCCGTCATGTTCATTTTTTTTAATATTTCCATGTCCATTTGCATGCCCATGCCAAGAACTATCTATATTTCCTGATATACATCTGATCAACTCTCTTGAATAATATAGTGGCTTGATTTGTGGAAACTAATTGCCAAGGTATTCCATCAGGTGTAATGATTTATTGAGCAATGTACCATATTTTCTACGAGGGTTTAACAATCAGTGACATATTGATCCTTGGTTATGATAGCCCAACTGCCTGAAGATTTGGCTCTCTGGATAAACTTATGATTGTCATTAACTTACAGTTATATCCTAAGAAGGACATTGTTAGATGATTTTATCACTCATTAAAGAGTGGTTACATTTCTGTTAATGGTATTCATTAACTACAGCGCAAGATTCATATTGCTCTCATCCTCCAACTGAGGTAGTTTTGCTTATTGACTGGTCAATGGTGACTAAAGTCCTTTTCGTCTTATCACCATATTGATGCTTGAATGTCTTATGTGGCTTCCTCTGTAATTTTTTATTCTTCAAGATTTGCACAACAAGCTTGAATTACTAGTTCATCAAGTAGACTATGGATGTCTTCTTTAACAACTGGAACCTCACCTCATCAAGCTTTCTGTCAGGCTTTTTGGTCCTGTGAACTTTTCATGCTGGTGTTTGTGGTTCTCTGGATATGGTTTTCTTTTTTGACTCACTAGAATTTTCTGGACATTTTGTTGGGAACTACTATCATTCATTTTGTATATCTCTTGGTAAATTCTCTAGCTATTCCTGAGATAGGGTTCTTTTTCTATCTTTATAAAGCAATAGTATCATTTATTCTCGTTCAACTACCTCTTGAATCTGGTCAGAGTCAATAGTATATTGAGTAGAGTTTTCTTAGTTCTTGACCCATGCAAGTTTTATATATCACCATCTCATATACCTAATGTGGCATCCAACTCACAAAAACAAGTTTAACTTAAGCGGAAGCGTTCGTTAATAGCGGAATTACTAAAAATCACTAAAAATTAAAACTTTTTACAACGAGATCCATAAACTGAAAAACTCTTTCATAAAGAACCAAAGTATTTCAAATACATTCTAGTTCATCATTACATCTCTGGTACCAATCCCTCTCGAGAGTTACAAGCATCAACTACCCTATTAAACTGTACATAGGCAGTATAGATATCTCAAGGCATCAAGCCAAAATCTCAGATCAATATTAAACTAACTATTGACTCCTACGACCTGAGAGTACAGAGACGACACATAGGACTCTCTATTTACATGACTTAACAACCAGTGTCTCCACTTGAGGATTCATTGTTGTCCTTGTTGCTGCTACTGCTATTGTTCTTCACCCGCTGAAGGGTTTCTGCCTCTTCCTCGACATCTACCTAAAAAGTTGGATCCCACGGGGGTGAGACAATTGAAAATTGACCCAGCGAGAGATATAACTCTCTGCCAGAAACATTGTTATTTCAATTAATGGAATTAAAACTGAGCAGAAGAATTATAAGTATTCAACAATAGCTAAATCTTTGACTAATCAATTTAAAGCAATATTCTATTTTCAAGTCATTTCATCTATATCTTGATAAAGCAGTATGTCATTTGTTCAATAAGGAATATGAAGAATATGTATAACATTTATCCAACTAAGAAATACTTAGCAATGTATCATCAACCATTGATTCTCGTATTTCAACCCTAAGCAAATACGCTACACGACTGATTACATTTTACAAACATACTTAAGCCCTGAGGAGATGAGGTATACCGCTCATACTTCAACCGACCATTGTGAAATCAAAATCGGTACCATACATAGGTCAATAGAAGAGCTGGATTCCCATGACCTCATCTGCCTCAGTCAGTGTGAGGACCAAATGCAGGACATCTTGTGTCTCTGCTAAATAGCTTTCCAGGGTATACTGGCAACTTCGCTATTAGAGTTACAGTGGCATGATGCACTCTCTTCGCAATCGAGAGATTTCATATTTATCTCACATTGATTCAGCATTAACATCATCAGGAGATTAGTGATACATCCATCCTGGCATATATAATGAAGGATTGAGAGATTGAATGTTTATCTCACATCAATTCCTCCATTAGGGCGTAAGGATATTCGCGCCCATAACCCCCACACACTCAAAAGTATGCCCTCCAGGAGTTCCCGTAGGAAACCTATTTCACCATCACCAAACTACTGATGATGATGGATCTATGGTCAGGGATCTATATGAAACCATTTCACTTGATTAATTAAGTACATTGTAGTATTCTTTTAGCATCAAACATGTTTTCAAACATAAATCATTATAACAAATGCTATAAAGAATGAGTACTATTCCTATCAAGTTCTTTTCAAAGCTTTATCAAACATTGGGATCTCAATCCCTCATCACATCAGGGTATTCTCATCCCTTATCATCTTATCATCATGATCATGGAACATGGGTGTTCAAACCCTTAGTTCATCAAATATTTGTTACCACTTTATCAAGTAACTTAATGCCTTTAGGTCATTTGACCAATGTAAAGATAATATTTGCAATGTAGGTATTTCACATGGCTCTTAAAGCCCATTGATATCTCTTGTTACATTTTACTAGGAAACACAACATATTATGTCTCACAAGGCCTATAAATCAATTTCAATTGTAAAACATCATAGCTCATACCTGGCTATGTCCAACATCTCATGACACATGCATAATTAGTGCACATAATAACAATTATATCAATTACATATTAGCATTATGCATTGTAAGAGTAACATCACTAATTCCCCATTTGAGTTAGGATTTCCCAATTTATGTCAAATAGGAATACTTTATTTCATTACCCAGATTTGGGTTATGATTTATCATCATACTGCCCAAGATTAGGGTTTCATACATTATCACCCAAGATTAGGGCTCCACATATTCTTTATCGTATATCAGTATAGGATTTCATATCACAGTATCACATACCAGTACATAGCATTACCTGGAATTAGGTTTTACATCACATTATTATGATTTCATTTTGACATCACCCTTGTCTAGGGTTCCACATGACATCACCCTCATTTAGGGTTTCATATGGCTTCACCCTTGATTAGGGTTTCTCATAACATCATCCTCAATTAAGGTTTACTATTCACATCCAATCAAGGTTTATTATTAAAAATACCCTGAATTAGGGTTACTCATGTCATTTCCATAAATTAGGATCATACCATCACCATGGATTAGAGTTTCACCTATTATTGCCCCCAATTAGGGTTAGGGTTTATTGACCTTATTAATTAGGGTTTCATGATCTCCTTATCAAGGATCATACCCTAATTACACATTTATCATGTTAGGAGTGTTGAGACTTAACTACTACATGATTATCATTCATGTAGGAAGTCCTCTCTCTCTCTCTCATCCTTTATAAGATGATACTTACTTCAACTTGATTAGATTAGGTCAACTCAACTTGAATGAAAGTTGACACAATATATTATGTCATTACTTTCATAATCATAAAAGATTAATCATTCAGAAGATACTAATCACCCTATCTTATTAAGGGTACAATTACTATAATCACCCTTGATTTACATCGTGAAATGTTCAATTAAACAATTGACTTTTAATCACCTTCAGTATCCATGCGGATTTGGTTAATCACTCCCCAAAATATCTTGGTCACTTAAACCCCAAACGGTCTTGACAAAGCATACCTCAAACGGTCTTGACCAACCAGACCTCAAACGGTCTTGCTTGAATGACCTCCAAACGGTCTATGACCGTTTAGACCTCCAAACGGTCTAAGGTCTAATAGTTTGAAACCATTTAGAAATTTTATGCTTAAAACCGTTCAACCAAAACATTCTTGAGATCGATTGAGTTTCAATTGGTTTGGGATCATTTGGTCCCAAACGGTCTTGAGACCGTTTGGTCCAACCCTCCTCAAAACCGATTGGACCAAAAATGGTCTCAACCACTTATATTGATTTAGGGTTTCCAAGATCAATTCCCACATCAATTGAATCCAAGTAGTCACTCATCAATTGAACCTAAGCACCATACCTCAATTGGGCTTAAATAAATTATCCTTCAATTGATTTGACTTTTAATTGATCATCAATTAGGGTTTTGAACCTAAATGGATTAGGGTTTAAAATCGATGCACCTTCAATATTAGTCATTATGAAACTAATTACTTTGAAATTATTGGACCATAATTCAAATTGGGCATGACCTGACCTCAAACTATCTTGAGGTCATTTGGATGACCTAAAAATGGTCTTGAGACCGTTTGCCCCATCCTATCCTTGGAATTAGTGAAATTTCATTAGGGTTTAGATCATTGAATTGATCATCAATTCAGCTATTGATTGCATTTCAATTTGGTATCTTTGGATCTTCAAATACCCAACCATAATCAACCCTAGACCTCCAAGCAGTCTTATTTGACCTCCAAACGGTCTTGAGACCGTTTGGGTTAATGACCCCAAAGTTCTAAATCAATCAATTACAAATTCAACACTTAACCCGATTAGGGTTTGGTAATTGATGAACCTTCAACTAATGAACCCTTTGGAATTTATCAATTAAATTTATTGGGTCATAAACCATCATTATTAGCATCAAAACTCCAAATGGTAAACTATGATCAACTCTTCCAAACGGTTTGAAACCATTTAGTTCCTAACGATTTGATGAAATTGTTTAATTCCAAACGGTTTTATTGAAACCGAATGGACAACTTGTTGAAACTGATTGGAATAGGGATTCCTTGGGAAAAGTGTCCAAGATGATGTCATCATCATCTAACTTCATTTGTTCAAAAGCTACTACCATTTTCATGGTAATTATATCAATGAATCAAGGGAGTTTTCAAGTAGAACAAAACGATCAACAAATAATGGAGAATTCAATGCAATAACAACATTTAAGGGTTTAAGTTATATAACCCTCCTTTAAATCTAAATCCAAGCTTCAAGCTCCATGCCTCCAATGGTGGATGAATCTTTGACAACTGCCCAAGGTCCGTTCTCAAGCTTTTGGATGAAAGAGTTGGCTAGAGTTGAAGATTGGATGGAGAAAATAAGAAATCAAGCATTGATTTTTGGTTTCCACCATGAAACCAAGGTGAAAGAAGGTCAAGAACTTAACAACAGGTTGAGGGATCGTTCTCCTCCTGTTCCTAAGCTTCCTTATGCTCGTCCAAGGCAAGGAGAGAAAGGAATTCTGAAAAAAGATCCTTATGTGGGTAGGAAATGAGATATGTATAAGGAAATCCAAGGAAAGAGAAAATAGAATTAATTCCTTTAATTTCCATAATTATTGCCACAAATCCCCCTCCATTCCTTGGCCACGAAACCATCTTCTTCCCCTTGCAAAACCTCTTCATTATCCAAGAATTAAAAGAAAAGGAATTAAGCACCTTAATCATATTATACTAATATCCCATTTTTAGTGGATATTACTTTTTATATCTTAATGTGAGTGGGCTCTTCACTCACACAAGATCTTTTCGTGCCTTTGCAATGCACTAGCTAGTCCAACTCTTTGCAAATTCATCCCTCAACTTTTGGTTGAAGGGCTCTCCAATTAGTATATTTCTTTTTGCATTAAATTGAATTAAAGTTCCATTTATGCTTAAATCTTGATTATTTTAATATCAAGATTCTCTCTCCTCCAAATTAATTCAAATGAGGCACCCCTCTCATTTTATTTTCTCTATATGATGCCAAGAAACATGAGGGACCCTCTAGAAGTGATATTTTGCATATTGAACCCTAGGTTTTGGGTAAATTGCATTTACACCAAAACTACGTTTTAATGCACAAAGGTTGCTCAACAAGCTCGATCTTGGTACTCAAGCTTGTGGAAGCCATATCACTGCATCATACACATTCCTATGATGTCTCAACATCTGAGGAACATATTATCATGTAACATTTGCAATTTAACCCCTCAACTTGGGTAATTTGCACTTTAGTCCAAAATTAACAAAATAATGTTTCAACATTATTAAAAAAGGACTGAAATTGAAACATAAGTTCCTATTGAGCCTTAATTACTTTTCAAAAGATAATATCAAGCATATAATTACCTTTATTAAACAAAACACCTCGGGTTAAAGCATAACCTAGGTCAGGGATGTTACAAATTATCCACCCCTTACAAGGATTTCGTCCCCGAAATCATCGACAAAAACATTAAGAGAAAAGAGTAGGGTATTTCCTTCTCATCTCTTCCTCTAGTTCCCATGTAGCTTCTTCAATGCCACGGTGATTCCAGAGGACTTTTACAAGACAAATGTCTTTCTTTTTCAACTTTTTAATTCTTTTATCAAGGATCATCATAGGTCCTTTAACATATGATATATCATCATTTAATTTTACTTCCATAGGTTGTAGGACTAACTCTGTGTCGGGATGACACTTTCTCAGCATAGAGATATGGAACACTGGATGCAACTTGTGCAACTCAGGTGGTAACTCTAGCTTATAAGCTACCTTTCCAATCCGTTCAATGATTGAATAAATCCCCATAAATCTAGGAGCTAACTTTCCCTTTTTTCCAAATCTAAGAACTCCCTTCCAAGGTGAGACCTTGAGATATACTCTGTCTCCAACTTGGAATTCTAAAGGTCTTTGCCGTTTGTCAGCGTATGATTTATGTCTATCTTGTGTAGTCTTTAACTGTTGTTGTATTACTTTAATCTTCTCCGTTGTCTGCTGCACAAGCTCAGGACCCAAAAGTTGATATTCTCCAGTTTCATACCAACATAAAGGAGATCTACAACGTCTACCATATAAAGCTTCATATGCTGCCATATCAATACTGTGCTGATAGCTATTATTGTAAGAAAATTCTATCAGGCTCAGGTGTAGATCCCAACTTCCTACAAACTGAAGGACACATGCCCTAAGCAAGTCCTCCAAGGTTTGTATGATCCTCTCATATTGTCCATCTGTCTATAGGTGAAAGGCAATACCAAACCTTAATTGCATACCCAAAGCTTTATGAAATCATTCCCAAAAATGACTCGTGAACTGGGGACCTCTATCAGAAACGATGTAGCTGGAACCCCGTGCAACCGCACTATCTCATCAACATATAACTGTGCCAGTTTCTCAGCAGTGTAGGTTTTTTTATAGGTAAGAAATGTGATGTCTTAGTCAACCTATCAACTATTACCCAAATGGAATCATAACTTTTGGTTGTTCTGGGCAAACCAACCACAAAGTCCATGGTCACATGATCCCATTTCCACTGCGGTATAGGCAAAGGTTGCATTGTTCCTGTGGGCTTCTGATGTTCATCTTTAACTTGCTAACACACCAGACACCACATAACAATATCAGCTACATCTTTCTTCAATCTAGGCCACCAATACATGTCTTTTAAGTTATGATACATCTTGGTGCTCCCTGGATGCATAGCATACATTGAAGAATGAGCTACTTCCAGAACTAACTTCCTCAAGTCATTGGCATCAGGTACTACCATCCTACCATGGTAACAAATACATGATCTTCTGACTCATGAAATCCATCACGTTTCTCACCATACTCTGACCTAATCTGATGAACTACAACATCAGCTTGTTGTGCTTCTTTAATCCGCTGTCTCAGAGTTGGTTTTATGTGCATCTCAGCTAACAACTCAGCTAACAATGATACTTTTAGTTGTACATTGTTTTTCCTCAAGGAGATAAACATATCCCTCTTAGAGCACACTAAGGAATTCAACTGTGCTTTATATAGGGTTGGTGTTGCTGATTTCCTACTTAGTGCATCAACCACTATATTAGCCTTCCCTGGATGATAATCAATTGTACAATCGTAGTACTTGATTAATTCCATCCAGTGACGTTGTCTCATATTCAACTCATGTTGTGAGAAGATGTACTTTAGGTTCTTATGTTCTGTGAAAATTTGGAATGTTTCTCCATAGAGATAATGTGTCTAGATTTTCAAGGCATGGACTACAACAACTAGCTCTAGATCATGTGTTCGATAATTCTCCTCATGTTTCTTAAGCTGTCGAGAAGCGAAAGAAATCACTTGCTTATCCTGCATCAACACACATCCTAAGCCATTCTTAGATGCATCACAGAAAACTATGTACCCCTTTCCCTACTCGTGTAACACCAACAAAGGTGAACTGGTTAACCTTTCCTTCAACAACTGGAATGATTGTTGACACTTGTCATTCCAGACAAAAGGAACCTCCTTTCTGGTCAACTTGGTTAAGGGTAAAGCTATAAAACTGAAGTTCTTAATGAACCTCTTGTAATAGCCTTCCAACCCTAGGAAACTACAAATCTCCATCGGTGTCTTCGACTGTTCCCATTGCAGGACAAATTCTACCTTCTTAGGATCAACATGAATACCTGAAGCAGATATTACGTGTCCTAGAAAAGAAACTTCTGATAACCAGAACTCACATTTACTAAACTTAGCATACAACTTATGCTCCCTTAGCAAAGTTAGAGCCTGGCAGAGGTGTTGCTCATGTTGTTGAGCATCTCTGCTGTAGATCAAGATGTCATCTATGAAGACGACTACACACTAATCAAGAAAAGGTTGAACGATTCTATTCATGAGTTCCATGAATGTAGTTGGTGCATTAGTTAGTCCAAACGACATAACTGTGAACTCATAGTGACCATACCTTGTCCTAAAGGCAGACTTAGGTATGTCACCCTCCTTGATACACAACTGATGATATCTCGACCTCAGATCTATCTTAGAAAAGATAGTTGCACCATGCAACTGATCAAACAAGTCATCAATCCTTGGCAGAGGATACTTGTTCTTTATAGTTACTTTATTTAACTGCCTGTAGTCAATGTATAACCGCATCGACCCATCCTTCTTCTTAACAAAGAGTACCGTAGCACCCCATGGTGAAGTACTCGGTCGAATAAAACCTTTCTCAAGCAACTCCTGAAGTTGTTTCTTGAGTTTTGCCATTTCAGCATGCGCCATCCTATACGGTGTTTGTACTATTGGTTGCGTGCCCAGGATTAGATTAATCTCAAAATCAATCTCTCGGGGCGGAGGTACACCAGGAAGTTCCTCAGGGAATACATCTTCAAATTCCCTAACTACCGGAACTTCAGACGGATGAGGGCTCTCCATGGTGGTATCTACCACATGTGCCAAGAATGCAAAACATCCTTGCCCCATCAACTTTTCAACTACCATAGCTGACACAAGACAAGTTGGAAGAATCTTTCTATCTCCTTGAAAGATCCATGTGTCACTATCATCTGTGAACACAGCTTGCTTGGACTCACAATCCAAGACAACCTTGTACTTTTCTAGGGTGTCCATCCCAAGAATTATATCAAACCCATGCATCTCAAGTGGTATAAGATCCACTTGAATGTGATATTCAGAAAAGAAAAGAGTGCAGGGAGAACACAACTCCCACAACACTGCAGATCCCATCAAAGGAGTTTCTAACTTCAAACTTTCTGCCCTATGACCAACTGTCATATTGCAGTCAAGAACCACTCTTTTAGTGATGAAAGAATGCGTAGCACCCGGATCAATTAAAACAGATACAACGCAGGATGTAGACATATCAGATTAAAATAGTTCCATCTGACCTGTCACAACCCGAGGGTTGACTACTGCATCAGGCTGATTCATCGCATATAATCTCGCCGTCGCCTGTGGTTGATTTGGTTGTCGATTACTAGGTGCTGACGATCCATCTTGGGACTCTTGTCCTCGTCCTCTAGCGCCACTTGGAAAATGTCGCCTCTGAGAGCCTTGCTGACTTTGCCTCTGAGGTTGAGTCACACTTGCTTCACTGGCTTGGCAATCCTTCATTAGATGCCCCATCTTTTTGCATATAAAACAACCTCTATTCCCTGGCTGTGGTCTGGATGGTCCTGTTACCGACACTGATGCTAAGTTCTGGGCTCCTTCTAGTGGTAAACTACAACCTCTACCCCTATTTGACGTCCATTGTGTCTGGGTATTAAGCCTTGGTGGTGCTATTGGTGCAGAAAACCTCAGTTTCTTAAAACTTTTGGACCCTTATCCTTAAAACTGAGTATACACCTTCTTACTCTTAGTCTGTCTCTTCTCAGTCATAGACCTCTCTATCCGTCTAATAGACTCCACAAAAGTAGCAAACATCTCCTTGTTCTCTAAAGAAGACACATGAGTGGTGAAATCAGCGTTCAACCCTTTCTCAAAATGATGAATCCTTTCCTCATCGATAGCTGCCATATGTGGACAGAACCGCAAAAGCTCCATGAACTTAGCCTCATACTCACTAATATTCATTGGTCTTTGCCTTAATCTCTCAAACTAAGAGATCTTCTCTTCTAGGAACGTCTTAGGAAAGTATCTATTGACGAATTCTCATCGGAATACTTCCCATTCGATCTCCACACTTGGCCTCTTGCCCTCTTCTATGGTCCACCAATGACCAGCACTCCCTTTAAGAAGGTACACTACGTGTCTAACCTTCTCAGCTTATGGGATGTTAAGGATTCTAAAGGCCTTCTCTAGCTCAGTCAGCCACATGTCACCATCTGGCGGGTAAGCTGTTCTAGCATATTTTATGGCTCCAACCCAGCGAAGTCATTCAAATGTCTTTCCGGCTCCTTGTTCTTCATGGTGGGTATGTGGCAACACATCCCACTATCACACAGACAGCGAGGTGTTACGCAAAAATGTGCGGAAATCACCATCACCACAGATTATCAAAACATGGGTTAATTAAAACCGATTGCGGAAAACGGATAAACTATTACATTCCAGTCCACATCCTGCAAGAAAATAGGTTATATAAACATATACAAGCCTTGATATGTGTTCACAGCTTAGAGAAACAGCTATCTCATCATCACATGAGTTCATCACCTGTTTATACATACATAAAGGCCCACATCCGGCCAGCAGTAGGGTATATAAAACATCTACAGCTGTACACTGTGAAACAACGTCAAAACATCGCCAAGGACCTGAGAGTACAGGGATGACTCTAAGACTCTACTACAAAACATCCAAAAGAGCAGCATATCCATCGCTTGCCTTCTACTACTCTTCTTGCTGCTCGGCCGCAACCCCGCGACCACCACCACACCTAGCTCGACCACCTAAAAAGGGTGTAAACCAGCGGGGTGAGACAATTGAACATTGTCCCAGTGAGAAACATAACTCCCCGCCGAAACTACAAAACCTCAGATATGTATATAAAGCAGATAGCTGATGAGAAGTATAACAAGAGAAGTTAAATAAAGTAAAGTTGTTCATACTAAGCAAGCTTACCAGGAGTATAAGTATTTCTTTATGGAGCATGATTAATCAAGATATATAAGTCCTACTACATAGGAGGAACATATAAGCAACTGCAAGATATGACAAGATTAATCTACACAAACAAGGCCTCAACCAATGTTTCGTGTTTGTCTTAAGCAGTAGTACTATTCAGATGAATTACGTATTATTATTATTATTATTATTATTATTATTATTATGCCCTGAGGAAGTGAGCCGTACCGCTCAGATCCAACCTTCGATTGCGAAACCCAAGCCGGTGCCATACAAGGTCAATGGAAGAGCCGAACTCCACGACTTTCTCCGCCTCATGGTCAGTGCATGAGTACAACACAAGAAGGACCGCAGTCTCATGCTGGAGTGGTCTTAGCCACAGGGTCAGGCTACCCTCTGCCTAGCCCGCCTCGGTATAGGTCACGACGCTAGTGAACTGAGCCACGGGCTTGTTCACCGTGCTCTGAGCCATGAATGCATTCATGCTCCTCATATCACATATCCTGAGCCATGGGCCTATTCACCATGCTCTTCATCACAATTGGGCCACGGGCCTGAATCCGCACCCTGGAGTCTAGAACCGAAGTTGCACTCTTACCTCCTCACTTTAGGCTAGGAGAAACCTCGCATACTCAACAATATGCGCTCCGGGTTAACCCGCAGGAGAACCCGTTTCACCATCACCAATTCCTGATGATGATGGATCTATGGCCAGGGAAACTACATGATATATTCCACTATAATTATTTAGTATCTTTGAGATGGATTTCAAGATTCAACCAAGTTGTATAACATGCAAAATATAACAAAAAAATAAACAACATAAGCTCAACATTATGCTTTTGTTGTAATCACATCGACCTGATCCATCTCAAGGATCCAACATCACATGTTATCACTTGGCCTCTTTCCAATCATCCAGATCCATCTCAAGGATCATCACATACCATGGGATCTCAATCCCTTATCATATGTTGCCACTGCCTCTCAGGGCTTACATCATCATCATCATGGAATAGCATTCATAATGTACCTGTTATCTCATTGTTCTCATATATTCATTCCTCATAGCCTTTTATTTGGCTATGCATCACTTGTATGGTTAGCATTATTCAATAATCATAAAAAATAACTTAGAAACTCCTATTATCAACACAGGGTGATATTTAGGATTAAGTGCTTTATCAACACAAGTGACATTAATGATTATCTCCTATTCTTAATCATGCCTCATCTCATGAACACATGTATAGGGAACATTATTAAGCAATCCACATTACATGCTCATTATTGTTCTTATCATTATATCGATAATCAAGGTGATCACTTCATGCATATAGTCATGATAGATATAAAGGACAAACGTTACCATTTTCATTACCATTACCATTCAATAAGCGAGGAGTCACCATCATTTTAAGCAAGGACATAAACAACTAGTATTAGGAACCCTCATGAGAGGTTGTGTCATGTAACCTGCCCTCACCCAAAGCTCATCACCTAACAGCCAACACACAACGCTGCGTTGCCACCAAGGCAATCAGCGTGCAGCAGCGCAACGCTGCGTCACAAGAGGGATATCACGCAGGATGTCGGGCACTCCCTTATCGGGCAACTCCCGTCACAACTCATGGTGTTATCGGCCAGTACAAAGACATGTGACGCCCGTCACAGCAGCAAGGAAAACAACCCGTCACAAACATAGACTATCAGCCAAGATCAGATCACCAAAGTATCGTTCAAGGTGAGTAGCTCAACCATGCATTGTGGAACCTACTGGACCAAGACGTAACGGCTGTCATAGGACCAGACCCCAACGCCCCATCGATCAAGGCATAGCAGCATAAGGCAAACATCTGACTAAGCTATATCAGGCATGTCATCTCAGCATGGGGTGACGCCCGACACAACACCCATCATGTGTCGTCCAAGACTCAAGATCAAGGGAATATCATCCATCACAGCTACCACCACCTGTCGTCCAAAGCATTTAGGTAAAGGGGACTGTCGGGCAGCACCTCCCCACTCTCATAACGACTCAAAGGTACCACACACAAGGTCATCTTCTTCCTTAGCATAAGGTCACCCAAAACCCTAGGAAGATAGCTCACCTCAATCAACTAAGAAAGAGGGGTCTTGCACATCCACCATCACCATCAAGCTCACCCTTCTAGCCCATGGTGAGAGGAGAGTGTTGCTTAAGCAACTAGAACACAAGCTCACCTCAATCGGCTAAGAATGAGGGGTGTTTCTCATGCCACTAGGAACTCAAGCGCATTCCTCTAGACTAAAGGGAGAAAGGAGTATTGCTCACCTAAAACCCTAGATCAGAAGGATCGGCCAACAAGGAAAAACTAAACAAGAACTAAACTACTAACATGCATAGTTGATCATGGACATAGCAACATATAAGAACATGGAAAGAGAGTAGTGTAGTTAGGGTTAGGAGTTATGTAACTCACCTCAAGAAAGCTCCAAGCTCCTAGCTCCAAGCACCACCAAGCAAGGAAGATGGAGGCTCTAAGGCTATCGGCCACCACTTGCTCCTTCAAGGGGTGTCGGCCAACAAGCTACTCCTTACCAAGGAGTATCGGCCACCACTATCAAGGAAGAGGGGGATATCGTGCACCAAGGTGGAGAGGAACCAAAGGACCAAAGGAACTCCTAGCTAAGGAAAGGAACCGTCTATATAGAAGGAAAGGGAGGAGAAAACAAGGTTGGTCCAAGCAAGGTGTCGCCTACCTAGGAACACTTATCCTAGTGCACGAGCCACCACTCTAGCAAGCTTTATACACATGTCCAAGGTATGTACCAAGTGTCCACTAGTGGTGACACAAACGAGGTCAAAGCTTGGTTAAGGCTCTAGGGTGACACACCACCAGCACCATGGGCGACACACCCCATCCCCATGGGCGACACACTTCCTCCTTGGCCGATACACTCTCCTCTAGGCCGATACAAGGCTCAACCAAACCAAAGCAAGGCACCTCAAGGCCCAACAAGCTCAACCAAGCCCAAAAGAACTCAAGCAACAAGCCCAAACCTTCCTTTCTACCCTAGAGGAAGCAGAGAGAGAGGAACACCTCTCAAGGTGACAAACTTGCCCACAAAACCCTAGACTTGGGTTATTTGCAAGTAGCCCCTTCAACTCTCAACAAAGCACAACCAAACCCTAATCACCACTAAAGGTGATTAGCAAGAACCAAGGCATCAAGGTTAAGCAAAGCAAACAGGGTAAACCCTAAACGAAGATCAGGGTCCTTATAAACTAACCCCCTTCAAAGGATTTTGTCCCCGAAATCCGAAGAGAAAAGCGAGGGATACTTCCTCCTCATCTCTTCCTCAAGCTCCCATGTGGCTTCCTCAATGCCACGGTGATTCCAAAGAACCTTCACAAGAACCAGGTCCTTCCTCTTCATCATCTTAACCCTTTTATCAAGGATCGCCACAGGACCTTCCTTGTAGGTCACATCTTCATCAAGCTCAACCTCAACTGGCTGTATCACTATTCCTGAATCCGGATGACTTTTCTTTAGCATACTGACATGGAACACTGGATGTAACCGGTGCAACTCTGGAGGCAACTTTATCTCATAGGCTACCTTACCAACTCAAGCTATGACTGGGTAAGGCCCCATAAACCTGGGTGCTAACTTACCCTTCCGGCCAAACCTCAGCACACCTTTCCATGGTGAGACCTTAAGATACACTTTGTCTCCTACCTGGAACTCCAAAGGTCGTCGACGATTGTCTGCATAAGACTTCTGCCTGTCCTGTGCCGCTTTCAACTATTGTTGTATCACCTTGATCTTTTCTGTTGGTTGGTGTACTAACTTAGGACCCAACAAATGATACTCACCAGACTCATACCAACACAAAGGAGATCTGCACTTCCTTCCATACAAAGCCTCATAAGGAGCCATGTCAATACTCCGCTGATAACTGTTGTTGTAGGCAAACTCTATCAAACTAAGATCTACATCCCAGTTGCCTAGAAACTGCAATACACAAGCTCGAAGGAGATCTTCCAAAGTCTGAACAGTCCTTTCAGACTGTCCATCTGTCTATGGGTGGAAGGCGATACTGAACCTCAATTGCATTCCCAACGCTTTGTGCAACTATTCCCAGAAACGACTCGTGAACAGAGGACCTCTGTCAGAAACTATTGTTGCTGGCACACCATGCAAACGTACTATCTCATCCACATATACTCAAGTGCGTTTCTCATCCGTATACGTTGCCTTTACTGGTAAGAAATGGGCAGACTTCGTCAATCTGTCCACTATCACCCAAATGGAATCATGATTCCTAGTTATCCTGGGTAGACCAACTACAAAATCCATGGTTATATGATCCCATTTCCACTGCGGTATCGACAAAGGTTGTAACGTACCTGCCGACTTTTGATGCTCAACCTTCACTTGCTAACAAACCGCATATCTCGCCACGAACTCAGCTACATCTCTCTTCAACCCGGGCCACCAATACAAGTCCTTCAGACTATGATACATCTTGGTGACACCTGGATGCATAGCATACATCGACGTGTGTGCTTCTTCGAGCACTAACTTCCTCATATCATCAGCATCTGGGACCACCATCCTATCATGAAAGCAAACCAACCCATTCTTGGACTCATGGAACCCATCAGGCTTTTTGCTGCCGAACTCTTGACCTGATCAACTGCATCGCATCATTTGTCTGCTGTGCATCTTTGATCTGCTGTCTTAGCGTAGGCTTGACTTGCATCTGTGCTAAAAGTCCAGCTAACAAAGAAACTTCTATCTGCACATTAATCTGTCGCAAAGAGACCAACATATCTCGTTTGTGTCATACTAGGGAACTCAACTATGCCTTCCTTGAAGAAGAAGAAGACTTTCGGCTAAGCGCATCAACTACCGCATTCGCCTTACCAGGATGATACTCGATGGTGCAGTCATAATCATTGATCAACTCCATCCATCGCCGCTGTCGCATGTTCAACTCATGCTGCGAAAAGATGTACTTCAGATTCTTATGATCTGTAAAAATTTGACACACTTCCCCATACAGGTAGTGTCTCCAAATCTTTAACGCATGAACCACAGCTGCCAACTCTAAGTCATGAGTTGGATAGTTCTCCTCATGCTTTTTAAGCTGTCGCGAAGCAAAATAAACCACACGATCTTCCTGCATCAGCACACAACCTAAACCTTTCTTGGAAGCATCACAGAAAACAACATAGCCCTTCCCAGGCTCTGGCAGGATTAACATTGGGGCACTGGTCAGCTTCTCCTTCAAACTCTAGAAAGCTTGTTGACATCGATCATCCCAGACAAAAGGTACATCCTTTCTCATCAACTTTGTCATCAGTAACGCAATCGCACTGAAGTCCTTGATAAACCTCCGGTAGTATCCTGCTAAACCCAGAAAATTGCGAACTTATGTCGGCGTCTTTGGTTGCTCCCAATCTACAATGGATTCTACCTTCCTCAGATCTACTTTGACTCCTTCAACAGATATTACATGACCCAAGAAAGTCACCACTTCCAACCAGAACTCACACTTACTGAACTTGGCATACAACTAATGTTGGCGAAGAAGAGTCAACGCTTGCCGAAGATGTTGCTCATGCTCTAGCCTGTCCCAACTATAGATCAATATGTCATCTATAAAGACTACAACAAATTGATCTAAGAACGGACGGAACACTCTGTTCATCAGGTCCATGAAAGCAGCAGGTGCATTGGTTAGCCCGAACGGCATAACCACAAACTCAAAGTGACCATACCTCATCCTGAAAGCTGACTTTGGTATGTCATCCGTCTTTATCCTCAACTGATGATATCCAGACCGTAGATCGATCTTCGAAAACACTATAGCACCACACAACTGATCAAATAGATCATCTATCCTCGGTAACAGGTACTTGTTCTTGATCATGACCTTATTCAACTGTCGGTAGTCTATACACAACCACATCGAACCATCCTTCTTCTTGACGAACAACACGGGAGCACCCCAAGACGACGTGCTTAGTCGGATGAAACCTTTGTCCAACAACTCTTGCAATTGCTTCTTAAGCTCTGCCATCTCCACTGGAGCCATCCTATACGGCGTCTGTGCAACTGGTTGTGTTCCTAGAACTAGATTGATCTCAAAATCAATCTCTCGGGGTGGAGGAACACCAGGAAACTCCTCAGGAAACACATCTACAAACTCCCGGACAACGGTCACCTCCTCGAGACTAGAACCTTTCGCCTTGGTATCCACATTGATATCCACCACATGAGCTAAGAATGCCTCTCATCCTTGTCGTAACAACCTATCTGCCACCATAGCTGATACCAGACACGTCGGTAGAATCTTCCTATCTCCTTGGAAGATCCACTTCTCCCCATCATCATCAAACACTGCCTGCTTGGAACCACAGTCCAAAACAAACTTATACTTCTCTAAGGTATCCATCCCAAGGATAATATCAAACCCATGCATATCAAGTGGTATGCGATCCACTTGAATGCGGTGTCCCGAGAAAGACAAGACACAAGATGGACACTCTTCTCGAAGCAACGAGGAACCATCAAGAGGGGTTTCTAACAACAAGCTATCCTTCTTACAACTAACAGGTAAACGACAGTTTTCAAGCATACTATAGGCGATAAAAGAGTGTGTAGCACCTGGGTCAACCAGAGCAGATATAAAGCAAGAAGAAGACATATCAGAATGAAATAACTCCATCTGACCTGTCACTACTCGCAGGTTGACTATCACCTCCGGCTGATTCATAGCATAGAATCGAGCCATTGCTCGCTGTCCACGTCCTCTGCTTCCTTGAGTAGATGATCCCGCTTGAGACGCTTGACCGCGTCCTTGTCCTCTTCTACCACTAGGCTGCTGTCGATCTGATCCTTGCTGATTCTGCCATGGCTGCTGTGTCACTTCAACATCTCTATTCAGGCAATTGAACCTCCAATGCCCGATCTGACCACACAGATGGCATGCTCTATCGTCAACCCGTGGCCTAGATGGCCCTGTCACTGCCAGAGAAGTTGTACTTTGTGCCTTAGATGGTGAAGAAACATAACCTCTTCCTTTACTTGGAGACCACTGAGACTGTCCACCAGAACCTCTCATCACTGACGATGCTGCAAACCTTGGCTTCTTGAAGCCACCAAACCTCTGACCCTGAAACTGAGCAAGTCTCTTCTTAGCCATAGACTCTCTCTTCTCCCTAACTGATCGTTCGATCCTTCAGACAGATTCCACAAACGTAGCAAACCTCTCTCGATTCTCTAATGCAGACACAGGTGTTGTCAGCTCTGAACTTAGACCCTTCTCGAAACGTCTGATCTGTTCCTCATCTATCGCTGCCATGTGAGGACAAAACCTTAGCAGATCTATGAACTTGGCTTCATACTCGGTGATGTTCATCATCCCTTATCGCAAGCTCTCAAACTGACTGAGCTTCTCATCCAGATACATTTTCGGGAAGTATCTGGTGACGAACTCACACCGGAAAACCTCCCAACAGATCACCTCACCAGGCCGCTTCTCTTCCTCGATGGTCCACCAGTGACCAGCACTACCTTTCAGAAGGTAGACATTGTGCTTTACTTTGTCTGCTTCGGGGATGTCGAGGATCTGGAAAGCCTTCTCAAGACTTGTCAGCCACAGATCTGCATCCGCTGGATCAGCCGTTCCAGCATAATCCGAAGCTCCGACTCGGCGAAGCCGCTCGAAGGTCTTCCCAATACCTGATGCTTCTCCATGGGGAGCCTGTGCTCGTGAAGGAGTCACTAGCAATCACTCAACCATGAGATTCATCGTAGCCATCATCTGTGCCATAAGCTGTTGGTAGGTAGGATGTTCAAGAATGGCTGGGTTAGGTTGGGGGACCTCAGGCACCCGATCTTCATGTGCCTGCCCAAAAGCTCCATCAACTGATGCAGCATCACTGTGCTCACCAGCATGTTCTTCATGGTTTCCAGACATCTTGGCTTTTCTTCCGCTGAGGTAGAAGAAAACTATGAGAAAGTCTAGAAAATGCACAAGAACAAACACAACCTAGTCCTAAATCCCTGTAGACTCGGCGAACCTAAAGCTCTGATACCAAAAACTTGTGGCAACACATCCCACTATCACACAGACAGTGAGGTGTTACGCAAAAACGTACAGAAATCACCATCACCACAGATTATCAAAACATGGGTTAATTAAAACCGATTGCGGAAAATGGATAAACTGAGAAACTATTACGTTCCAGTCCACATCCTGCAAGAAAATAGGTTATATAAACATATACAAGCCTTGATATGTGTCCACAGCTTAGAGCAACAGTTGTCTCATCATCACATGAGTTCATCACCTATTTATACATACATAAAGGCCCACATCCGGCCAGAAGCAGGGTATATAAAACATCTATAGCTGTACACCATGAAACAACGTCAAAACACCACCAAGGACCTGAGAGTACAGGGATGACTCTAAGACTCTACTACAAAACATCCAAAACAACAACATATCCATCACATACCTTCTACTTCTCTTCTTGCTGCTCGGCTGCAACCCCACGACCACCACCACGCCTAGCTCGACCACCTAAAAAGGTTGTAAACCAGCGGGGTGAGACAATTGAACATTGTCCCAACGAGAAACATAACTCCCCGCTGAAACTACAAAACCTCAGATATGTATATAAAGTAGATAGTTGATGAGAAGTATAACAAGAGAAGTTAAATAAAGTAAAGTTGTTCATACTAAGCAAGATTACCAGGAGTATAAGTATTTCTTTGTGGAGCATGATTAATCAAGATATATAAGTCCTACTACATAGGAGGAACATATAAGCAACTGCAAGATATGACAAGATTAATCTACACAAACAAGGCCTCAACCAATGTTTCGTGTTTGTCTTAAGTAGTAGTACTATTAGGCTAAATTACGTATTATTATTATTATGCCCTGAGGAAGTGAGCCGCACCGCTCAGATCCAACCTTCGATTGCGAAACCCAAGCCGGTGCCATACAAGGTCAATGGAAGAGTCAGACTCCATGACCTTCTCTGCCTCATGGTCAGTGCATGAGTACAACACAACCACGACCGCAGTCTCATGCTGAAGTGGTCTTAGCCACAGGGTCAGGCTACCCTCTACCTAGCCCACCTCGGTACAGGTCACGACGCTAGTGAACTGAGCCACGGGCCTATTCACCGTGCTCTGAGCCATGAACGCATTCATGCTCCTCATATCACATATCCTGAGCCATTGGCCTATTCACCATGCTCTTCATCACAATTGGGCTACGGGCCTGAATTCGCACCCTGGAGTCTACAACCGAAGTTGCACTCTTACCTCCTCACTTTAGTCTAGGAGAAACCCCGCATACTCAACAATATGTTCTTCAGGTTAACCCGCAGGAGAACCTGTTTCACCATCACCAATTCCTGACGATGATGGATCTATGGCCAGGGCAACTACATGATATATTCCACTGTAATTATTTAGTATCTTTTAGATGGATTGCAAGATTCAACCAAGTTGTATAACATGCAAGATATAATAGAAAATAAACAACATAAGCTCAACATTATGCTTTTATTGTAATCACATCGACCTGATCCATCTCAAGGACCCAACATCACATGTTATCACTTGGCCTCTTGCCAATCATCCAGATCCATCTCAAGGATCATCATATACCATGGGATCTCAATCCCTTATCATATGCTGCCACTGCCTCTCAGGGCTTACATCATCATCATCATGGAATAGCATTCATAATGTACCTATTATCTCATTGTTCTCATATATTCATTCCTCATAGCCTTTTATTTGGCTATGCATCACCTGCATGGTTAGCATTATTCAATAATCATCAAAAATAACTTAGAAACTCCTATTATCAACACAGGGTGATATTTAGGATTAAGTGCTTTATCAACACAAGTGACATTAATTATTATCTCCTTTTCTTAATCATGCCTCATCTCATGATCACATGTATAGGGCACATTATTAAGCAATCCACATTACATGCTCATTATTGTTCTTATCATTATATCAATAATCAAGGTGATCACTTCATGCATATAGTCATGATAGATATAAAGGACAAACGTTACCATTTCCATTACCATTACCATTACCATTACCATTCAATAAGCGAGGAGTCACCATCGTTTTAAGCAAGGACATAAACAACTAGTACAAGGAACCCTCATGAGAGGTTGTGTCGTGTAACCTGCCCTCACCCAAAGCTCATCACCTAACGGCCAACACACAACACTGCGTTGCCACTAAGGCAATCAACGTGCAGCAGCGCAACGCTGCGTCAAAAGAGGGATATCACGTGGGGTGTCAGGCACTCCCTTATCGGGAAACTCCCGTCACAACTCATGGTGTTATCGGGTGGTACAAAGACATGTGACGCCCGTCACAGCAGCAAGGAAAACAGCCCGTCACAAACATAGACTATCAGCCAAGATCAGATCACCAAAGTATCTTTCAAGGTGAGTAGCTCAACCATGCATTGTGCAACCTACTGGACCAAGACCTAACGGCCGTCACAGGACCAGACCCCAATGCCCCATCGATCAAGGCATAGAAACATAAGGCAAACATATGACTAAGGTGTATCATGCATGTCATCTCAGCATGGGGTGACGCCCGACACAACACCCATCATGTGTCGTCCAAGACTCAAGATCAAGGGAATATCGTCCATCACAGCTACCACCACCTTTCGTCCAAAGCATCTAGGTCAAGGGGACTGTCGGGCAGCACCTCCCCACTCTCATAACGACTCAAAGGTACCACACACAAAGTCATCTTCTTCCTCAGCATAAGGTCACCCGAAACCCTAGGAAGATAGCTCACCTCAATCAACTAAGAAATAGGGGTCTTGCACATCCACCATCACCATCAAGCTCACCCTTCTAGCCCATGGTGAGAGGATAGTGTTGCTTAAGCAACTAGAACACAAGCTCACCTCAATCGGCTAAGAATGAGGGGTGTTGCTCATGCCACTAGGAGCTCAAGCTCACTCCTCTAGACCAAGGGGAGAAAGGAGTATTGCTCACCTAAAACCCTAGATCACAAGGATCGGCCAACAAGGAAAAACTAAACAAGAACTAAACTACTAACATGCATAGCTGATCATGGACATAGCAACATATAAGAACATGGAAAGAGAGTAGTGTAGTTAGGGTTAGGAGTTATGTAACCTGCCTCAAGCAAGCTCCAAGCTCCTAGCTCCAAGCACCACCAAGCAAGGAAGATGGAGGCTCCAAGGCTATCGACCACCACTTGCTCCTTCAAGGGGTGTCAGCCAACAAGCTACTCCTTCCCAGGGAGTATCGGCCACCACTAGCAAGGAAGAGGGGGATATCGTGCACCAAGGTGGAGAGGAACCAAAGGACCAAAGGAACTCCTAGATAAGGAAAGGAACCGTCTATATAGAAGGAAACGGAGGAGAAAACAAGGTTGGTCCAAGCAAGGTGTCGCCTACCTAGGTACACTTGTCCTAGTGCACGAGCCACCACTCTAGCAAGCTCTATACCCATGTCCAAGGTATGTACCAAGTGTCCACTAGTGGTGACACAAACGAGGTCAAAGCTTGGTCAAGGCTCTAGGGTGACACACCACCAGCACCATGGGCGACACACCCCATCCCCATGGGCTACACACTTCCTCCTTGGCCGATACACTCTCCTCTAGGCCGATACAAGGCTCAAACAAACCAAAGTAAGGCACCTCAAGGCCCAACAAGCTCAACCAAGCCCAAAAGAAATCAAGAAACAAGCCCAAACCTTCCTTTCTACCCTAGAGGAAGCAGAGAGAGAGAGAGAGGAACACCTCTCAAGGTGACAAACTTGCCCAAAAAACCCTAGACTTGGGTTATTTGCAAGTAGCCCCTTCAACTCTCAACAAAGCACAACCAAACCCTAATCACCACTAAAGGTGATTAGCAAGCACCAAGGCATCAAGGTTAAGCAAAGAAAACAGGGTAAACCCTAAACGAAGGTCAGGGTCCTTACAGGGTAGGTGCCCTAGGTGTAGGTAATGGCATCCTATCTGTCACATAAGTCATGGCTGACATAAACTGCCCAAACATGGCTTGGAAGGTTGGGTTCCCCATATCTGCTTGACTAAACTGGGGTTGTTCAGGTACGGGATCCTCCCTATCATGGTCACTTGCACCTCCTCCTGGTGCAGCAACGCTACTCTCAGCCGCATGTTCATCGTGTGGTCCAGACATCTTTAGTTCTTCTTGTCCTCCTATATGAGCAGAAGACATTATCAGATAAACTAGAAGACACTAGAATAGACTCAACAAAACTTAGTCCTATGTCCCTGTAGACTCAGCGAACCTAGAGCTCTGATACCAACTAATTTGTGGCATCCAAGTCACAAAAACAAGTTTAACTTAAGCGGAAGCATTCGTTAATAGCAGAATTACTGAAAATCACTAAAAATTAAAATTTTTTACAACGAGATCCATAAACTGAAAAACTCTTTCATAAAGAACCAAAATATTTCAAATACATTCCAGTTCATCAGTACATCTCTGGTACCAATCCCTCTCGAGAGTTACAAGCATCAACTACCCTGTTAAACTGTACATAGGCAGTATAGAAATCTCAAGGCATCAAGCCAAAATCTCATATCAATATTAAACTAACTATTGACTCCTAGGACCTGAGAGTACAGAGACAACACATAAGACTTTCTATTTACAGGACTTAACAGCCAGTGTCTCCACCCGAGGATTCACTGTTGTCCATGTTGTTGTTGCTGCTGTTGTTCTTCACCCACTGAAGGGTTTCTGCCTCTTCCTCGACGTCTACCTAAAAAGTTGGATCCCACAGGGGTGAGACAATTGAAAATTGTCCCAACGAGAGATATAACTCTCCGCCAGAAATATTTTTATTTCAATTAATGGAATTAAAACTGAGCAGAAGAATTATAAGTATTCAACAACAGCTAAATCGTTGACTAATCAATTTAAAGCAGTATTCTATTTTCAAGTCATTTCAGCTATGTCTTGATAAAGCAGCATGTCATTTGTTCAATAAGGAATATGAAGAACATGTATAACATTTATCCAACTAAGAAATACTAAGCAATGTATCATCAACCATTGATTCTCGTATTTCAACCCTAAGCAAATATGCTACACGACTGATTACATTTTACAAACATACTTAAGCCCTGATGAGATGAGGTATACCGCTCATACTCCAACTAACCATTGCGAAATCGAAATCGGTACCATACATAGGTCAATAGAAGAGCCATATTCGCATGACCTCATCTGCCTCAATCAGTGTGACGACCAAATGTAGGACATCTTGTGTCTCTACTAAATAGCTTTCCAGGGTATACTAGCAACTTTGCTATTAGATTTACAGTGGCATGTTGTACTCTCTTCGCAATCGAGAGATTTCATATTTATCTAACATTGATTCGACATTAACATCATCGGGAGATTAGTGATACATCCATCCCAGCATATATAATGAAGGATTAGGAGATTGAATGTTTATCTCACATAAATTCCTCCATTACGGCGTAAGGATATTCGCGCCATAACCCCCACATAATCAAAAGTATGCCCTACAGGAGTTCCCATAGGAAAACCTATTTCACCTTCACAAAACTACTGATGATGATAGATCTATTGTCAGGGCTCTACATGATACCATTTCACTTGATTAATTAAGTACATTGTAGTATTCTTTTAGCATCAAACATGTTTTCAAACATAAATCATTATAACAAATGCTATAAAGAATGAGTACTATTCCTATCAAGTTCTTTTCAAAGCTTTATCAAACATTGGGATCTCAATCCCTCATCACATCAGGGTATACTCATCCCTTATCATCTTATCATCATGATCATGGAACATGGGTGTTGAAACCCTTAGTTCATCAAATATTTGTTACCACTTTATCATGTAACTTAATGCCTTCAGGTCATCTGACCAATGTAAACATAATATTTACAATATAGGTATTTCACATGGCTCTTAAAGCCCATTGATATCTCTTGTTACATTTCACTAGGCAACATAGCATATTATGGCTCACAAGGCCTATAAATTAATTTCAATAGTAAAACATCATAGCTCATACCAGGCTATGTCCAACATCTCATGAAACCTGCATAATTAGTGCACATAATAACAATTATATCAATTACATATCAGCACTATGCATTGTAAGAGTAACATCACTAATTCCCCATTTGAGTTAGGATTTCCCAATTTATGTCAAATAGGAATACTTTATTTCATTACCCAGATTTGGGTTATGATTTATCATCATACTTCCCAAGATTAGGGTTTCATACATTATCACCCAAGATTAGGGATACACATATTCTTTATCCTATATCAGTATAGGATTTCATATCACAGTATCACATACCAGTACATAGAATTACCTAGAATTAGGTTTTACATCACATTATTATGATTTCATTTTGACATCACCCTTGTCTAGGGTTCCACATGCCATCACCCTCATTTAGGGTTTCATATGGCTTCACCCTTGATTAGGGTTTCTCATAACATCATCCTCAATTAAGGTTTACTATTCACATCCAATCAAGGTTTATTATTAAAAATACCCTGAATTAGAGTTACTCATGTCATTGCCCTAAATTAGGATCAAACCATCACAATGGATTAGAGTTTCACCTATTATTGCCCCCAATTAGGGTTAGGGTTTATTGACCTTCTTAATTAGGGTTCATGATCTCCTTTTCAAGGATCATACCCTAATTACACATTTATCATGCTGGGAGTGTTGAGACTTAACCACTACATGATTATCATTCATGTAGAAAGTCCCCTCTCTCTCTCATCCTCTATAAGATGATACTTACTTCAACTTGATTAGATTAGGTCAACTCAACTTGAATGAAATTTGACACAATATATTATGTCATTACTTCCATAATCATTAAAGATTAATCATTCAGGAGATACTCATCACCCTATCTTATTAAGGGTACAATTACTATAATCACCCTTGATTTACATCGTGAAATGTTCATTTAAACAATTGACTTTTAATCACCTTCAGTATCCATACAGATTTGGTTAATCACACCCCAAACAATCTTGGTCACTTAAACCCCAAATGGCCTTGACCAACCAGACCTCAAACGGTCTTGCTTGAATGACCTTCAAACGATCTAAGACCGTTTAGACCTCCAAACGGTCTAAGTCTAACGGTTTGAAACCATTTAGAAATTTTATGCTTAAAACCGTTTAACCAAAACATTCTTGAGATCGATTGAGTTTCAATTGGTTTGGGATCGTTTGGTCCCAAACGGTCTTGAGACCTTTTGGACTCAAACGGTCTTGAGACTGTTTGGTCCAAACCTCCTCAAACATGATTGGACCAAAAATAGTCTCAACCACTTATATTGATTTAGGGTTTCCAAGATCAATTCCCACATCAATTGAATCCAAGTAGTCACTCATCAATTGAACCTAAGCACCATCCTCAATTTGTCTTAAATAAATTATCCTTCAATTGATTTGACTTTCAATTGATCATCAATTAGGGTTTTGAACCTAATTGGATTAGGTTTAAATCGATGCACCTTCAATATTAGTCATTGTGAAACTAATTACTTTGAAATTATTGGACCATCATTCAAATTGGGAATGACCTGACCTCAAACGGTCTTGAGGTCATTTGGATGACCTACAAATGGGCTTGAGACCGTTTTCCCCATCCTAACCTTGGAATTAGTGAAATTTCATCAGGGTTTAGATCATTGAATTGATCATCAATTCAGTTATTGATTGCATTTCAATTTGGTATCTTTGGATCTTCAAATACCCAACCATAATCAACCCTAGACATCCAAACAGTCTTGTTTGACCTCCAAACGGTCTTGAGACCGTTTGGGTGATCTCCAAATGGTCTTGAGACCGTTTTGGTTAATCAACCCAAAGTTCTAAATCAATCAATTGCAAATTCAGCACTTAACCCGATTAGGGTTTGGTAATTGATGAACCTTCAACTAATGAACCCTTTGGAATTAATCAATTAAATTTATTGGGTCATCAACCATAATTATTAGCATCAAAACTCCAAATGGTCAACTATGTTCAACTCTTCCAAATGGTTTGAAACCATTTAGTTCCTAATGGTTTGATGAAACCGTTTAATTCCAGACGGTTTTGTTGAAACTGAATGGACAACTTGTTGAAACCGATTGGAATAGGGATTCCTTGGGAAAAGTGTCCAAGATGATGTCATCATCATCTACCTTCGTTTGTTCAAAATCTACTGCCGTTTTCATGGTAATTATATCAATGAATTAAGGGAGTTTTCAAGTAGACCAAACGATCAACAAATAATGGAGAATTCAATGCAATAACAACATTCAAGGGTTTTAGTTATATAACCTGCCTTTAAATCTGAATCCAAGCTTCAAGCTCCATGCCTCCAATGGTGGGTGAAGCTTTGACAACTTCCCAAGGTCCGTTCTCAAGCTTTTGGATGAAAGAGTTGGCTAGAGTTGAAGATTGGATGGAGAAAACAAGAAAACAAGAAATCAAGCATTGATTTTTGGTATCCACCATGAAACCAAGGTGAAAAAAGGTCAAGAACTTAACAAAAGGTTGGGGGATCATTCTCCTCCTGTTCCTAAGCTTCCTTATGCTCAGCCAAGGCAAGTAGAGAAAGGAATTCAAAAAAAAGATCCTTATGTGGGTAGGAAATGAGATATGTATAAGGAAATCCAAGGAAAGAGAGAATAGAATTAATTCCTTTAATTTCCAAAATTATTGCCACAACTCCCCCCTCAATTCCTTGGCCAAGAAGCCATCTTATTCCCCTTGCAAAACCTCTTCATTATCCAAGAATTAAAAGAAAAGGAATTAAGCACCTTAATCATATTATACTAATATCCCATTTTTAGTGGATATTACTTTTTATTATCTTAATGTGAGTGGGCTCTCCACTCACACAAGATCTTTGCGCGCCTTTGCAAGGCACAAGCTCGTACAACTATTTGCAAATTCGTCCCTCAACTTTTGGTTGAAGGGCTCTCCAATTAGTATATTTCTTTTTGCATTAAATTGAATTAAAGTTCCATTTATGCTTAAATCTTGATTATTTTAATATCAAGATTCTCTCTCCTCCAAATTAATTCGAATGAGGTGACCCTCTCATTTTATTTTCTCTATATGATGCCAAGAAACATGAGGGACACTCTAGAAGTGATATTTTTCATATTGAACCCTAGGTTTTGGGTAAATTGCATTTTACACCAGAACTAGGTTTTAATGCACAAAGGTTGCTCAACAAGCTCTATCTTGGTACTCAAGCTTGTCGAAGCCATATCACTACATCATACTCATTCCTATGATGTCTCAACATCTGAGGAACATATTATCATGTAACATTTGCAATTTAACCCCTCAACTCGGGTAATTTGCACTTTAGTCCAAAATTAACAAAACAATGTTTCAACATTATTCAAAAAGGACTGAAATTGAAACATAAGTTCCTCTTGAGCCTTAATTACTTTTCAAAAGATAATATAAAGCATATAATTACCTTTCTTAAACAAAAAACCTAGGCTTAAAGCATAACCCAGGTCAGGGATGTTACACCTAACCTATTGAATATTACATCTCTTAATATGACAACATTTTGTGTGGTATGAATCTGATTATATAATCTAGTTGTCAACCGAGCCCACGTTATTATTGCCTTGTTCTTGGTATTAGTAGAATGTTTGATGTTCTTTGTTGGAATGATTAATGTATATTCCACATTCATTATAATTAAGTAGAAACAAGTGTTATGCTCATACTGATGAAAAGTAGCTTCGTCATTTTGATTTTGTTATAATAACATTTGATTCATTGGTGTTGATGAATAGGTTTATCATGGCCAAAAAAATGATTATCCTAGGATAAAATATGTTTGTATCTTTGGTTCAGCAACCTGATATTATGCTTTTATTATATGGTTGTAATATTCTATACTTTTATATCTTTTCTATATTAAGTGTAAACTTTTAATGGAAAAAGTCTTATGATAAATATAGTATGTTGGTAAAAATTAAAGTTTGAAAAAGGGAGTGGGAATTGATGTCTTGAGGTCTTGAATATGGTTGTGATTGAGGTCTTGAATAATAGTGATAATGATGTGGAATTTTAAAGTTAGACCCATGCACTGGTCCAAGGATCAACATTCTAACATTCATATATTCATTCTTCATCTCATAATGTTAGCAACTTCCATATAAACACAATTGACCTTCTACCACACCTCTAGATTTGGGCTCCTTTACCTGTAATAAATTTTATCAAACAACCTAGAACATATGTAATGCTCTCTAGATTTTAATATGGATGCTCATCTCCTCATGAATTCTAGCGTGGTCCCGATCAGATGGTTTGATGAGACTCTTCAGGATACTAAGATCCTACCAGAATTTATGAATTGATACCTATTATTTGATGTCTTTTTTTAGAAACTCTCCTTATTATACCTAAAAGGATTCTTGTCTCTAATTATTATGAAATGTAACAACAACAGTGGAACCCCTTCCAGTTGCAAAAGTATCTCTAATTCGACCTTCAACCCCTATCTCGGAACTAGGATGAGGTACTGTGCATAACCAATAACATGGTCTCCATATGTCCCTAAGATAAAAATCCAGTATTTTGTTGACTAAACTTCTACCTGGAATATTGCGAATCAGTTTTGGAAAAACTTCGGTAGGTTTATTTTGTGAACTTCCAATTGATTTATCAAGTTCCATACATATATGAGTCAATCGAGTTTCCTAATTGTTTTGGTGGATTCAAGAATGGTTGTATACTGATGGGAAGGATGCCTATGTAAATGAGTTCAAGAGAATCCAAATTCTATAAAAGAAATTGGTGATCCCATATTTTTTAGGTCCAGTTGAAGTTTAAAGTAGCCAATATTTTTGTCTAATTCTATGTTTTGTTAGATTTACATTTATCTTCATTCATTTTTTCACATGTTAAGTGAGTGGAGTGCTAGACCAGATGCTTCCCATATTTTCCAGGTCCAGTTGATGTTTAAAGTAGCCAATTTAAACTAATTGGTGTATATATATTAATGATACTTATGCCTATGGTAATGTACAAACATCTCAGATCCTACATCACGATCCCATTATAGCAAAACTTCACCATCAGCTGTTTTCATCATTTTCCTGATGCAATTTTCTAATATAGTAGTTTTAGGGGATACACTCTCTCCTTGGAGGTTCAACTTATAGGTTTTGCATAAATGTTTTACTTGTTCTAGCTACATCATGTAGATTGAATCCAGTAGATTTAGTTGTATACATCATGTGAATATATGGATGTGACTCTGTAACAAATATCTACAATGATATTTTTTTTGGGGATGCACAATAATATGTATTCTGTCTTGCACAGGTCAGACACAATTAACTAGAGTGTCTTTTCTAGATCCATTCTCTTTGGATTGTTAGTCTTCAGGTAGTGGCTGAGTCACAGTTTCCTATAGAGGCTGGATATATAATAATCCCTGGTCTACTAGAGGATTGTCCATCAATATTCCCGAACAATCTATTGAGGAAGTAGTATGGGAAATCTAAATTCAATGAGATTATGATTATCTGAAAAGTTTTAGCAACAATAAAAATTAGGATGCAAGATGATGACTATATCAAATGTTGCTCAAGTGTTTTCTTTGGTCCTTGATCGTTGCACCGTTGTTATTAAGTTTGTGGTTGTGGAACAAGTGTCTATGGTAGCAGGGTATGTAACAGTCCATGGTCTACAATATGAATAGCCATCATCGTTCCTGGGGAGACCATATGCTTAGAGAAGTAATAAGGTAGTGGCTCATAGGTGAATTCACTAGGGCCTGTTGACAGGCTGCCTTTCTTAACGTCATCTCCAGACACAATTTCATATAAAAATTCAAAAGCCATTATCCTCACAATGTCTTTTTTCTGAACAATTGTCTGTTTTTTTCAACATGACCCCAAGATCGGAGTGTTAGCTCTAAGATGAATATCTCATAAGCCATAGGCATAGATATAGAACAAGTGATTTTGGTGCTATTGTACGTACATTCTCATCTAACTTATTGATTCTCATGATCATGGAAAGTGAAATATCGTTGTTTATAGACTCTTGTGGCCACAAATAGTTCATGGAAATGCATTGCCAAAAATATCTTTAGTTGATTTTCAATTAGTTGGGACTATTTTTGGTGAATCTTCTCATAGAATGGATGACACAGTGGAATAATAATAGGTTTTTGACCTGACATAATTAGTTGTTTGCCCATTATTTAGTTAAGTTGATAAGAAGGAAAATCATACTTGCACGTCATGCAGACTTGGTTTCAATGGTTGGGGTTTGACCTATTTGTAAGAGATGAAACATCTGAAATATCATTTCTCACCTATAAATAGGATGTAGAGTGAGAATCTCAACTTGAGAGTTGCATAGATGCTTGATCTATGATTTTAGGTACATTTATGTCTCTCAGTAGGCCTCGAATCAACCAAATGAAGCATCAATTTCTATAGGCTGTAAGACCCAACTATGTAGAGGTATTCTACTGCAAGTATGCTATAATTTCTTGTTGGTGGTGCCACATAGAATAGATTGTTACCATGAAAATGGTTGATGAGAGTCAGATTATTTATTGTAGACTACAAAGTGGTCCCTTAAGAATGCAAGTTAAATCGTGCACCTAAAAAGTGCTTATTAAGATCCCCCATCTTCTATCATTTTAGGACTGCAATAGATGTTTTCTAATTTGTAGAACTCATTATACTCTTCTGTATTGACCTCTTTTGGGTTTCATCTTTCTAATAAAACAAATGTTAAAGTTGGAATATGCACCGTATTTCATTTGCCAACAGCAATAGAAGAGTATCACTTATTCAAAGGAATGATAGGAATATTTTTTTAAAGAGACCTACTTTGCACTCTAAGGCTCTGGGAACTGTATAAAATTCCAAAAATGTGATCAAAATAGCTTCATTAGCCTAGATCCATTCATCTATTTTGTAGTTCACTATGACATTAAGATTCCATGAGATTACAGAATACCACAAAAACATCTGAATAATCTGGAGAGATAATCTTACAAATTTAGGTTATAGGGATCATATTAGTACTAATAAGGCACACTTGGGAACATCAACGTGATCCAAAAAGGTTAATTAGCTAGTTCAAAAAAAAATTTATGTTTATATCCAAGAGATAAATTAGGAATAC
The DNA here is from genome assembly GCA_963693085.1 of Alisma plantago-aquatica. Taxonomy (NCBI): domain Eukaryota; kingdom Viridiplantae; phylum Streptophyta; class Magnoliopsida; order Alismatales; family Alismataceae; genus Alisma; species Alisma plantago-aquatica. The sequence continues at coordinate 1,856,026,640 of OY856409.1, forward strand.
TTAAATGTCCATAAATTTACTTTCAGTGCTTGTTGTCATCTACAAACTTCCTAGATCAAAAATTTCTAGGAGAGGCAATCTGTTTTCTTGGCAAGGTCAGTAGTAGACCCTTTAAATTAACTTCAAAATCATACTTAGATCTTTTAGTATTGTAAACTTCCATTTTATCGGTTTATCATTATATTAATTTTCCATTTGTGCAGTCTTCATAGTTTTGGCCTCTGGTATGGCTAAAAAATCATGTCATATCTTGGAATGTACATTGATCTCTTATTTTTTTTTCATATGTCTATATTGTGATTGTTCTGTAGTGTCTTGGTTTGCAATTTGAGGAATTATTGAATGCCACCTTGTTCTGCACATGCTTGTGGATATTCTTATGATTCATTGTGTTTATTTGACAGCCTATTGACCTTCTAAAAGTTGACTAGCATGTTGATCCTTTGGAGACTATACTTTATGTAGTGATTAGAAACTCTAAACTTCAATCACATTATATTTTATGCAATGATGAGAAGCTCTAAGTTCAGTCACGAGCATTGAGTTTACCATATATGAGGTTTTTCAAGTAATAACTTAATTTTGAGGAGGAGGAATCCACCATGATTCGTACAACATGGCTGGTGTCTCTTAGAAACTTGCTAGATCAATAATTTCTGGAGAGGCAGTCCGTTTTCTTGGTAAGGTCAGTAGTAGACCCTTTAAATTAACTTCCAAATCATACTTAGATATTTTAGTATTATAAACTTCCATTTTATTGATTTATTAAATTATTCATTTGCCATTTGCATAGTCTTCATAGTTTGAGCTTGAATTGGCTTCATCTCCTACAATGTTCCTTGTTTTTTCCCCTGGCTGAGTTTAGTACACTGGAACAATACCTCTATCTTGAAGTTTTGATCTATTTTTTATTCAATAGGAGATGAGGTGTAGCCAATACCTTTTAAGAGGGTAGTGAGATATAATTCTATATACAACAACTATTGTTCCTGACTTCTCAATAATGTACTGGAGTACTAAATTTTGGCTTGATTTCCATTCTCCAGGGGAATTAATTCTTTTAACAGCTTGCAAAGAGAGGTTTTTTAATTTCTTTTTGTGCAAAGGATTATGGGTTATTTCTGGCTTTTGATTTGGCTAAAAAATCATGTCATATCTTGGAATGCACATTGATCGCTTCATTTATTCTTATGTCTATATTGTGATTGTTCTATAGTGAACTTGCTTTGCAATTTTAGGAATTATTGAATGTCACCATGTTCTACATAGACTTGTGGATATTCTTATGATTCATTCTATTTATTTGAATGCCTCTTGACCTTCTATAAGTTGAGTAGCATGCTGTCCTCTGGAGATTATACTTTATGTAGTGATTAAAAGCTCTAACTTCAGTCACATTAAACTTTGTGCAGTTTCTAGTAAAAGAGATGATACCTAGATAAGAAGTATAGACTCCCAACTAGGTACAACTATTACATGACAGATGGAAAGGTAGAGTTAACATATGATGAAGCTATATAACCCCCAACAAGATGCAAACACTTTGTAAAGGTTCCCATGACAATGTCAATGTCAGCTGTATCGACCCTTAGAAGCTCACAAACACCTCAACCTGATTTCCCAATTGCACCAATGTTGTGTGCTTCATCCAAGTGTGTGTACACCTATTCCACAAAGCAATTGTATGAAACAAGAAAAATTAAAACCAAATTTTTGCAAAGAAAATGTAGGCTTACGCATGACCTTATATTTTTTGCACAAAGATATAATCTCAGGAACATTATAGCACTCCCCTTCCATATTGTAGATCCTGTCAACAGTTACTAGAATTTTTTCCAGTGTTTGTGAGTTCTTGGTCTATTTTGATAACTATCTATCAAAGATATCTACAGTTGGTTTCCTTTAGGTAGTTGGAACATGATATGCTTGTCTTTTACTCTACATAGGGAAGGTTATCTTTTTGTAAATTGAATTCTATACATGTAGTTACTACTAGTTAATGTCCTAATACAGAATTGAATTTCATGCAAAAGTTTTATCTGGTTATCTTCAGTTCCTTCAAGTCTTATGTTGTAAGAATCCAACAATTTCTTCTTTGTTCTGAAATTTCTCCAGATCATGCAAAGAGAGGAGCAATTGTCTGATAGTCTTGTTTTATGAAGATTTGAGGATGATGTTAAGTGTTCATGGACGATGAGAGTTAGTATGAAGCTCTCTTCATGTAGATTTTTTTATTCTAAACGCAATTACTATTTTTGTTTTAGATCTGAAGTGATATCTAGTTTCATTGTAGGCCTTCTGGTTTTGTAGAGTGTGTGATCTTGGAGAAGTGTATATGCTTCCTTTTTGGTTATGTACGAGCCTAATCTATAGTATGATCGGTTAAGACAAGAGGCATGAGGTTTATTTATGAGATTTTTGATGTCATACATCCTGGAGTTATTCTTTTTTCTTAATGTTCTTCAGATCATACAAAGAGAGGAGCTAATTTCTATTTGTCTTGATTTGTAGAGGCATGATGATGTTGTTATGAGATCATGGAGAAGGTGTCAAGGATAGTAGTCGAGGAGCAGGGTATGTGGAGAAACAACAAGCAAGTGGGTATGGAAGTTACTATAGTGGTTTTGGTTTATTTTTTGTCTTTTTTCTAGACATTAAGATCAGTGATTTCAAATTAGTAAAGAAAATCTTAGAAGTTACATGATCAACGAGGATCTATATCTTCATAGAACAAACAAATTCAAATGAAACCACCGTTAGGAATTGTAATCAATAGATGGTTAAGCATATCTTTAAGGGGTATATCACAACAATTACATTTAGATGCAAGAAGGATCACACACTCAATGATATTATCATATTTAGGCAAGGCATTGTTTAATTACTTTCCAAATCGTAGCATTATCTTGTGGAGGAGTCTCCTTCCACCAAACCCACTTTAAGTAAAGCTAATGTCATGTAAGATTTGGCATCAATAACTTTTTTACTAACCACAGGGAGTAGTTGTCATTCCATTCAAATGCCTAAGAGGGTGCATCATCACCTTTCTCATTGTTTTGGAGGGTGATCCATTTCCTATTTATAGTATTTACTTGTGCTGCTTCAAAGCTTCACATAATGGCTTCTCATTCTTACATAAATAGCCACTTGTTTCTTCAACTAACACATTGCACTTTTATGCATGACTATTCCCTTGTATTCTTATTCTTCTAGACCTCTTTGTCATCCCAGAGTCTGCAAGATGGTTGGTGAGATATTAGCATCAAAAAATAATCAATTGTCTTTTACTTATCTAATAAGTGAAGCAGGTTTTCATATGTCAAAGAAACCATCATGAGAGCCATCTTCATTCATTCAATGACAACCCTGCCTTTTAAGCTTTCTTTCTTTTTCAACATTGGATTTCTTGAATATCTGCATATAGCCTATCTTTTTGGGTGTAGATGGAGGGCAAAGTGTTCTTTCAGCTGAAATAACCATATACTTTTATGTATTGACATGAACATTTCTATAATCAAATTTTATTTCAGAATTAAGGAATGTATATTTTAGTGCATTGACCTATGATGTCATCCTTGCTGTCAGTCTTTGATGCCTCTCAGTCTCTAGGAGGTGAAGTTGTGATTAAAATGAACCACAATGGTTTACACTTACAACATATTTGGCAATTTAATCAACCAAAAAAGTTCTACCGCAAGGTTTTATAATATATATTTATGGCTCCCTAATTATTGCTCCTTATAGTTTATCATCTTTGTGTAAAGTTGGGCTGGAATTTTTCTGATTCCTCTGTTCTCTAGTACTCATGATATCATTTTGAGAAGGAGGCATTGGATTGCTAATGAGGCGACTTTCTTCATGATTATGGATATCATTCAAATCTAACATCTTATATTTCAGGTATCTAACTATGTGGGCCTTCTTTCATTGCTTATGCAATGTGGATTACCATCATTCCCTTTTGAATTTCCTTATTACATGGATTATCATCAATGATTTTTAATGATGTTTCTTTATTATCATTCCAGATGCTTTATCCAAGGATGCTATACCAGGATTCGCCTGGCACAACACTGGAGACATCTTATCCAAACCATAGACACTGTTGTAGATCCTTTACCGTATTCACATATGCTTCAACATATCGTGGCTAGGACTGTCATGGATTGAAGTTAGTCAGTCCAAGACCTCCATCAAGAAACCTCTCTATCAAAGCTAACTAAGATCTCTCTTGCTCAGTATATGCATCCAGGGTGAATTTGATTGTTCAAAAGACTACCACCTCCAAAGTTTTGACTCTTGGTTTGTATGTGCAACATGAAGTTCTTGATCATAGTCATTGCGATATTTATAGTTATAGGCTACCTTCTCTCTCTAAAAGGTATTTGTGTTGTACGGTCTATAGTAAATCAGATATATTAGATGGCTCAGTTGTTGATGATGTGATGAGATGAAGTTTTCCTCATCTTTCTAATTCATGAGATGCTTATCAATATTTTGATATCTTGAACCTGATGGTGGATTGGTGAAATATTGCATGCCAAAAAAATTTCTTCCCTTTGTGTTGATAGTGGATGACTATATGCTGGTTCTTTTTGCAGGTATTGGTGGAGAAAATGGGATTGCCTAATGGTGCTAATTCTTTAGTAAACTCAGACGGAACATTAGGTATTGCTCCCACATCCAACTTCTTAATGGCATTGTGGTTGCATTGGATGAGTATTTGATAAGTTTTGTCCTAGAGAAGCTCAATGGGAGGTCATACATTATCCTTCCATGTGGTGTTTATTGCACACTAAGGATACATGAGCAATGAGATCCTGGTTTCACAGAACTCTTCAATACATGCAGGTGTCTGGTCAACCTTGTTGCAGTCCCAGAATGCATGTAATGGGAGGTTTTTGTTTGCCCACCAGAGAGGGACATGATGTGGCACTAGTGAAGACATACTACTCTTTGTTGCTAATTGTCATCAGGCTTTCATGCAAGGATAACCATACTTCACCAACTCATCATACAAAAGGAGAAGACAATAAGGACATTGGTCGAGAAAGATACATACTCTTTTGCCAAGATGTGTTTAGACCTTACTGAATCATTAATATATGTATATCCTTTTCTTTGTACAGATTGTGTAATAGGGGCAAGGTTTATGTCATCCATGTGTACATTTGACTTTCAATATAAATGAAAGTAAGATTGTTGATATAATGAGCATAACTTTGTCTATCTACTACAATTTTGTTACTAAAAGAGCTTTGTACTGACAAATTACACAATATATGAATAATCAAACTATGCATATATGTATGTGTAATAAATGGCACTACATATGTATCTAGATGCATAATCCAACTACATATACTTATGTGTAATAATTGCTACCTTTTCCTACACATTAACTACATATAAAATGTATTAACTTCATCTTTTTGCTACATACTAACTACATATGCAATCGTAGTTATACATTTAGCTATAATTATACTTACATTTAAGTATGCAAAGATAATATCTAGCTACACCTCTGACTACATATGAATTTGTATAGAATGGATTATCTAACTACATATTTGAAAAATATAGTTAAAGGCTTTAGCTATACGAGCATATACTACAATTTGTGTATGTAAAGAAATATGTAGTTAAAGCCTTTAGCTACAAAATTTGGGGTTTTCACTATATTTTATTTTTGTATTTGAAGACCATTTTTTTTGTAGTGCCTCAAATGTTGTTCCTAATTACTCTCTTCATTCTTTGTTTTTTTTTTACTTTTTTTCTCATTTTTGTATGAAAAAAATAAAAGAGGAACCAATTGATGGAGAAAAAAGAAAAGATGAACATAGTAACGAGAAGAGTGGGAAAGGAGGGAAGTACTAAGGGAAGAGGAGGGAAGTAATTAGATGGGGGATATGATGGAAGTAAAGAGAGGAGTGGTAGAGAAGGGAAATATGAGGAAAGACGAGGGAAGTAATAAAGAAAGAGAAAGGGAGTATGAGGAAATAGGTGGGAAGTAATAAGTAGGTGTATTTCACCATTATCTGGGCACACATTCTTCATTTTTTGATACTTTTAACTATTTGTAAGTGCATATCTAATGTAACAAACATTTATTCACCAAGAATATGCAATAAATTCATAAAAAACAGGTTCACCATTTTTAGGCGCATTTTCATAATGTTTGTGTGCTTTTAGATATTTTTGGGTGCATGTCTAAAGTAATAGGCTCTTATCATCAAGAATAGGTGTACATATTCATCAAAAATAGGTTCACCATTTTTGGGTGCATATTCAAAAAATTTTGCACTTTTATTCATTTGTGGGTGCTTGCCCAAAGTAATTGACGCTTATTCATCAAGAATAGGCACACATATTCATCAAGAATAGGTTCACCATTTTCTGAACATGTATTTACTATTTTTGGGTGCTTTGGACCATTTATCCATGCATATCAAGAGTAATAGGTGGTTATTCATCAATAATAAGCACACATATTCATTAAGAAAATGTTAACAATTTTTTAGGAACATACTCACCATTTTTGGGCACTTTTACCCATTTATGGGCATATGTCTAAAATAGTAGGTGCTTATTTATTAAAATTAGGCGCACATATTCAACAAGAATAAATTCACCATTTTATTGATGAATATTCGAAGTTATAACCACTTATTCATCAAGAATAGATGCACATATTCATCAAGAACATGCACACCTATTTTATACATATTTGCACCTATAAATGTTTAATTTATTATCCAAAATGTGCCTATTTTTGTGTATATGCACCTATTTAGGTCATTATGCGCTTAGTTGATGTGGATTCTCTCTCATTAATGTTAAATTTGTGCCCACTTTTGATTAGTTTGGGCCCATTTTTAGTCTTTCGACGCCCACTTTTTCTCACTCTACATATAGTATCTATTCTTAACAATTTTCACCCACCATTGATCAATTTGCACCCATTTTTGGTATTTTGATGCCCGTTTTTGTTCTTACAACACTCACTTTTAACATTTAAACACTTGATCTTTGTTTAAGACAACTTTGTATCCATTTTGAGTCAATTTGAGCAAATTTTGGTCTTTTTTGTGCCTACTTTTGACCATTTTGTGGCCATTCTTTATCTTTTTATTACTTCACTCAATTTCCTCTTTTTTTCAATGCTCCCCATCACTTATCTTATCTCTCCCCATTACTTCCCTCCATATTTCCCATCACTCTCCACCTCACTACAATTCTTTCCATTACTTCACTTTTTTAATTACTTTCCTCCTCACTTGTTTTCTCTCTTTGCATTACTTTCTTCTTCCATATAATTTCCTTCCCTACTCTCACCACTTACCTCCTCTTTCATTTTACTTCCCTCTTTCATATACTTTCCTCCTATACTATCAACACTTCCCTCCTCTTTCATTTTACTTCCCTCCTCCATCTACTTGTCCTCCTCTACTTGTCACTTCCCTCCTCTTTCATTTTACTCTTTTTTTATTTTATTTGTTCCCCTTATTTTCCCCCTCCCGTCCCTTTCCTTATATTTTTATTTTATTTCCCTCCACTTCCCTCCTTTTTATATATTCTCTCTCCCCAAAAAAGGGGGTCCACTCACTCTCGCTTCTTCCTCTCCCAGTCATTCTCGCTCCATCCATCACTCACGCCACCCCAAAATTACCAAACCATGCAATTGTCATATCACCCTCCCAAACCTTTGAATACCACCAATTAAAAAGGAAAAACTTTTCAAACCTCCAAATACCACCATCCAAAAAGGCAAAACATCTAAAACTACCTAATACTACCATTTCCCATGTGCGTAACAATTGAGCGTTATAATTTCTATGCGGTTCGAATCATTTTGTTCCTAAATATCTATTTGGTATTGGACCACAAAATTACATTTGGGTACCCATTAAAATCCACCAAAAATTTGGTGTTACCACCTATTATTTTGTTACTACATTTTGGATGCCATCTTGGTTGTTTGTTAGGATAAATAATTCGTGTTTGGCGAGGGACATGTGTAATTGTCTGATTTTATAAATTTCCTACCTTGTCAGAGCCTTGCCAATGTCATTCCTTGATATTTCATTATATTAGGTGAGCATATTGGGTATAGAAATCGATGTTGTTGTTAGATGACATAATGGTTGTCAGCCTTGTTGGTTATGGATGCCCAGAGAGCCAATCATGTGATGATTGTAATGACATATCATGTAAAAACAATTTGATTATTAATAAAAGGCAAGCTTCCAATTTATTCTATTTAATTCAGTTATGAGATAATGATGTACATTATAAATGTCTAGAGAATTATATTACTCGATGATGTATGTAATCAAGTTACTAACCTTGTGGATGAGATCATACGGATGTTAAGAGTACATATACATATTTTCATTATGTCCTTGATCGATTGTTATTGTGGAAGGTTGATAGACAACAATAACACAGAAGATTAGAGTGTGAGTTGATTGATGACTAGATCTCATTAGTCATGATTTGGGATATCAAACCAAGCAAGCATATACATGTTAGAGAATAGTGTATGGGGCAGAGCCACCATGAGACTGAAACATGGAAGCCATCTTCATGGAAGTCATAGTCAAGTCTCAGTGATGATGGTGGTTGTGGTTCTTAAACTTGAAATCATTAAACTCATCACATGTCGTTGGGTACACTTTGACATCATCAAATGTAGTCCTGAAACATGGGTTGTTATAAATGTGATGATTGGGTGGTTTTGAAACATAGGGATAGACTATGAATGATAGATATGGGATCTATCCCTCCTATTGGAGTGTGATGTCCTAGGCCTCTTGATTAGCGAGACTGAGAAAAGCATGACCATGCACATGTGAGTCAATATGTGATATTGAGCCTACATATATCTCAGACAGTCTTCACTTGGTTCAAGAAACAAGATTGAATAATAATGAGGGTGACTTCTCCATGCCTCTAGTTCAATCTGGACATCAGTGACAAAGGAACCATACAGAGATTGTAGGTTGAAGTTGTTCTCCAACTTTCCATTTACTTGTGTAGCATTGATGTGCGACTAGGCACCACTCATTGCTTGTGATGTCATAGGTGTTATGGACATTCACTACCAACATAATATGGGACCTATATGGTCACACACACAGGTCTTGACTTAGAAGAGGAGTTTAGATCTCAAATGGCAATTGAATTAAGTACTAAAGTGTTTAGGTATTTGTTTCGCACAACAAGTAGGATGACAGTACTGCCAAAAGCCCATCTGAAGTGTTGAGATGGCCGTCTAGAGTGCCAAACGGTCATCTCAAGTGTTGAGATGGGTGTCTGGGTGTCAGGCCTGTTGTGAGTTTAATTTTGCAAAGGAACAAACTGACCCAACCAAACTGGCTCGACTCGTGTCACTGCATGACCGTATGGGTGAACCACGATGGCCATCTCGCATGGGAAATATGGTCCAATTCTTTTGGGGAAGGTTCTAGATGTTTCCCTATTTTTTTCTTAAGAAATACTTGTTGCACAAGGAAATTAATGTCAAACATTGATGGGAATTGATTTTCCAAGTTCGTGTACAATTGGGAAACTACAAAACGACTGATTCACAGTGCAAGACAACCATCTGGGTTTTCCAAATGACCATTTTAGTTGTTGCAGGTTGCATAATTTCTAGAATTGATGCAAAAATTTGAGATATTCCGGTCCTTTCCACTCACACATATTAATCCCATACCAGATAGCAACTGGGAACCCTAACCCTGACCTCTACTATATATAAAGGGGTAATGGGGGCTTCCCAGAGCGCAACACAAACAACTGAGAATTAGTTCATCTAACAACTATTGCCCTCTCTGGTTGTGGTAAACAATAGAGCCCATGTAAGTCCTACCTAACAAGGGGGGGATAGCGACAAGAGAGAATAACTGAGAGTTGTCATTGTGGGAGAGCAAGTTGGTGACTAGTACACCAACGGGAGGTATGACTCCTTCCTGATCATTCTAGTAGGATGAGAGGATTTCCAAGAGGTCCATGTGGACTACCATAGAGGCGGGAGGCCGTTGTCTACTGCTTGGTGGACAATGTCAACCAACAACCTTTAACCAGAGGAGCTACTGAAGAAGAAGACATTTGTGACTGCAATTAGTAGTGCATATTGGGAGGCACAACAGTCAGATGAGTCCCAGTGCGAATAGGATTTATAGTTGCACATATATGAAGACAAGGATTATCACTAGACTTGCTCGAGGACTAGGTATATCCTCAAAACCATCCTTCCTGCATTATTAGTTTAAGGGAATAGGGTCTATAATTTTTTTTTGTTTCCACTGCCTGCTCTATAGCCATATTTCCCTATAGTGGTATCAGAGTCAACATCAATTTACTATATTATGGTATAATCGATATGATCAGATTTTGATTTTTTTGTCCCATTATTGCATGTGATGCAAATAATATCTTGTTAAATCCAAAGACCATGATATACCAAACTAATATATATATATATATATATATATATATATATATACTTATATATATATATATGATATATGATATATATATGTATATATATGTAATTTACATGTGTCACCCTAAAAGAGGTTTTGATGGTGGATGTGTAGCATGGTTATGGCCAATAACTCCTATATTTTGTGCATGGTTGTATGGTTGGTTGATGCTCTTATCTCGGTCTGCACATCGAGCCTCTATCTTTTCTTCCCATGTAAAGTTAATTCTTTCCTATCCTTGCTCCCCTCGAATGTAACTCGAGATTTTCAAATAATTATGTAAAAATAGGATAGTTTACTTTCTTGTTATGACAAAGATGAAGGACGGTCTGATGATGATGAGCTAACTGACTGGAGGACTAGAAGGATGACCTGAACCGACTGCCTAGTGGACTTGACCAATCAGCTGGAGGAGCCAGTAGATGATGGACCGATGGAACCATATGATCGGTGAGATAACCTAACAACCGGCCAAGAGGTGAGCCCGTCAGTTCAAGGGTTGAACTGATCAACCCACATTGGAAAGCATGGATCTTCATCAACAATAGGTTTTTGTATTTGTCTAAGGCCTAGATGACGTAATTCCTTGTGGCTCCAAGGAATTAAATTAGGCTGGCAATATCATTTATTGCATATTTTTGTTGTGGGATATAGCATGTATATGATACGTACTATATATGTGGTGATTGGATAAAGTATATGTATATACTTATAAATACAATCTCCCTCAATTAAAATATTAAGTCTTAGATGCCTTCAATTAGCAATACACATGAAAAGATTGATCAAACAAGCATAGATTTTCACAGAGCATGGTGCGTTGTCTATCTCATGGAAATGTGATGGTAGATATGCAGATTTGCACAAAGCATGGTGCATATGTATTGTATTGTCTATTGGGTCAGACTAGACTGATGACTTGGAGAGCCCAAGCCCAGAGGCATGGAGATGATTATGGCAAAGAGTTGTACATATCATCTATACAAGAATTGCATGTGATGCAGTTAACATGATGGCCTACCTAAATAGTCAGGTTCTGGGAGATCGGCAAAAGCCGACTCATGACTTGATGAAATATGGATCTTGGCCCACTAGAATATTGTACGATGTAATGTTTTAGATCGATATTGAGGGCTATCGATTCGAATAAAATAGTGGGTGAGATAATAATTAAAGACCTTATTATATCGTCAAAATTTTCAAGTCAAATCAAATCAAAAAGGGTTTTTAACAAATGAAAATTTTATCTCTTGTAGAATCAAATGACAAACAAATTATCACGTTCGGACAAATTAAACAAGATTTATTTTCATAACTGGTTCAGGACCTTGAGAAGTGTTCTGCATGATCCTAAAACACCAAAGCTAGTATCCACTCAAAATTCACCTAAGATTGACATGGATTCTTATTTGAAGCATGCCAATGATGTTGTGAACATTAAGAACCTTATGATGGGTTTTATGAACAATGAGTTCCATGAACAACATGATAAGCATGAAAGGTATAATGTCTCTAAGGCACTATTTGAGTGCAAATTGATAGAGGGAGATCCAGTAGAGCCCCATGTGCTTAATATGATTAGGCATATGGAGCATCTTGAGAAACTGGGATTTCCTTTGGGTCAAGAGTTGGCCATGGATATGATTTTGCAATCATTTCCTAAATCATATAGCTGGTTCATTGAGTGTTATCACTTGAGAAACATGGTTGGACTGCTATCAGAGTTGCTTGCCATCTTGATAAATGTCGAAGCACAAATGAAGATGGACAAATCTATGATGGTGATCAACAGAGTTGAGTCCAAGGACAAAGGCAAAGCCAAAAGGCATTTTGTGGCTAAGCTAAAGTCCAAATCTTCTACACTCAAAGTTAGGGGAAGGATAAGAAAACCCAATAAGATGAAGCAAGGGATAGAGATCTCTACTTCTGGGGTATACATTATTGATATTAACTTCACTACTTATTCATCATGGGTACTTGATACCGGATGTGGATGACACATTTGCTCGAATTTCAAAGATCTAAAAAGAAATAGACCTTTAGAGGAAGGTGAGGTTGAACTGTGTGTTGCTAATGGTGCAAGAGTTGCAGCCAGTGCAGTTGGAACCTATATGTTAATTATACCAAGTGTTTGACGCCCCGATCCATGTGCCATCACTAATGACCCCAGAGAACGGGGAGTCACCCTCGGTAAACCACCCTTAAATTTTTCTTTTCTTAATCACTTAAAATTAGCTTAAAGGAAAAATCTTTTAACTTAGAATAAACTGAAACCTTACTAACTACGAAAGCAACTACTATTTACTTTACTAGATAGATAAAGCAGATTTACATGTCATATTACATTTTTCATGTGGAATATAAAGCACAATAGATAACTGAAATCTAAACTACATATTACATTACATTATCTCACTACCACACCACATGCCCAAGGACTGAGGGGAAAGGACTAAGAGATATCTATCTAACTATGAACTACCTTCTAAGAACTTGGGTGATACGATCCTTCAGCTTCCTCGTGCTAACGCTGACCTAATTTTTTTTTCAATAGGTTGGTGAGCTACTGGCTCAGTGAATAGAATTTCACCCAACCATTGCAGATAACTCATTTTATGTTTATAAATTGGAATAAAATTTAAGATAATACAATACCAAGCATATCTAAAGAATATAATTTAAATGATAGGAGATGTCAACATTTCATTAAGAAAACAACTGTTGCAAGGTTGTAGATACGATTAAATAACAGAAAATACTAAAATTACATTTAAAGGACAAATGCTGTGAAACTAACTCAAATCTTTCTTAACTCCTTAACTTATAAGAAACTCTGTGAACCTATATGAACATATTTTATCTTATGCCCTGATCATATGCAGTGTACTCTACATATGAAGACTCGTAGCGAACTACGATCCCACCGTATAAGACTTAGCTTAAAACCCAGGAAGCTAAGCCTAGAACTAAATCCGAGTCTGCTTGACTTGAACCGTCACGTCTGACAAAGGCGGCTAAACAGCTGGCCTTTAACTGGACCTCTCCTCTAGGCTGAGTACACACGTGGAGGGTCTGAGATGCTATGTGGGCCTCATCTTAGTATGCTCTGTGGGTACCTCTGGGTTACCACCGGGATCTCTGGTTCATGTTGGGCAACCTATCTTTTCTTAGGAGACTTCCTCAAGGGCTTCGTCTCCCCGCACACTCTGGGGGTGCGTTATGATCCCCGTATACTGGTCGCTTTCAGGGTGGATCGTTTCCTCCCTACAGTGCAGACATCCGTAGGGAATCTACAGTGTTCAGGGAACCTATGTTTATTATTTTATTATTCTAGAAAATCTCTTACTACATTGCATCTCTCTTTTACTTATTCTTGGCTTGGGTATCTCTATGGTACCGAGTCTATTTATCTAAAAATTATAAATACAACATGTATATCATTTCTAACTTGTCAGTGCAATATGCTCAAACACTGTAATTTACTAAGAAATCAACATACTGTACTTGCAGGCAGATGTAAATAAATAGAATACTTGTCAACTTGGCACATACATACTGAAATCATGAAATTAAACATCTTAATATACGTATAAGGGTTGATTACTCAACATATGATAAATCATCAGTAGCACTTGTAAATTATCTAAAATTCCTTGAAAAACGTGCACATCAACCCTAATCTTGAGTTGTACATCACTTAACCCAATTAAGAGTTAATTAATTATCATGGCAAGATTTAATATTAATTATTGGGAATTTCTAATAATAACCTTGAGAATGTGCCAACTTGTGTTAAAACTAAACCACACACATTAAATATAATAGAGAGCGTGCAACTAGGTTTTCATTGACATTTTCATGTCACTGTTATTTTTTTGAAAATTGTGCATCTAGTAAACTACTAGAATCGTACAAACTGGATTTATTCTGAAACTGTATAGGTACTGTAAACCCTAGATTCGTGTGCTACTGTATTCCACTTTTAAATTGAGCAATTTAGGTTTTGATCAATCATATAATTCCACTAGTCCAAATCTTACTAATAAATTAATGAACCAAATCATGCAAAACGTGATAAATCGAATCATACAATAAAAGTCAGGTGACGCTGTCACTTCCTAACACCTAGGTAAGCACTGTTACCTACGAATAATGAAAATCAAACTGAAATCGTCCATTTCATGGAGTTAATACTTTCTTTGGGGAGTGAAATTCAACTCACAATGGTCCAATATGACTGAAATCGTCTGGAAACACATCCAGAGGCCAGTTCTTGGGCATCAGCGGGTCTTCTTCTACCTTGGAATTTCTCTGGAACAACCTTCTTCACGCAGCAGGTGCACACGCTCACACACAAGAAGGAAGGCTCAGCCAAATCAGCGCTTCTCGTGACTAATTGGCTGCGGATTTGAGTTCTAGACCCATGGCCGAAGTCGAGGGCATTGCTTGGTGCTGCTGCTCGCACCCAGCAACCCTTGGTCATTGCTTTCTTGCAGCAACTACTGCTACTTGGCCGCAGCCACAGGGGCGGTGCCCTAGGGTGTGGCTGGCGTGAGGATGAGGAGGGAAAGGAAGAAGGGGATAAGGGTGGGCACTGCGGATTAGAGCTAAAGGGGCCAAGACACGCCCCACCCTTCCTCTGCTAGCTCGGTTGATCGGGTGTTGCAGCTTGGGCGTCGCTTAACGATGTTGGGTATCACTCTCTTGGGGAAGAAAGGGGATAATTGAAAAAGAAATAAAGGGAAAGGGGTTAATAAGTTGTAATTATTGGAAAAATTGCAGTCAAATCCAAAGAACTAGAAAATGTTGTATCTTTTGCCTCGGATGTCCAAATTGAGTGATTCTTTTTGCAAAGTTTCAAGAACGAAATCCACTACAACCTCAAGGAATAAAAACATTGCAACTAGACCATATTATCTAGGTTAATTATCTTAGGTAATTAACTTAATAATTAACATTGCAGTTAACATTAATTACCTCAGATGAATCAATCTTGACTATAGATTCACATCTTAGTTTATCTTGATTAACCATGATGTTTAACAAGGTACTTAGCACTAATCAAGGTACTTCACATTAATCAAGGTACTTACTAACTAACCTTGATGTGGGTTCTAACAATATCCCTCCCTTATAAGAATTTCGTCCTGAAATTCCTAAAAGAGAAAAGGAAACTTGTTACGCATCTTTGACTCATGCTCCCACGTGGCTTCCTCTAAGTTGTGGTTCCTCCACAGAACTTTTACTAATGGTATCTAACAATTCTTGAGTTTCTTGATCCTCTGATCAACTATCTAAATAGGTCCTTTAACATAGGACACATCTGTTCTGAGTTGTGCAGTATCTGGGTCCACTATCTTCTCTGTACCAGGGTAACACTTCTTGAGCATCGATACATGAAACACATCATGTAGATTAGCCAACTCGGATGGCAAATCCAACCTGTAGGCTACAGGTCCAATCCTCTCAATGACAGGATATGGGCCCATAAACCTAGGAGTCAATTTTCCACTCTTGCCAAACCTCAACACTCCTTTCCATGGTGAAACTTTCAGATACACTTCATTACCAACCTCAAACTCAAGAGGTATACGTCTCTTATTAGCATAACTCTTCTGCCTATCCTGTACAACTTTTAACTTCTCTCTGATCATTGTAATCTTTTTAGTAGTCAAATCAACTATCTCTGCTCCAAGAATCTCTTTTTCACCCACCTCGTACCAACATATGGGTGATATACACTTTCTGCCATACAGAGATTCATGTGGGGCCATATCAAGACTGGAATGGTGACTATTGTTGTATGCAAACTCTATAAGGATCAAGTGTTCTTCCCAACTTCCACTAAAATACAAGACACATTCTCTCAGCATGTCCTCAAGAGTCTGAATGGTCCTCTCTAACTGACCATCTGTCTGCGGGTGAAAAGCTATATTGAACCTCAACTTTGTGCCCAAAGCACGATGCAACTGATTCCAAAACCTGGATGTGAACTTAGGATCTCTATTTGATATTATTGAAATTAGGATACCATGCAACCTAACTATCTTATCCACATATATCTTAGCCAACTTTGGGACAGTAAAGGTTGACTTAATAGGAAGAAAGTGAGCAGACTTAGTTAGTCTATCCACAATCACCCATATTGAGTCACAACCTCTAGGTGTCCTGGGCAACCCTACCATAAAATCCATTGTGATATGTTCCCACTTCCACTCTGGTATAGGAAGAGATTGCAAGGTTCTTGTAGTTTTATGATGCTAATCCTTAACCTGCTGGCACACACTACATCTAGCCACGTACTCAGCTACATCCTTCTTCATACCTGGCCACCAATACAACTTCTTGAGATTCCTGTACATCTTAGTGTTACCTGGATGCATAGCATACATCGATGCATGCGCTTCCTTAAGAATCCTTTCTTTCAAATCATTGTCTCCAGGTACACACAACATGTCATGCTGATACAACAAACCATCATCTGAAAACCTGAACTCTGGTCTCTTTCCCTTTGTCATATCCTGCATGTTCTACTGTACTCTGGTCTCTTTCTCTTTGTCATATCCTGCATGTTCTATTGTAACTCACTGTCACTCTGCTAAAGTTCCTTGATCTGATCATAAAAAGTAGGCTTGACTTGCATCTGTGCAATAAAACCACTCTACTCTGTCAACCTTAAGTCTAAGTTCAACTTCCACATCTCTACTAGCAGGTCTCTCTTGAAGCATGCCATAGAGAATACATCTACTGTTGAACTTGACTTCTTGCTGAGGGCATATGCTACCACATTTGCCTTACCAGGATGATAATGTATCGTCACATCATAATCCTTGATCAATTCTAACCATCTCCTATGTCTAAGATTTAGATCCTTTTGGGTGAAGATATATTTCAAACTCTTATGGCCCGTAAACACCTGACACGCCTCACCATAAAGATAGTGACACCATGTCTTAAGAGCATGAACTACTGTAGCTAACTCTAAATCATGTGTCAGGCAATTCTCCTCATTCTTCTTAAGCTGTCTAGATGCATAAGGTACTACCTTGCCTTCTTGCATCAACACACAACCTAAACCTCTCCTTGAAGCATCACAAAACACTGTGTAGCCTTTACCTGCCTCGAATAGGATCAACATTGGTGTTGTAGTCAACCTCTTCTTTAAGATCTGAAAACTCTTCTCACAGTTGTTTGACTAGACAAATGGTGCATTCTTTCTCATTAAGCGTGTCACAGGTGACGCTATAACACTGAAGTTCTGGATGAACCTCCTGTAGTAACCTGCCAATCCTAAGAAGCTTTTGATCTCAGTAGGAGTTTTAGGCTGCTCCCACTGTAGAACAGATTTGACTTTCTTAGGGTCAGCACTTACTCCATCTCCTGAGATGACATGTCCAAGAAAAGACACCTCAGCTAACCAGAACTCACACTTACTAAACTTAGCATATAACTGGTGTTGTCTCAAAAACTATAACGCTATCCTCAGATGTTGCTCATGTTGCTCATCATCTCTAGAATAGATCAAAATGTCATCTATAAAAACTACTATGAACTGATCCAAAAACAGTTTGAAAATACGATTCATCATATCCATGAAAGCTGCTAGGGCATTAGTTAGTCCAAACGACATGACCAAAAACTAATAATGCCCATATCTTGTTCTGAAAGATGACTTAGGAATATGTGAAGCCTTTATACTCAATTGATGATATCCAGATCTCAAGTCTATCTTAGAAAAGATCGTCGCTCCACGCAACTGATCAAACAAATCATCTATCCTTGGCAACATAAACTTATTCTTGATGGTGATCTTATTCAACTGTCTGCAGTCTATACATAACCTCATAGTACCATATTTCTTTTTCATAAACAAGACTGGTGCTCCCCATGGAGAAGAACTAGGTCAAATGAAACCCTTATCCAATAACTCCTGTAACTGAATCTTGAGTTCCTTCAACTCTGCAGGTGCCATTCTGTAGGATGTTAGCATTATAGGTTGACTACCTGGCAACACTTGGATCTCAAAGTCTATCTCTCTTTTAGGAGGTAGACCTGGAAACTCATCTGGGAAAACATCTAGGAACTCATAGACCACTGGCACATCCCATAGGCTGACTATGCTCTTCTCTACTCTGGTATCTACTACATGTGCCAAGAACACCTCACAACCTTTTTGCAACATCTTATCAGCTACATTAGCTGATATGATATACGTAGGCAAAACTTTCCTGTCTCTAGAAAAGACACAAGAAAATCCACCCTGTTGAAAGACAACCTCCTTCTTCTAGTAGTCGAGCTAAACTCGATACGTCTCTAGGCAATCCATACCCAAGATAACTTGAAAAGAGTTAATATCTAGGGGTATAGGATTAACCGTGATGGTGTAACCACCAAAAGTCAACAAACATTTGGGATAAAACTCTGTCAACATTGTCGGTTCACCTGACGGAACCCTCAACAACAATTCAACTGGTAACTCATGGGTTAACAGGTTAAGCTCACAAGATAAAGAACTCTGTATAAACAAGTGAGTAGACCTGGATCTATCAAAACTGTAACTGAAATGTTGTTAAAGAAAAGCATTTCTCTTGTAATTACTCGAGAAGAAACAATAATTTCTTGTGGTGTCAAAGAGAAGAAGCATCCTAAAGCTCTTCCTCTCCCATGATGTCCTCATTGTCCTTCCCTAGCACTGGGTGTTGCACCACCTCAGGAACCTAAATTTATAGAGGAACTGGGTCCTCCAGTTGGAGCCTGTCTTGAAACATTTTGATATTATGACTGGGAACCCTGTGATGCCACTTGCTGTAACTGGGGACATTGCCTTCTAAAGTGTCCCACCTATCTACAAATATAAAAACCCTAAAAATTTGCACCCCAACACTGACCGGAGTGCAACCTTCCATAGATATCACACCTCAGTACCTCTCTCCTTAGTGGACATGTCACTGAAGCTGATGATCCAGATGACCTTCCTCTAGACGCGTTGCTCCATCTCCCTAGACTGGATCTTCCCCTACTCTGATAAGATATCACAACTTCAGATCCTTGTTTATTGAAATAGCCAAATCCTCATCCAAGCTTCGAGAAGAAACCACCACCACCTCCTCGGTATCCACTACTAGGTTGTCCTCTGCCAAAGTCTCTGGGTCTCTTTGTATTCTCATAACACTTATCAGCATTCACAAACTCCTCTACATGTCTTGTTGCCTCATCCACATCATCTCCACCACATGGACCCATCACTTGAGGGTCAGGTCCAATGTGGCCTCAGCTTGGTCCTCATGACCACGTCCTCTTCCTGCCATTTGTAATAGTATAAAAGAACACTTCCTGTTAGAAAATTGCAGTTAGAAGGAAAACACCCTAAACCTAATCCTATTGGTCTCTTATCGTCCCCTGACCTTGACTTATAGTAACTACGTACTCAACCTATGCTCTGATACCAAAACTCCTGTGACGCCCCGATCTCTGTGCCGTCACTAATGACCCCGGAGACCGGGGAGTCACCCTCGGTAAACCACCCTTAACTTTTTCTTTTCTTAATCACTTAAAATTAACTTAAAGGAAAAATCTTTTAACTTAGAATAAACTGAAACCTTACTAACTACGGAAGCAACTACTATTTACATTACTAGATAGATAAAACAGATTTACACATCATATTACATTTTTCATGCGGAATATAAAGCACAACAAATAACTGAAATCTAAACTACATATTACATTACATTCTCTCATTACCACACCACATGCCCAAGGACCGAGGGGAAAGGACTAAGCGACCTCTATCTAACTACGAACTACCTTCTAAGAACTTGGGTGATATGATCCTTCAGCTTCCTTGTGTTGACATACCTAAATGTTTTTTCAGTAGGTTGGTGAGCTACTGGCTCAATGAATAGAATTTCACCCAACCATCACAGATAACTCATTTTTTGTTTATTAATTGGAATAAAATTCAAGATAAAACAATACTGAGCATATCTAAACAATATAATTTAAATGACATGAGATGTCAACATTTCATTAAGAAAACAACTACTGCAAGGTTGTAGATACGATTCAATAGTAGAAAATACTAAAATTTCATTTAAAGGACAACTGTTGTGAAACTAACTCAGATCTTTCTTAACTCCTTAACTTATAAGAAACTCTGTGAACCTATATGAACATATTTTATCCTATGCCTTGATCATATGCACTGTACTCTACATATAAAGACTCATAGCAAACTACGATCCCACCGTATAAGACTTAGCTTAAAACTCAGGAAGCTAATCCTAGAACTGAATCTGGGTTTGCTTGACTCGAACTGTCACGTCTGACTAATGCGGCTAAACAACTGGCCATTAACTAGACCTCTCCTCTAGGATGAGTACACAGGCGGATGGTCTGAGATGCTTTGTGGGCGTCATCTTGGTACGCTCTGTGGGTACCTCTGGGTTACCACTGGGATCTTCAGTTCATGTTGGGTAACCTATCTTTTCTTAGGAGACTTCCTCAAGGGCTTCGTCTCCCTACATGCTCTATGGGTGCATTCCAATACCTGTATACTGGTCGATGTCAGGGTGGATCATTTCCTCCCTACAGTGCAGACATCCGTAGGGAATCTACGGTGTTTGGGGCACCTATGTCTATATATTATTATTCTAGAAAAGCTCTTACTACATTGCATCTCTCTTTTACTTATTATTGGCTTTTCTATGTCTATGGAACCGAGTCTATTTATCTGAAACTTATAAATACAACATATATTTCATTTCTAACTTGTCAGTGCAATATGCTCAAACACTGTAATTTACTGAGAAATGAACATATTGTACTTGTAGGCAAATTTAAATAAATAGAATACTTGTCAACTTGGCACATACATACTGAAATCATGCAATTAAATATCTTAATATAATGATAAGGGTTGATTACTCAACATATGAGAAATCGTTAGTAGCACTTGTAAATTATCTAAAATTCCTCGAAAAAAGTGCACATCAACCCTAATCCTGAGTTGTGCATCACTTAACCCAATTAAGAGTTAATTACTTATCATGGCAAGATTTAATATTAATTATTGGGGATTTCTAATAATAACCTTGAGAAATGTGCCAATTCGTGTTAAGACTAAACCATACACATTAAATATAATAGGGAGCGTGCAACTAGGTTTTCATTGACATTTTCATGTCATCGTCA
Source organism: Alisma plantago-aquatica (assembly GCA_963693085.1). Classification (NCBI taxonomy): domain Eukaryota; kingdom Viridiplantae; phylum Streptophyta; class Magnoliopsida; order Alismatales; family Alismataceae; genus Alisma; species Alisma plantago-aquatica. The sequence goes on from OY856409.1 coordinate 1,856,048,326, forward strand.
TTTCTTTGAAAATCGTGCATCTAGTAAACTACTAGAATCGTACAAAATGGATTTATTCCAAACTGTATAACTGTTGTAAACCATAGATTTGTGTGCTACTGTATTCCACTTTTAAAATGAGCAATTTAGGTTTTGATCAATCATATAATTCCACTAGTTCAAATCATACTAATCAATTAATAAACCAAATCATGCAAAACATGATAAATCAAATCGTGCAATAAAAATCTGGTGACGTTGTCACTGCCTGACACCCAGGTAAGCGTTGTTACCCATGAATAACATAGATCATACTGAAATGGTCCATTTCATGGAGTTAATACTTGCTTTGGGGAGTGAAATTCTACTCACAATGGTCCAAGATGACTGAAATCGTCTGGAAACGTGTCCAGAGGCCAGTTCCCAGGCGTCAGCAGGTCTTATTCTACCTTGGAATTTCTCTGGAAAACCTTGCTTCATGCAGCAGGTGCACACACTCACACACTGGAAGGAAGGCTCAACCAAATCGGCACTGCTCGTGACTAATTGGTTGCGGATTCGAGTTCTAGACCCATGGCCGAAGTCGAGGGCATTGCTTGGTGCTGCTGCTCGCGCCCAGCAGCTCTTGGTCGTTGCTTTCTCACAGTAGTTGTTGTTGCTTGGCTGCAGCCATAGGGGCACCTCCCTAGGGTGTGGCTGGGGTGAGGATGAGGAGGGAAAGGAATAAGGAGAGAAGGGTGGGCACTGCGGACCGGAGCTAAAGGGGCCAAGACACCCCACCCTTCCTCTGCTAGCTCGGCCAATTGGGCACTGCAGCTTGGGCGCCGCATAACGATGATGGGTGTCACTCGGTTGGGGAAGAAAGGGGATAAGGGAAAAAGAAATAAAGGGAAAGGGGTTAACATATTTTTATTATTGGAAAAATTGCAGCCAAGTCCAAAGAACTAGAAAATGTTGTATCTTTTGCCTCGGATGTTCGAATTGAGTGATTCTTTTTGCAAAGTTTCAAGCACGAGATCCACTACAACCTCAAGGAATAAAAACACAACAAGTAGACCATATTAGCTAGGTTAATTGTCTTAGGAAATTAACTTAACAATTAACATTGCAGTTAACATTAATTACCTCATATGAATCAATCTTGACTATTGATTCACATCTTAGTTTATATTGATTAACCATGATGTTTAACAAGGTACTTAGCACTAATCAAGGTACTTCACGCTAATCGAGGTACTTACTAACTAACCTTGATGTGGGTTATAACAAAGTGGGGTAGTAATAGAGTTAGAGAATTGCTATTACGTACTTGCCATTAATAGGAACATCATATCTGTATCTTGTTTGGACAAGAAAGTATTTGAATTTCTTATAAAGAATGGAAGATGTTCTATTAGTAAAGATGGGACCAATATTGGCAGGACCCCAATGTCTTATGGTCTGTACTTGATAGATCTAGAGACATGTGTATATAGCGTGAATACTAAAAGGCAAAAACTCAATGAATCAAACAAAACATACCGTTGGCATTGTCGTCTAGGGCACATAAATGAGAATTGCATATCTGGACTCCATATAGATGGTTATTTGAACTCTTCTGATTTCAAATAATTAGAGACATGTGAATCTTGTTTGTTGGGAAACATTGCTAAGACCCCTTTCACTAGTAACAATGAAAGGGCTAGTGATATATTAGGACTCATACATACTGGTGTATGTGGACCTTTTAGAACAACCACTAGAGGTGGGTATCAATACTTCATTACCTCCACTAATGAATTCAATAGGTATGTAAAGCAGCCTAATTTAGGGCTTCATCATGTGCCTTTTTGCATGATAATTACATCTGAACATCGTAGATTACAAGTTATTCCCTCCCATATGATCTTTTATGTCAAATGCACTTATACCTCCTTTTGTGTGTATTTTAGGGCACTTATGCATGCATTGATGCATGGGAGAGATATGAAGAATGTCTATTGGGTCTTACACCCCAAGAGTGGACCTATATCTTCCCTGAGCTTCCCTTGGATGCATAAGAAAAATTTAAAGAAAAAGGAGGCTAGATGACGAAGTTGAAGTGAAGATCAGCACCAAGAAGCCCCAAAACAATTATGGCTCATCACCACGGTTGTGGGGAATTATGTTCTAAAAGTTATCGGGAAGTTTCTCAATTTACACATGAATGACCATGGTTGTGGTCATCACAACGGTCGTGGTCACTGAAGACCCCATGGCCATGGACCCTAGAAGTATCGTGGTCAACACCTTCCACCTCACCCATGGTCAACAACAAGACTGTGGAAATTTACGCATGAAGATCCCAAAAATCAATAGGGAATTAGTCCAATTTAGACGTGAATGACCACGGTCGTGGCCATCAGCACGACCATGGCCCTTGAAGGTTACTGTGCCTGTGGTGCTCACCACACTCATGGTGAACTGAAGAAACAAAGACATTAGAGCAACTTCGTCTGTGGCCTCCTCCTACAACATGGTTGTGGTATCCCACACGACTGTGGTACCCTCCACCCACCACGACTGTGGCCACCATACACACTTACCACTTCAACTCCATTCATCACCTTGGTCACTCCACCTCCCACGACCGTTCCATGCAACCCCCACCATGACCGTGGTGACCACCTAAACCTACCCATTTTCACCACTGATTTTCCCACTTTTCCCTTACTTACCCTAGTGCCTCACCACCACCTATATATACATGGGTGGGGGCCACAACACTAGGTTAGCTATCATTACTCTCCTCCACCTACTCTAGAGCATTCATTTCCTCCTTCCTTGCATTCAAGCCATCCATCCACCATTTCCACCTCATTTTCACCATAGAAACCTAGTTTTCTAGGTTTTCTACCATAATCCTCTTCATTTACATGCCCTTCACCCACCTTGGAGGAGGAGCCACATTCTATAGAAGCAAGGAGGTGAAGAAGAAGCTACTTCAAGATCCATGGAGTCCTATCCCCTTCTTCTCATGTCTTTTTCTTTTCTTTGAGAATGTCTTGCTAAGCCCCTAGTGGTGAGCTGTTTGGGGTTAACATGTGACTTTGATGCCATGTTGGGGGAAAATAATTTGTATTGAACATAATTTAATTCTATGATGATTGAATCTTACTTCGATCTCATTTCCCATTATCTTGCAAGTGGTTTGTGCTTCTAAACATAAATTTCTTGTTCTGTGATGCTTGATGACACAACTTCTAGGGGGAATCGGAATGTATGTGGCAATATTAGGAATGGCTCCTAGGTCCAATTAGTGGATCCCTAGATAGCCCCCTTTGTGCCTACATACATCTCCCTTCTTATACAAGTGAGTGTGAGATCTAAGTAGCTAGTGTAAGTGTGATTGGTGCAATTGCCTAGAGTTTCCTAAATGCTAGATGGCAAGTAACATGAGGTGAAAAAAAACCTCATCTCTACTCCCATTCCTACCCTTGGCTCTCAATTTACCTAATACCACTTACCCTAGAAATCTAGACTTGCTAAGTCCTTCTAAAATTACACCTAGCCCTAGTTCTCCAACTAGTAGTATAGGGTATATTCTAATAGCACTTGCCTTGTTGTTTGGTTTGGTAATCAAGATTGAATTGTGAGATTTACATGCTATGTTGACGTTCCCCCAACTAATATAAAGTTGCATTCCCAAACGGACCACCTATTCATCATATTTATTAAAATCAACTTTTTCCTTCTAAGCTTGTTAATGCTAGTGTAGTCAACTGCCTTTGTTAATTCTTAGATAATTTCCTAGTTATAGATAGTTAGTTCTTGCTCAAGTAGTTAGGGATCCTTTGCGCTTGCTAGTGTAGTGTAACTCATTTCACTAGCTTAGTTGATTGCCTTGCTTAGTTTGATAGCCTTAACTTTCTTAGAGTAATCTAGATTTCTTGATAACTTAGTTTCTTTCTTGCTCTTTCTTTCTTGCAATTGTAGTGTAATCAAACCAAACCCAATTTTAAACCCTCAATCCCTAGACTCTGCTTTAGGAACATAGCTAACAAAAACCTAGCTCTAGTGCCTCCTCTTTCACCTAGAGGATCGACCCTAATCTTACCACTATCCTATACTACAACACCTCCTTGTACGCTTGCGGGTACGTGTGATTAGATGGGCATGTGTGTTGGACTAGGTCCTTATACAAATTTTGAGAGATTCGTGTGTTTTCCCTAAGGATTGCATCTAGCCACCTTTAGTTGGTTAGTGTGTGACCTTGAGAAGAATCACACCAAGCTTTCTGGCACTATTGTCAGGGAGTGAGGTGCTCGGCCTAGCTAGTTAGCGTAGCTTACCCTTTCCTACTACCCTCACCATTGCTAATATTTATTATTTGTTTACTTTTGCATATTATTGTTCTAACTTGGCTTTTGTTGCTTGTTTGTGTATTAGGCAGGTGACAGTTGCACATGTGTAATATGCGTTCTGCTTGTACCGACTTGGTATTATACAACCCCGAGATAGGTAGAAGGAGATGCCAAAGCCGCTGCAAACAACACCAATCATCCGACATGGTAGAAAATGAACCTCATGGAGATGCTCATCCACAACCCAACCGCCCTCTCTATGAGTACTTCATCCCAGGGAACTACAATTCCCCCATTGCCACCCTTGTTGACCAAATGCTGGGTCAACAATTCTCCATTCCACCCACACTTCTTGGACTCCTTCCTACTTACTATGGGATGGAGAATGAGAACCCCTACCATCATATCGATGCCTTCCTTGAAAGTTGTTCCACTTTCCGCACACCCGCTGCCACTAATAACTTTATTTGGAGGACACTTTTCCCATTCTCTCTAAAAGAAAAGGCCAAGGAATGGTACATCTCCAAGTCAGTGTTGGTAATGTGGAACGTGGTAAAGAACAAGTTTCTCAAGAAGTTCTTCTCAATCGCCAAGCTGACCCAAATGCGAATTCGTATCACCGCCTTCTCCCAAAAAGAAAATAAACCTTTCCACGAGGCATGGGAAAGGTTCCAAAAGCTCGTACGTGACTTCCCAAATCATGAGGTACCCTTGTGGTAGTTGGTTCAAGCTTTCTACACAAGGCTAGTAGAGTTGAGCCAAAACAATGTTGATTCATCATGTGGAGGCACTGTGACACCCCACCATCACACAGACAGCAAGAGGACACACGAAAATGTGCAGAACCACATAATTCTAAAAACACGGGTTAATTAAAACCAATTGCGGAAAGCATGCATAAGAGAACTTTTGCATCCAGATCCTGCAGAGAAAGCATGTTATAAAAATATTACAAGCTTTGATATATGTTCACAGCTTATCAGAACCAGCTGTACCGTCAGCACCAGAGTTCATCACCTGTGTATATATACATAACGAGCCACGTACGGCTAGCAGCAACATATGCAAGATTACAATAGCTAGACATCATGAAACGTCGTCAAACACCTACGAGGACCTGAGAGTACAGGGATGACACTAGGACTCTGCTACAAAACCACCAAAACACCAACATGTCCATCTCTTGCCTTCTACTGCTCTTCTTGCTGCTCGGTCGCAACCTCACGCCCACCACCACGTCTAGAGCACTCACCTAAAAAGGGTGTAAACCAGTGGGGTGAGACACATAGTCCCAGCGAAAAACATAACTCCCCACCGAAACTATAAAACCTCAGAAGGTTAAAGCAATAACAACAGATAACTGATAAGCATATAATAAGAGCAGCATACTGAACAAGGTTATTATTACCATCAATCTTACCAAGATATCCCGGAGGCATATAACCAAGTATTTCTTTTTGGAACATGATTGACAAGATAAGCTTTATAAGAACTTATCACAAAAATAAGGGTTGTACACATATCTACAAGGTATAACTAGATCAGTTATATAAGTGAGGCCTCAATCAATGTTCTGTGTTTTTCTTTAAGCAAGATATACTATTAGGATGGATTACATTTTATTATGCCCTAAGGAAGTGAGCCTTCCCTTCTCAAATCCAACCATTGGTTGTGAAGCCCAATACGGTGCCATACAAGGTCTAAGGAGATCCGGACTCCATGACCTCACCTTCTCGTGGTCAGTACATGAATCATCAAGCAAGACCGCAGTCTTATGCTTATAGGGCCTCAGCCTCTGGGTCAGCTTCGCAAGCTACCCATATCTCTAGCTCACCTTGTCATGGGTGCTAGTACATAATTCTGAGTCATGAATGCATCATGCTCCTCATCACATATCCTGAGCCATGGGTTTGTTCACCATGCTCCATATATCCTGAGTTTGCAACCACAATTGCACTCAAACCCTCCTATTTTAGGCTAGGGGAAACCTTGCATATTCAACAATATGCGCTCCAGGTAATCCCGCAGGATAAAACTGTTTCACCATCACCAAATACTGACGATGATGGATCTATGCCCAGGGCAACTACATGATATGTTCATCTATAATTAATTAGTATATTTTAATCCAATTGTTGAGGCAACTAAAGTATAACATAGCCTTATAGAATTACATCATTATTGCCATCATCATACTGTCCTGGGACCTAAATCCCTCATGATATCAACCACTGCCTCTCAAGGCATCATAATCATGCAACAACATTCTGGGAACGCATCCCTTATCTCATCATCAGAGGATAACACCTCAACTAGGCACTCAGCCTTATATCAGGTCCTCATGCCTATCAACTTGTTATCTCATTACCACACGGTGCTACTCAAGCACATACATCTCATAGATCTAACCAGACCATGAATTCACATAAAAATACCTGCATGGTTAGTATACACATCCATAGAGATAACTGAAGCCATCATGGATTAACAGGATTATCATGCTATCAGGTATAAAGCAACATCCATGAGTATATTACATATAAGTTGTAGAAATCATAGTTTTATTATCAATCGTGAGCATATATTATGCCTTATTCTTACGAACATAACCAGATATCTAATCATCTTATGTATCCATCTTAGAAACCACGGTTCACCACCTACCATCATATCCCATTATAACAAAGAGGCGGTTTCAAGGAAATTAGTCCATTGATTAGGTTATCCCGGGTTAACCATAACCCTCACCAAAGGTTCCAACTTCCCTCACTATAGGTAGGGCGGGTAGTGCCAACCCTCACCTAAAGCACTTGTGCCATCATATCGGCCAACAAAACTTCATCCTATCGTGCATCAGGGATCCTATCGTGCACTAGGGTTAGGGTTTCTATCGGCCAACCCTCTCAACAAGAAGCATGTCGACCAGGAGCATGGTGCCCAAGACGCCCTATCGTTCAACCATCACCCATTATCATCCAAAGGACCCTTATTTCAGCCAAGGCACTCTATCGTCCAAGAGCATGGTAACCACCAAGGCACCATACCGGCCAACTCACATAGGGTGTGTCAGACAAACACAAACCCCATGCTCGACACAAGGTTACCTATCTTACTCATATCATCTAAGGAAGAGGCTAGGGTGTCGCCCACCTATAACAAGCAACACCTTAAGAAGACCTATCGTCCAACTAGGCGAAACACCTCATATCAGCCACCACTACGACACCTAACAGGGTTCCACCATGCAACCACCATGTCGGGCAGCACAAGACCAAACCATGTCATCCAACATAGAGATGGCTTACTAAACACCATATCGACCAAGGAGGGCATCCAAAGTAAGAGATCATCTTGTTCAAAGCATATAGTCCAAGGATACTAACGAGGTGAAAGGGTCATATCGGGCACCAGGCCAAACTCAAGGCAAAGGGGTGTCGGGCGACATCAAGGTAGTATCGTGCAAGGGAACAAAACCACACTAAAAAGTCATCTTTAAGCTCTATCTCTTAAGCAACAAACCCAAAATGATCAAGATATTTGGCTCGCCTCTCAACAACCAAGAGAGAGGGGTTTTGCACAACCTCCATCACAAATCGAGCAACCATAAGGATCAACCTCAACTTAGGTCATCACATATCTGAGCGCTCACCTCTCTAATCCATGGTGAGAGGAGGGTGTTTCCCAAGCAACTAGAATGTAGGATCACCTCTCAACTTAAACGAGAGAGGGGTATTGCCAACATCACTAGAGCTCAAACTCACTTCTCAAAGACCAAGGAGAGAAAGGGGTATTGCCCCACAAGAAACCCTAAACTATGGTTTGGCCAACTAGATCTAAAGGTATGTAAACCATCAACAACATCAACAACATCATGCTCACTATATCCATAAGATCAACAACATGTACTAGAGCAAGAAACATAACATTATATGGTTGATCATCAACATGTATGAATCGTGCAACATAAAAGAAGGTAGTATAGCTAGGGTTAGAAGTTATGTAACCCTCCTTAAGGAAGCTCTTCAAGCTCCAAAGCTCCAAGCTTCTAGCTCCTAGCTCCAAGCACATCACCTATGGTTCGGCCACCAAACTAGAGGAAGAAGAAGAAGAAGAAGAAGAAGACTTAAAGAAGAGGATCAACCAACAACTTGCTCCACCAAGCTGTATCGGCCACCAAACACACCAAAGGGAAGGTGTATCATGCACCAATGAAGAGAGGAGCAACAAAGAGATAAAGGGTTCCTAAGGAAGTGGAAGGAGATGTATATATAGAAGAGGATGGAGGAGAAAACAAGGCAATGTGTCGCCCACCTAGGGACACTTGTCCAAGGGCAATGCCACCTCCTTATCTCACCTTATACACATGTCCAAGGCTATTGCCACATGCAAGCACTATGCACCAAGTGTCCACTAGTGGTGACACAAATGAGGTCAAGATGTCAAAGATGGTCCATGACCGATACACCCCATGGGCGACACAAAACCCTCCTGGCTGATACAAGGTTCAACTAGGCAAAAAAAGGCTCGAACAAGGTAAAGCAAGGCCCATGGCAACTCAAGCAACTAGCCAAACCCTTCCTCTCAACTCTAGAGGAAGCAAAGAGAGAGAAAGTCATCTCTCAAGGTGACAAACTTGCTCTTCAACCCTAACTTAGGTTATTTTGCAAGTAGCACATCAACTCTCAACAAAACACAAGCAAACGCTAATCACCACTAAATGTGATTAGCAAGCAACCAAACACAAGGTTTAGGGAAAAAAAATAGGGTAAGCCCAAACGAAGGTCAGGGTCCTTACAAGCCATAAACCTCTACAAAGGGATTTCGTCCCTGAAATCCGAAGAGAAAAGCAAGGGATACCTCTGCCTCATCTCTTCCTCAAGCTCCCGCGTGGCTTCTTCAATGCCACGATGATGCCAAAGAACCTTTACAAGAACTAGGTCCTTCCTCTTCAACTTCTTTACTTTTCTATCAAGGATCATCACTAGACCTTCTTCATAAGTCACATCTTCGTTAAGCTCAACCTCGACTGGTTGTATCACTGTTCCTGTGTCTGGATGACTTTTCTTCAACATGTTGACATGGAACACCAGATGTAACTTGTGCAACTCTGGCGGCAGCTCTAATTTGAAGCTACCTTTCCAACACGTGCTATTACCGGGTATGGCCCCATATACCTGGGTGCCAATTTGCCTTTCCGGCCAAACCTCAACACGCCTTTCGAAGGTGAGACCTTGAGATACACTTTGTCTCTCACTTGGAACTCTAAAGGTTGTCGGCGATTGTCTGCATAAGACTTTTGTCTATCCTGTACTGCCTTCAACTGTTGTCATATCACTCTGATCTTTTCTGTTGTCTGCTGCACTAACTCAAGACCCAAAAGTTGATATTCACCAGACTCATACCAGCATAAAGGGGATCTGCACTTCCTTCCATATAGAGCCTCATAAGGAGTCATGTCAATGCTTCACTGGTAACTATTATTGTAAGCAAACTCTATCGGACTGAGATGCACGTCCCAACTGCCTAGGAATTGCAAGACACAAGATCGGAGAAGATCCTCCAAAGTCTGAATAGTCCTTTCCGACTGTCCATCCATCTACGGGTGGAAGGCGGTGTTGAATCTTAACTGTGTTCCCAACGCTTTGTGCAACTGTTCCCAGAAACAACTCATGAACTAAGGACCTCTGTTAGAGACTATTGTTGCTGGTACACTGTGCAACCACACTATCTCGTCTACATACACCTGAGCAAGCTTCTCTATTATATATGTCGTCTTTACTGGTATGAAATGAGTAGATTTTGTCAGCTTGTCCACTATTACCCAAATGGAATCATGATTCCTAGCTATCTTTGGTAGACCAAATACGAAATCCATGGTTATATGATCCCATTTCCATTGTGCTATCTGCATGGGTAGCAACGTACCTGCTAGCTTTTGATGCTCAGCTTTGACTTGCTGACATACTCCACACTTAGCCACAAACTCAGCTATATCCTTCTTCAAGCAGACCACCAATACATGCCTTTCAGATTATGATACATCTTGGTGACTCCTGGATGCATAGCATACATTGATGTGTGTGCTTCCTCGAGCACTAGATTTCGTAGATTATCAACATCGGGAACCACCATCCTACCATGATAGCAAACTAGTCCATCCTCGAACTCATGGAACCCATCACACTTCTCGTTGTCGACCTCTAACCTGATCAAGTGCACTGTTTCATCTGCCTATTGTGCATCTTTGATCTGCTGTCTCAGTGTAGGCTTGACTTTCATCTATGCCAATAGTCCTGCCAACAAGGAAACTTCCAACTACACATTCATCTGCCGCAAGGAGACAAACATATCTCGCCTATGGCATACAAAGGAACTCAACTGTGCCTTCTTTGTGGGGAGAGAAAAAGACTTTCTGCTAAGTGCATCAGCTACCACGTTTGCCTTACCAGGATGATACTCAATGGTGCAATCATAATCATTGATTATCTCCATCCAACGATGTTGTCGCATGTTCAACTCACTCTGTGAATCTGTAAAGATCTGACATACTTCCCCATAAATATAGTGCCTTCAAATCTTTAATGCATGGACCACCACTGCCAACTCCAAATCATGTGTGAGATAGTTCTCCTCATGTTTCTTAAGTTGTCACAAAGAAAAAGAAACCACATGATCCTCCTGCATCAACACACAACCTAAGCCTTTCTTGGAAGCATCATAGAAAACAACATAGCCCTTCTCAGGCTCTGGCAGCACTAGCACTTGAGCACTAGTCAGCTTCTCCTTCGAACTTTGGAAAGCTTGTTGAAAATTATCATCCCAAACAAAAGGTACATCCTTCTTGGTCAACTTTTTCATCGGCAAAGCGATCACACTGAAGTCCTTGATAAACCTCTGGTAGTATCCTGCCAAACCCAGAAAACTACAAACTTATGTCGGCATCTTTGGTTGCTCCCAATCTACCATTGACTCCACCTTATTGGGGTCCACTCTGACTCCTTCTACAGATATCACATGACCCAAGAAAGTCACTTCTTTCAACTAGTACTCACGTTTACTAAACTTGGCATACAACCATTGTTGGCGAAGAAGAGTCAAAGCTTGTCGAAGATGTTATTCATGCTCTTGGTTGTCCCACCTGTAGATCAAGATGTCATCTATGAAAACTACAACAAACTGATCTATGAACGGACAGAACACTTGGTTCATGAGATCCATGAAAGCAAAAAGTGCATTGGTTAGCCAAAACGACATAACCACAAACTCAAAGTGATCATACCTCATCCTAAACACTGACTTAGGTATGTCATCTGCCTTAATCCTAAACTGATGATATCCCGACTGTAGATCGATCTTTGAGAACACTGTAGCACCATGCAACTGATCAAACATATTGTCTATCCTCGACAACATGTACTTATTCTTGATCGTGACTTTGTTCAACTGCCGATAATCTATACACAACCACATCGACATGTCCTTCTTCTTAACAAACAAGACTAGAGCACCCGAAGGTGACGTGCTCGGTCGGATGAAACCTTTCTCCAACAACTCCTGTAACTGCTTCTTCAACTCTACCATCTCTGCTGGAGCCATTCTATACGGTGTTTGTGCAACTGGCTATGTTCCTGGCACCAGATTGATCTCAAAATCAATCTCTCGAGGTGGGGGAACACCGAGGAACTCATTAGGAAACACATCCGCAAACTCTAGAACAACTGTCACCTCCTCAAGGCTAGGACCATTCACCTTGGTATCCAAAACGTGAGCTAAGAATTCCTTAAAACCTTTCCGCAGCAACTTCTCTGCCACCAAAGCTGACACTAAACATGTCAGAAGAATCTTCCTATCCCCTTGGAAGATCCACTTCTCTCCGTTGTCATCAAACACTGCCTGCTTTGAACCATAGTCCAATACAACCTTATACTTTTCTAAGGTATCCATCCCAAGGATCACATCAAATCCATGCATATCAAGTGGTATAAGATCTACTTGTATACCGTGTCCCGAGAAAGATAAAACACAAGATAGACACTCCTCTTGAAGCATCGAGGAACCATCGAGAGAGGTTTCTAACAACAGGATATCTTTCTTACGACTAACAGGTAAAGGATAGCTATCAAGCATACTACGTGCGATAAAAGAGTGTGTAGCACCCGAGTCAACCAGAACAGATATAAAGCAAGAAGAAAACAAATTAGAATGAAATAACTCCATCTGACCTGCCACCACTCATGGGTTGACTATCACCTTCAGATGACTCATAGCATAGAATCGAGCTGTTTCTTGTTGTCCACGTCCTCTGCTTCCTTGAGCAGACGATCCCGCTTGCGACGCTTGACCACATCCTCGCCCTCTGCTACCACTAGGATACTATCTGTCTGACCCTTGTTGATTCTGCCTCAGCTGTTGTGTTACTTCAACATCTTTCCTTGGGCAATTTGACCTCAAGTGTCTAGTCTGTCCACAGTGATAACATGACCTTCCTTCTATCTGCGGCCTAGATGGTCCTATCACTGCCACTGAGGCTGTACTATGCTCCTTTGACGGCGAAGAAACATAACCTCTTCCCTTACTCGGAGACCAATGTGATGGTACACGAGAACTCTGCATCGTGGAAGGTGCTGAAAACCTTGGCTTCTTGAAGCCCCTAGATCTCTGTCCCTGGAACTGAGTAGGCCTTTTCCTAGTCATGGACTCCCTTTTCTCCCTGACCGACCGTTCCATCCTACGGACAGACTCCACAAACGTGGCAAACCGCTCCTGATTCTCCAAAGTAGCAGCAGGTGTCGATAGCTCAGCACTCAAACCTTTCTCAAACTGCCTGATCCGCTTATCATCTGTCACCGCCATGTGAGGACAAAACCTCAGCAAGTCCATGAACTTGGCTTCATACTCGGTGATGCTCATCAATCCTTGGCGTAGATGCTCAAACTGGTTGATCTTCTCATCCAGATACATCTTCGGAAAGTATCTACTGACGAACTCTCGTCAGAAAACCTCCCAACCGATCTCCTCACTATGTTGCTTCTCCTCCTCGATGGCCCACCAGTGGCCAGCACTACCCTTCAGAAGGTAGAGAGCGTGCTTGACTTTGTCTGCTTCGGGGATGTCAAGGATCCGGAAGGCCTTCTCGAGACCAGACAACCACAGATAAGCATCTGACGGATCATCCATTCCAGCATAATCCGAAGCTCTGACTCGGCAAAGCCGCTCAAAGGTCTTCCCAATACCCAATGTTTCACCATGGGGGGCCTATGCTCTTGGCTGAGGTACTAGCAACCTTTCCTCCATGTGATTCATCGTAGCCATCAACTGCCCCATAAGCTGCTGGTAGGTAGGATTTTTGAGAATGACTGGGTCAAGTTGGAGGACCTCAGGCACCCGATCTTCATGTGCCTGCACTCTTGCTCCATCAACTGATGCAACATCGCTGCTCTCAAAAGCATGTTCTACATGGTTTCCAGACATCTTTAAGCTTTATCTTCCGCTAAGGGCAGAAGATTATTGTAAGAAAATCTGAAAAACTCACAAGAACAGACGCAAACCTAATCCTAGATCCGTATAGACTCAGTGAACCTAGAGCTCTAATACCAAAACTAACTGTGACACCCCGCCATCACACAGACAGCGATATGACACGAGAAAACGTGAAGAACCACATAATTCCAAAAACACGGGTTAATTAAAACCGATTGCGGAAAGCATACATAAGAGAACTTTTGTATCCAGATGCTATAGAGAAAGCATGTTATAAATATATTACAAGCTTTGATATATGTTCACAGCTTATCAGAACCAGCTGTGTCGTCAGCACTAGAGTTCATCACCTGTGTATATATACATAATGGGCCACATACAGCCAGCGGCAGGATATACAAGATTACAACAGCTAGACATCATGAAATGTCGTCAAACACCTCCGAGGACCTGAGAGTACAGGGATGACACTAGGACTCTACTACAAAACAACCAAAACACCAGCATGCCCATCTCTTGCCTTCTACTGCTCTTCTTGCTGCTCGGCCACAACCTCACACCCACCACCATGTCTAGAGCGCTCACCTAAAAAGGGTGTAAACCAGTGGGGTGAGACACACAGTCCCAGTGAGAAACATAACTCCCCACCGAAACTATAAAACCTCAGAAGGTTAAAGCAATCACTACAAAAAAACAATGATTTAGCTACGATTGCTTCAGTTACAATTAATTTATATGTAGCGAGAACCATTTTTACTTATAAATTTTTTATTTATAGTTAAAATAATTGTAGCCACATCCGTAAATAAGATGTAGTTACACATTTTATTCAAAATAATTGTAAGCAATAGTCCTTCCTGATAAGTAATCGGAGTCCAGAAATAAGCAAACTATCGACATACTGCAGTCAGTTACCCCTAGATCGATCGAACGTGACCGCCCTCCCCGATTTAGGCTCCCGCTACTGTCCGTGAGACCTGATCGCCTCCCGCTGTGCTCCCCGACCCCGATCAGGATCCCCAGCCGGTCACGCGTGAGGAGACCGCGAGAAGACCCATCCGTGCATGCGAGGAGGCCGTCCGTGAGGGCAGATCGGCGAGAACACCCGTCCGTGAGGCCAGCGAGTGCAGAGCAGCAGCAGAGATCCGGACCTTTAACTACCTCCCCCCCCCTGTCTGGGACTCTGATCAGTCCCTCCGCGATGCGGCACTCGACCCCCAATCATGCATGAGAAGATCTTCTTCTGATCGGCCTGGTCCACGAGTGCCACAGCAGCCGTACAGTAGAGCGTCGTCCATCGGCTGGAACCGCGAGTGTCTGTGACAACAACGGCTTATTCACATCTTCACCTCCCCGACTCCAGTCGAGCCATCTCCAGTGAGCCATCTCCAGGAGATTTTTGATTTATAACGGAAGTTCTATTTGTTTGCTAGAAAGTGAGGTTCAGATTCTGCAAAAATATGGGGACCTCTAGGTGGAGACTTTCCGCCTTTGCTCAATTTCCAAATTAGGTACATAATATTTACCTGATAATATATAACCTGCTTAATTTTTATTCCAATAGCTTTACTTGCCTTGTGTGATTGTATATATATTTCAAGTCATTGTGGCGTACTGAATTCTACTGCAAGGTATAAAGTTGTACATCCAACTGTTATAATTTTCCTACACGATCACAAAGAATTTAGTTAATTTTAATGTACAACTCTGTGTTTCTATTGCTGCCTTCCTCATGAGATATTGGCCACCTTTGGTTTCATATCCACTTCAAGGAATTTTTATTTTTAACGGAGATGCATGTGTATCATCCAATTTGGTACATATATAGATCTTAAGCCTTATCATTCAAAATATATGCAAGAAGACAACCATTGTAGTGGCTCAAGCTAAAACAGTTTAACTTCTGTTTTCAAGCATCTTCATATCTGATTCATCGATGGCGTCTCCTTCCTTCAGGTGTACATTTTATAAGGCCTAATTATAGTAAGTTGTTCATGAATTTGACATGTAGCTTTTATGCTTAATCTTCTCCACGTCTCTCCTCTTAAAACATTTAGGACAAGATTAATTAGGGGGAGAATTTCGTAGGTGATTTTCCAATTAGCAGTTAGAAAAGGAGCAACTAAACATTAATGCCAATACTACTCTATATCACGTTCTTAGGTAGTATCATCCCTTTCTGAAGATTATAACAACTCTTCATTATTTCAGATGCTCAAAAAGTCTAATACATCTCATTGTATGGCTCGTGTGTGTATAATAAATGTTTTTGACGTTCCTTTGTTTCTACATATTTTATTGATCCCATAGTGTGGGAGATCTTATGAGCCTAACATATTCACCTTGGTTCGACTTGACAACAGATTTAGGGGGCTCGAACTACACACACTACACTGCAATATCGGGAGTAGATGGGAAAATTTAATTCTTAAATTTACCGAGGAAGTGATTTTTTAGTTCTTTTACATCAGTCCATTTCAAATGCTCCATGTTCTTAGGACTAGGGGAATTGCAATGGTTCCATAACAAAACTTTTGGCAGTCTTAAAATTTGTAGGCCTCAACCATATTTTGTCTTTTATATATAACAGGGAACCTCCCACGCCACTATGCAAAAATTGTGAATAAGAAACAAATGAGGATTGATGCTGAGAGAGAGACATATTACACAATATGGTAAACAAGGAGTAGACAAAGAGATAAAGATAGAGAAAGAAATTTTACCCAATACGATAATCAAGGAATTGAACCCTATAATTAGGGGGGACAGTTTAATTGGGAATAAATGAATACGTGTAACTTCTTTAGTCATGACAATTTATCAACATTATCAGTTGTTGTAAATGTCAAAAAGCATATAGGAGACTAATTCTAGATATATTGATATTTATTTGGGAACAACGGAATGTGTGTAACTTCGTTGGTATTGACCACTTATTTCTTCATTATCATGTTGTATATGTCAAAAAATGTATGCGGGACTAGTTTCCAAAATATATTGGTAGTTAATTGACAAGAGATGAATGCCTGTAACTTCTTTAATCCTGACAGCTTATATTCTCATTTTCAATTGTTGTATATGTACAAAAAAATGGGAGACTAGTTTTTTAAACGTATTGGTATCTAATTAGGAAGAAATGTGAATGTGTACAACTTCATATTTCCCCATAATCAGTTGTGTATATGTCACAAAACGTATGGGAGACTAGTTTCCAAAAACTATTGGTATTTAATTAGAAAGAAATGAATGCGTGTAACTTCTTTACTCTTGACCAAATATTTGACCATTATCAGTTGTTGTTGGTTTCTAAAACATATTGATATGTTGGTTTATAACAAATAAAAGGAGAAATCGAGAAATATTGGATCATGATGATATCTAACTTATATAATTTTTGGTCATTGTCTAATTTGTAAAATATTTTGTCATGTATTTAAGAGTCGAGTTTGACCACCATTAACCTAATTGATAACATTACAAACAAATATTTATGTACTCCTTAACATGTCAACGAATTCCTCCTTCACTCCCTTCATCTAATAAATTTTTATTAGTAAAGTAAGACATAGACACATGTTCAATTGGTTTTCACACGGTCAACAATGAGTTATGGCAAATCCTGTTAGAGTCATCAATGAATTTTA
Organism: Alisma plantago-aquatica; assembly: GCA_963693085.1. Lineage (NCBI taxonomy): Eukaryota > Viridiplantae > Streptophyta > Magnoliopsida > Alismatales > Alismataceae > Alisma > Alisma plantago-aquatica. The sequence continues at coordinate 1,856,065,751 of OY856409.1, forward strand.
CGTAATGGAAAAGAGAGATGGAAATATATTAAATAAATGAAGAAAAGTTTAAGTTCTTCTGGATTCAAAACATTTAACAAAACGATGGATTCAATTATGAGTCTACTAAATGATTAATTGAAAATGAGAAAGATAAATTTATTACTATGTTGTATTGGTATCAGTCCAATTACTAACTTTTCATCTTGCAATAAGTAAGAATTTGTGAGAATTAAACATAATATTTTAGCATGCAAGATATAATTTTACTGAGATACAAATTTGGAAGTTATATTTTCCATGTCCAATACTCCTTTTACTGAGTTTATTAATGTTAATGTTCTTGCTCACACCCATTGGCAAAGATTAAGCTTATAGAAAAATTTCATTTCGTATAGGAGCTAAAAAAGCTAGTGTTGCTATATTTTGTTGCTAGTATTGACATGAAAAGTATTATATAATGAAATTCAAAATGTATTGTCTAAATGATAAAATTAAAACTTCTAAATGGTTACCTAATGTATATGTAAATATCTCTTATTTGTATGATAAAAATCATATTTTTTTCAAAAATTGAACTCATGATAATGAACATCTATTGTTTTTCTATTTTTTATAGATATTGACAATTGTAGTATAGTTTTTTGGAAATTATCTATTCAACACCACTTACTCCACAATTTACAACCATACTTTGAGAACGCATGTATTTTAAAAATGACGATAATTGATTTGTTTCTGGGAGAGATAGAGTAATAGATACTATTGTATGGAGAGAATGGAATAAATAGCGAGACGGTGGATGGAGAGAGGAGTCATAATTAATAAAAGAAAGGAAATAGTGAGTAGAGAGAGAGTGCATAATAAATATAAACAAAAAGAATGGATGGAGACAAAAGTTGTAATAAACAGAAAGAATGAGATAGTGGATGAAGAGAGAGGGTGTAGTATATACACAGAGAGTTGGGTAGTGGATGGAGAGAGAGAGGGGGTTAAACAATAAATTGTACAAGTAGTTTAGCATTGTTCAAGTCTAAAATATGAATTGTAATATTTATTAATGAGAACTACTTATTTTATAAATGTGCACCATATTTGTAGTACTTATTTATAAACATCATTTGATTTAAAAATACTAACTATAAGATATATAAATATATAATAGAGAAGTATTATTTAAAATTATGTAGATAACTTATACATAAAAATGATATAGGAAATTAATATATCCAATATTATTTAATACTTATATCGGTACGATTTTAATTCCAAATTAGTGTTTTTCATGACTTTTATCTCCAATTAGACCTACTTATATTTTTCTCTCTCTTGTCTTGAAACCTTTTAACTTTTAGCATTGTATAAAAAGTTTCTTTATATAATACTAGGTAGTTGTTTTGTATTTTGTTTTTGCGTGAATCGAGATGTGGGTGTATATTTTGGTGGAAGGGGTTGCCCAAGTTTTTTTCCTTGTGTACTGTAACTTGGCCTCACCCACCTCAACAACTCGAGTCCAACATATCATGTATAAAATATTAGTGAATAATAATCATGTTGACAACTATTTTATAGTTGGAGTTAAAAAATATAAGATTCTATAAATTTAAATGAACCAGTAGCTAAGGAAGCTAGGATATATATATAGTTTTTTTTTGTCAGAAAAAACTCAGGATATATATATATATATATATATATGGGTATATATTCACTACCCATGCGGGTAACTAAGATTCTCTACCCGTGCATTAATTTTGTAATGGGATGACACATATATGTAATGAGACAACCAAATTTGTAATGAGACAACCGAAATTGTAATACAAAAACTCATTTTGTATTACAACGTTGTTACAGTAATAAATATATATTTATTACTGTAACAGTGCTGTAATACAAAATGAGTCTTTGTATTACAATTTCGGTCATCTCATTACAAATTTGAATTGTCTCATTACAAATGCATACCTTCCCATTACAAAACTGTTGCACGGGTAGCGAATCTTAGTTACCCGCATGGGTAGCGAATATATACCCTATATATATATATATATATATATATATATATATATATATATATATATATATATATATATATATATATATAGTTATGTACAACTTAAATCTAATTTGTAATTTACATATCCAATCTATCAACATGAATCACTAAAAGACCATATTTTGAAAATGTGGAGTATGTCTAGTTTTGATATTAGTTAGATTAGTATCTCAACATCTATATTATGTGTTTGGTTGTGAATCTAGGTCGTGAGTGAGAAAAATAATAAAGGGAAAATTCCTATGACAACTCCATTATTACATATAGTGTATTCAAGTGATTGTTATGTATGTATTATCAACATTCTAACTAAATCTATTTTGATTAAGTTGTTATTTTATCTATTGATTGGTTGCATGCCCTTCCAATTCTACACCATTCAAAAGTCTTTTTTGTTATTATTGAAACCTAGATAGTCAATTTTGTCTTGATATGGAAATAAATTACAAACCAAATCCCCTTTGTTTAGTTGTTTTGAGCTTTAGAGTTCAAGTAAGTCTTTCCTCATGTCTAGTATGGTAGGAAATTTTGTTGATTATTTGGTTAGCAAAAAGTCAATTCATACCATACTTGTCAAGGTGGCACGACACTAGTTGATGCCTAGAAATTGCCAAGTAGGCCCTAAAAGATGTACATATATATACATATCTATTATGATATTTATGAACATGTCTCTCAGATACTCTCATATTTTATAATTATATATGCGTGTATATGAATATTTACGGCTAATCTCACGTACACATATTTTTCCTATGAAGAGATTTCCACTCTTATGTTGATGTTGTAGGTGCATCGCTTGGATATTAGACTATCCATTAGAAATTGCTAGATTTGGTGGTTTCTGAAATAGACTATTTCAAATTGTTAAACCTTTACATATAGGGTATGGTATATGGTAGCTTCTGAGACATACTATTTTGAGTATGCTTTCTTTTGTATTTTCTTTATGAAGAAAGGAGGAAGAAGAATGGAGAAAGAGGAATAATAGGAATGGAAAGAGGTATGCATCCTGAAAGTCATGCAATAGCAGGGTACATCTTCTGAATAAATGTCTAAATTGCCAAATTTTGATTTAAATTTTCCAAGAACATTCAACTACACATGTGGATAGAGGACATCACAACACCACATGAGTTTTATGTTCGGCCACAACCTCAGTCTTTCTTTGCACTTTATCTTTATATTCAGTCTCCCAAAGAGTTGAAATCACCTGCATATGATTTTATGATTATGCTACAGGTGAGTTTTTGTTAAGTTTTACACAACTAGAATTTACATTTCATATAAGTTAAGATATCTCTTTTTTTCTTAAGTTCCTTAGAAGTATGTTGATAATATTAATAACAACATTCTTACTTTGCCAATGTTTCCAGGATGCTGGACCACAAAAATGACAAGGCTATGTAAGTTGCAAATGACCAAGGTGTTTGATTAGGTCTGCACTGCACTACAGAACAATCACCACAACTACTAGTCCTGGTATTCGAGCATGTTTTAGACTAATAATCATTTATTTCATGTTAGATCGTGAAAGAGATCCTAGATTGGAAAATGTGGTTTGAGATCAGTAAGGATTTGCTTGGGGCTTCTATACCTCCACTATAATTCATGCTCAAGGATACTTTGTAGAGATCTCAATGAGTAACTTCTTACAAGATGAGGACATGAACGGATGAACCCAAAGACCTCAATCTTGACATGGCCAAGATATTTGAGGCTAATCAGAACTCAAAAAACACTACATGTGTTGTTGGGACTGTACGTTAGTAAGCATTTGATTACCATTACATTACATAATTCCCACTATGCTTTGCAACTTATGTTTGACTTTTAAACTCATTTTGCAATGGATGTATGCCTCCCTAATACACAACTGAAGGTCTGTTTTATGTGAAATCTGATATCTAAGCCTTTGGTGTCTTAGTATTAGAAATCACCATGGCAAGAAGAATATTAGATTTTATAGAACTAAAAGAATCTCTCCAAAACTTATTGGGCATATAAGTTTCAACATTCATATTGGGTTTTCTAAGATTGAACTTGGAATAAATGGAGGGACTAACCATTTGATATATTCATTGGCATAGAGACTATGGAAGAAAATAGAGCAATCATTGGGAACCTCATTTCTGCATGAAGAAGTCATCAATCATCATACTCCATGTCAACGTACTTCAGGCATTACCAAGGTTAGTATACAACTGGTGTATCTTTTTGATGTTAACTGGTGTCAGTAAACATAGTAATAGATAAATGTATTCTTCATGAGCTTAGTTTATAGATGAAGTTGTCATTGTTGTTCTTCACTAAAGGATAGGTCAATGTGGACACATCAGGGTGGTTGTATAATTTTATATCTTAACTGTCCCCAAAACATTATTCATATCCGTCATGCACGCAACTTGTACAAGACTACCCAGATTCTAAGTATTTTAATGAGATGATAGTACTCATGCCTATAGTTGTGCCAAGGAGAAACTTGAACACAGAATGTACAAATATGTTAGTAACAGTGTATTTGTGTATTATATTAATATGTTCCCCTTTTCCCAAGGAAAATTTAAATTTGGTCTAGACACAATCATCTCTTTTTTTGCATGTTTGCTTAATATTAAAGTCATTCACTTGTGCAATGGCTACACACCGATATAGATCTTGTTATGTAATAATATGATACTAATGCCTATAGATACCAAGGAGAAACTTTGGCGCAAACTATATGTTCTGCTTGCTTACCAGCATTTTTTAGAACTAAAAAAAGTACTTATTTTGTTTGGACTGTATGTTATGCTTTTCCCAAGGAAAATTAAAATATTGTCTAGAAACAATCATTTTTACTGCAAATTTTCATGATATTAAATTCATTCAGTGGTGCAATGGCTGCACACCTATATAGATCTTGTTATGTAATAATATGACACTGATGCCTACCAAGGAGAAACTTGGGCACAAACTATACAACGAATGCTGGAGAAGTAGGTTCTGATTGATTTTATTATGCTCTATTTTGCACATGAAAATAATGATTTTTCTAGAACCACATTGGTATTTTCTTTCGCATTTCCTTACCTGCATTTGTTAGAACTAAAAAACACCACTTGTTTTGTTTGGAATGTATGTTTGTATGCATATATTTACCATTGCTTTACATACTTCGCACTATGCTTTGCAACTAATTTATGGCTGTTAAACTCATTTTGCAGGGTTACATGTTTCCTAGAACTGAAGGAAACACTTCAAACCTTATTGGCCATGTAAGTTTGAAAATTAATATTGGGTTTTCTGAGACAAAACTTGGAATAAATGAAGGGATTAACTAGCTAATTTATTCTCTGGAATGGAAACCATAGAAAGAAAATAGAGAAATCAACTTTGTTGATCCATCATTTGGAACCTCACTTGCATATGAAAAAGGCATCCGATGCAAACATATCGGCATACTTCGTGTCATCGTACTTCAGGACTGACCAAGGTTAGTATACAAGTAGTGATGTTACATTACCAATCTTATCAAATGTAGGTGTTCTTTTTGTAACAATGATTCTTTTGTGAAACTACACCCACTTCTTTTAAACGGATTATTGTATCCATAACTAAATGGTACCGATAGCATGGATCCTGCTATTGGATATCCATGAAGTTGAGGATTTTATCCACCCAAGACCATGATTTTTTTCTAGGAGACTACAGTTGTTACTAGCCACGTCAATTTTCAATAGACAAACAAATAAATTCATATCAAACACTCGATTCTGCTATTTTATAAATCAAAATGACTACAACAGATTTTTTTGCTGGCAATGTTACTAGGACACATTCATATCAAATAAACTGATTAACACTGACTTCAGATCAAAAATTTAGAATATGTAGTAACATTTTCAGTAAACAAACAACCACTTTCTTACCAAATAACATGCGTTACATATCAATGTTCACTCACATCATGTTAACATTGACTCCATACTACAAAACATTAGAATCTTGCAATAAAACCCAAGTTCATTCACATCAAAGTAATACAATTTTATAACACAAATTTGACTTCAGTGTGATAGACTCCAACAAACAAGTACTCAAAATCTGACTTCAGTGCCGTTGTGACAGACTCCAGTAAACAAGAACTCTAAATCTAAGTTCAGTTTGTGATGGACTCCAGCAAGCAATAATACAAACCAGTGCCTTTGTGACATATTCCTAACTTCAGTAAAGCAACTCCAACCACCCACCAGTTCTGTCATCTATGATCTGCATATAATTCTTGAAATTAGATGTAGGAAGATGAAAACTGAAATAAGCACTAAGCAACTAGTTTGCACAAACATATATCATGCAGAAGAAACATCTTCTTGTACATTTAAACAACGAAGCACAGGTCAAGCAAACAATGTATACATTCATATAAATTATCATAACATCAAGAGAAAGGAGGATACTACACTTCAAAATCAAAGAACATCACACATACATCTAGTTATGATTCATACATATGCATGAGGGAAACGGACACCACCACACCTAACCTATAACTCTCTTATGGAAAACTCAACTTGTTCCATTACTGCACTCCTACGACCTTCTTAGCTTCCTTAACAACACCATTCCCTGTCCACCACCTTTCACTTCCTCTCCTGCTGATGATCCCTCTGCCCCATCACACCGAGATCCTTCTTATTCCGAATGGAACCTTAAGGATCCAATGCTACTATGTTTGATTTTTTCTTCCCTTTCGGAGGAGGTCCACTCAGAAGTTGTCAAGCTAAACATTTTACAAGCTATGTGGAATGCCATGTCTACTGCCTACGATTCCCGTCTCATGTCCATATCCTTCATATGCATGGTCAACTTCAATCCTTGAAGAAAAATGACCTTCTAGTCATTATATATCTCGGTCAAACAAAATATCTCGTCGACCAACTTGCTGCTGCAAGTCATATGCTCGATCCACCATCCTTCAATTCCATAGACTTTAACAATCTTAGCTCTAATTTTAAAGACATTGTTCCTTCCCTCTCTACTCGTGAAACCCCTATTTCCTGCCCCGAACTTACTAGCATACCGCATAGTCATGAAATACTACTGCAAATGGAGTTGATGTCTCTCTTCACGACTGCCAACCTGGTTGTCTCTTCCAGCAACACCAGTCCACACGTCCCCTGTTGTCCTCCATGTGCGGCCGCAGATGAGGTAGTGGGCTTCAGGATCCTTGTCTGTGGCAATTATGGGCCCAATCCCTACCAGTAGGGGACACGATGGATACAATCTCCCTTGCTTTAGTTGAAAATATAGGCCTAGCACGAAATTTTAGACATCTATATCCTCAACACAAATTAAAGGGTAGTTGAATATGCCACAAATAGTTGTCCTCCATACCTTAGTTTCATCACCAACATTTAAGGATAATTGATATATCACTCATGTTACAAAGTTATTCATGCAAAATTATACAACAGCTGTTTGGAATTCAAGGTCGGCCTACCATTTCTTCTTTAGCAATTTTGAAAATTCCTTATCATCATTTTAGCTTGTCTTCATCCTATAAAAATGTCACTAGGTGTACCGACTACAGAGGCTTTGCGCAATTGAGTGATGTGTTGTGATCCAATATGATCCAGAAGGTTAACCAATGTCTACTGATTTGTAGCTAAAATCAACAATCAATGTCTTACTGGAATACCTCACACTAGACATGTTTGTTTGAGTTAGTTTTACATAGATTTGTTTTTATCAATCTTGGGTCAATAACACTTACATTTAGTCCTATTTCTTATCCTTATAATTAGCTAAGGGTTTATTGTCATTATTGCTTCCACGTTACTCACCTGGAAAGAAGCCAAAGATTTTCTATATGGTAAAATAATCGTGTATGATAATAAACACACCTAGCGAAGTGGCTGTCCACATTATGCTAATGTATAGTATATTAACTGTGTAGGAAAATATATACACCATTCTAATCTTTGGCTCCCATGTATAGGGTTGCAACTAGATTTCTTATCTCAATATCCAAGGGAACCTGGAAAGATATAATAAAGGATATAGGGTGGCTATGAGGTCCCCACATTCTCATCTCTTGATCTTTTTGTTGAGATATACATAGTGTAGGTTTTTCTTGGGTCTAAGTTGGGAATTATCTGAAAATTATATGGTATTAATGAATGTTACTGAGTCAAATCTAAGATTCCAGGTGGAATAGAGTTTATAAGAGTTGGTCCCATCAACTTGTCCCATGTTGACGTAGGGAGAGTATTTCTGAAGCCATTTTAAGAAGACAAGGTGAGATACTATTTCCTATTATCGGATTAGTGTTGCTACAGTGCTGATTTGGTGAATCTGATAGTGTCAAGGTCCTTGGACAGATCTACAACTCACAACAAGATCATGGGAAAGAGTGGCTATGGTAGTGTAAACATTAAATGTGCGACGACTCTTTTCTCCCCTAGCATTTTCCTTAGCAGAATCAACCTTATCTTGCATTTGCACCATTCTTTGCTATCACAGTGTCACAATAAGCATGTATATGGTAAGCTCTATTGATAGCTCATAGAGAGTATATATGTTGCCCTTATGACAAAGATATAGGTATGCATAGTACAAATATATTGCTTATTTTGGTTTCATATTTACTTATTTTTCCTCATTTGTTTATTAGTGAAAATCATATTTTTTTGAGTTATACATTCAGTATTTTTGAAGGTGTACATACATGGTCAGTGTTTAAGGTGGTGGGTGAATAGCTCTTTATCCTTCCTTCTCATTTCTTGTTGTCTCAATTGTAGCTACTAAAACATGATAACTTAGTTTTTCATTTTAAACTAGTAATTCTATTATGTTCTTTTTACCTAGTACTCATGCCATCATGTGTGCTTATCTCTGGTTTCATAAGTTTTAAAGATGATTTTCATTTTTTTTAAACAGGAACTACCACTTCTTTGTTACTCAATTTTTTTAGGGGTATATGTGAAAGGGCCTCACGGATTATCGTTCTCTTTTGAGTTACTTACCTAACTCATCACTGAATGTGCAACACATTTGAATCTCAAAATACCACTCCAGGTCTGTTGTTCCATCTCATTCTGTGTTGTGTTCTTGTTCATCTCCAACATACTAACCCCTACCATGACTCAATGCTCTGGTGGGCAATCAGCTACCGTATGAACCCCCTGAATGTCTTCTAACATCATCACATCAAGATCCTCCGTCTTTAGAGTATGTGCGTTGTTATTGATAATTTTCACCTTTTGAAATTTCATCAATATGCCTTCTCAATTTGTTGTTAGTCTTCTTTTTCCAAATCATAGTCAATGAATGTTTGTACAATGGTTTCTGGACTATAAAATCTGACAAGTCGGGCTTTCCATGCAGTGGCACTTTCTCTCATGACCAAGCTTCCACTAATCAACTTTCAAAGGAAATGAGATATTGTGGGTGACCGGTAGAAACCATCTTCCAGACCTGGGGATCTACTCTTCCTGATATATCACTAGCTCATCAAGAACATGTGTGCATTTTTGGATACAAGAAAAGGATTGGAGACAACACTACAAGCAGCACCCAAGTAAGCCCTCTTCTGCAATGGTGTTGCATTTCAACCTACAAGTTTTGAGTTTTCCATTTGTCTTGAAGTGCTCGTAGTGGCACGGTCATGTTAGGATATTTTAACCCTTGAAGAGGCTTCTCTATTTCAAAAGTTCTATTTCTGTGGAAAATTTCCAGGGCTAGAAAATGGCCAAAAGATAAATGTTTAATTGTGCAACTTCACATACTCACTAATCAATTTGATGAGTATAAATGTTGTCTCGACTAGTAACCTTGCTACTAGTTTCACTGCATCGTAACCTTGCTACTAGTTTCATTGCAATACCTTCATAGAAATTACTGGTTATGTTTATATCATCGCATATAGGTGGATATACCATATACGTTCGTGCAACTATAGTGAAAGTCAGCATACTGAAGCCTACATGATCTATAGTAATTTATTCTGAATATTATGGGAGAGAAGTATTCTGCAAGGTCATCTTTCTTAATTGCTCTTTGCTGCTCCAGCAATATGCACAATAGCTAACGCCACTGCCAGATGGTCAACTCCAACAAGATGGTTTGTGTTAGTATATCAGGTTTGAATAGTTTTTTCCAGTTGATAACTCAGGAGGTCTGTACCTACCATAATTTATTATGTAACATGAGGTTTCCCTGGCTTTCACAATGAAATTTGTCATGTTTACATGATTCTACATTATTTTCATCAGTATGAATTATGATATCCAAGTTGTATCAGTTTTAGTATGTAGATTCTTTTTGATTCGATATATTAGGCAGCATTTAAAGCTTTATTACTGATGGGTGTTCAAGTAAGTATGCCCGGATTTGGAACCATAATTTTTTAAAACATGTGCCTATATAATATGAAAATATATCCAAGTGTATGCTACTTATCACACTAGAATAGGATGATATGATTTTATGAATTTTTTAATCCTCTCACATTGGAGTAGGTAAGAACGATCTTGTTTTCGATTATGGACTGTAAGCTTAGAGTCTATACATTGGTGTATGCTCTATTTCTGTTAATCCACAAAGCATAAAGCGATCTTGATTTTTCCTGGTTAATGATGTTGAACTTTGGTTGTTTGCTTGAGTCTGGATAGGACATTTTTTGTTGCTTTTCTGGCTTTAAATCTAGATCTCTACTTGCCCTGTTTCAAGTGTATAGACTGACATGAATTCTGGATGTTTCCTTATATGATTCCTTAACTTCACTGTGTTTTATGGTATTATCAGGAAGGTATTGACTAATCTGGTTACTTTCTCAGTGGATGGGAACCATGGACAAAACGGATCGAATGAGTACCCAATATAAAATCATGCAGGACATATAATGAACTTTATAGGATGAGTGTGAGTACATGACCTTGTAGAATCATTCTTTCCAACCAGTATATATGACACATAAAGTCGTTGTTTGAGGAAATAATAAATCAAAGACCTTGAATATGCTTATAGTGTGTTTCCACCGTAAACAAATGTGAGGCATGCACTTAAAAAATGCAGTGCATTTATAACTACCAACTACATATTACCATTTTCATATTTATCAAGGTATATGCTCTGCTCCTATAACCTATATCTTGTTCTGTTAGTTACCTATTCAGCTTTCTTTCCTTTTAAAATGACTATGGTCGAATATGAAAAGATACTCCTGGAGAAGAGGAAGTCTGTGGTGACGGTCAATCCTGAGGCTAGAAAGGTTGATTCTAAGGAGTTTGAGGGAATGCAGTTGGTATCTAAGAAGAAAGAGGATGATGCACCTCATGCTAATTCTATATGTCATATGCGTTAGTCCATCCTGTGATTGTAATTTATAAGCATGTTTGCTTAATTTCCTTTGTTTTCTGTTTAATTGTAGAAATCCAAGGAGAATTGATTGGAGCTGCTACTAACTTTTTTATGACATCGGTAGGGGAATGCCTCCTGCTATCCCAACACTTCACAGACTCCATGATGTACATCAGGGTAGCGCCAGATTCGACACTGGCTAGCATGGGCATGCTGGAATTCTAAGTCATTTTCTGAAGTTACTTTGTAGTCTGTAGTGGATAGATGTAGTCAGAAGAAGATATTGTATACATGTGTCTTTTTTCCATGCATATTGTAAAATAGGGGCCATGTTAATGTCCTCCCCATGTGTACTCATTGTTCAAATATAAATAAAAGTATCATTGCTGACATTGTAAGCACAACTCAATCTTGATTAACATTCATTTATTTTCTTAATGAAAACCCCTCTATATTGGCAAGCGACTGACTGGATACATAATGCCTCTCACTACATATGTATGTATAGTACATGGTGCCTTTCACTACACACTAGCTATAATTACATGTGTAGCAAGTGCTAGTTTTTGCTATACATGAACTACAAATATAAATTGTAACCAATGACATTTCTCCCTACATATTATAGGTACAAATTGAATTATAGTCATACATTTGGCTACAATGGAAACTACATGTTTATGTGTGAGTACATTTTTACCTACAGTTAGGGTTACATATGAATATGTAGCTAGAAGGATAACTAACTACAACTTTGAAAAATGTAGCCTAAACAATTAGCTACACGGGTATTAGCTATATATTATAAATGTAAGGATAATTGTAGCCAAAGCTTTTGGATACAAATTTTGGGGTTTTCGCTACAATTTTTTTTGTAGTTAAAGACCATATTTTTCGTAGTGAATAACAATAGATAACTGACAAGTGTATAATAAGAGCAGCATACTAAGAAAGGTTATTATTACCATCAATCTTACCAAGATATCCAGGAGGCATATAACCAAGTATTTCTTTTTGGAACATGATTGACAAGGTAAGATTTATAAGAAATCACAAAAATAAGGGTCATACACATATCTTCAAGGTATAACTAGATTATTTATATAAGCAAGGCCTCAATCAATGTTTCGTGTTTTGCTTTATGCAAGATATACTATTCGGCTAGATTACATTTTATTATGCCTTGAGGAAGTGAGCCTTCCCTGCTCAAATCCAACCATTGGCTGTGAAGCCCAATCTGGTGCCATACAAGGTCTAAGGAGATTCGGACTCCATGACCTCACCTTCTCATGGTCAATACATGAATCATCAAGTAAGACCGCAATCTTATGCTTATAGGGCCTCAGCCTCTGGGTCAGCTTCACAAGCTACCCATATCTCTAGCTCACCTTGTCACAGGTGCTAGTACATACATCCGAGTCATGAACGCATCATGCTCCTCATCACATATCCTGAGCCATGGGTTTGTTCACCATGCTCCATATATCCTGAGCCTGCAACCAAAATTGCGCTCAAACCCTCCTATTTTAGGTTAGGGGAAACCTCACATATTCAACAATATGCGCTCCAGGTAATCCCGCAGGATAAAACTATTTCACCATCACCAAATACTGACGATGATGGATCTATGGCCATGGCAAATACATGATATGGTCATCTATAATTAATTAGTATATTTTAAGCCAATTGTTGAGGCAACCAAAGTATAACATAGCCTTATAGAATTACATCATTATTGCCATCATCATACTATCATGGGACCTCAATCCCTCGTGATATCAACCACCGTCTCTCAAGGAATCATAATCATGCAACGACATTCTGGGAACGCATCCCTTATCTCATCATCAGAGGATAACACCTCAACTAGGCACTCAGCCTTATATCAGGTCCTGAAACCTATCAACTTGTTATCTCATTACCACATGGTGCTACTCAAGCACATACATCTCATAGCTCTTACCAGGCCATGAATTCACATAAAAATACCTACATGGTTAGTATACACATCCATAGAGATAACTGAAGCCATCATGGATTAATAGGATTATCATGCTATCATGTATAAAGCAACATCCATGAGTATATTACATATAAGTTGTAGAAATCATAGTTTTATTATCAATCATGAGCATATAATATGCCTTATTCTTGCGAACATAACCATATATCTCATCATCTTATGTATCCATCTTAGAAACCACGGTTCACCACCTACCATCATATCCCATTATAACAAAGAGGTGGTTTCTGAAAAACACTAGAGGGGGGGTGAATAGAGTTTTAAAATAATTTTAACAATTTATTGAACTCAAACAACCACAATTGAAATTGGAAGAAGGAGACAGGTGTTTAGAGTGGTTCCAACTTTAGCAAATACTAAAGTTGTCAGTCCACTACCCGGTTGCTTACCCAACTGGGATTTTGAAAGTATTTATTTTATTACCTTCTCAAGGATTTATACAAAATACAATACTTTCCTTTACACCCCTTGAACAACCTTCACTTGAAGTAGGTGCACCAACTTGAGGTAGCCTTCTTGAAGTAACTCCAAGCTCCCCCTTGAAGTAGCCTTCCTCTCTAGAAGTAACCTCCTGTTGCACCAGCCTTCTGAAGTAGCTCAAGGTTGCCTTCTTCACCAAGAAGATCTCCACCCTCTCCAATCCGCAGCCTCCAACCTAGGAGTAGCAAGGAGAGTACAAACAGTAATAGAGAACAAGAAAGGAAAAAGGAAATTACAACTTATCCTTTGTAGCCCAAGGCTTGATTTTCCTAGATCAAGCGTATAGATCTCCTAAACAAGTGTATGGACTTGTGATTGCAGTGGGTAGGAGATACTAGCCTATAGGACACGAATTTTGAGCTAAGGAAGGAAGTGTCCAATTGTCACAATGCTCAAATTGCTCACAAACAGATTGCTCAAAGTATGCTCAAGGATTTCTCAAGTGTAACAAGTGAGTTTGAGTGTCCTATGGCTTGTCCTATTTATAGGAATGGTCTAAGGATGCTTAAGGACGTTCTAGACAACTTCTAGGGGTTTCTAAGTGCTTAACTAGTCGTTAGGTACAAGTTTGTTGCTTTAGCAACGGCTAATTAATTTACTCTGCAGTTGTTGTCAGAGTTCATCTCGGTCGAGGAATGGTCGACCGAGATACCTACTCATTCGAAGTTTTGTCGACCGACAGGCTCTTTGGATCAAGTGATTTGCAACGTCTATCTCCAACTGCCAACTACCTTGTCAGTTGTGTCTAACGGCTACTTTGGATCTTTCTCGGTCGAGAAGATTGTCGACCGAGAGTGTCTCGGTCGAGGAGTTGGTCGACCGAGATTGATCATGTTTCAATGTTTCAATTTAGGCACTAATTATATGTATGAGTGTGCAAATGTGATCCTATTTGAAGGGGATGACTTATCTAAATGTGGTGTTTAGCTAGGGAGAATCTAACGCTTGATTTACATGAAATCTAAGTACTTGTACATTATATATTTGTACAAGTTTTTACAAGGCGATTACATTTCATGAAAACATAAACATGTAAGCATATGGATTTCCCTAGTTGCTTTGTCATCCACCTTAATCCTGCACACTCAAGTAGCTCGTTAGATCAATAAGAATGAAATGTTTGTCATAATCAAAACAAAGGGATTTATAGATGTCCATTTAGCCAACAGTTTCAAGGTAATTAGTCCATTGATTAGGTTATCTCGGGTTAACCATAACCCTCACCAAAGGTTCCAACTTCCCTCACTATAGGTAGGGTGGGTAGCACCAACCCTCACCTAAAGCACTTGTGCCATCATATCGGCCAACAACACTTCATCCTATCGTGCATCAGGGATCCTATCGTGCACTAGGGTTAGAGTTTCTATCGGCCAACCCTCTCAACAAGAAGCATGTCGACTAGGAGCATGGTACCCAAGACGCGCTATCGTTCAACCATCACCCATTATCGTCCAAAGGACCCTTATGTCATCTAAGGCACTCTATTGTCCAAGAGCATGGTAACCACTATGGCACCATACTGGCCAACTCACATATGGTGTTTCAGACAAACACAAACCCCATGCATGACACAAGGTTACCCATTTTACTCATATCGTGTAAGGAAGAGGCTAGGGTGTCGCCCACCTATAACAAGAGACACCTTAAGAAGACCTATCATCCAACTAGGCCAAACACCTCATATCGTCCACCACTAAGGCACCTAATAGGGTTCCACCATGCAACCACCATGTCGGGCAGCACAAGACCAAACCATGTCGTCCAACACAGAGATGGCTTACTAGACACCATATCGACCAAGGAGGTCATCCAAAGAAAGAGATCATCTCGGTCAAAGCATATTGTCTAAGGATACTAACAAGGTGAAAGGGTCATATCGGGCACCAGGCCAAACTTAAGGCAAAGGGGTGTCGGGAGATATCAAGGTAGTATCGTGCAAGGGCACCAAATCTCACCAAAAGGTCATCTTCAAGCTCAAGCTCTTAAGAAACAAACCCTAAATGATCAAGATAGTTGGTTCACCTCTCAAAAACCAAGAGAGAGGTGTTTTACACAGCCTCCATCACAAATCGGGAAACCACAAGGATCAACCTCAACTTAGGTCATCACATATCTGAGCGCTCACCTCTCTAATCCATGGTGAGAGGAGGGTGTTGCCCAAGAAACTAGAATGTAGGCTCACCTCTCAACTTAAACGAGAGAGGGGTATTGCCCACATCACTAGAGATCAAACTCACTTCTCAAAGACCAAGGAGAGAAAGGGGTATTTCCCCACAAGAGACCCTAAACTATGGTTCAGCCAACTTGATCCAAAGGTATGTAAACCATCAACAACATTATGCTCACTATATCCATAAGATCAACAACATGTATTAGAGCAAGAAACATAACATGCAATGGTTGATCATCAACATATATGAATTGTGCAACATAAAAGAAGGTAGTATAGCTAGGGTTAGAAGTTATGTAACCCACCTTAAGCAAGCTCTTCAAGCTCCAAATCTCCAAGCTTCTAGCTCCTAGCTCCAAGCACACCACCTATGGTTCGGCCACCAAACTAGAGGAAGAAGAAGAAGAAGAAGACTTCAAGAAGAGGATCGGCCACCAACTTGCTCCACCAAGCTGTATCGGCCACCAAACACACCAAATGGAAGGTGTATCATGCACAAAGGAAGAGGGGAACAACAAAGAGCTAAAGGGTTCATAAGGAAGTGGAAGGATATGTATATATAGAAGAGGATGGAGGAGAAAACAAGGCAATGTGTCACCCACCTAGGGACACTTGTCCAAGGGCAATGCCCCCTCCTTATCTCACCTTATACACATGTCCAAGGCTATTGCCACATGCATGCACTATGCACCAAGTGTCCACTAGTGGTGATACAAATTAGGTCAAGAGGTCAAAGATGGTCCATGGCCGATACACCCCATGGGCGACACCCCCATGGGTGACACAAAACCCTCCTGTCCGATACAAGGTTTAACTAGGCAAGAAAAAGCCCAAAAAAGGTAAAGCAAGGCCCAAGGCAACTCAACCAACTAGCCCAACCCTTCCTCTCAACTCTAGAGGAAGTAAAGAGAGAGAAAGTCATCTCTCAAGGTGACAAACTTTCTATTCAACCCTAACTTAGGTTATTTCGCAAGTAGCACCTCCAACTCTCAATAAAACACAAGAAAACCCTAATCACCACTAAAGGTAATTAGCAAGCAACCAAGCACAAGGTTTAGGCAAAACAAACAGGGTAAGCTCAAATGAAGGTCAGGGTCCTTACAGGCACCTTCATGGAAAAGCCACTTGAGGAGTCATGGCCTTTGTTTGAGCACATTGCTAAGAATTCTCGCTACCGGGCTTATACAAAAGGGGAACATTGTGACCGAAACTACATCCCTCAACCTTCTCCCATAGTTCTAACCCAGACTGCAGCCAGCCCTGACATGATGAAAATGATGGCAGATATGATGAATATGATGAAGAACCAAGCTAGTGGTTCTTATAGACAATCCACTATGGCAGTTGAAGCTGAGGAAGAAGAAGTTCATGCTTTTCATGCCTTTGGCAATCGAAACAACCAAGGCCTGATGTCCAATTCCTATACTCCCGAGTGGAGGAATCACCCAAACTTTTCATGGAAGAAACAAAATGAGGAGGGGTAGGGGCAACCAAGGCAACACCAAGGTCTCAAGTACAACTCCAAGTTTGAGGAAGAAGTCCTAGGAGGGCTAAGGAACTTTGATGAAACATTAGCCGCCTTGAACAAAAGCTTGATCAAATCTCACTTTCACTTGCCCACCGTGAAGAGGGGAGGCTCCCATCTCAACCTATGGCCAACCCAAACAATGATGGCAGTTATGTGAGCACTACTCAAGGTGCTTATGTCCCACCACAAGGCCAAGTACACCCACTTCACCAATACCAAGGACCACCACATCCATATGCTCCTCCACCTCAACAACCCCCTTACAACTACCAATACCCTCCACCTCATTCATACCAACAACCCCCTCTACAATATCACCCCCATTAAACACAACAACCACAACCACAACCGCAACCACAATTTATCCTCCAAAATCCAAATCCAAGGCCACCACCACCTCATCAGCCACAATCAAATCCAAACCTTCATCTTCCACTACCCATGAGCATGTGAAGGCAGTGATATTTTTGAGGCATGGCAGGACCTTGGAGCAGCGACATGGTACTTCTGTTGAAGGCACAACCAGTGATGATAGGGTTGATAATGTGATCAGGGACGTTGATACTGAGATTCAGGTTGATGATACTATGATACCGAGGGTTGATACCATGATACTGAGAGATGAAACTGTGATTCTAGTGATACCTCTTGATGATACTATTGATTTGAGTCAGTTGGGAGTACAACTCCCTCCATTTCCTGATGCACTTGAAGAGCCATCCACAGAAAGGAGAAAGAAGAAACATATTGAGGACATCATGGAGACCTTTAAGCATGTCAAGATCAACATTCCTTTGCTTGATTCAATCAAGCAAATTCCATCTTATGCCAAGTTCTTGAAAGACTTATGCACATTCAAGAGGAAGACCATCAGAAGGACATCAAGAAAGGCTAAGCTCACTGAGAAAGTGAGCTCAATTTTGCAGCACACTGTGCTAAGGAAGAGAAAAGATTCGGGTGCCCATATCATCTCATGCTACATTGGATCATATCGCATAGACCAAGCTCTTCTTGACTTGGGTTCAAGTGTAAATTTTATGCCTTATGATGTGTTCACTAAACTACTAATGGGACAACTGGGTCCCGCTCATTGTACCTTGGAGTTAGCTGATAGATCTATGAAAATGCCTAGAGGGTGTGTTGATGATGTGTTGGCCAGACTTGATGATGAGACCTCCACATTCTTTCCGACTGACTTTATTGTCTTGGACATGGAAAAGGACTCGGGGAAAGTACCTATTATCTTCGAGAGACCCTTCTTGGCCACAACTGACTCAATGATTCATGTGAGAACCGGCACTATGCATGTGACTTTCATGCACATGATGATCCGATTGAACATCTTCAAGTCTTCTGCCAAAGCTGAGGTGATCAGTGCTACAGAGGAGGATTGTTATCTGATTGAGTGCCTTCATGAGATAGTAGAAGAGTGTCTACCGATGTGGATCCAAACCACCACACAAGGTAGAGTCTTAGAGACCATTATGGAATTTCCTAATGATGATGAGGAGGAGGAGGATGAGGAAGAGGAGTTGGCCTTAGTGGCTGCAAGTGAAGACCTCTCATCCATTTTTGAACCATTGAAGAATTCTCTTGAAGATCCTCCCATTCTTGAGCTAAAGTCTCTTCTTGAAGGATTGAAATATGCTTTCTTAGGCTCCAATGGCACTCTCCCAATGATTATTTCTTCCATTCTTCTCTGGAGCAAGAAGATGCATTGATGGCAATTTTTAAGAAGAACATTAGGACCATCGGATGGTTCATAGATAATTTGAGGGGTATTAACCAGTCTATTTGTTTCCATATAATCTATCTTGTAGATAATGCTAGACCAACCTGTCAAATGCAGAAATGATTGAATCCTAAGTTTAAAGAGGTGTTAGCAAAAGAGGTCATGAAGCTCCTTGATGTTGCAATCATCTATCCCATCTCTGACAATCCATGGGTGAGTCCCATCCAAGTCGTACCCAAGAAGGGTGGGATCACAATCGTCGAGAATGAAGATGGGGAATTGATGCCCATGAGAGAGCAATCCAAATGGAGGATGTGTGTGGATTGTAGAAAATTGAATGAAAAGACCATGAAAGATCATTACCCTCTTCCATTCCTTGACCATTTTTGGAGAGATTAGCTGGACAAAGTTTCTATTGTTTTCTTTATGGGTACTCCAGTTACTTCCAAATAGTTGTTCATCCTACCAATCAATAGAAAATGATGTTCACTTGCCCGAGTGGTACTTGTTCCTATAGGAGGATACCGTTTGCGTTATGTAATGTGCCTTCGACATTTCCGAGATATGTAACATCCATTTTTGCTAATATGCTTGATTTGTCACTTGAAGTCTTCATGGATGTTTTTTCTGTGTTTGGTAAGACCTTTGATGTGTACTTGCTTCACCTAGAATCTATTCTTGAGAGGTGTGTCAAGATCTGTCTGGTAATATCTTGGGAGAAAAGCCACTTCATGGTGCCCGAAGGCATTGTTTTGGGTCATTGAGTCTGTAATGTAGGAATAGAAGTTGATAAGACCAAATTGGGCCTGATCCCCACTCTCACCATTGCTTCCACTGTAAGACATGTATGATGCTTCTTGGGGCATGCAGGTTTCTACCATTGATTCAGTAAACACTTTAGTAAGATTTTGAGGCCACTCTGTCATTTACTTGAAAAGGATGTGGAATTCCATTTTGACGACAAGTGTGTTGAAGCCTTCAGCAACTTGAAGCACAAGTTCGTCTCTGCTCCTATCATGCTGCCCCTAGATTTCTCCTTGCCATTTGAGATCATGACTGATGCATCAGATATGGCAATGGGGGTTGTGATGGGCCAAAGGATTGGTCGGATTCCACATGCCATTTATTATGTGAGTAAGAATCTTGATGAAGCTCAAATGAACTACACTACCACATAAAAAGAGTTACTTGCTATGATTTTTGCTCTTGACAAGTTTCGCTCTTATCTCTTGCAAAACAAGGTAGTGGCTTATACGGATCACATAACTTTGATCTAGAGATTGTTGACAAAAAGGGGGTAGAAAATATTGTAGACTCCCACATTGAAGCAACATATGATGATAGAAACTACATCAAATAAACAATGCCACATGAGAAACTCTTCTTACCTTTATCCACCCAAATACCATGGTACAAGCACATAGTTAACTTCTTAGCTAGTGGGAGGATACCAAGTACTTGGACAAGGGAGGAGAGCAAGAGACTATTTTCCATGGTGAAGAACTATGCTTGGGATGAGCTACATCTTTACAAATATTGTCCCAACCACCTCATTAGAAGATGTGTTCCAGAGAGTGAGCAGTAAGAGACCCTAGCCATGTGCCACTCCAGTGCATGTGGAGGTCATTTTGGTGAGAAACGCATTGCCGCCAAGATTCTTCAAAGTAGATTTTATTGGCCCACATTGTTCAAAGATGGTCATGAGTGTTACAAATGTTGTTTGAAGTGTCAAAAGGTGGGCACTATCTCAAAGAGGGACATGATTCCTCTATCACCCATTCTTGTGGTTGAGGTGTTTGATGTGTAAGGAATTGATTTCATGGGTTTGTTTCCTCCCTCTTTTGGGTATGTGTACATCTTGGTGGCGGTTGACTATGTATCAAAATGGATCGAAGCTATTGCTACCAAAACCAATGATGATAAGGTGGTGTGTGATTTTGTGAATTCAAACATCTTTAGGTAGTTTGGTGTGCCAAGAGCCATGATTAGTGATGGCAGAAGTCACTTCATCCATCGCACATTTGAAGGTTTGCTAAAAAGACATAGAGTGAATCATCATGTGGCTACTCCTTGCCACCCTCAAATGAGTGGTCAAGTTGAGTTAGGAAATCGGGAGATAAAGCTCATTCTTGAGAAGACGGTGAGACTGGACTGCAAGTATTGGTCTTTATGTTTCAATGAGGCTTTATGGGCTTATAGGACTGCATATAAAGCCCCAATTGGCACCACACCATTCAAGCTTGTTTATGGAAAAAGATGCCATCTACCGGTTGAAATGCAACACAAAGCTTTGTGGGCTTTGAAAGCCATGGATATAGATGGAGTCACTGTTAGAATGAAAAGGAATTTGTAGCTACATGAACTTGAGGAGATGAGGCAGGAAGCCTATGAATTGTCCAAAAGCTACAAGGAAAGAACAAAGTTTCTTCACGACAAGTTGATCAAGAAGAAGGATTTTGAGCTCGGACAATGGGTATGGTTGTACAACTGTAGGATGAAGTTTTTTCCCAGGAAGCTTCGGTCTAGATGGGAAGGACCTTACCTAGTCAAGAATGTGTGCCCATCCAGAGCTATTGTGATATGTGAGAAAGATGGAGGAAGAGAGTTTACCGTGAATGGACAAAGATTGAATCCAGTTGTTGAGATTGAACCGGATAGAGCCAATCAAAGTTTTGATATTGTGATGTTAGTTGAGGAACACCATCTTGATGAAGAGATGATCAAGTTCAAGAATCAATAAGCCCAACGGAAGGCATAAAATTTAGTGCTAGTGGGAGGCAACCCACCTAGGTTTGGGAATTTTTCACCCAACCTTCACTTTTTGATACTTTTTCTTTCTTTTTCCATGAAATACACACACACACTTGTGCTTGATAGTTTTTGTTTGTTTTAATGAGATGCAGATAATAGGTTTAAGAGAGAGAAATAGAGGGCAAGACATGGTTTGTGAAGTTGAAATGTGGCAAAGAACCAAAATTTTTGCAAAGATATCAAAATTTTTTAGTTTGAATTGACAAAGTAGTGAATGAAGAACCACCACATCCGTGGTGCCAAAAAATGGTCGTGGGGATTTAATTGCAAAATCTTAAGAAAGTTAAAGTAATATACCCCATTTTGTGAAGGAATGGCCACGTCTGTGGTGCTCAAAACGGTTGTGGCCCATGCAGTATAGCATGGCTGTGGCCACCACCAGGGGCGTGGCTACATGAAGGGAGCACGGCTGTGGAGACCACCACGGGCATGGTGAATTAAGTGCAAAAATTTGAAGAAGTTACAGGGATGGAGGTGATTTTTTACATTAACGACCACGACTATGGTGACCACCATGAGCGAGGTGAGAGGAGCACACCATGACTATGGTGAGGATCAATCTACAACCATCCCCACCCACCAAGATTGTGGAACCCACCATGTCCGTGTTGCCCAACCCCCACAACGACTGTGGTGACCCACCACGACCATGGCGAGACCCGACCCCACCTATTTTTCACTTAAACCCCACAAAACACCACGACCCCCTTCACTTTCTAGCTCTTTTGCGCGACTCCCCCTTGGTCATGGTGACGAGCTCTGCCTCCAACACCTCCAATCTCACATCTCCAGTCCAAATCCTCCAACAAATCGACATCCAATCACTTTCTACACCTCCGACACCTCTCCCTCTACTATTTCCACCCCAAAACCTCCACCAATCGAGCCACCATCTCCATTTTCATTATCCACCTCACCTACAACCACCCCACACAAAACCTCACCAAAATCCACCAATTTTGCCAAAAACCATTAACCAATACATCCTATACCATCCAAGCAACAATCTTAGCCTATTCCACCCATCACTCAACCTCCATTTTGCCTCCTCCACAAAAATCTAAAAATCACAGCCATACCACCATCTCCACACAATGAAGGGAATTAATAAGGTTGTGAATAAGGGGGCTCAAAAGATCCTTTAGGTGATCACCGGAGGCAAGGTGCGCACAAAAAGAGCCTCTTCCCAAGTCTCCATCCCATCCCACACTCCCTCACCATCAAATTCCATCTCCCAACAATTCCATTATTCGACGTCCGTGAGTGCATCCCACACCCGGTCATCAGACAACCACCGTATCACGGATGAGACGTATAGTGAGGAGGAGGTGGATGAGGCATCTGAGAAGAACCTTGATGACATGATTGATGAGGTTGATCTGGAGGTCACAACCCGCCAAAAGAGGGGCAAGGGGGATGCAGCCCCACCTTCATCAAGACTACCACCACGAGCAATACCAGCCATGATCTTCACCCTACTAACCCTAAGATTTAGTTTCATGTTGAGGACAACATGATTCAAAAGTTTGGGGTGGTAGGGCAGTATGCACCACCCTGTATTTATCTCTCATTTTGTTTACACCTGCACCATATGATTTTGGAATTGTTCATTTTTACTCTTGTTAGTGTAGATTTCTTCTTGTTAGCATGCATGCATACGTGTAGTTTAATTTCTTGCATTTTTACTTATTTTTTCAAAAATTTTGCTCTTTTTGCTCTTTCATGTCATGCATTGCATTTCCATGTAGATTTTGGTAATTTTTGTGTGTTTTAGTTAGGATTTGTTGTTTTATGCTTTAATTTCCCTAAATGTAGATTTAGATGTGATTGATTGCAAGTTGGCACCATTTTGGCCAATTTTGCTCAAACTTGAATGTTCTTGCCTAAAAGCATGTTTTAACCTAATCTCCACCTTTTGAACTAAAAATGCTGTTCTTTGACAAATGCATGGCACATTTCTAGAGTTTATTGCTATATGGTCTTAATTGTTGACATTTTACATGTGCATCACCTCTATCAAGTTTGTGAATGTCTTGGTTGAATTGTAATTTGAGCAAGTTGTGAACGCTTAGAGCCTATGGAATTGCATGATATAAATGTGAATCTCATGTTGTTCAATCATGTGGTGTGATATCATTTGATGAAGTTTTGGATTAGTTTTCATGTTGGAGATCTAATGTTGATGAATACACTAATGACCCTCCTTTGACCCGACTCTTCTTTCACCATATTCATACCTCTCTGCCCCATGAAAGGATGCCTTAGTGCACATATTCAGCCTTAGCCACCTCCAAAACTTGGGGTGGCCATATCTACATCTCCCTGTTTCACTCTATCCACCATATGCCCTACCTACACCGAGGGCAAAAGAAAAGAAAAGAAAAGAAGAAAAGAGGAAAGCAAAAAGAAAATAAAGATGATCCTATTTAAGAGCATCTAAATTGAAATGACCGTCACCAAACCGACAGCCAAAATGTCACTATTAATGTGGAATAATCATAAACATTGGATTAACAAAAATCACTAAAAATTTAAAACAATTTTGCAAAGAGATCCATTTCTTGGAAAACTCTTTAAAGGAAGAACCAAACTTTATATACATCATGGTTCACATTGTACATACTTTGTACCATCTCATCTCGAGGATAACATATAACAGTTGCTTTGCCAAAACCTATACATAAGCAACATAAACCTTGAGGTAATCAAGCCAAAATCTCAGGTCGTTCATAAAACCATCACGTACTAAATCCAAGGACATGAGAGTACAGAGATGACACATAGGACTTCTATCTACAAGACACGACAGACAGTACACTCAACCTGAGCTATTACTGTTGTCCTTGTTGTTGTTGTCCTTCCTCTGCAAAATGGTCTCTACCTCCTCGTGCACGTCCACCTAAAAAAAATTATGGATCCCACGGGGTGAGACAATTGTCCCAGCGAGAGATATAACTCTCCACGAACAATGTTATTATCACAGGTAAATAGTATAAAACTGAGCAAAGGTTCTTTTATATTAATAAGCAAGGTTAATCACTGTGGATAAGCAGATTAGAACATTTCTGCTCTTTTAAAGTATTGAAACTGTCTATGATAGAGCAATAAATCATCTATTCACTTTATAAGGAATATGAAGAACATGTGTACCATTTACCCATCGTACTATACCGACATCTCAAGCTTATCCAGTGATAATATCATCATGGTATGACATCCATGAATCATTCTAATTTCTATCTGTTGGCCTCAGCCAATCTGCTAGCCATGTATTGGATTATACTAATCCTGAGAATATGTCCTAGCCAGGATTTGGACTATGCCAATCCTGTGAAAATGTAGCCAGGTATTGGACTATGCCAATCCTGTGAAAATGTAGCTAGGTATTGGACTATGCCAATCATGTGAAAATGTAGCCAGGTATTGGACTATGCCAATCCTGTGAGATTATATCCAGGTATTGGATTAGACCAATCCTGTGAAGTTATATCCAGGTATTGGATTATGCCAATCCTGTGCAATTATATCTAGGTATTGGGTTATCCCAATCCTATGAAATTATATCCAGGTATTGGATTATGCCAATCTTGTGCAATTATATCCAGGTATTGGGTTATCCCAATCCTGTGCAATTATATCCATGTATTGGCTTATGCCAATCCTGTGCAATTATATCCAGGTATTGGGTTATACCAATCATGTGCAATTATATCCAGGTATTAGATTATGCCAATCCTGTGCAATTATATCCAGATATTGGGTTATGCCAATCCTGTGCAATTATATCCAGGTATTGGATTATGCCAATCCTATGCAATTATATCCAAGTATTGGGTTATCCCAATCTTGTGCAATTATATCTAGGTATTGGATTATGACAATCCTGTATAATTATATCCAGGTATTGGATTATGCCAATCATGTGCAATTATATCCAAGTATTAGATTATGCAAATCATGTGCAATTATATCCAGGTATTGAATTATACCAATCATGTGAAACTATATCTAGGTATTGGATGATACCAATCCTGTGAAACTATATCCAGGTATTGGATGGTACCAATCTTGTAATATCATTGCCATATTGCTAAGGATTACATAGTAGTAGAATACCTTTATGTTTCCCTTTCACTTTCATTATGGGATATCAATCCCTTAAACTCATCACTGAATTCCACATCACCCTTACTAGGCATTATACCCATTCACATCCTTCATGTGATACAAGTATTCCTCCTATCTCATCTAAGCATATTCAAAACACTATAGCCCTTATTTGGCTATAATCATAAAGAATGTATGACTAAGATTTCATTATTGTTATAACAATTTGTTATTATGATGATGTTACTGGGTTTCCAATTCCCTAATTCATTTTGAACATTGCCATCTCTTACATTAATCTCTGGATCATGAGACTTTTATAAATATCTTGTCACCTCTAACTAGGCAACATCCATATCTAGGTTATAAGACCTATACAAACATTATACTTGTTGTACAAGTATTTCACATGACTTACAAGACCCATATAATATGTATTATATGAAACATCGTAGCTCATACTTAGCTATTCTCATTATCTCATGATACCAACATGGTTTCAATATCAATAACCTATCATCACCATGCAATACAAAAGAAATACAACCTTCCCATAATTAGTGTTAGGGTTTCCCTTTAATACCAAATTGTGGTTTCAAATCATATCATTACCCTTCATTAGGGTTAAGGTTTCATCTTTTAAGTTGATTAGGGTTTCCAAGTACATTCATCAAGAATCAAAACCCTAATTCATACTCCACACATATAAGGAGTATCAATGTATACTCATTACCTGATTATTATACAAGTATAAGTTTCTCTTTCATCCCCACTAGGATATTGATTACCTCATACTCCATTAGGTTGGCTCAATCCTTCTCTCAAGGTTCAATGTCCCATATTTATCAAAATGCATTAAACTCATTACATCTTAATGTATCATTTAACACAACACACAACATATATCACTTAGTCAAATACATTGGATTGAAATATTCCCACCATATCGGGCATCATACTGTGTATGCTACCATATCGTCCTTAAGATGCAATCTTATCCTCATATCATGCATCTATATTAGGTATGTGGTGTAGCCTCATGATCATATCGTATTAGGGTATATCCCCTATTACCATAATGTGTACCCATGCTAGGTTGGCTATCACTTAGATCTTATCGTCTCAAGTTAACCTCATATCGTGTAAGAGTTGAATGCTTGACCTCATGTCGGGTATAAGGGGTATAATTGATACTATATCATGTACAGGGTGTGAATCATGTCATGAATGGGGTATATGCTTCATCATGGTATTGTTTTAGTGGTATATACACAATACCATATTGGGTTTCTATGTTGGATTTATCATATGGGGTTACCATGTTGGTTTATCATATCGGGTTAGCATATTCGGTAGACCATTATGCTCATATCCTTTCATTCCTTCCAAGGATCAGTTGTATCATATAACTGAATAACAAGCTAGGTATCTAGTTGAGCTCTTCAAAAACATCCCATCACAAAAATGATAGGAGTGTGTCGGGTTTCATTCCATCATCTAGGGTTTTCAATACTATATCGGCTAGAGTATTCAATTGACACCATATCGTGCATGAGATATGGACTTGGCCTTATACCGTGAACAAGGTGAAAGTAGGTACCAACCATATCGTTCATGAGGTATCACTCATATCACTCATATGGAATCACTTATCACTATATTGAGTTACCCCTCATCTTGGGTTTTATATCGGGTTTAAGGTACTTCAACTGTATATCGGGTTATACCATGATGATGTCATCATCATCAACCTCTAGACTATTGTTCTTACTTCCCTAATTAATGGACAACAGTCCTACCAACTTTTGGAACTCAAAGTAACATCAATTAATCAAAGGAATCCGAAATTGAAAGTGGATCAACAAGTTCAATAATATTGAAAGTGAATAATAACATAGTGGGTTCAAGTTATATAACCCACCTCAAGAATAGCTTCAAAGCTCCAAGCTCCAAAGATTCACGTTCCTAAGGTTGAAGATGACTTTATCAAAATTCCAAGTCTCTTTCACAACTCCTCCATATACAAGGAATCACCATAGTTAAGAACTTGGTGAGGAGGAAAAGAAAGGTATAACTATAACCCAAGAATCATACTTCAACCAATATTGAAGATGATCATGGCCTTACCTTAAGCTTGGTGCTCAAGCTCCCCTTTCTCCTTGAGCTACTATGCACGATATCTAAGGGGTTATGCATGATATCTTAGAGACAGAGAGTTGTGGGGTTCGTAAACTTTCACTAGTAGGTGAAAGGAGAGGTATATATACTTGGGGTTCATGAGAGAGAGTATAAGAGGTGTCTTCACCATATGCTATTAGGTGACACGTGGTCATGCATGGTTGACACGTGGTCATGAATGAAATCACATTTATCTTGACATACAAAACACTTGAGGATAATCTAGAGATGATATTTCGGCCATCCCTTATCTTGTTGGATAAGATATCTCAACTTTATCTCACAGATTATGCAAATCGATACGACGTTTTGCAAGGAGCATCCAACTCATCATGGATCACCTCCTTGAGGTGATTAGGCTGTCATGGCCTTTTCCAAGGGTTCAAAAACCAATATGAGATCCCCTCTATGGCTCCTTGGCCGATAGGCACTCCCATATCAAGTCTACAACTCGATAAAACTCAAGTAAGGGTTTCAACTATACATCATCTCTTGGTCTTTTCATCACCAAGAGTACCATCATTCAAAGATGATTCAAACATGGTGTATCCTTATTTATATCTCCTCTAAATGTTACATAGAGGGAGTAGGGATACTCTATAGGTGGTAATTTTCATATCAACCCTATATTTTGGGTAAATTACAACTTGTACCAAAATTGGTATACAAGGCACTAGCATTATTCAATCAAGTTTCAAGCTTGGAATTTAGGCTTTCCACAAGCCACCACCTTGCATCATTATCTCTCTTATGATGTTAAAATACATGAGTCACTTTCAATATGTGACATATTGCAATATAACCCCTCTTCTTGGATAATTTGCATTTTGGTCCAAAATAAGAGAACATTGCTCAAACGTTATTCAAACATGACCAAACTTGAAACATAAGTTTGTTACCTGATAACAAAACACTTTATAGGATTATATTAAAGTTCTAAGAAACTTATTTAGGCTAAAAATATAGGGTTAGCCCTAAACCCAGGTCAGGGATGTTACAAAATAAATAAAAGATGAGTGTGCAAAAACACTCCAATCTCTTATGTACTACAATCATTTCTTTCTTTTTCATACCCATTGAGCTAGAAAATATCAAATATAGCTCACTTTACCCTTTTATACATCCATGTGGGTCATTTTATGTTGTTTGAGACATAAGATTGAATGCATGAAAGTGAAATAATGCTCCTAGTCATCATTGATTAACTCCAACATGAAACGGTTTACCCAAAACTACATGAAGGACATACAGAAGGCTTGCATATTCTATTCTCTATATTTGAAGTTTATATGCTCAGTGCTCTTTTCATGATTGGTTTGTGAAATTGGAAAGGAGATAGGTGTAACACATGCACTTAGTCACTTCTAAGACCATTTAGTCAATAATATTCTATTGCAATGCATTTTATCATTCTTGTTTAATTGAAAGAAATTGAAGAGAGAAATTAAGTTGGACCATACTTGAGGACAAGTATGTTTTAAGTTTGAGGTGGTGATGCAACCCTATGTTAGGTCTTCATCTTGTGCCTTTTCGCATGATAATCACATTTGAACATCGCAGATTACAAGTTATCCCCTCCAATATAATCTTTTATGCCAAATGCACTTATGCCTCCTTTTGTGTGTATTTCAGGGCACTTATGCATGCATTCATGCATGGGAGAGAGATGAAGAACTTCTATGGGGTCTTACACCCCAAGAGTGGACCTATCTCTTCCCTGAGCTTCCCTTGGATGCACAAGAGCAACTCAAAGAAAAAGGAGGCTAGATGAAGAAGTTGAAGTGAAGATCAACACCAAGAAGCCCCAAAACAACTGTGGCACATCACTATAGTCGTGGGGAATTATGTTCTAAAAGTTACAGGGAAGTTGCTCAATTTACACATGAATGATCACAGTCGTGGTCAACACAATGGCAGTGATCATCACAACGGTCGTGGTCACTGAAGACCCCACGACCATGGCCCCCAGAATGGTCATGGCCAACACCTTCCATCTCGCTTGTGGTCAGTAACATGACCGTGGCGATTTATGTATGAAGATCCCAAAAATGAATAGGTAATTTGTCCAATTTACATGTGGATGACCATGGTTGTGGCCATCATCACGACTATGGCCCTTGAAGGCCACCTCACCCATGGTGCTCACCACGTCCATGGTGAGATAAAGAAACAACAACCTCAGAATGACCTCGCCCATGGCCTCCTCCTCCAACATGGCCATGGTATCCCACACGGTCGTGGTACCCTCTACCCACCACGAGCGTGGCACCTCGCTGTGGCCACCATACACACTTTTCACTTCAAGTCCACTCATCAACTCATCCGTTCCACTACCCATGACTGTTCCATGCAACCCCCACCACAGCTGTGGCACCTCAACACAGTCGTGGTGACCACCTAAACCTACCCATTTTTACCATTGATTTTCCCACTTTTCCCCTACTTACCCAAGTGCCTCACCACCACCTATATATACATGGGTAATGGCCACATCACTATCTTAGCTTCCATTACTCCCCTCCACCTACTCTAGAGCATGCATTTCCTCCTTCCTTGCATTCAAGCCATCCATCCACCATTTCCACCTCATTTCCACCATAGAAATCTAGTTTTCTAGGATTTCTACCATAATCCCCTTCATTTCCATGCCCTTCACCCACCTTGAAGTAGGAACCACGTTCTACATTAGCTAGGAGGTGAAGAATAAGAAGCTACTTCGAGCTCCAGGGAGTCCTATCCCTTCTTCTTATGTCTTTTATCTTTTCTTTGAGCATTTTTAGCTAAGCCCCTAGTGGTGGGCTGTTTGGGGGTTAAAATATGACTTTGATACCATGTTGGGGGAAAATAACTTGTATTGAACATGATTTCATTCTATGATGATTGCCTCTTGCTTCTATCTCATTTCCCATTATCTTGCATGTTGTTTGTGCTTTTAAACATAAATTTCTTATTTTGTGATGCTCGATGACACTTTTTTTTTATCAGTAAGCGTGCTTCACTATATTCAGAAATCGAAAACCATTGTGTACATGTGGGTATCTATGAAGAAAAATAGAAAAACTCTTTGTGCATATTTAGTCTATGCTATGCAGCTTAGATCTGTATAGGCTTTCTTAAAAGTCTGTTTTGGAGCGATAAAATCCTCCTCAAAGATGGCCGAGTTGCGAGCATTCCATGTATTGTATAGAATCAGCATGATCATCTATTTTTCTTTCATTGAGCTTAAGCTAGTGATCATGTTTTTCCCTCTTGGACAGCACTCAAACAGCGCATTTTCTCTCTCCCATACTTCCTTTATGTACGGACATTCCCAGAATAAATGTGCTTCTGTTTCAGTTTCCATCTTGCATAGGCTGCATCTAGATGCGATGGAGAAACCTCTTGATTGTAGGTAATCTTCTGTAATTAGTCTATCTTTAAACATAAGCCACCCGAACACTTTGACCCTGTTGGGGATTTTTATCTTCCAGAGCCATCGTGCCCAGTTCAGCATTTGGTGATGATCCCTACAGAGCTCCCATGCTCCTCTCAAGGAAAAAGTCTCAAGGCCTTCGAAATAACATGCGTCAGCTTCACCTATGTTTATTGAGCTGCACAGATTTGCAAGCCCAAACAGGCCTCTAACGCAAGGAATATTCCAGCTGCCTTTAGTAATCAGAGTACTAAGTTTATGGCTCGGTCCCAGACCATTCCTTAGTTTAATTCCTTCATGTACAATATCTCTAAGAAACGTCCCATTAAGCCAGGGATCTTTCCAGAGAAAGATTGCATAGCCGGAACCAATTTTGAATTTGGCTTTAGGTGTCAAGCTGTCCTGATGCTTAAGAATTTCCTTCCACATCCAGCTAGCATTATATTTCTGTTCGCATGACCATATGGACTCATCAGTCAAGTAGTGACTATGGACCCAAAGGACCCAGAGATTTTGTTTGCAATTGGCTATATCCCATAACAGCCTAGTTAGACCTGCTTTACTCCACTCTTCCACTGAGCGGATGCCAAGCCCACCTTCAGCTTTTGGCCTACATATCTCGCCCCAAGCGACCGTGTGGAATTTTTTAAAGTCTTCAGTGTCTCCCCACAAGAAACACCTACAAAGCCTTTCAATCTCATCTTTTGTCCCCTTAGGAAGAGGGAAGGTGCCAGTCCAGAAAAGGTGGTAAGCGGATAGAGTAGAGATGATAAGTTCTATTCTACCTGCCTTTGAGAGGAGCTTTGTGGGGAAATTGGAATGCATGTGGCAATCTTAGGAATGGCTCCTAGGTCCAATTAGTGGGTCCCTAGCTAGACCCCTTTGTTCCTACATACATCTCCCTTCTTATACAAGTGAGTGTGAGATCTAAGTAGCTAGCGTAAGTGTGATTAGTGCAATTGCCTAGAGTTTCCTAAAGGCTAGATGACGCTTAGCTTCTAGGGGAAATTGGAATGCATGTGGCAATCTTAGGAATGGCTCCTAGGTCCAATTAGTGGGTCCCTAGCTAGACCCCTTTGTTCCTACATACATCTCCCTTCTTATACAAGTGAGTGTGAGATCTAAGTAGCTAGCGTAAGTGTGATTAGTGCAATTGCCTAGAGTTTCCTAAAGGCTAGATGGCTAGTAACATGAGGTGAAAAAAACCATCGGCTCTACTCCCATTCCTACCCTTGGTTCTCAATTGCCCTAATACCACTTACCCTAGAAACCTAGACTTGCCAAGTCCTTCTATAATTACACCTAACCCTAGTTCTCCAACTAGTAGTATAGGGTATATTCTACTAGCACTTGCCTTGTTGTTTGATTTGGTAATCTAGATTGAATTGTAAGATTTGTATGCTATGTTGACCTTCCCCCAACTAATATCAAGTTGAATTCCTGAACGGCCCACCTATCCATCATATTGCTTAAAATCCACTTTTGCCTTCCTAGCTTGTTAATGCTAGTGTCGTCAATTTCCTTTGTTAGTTCTTAGTGAATTTCCTATTTCTAGATAGTTAGTTCTTGCTCATGTAGTTAGGGATTCTTTGAGCTCTCTAGTGTGGCATAACTTGTTTCTCTAGCTTAGTTGATTTCCTTTCTTAGTTTGATAGCCTTAACTGGCTTAGAATAATCTCGAGTTCTTGCTAAGTTAGTTTCCTTCTTTCTTGCAATTGTAGTGTCATCAAACCAAACCCAACTTTAAACCGTCTTTGCTTTAGGAACATAGATAATGCAAACCTATCTCTAGTGCCCCCTCTCTCCCTAAGGATTGACCCTAATCTTACCACTAGCCTATACTACAACATGACCCTATAGGCTTGTAGGTTCGTGTGATTAGTTGAACATGTGTGTTGGACTAGGTCCTTATACAAATTTTGAGAGATCTGTGTGTTTTCCCTTAGAGTTCACTACTACATTTTTGGCCAGTAACGTCGTTGCCCATAGCGTCATTTTTACTAAAATAACTGACCTAATAGACTATTGCTTTGGCTTTATCATAAAAACTGACCTTACATGTTTCCCGCGGTGAAAATTCACGCGATTTTGGCTTCACGCCTCGATCTATAGGGTTGGTTTTTCCAAATAACTAATGCTATAGGGTCAACAAAAAATGTGGGCACCACTTTGGAACTCTAGGGTCAGTTTTTTCAAATAAATGACACTATAGACCCTGACCTCTAGGGTTAGTTTTTTCAAATACCTGACCTTATAGATGGTCTCAAAATTTTTGGGCACCACTTACTCTCTAGGGTCAGTTTTTTCAAATAACCGACCCTATAGACCCTGACCTCTAGCATCAATTTTTTCAAATACCCGACCTTATAGATGGTCTCAAAAATTTCGGGCACCACTTAGTCTCTAGAGTCAGTTTTTTCAAATAACTGACCCTACAGACCCGACCTGTACCGTCGATTTTTTGAGATAACTGACCCTAGAGGTCGGGCTGATATTAGACCAAAGATGAGCCGTGTTTCAGTGTGTTTCGGTTCATTTTGTTCATCTCCCCATTCCTTCTCCCGCACCCGAAGAGAAGCAAATCACCGCCGCTTCCAGGGTCACCTTCCCAACCATCTTTGCGCCCGAAGAGAGGCAAATCAGCACCCCTTCTTGGACGACGACGCCTAGCCACCCTTTTCTTATTTGGACGGCGCTAACGCCTCTGGAATGACCACCATCTTTGGCATCGTGCACTTTAGACGACGACACCCAGCCACTTTCTTCCTTAAACGGTGACGACGCCTATAGTGTTGCAAGGGCCGCACACCTTCTCTCTCTAGTTCTTCTCCCCCACAAGCTCCCCCACCATCTGGTTCTTCTCAAGGTAGCACGGTTGTCTCTGCCGCCTCACTCCTTCATTTTCTTCTTACTGTCATGCAACTGACCAGGTAGCATGACTGTGCTGGGCAGCACGGCCGTGGTGATGGCACTACCATGTTGGGTAGCTGATAATGCCAAATTTTGTTATGGTTTAAACTATTTTTCTGCTATCAAAACTGCCCCTTTTAACTGTTTTCCTCTCTTTTATATGCACTTTCGCAATAATTGGCCAAACAACGCTCTTAATCTAATATTTCCAACTTTTGCAGAGTTTTCCCTACAATTTTGACCTAATTGTCATCAATAAGGCCGTCCCGGCACACAAGCAAGCTCCACCTGCATCGGCCTTCCAGATGGCCGATAAGATCACTGCCCGACAGGGTAGCGCAATACACCGACGTGCGACATGAGGACGCCACGCAAGAAGGAACTGGCGGGCGATACGTCTTTTACCCGACAGGGAGCCAAAGCTTGCCACGATGACTAAAGCTTGTCGCGCGACATAGCCCACCCACCGGCAGGCACCGCTCGTCACGTGACCGATAGCCGACATCCTTGTGTCGGGCGATACCGATATCGGCCGTCACCGACTCCGTGATGACAAGGGGGATACGTGGCACCCTGAGCACCATGACTTCCCCCAACCACTGCCTATAAATAGCAGCTACAGGAAGCCAAAAAGACAGGTCGGAACAGGTCGGGACAGGTCAGAACAGATCAGAACTCTGCGCAAGCCACCTCAGGAAAGCTGCGAAGAGATAGGATATCGTGCCTCAGTGCTTGTGTCGGGCGATTCCAGGTGGGCGCTTCCCCATCCCGAGAGGGAGGGGATAGTTCACTTAGGGTCATCCCGGGCAACACTGCAGGGCGATATTGGCCGACATGGATCCCCGACATAAGTGACCGGTACTAGAAGTGACACTCTAAGCCTGACACAATACCAGACCCCGTTATGTATAGCTTGTCACGGCATGCCACCCGAGAGGGTGCCGCTCGACATGAGCCTTTCGGACCAGGGTTCTCGAACGATACAGTCTGCCCATTACAGTTTGCCGCCTGAGAGGGTGTGCCGCCCGACATAGCTGTATCGGGCTAGGCTCCTGACCGGTATCGGGATGGAGGGTCCGCTGTAGTCTGTCATCCTTCTATATCAAGGAGGCGACATTTATCTTTATTTCAGTCATTTATTTCTTTTACTTTTGCAATGTAATCAAACCTTTATATATGCTTATGGAAATAGAAGAGTTAATTACCTGCTGCCTTATGCTTGGTACACTCATTGGATGATTGCTATGTTTAATATCTGAACTCTAGCTTGTATGTTGGATCACGTTTCGATTAGCTACTGGATCGTGTTTTCCCGTCACAACAGCCTTGAGAGAGGTGTTGTGGCTCTAGTGTTTGGTCTGATTCTGGAGTACGAGAGTGCCCAGAATCGGAGTTGCTTCGGTAACATTCCACTCTAACTTAAAGTCCAGCAACCTCGAGAGTGGTGTTGATGCTTGGTTAGAGGTACCCGCTCTGAGAGGAGGGGTACAAGATATTCCTGTTGCCGCTTGTTTTACCGAAGTTTTCTCCTTTGTACCTTGTGTTATCTTTAGTACTATCTCTCTATTTCTGTTGCATAAAAACCCCTAAAAACTACCTAATGCTTAAAAATCTATGTTTTCCTTGTAACTCCAGTTGGAGATAGGGTTTTGTCTTGTTTTATCGTTCTTGTTCTACTATTCCCTGTTGGGAATTTTCTCATCTCTTATCCTAGTCGGAGTGTAGCGTGTCGATTCAGAGTTCTCAACACTACCACCCTTGTCCCTGTGTTCGACCCCGTATATCTACTTCAACCCCGTAAACAAAGTTGTGGGGGCCTAGAAGGATTTGGGTTATAAATGTAAAAGCTCGACTACCTCAAATCCGCCTCCACTTTTTTGACGCGCGATTTAGGTCGGTCAACTTTTTGGCGCCGTTGTCGGGGACGAGGCAAAACGGCACTATTGATGAATCCGAATCCACTAACTACACTCCCGTGCTTCAAACTTAGAAATGAGCTTGACAGCACTCTTTTCTATTATTATTACTATCATTATTCTTTGCACAAAATAAATAATTCTATTTTATAAACTTGATTTCTCGTGCCATTTCAGGAACTATGAAGAACGGTGATCTGTTCCATCAAGCCCTGACACCATGTCTCGATGTGAGCAATCCCTGTCTGGGGGTGAACGTCAAGGCCGAGATGAGATTCCGCACCAACCCAATTTGGTTGGTCAGCTGTTTGCTTACATAAAAAGACAAGACACTATCATCAACCAATTAGCACAGGGAGCGCTCGCCAGTCCTGGAGCTCTGAATTCCATGCAACACTAGATGGCGAGTCTGCATATGCGCCAGTGCGAGGTCGATCAACGATTGGCCCAGATGGCCGCTCTAAGAAAGGACCCTGCGGGAAAGACACTCTCCTACCCTGAAACTGCCAGAACGGCAGTAATAAGGTCTGGGAAGATGGTGGAACGCACTGATGAAGCCAGACTAGAGACTGAGACAAGGCATGAGAGTGTGATTCCGGTTGAGGACGAAGGTAGACAAGCAGAAGCTCGAGAGCCTGCATAGAAGCCTTCCGATGAGCTATCTGGTGGGAAGAATCCTTATGCTCCCAGGATGTCGTTTCCTTATAAATTGATCAAGGCAAATCTGAAAAAGCGTCACGAAAGGTTCATGGACTCGATCAAGAAACTGCATCTTGAAGTCCCCTTCCTTGACGCCTTGGAGGAGATGCCAACCTATGCCAAGTTCCCCAAGGACCTTATCACGAAGAAAAGAAGAGGAGGAAGGGGTGAGACCGTGCACCTAGCATCTGCTTCCTCAGCTTTCGTGAAGCCTGACCTGTCAAACAAAAGAAGAGACCCTGGAGCTTTTATGATCCTGTTTTCCATCGAGGACAATGTTGAGCGAAAAGGTTTTGCCGACTTAGGGGCAAGCATCAGACTCATGCCCCTGAGCTTCGCGCAAAGGTTGGGTTTAACCAACATGGTTCGTACCAATATGAGGATCGAACTGGCAGACCATACCTTTAAGAGACCAGTCGGCGTTGTCAAAGATGTGTCGATCAGGGTCGGCAATTTCTTCATTCCTTGCGACATAGTCGTCATTAATACAGAAGAGGACCCCCGCTGCCCGATCATCTTTGGACGTCCTTTCCTGGCAATAGGAAGGGCGTTGATTGATGTCTCTGAAGGGATTATCATGCTAAGGGTCGGAAACGACCACCTGGACTTCAAGCTAAAGGAGGTAATGAAGGGTCCTTCCCTGTCTGAATCTGCATGCTTTGTGGACAGCTACGATAAATTCTACGAGGAGATAGAGGAGGACATCTGGATAGTGGGCCCCCCTTATGAGGGCTATAAGCGGTCAGGATTCCGACTTCGAAGATCCTGAAGTTGCGAAGTATCTTGACCTTTTTGACCTATCTGACAAAGATCTGCACGAAGAGGATGAGGTGGTGGAGTCTGTGAAGTATGCCTATCTCGAGGAGGAGCCTCAAGATAAGGCACCCAGAGCAAAGCCTGAGTTGAAACCGTTGCCCGAAGGTCTGAAATATGAGTTCTTAGATGAAGAAGAGAGAAGCTCTGTCATCGTAAATGCCAATCTTTCGAGAAACCTATTGGACCGACTTCTTGAGGAGTTAAGACTCCACAGGGGGGCTATAGGATATTCTGTAGAGGACATCAAAGGCCTTAGCCCTGCTTTATGCATGCATCGCATCAACTTAGAATAATCTGCCAAGCCTCTGGCTCAACCCCAGAGGAAGCTGAATCAGATGCTCAAGGAAGTCGTCAAGAAAGAGGTAATCAATCTAAGGGATGCGGGGATCATTTACCCAATCAGTGATAGCAATTGGGAGAGTCTGATTCATATAGTACCCAAAAAGGGCGGGAGGACAGTGGTAAAGGGAGAAAAGGACGATGAGGTGGCAGTTAGGACCATCACCGGATGGCGGATGTGCATAGATTACCGAAAGCTAAACCAGGCTACCAAAAAAGATCATTTTCCGCTACCTTTTATTGACCAAGTTCTTGAAAGATTAGCGCACCAAGACTTTTTCTGTTTCCTTGATGGCTTTTCAGGATTTTACCAGGTACCCATCCTTCCCGACGACCAAGAGAAAACAACATTCACCTGCCTCTACGGCACTTATGCATTCAGAAGGATGCCCTTCGGACTCTGCAATGCTCCCACCACGTTCCAAAGATGCATGATATCAATGTTTTTAGAATTTTTAGAAGATATCGTAGAAGTTTTCATGGATGATTTTTCAGTCTATGGAAGGGACTTCGATAGCTGCCTAAAGAATCTGTCCTTGGTTCTACGAAGGTGCGAGGAGAACAGCCTAGTTTTAAACTGGGAGAAGTGTCATTTCATGGTACGAGAGGGCGTCGTTCTGGGGCATAAGATCTCAAGTCGTGGGATCGAGGTGGACACCAGCAAGGTTGAAGCCATATCCAAGCTTCCTCCCCTGAAGTCTGTGACGGGAGTGAGGAGCTTTCTCGGGCACGTCGGCTACTACCACAGATTCATAAAGGACTTCTCAAAGATTTCAAAACCTTTGTCCAATCTGTTGGTAAGAGATGTTGAATTTTTTTTCTCTAATGAATGTATGATGGCTTTTCATGCTTTAAAGAACGCGCTCATATCACCACCCATCCTCTAAGTGCCATATTGGGATTTACCGTTCGAGCTGATGTGCGACGCTAGCGACTATGCGGTAGGAGCGGTCCTGGGGCAGAAGAAAGATAAAAAGCACCATTTGATCTGCTACGCTAGTCGCACGTTGGACGAAGCTTAGGTAAATTATACAACCACAGAAAAAGAGATGCTCGCGATCATCTTCGCATTTGACAAGTTCAGGTCATACCTCATTGGAGCAAAGGTCAAGGTATATACAAATCATGGGGCCATAAAATATCTAATGCAAAAGAAGGACACAAAACCCAGACTGTTGAGGTGGGCCTTATTGCTTCAAGAGTTCGACCATGAAATTATCGATAAGAAGGGAGTAGAAAATTTGGTCGATGATCACCTATCAAGGATCGTAGCTAAAGGACAGGAAGGATTACCCATCAATGACGACTATGCTGATGAGGCTCTGATGTTGGTTGAAGCAAAAGAAGAAGACTTACCCTGGTTTGCAGATATC
The DNA here is from genome assembly GCA_963693085.1 of Alisma plantago-aquatica. Classification (NCBI taxonomy): domain Eukaryota; kingdom Viridiplantae; phylum Streptophyta; class Magnoliopsida; order Alismatales; family Alismataceae; genus Alisma; species Alisma plantago-aquatica. The sequence continues at coordinate 1,856,105,622 of OY856409.1, forward strand.
TGCAACTATCTTGCTTGTAGAGAACTGCCTCCTGACATCACTTATAATCAGAAAAAGAAGCTGTTCGCGGATGCTAAAAATTACTATTGGGATGATCCTCTCCTTTTCAGAAGGTGTGCTGACAATCTATACAGGAGGTGCGTCCCAGAAGAAGAAACCACAAACATTCTGAGGGAGTGCCATGCCTCCCCCTACGGTGGACACCTGGGTAGCGAAAGAACTGCTGCAAAAGTTCTACAATCAGGTTTCTACTGGCCCTCTTTATTCAAAGATGCTGCACAATTTGTAAAAGTCTGCAAAGAGTGCCAGTCAACGGGGAATATAGGGAGGAGCAATGAAATGCCGATGGCGAGCTGGATTGAAGTGGAAATCTTCAACGTGTGGGGGATTGATTACATGGGGTCGTTTCCTCCACCCAGGGGGTATCAATACATACTAGTGGAAGTAGACTATGTATCGAAGTGGGTAGAGGCCGTAGCAACCCAAACTATTCGAGAAGACGATTTTTCCTCGGTTCGGTGTACCACACACTGTAATAAGTGACGGCGGGTCGCACTTTGGAGAAAGACAGTTCGAAGCACTCCTATGTAAGTATGGAGTTTAGCACAAAATCGTAACACCCTACCACCCACAGACTTCAGGGCAGGTAGAGGTTTCAAACAGACAAATCAAGCAGATCCTGGAAAAAACTGTCAGTCGAACGAGGAATGACTGGTCTATGAAGCTTGATGACACACTTTGGGCCTACATGACTGCCTACAAAACTCCCATTGGAACCACCCCCTACAAGCTGATCTACGGAAAATCCTACCATCTACCTCTGGAACTGGAACATAAGGCCCTTTGGGCAATCAAATTCTTAAACATGGACCTTGAGAAAGCCAAAGAAAAGAGATTTTTGCAGCTTCAAGAGCTTGAAGAGTTGAGGATGAATGCCTATGAGAATGCAAAAATCTACAAACAAAGGACGAAGGTGTGGCATGACGCCCACCTACGGAGAAAAGACATAAGCGAAGGGGATAAAGTTTTATTATTCAAGTCCTCCATTCATCTTTTTCCTGGGAATCTACAAACAAGATGGTCGGGACCATTCACTGTATCGAAGATATACCCATCAGGAATGATGGATCTCTATGACAAAGATGATCTGACCAAGATCTTCAAGGTGAATGGGCACAGAGTAAAGAGATTCTATGAAGATGAAGCTTTTGTCAGGACAGCAGAAATCGACTTGCAGGATATGGGTAATGTCGAAAGCTGAACGAGAAGAGCTTACACCGGTTGGGCTGGCGACGCAAACTTCAGCACTCCTCGGGAGGCAGCCTGAGTTTTTCTTCCTTTCGTAGAGTAGGATGCATTTTTCTTCCTTGAAAAACAAACATTACGGATTGTAATAAGGCCCAAGTCAGGGCACGCGTCGAGCGTACCGACTCTTCTGTTTTATGGGCCACCGCTGTATTTTACGATCTTTGAGGAGTAATACCATCTGAGGTCGGGGACGTAACCCTAAGACGATGATGTTTTACCCTTGAATCGCTTTTTCTTCACCTAAGTTTTAGTTTTTGGTCGCCTGTTTTAACCGTTTCGGGCAGCAGCTCAGCTGGCGTACATGACTGCTTGTATCGGGCTGGCTGTAGTCTCTCGGGCATCGCAATAGCCGTGACGGATGGCATTCCTGGTCGGCGTGCACCGTATCGTGCATGCGAGTAATTTCCCTTAATGAGACTGATGGGACCATCGTCCTGGGAATGGCACGTCTCAGCGGCTGACGCGCGCGCCCCAGAACTGCCCATTTTACCCCCAGCCGAGTTTGCTATATATAGTAAGAAGGGATCAACGTGTCGGGCTACTACTCTTACTCTTTTAGCCACTTGTACCACATGCAGTGACCCACCTTTTTGCTCACATGTCAGGAAGCTCGCCTTCACCCTCGTATCGGGTGAGAGCTTCAAAGAGAAATGGTATAGTCTGACAGTCTGTTTTCCCGATACGGGTTTCATATTGCGTGCTGTGTATCGGGTTGACGAGCTTAGTCAATTTTTCCTTGTATCGCCCAACACAGTTACGCACGACACGTCATCCGATTGTGTTTGCCCGATATGCCATATCGGGCGACACATTTTTCTTTTGTGACGTCCTATCGGGCAGTTGCTTCATGCGACCTTATCGCCCGACACACCCGTGTCAGGCAGCGTGTGGTACCGCGTTGTCCTCCCCGTATCGTCCGGTCTCGTATCGCCTCGGATTTTCTTTTGATGAACGATACCCGGGCTTTACAACGAGACTAGATTTATCGAGATAGTAGTTTTTCATACCTAACGTTTAAATGATCTATGAACTTGATAAATAGGTATGGATAATAATGCACAACAAACCTCCGGAGGAGTTGACAAACACCGTAGAAGAATTGACATTGTGGCCAAAGCTGAAGCAACAACAGTCAGACAGAAACGCCAGAATCCTGATACAGCTGGGGCACCACCCGCCGAAAAGAAAGCAAGAGAAGACCATTTCCTTATCATAGTATGTCTTCTGCAGTGGTTTAGGACCATCTCCAAAAGAGAAAGATAATTAAAAATAGAGAGGCCCTCAGGCTGCACCCTCCTGGGAATGAAAATGGACTTAGATGGACTGAAACTGGGATTGACGATCAGTCCTTTTGTTCATGTTCACAACGGAAGTACTAGGATTAAGGGGAGGCTGAATAATTTTGAGAGCTTTGTAGTTGTTCAGGATGCATCCAGCTGGGAAAAAAAATGGAGACTGCAAATAAGGAGAACATATTGCAGCTTCTCCAAGGCACAAGCACAACTACTAACTAACCTTCACTGGACTAACATGACCTCACCCTGTCTTCTTCACTACTCTGGGACAGAGTGTGGAGTAAGTTTTGGGGGGGGGGTACCCATGTACCAGTGAAGGAGGTATAAAAATCTTCTTCTTCACCACCACCCTTTGTGTCATTTCGTTTTTCCCTTATTATGTACCCTTGCTAGTACGAAATGCCATGCTCATATAAAAAAATTTTGAAAATTTTTATTATCTTGTTCCCCTACATATGTACAAAGTCGCTATATTAGTAAAAACCTGATGCAACTTCTTGCCAAGTTTGTTTTCATTATGCTTAACAAGATGCAAGTTTTGTTATATCTTTTTGATAGTGTTGCCTCAAACGACAAAAGACTACGAATTTCCACACCAAAAATTTCGAAAAAATGAATAATCTCGCAACAGCTAAGAGATGAGTATGGAGAAGGAAAAAACTGCCCAAACAGCCAAAGATCTCTTTTGTTTCCCCTCACCCAACAAAAATCCCAAAAAGAGAAAGCAGCCTTATGAGGGTGAATAAAAGCATGAAAGTTGTGCCGAATAAAAGAAAAAATAATATATATATACACACTTGTTTTCCAAAAGTACCCATCTTTAGGCATGGTAGATCTGGGGCAGTGGTACGTAAGATGTGAAATCACTGCTCTAAAGCCAACTGGCTTGGACTGCAGGGATCACTTGCTTGCTAACGGACCCTTACCTGGATGGACCGATGGGAAACAAGAAGAAAAACCCAAAAAGCCTTAGCCTACCCAACACACAACTTTCTGCCCCTAAAAGTTGTTTGGTGTGAAAGATAACTTCAGAATCATGCAAAAAAGTCTCACCGAAGCTGTAGAGAAAATTTTTACTGAAATAATAAGGCAGGAAACGCAAGGTCTTTTGTTCGTAGTGGGGAAGCATTATCTCTAAAGGCATCACGATTCTTGTCTTACCTCTTGGCCTAAAAGCTACTCTAGCCAAGAAGGAGCATCACCAAATAAAGTTTAAATGTTGATTGAGGACAATCAAAAACGCTAAGTTTGGGGGAGTTGATAACGCCAAGTTTTGTGATGTTTTAGACTATTGTTCTGCTATCAAAACTTCCCCTTTTAACTGTTTTCCTCTCTTTTATATGCACTTTCACAATAATTGGCCAAACGACGCTCTTAATCCAATATTTCCAACTTTTGCAGAGTTTTCCTACAATTTTGACCCTGTCATCAATAAGGCCGTCCCGGCCCACAAGCAAGCTCCACCTGCATCGGCCTTCCAGATGGCCGATAAGATCACTACCCGACAGGGTAGCGCAATACACCGACGTGCGACATGAGGATGTCGCGCAAGAAGGAACTGGCAGGCGATACATCTTTTACCTGACAGGGAGCCGAAGCTCGCCACGATGACTAAAGCTTGTCGCGCGACACATGCCACCCACCGGCAGGCGCCACTCGTCACGTGACCGATAGCCGACATCCTTGTACCGGGCGATACCGATATCAGCCGTCATTGACTTCGTGATGACTAGGGGATATGTGGCGCCCTGAGCACCATGACTTCCCCCAACCGCTGCATATAAATAGTAGCTACAGGAAGCCAAAAAGACAGGTCGGAACATGTCAGAATAGGTCGGAACATATCGGAACTCTACGCGATCCACCTCAGGAAAGTTGTGAAGAGCTAGGATATTGTGCCTCAGTGCTTGTGTCGGGGGATTCCAGGTGGGCGCTTCCCCATCCCGAGAGGGAGGGGATAGTTCACTTAGGGTCGTCCCGGGCAACACTACAGGCTGATATCTGTAACATCCCTGACCTGGGTTATGAACTAACCCTAGGTGTTTTTCTTAATTATGTAATTAGATACTTGTGATTATCTTTTGGTATGTAATTAAATCTTCTGAGGAACATATAATTCTATTTCTGCTCTTTTTGAACAATGTTATAATATTGTTTTGTTAATAGGGACTTATGTGCAAATTACCCAATTAAAAGGGGTTAACTTGCAAATTGCACATATTAAGATGTTCCTTTGGTGTTGAGACATCATAAGAATGAATATGATGAAGTATGATGGATTCTCCAAGTTTGGGCACCAAGATGCAACTTGTGGAGCAATCCTTGTACTTAAAACTCTAGTTTTGGTGTAAAGTGCAATTTACCCAAAATATGGGGTGCAACTTGTATAATTACATTCTAGAGTATATTTTGTGACTCTTGGCATCATTTAGAGTAAGAATGATGAAGAGGGCACTTCAAGTGAATAATCAAATAAGAAGGAAAACCCTTGTAATTAAATAATCAAGTTATAAGCCTAATAACCCTTCTATATGTCAACTTAGTAAGAAGTTGGCCTTCTTCACCTTTAGAGATTGGGTTTAAGATGGTTTTGCTTAAGTATGGAAGGGAGAAACGTGTCTTAGAATAAGGAAAGGACCTAGATGAGAAATGGAGAAACAAGTTGTCCTTATGTTGGAATTTCACCCAAAGTATATATACACCTTTTCTCACTTAGCAAGGATTGTTTCCTTCACTTCCCTTCTTATCCCCTTGCTTAGACCGACTTATGACAGAGCTCTAGAGAAGAGTAGAACGGCCAAGCAGTTCTAGGTACGCTTTGATCCTCATCTTTCTCGAATTCATGGAGGAAATCATGTTGCAAGGTTGGTTCTATGGTCTTTCTTACTTAGTTCTTCTTTCTAGCCATCCTTTCCAACCAATTCTTGAAGAAGGAACCTTGGACGACCTGTGGATCTCAAGCCATCATTAAATCTTCGAATCTTGGAGCTCTAGAGCTGGTTCTAAGGTGGGTTTTATAACTCTAAACCCTTAAACTTTGTTATGCATCTTTCTTTCTTGCAAAAGTAGCTTGTTCTTCTTTCCCCCATTCTCCCTTGCTTTCTTGCAACTAAAACCATGAATAACATACCTGGATCTGGAGGTAGAAGAATATGGGTGTGATTACCAATGTTACTTTATCAAACGGTCTTGCCCCCCTCCCTTTGGTCAAACGGTTTGCATTGGGGCAAACGGTTTGCAAAACCGTTTGAAGGGCAAACGGTTTCACAAGGTCAGTTGGAGCAAACGGTCTCCAAGACCGTTTGGTTGAGTTGACCAAGGGTTGACCGTTTGGGATTCCTGTTCATATTTATTTTGGTTGATAACCCTCCAAATTTGAGGGATTAATTCCAAAGGAATCATGATTTGAAGGCTAATCAATTAGGTAAACCCTAATTGGACTAAGTGCTGACTTTCAAATTGATTGATTTGACTTTTTGGGTTTTCTTGCCCAAACGGTCTCAAGACCGTTTGGGGATCACCCAAACGGTCTCAAGACCGTTTGGGGGTCACCCAAGACCGTTTGAAGGTCTAGGGTGAAGTATGGATATGTGTTTGAAGATCCAAAGATGTGGTATGAACCCAAATCGGCTAAGTGCTGATTTTGCAAGTGATGAGTTGATTGTTTTGGGTTGATTGGCCCAAATGGTTTCAAAACCATTTGGGGATCACCCAAACGGTCTCAAGACCGTTTGGGGATCACCCAAGACCGTTTGGAGGTCTGGGGTTAAGTATAGTTGACCAATTGAAGGTCCAAAGGTACACAATTACAAAGCAATCAATTGTGGATTTGACGATCAACTCAATAGCTCAAACCCTAATGATTTTTCACTAGAATCCAAGGGTTGGGTTAGCCAAACGGTCTCAAGACTGTTTGGAACTCATCCAAATGGTCTCAAGACCGTTTGGAGGTCACCCAAGACCGTTTGGAGGTCTAGGGGTGAGTATGGTTAAGCAATTGATGATCCAATGATACTAAGTTGGAGTGTAATCAATTGTTGTTTTGGTGATCAATCCAATGATCCAAACATTAATTGGTTGACTTAGATTTTGATGATATGATGGGCAAACGGTCTCAAGACCATTTGGAGGTCATCCAAATGATCCCAAGACTGTTTGGGGTCAGGTCATGTCCCAATTGAATGATGGTTCAATGGGTTCAAATCAATTAGACCCACATTGAAATATGTTGAAGGGTTATTGATTCCAAACCCTAATTCAATTGATTTAAACCCTAATTGATGGTCAATTGAGGGTCAATTGAGGGTCAAATAAGTTGAAGGTTGACCTATTAAACTCAATTTAGGTATGAGTATAGGTCCAATTGATGATTGGTTCCATGAATTCAATGATTGAAGTAATCAACATTGAAAACCCTAATTCAATTGGATACCTTATGAAGTGGAAGTCCAATGTGATTGAATCTTTGGGAATTAACATGATGAATGTTCTATTGATCCAATGATGATTAGTAATGACAAACAATGAAGGCACAAAGGTTGAAACCCTAATAGTACCTAAGTGACTAGTACCAATTAAAGGGAGAATTCTTAATTGTTTATAGGATTAATAGCTTGATACACTATGTTAACCATAGTAGTATGTACTTGATTGAAGGGTTGATATGACCTAATCAAGTTGAAAGAATGAAAGATTAGAATACATATATATACAAATATGAATCATGTAATGATCTTCTATAGCACGACCGTGTAAGGGAGCACGGCCGTGGTAGCCTTAACTTGCACGACCGTGCAAGGGAGCACGGCTGTGGTAGCCTTACTTTGCATGACCGTGCAAGGTGGCACGGCCGTGGTGTCCTATAAAGAAATTGAAAATTTTTGGTATTGTGCTGACATTGTTATATATGCATGTCATTAATTGTATAAGTCATACAGGTACAGGTTGATATTACGAGGTGATCATAGCCAGGTAAGAGTTATGATGTCATATTCCTTGAAAACAATTATAAGCTTTTAGAGTAATGATATGTGAAAAGTATATACATTGCTTCAATCAAGGTCATGTTGTTAGATGACTTGATGCTTATATGTCACTTGGTAGCAAGTGTTATGATAATCTGAGGGTTTGAATAACCATGTTCCTGAATCATATGATGAGATGGTTAAGAATTAATATCCATATGATAATTGATATGAGTTAAACTTGATACATTTAGTATTCTTCTTTTATAGTAGTGTTTTAATGATTAATGATTAAGAACATTCTTGATGCTAAAATAATGCTAAAATGTACCTAAATAATCAAGTATAATCATATCATGTAGAGCCCTGATCATAGATCCATCATTGTCTGAAGCCAAATGATGGTGAAATAGGTTTTCCCAAGGGAACTCCTGGATCACATACTTTTGAGTATGTGGGGGATTATGGACGCAAATATCCTTACGTCCTAGTGTAGGAATTGATGTAGATGTATCTTAAATCTATCAACCCTTCACTATATGTTTATGCTGGGATGATGTATCACTAATCTCCTGAGGGAATCTTTAATGCCGCATCGATGAGAGATAAACAAGAGATCTTTCGATGACGAAGAGAGTACAGAACGCCACTGTGACTCTAATAGAGAAGTGTCAGAATACCCTGGTAAGCTATTGTAGCAGAGACACAAGATGTCCTACATGTTGATCCTCACACTACCTGAGGAAGATGAGGTCATAAGAATCTGGTTCTTTTGATGACCTATGTATGATACTGATGTGACTTAGTAGTGATCGGTTGGAGTATGAGCGGCATACCTCATCTCCGCAGGGCATAATAATGATTGAAAATCATAATCAGCCGTGTAGCATAACTGCTTAGGTTGAACTACGAGAAACAATGGTTGATGTTACATTATTTATAAATGTTCTAGTCAAGTGACTAGTATACATGTTCTTCATATTCCTTATTGATATGATTGCTTAAGTAAATGTTGTCTTACTTAATACCAAATCTATTGTTGAATGTATTAAAGAGTACATTGCTTATGTTAATCCTTTATTGCTATAACAAAGCTTCTAGCAGAGAGTTATAACTCTCGCTGGGACAATTATTTAAAATTGTCTCACCCCGTAGGTTTCAACTTTTTAGTTGGACGCCGAGGACGAAGGAACCAATCCGAGGGTGGGCAATATTAGCAGCAGCAACACTAGGAGCAGCAGTGAATCTCAGGTGGAGATACTGACCGTCGAGTCTCGTAGATAGTATGTCTTATGTCGTCTCTGTACTCTCAGGTCCTAGGAGTTAGTAGGTCTGAGGTTTTTGGCTTAGTGCCTCGAGATTTTGTATCTTTCCTTCTTCAGATAATAAGGCAATGGATGTATGTAATCACAGAGATGTAATGTCAAGTTATGATGTAAACAGTTTACCTTATTTTCTTATAAAGGAGTTATGGTTTAAAGTTCTTTTTCCAAAAAGTTTTAATTTTCAGAAATTTCCATAATTCCGCTGCTAATAATTCACTTCCGCATTAGTTAATCTTGTTTTCCGCGACGGGTCGTCTCAGTTTAGTGGTATCAGAGCTCTAGGTTCACTGAGTCTACAGAGACATAGGACTTAGGATGTCGAGTCTACTCTTAGTGTTTTCAAGAAGATAAGTTAAGGATGTCTGGACCACATGAGGAATATGTGGCAGAGAGTAGCGTTGTTGCACCACGAGAAGGTGCAAGGAACCAGGAGATGGAACAACCTGTACCTGAGCCACCCCAGTTCAATCCAACTGACATGGGGAATCCAGTCGTCCAGACCATGTTTGGGCAGTTTATGACTGCCATGACACACATAACAGATAGGATGCCCATGCCTGCACCTAGGGCACCTACCCAACCTGAAGGACAAGGAATCGGCAAGACGTTTGAACGACTCCGCCGAGTTGGAGCAACCGAGTACTTTGGAACGACTGATCCCGCAGATGTCGATATGTGGTTGACCGAACTAGAGAAAGCTTTTAGAATCCTAAACATCCCAGAAGCTGAGAAGGTTATACATGTTGTCTATCTTCTCAAAGGGAGTGTCGGGCATTGGTGGACCATGGAAGAACAGAAGAGGCCTGGTGTGGAGGTTGCATGTGAAGTCTTCCGATGGGAATTTATCAATATATATTTCCTTAAAACGTTCCTGGATGAGAAAATCTCTCAATTCGAGAGGTTAAGGCAAGGTCTGATGAACATTAGCGAGTACGAGGCTAAGTTCATGGAGTTGTTACGGTTCTGTCCACATATGGCTGCTACAGATGAAGAAAGGATCAGGCATTTCGAGAAGGGGTTAAACACTGAGTTGACTACCGATGTCTCTGTCCTAGAGAGCTGAGAAAGGTTTGCTATCTTCGTAGAGTATGTCAGAAGGATAGAGAGGTCCGTAGCAGAGAAGAGGCAAACCCATAACAAGAGGATGTATCATCAGTTCCAAGGATCTTCATCTAGAGACTTCAAGAAGCCTAGATTTTCTGCACCTACACCACCACCACCTAGACCTAGTTCTCAGACACAGTGGACACCAAATAGAGGTAGAGGATGAAGCCTACCGCTACAAGGGGCTCACAGTTCAGCATCTATGTCAGTTACAGGACCACCCAGGCCACAAGAACAAGATAGAAGTTGTTATATATATGGCAAGATGGGGCATCTGATGAAAGACTGCAGTGCTAGACCAGCAAGTGTAACCCAACCACAGAGGCAGGGTCAGCAAGGATCGCAGAGAAGATAGTTTCTAGGAGGAGCTAGAGGACGTGGACAAGCGTCCCAAGCTGGATCGTCAGCACCGAATCAACCACAAGAAACATCAAGATTCTATGCGATGAATCCACCTGATGTAGTGATCAACCCTCGGGTGGTGGCAGGTCAGATGAAGTTGGTATATTCTGATATGTCTACATCTTGCATTGTATCTATTTTGATTGATCCGGGTGCTACGCACTCCTTTATCACTCGAAGGATGATTCGTAACTGCAATATGATAGTCAGTCATAGAGCAGATAGTCTGTTGCTAGAGACTCCGTTGAGAGGGTCTGCTGTGTTGCAGGAGGTATGCTCTTCCTGCATTCTTTTGCTTTCTGAACACCGCATTCAAGTGGATCTTATACCACTTGAGATGCAAGGATTTGACATAATCCTTGGGATGGATACCTTCGAAAAGTATAAGGTTGTTTTGGATTGTGAATCCAAGCAAGTTGTGTTTGCTGATGAAAGCGACACATGGATCTTTCAAGGAGAGAGAAGGATTCTACCCACCTATCTTGTGTCATCTATGGTTGCTGAGAAGCTGATGAGGAAAGGATGTTACACATTCTTAGCCCATGTGGTAGATACTACCATGGAAAGTCCTAACCCTGCTGAAGTTTTTGTAGTCAGGGAATTTAAAGATGTATTTCCTGAAGAACTTCCAGGTGTACCACCACCTCGGGAAATTGATTTTGAAATCAATTTGATCCCAGACACACAACCTATAGCAAAAACACCATATAGGATGGTGCCTGCTGAGATGGAAGAACTCAAGAAACAACTGTAGGAGTTGCTTGAGAAGGGTTTCATCCGACTGAGTACTTCTCCTTGGGGTGCTCCAGTGCTCTTTGTTAAAAAGAAGGATGGATCAATGTGGTTATGCATTGATTACAGATAGTTAAATAATTTAACAATAAAGAATAAGTATCCTATGCCGAGGATGGATGATCTTTTTGACCAGTTGCTTGGTGCAACTATCTTCTCAAAGATAGATTTGAGATCGGGATATCACCAACTCCATATTAAGGATAGTGACATACCCAAGTCTGCCTTTAGAATGAGGTATGGTCACTATGAGTTCACAATTATGTCATTTGGACTAACTAATGCACCAGCTGCATTTATGGAACTCATGAATAGAATCTTCTGACCTTTCCTCGACCAATGTGTTGTTGTCTTTATAGATGACATTCTGATCTATAGTAGAGATGCTCAGTAGCATGAACAGCATCTTCGTCAGGCTCTAACTTTGCTGAGAGAACACAAGCTTTATGCTAAGTTTAGCAAGTGTGAGTTTTGGTTACCGGAAGTATATTTCCTTGGACATGTGATATCTGCCTCAGGTATTCGTGTTGACCCTAAAAAGGTAGAATCTATCCTACAATGGGAACAGCCGAAGACACTGGCGGAAATTCATAGTTTCTTAGGGTTGGCTGGTTATTACCGAAGGTTCATTAAGAACTTCAGTTCCATAGCCCTACCTTTGACTAAGTTGACCCGGAAGGATGTTCCTTTTGTTTGGAGTGATAAGTGTCAGCAATCCTTCCAGTTGCTGAAGGAGAGGTTGACAAGTGCACCTGTACTTGTGTTACCTGAGCAAGGCAAAGGATACATAATTTTATGTGATGCCTCCAAGAATGGACTCGGATGTGTGTTGATGCAGGATAAACAAGTGATTTCTTTTGCTTCTCGACAGCTTAAGAAACACGAGGAGAATTATCCGACACACGATCTGGAGCTAGCTATTGTAGTTCATGCCTTGAAGATTTGGAGACACTATCTCTACGGAGAGACATTCCAGATTTTCACTGATCATAAGAACCTTACGTAAATCTTCTCTCAGCACGAACTTAACATGAGGCAATGTCGTTGGATGGAGTTAATCAAAGACTACGATTGTACAATTGATTACCATCCAGGGAAGGCCAATGTAGTTGCAGATGCTTTGAGTAGGAAATCAACAACACCAGCCTTAGATAGGGCACAACTAAACTCTTTAGTATGCTCTAGGAGAGATATGCTTATCTCCTTAAGGCAAGACAATGTACAATTGAAGGTGTCATTGTTAGCCGGGTTGTTAGCTGAGATGCATATAAAACCTACTCTGAGAGAGCAGATCAAGGAGGCACAACAAGTTGATGTTGTAGTTCAGCAGATCAGATTGGAGTTTTGTGATGAGAAATGAGATGGTTTCCATGACTCTGATGACCAAGTAGTCTTTTATCATGGGAGGATGATAGTGCCAGATGTGGATAACTTGAGAAAGTTAGTCCTGGAAGAAGCTCATTCTTCGATGTATGCTATGCATCTAGGAAGCACCAAGATGTATCGAAACTTGAAAGATATGTATTGGTGGCCTGGGATGAAGAAGGATGTTGCTGAATTTGTTATACGGTGTCCTGTGTGTCAGCAAGTTAAAGCTGAACACCAGAAGCCTGCAGGGACAATGCAACCATTGCCCATACCACAATGGAAGTGGGATCATGTAACCATGGACTTTGTTGTTGGCCTACCTAGGACAAGCAAAGGGTATGATTCCATTTGGGTAATAGTTGATAGGTTGACAAAGACAGTACATTTCTTACATGTCAAAACAACCTATTCTGCTAAGAGGCTAGCACAGTTGTATATTCAGGAGATAGTGCGACTGCACGGAGTTCCAGTCACTATAGTTTCAGACAGGGGTCCCCAGTTTATGAGTCATTTTTGGGAACGACTTCATAAGGCTTTAGGCACCCAATTAAGGTTTAGTACGGCCTTTCATCCTCAGACTGATGGATAGTCTGAAAGGACTATACAGACCTTGGAAGACTTGCTGAGAGCATGTGTTCTTCAGTTTACAGGGAGTTGGGATCTGCACCTAAGCTTGATAGAGTTTGCCTACAACAATAGCTATCAACATAGCATTGACATGGCACCTTATGAAGCTTTATATGGTAGACGTTGTAGATCACCCCTATGTTGGTATGAAACCGGTGAATATCAACTGTTAGGTCCTGATCTTGTACAGCAGACCACAGAAAAGATCAAAGTAATACAACAACAGATCAAGACTGCACAGGATAGGCAGAAATCTTATGCTGACAAGCGTCGTAGACCTTTGGAGTTCCAGGTTGGAGATAGAGTGTATCTCAAGGTCTCACCTTGGAAGGGAGTTCTGAGGTTTGGAAGGAAAGGGAAGTTAGCTCCTAGGTTTATGGGGCCTTATCCAATCATTGAACGAATTGGAAAAGTAGCCTATAAACTAGAGTTGCCACCAGAGTTACAGAGGTTACACCATGTGTTTCACATTTCTATGCTGAGGAAATGTCACCCTGATACTGAGTCAGTTCTACAACCTATGGAGGTAGAATTGAATGATGACATATCTTATAAGGAAGGACCAGTGTCAATCCTTGATAAAAGAATTAAAAAGTTGAAAAATAAAGATATAATTCTTCTTAAAGTCCTCTGGAATCACCGTGGTGTGGAAGAAGCCACTTGGGAACTAGAGGAAGAGATGAGAAGGAAATACCCTGCTCTTTTCTCTTAATATGTTTTGTTGATTTCGGGGACGAAATCCTTGTAAGGGGTGGATAATTTGTAACATCCCTGACCTGGGTTATGAACTAACCCTAGGTGTTTTTCTTAATTATGTAATTAGATACTTGTGATTATCTTTTGGTATGTAATTAAAGCTTCTGAGGAACATATAATTCTATTTCTACTCTTTTTGAACAATGTTATAATATGGTTTTGTTAATAGGGACTTATGTGTAAATTACCCAATTAAAAGGGGTTAACTTGAAAATTGCACATGTTAAGATGTTCCTTTGGTGTTGAGACATCATAAGAATGAATATGATGAAGTATAATGGATTCTCCAAGTTTGGGCACCAAGATGCAACTTGTGGAGCAATCCTTGTACTTAAAACTCTAGTTTTGGTGTAAAGTGCAATTTACCCAAAATATGGGGTGAAACTTGTAAAATACACCTTGTAGAGTATATTTTATGACTCTTGGCATCATTTAGAGTAAGAATGATGAAGAGGGCACTTCAATTGAATAATCAAATAAGAAGGAAAACCCTTATAATTAAATAATCAAGTTATAAGCCTAATAACCTTCTATATGTGCAACTTAGTAAGAAGTTGGCCTTCTTCACCTTTAGACCTTGGGTTTAAGATGAGTTTTGCTTAAGTATGGAAGGGAGAAACATGGCTTAGAATAAGGAAAGGACCTAGATGAGAAATGGAGAAACAAGTTGTCCTTATGTTGGAATTTCACCCAAAGTATATATACACCTTTTCTCACTTAGAAAGGATCATTTCCTTCACTTCCCTTCTTATCCCCTTGCTTAGACCGACTTAGGACAGAGCTCTAGAGAAGAGTAGAACGGCCAAATAGTTCTAGGTAAGCTTTGATCATCATCTTGCTCGAATTCATGGAGGAAATCATGTTGCAAGGTTGGTTCTATGGTCTTTCTTACTTAGTTCTTCTTTCTAGCCATCCCTTCCAACCAATTCTTGAAGAAGGAACCTTGGACGACCTGTGGATCTCAAGCCACCATTAAAGCTTTGAAGCTTGGAGATCTAGAGCTGGTTCTAAGGTGGGTTTTATAACTCTAAACCCTTAAACTTTGTTATGCATCTTTCTTTCTTGCAAAAGTAGCTTGTTCTTCTTTCCCCCATCCTCCCTTGCTTTCTTGCAACTAAAACCATTAAGAACAGACCTAGATCTGGAGGTAGAAGAAGATGGGCATGATTACCAATGTTAGTTTATCAAACGGTCTTGCCCCCTCCCTTTGGCCAAACGGTTTGCAAAACCGTTTGGGGCAAACGGTTTCACAAGGTCGGTTGGAGAAAACGGTCTCCAAGACCATTTGGTTGAGTCGACCAAGGGTGGACCGTTTGGGATTACTGCTCATAATTATGTTGGTTGATAACCCTCCAAATTTGAGGTATTAATTCCAAAGGAATCATGAGTTGAAGGCTAATCAATTAGGTAAACCCTAATTGGACTAAGTGCTGACTTTCAAATTGATTGATTTGACTTTTTGGGTTTTCTTGCCCAAACGGTCTCAAGACCGTTTGGGGGTCACCCAAGACCGTTTGAATGTCTAGGGTCAAGTATGGATATGTGTTTGAAGATCCAAAGATGTGGTATGAACCCTAATCGGCTAAGTGCTGATTTTGCAAGTCATGAGTTGATTGTTTTGGGTTGATTGTCCCAAACAGTTTCAAAACTGTTTGGGGATCACCCAAACGGTCTCAAGACCATTTGGGGATCACCCAAGACTGTTTGGAGGTCTGGGGTTAAGTATAGTTTACCAATTGAAGGTCCAAAGGTACACAATTACAAAGCAATCAATTGCTGATTTGACGATCAACTCAATAGCTCAAACCCTAATGATTTTTCACTAGAATCCAAGGGTTGGGTGAGCCAAACGGTCTCAAGACTGTTTGGAACTCATCCAAATGGTCTCAAGACCGTTTGGAGGTCACCCAAGACCGTTTGGAGGTCTAGGGTGAGTATGGTTAAGCAATTGATGATCCAATGATACTAAGTTGGAGTGTAATCAATTATTGTTTTGGTGATCAATCCAATGATCCAAACCTTAATTGGTTGACTTAGATTTTGATGATATGATGGGAAAATGGTCTCAAGACCGTTTGGAGGTCATCCAAATGATCCCAAGACCATTTTGGGTCAGGTCATGTCCCAATTGAATGATGGTTCAATGGGCTCAAATCAATTAGACCCACATTGAAATATGTTGAAGGGTTATTGATTCCAAACCCTAATTGATGGTCAATTGAAGGTCAATTGAGGGTCAAATCAGTTGAAGGTTGACCTATTAAACTCAATTGAGGTATGAGTATAGGTCCAATTGATGATTGGTTCCATGAATTCAATGATTGATGTAATCAACATTGGAAACCCTAATTCAATTGGATACCTTATGAAGTGGAAGTCCAATGTGATTGAATCTTTGGGAATTAACATGATGAATGTTCTATTGATCCAATGATGATTAGTAATGAAAAAACAATGAAGGAACAAAGGTTGAAACCCTAATAGTACCTAAGTGACTAGTACCAATTAAAGGGAGAATTCTTAATTGTTTATAGGATTAATAGCTTGATACACTATGTTAACCATAGTAGTATGTACTTGATTGAAGGGTTGATATGACCTAATCAAGTTGAAAGAATGAAAGATTAGAATACATATATATATAAACAAATATGAATCATGTAATGATCTTCTGTAGCACGACCGTGGAAGGGAGCATGGCCGTGGTAGCCTTAACTTGCACGACCGTGCAAGGGAGCACGGTCGTGGTAGCCTTACTTTGCACGACCGTGCAAGGTGGCACGGTCGTGGTGTCCTATAAAGAAATTGAAAAGTTTTGGTATTGTGCTGACATTGTTATATATGCATGTCCTTAATTGTATAAGTCATACAGGTTGATATTATGAGGTGATCATAGCCAGTAAGAGTTATGATGTCATATTCCTTGAAAACAATTATAAGCTTTTAGAGTAATGATATGTGAAAAGTATATACATTGCTTCAATCAAGGTCATGTTGTTAGATGACTTGATGCTTATATGTCACTTGGTAGCAAGTGTTATGATAATCTGAGGGTTTGAATAACCATGTTCCTGAATCATATGATGAGATGGTTAAGAATTAATATCCATATGATAATTGATATGAGTTAAACTTGATACATTTAGTATTCTTCTTTTATAGTAGTGTTTTAATGATTAATGATTAAGAACATTCTTGATGCTAAAAGAATGCTAAAATGTACCTAAATAATCAAGTATAATCATATCATGTAGAGCCCTGATCATAGATCCATCATTGTCAGAAGCCAAATGATGGTGAAACATGTTTTCCTAAGGGAACTCCTAGATCACATACTTTTGATTATGTGGGGGATTATGGATGTGAATATCCTTACTTCCTAGTGTAGGAATTGATGTAGATGTATCTTAAATCTATCAACCCTTCACTATATGTTTATGCTGGGATGATGTATCACTAATCTCCTGAGGGAATCTTTAATGCCGCATCGATGAGAGATAAACAAGAGATCTTTCGATGACGAAGAGAGTACAGAACGCCACTGTGACTCTAATAGAGAAGTGCCAGAATACCCTGGTAAGCTATTGTAGTAGAGACATGAGATGTCCTGCATGTTGATCCTCACACTGACTGAGGAAGATGAGGTCATAAGAATCTGACTCTTTTGATGACCTATGTATGATACCGATGCGACTTAGTAGTGATCGGTTGGAGTATGAGCGGCATACCTCATCTCCGCAGGGCATAATAATGATTGAAAATCATAATCATCCGCGTAGCATAACTGCTTAGGTTGAACTATGAGAAACAATGGTTGATGTTACATTGTTTATAAATGTTCTTGTCAAGTAATTAGTATACATGTTATTCACATTCCTTATTGATATGATTGCTTAAGTAAATGTTGTCTTACTTAATACCAAATCTATTGTTGAATGTATTAAAGAGTATATTGCTTATGTTAATCCTTTATTGCTATAACAAAGCTTCTGGCGGAGAGTTATAACTCTCGCTGGGACAATTATTTAAAATTGTCTCACCCCGTAGGTTTCAAATTTTTAGGTGGACGCCGAGGACGAAGGAACCAATCTGAGGGTGGGCAGTATCAACAGCAGGTACACCAGGGGCAGCAGTGAATCTCATGTGGAGATACTAACTGTCGAGTCTCGTAGATAGTATGTCTTATGTCATCTCTATACTCTCAGGTCCTAGGAGTCAGTAGGTCTGAGGTTTTTGGCTTAGTGCCTCGAGATTTTGTATCTTGCCTTCTTCAGATAATAAGGCAATGGATGTATGTAATCATAGAGATGTAATGTCAAGTTATGATGTAAACAGTTTACCTTGTTTTCTTATAAAGGAGTTATGGTTTAAAGTTCTTTTTCCAAAAAGTTTTAATTTTTAGAAATTTTCATAATTCCGCTGCTAATAATTCGCTTCCGCATTAGTTAATCTCATTTTCTGCGACAGATCATCTCAATATCGGCCAACATGGATCCCCGACATAAGTGACTGATACTAGAAGTGACACTCTAAGCCCGACACGATACCAGACCCTGTTACGTATAGCTTGTCATGGCGTGCCGCCCGAGAGGGTGCCGCTCGACATGAGCGTATCGGGCTAGGGTTCTCAAATGATACAGTCCGCCCGTTACGGTGTGCTGCCTGAGAGGGTGTGTCGCCCGACACAGATGTATCGGGCTAGGCTCCTGATCGGTATCGGGCTGGAGGGTCCGCTGTAGTTTGTCGTCCTTCTATATCAAGGAGGCGACATCTATCTTTATTTTAGTCATTTATTTCTTTTACTTCTGCAATGTAATCAAACCTTTATATATGCTTATGTAAATAGAAGAGTTAATTACATGCTGCCTTATGCTTGGTACACTCATTGGATGATTGTTATGTTTAATATCTGAACTCTAGCTTGTATGTTGGATCGCATTTCGATTAGCTACCAGATCGTGTTTTCCCGTCACAACAGCCTTGAGAGAGGTGTTGTGGCTCTAGTGTTTGGTCCGATTCTGGAGTACGAGAGTGCCCAGAATCGGAGTTGCTTCGGTAACATTCCACTCTAACTTAAAGTCCAGCAACCTCGAGAGTGGTGTTGATGCTTGGTTAGAGGTACCCGCTTTGAGAGGAGGGGTACAGGATGTTCCTGCTGTCGCTTGTTTTACCGAAGTTTTCTCCTTCATACCTTGCATTAGCTTTAGTACTATCTCTCTATTTCTATTGCATAAAAACCCCTAAAAACTGCTAAATGTTTAAAAATCTAAGTTTTCCTTATAACTCTAGTTGGAGATAGGGTTTTCTCTTGTTTTATCGTTCTTGTTCTGCTGTTCCCTGTTGGGAATTTTATCATCTCCTATCCTAGCCGGAGTGTAGCGTGTCGATTCAGAGTTCTCAACACTACCACCCTCATCCCTGTGTTCGACCCTGTATATCTACTTCGACCCCGTAAACAAAGTTGTGGGGGCCTAGAAGGATTCGGGTTATAAATGTAAAAGCTCGACTACCTCAAATCCGCCTCCACTTTTTTGACGCGCGATTTAGGCCGATCAGTAGAACGACCATGTTGGCTGAGTTGTAGAAACTTCAAATTTGTCAATTTTGCATTTGTTAATTCTTATTGCTCCTCTAAAATTGATATATATATTGACCCCTAATTAATACATTATAACATAATTGAATCATGCATTTGTGTTGTTGCAGGTGCTATTGACTTATTGTTGACTTGCATATATTTCTTCTTCAGCCTACAAGTGAGGTATAATATTCTCACTCTCCCAATGTGCCATTTTATTTGACTAGTAAATCAACCAATAATAAAAATATGTATTCTTTCATATCTACATTTTGTTATCAATCACATATGTAATCATTATATACATTCCAGAAATATGAGGGTAGACATTGTGTAGTCTCAGATTGACACTTTAGGGTTTATAGATGAGATCATCGATGCATGATGTTTAACTTAATATATAAATGTGACAATAATACATTTATGTATAAACTTAGAAACTTGTTCAAAATTTACTCATTTGGAGTAAATTTTGGATAGTCCCCGGTTTGGGACTGTTTTTGGATATTTAATCTCACTTAGGATGTAACTGTATAATGTATGTTTAGTTTTGAAGAAAATTTTAGTAGTATTTCCTCATTTGTTCTCTAGGTACATATGTGAGTATCTATTAATAATACCACGATTTTAATGCTTATTTGCTAATACACAAGATGTGCAAAATTTGTCTTGGCATGGGGAGTTAAAGGCCAATGATGATGGCATCCTACAACATGCATCTGATTCACCACAATGGAAGAAAATTGATTTATTATACCCTCAATTTGGTAAAGAACCAAGAAACTTAAGACTTGGACTCTATACAGATGGAATGAATCCCTATGGTACATTAAACAGCCAACATAACACGTGGCCTATTATGATTGTTATATACAATCTTCCTCTTTGGTTGTTTATGAAAAATAAGTATGTGATGTTGCCAATATTGATATCAGGGCCCAAGTAACCTGGAAATGATATTGATGTTTACCTTCAACCTCTAATTGATGTTGTCAATATTTTTTCCAGTATGATTCGCTAAATACTTTGATATTAGAAGTATGGATAAGGTAAGGCTTCATCAATATAGAAAAATCCAATATACATTTTTAGCTTATTTCTAATATATGAAATGATTACAAATGTTTTACAGCCATTTATATATCGAGACGATAAACTTTGATATAAGGAATGTTGGATTCTTAGTTCCTTCAGTCACTAGTCAAGTGGAGACACACATTGAGGATGTGAATGAATACTTCTGTATTGCATTAAAATATATTACTAGTGTGGGGAAGGAAATTATCCTAATTCCTTTTAACGTCAAGTATTATTATTCAATATAATTTTAATAATGAATAAATTTCTTTATTTTAATGTTTGTTTTATTCTTACTCAGAGCTAGACATTGGGAATTATTGGTGGTTGTCCCAAAATTGATGACTTTTTATTTTGTTGACCCAATGGGAATAACAATAAGGGGCCACAAATTGAAATTGCCAACTATGGAGTAAGCATAAATTTAGTCAATGCTTCAACATGATATTTCTATTTAGAATTTCTATTTTACCAACTATCGTTTAATTGATAGGGGTATAAAGGCTTTTCGTGAAGGTGGAGGACAAATACCCACAAAATTAAAGACATTGACTTTGAAAAATGTCAAGGTAGCTACTTTGACAACTGCTTAGTCTTATATGTATTAATTTTCAACTCTTATATGTCAACTGTTATATTCTTATCTCAACTCCTATTTATAGTAATTTACTAACATTAAGTATAATTCCTTATTTATAGTGTCCTATACAAAATAATGACTGGGCTTGTGGCTACTATGTAATGAAATATATGCAAGAAATTGTCAAACAAGCATCATATGACATTCAGAGTATAGATCGGGTAATAAAGAATAACATCATAAATTTTCAAGTGATTTTAGTCATTTTATAAAATATTACCATGTGCATTTTCTGTTACAGATCTTTACAACTCAGCCTTACACACTTGAGGATTTAAATGAATTCTGAGAAGAGTGGTCATATGCTTTTCTAAATGAAGTAAATATATCATTGAATTAAATATGTCAACTCCATTTATGTATGTGGTTTTAGTACTCTTTCATATTTATTTTTGTATCTGACATTTAATATCATCTTAGACTTGCAATTGATCATTTTGTAAATTATGATGTGATTATGTGTAACTAAACTAAATATATGAATCATTTTTTAGGAATGTGTGGTTCGGAATGGTGACGGTTGAGCATCAATGCTCCCCTCTCCCATATCCTGGTTCTTCTTATTTTTATGTTCTATTTCTATTTCTGCAGAATTTAAAAAAAAAATTGCAACGGATGTGTTGTGTAGCATGGCCGTGTTGGCTTCTAGTATTCGGTTCGTGTCATTTAGCATGACTATGTTGGCTTCTGGTAGCACGGTCGTGTTGTGTAGCACGGTCGTGTTGGCTTCTGGTAGCATGGTCGTGCTATGTAGCACGACTGTGTAGGGATATGGTAGCATGGCCATGCCGCATAGCACGAATGTGTGTGGTTACAATTTATAGACTTGTAGCATCAGTTTTCTTAAATAACTGACCTTAGAGGTTCACTCTAAGGTCAGTTTTTTAAGAAAACCGATGCTACAGGTCTATAGATTGTCAAGCTCAATTTGTAGACCTGTAGCATCTATTTTCTTAAATAACCGACCTTAGAGTAAACTTCTAAGGTCGGTTTTTTAAGAAAACTGATGCTACAGGTCTACAGATTGTCAAGCTCAATCTGTAGACCTGTAGCATTGGTTTTCTTAAATAACCGACCTTAGAGTGAACTTCTAAGGTCAATTTTTTAAGAAAACTGATTTTATAAGTCTACAGATTGTCAAGCTCAATCTATAGACCTTATAGCATTGGTTTTCTTAAAAAATCGACCTTAGAGTGAACATCTAAGGTCGGTTATTTAAGAAAACTGATGCTAGAGGTCTACAGATTAAGCTTGATAACTGACCTTACAACTTTGGCCACAATTTCTTCCTCATTTTTTACATCCTATTGGGTCGGTTTTCTTTGGTTAAAAAAACTGACCCTATAGGTCAAATTCTATAGTGACGGCCACTTAGGAGTCGGTTAAAAAGTGAAGCTACAGGATTAAAAAAAACCGACATCACAGACCATTCATGTACTAGTGGTTGCATCTAGCCACCTTTAGTTAGATAGTGTGTGGCCCTGAGAAGAATTGCACTAGTATGGCTATGTTTACTTGATGAATAATAAGTCAGAAGCTCTTGATAGGTTCAAGGAGTTTATGAATGAAGTATAGAACCAACTTGGTAAAAGTATTAAGGAACTTCGTTCTAATCAAGGTGGAGGAATACTTGAACCAAAACTTTGAGGATCTTATTAAAGCCCATGGGTTTGTATCCTAGTGGACTCCGCCTGGAACACCTAAGAATAATGGTATATCAGAAAGAAGGAATGCACATTACTGGATATGGTGCGATCAATGATGAATTTAGTTGAGCTTATGACTACCTTCTGGGGGCATTCTCTAAAAACCGCCACGTTTACACTAAACTGAGTACCGTCTAAATCATTTTAAAAGACACCATATGAGATATGGACTGGGAAGCATCCCAAAATGTCTTTTATGAGGATTTGGGGTTGTGAATCTTATGTCAAGAAAATGTTTCCTGAAAAGCTTGGCCTAAGATCTAATAAATGTTATTTTGTTAGATATACCATGGAAACTGTAGGATACTACTTGTATAATCTATCTAACAACAAAGTGTTTGTTGACAGAGATATTGCATTCCTAGAAATGGAATCCATTTCCAAAGGAATCAGTGAGAGACAAGTGGAACTCGAAGAGGTTTGAGACCAATAAGAAAAAATTGAACCGTCAGATGAGCAAGAGGAACCAAAAGATTCACAAGGTATTGTGGAATCTCAAATTCCTTGAGAGAAACAGGAACCTCATAGATATAATAGGACACACCTTGATCCTAAGAGATATGGATATCTTATGGCTCAGGAAGGTAGTGAATTGGTCATAGATGATGAGCCAATTACCTATAAAGATGCTATTAAGGAACCACAATCTGAGAAATGGCTTGCGGCTATGAGATCCGAGATGGAATCCATGTATACCAATAAAGTATGGACTTTGGTGGATCCACTTGAAGGGGTAAAACCCATAGGGTTTAAGTGAGTCTTCAAGAAAAAGACTGACATGGATGGAAAATTTCAAACCTATAAGGGCATATTGGTTGCAAAGGGTTTCAAATAAGTTCAAGGTGTTGACTATGACAAAACCTTTTCTCCAGTGGACATGGCTAAGTCCATCAAGATCATGCTTGCTATTGTAGCTTATCATGACTATGAGATTTGGAAAATGAATCTTAAAACCACATTCCTTAATGGGAATCTTTTGGAGGTCATGTATATGACACACCTGAGGTGTTTATAGACCCAAAGTTTGCCGATAGAGTCTATAAGCTACAAAAGTCAATCTATGGATAGAAGCAATCATCTCGGAGCTGGAATCTTCAGTTTGATGAGATAGTCAAAGGGTTTGGCTTTTCTCAAAATGAAGATGAACCTTGTGTGTACAAGAAGGTTAGTGGGAGCATAGTGACATTCCTCATATTGTATCTAGATGACATACTGTTGATAGGGAATGGCATCCCTACTTTATAAATGGTAAAGGCATGGCTTGGAAATACATTCTCTATAAAATACTTAGGAGAAGAATCCTACATCTTAGTGATTAAGATATATAGAGATAGATCCAGAAGGGTTCTTGGAGTAAGTTAGAGCACATTCATTGAAAAAGTGCTGAAGTGGTTCAACATAGAGAACTCAAAGAGAGGGAACATGTCGGTGTTGCATGGAGTGACCATCTATAAGAGTCAATGTCCCAATTCTTGTGAAGAAAAGGAACACATGAGTGATATACCACATGCCTCAGTAATTGGATCAATCATGTACGCAATGTTGTGCACCCATCTAGACATCTCATATGCCTTGAACTTGATGAGAAGATATCAGTTAAAGCTAGGTGATGCTCACTGGACAGCTGTGAAGAACATCCTCAAGTACTTAAGAAGGACTAAGGATCAGTTCTTGGTCTACGATAGAGAGGAAGAGTTGGTTGTCAAGGGTTACACTGATGCAAGCTTCCAGACTGATCAAAATGATTACAAATCACAATCAAGATTCGTGTTTTTCCTAAACAAAAAAGGTGTAAGATGGAAGAGTTCCAAGAAAGAGACAGTTTATGATTCTACAATAAAGGTCAAGTATATTGCTGCATTGAGGGCAACAAAGGAGGTTGTATGGATCAAGAAGTTTGTCACAGAACTTGGGGTTGTTCCAAACATTAATGACACAATTGAGCTATACTGTGACAACAATGGAGATATTGCACAAGAAAAGGAACCTAGATCGCATTAGTGCTCAAATCATATAGAAAGGATTTGCAAAATACCAATTGAGAACAATGTTGTTGATCCCTTAACAAAGGCTCTTTCATAGAAGAAGCATGACGGTCATGTTAGGTCACTCGAAATAAGATTCGTTGGTGATTGGCTCTAAGTTCAAGTGAGAGTTTGTTGGTTATGTATGCCTAGAGAGCCAATGATGTGATGATTGTAATGTCATATCATGTAAAAAAGATTTGATTATTAATAAAAGGCAAGCTTCCAATATATTCTATTTAATTCTATTCTGAGATAATGATGTAAAATTATAAATTTGTAGAGAATTATATTACTTGATGATGTATGCCATCAAGTTACTAACCTTGTGGGTGAGATCATACAAATTTTAAGAGTACATAAACATATTCTCATTATGTCCCTGATCGGTTGTTGTTGTGGAAGGTTGATAGACAAAAATAACACGGAATTTCATAGTGCGAGTTGGTTGATGACTAGATCTCATTAGTCATGATATGGGATATCAAACCAAGTACACAAATATATGTTAGAGAATAGTGTATCAGACAGACTCGATGTGATACTGACACATGGAAGACATCTTCATGGAATTCATAGTCAGGTCTCATAGTGATGGTGGTGGTTGTGGTTCTTAGACCTGAAATTATTGCACTCATCACATGTCATTGGGTACACTTTGACATCATCAAACACAGTCCTAAAACATGGGCTGTTATAAAGGTGATGATTATGTGGCTTTGACACATGGGGATAGACTATGAATGACAGATATGGGATTTGTCCCTCCTATTGGAGTGTGGTGTCCTAGGCCTCTTGATTAGTGAGGCTGAGAAAAGCATGACCATGTACGTGTGAGTCATTATGTGATACTGAGCTTACATATATCTTAGACAGCCATCCCTTGATTCAAGAAATAATATTGAATAATAATGAGGGTGACTGCTCCATGCCTCTAGTTCAATCTGGACATTAGTGACAAAGGAACTATACAAACACTACAACACCATACATAGATTGTAGGTTGAAGTTGTTCTCCAACTTTCCATTTACTTGTGCAGCATTGATGTGCAACTAGGCACCGCTCATTTCTTGTGATGTCATAAGTGTTATGGACATTCACTGTCAATATAATATGGGACATAGGGTCACACACATAGGTCTTGACCTAGAAGAGGAGTTCAGATCTTGAATGGCAATTGAATTAAGTATGAAAGTTTTTAGGTATTTGATTCACACAACAAATAGACTGACAACACTACCAAACGCCCATCTCAAGTGTTGAGACGACCGTCTGGAGTGCCAAACGACCATCTCAAGTGTTGAGACTGGCGTCACGCCTGTTGTGAGTTGAATTTGGCTAAGGAACAAACTGACCCAACCAAACTGGCTCGACTCAGGTCACCATACAATCGTCTGGGTGAACTGAGATGGTCGTCTCATATGGGCAAGATGGTCCAGTTCTATCGGGGAAGGTTTTAGATTTTTCCCTATTCGTTTCTCTTGAGCAATACTTGTTGCACAAGGAAATCAATGTCTAAAATTGTTGGGAATTGATCTGCCAATTTTATGTATAATTGGGAAATTGCAAAACGACCGTCTCACAGTGCGATACGACTGTATGGGTTTGCCAAATGAATGTTTTGGCTATCAAAGGTTGTGAAATATCTAGAATTTTTGCAAAATTTTGAGATCTTTAGGTCCTGTCCACTCCCTCATATTAATCATGTACTGGGTAGCAACTGAGAACCTTGACCTTGACCTCTGCTATATATAGAGGGGTATTGGGGGCTTCCCAAAGCACAACACAGACAACTGAGAATCAGTTCCTCTGAAAATAGTTTTCCTCTCAGATTGTGGTAACCAAGAGAGCTCGGGCAAGTCCTACCTGATAAGGGAGGGATAGCCGGTAGAGAGAACAACTGAGAGTTTTCGTCATGGGAGAGCAAGTTGGTGACTATTATACCAATGGGAGGGATGACTCCTTCCTAATCATTCTAGCAGATGAAAAGAGTTCTAAGAAATATGTGTGGACTACCATAGAGGCAGGAGATCGTTGTCTTCTGCTTGGAGGACAACGTCGACCAACAGTGCATGACAAGAGGAGCTACTAAAGAAGATGACATTCATGACTGCAGTCTGTGGTGTAGACCAGGAGGCACAACAGTCAGACAAGTCACAGTGCAATCAGGATTCAGAGTTGCACATCTATGACAATGAGGATTGTTGTTGGACTTGCTCCAAGACCAGGTATATCCTCAAAATCATCCTTCCTACATTATATTTATTGACATGATCTACTAGCTTAAGGGAATATGGTAGATAATTTTTTTTATTTCCACTACCTTTTCTATAGCCATATTTCCCAACAGGCCTACCATCAAATTTTCTAAGAATTCATGTAGTTTCATTTATCTATTTACCTTTTTCTAACTGTTCTCATTTCAAACCCCCTATTCTCCAAAATACAACAACACAAAAGTTTCTCACTTGCACATCTGTAGCCACGACAAACACCACAATGGATGACGACAAGGTGATTCATAAATGAAAGAGCAAGATATTTTTCTATAGCACATAGAGGTATCCATAATCTAGGGATCTCTCCTCAACATAGGATGAGTGTTCTTTAGAACTTGGTCATCCAATTCATCCCCATTTTTAGTTTTACTACACATTTTAAATGATGAGGATGAGGTCATCCAAAAGAAAAGGCATCAACAAATACACCAAATGGGTGTGTGTTCTTGACACATGTATATTGAGCGTGTGAATACTCAAGTGTACCTATGGAGTAGTAAGGGACTCAAAGAGGCCCGAGTTGTCAATCTTAGGGAATAGGGAACTTCAAGAGACTACAACTAACTAAAATGGATCAAGTAGACCTAAAAAAAGGATTGGTTGAATAATTTAAATTAAGTACTCAAATTGAAGAACAATGAATGGATTTTGTTTTACTATTAGAAGAGTGAAATCTCTAGGGTTCCAATTTCACCACGCTGAGATTTATACATGAGTTCTCCTCACTTAACACAAATTATCTCTAATTCTTTAGATTAGGTATATACGTCTTGCACTACCTACTTTCGCACTGTAGTACATTGTTTAACCTGATTACTAACCCACTTTCACAATATCAATACAAGAGATTAAACGATAATGACCTCCCTTTGAAAAAATAACCTCACAAATTTATTCCTCTTTCACTAGGCATTATTAATTATGTTAATAATGGCTTTTCCAATTGTTAATCACACTCTCACAGTGATTAGGAATCTAATGCATATTGTTATAACCCGTACCAAGATCAACTAGTAATCATAATACCTAAAGATAACCATAGTGATAATTATGCTTGTTAGGATTTTATTTATCTTGTGATTAATTATAGCCTTAATATTTTAAATCAAATTTTGAAGTAGAACTGTAGGGAATTCAATTATGAATCCACATAATCAAGAATGAGTCAAATTGGAGTTGAATTAGAGAAGTTACAATCTTTTAAGTCTTAAACAAAGTTTCCATCAGTTGAGAATCTATGGATTAAGATTAAAGTTTTTACATGTCCCAGGATGGATCAAGAAGAAGAGATCCAAATGTGGATAGGGAAGGTTCTAGCTGCGTAGAAAGTGGCTATCAAAGCACAAGCTAGGGCTCAACAAAAAGCCAAGAAACATAAACAACTTAAGGATTTTTCAATCCCCAGGAGCACTAACTGACATCATGTTGTTCCTCCTGGCATTACTGCCCTACAATTTGAGATTCATATACAGTGGATCAATCTCCTCAAAAGCAACCCTTTTATGGGAAGATTGAGAGAGAACAATCAAGACCACCTCCGACAATTCCTTTACTTATGAACCTTGCATAAAGTACCAGGGGTTACTGACGACGCCTTCCGACTTTGACTATTCAAATACTCTCTCATCGACCAAGCCACAATTGGTATAACTCTCTAGAAAGAAACCATATCATCACATGGGAAGCTCTCTAGGAAACATTTCTTGAAAATTACCACCCCATCCCTAACTTATACCATTAGGGAACAAATCACCATATTTACCATGGTTCCTTGTGAGACCTTGAGATATGCCTAGGAGCGATTCAAAGAACATCTCCATCTTTGCCTAAACCACAATATACCCAAGGATCAATTGATTGAGATCTTTTATCGAGGTGTAGACGATGATGTCAAGAAAATTTCTAGCATTTATGTTCGAAAATATCAAAAGTGCCTGGGTGGTTGTCTAGAGAAGTGCCAAAACCTAGGATAGATCTAAGAGAGGAGGAGTCCTTAAGGTAGAAAAATCCAAAGTCAACTCCAAGCTAAAGTCTATAACAGAGAGTATCAAGAAGATAGCCTTGAAACAAGACCAATTGGAATCCTCTTTCAAGGCATATGAAAGAGGACTACCTCAACGACAATTTGAGGATGTGAATTCCATTTACAACATCCCTAATCAAGATAGAAATCCACAGGCTTGGAGCCACCTCGTCTATCAATATAATAAACAGCAAAATTATAGAAATCAAGGCAACTACTGGGAGCAATAATTCTATAATCTCCATCGAGCTCCCCCACCTCCTCATAATGAGAGGATTTCTACCATAGAAAGAAGCATATAGCTTATGGTGTCTAGTCAACATGAAATGTTTGACAACCAACAAGCTCATCAAAAACCATTTGATTCCCAAGTGGCTCTATTGACTACATCCATGTGTCCTCCCATAGGATCTTTCTCCAGGCAACCTAAACTGAATACCAAGAAAATAGAATAGCTAAAGGTTGTAACAACTGAATCCTACTTTATTACTCCAAAAAAGACAAGTCCCCTTTAATATCTAACCAAGGGGATGTTCACGAAGTTATTGTCCCACAACCACTAGAATCATCCACGACACAAGAAGATATTCCAAACTATAAGTCCCGTATACCCTTTTCCGAACAACTAAATAGGACTCAGTTGGACTCTAAGTTCAACAAGTTCAAAGATAATATGAGGAAGTTATGCATCAATATCCCTCTCTTGGACGTTGTGACAGATATACCTGAGTGGATAAAATTCTTCAAGGCCCTATTGAACTACAAGTACATTACTGAAGAATCTCAAATAGTGAATTCGGCTAGAACCACGTCAGACATCATACAAATTAAGATTCAGTGCAAACACAAAGACTCAAGATCGTTTAGGATCACATGCGCTCTCAGAGACTCTACTAGCCAATCTGGATTGGCCAAACTCAGAGAAAGCATCTTCATCATCCCATTGACATTGAGCATGTTTCAGAGACTCGGTCTCACTGATGCATGACCCTCCCATATGAGCATTCAACTGGTAGACTATTCCATTACCAAGCCACTTGGCATTATTGATGATGTGTCAGTTAAAGTCGGAAAATTCTACATTCCATGCGACTTTGTGGTGCTAGATATAAAGGAAGATCGTCACTACCCTCTTATCTATGATATAACATTCCTTGCCATGGCCAGGGAATTGATCGACGTCGAGGAGGGACTTCTCACCATGCAAGTAGGAACCAAATTTATCAACTTCCAAGCCTCTGGAGGTAGCATAAAGTACACTAGCAAAGAAGAAGTCTACTACCTCGAGTGCATACACCAGTTCAATCAGATACAACAATGTTTCTCCAATTTTGAGACTCTACCAATGACAGAATCTTGATTCTCTCTAGAGGACAACCAAGATGCAAGGTAGATTAGAGCTATACCAACCAAACCCATAATGGAGGAGATCCCTTCATCCCCATCCCCACTCATGTAACACTCCATATCACTACTTGAGAGCTACCCTTCCCACCACCTCTTCCCTTCCCTCATGCCACACCTCAATATACCCCCATTTTTCTTACCCCTTCCCTCTCAAATCACCAATCTATGATATCCACTAGGTCCCTTATGAGTTACCAATGGAAACTCAAGAAGAACTGCTAAAATGCAATGATGAAGTCTCCATTTATCAGCCCTTTAATCCACGCACCATTGACACTAGTAACCAGTATGGTGGGATTACCAGGCATCCACACTTGTATCTAAACTCTACATGTTCTGATGATTAACTTTATACAGCTGCAATACCTCATAACTATTTCTTGTCACATATCAAACCCTGGGAACCCATACATTCTGATCTGGATATTCCTTCATTTGTGTGGCTATGCTCTTTTTTCTTGAGGACAAGTAATGGTTCAAGCTTAGGGGGATTTGTTGTGTGGTTTCCACATCAACTTTTCCCATGATTTCACACATAAATTGAGTTCATTTTATTCTCATTTAGCCTCTATTCATATCATTCTTACCACCTTTTTGTTGTTTTTCTTATCACATGATGTGTATTGCAGATTTGCATCAAAAGGATCAAATTGGAGATATCCTAACTCAATCTCATCATTATCGGGACTTCTCCACACCTTGTAGACAATCAGAACTTTAATTCTACTAAAACAGCAATGCACACGACGTGTCTTATTTAAGACATAGCGTGTGTATTTTCAGACGGCCTATTACTTCAATCACTGAAGAAAAGTACACGGCGTGTCCGCGAAAGACACGACGTGTACCTGGGAATTTAGAACTGAGCTTTCCCTTTCTAGTAAAGTACATGGCATGTATTAATTCAAACACACAGTGTGCTTTACACTCAGAACAACAGCCTGAGACAGGACACGCCGTGTCCAAAGAAAGATGCGTCGTGTGCCTTTCAGTTTCAGTAATTTTCAAATACGACTCCTTTTGTTTTAAAAGATGAAACCACTATATGAAACAGTTATCTTTGGTCATTATTCAAAACTCTTTCATCTCAGAGAAAGGCTAGAGCAAGGAGGGTGATTTTGGAGGTGGAAGAAGGTGGTTTCTTGCTTAACAATCCCATTCTTCTTCTTTTCTTCTCCAATCTTCTTCTCCAAGGTGCAGCAGAGCTTCTTCACTCCAAAAAGCTTCTTGGGAGAGAGGTTTGTTCAGTTTGGAGCAGCTGTAGGAGTGGGATTTCATCCTAAAGCTGGAATTCTACTCCTCTTGGGTTACACCTTGGGTTTTCTTAGCTTTTCCTTCTCTAAATCATGTTGAACTCTGAAATTTCTATGCATTTTCTATTGTACACCATTATGGACGAGTAGTTTCCTTTTTTTGGACATGGGATAGTAGCTCCCATGTCATAGCATGAATGGAACATGATAATTTCATACTAAATGCTATGTTGCTTGTTTTTCCACCTTGTGAGTACCGATTTCTTCTTTTCTGTATGTATGGATGGCCACCTTATGTGTATGTTTTATGCTCTTTTGCTTGATCTGAGAAGATAGGTAGGAGAGTAAGGAGGTACTCTCTTGGCAACTCCTTTACCATGAGAGTGGAAATTATGGAGTTGAGGAGTAGGTTTGTGATCCAAAATGAAATTCATACAAGGGAATGTTGAATTTAGGATGTTGTACTTGCACCGAGAGGTGAAGTGCAACATACAACTCTCCTTTAAAACAAGTGCTTAATATGTTTAAATTTTGTGCTCCTATTCTATGCTATGATATGTGGGTGAAATCCTTAGTCCAAGATACTTCCATATCTGAATTTTAATCTCTTTTAGTAATCCATTTACTATTTGCTTATTTCTGAAATTTTTAGATTAATCTACCAAATCACCTTTAAAATAGTCTAGATTGTTGAACCTTAGCATTGCTACGTTTAATTGATTGCTAAAGCTCCTCGTGTTCGATCTCGAATATGAATACTTTTGTATACTTAAGAAAATTAGTTAGTTGAGTAAAAGATATTTCTAAAGATTGAAACTCGTTAGTGTAATAAACCAAGACCCTTCGTCACACAAAATGAGATTACTCAAAACAAAGCGCAGAATTATGACTAATAAATCAGATTATATGAAAACATGATAAATTATAACCGATCACATCACAGCATCGCAAGATGAAATATCTCACATATGAGTCCATAAACATTGCTACATGTATTACATAAAACGTCATAAAGATGTACAAATCACTATTTAGTGGCCATCATGCCACAACCTGTTACACCTATCAGTTTGTTCACATATACATGACATATCTGTACAAGTATGACATACTGCCAAAAAAACTTGTATCTATGTATAAAAAAACCAAAACCTCCCCAAGGACCTGATATTATAGGGACGACACATAGGACTCTACTACAAAACACTAGCAACATGTCCAACCTTTAACAACTATTGCTCTTCTTGCTTCTCGGCCTCAACTGCATGATCTCTACCTCATTGTGCATGACCACCTAAAAGATGTGGAAACCCATGGGTTGAGACCCACATCCCATTGAGAGATATAACTCTCTGCTAATGTCTATTATAAGCACAAATATATTAAAGCAGGAAGAACAACATTATTATCTGATTGAGCAGATTTAACTAAATGATATGTGTAAAGTAGTTACACTATTTAAGAAATTCAGGCATTTACAACTGAGTAATAGAACATTTTATACTTTAAGAAGGAATGTCAAGAACATGTATAATAGTTGATTTCTCTTACCACATTATAATTCAAGAAATCAGTACCGGAGATACGACAAAGGGTCTTCCAATGTGAATCATATTCAACCCTAAGAAAGTATAGTACACGACTGAGTTACATCTTTTATTATGTCCTGAGGAGATGAGGTATACCACTCATGCTCCAACTGACCACTACTAAGTCGAAATCAGTGATATACAAGATCTAGTAGGAGCCAGACTCCTGTGATCTCCCACACCATCGGTCAGTCTGAGTCGGCCGTAGTGACATATAAAGTTCAACTACAAAACAACCTAGCCTGCCACGATATATAGGCACATCACTAGTGAAAACTAAGCTATGATCGCAGCCACACTCCTATCAAAGTATGACCACAACCATCCTCAAATCATATCATACACATACACTAAAATCACATCACTTGAGATACGACATCGACCATTCTCCTACCAGGGTATGACCACAGTCAATCTTGTGAAATGCATATACTCAACTGTATACGACTCCAAGCATCCACTAAGGGAGAACCCATTTCACCATCCAGTAAGTACTGACACTGAAGATGGATCTATGGCACATGGAAACTTCATGATTTAGGGTTTCACTTGATTAGTTAAGCCATTTGAATGTCTTCTAGCATCAATCAAGTTACAACATACAAACCCTAAACAAACTCTACAAAAATCAAGGGTGTGTTACAACTCCAGAAGATATAAAATGTACGAAGCATAAACTTGTCACATCTTCTCTTGATGCCACTTCCATACAAGGTCATCATCATTATCACATCATTAGAGGATAGAAATGCCTTATCTCATTACTAGAGGATATCACCTCAGATTAGGCATAAAGTCTCTGCCAAGTCATAAGACCCAATTCACATTGTTCCTGTACATCATCATTATTATCTCACATGCCTCATCAAGGCTCATGATTATTGTAACATCCCTGACCTGGGTTATAAACTAACCCTAGATGTTTTTTCTAAATATGTAATTAAATACTTGTGATTACTCCCTGTCATGTAATTAAGTTCCTCAGGAACATACACTTTCATTTTGCCCCTTTTTAAACAAAGTTGTAGTATTGTTTTGTAATGCAGGAACCTATGTGCAAATTATCCAGTTAGAGGGGTTAACTTAAAAAATTTCACAGGTTAAAATGTTCCTTTGAGTATGAGACATCATATGAGTGAATATGATGAGGTATGATGGATTTCCCAAGCTTGGACATCAAGATGCAGCTTGTGGAATGATCCTTGTGCTTAAAAACCCTAATTTTGGAGTAAAGTGCAATTTACCCAAAATATGGGGTGCAACTTGTAAAATGCACCTTCTAGAATATCTTTTATGACTCTTGACATCATTTAAAGTAAAAATGATGAAAGGGGCACTTCAATGAATAATCAGATGAGAAGAATAATCTTTGTGGTAAAATTCATCTAATATGAGTAAGGAGACCCTTCACATATATACCTTAGTTTGCATGTTGGTTTTCTTTACCCTTAAATCTTGAGTTTTGATGGGATTTGCATACGTTATGATGGTTTGGACGTGCCTTAGAAAGAAGGAGGGACTTAGATAAGAAATCTATGTTCTAAAAAGGTCCTTATGGTGAAAATCAACCTAAGCTATATAAGCCTCTTCCTTTGCAAACCAAGTAAACGTATCATTTCTCCTCTTCATTTCTCATCTTGCTCAACCAACCAAGGAAGATCTCTGGAACTCAAGGAGACGACCAAATAGTTCTAAGGTAAGAAGAAAACCAT
Source organism: Alisma plantago-aquatica (assembly GCA_963693085.1). Taxonomy (NCBI): domain Eukaryota; kingdom Viridiplantae; phylum Streptophyta; class Magnoliopsida; order Alismatales; family Alismataceae; genus Alisma; species Alisma plantago-aquatica. Next base: position 1,856,140,852 of record OY856409.1, read on the forward strand.
CTTCTAGCTCGGATTCTTGGAGGAAATCCTTGTATAAGGTTGGTTCTATGGTTAATTCACTTAGGTTTCTTGTTTTAGCCGACCATCCCCATCTTTTCCTTGGAAAATCATCTTTGGCCAACCTTTGGAGCTCAAGATGCCATTAAAGGCTTGAAGCTTGGAAGTTTGGATCTCTAGGAACAACGTTTAAGGCGGGTTTTATAACTCTAAACTTCTTGCTTTATTATGCATATCTATGTTCTTGCAAATTATACTTAGTTCTCCTTCTTCCCCATTCTTCCTTGCACTTTTGCAAGCAATCCGTGGAGTAACCGACCTGAACATAGGTTGAAGATGATGGGCGTGAATTCCTAGGCAATTTATCAAACGACCTTGGACCCTTTGGTCTAAACGGTTTGCAAACCGTTTGAAATCAAACGGTCTCAAACCGTTTGATCTCATGCGGTCTTGCAAGACCGTTTAGAATCAAACGGTCTCAAGACCATTTTATAGGGTTGACCAAGGGACGACCATTTAAGGGTCTGCTGGTGACATGTTGAGTTTAATATCTACAAATAATCATAGCTTAATTCCAAACCAATCACAAGTTGAAGGCACTTCAACCCCCTAAACCCTAATCGGGTTGATTTGCTGATTTCAAGGATAGATCTTGGTGAGTTTTGGGTTGAAGGACCCAAACGGTCTCAAGACCGTTTGGGGTTCAAGAAAATGGTCTCAAGACCGTTTGGTGACAACCCAAGACCGTTTGGAGGTCTAGGGTTAAGGAAATTTGATGGTTTGAGGGTCCAATCATAATAGGTTGATGAATTGATAAAAGTGCTGATTTTAGACCTAATTATAGTTCAACCCTTATCAAATTAGCTTAGATTTTGGTGAAACTTTGGGCAAACGGTCTCAAGACCGTTTGGAGGATGTCCAAACGATCTCAAGACCGTTTGGTCCAAGTTTTGGCCCAATTGGATGTCAATTTATGGGTTCAATCTTAATTTGATTCACATTGTTGAACATTGATGACTAGTCGGTTGAAAACCCTAATTGAGTTGGATTCAACCCTAATTGGCTTTCAATTGAGGGTCAATTTGGTGTCCAATTGATTAAAGCTAATCCTAATTGACTCAATTTACAAGTGGTTAACAAATATTTGACCAATTGGAGGCTTCAACATAGATAACCATAATCGATTATAACCTTGGAGTCACTTTTGAGATCCATGCGGTTTGATCCCATTTGGACCAAACGGTCTCAAGACCGTTTGGATCCAAACGGTCTCAAGACCATTTGAGGCCAAATGGTCTCAATACCATTTGGGGCCAGACGGTCTCAAGACCGTTTGGGCTCAAACGATCTCAAGGTCGTTTGGACCAATCGATCTCAAGATCGTTTAAGATCAAACGGTTTCAAGTCGCATAGCTTCAAACGGTTTGGAGGTCAACTTTCTCAAACGGTCAACACACCCATGCGGTCTTGGTGATCCATGTGGTCTTGAAGGTCAAACAATCCAAACGGTCAACGCCCCCAAACGGTCTCAAGACCGTTTGGAGGTTTAAGGTTGAAACTATTTGGAGTCTTTTAGGGCTATTTATACTTAACCATTTGAAGGTGTAATTGGTCCAATGGTGATCTAATCTAAACCCTAATGGTACCCTAGAACATTAAGGGACTAAGTGACTAATGAATTGACCCATGAAGGTGATCAATGGTATAATTTACTAAAATGCCCTTGAAGGGTTCAATTGAAGGATACCTTGTTTTAATCAAACCCTAATCATGATAATGGTGATTTGGCTTATGACAGTCAATGAGGACTTGTCCCAACCTATCTAGAGTGATGTAATCACCATCTATTAGTAAGAGGAGAGAGAAAGTACCATTTATGGTTGCAATTCAAGTAAAATACCTGCAATGTACATGAATGTGCATGATTAGGGTATGATCCACCTATGTGAGATCATGGAAACCCTAATTATGATAATTGATGAATCTTAATCTAATCTGAGGGCAACAATGATGATGTTTCTCATACATAATGATGTTATGAGTTCAATTCACCATGAAGTGAATAGTAAACCCTAATTATAGGGTTATAACATGTAATTGATGGGAAATCAGGGAACCTAACTCTTGTAAGAATATGAAGGTACAACTCTTGATATGAATTGTTTGCTATTATCAGTTGAATTAATCATACAGGTTCTCATATATGATGATGATCATATCCAGGTAAGGATTATGATACTATATTCATTGAAAGCTTGTTATTAGCTTTATGAATAGTGACATATTCTGATACCTAGTAAGTGGCATCTTATGAGAATGATAGGCTATGAGAGCCATGAGTATCATCAAGGTCATGCTTATTAGATGACTTGTGATTAGATGATTGAGAAATGATTGATGTGAGTTAGACTTTTTACATATAGTATTCTACTTTCATAACTTCTATGCTAATGTTTAAATGTTTGAGAACATGTATGATGTTAAAAGAATACTGAAATGTACCTAACTAATCAAGTATAATCATACCATGGTAGAGCCCTGATCATAGATCCATCATTGTCAGAAACTATATGATGGTGAAACAGGTTTTCCTAAGGGAACTCCTGGATCACATACTTTTGAGTATGTGGGGGAATATGGATGTGTAAATCCTTACATCCTAGTGTAGGAATTGATGTAGATGTATCTTAATCCATCAACCCTTCACTATATGTTTATGCTGTAATACAATTCTCTCGAGGAAATCCTTATACCGCATCGATGAGAGATAAACAAGAAATCTTTTGATGACGAAGAGAGTACAGAATGCCATTGTGACTCTAATAGCGAAGTACCAGAATACCCTGGTGAGCTATAGTAGCAGAGACACAAGATGTCCTGCATATTTATCCTCACTCTGACTGAGGAAGATGAGGTCATAAGAATCTGGCTCTTTTGATGACCTAGGTATGATACCGATGCGACTTAACAATGATCGGTTGGAGTATGAGCGGTATACCTCATCTCCGTAGGGCATAATGATGTTTGTAAAACATAATCAACCGCGTAGTATATTTGCTTAGGTTGAACTACAAGACACATGAATGATGTTACACTGCATAGTATATATGTTCTTCATTTTCCTAAATGATGTTGTTCTACTTAATGTCAATCTGCTATTGATTGTCTTAAAAGCTTTTATTGCTTATATTGTTCTTTAATTTCTATAATAAAGCTTCTAGTGGAGAGTTATAACTCTCGTTGGGACAATTATTTAAAATTGTCTCACCCCGTAGACTTCAACTTTTTAGGTGGTCGTCGAGGATGAAGGAACCAGCCTACAGGTGACCAATACCAACAGCAGCAGCATCGGGAGCAGCAGTGAATCTCAGGTGGAGATACTGACTGCTGAGTTATAGTTAGATAGTCCTATGCCGTCTCTGTACTCTCAGGTCCTTGGAGTTAGTGGTCTGAGATTTTTGGTTTTGACTCTTGAGATTTTGTATCATGTTGTGTATAATTACTCAAGAAGTAATTTAACAGAGATGTAAACAGTTTATCTCCTTTCTATGAAAGAAGTTTTATGGTTTTCAAGATCTTATCTCAAAATATTTTAATTTTCGATGATTTTTGTATTCCACTGCTAATCGAATGCTTCCGCTGAGTTTATATCGTGGTTTTGGATATCGGAGCCCACAATTAAGTGGTATCAGAGCTCTAGGTTCGCTGAGTCTACAGAGACATAGGACTTAGGATGTCGAGTCTATCTTTAGTGTTTCTTCCTTATCTAATAGAATCTTCTGCTCCTCAGGAGAAGAAGATATATAAGGATGTCTGAGCCACATGAGGAGTACGTGGCGGAGAGTAGCGTTGCTACACCTCGGGAAGGTGCAAGGAACCTAGAAATAGAGCAGCCCGTACCTGAGCCACCCAGGGAGCCACCACAGTTTGACCCAGTTGATATGGGTAACCCAGTTGTTCAAACCATGTTCGGGCAGTTTATGACTGCCATGACACATATAACTGATAGGATGCCCATGCCTACACCTAGGGCACCTGTCCAGCCTGAAGGACAAGGTATCGGTAAGACGTTCGAGCAACTTCATCGTGTCGGAGCTACCGAATACTTTGGGACAGCTGACCCCACAGATGCTGATTTGTGGTTAACCGAGTTGGAGAAAGCCTTCAGAATCTTGAACATCCCTGAAGCTGAGAAGGTTAGACATGTTGCCTATCTTCTCAAAGGAAGTGTTGGTCACTGGTGGACCATGGAAGAGCAGAAGAGGCCTGGAATAGAGATCTCGTGGGAAGACTTTCGTCGGGAATTTGTCGACAGATATTTCCCGAAGACCTTCCTGGATGAGAAGATCTCTCGGTTTGAGAGATTGAGGTAGGGCGTGATGAACATTAGCGAGTATGAAGCTAAGTTCAAGGAGTTGTTGCGGTTCTGTCCGCACATGGCTGCCACAGAAGAAGAAAGGATCAGAAGGTTTGAGAAGGGTTTGAATGCCAACATGACTACTCTCGTGTCTGCTCTAGAAAACCGGGAGAGGTTCGCTACCTTCGTTGAGTCAGTCCGAAGGATAGAGAGACCCATAGTCGAGAAAAGGCAAACCCAAAAGAGATATCCACAGTTCCAAGGTTCTTCATCTAGGGACTTTAAGAAGCCTAGATTCTCTGCACCTATACCTCCACCACCCAGATCTAGTTCTCAGACTCAGTGGTCCCCAAGTAGAGGTAGAGGACGGAGTTTACCACCACAAGAGACTCGCAGTTCAGCATCAATGTCAGTCACAGGACCACCAAGACCACAACAACTGGAAAGAAACTGCTACAACTGTGGGAAGGTGGGACACTTGATGAAGGATTGTAGGTCTAGGCCTGTCAGTGTGACACAGCCTCAGAGACAGAATCAATAGGGATCACAGAGAAGGCAGTCTCAAGGAGCAGCTAGAGGACGTGGACAAGCATCTCAAGCTGGATCATCAGCACCAACTCAACCTCAGGCGACAGCGAGGTTCTATGCTATGAACCCACCAGATGCGGTGGTCAATCCACGGGTTGTGGCAGGTTAGACGGAACTTTTATATTCTGATATGTCTAAATCATGTGTTGTATCTATTTTGATTGACCCGGGTGCTACACACTCCTTTATCACTCAAAGAGTGATTCGTAACTGCAATATGACAGTCAGTCATAGGGCAGATAGTTTGTTGTTGGAGACTCCGTTGAGAGGGTCTGCTATTTTGCTAGAGGTATGCTCTCCCTGCATCCTCTTCTTTTCTGATCATCGCATTCAAGTGGATCTTATACCACTTGATATGAAAGGATTTGATATAATCCTTGGGATGGATACCTTAGAAAAGTATAGGGTTGTTTTGGATTGTGAATCCAGGCAGGTTGTGTTTGCTGATGAAAGCAACACATGGATCTTTCAAGGAGAGAGAAAGATTCTACCCACCTGTCTTATGTCAGCTATGGTTGCTGATAAGCTGATGAGGCAAGGATGTTATGCATTCTTGGCCCATGTGGTAGATACTACCAAGGAGAGCCCCAACCCTGTTGAAGTTCCTGTTGTCAGGGAATTCGAAGACGTGTTTCCTGAAGAACTTCCCGGTATACCACCGCCTCGGGAAATTGATTTTGAAATCAATTTGATCCCAGATACACAACCCATAGCCCAGACACCATATAGGACGGCGCCTGCCGAAATGGCAGAACTCAAGAAACAGCTTCAGGAGTTACTTGAGAAAGGTTTCATCCGACCGAGTACTTCACCTTGGGGTGCTCTAGTTTTGTTTGTTAAAAAGAAGGATAGGTCAATGCGGTTGTGCATTGATTACATACAACTTAATAAAGTAACAATAAAGAATAAGTACCCTATGCTGAGGATTGATGATCTTTTTGACCAGTTGTGTGGTGCAACCATCTTCTCAAAGATAGACTTGAGGTCTGGATATCATCAACTTTGTATTAAGGATAGTGACATATCCAAGTCTGCTTTTAGGACGAGGTATGGTCACTATGAGTTCACAGTTATGTCGTTTGGACTAACTAATGCACCAGCTGCATTTATGGAACTCATGAATAGAATCTTTCGACCTTTCCTCGATCAGTGTGTTTTCGTCTTCATAGATGACATTCTGATCTATAGTAGAGATGCTCAGAAGCATGAACAGCATCTCCGTCAGGCTCTAACTTTGCTAAGAGAACATAAGCTATATGCTAAGTTTAGCAAGTGTGAGTTCTGGTTGTCGGAAGTATCTTTTCTTGGACACGTGGTATCTGCCTCGGGTATTTGTGTTGACCCTAAAAAGGTAGAATCTGTTCTATAGTGGGAACAACCGAAGACACTGACGGAGATTCGTAGCTTCTTAGGGTTAGTTGGCTACTACCGAAGGTTCATTAAGAACTTTAGTTCTATAGACTTACCTTTAACCAAGTTAACCCGGAAAGATGTTCCTTTTGTCTGTAGTGATAAGTGTCAACAGTCTTTTCAGTTGTTGAAGGAGAGGTTGACAAGTGCACATGTGCTTGTGCTACCTGAGCAAGGTAAAGGATATGTAGTTTTCTGTGATGCCTCCAAGAATGGACTCGGATGTGTGTTGATGCAGGATAAGCAAGTGATTTCTTTTGCTTCCCGACAGCTTAAGAAACACGAGGAGAATTATCCGACACACGATCTGGAGTTAGCTGCTGTGGTTCATGCCTTGAAGATCTGGAGACATTATCTCTACGGAGAGACATTCCAGATTTTCACAGACCATAAAAATCTTAAGTATATCTTCTCTCAACATGAGCTTAACATGAGGCAACGTCGTTGGATGGAGTTAATCAAGGACTACGATTGTACAATTGATTACCATCCAGGAAAGGCCAATGTGGTTGTAGATGCCTTGAGTAGGAAATCAGCAACATCAACCATGGATAGGGCACAACTAAACTCCTTAGTATTCTCTAGGAGATATATGCTTATCTCTTTAAGGCAGGACAATGTGCAGTTAAAGGTGTCATTGTTAACCAGTTTGTTAGCTGAGATGCATATTAAACCTACCCTAAGAGAGCAGATAAAGGAGGCACAACAAGTTGATGCTACAGTTCAGCAGATTAGATCTGAGTATGGTGATGAAAAGAGAGATGGTTTCCACGATTCAGATGATCAAGTAACATGCTATTATGGGAGGATGATAGTACCATATGTGGATAACCTGAGGAAGTTAGTCTTGGAAGAAGCTCATTCTTCAATGTATGCTATGCATCCAGGGAGCACCAAGATGTATCGAAACTTAAAGGATATGTATTGGTGGCCTGGGATGAAGAAGGATGTTGCTGAGTTTGTTTTGAGGTGTCCTGTGTGTTAGCAAGTTAAGGTTGAACACCAAAAGCATGTAGGAACAATACAACCTTTACCCATACCACAGTGGAAGTGGGATCATGTGACCATGGACTTTGTTGTTGGCCTACCTAGGACAAGCAAAGGACATGATTCCATATGGATAATTGTTGATAGGTTGACAAAGACAGTGCATTTCTTACCTGTCAAAACAACCTATACTGCTGAAAGGTTATCACAGTTGTATGTCCAAGAGATAGTGCATTTGCACGGAGTTCCTGTCACTATAGTTTCTGACAGAGGTCCCCAATTTACAAGTCATTTTTGGGAGCAGTTACATAGAGCTTTAGGCACCAAGTTAAGGTTTAGTACAGCCTTTCATCCACAGACTGATGGACAGTCAGAAAGGACTATACAGACCTTGGAAGACTTGTTGAGAGCATGTGTTCTCCAGTTTACCAGAAGTTGGGATCTACACATAAGCTTGATAGAGTTTGCCTATAACAATAGCTATCAACATAGTATTGATATGGCACCTTATGAAGCCTTGTATGGTAGACGTTGTAGATCACCCTTATGCTGGTATGAGACTAGTGAGCATCAGTTATTAGGTCCTAATCTTGTGCAGCAAACTATAGAGAAGATCAAAGTTATACAACAATAGCTTAAGACTGCACAGGATAGGCAGAAGTCTTATGCTGATAGACGCCGTAAACCCTTAGAGTTCTAGGTTGGAGATAGAGTGTACCTTAAGGTCTCACCTTGGAAAGGAGTCCTTCATTTTGAAAGGAAGGGGAAGTTAGCTCCTAGATTTATGGGGCCTTATCCAATCATTGAACGAGTTGGAAAGGTAGCCTATAGATTAGAGTTACCTCCAGAGTTGCAGAAGATACACCCTGTGTTTCACATTTCTATGATGAGGAAATGTCACCCTGATATCGAGTCAGTTCTACAGCCTATGGAAGTAGAATTGAATGAAGATATAACTTATGAGGAGGGACCAGTGTCAATCCTGGATAACAGAATTAAAAAGCTAAAGAAGAAAGACATAAGTCTTGTGAAAGTCCTCTGGAATCACCGTGGTGTCGAAGAAGCCACTTGGGAACTAGAGGATGAGATGAGGAGGAAATACCCTACTCTTTTCTCCTAATATGTTTTATCGATTTCGGGGACGAAATCCTTGTAAGGGGTGGATAATTTGTAACATCCCTGACTTGGGTTATAAACTAACCCTAGATGTTTTGCCTAAATATGTAATTAAATACTTTTGATTACTCCCTGGCATGTAATTAAGTTCCTCAGGAACATACACTTTCATTTTACCCCTTTTTAAACAAAGTTGTAGTATTTTTTTGTAATGCAGGAACCTATGTGCAAATTACCCAGTTAGAGGGGTTAACTTACAAATTTCACAGGTTAAAATGTTAATTTGAGGATGATACATCATATGATTGAATATGATGAGGTATGATGGATTTCCCAAGCTTGGACATCAAGATGCAACTTGTGGAATGATCCTTCTGCTTAAAAACCCTAATTTTGGAGTAAAGTGCAATTTACCCAAAATATGGGGTGCAACTTGTAAAATGCACCTTCTAGAATATCTTTTATGACTCTTGACATCATTTAAAGTAAAAATTATGAAAGGGGCGCTTCAATGAATAATCATATGAGAAGAATAATCTTTGTGGTAAAATTCACCTAATATGAGTAAGGAGACCCTTCACATATGTACCTTAGTTTGCATGTTGGTTTTCTTTACCCTTAAATCTTAAGTTTTGATGGGCTTTGCATAAGTTATGATGGTTTGAACGTGCCTTAGAAAGAAGGAGGGACTTAGATAAGAAATATATGTTCTAAAAAGGTCCTTATGGTGAAAATCAACCTAAGCTATATAAGCCTCTTCCTTTGCAAACCAAGTAAACGTATCCTTTCTCCTCTTCATTTCTCATCTTGCTCAACCGACCAAGGCAGAGCTCTAGAACTCAAGGAGATGACCAACTAGTTCTAAGGTAAGAAGAAAACCATCTTCTAGCTCGGATTCTTGGAGGAAATCCTTGTATAAGGTTGGTTCTATGGTTAATTCACTTAGGTTTCTTGTTTTAGCCAACCATCCCCATCTTTTCCTTGGAAAATCATCTTTGGCCAACCTATGGAGCTCAAGACGCCATTAAAGGCTTGAAGCTTGTAAGCTTGGATCTCTAGGAACAACGTTTAAGGCGGGTTTTATAACTCTAAACTTCTTGCTTTATTATGCATATCTATGTTCTTGCAAATTATACTTAGTTCTCCTTCTTCCCCATTCTTCCTTGCACTTTTGCAAGCAATCCGTGGAGTAACCGACATGAACAGAGGTTGAAGATGATGGGTGTGAATTCCTAGGCAACTTTATCAAATGACCTTGGACCCTTTGGTCTAAACGGTTTGCAAACCATTTGAAATCAAACGGTCTCAAACCGTTTGATCTCATGCGGTCTTGCAAGACCGTTTAGAATCAAACGGTCTCAAGACCATTTGATAGGGTTGACCAAGGGATGACCATTTAAGGGTCTGCTGGTGACATGTTGAATTTAATATCTACAAAGAATCATAGCTTAATTCCAAACCAATCACAAGTTGAAGGCACTTCAACCCCCTAAACCCTAATCGGGTTGATTTGCTGATTTCAATGATAGATCTTGGTGAGTTTTGGGTTGAAGGACCCAAACGGTCTCAAGACCGTTTGGGGTTCAACCAAACGGTCTCAAGACCGTTTGGTGACAACCCAAGACCGTTTGGAGGTCTAGGGTTAAGGAAATTTGATGGTTTGAGGGTCCAATCATAATAGGTTGATGAATTGATAAAAGTGCTGATTTTAGACCTAATTAGAGTTCAACCCTTATCAAATTAGCTTAGATTTTGGTGAAACTTTGGGAAAACGGTCTCAAGACCGTTTGGAGGATGTCCAAACGATCTCAAGACCGTTTGGGCCAAGTTTGGGCCCAATTGGATGTCAATTGATGGGTTCAATCTCAATTTGATTCACATTGTTGAACATTGATGACTAGCCGATTGAAAACCCTAATTGAGTTGGATTCACCCCTAATTGGCTTTCAATTGAGGGTCAATTTGGTGTCCAATTGATTAAAGCTAATCCTAATTGACTCAATTTACAAGTGGTTAACAAAGATTTGACCAATTGGAGGCTTCAACATTGATAACCATCATCGATTATAACCTTGGAGTCACTTTTGAGGTCCATGTGGTTTGAGCCCATTTGGACCAAACGGTCTCAAGACCGTTTGGGATCAAACGATCTCAAGGTCGTTTGGACCAATCAATCTCAAGACCGTTTAAGATCAAACAGTTTCAAGTCGCATAGCTTCAAAAGGTTTGGAGGTCAACTTTCTCAAACGGTCAATGCACCCATGCGGTCTTGGTGACCCATGCGGTCTTGGTGATCCATGCGGTCTTGAAGTTCAAACTATCCAAACGGTCAATGCCCCCAAACGGTCTCAAGACCGTTTGGAGGTTTAAGGTTGAAACTGTTTGGAGACTTTTAGGGCTATTTATACTTAATCGTTTGAAGGTGTAATTGGTCCAATGGTGATCTAATCTAAACCCTAATGGTACCCTAGAACATTAAGGGACTAAGTGACTAATGAATTGACCCATGAAGGTGATCAATGGTATAATTTACTAAAATGCCCTTGAAGGGTTCAATTGAAGGATACCTTGTTTTAATCAAACCCTAATCTCATGATAATGGTGATTTGGCTTATGACAATCAATGAGGACTTGTCCCAACCTAATCTAGAGTGATGTAATCACCATCTATTAGTAAGAGGAGAGAGAAAGTACCATTTATGGTTGCAATTCAAGTAAAATACCTTCAATGTACATGAATGTGCATGATTAGGGTATGATCCACCTATGTGAGATCATGGAAACCCTAATTATGATAATTGATGAATATTAATCTAATCTGAGGGCAACAATGATGATGTTTCTCATACATAATGATGTTATGAGTTCAATTCACCATGAAGTGAATAGTAAACCCTAATTCTAGGGTGATAACATGTATTGTGAATAGTAAACCCTAATTGATGGAAATCAGGGAACCTAACTTTTGTAAGAATATGAAGGTACAACTCTTGATATGAATTGTTTACTATTATCAGTTGAATTAATCATGCAGGTTCTCATATATGATGATGATCATATCCAGGTAAGGATTATGATACTATATTCATTGAAAGCATGTTATTAGCTTTATGAATAGTGACATATTATGATACCTAGTAAGTGGCATCTTATGAGACTGATAGGCTATGAGAGCCATGAGTATCATCAAGGTCATGCTTATTAGATGACTTGTGATCAAATGATTGAGAAATAATTTATGTGAGTTAGACTTGTTACATATAGTATTCTACTTTCATAACTGCTATGATAATGTTTAAATGTTTGAGAACATGTATGATGTTAAAAGAATACTGAAATGTACCTAACTAATCAAGTATAATCATACCATGGTAGAGCCTTGATCATAGATCCATCATTGTCAGAAACTATATGATGGTGAAATAGGTTTTCCTAAGGGAACTCCTGGATCACATACTTTTGAGTATGTGGGGGAATATGGATGTGTAAATCCTTACATCCTAGTGTAGGAATTGATGTAGATGTATCTTAATCCATCAACCCTTCACTATATGTTTATGCTGTAATACAATTCTCTCGAGGAAATCCTTATACCGCATCGATGAGAGATAAACAAGAAATCTTTCGATGACGAAGAGAGTACAGAATGCCACTATGACTCTAATAGCGAAGTACCAGAATACCCTGGTGAGCTATAGTAGCAGAGACACAAGATGTCCTGCATATTTATCCTCACTCTAACTGAGGAAGATGAGGTCATAAGAATCCGACTCTTTTGATGACCTAGGTATGATACCGATGCGACTTAACAGTGATCGGTTGGAGTATGAGAGGTATACCTCATCGCCGCAGGGCACAATGATGTTTGTAAAACATAATCAACCATGTAGTATATCTGCTTAGGTTGAACTACGAGACACATGAATGATGTTACACTGCATAGTATATATGTTCTTCATTTTCCTAAATGTTGTTGTTCTACTTAATGTCAATCTGCTGTTGATTGTCTTAAAAGCTTTTATTGCTTATATTGTTCTTTGATTTCTATAATAAAGCTTCTAGTGGAGAGTTATAACTCTCGCTGGGACAATTATTTAAAATTGTCTCACCCCGTAGACTTCAAGTTTTTAGGTGGTCGTCGAGGACGAAGGAACCGGCCTACAGGTGACCAATACCAACAACAGCAGCACCAGGAGCAACAGTGAATCTCAGGTGGAGATACTGACTGCTGAGTTATAGTTAGATAGTCCTATGCCGTCTCTGTACTCTCAGGTCCTTGGAGTTAGTGGTCTGAGATTTTTGGTTTTGACTCTTGAGATTTTGTATCATGTTGTGTATAATTACTCAAGAAGTAATTTAACAGAGATGTAAACAATTTATCTCCTTTCTATGAAAGAAGTTTTATGGTTTTTAAGATCTTGTCTCAAAAAGTTTTAATTTTCGATGATTTTTGTATTCCGCTGCTAATCGAATGCTTCTGCTGAGTTTATATCGTGGTTTTGGAGATCAGAGCCCACAATTATAATCATGTGTCACATGAATCACACCATATCATTCACTATCTATGTCATTCATTTCACCTATAGGGTTAAGTTAACACAAGTAGGAGAGAGAAAATATCATTACATGCCAACACATCTACAAGATAAGTAACATCATCTCGTGCTCAATTAGGGTTAGGGTTAAGGTTTCACGTGAAGTCGATTAGGGATTCCAATACAATAATTACCATTCAACCCTAGATACATTATCTCCCACTTTCTTGGAATAATTAGGTTTAACTTCATACTTATGATTATTCAACTCATTACCCAAGCAGCACCACGTGTCGACCAAACATAAACCAAGATCTAACGACCAACATGAATGACATATGTGTATCGACCATACTCTCATGTATGTGTCAACCAAACCAGTAAAGCAAGGTGTTGGGACCGTAACAATGTAGGTGTAGCGACCATAGATGACTATGTCTGGCTCACCCATGCGACTACAACAAGACCAACTGTAGTGACTGCAATAAGGTCTAGCATTAGGGTTTTGACCCAACCAACTGGAGCATGTGTTGTAACCGCAACAAATCACCACACATGGCTAAAAGATCTTTAAACGAAGTAAAACACTTCAAGACAACAACACTTGTAGCGACCAGCCAACTAAGAATCATGTGACCTCCCATTAGGGTTAGGGTTTGTTGTGCCCACAACAAACCATCCACATGTAGAAACCATAGGCATCCAAGCGAAGTGTAGCCACCCAATGGTCAAGATACTCCAAGGAACACATAACCACCTCCAAAATAGAACTAAACCACATTCAAAATAGAAAGTAAACATCAAGGAAACTAAGCATCATTAAGGAGGAAAACTCCATGTGAAGATGATTACCAAATCTCGAGATCCACCACCATAGAAATCAACATGGAGGCCATGATGAGAGAGATGAAAACCAAGCATCACACACTGTGTAAACAAGACCAAAACTCTATGTTTATCAAAATGGTCAAATAAAAAACATGATTATGAAACTCATGGTCAAGATGCATGTGAAAACCATCACCTCCATAGTCACCACCAAAATTGGGTACAAGAATTAGGGTTTAATAGAAAAGAGTAATCTATGTAAGAACATTTCAAAATCATAAACCATAGTTCATAAGAACATCATATGCATCTCAACATCATGCTTTAGATATACAACAACAACATCAAACATGATTAGGGTGCCAATAATAGAAGGAGGGGAAAGTTATATAACCCGCCTTAGAATGAAAGTCAAACTCCGATCGCAAGCTCCAAGAGAGATAAAGAAGCTTCAACTTGGATTAACACCACGTACACAAGGTTACCTCAAAAGAGAAAAGAACACCAAGGTCAAAGGATAGCTCAATATGAAGAAAACTCAACCCTAGACTGAACAAGAGAGAAGAAAGGAGAAAGAGAAGAAAGCTTAGTCTCACTTGGGTACCACCATGGTCAAACCATAGTATTTGACCTTTGTGAAGTGAAGTTTCCCCCCAGATGACCACCAAGGTATATCCATAGTCTCTCGGCCAAGAAGGAAGAGGTAGGGTGCAAAAGAAAACATGATCATGAGTGTAGGACCACTTACCAAAGAGAAAGATCTCCAAGAATCACCACAAGGATGATGATCAAGTACAAGATCACCACATGCAAGGATGATTGACAACCAAAGCTCCAAGGTCATCCCAACAAGAAGGAGGAAGGAGAGAGAGAGCTAAAAGGATTGCTTACATGTTGAGGAGAGATATATACACTTGGGTAGGAGGGAGGTGAAGGATATGAGGTGTCAAGAGGTTAGGGTACCAAAAAGACACTTGTCCTTCCAAGGATCGACCATGCATGCAAACATGCAAGAGAAATGTTAAAACCAAAGTGGTGTAGCGGCCACTTGGTTCACAATCTCAACTAGGCCGAAATAAAACACTTGAATCAGTCGCAACACAAACCAAAACATGTGTATCGGTCGCAACACATCACCAAGGCCAAACCCTAGCGACCAAAACTAAGACCAAAGCATCTAGGTTGAAACAAATTCACCCAAAGAAGGTGTATCGGTTGAAGCACTCTCAAGGAACAAAGGCCATCAGTCGCAACACCCAAGGAACATCACAAGGTTGACATCACCACACAAGGGAATCCATGCAAGCCAGGCAAACACTAATGACATCTCAAGGTGTCATCTCGTCAACTAAGCCTAATGACAACAAGCATACATAGCTCAAACATCAACGACACAAGACCAAACTGAAAACATAAGATCGTCACATGTTATGAAAGAATCTCAAGAGATTGATTAAGGTTTACACATCTTATTAAGCAAAGGAAGCACATCAAGCATTAAACTAGGTCAGGGGCCTTACAATCAGATCCATGGTGTTTGGAATCCCTGACTATTTCAATTTATCTCCCTTAGGATTCCTATCTTATCCTATAAGATCCCAAGTAGGACCCTCACCTTAGATAGTCACACTTTAAGAGAGATGTTCACCATATAATTTACCTAAGTCATGCATGAGACGATGAAAAGAAGATTTAGAATCATATTAGATACACAGAGAATTTTGATCAGTAGACCCTAATGAGATGAGGACTTAGGTGCTCTTACCCTACTATATAGGTTAATGGTGACATTTCTCTTTGGATGTTAAGATCTAACTTTAGGATGTATTTTGGCATGAAAATGAAAAATAGTTGACAGTGAAATCATATCTGGAAAGATGTGAGTTGGTTATTGTGGTTGATGTTGGACCATCTTTTGTTTTATAAGGGATAGATTTCAATGTCAATAATTATTTTTCAGTATTATACAATATGTATAAAAAAATATTTGGATTTATTGGTGTTTTTTGAACTAAATCACAATGGAGGAATGTATGAAGTTTTGGTAGTTTCAGTACTAGTTGTATGAAACATACACATATGCCACCATTTGCAAAGGGTTCAGACACGAGGTCATTACATTTTTTTTCTGGGAAAACAATTCGAGAACATTAGAAATGAGAGACCAATCGCGTCATGCAGTTGTGCTACGCACTTGCAAGACCTAACATTGGGAAGAAACTAGAAAAAGTGTTATAGGGTGTTTGTTCTTTAGTTGGACAAGGAACACGTATACAGCGAAGCCAAATTCTTCCAGGAGGCTTATGTGTGCAATTGATATTCTCTTCAATCGGTAACTGCGGCCCTCGGGCTCTACTTATCGGCGAACGATACCCTGTAGATAATTTCGTTGTCCGTCGGTTGGTTGGCATTTGGAGACAGGCAAGGAGGCAGCTCTGAGTCCACCAGGCAAACAGTCGTTGGAGGACAGGAAAATAAATATGTTTTGCGCAACTTTGAGAGTCAAATGTGGTGTCGGTCAGTGTGACACAGTTGGCGCCGTTCAAGGGAGGATATTATCCGTTTATCCGTTATCCTTATCCGTAGGATAATGATAAGGATAAAAGTTTTTGTTATCCTTTTTTTTTTCGTTTTCCCGCTACATTTCGTTTAAGCTGTACCAGCATTTATTTAACAAAGATATATAACTAACTTCAATTTTCATCCTATTCTTCTTAATAGAAAAGTTGGTGAGTTGCGGTTTACTTCCCACCCTACTCAACACTCTATTATTTGTAGTATATTATTATTAAATATTAAATCAGTTGGTAGGATCTCTAAACAATGGGAAAAGGATAATCATGTTATTTTAAAATAAGTTATTCTGGGACTAATGTCTAAACATATTACACAAGCATAATATTTTCATACTTATATTCAGATTTGTAAAAATACAAATAAAAAAAGATCATAGATTCTTTTTTTATAAAGTAATGAATAGTAATGTTATGTCTCCTAAGTGTATGAATTTAGTATTTCAAAGGATTGACTTTGCCATATAAAAAGGACTAGCGGCGCAACTTGTTGCCCGCATGTCACCTACTGTAATGTATATAACATCATAGATTCTTAAAAAAAAAGATGTGACTTAATTTTTATCACCCTATATAAAATCTTAAAATAAATTAACTTTTTATAAAATTAATTAAGTTACACATTTATGCTCTCCGTTTACTCAGTGGAGAACAGGTAAAAATAAAAGGAGAATAAGAGAATGCCCTTATCCTTAAGCGCTACTGTCTAGACTAGAAGGTAAGAGTAAGAATAGAGCGTTATCCTCCCATATCCTTCCTGTTGACAGCCCTAGACAGTGGCAAGACGAGATAATTAACTGCGCCGGCTTCTATATTTGCCAAAATTTTCCTCAAAAATCGACGAACACCACGCCGCTGGCCATCTCGCAGACCCTATGAACAAAAGGTCCCGAAGAAGCTCCTGCATCTGGGCGAAATGGACACGAACAACTTGAAGCCCTAGTCTATCAGGTCCGACTCGGTAAAGACTACGGGCTTTCAACCCAGTGATCGAATCACCCAACAGACCAGCCTTAGACCCATCAAAGCGTGTCTCATTGACTTGCCTGTTTTTGTACTCTTCGTTCGTCAGTTATCAGGGCCCCTTCGGCCTACAAATGTTATTCTCCATGCTCCGCAGCCTATTCTTGTTCGGATTCCAGACGGCTCGGGTCTAATCACGTTGCTTCCTTGCGTAATCCCATCCAGCACATCCACTTTGCTTCGACATGTTTTGTTTTGTTGTCTAGGAATCTATCTTTAGTTTCATATATAGTAAGAAGCAAATGAAGCTCACAAGACAAAGAATCAGGGACCCGCATCGTTTTGCACTATGTATATCTCGTACATCATACATGTTTGAAAATATTAGAATGTTTGGAAGACGGTATATATCTCCTTAAAGAAAAAAATTGAAGACAAGATTCGAATATAGGCAATGGTGACGTAAGTAAGGTGGGTTAGAAGGACGACTAATGTCATACCAGGCGTATGAAAAATATTATTAAAATGAGGTCGTTGTGTTCCCTTCTTTGTGTATAATGTTACTCAAAAAAGAAGCAAGGGGTAAAAGACATGATAATTTCTTCTTAGGGTCGCAACATCACCATGTAGATCACTCCGAGTGTCACCTCTACAGGTGCAAAAAGTTCGGCTCCAGACTCATTTTGCTTCAAAAAATTCAACCTAAATCGTTTGAGTGTAAATCTTAGACCTAAATCCAGACCTAGGGTTTATTTGAGCCTTTCAACTTAGAACAAACCTGGATTGAAATCTAAACCTGGAATCAAATTTGGACCCAAGTTTAAATTTAGTTTTTTTTATATAAAAAATCATTTTTGAGCCATTAAGCATGTTACTCCTTCTCAATAAAAACCACATAAAAGAGCTACATGTGGTAAAGTACAAATTGGGAAAGACTACGCTCCAAACATAAACCACATAAACCTATGTATACAAATATAGGTTATTAAAATCATAAGTAACCCTATGTTAGACAAGGTCAATAGTGGGAAACATTTCATTAGAAATTGTTTGATTCCTCATGAGCTAAATATGATAAAGGATCATAATGGAGAGGAGGAAGCTCCTGCAGTCCTTAAAGGTCATAATATCTTCAAAGCATTGATGAACTGTGGGGATATTAGACCGCACTCTTTTCCAAGTTTATAATAAAAACGTACATTATTGTAAAACATGGGCATTAGTTTCAATGTCTTTTCTACATAGAAAACATCTAGATGCAAGAAATCATGCCCATGCTTTGGAGTAGGTGTTCAATAGTAAGTTTGACAAGTGTAGCTTTCCAACCAAGGATGTGAAATCTTTGGGAGGATTTAATGTTCCACAGCCATTTGGCCCAACTGGGCTCGGGATAAACGTCCCTACTGATTTCTCATGCTCCTTTGAGAGAGAAATGTTACATACCATCAAAATAGGAAGTGTCTTCACCAGTGCCTGTCAAGACATTGCTACAGATCTACTCCAAATTTTGAATGCCACACACAATAAGAAAATATCGACCATTATATTCTATAATGACACTCAAATTTTTGGTGAGGTTGAATTTTGATCTCATTTGTAAGTTGTTTCCAATGTACCTTGCCAAAAAATGTCCATTCACCCAATGATCCTTCCACATTGATATTGTTTGACCAATCTCCAATGTGAAATCTAACAAAGGGGTGAACCATGTCTCCATATTTAAGAAGGGTGTGCCAAAACCAACTATGATGTGGTTTTGAAAGACACGACCAAATGGGATCATTTTTATGTACCTGCTATGAACCAAACATATCCATACAAAATCTTTAACATTTGCACCATCTCAGAGAACACAGATCATGCCTGCCTTTATCCAACCCTCAGTTTTGCGGATGCCTAGTCCTCCTTCATTTTTAGGTCTACATATGATATCCTAAGAGATAGTGTGAAGGTGTTTGTGGCATACAAATCACAAAAACAACATCTACTTAAGCGGAAGCGTTCGTTAGCAGCGGATCACCGAAAATCACTAAAAATTAAAACCATTTTACAGAGAGATCCACACATAGGAAAACTCTTTCATAAAGAACTGAAGTAATTTAATTACATACTAGTTCACAAGTACATGTCCTGTATCATCTTTTTTCTGAGAATTACAAGCATCAACTGCCCTATTAAACTATACACAGGAAGTATAAAATCTCGAGGCACTAAGCCAAAATCTCAAAAGAACTAACTATTACTCCGAGGACCTAAGAGTACAGAGACGACACATAGGACTTTCTATACATATATACAAGATGTGACAGCCAGTGTTTCCACCTGAGAAATCACTGTCGTTCTCTTCTACTGTTGTTGTTGTTGTTGTCCTTCACCTACTGAAGGATTCCTGCCTCCTCATCCGCGTCCACCTAAAATGTGGATCCTACGGAGGTGAGACAATTGTAAATTGCCCCAGTGAGAGATATAACTCTCTGCCAAAACATTATTATTGCAGTTTAATTGAATAAAACTGTGCAGAGGAATGATATATTCAACAGCAGATAGATCAATGTCTAAATAGATTAGAGCAGTAATTTATTCAAAGCATTTCATCTATAACTTGATAAAGCAGTATGATACTGATTCAATGAGGAATTAAAGTACATATATAGCATTTATCCTTCTAGGATATGCTAAGTAGAGTAACATCCACCTTCTCGGTCAGTATAAGATTATATGACAGAGACATCATGTGTCAAACTGCAATTAGCTAGCCAGGGTATATTGACATCTTTGCTATAGATTTATAGCCGCAACATATACTCTCTTCAGGCTTAGATCACACAGTTAATGCTTGGTATTGTTTTGTGGAGTCATGGCCTGTAGCCATACTCTTTTCAGGGTTATGGAACACAACCTATCATGTACATAGATGATAACACACAGTCATCCCTACGGGGCATAAGGATATAATTACTCAATTACCCCCACATATTCAAAAATACATGTTCCGAGTTATACCACGGAGCAACCCGTTTCAACATCCAGTAAATTCTGACGCTGATGGATCTATGGTCAGGGAAACTACATAATATGATATCACTTGATTAATTAAGTGTATTACCATATTCTTTTAGCATCAAACAAGTTTCCAAATATTAAATATTATGGCAATTGCTACAAAGAATGGGTAATACTTTCATCAAGTATTGTTCAACTCTTTAATAAAGTATTGGGATCTTAATCCCTCATCTCATCAAGTACATTTCCATTTCTTAACAGGTTCATCATCATGATTATAGAATATGGGTATTCAAACCCTCAATTCATCATAGAATACATGTTACCACTTATCAGGTAACTTAATACCTTTAGGTCATCTGACCAAGGTAATCATGATTCTTGCTACACAAGTATTCTACATAGCTTACAAAGCTCATTTCACCTCTTGTTACCTCTTAGTAGGCAACAAGGCATATTATGGCTCATTCATCATCATCATCTAAGCCTCAATCCCAACTTTAATAAAAGAAACATTATAGCTCATACCTGGCTATGTTCATCTTCTCATGATACCTGCATGATTAATACTTCATGATAACAGTTATAATGCTTACATATCAGCACCATGCAACACAAAGTAATACCACTATTCCCTTTTTAGGGTTAGGATTTCTCTTACATATCATCACCCTCCATTAAGGTTTTCCATAAATAACCATTTAGGTTCTCAAGATCATAGTATTAATGATCAAGCCCTATTTCATTGCTTCACACAGCTAGGAGCCAACATTGATAACATAAGCATTTAATCATGCTTATTTATTCTCATCACTTATCATTGAATGAATTATCAACACAAGATATAAGTTCCTCTCTCAACTTTACCAGAATATGATTACATCATACTTTATTGATTTGGATTAACCTTTTCATAAGGCATGTTAGCCTACACTTATCAAAGTGCATTACATCTCAATGTAACAATTGACATGACACACTTCATGTGTTACTCATCCAAGAATATTGGATTTAAAATACATCAAGGTGTATCAATCTTGAGGTGTTGGATGTGATATCCATCATATCTTGATGTATCACTTCCCTCATCACCTTTATCTTACTTGAGTTCATCAACTTAGCTTGTATTAGGATATTTCCCCTCCTAATACTTTATGCACCAGTTCATCACATTTATCATGTAATCTATTGGTCATAAGTCACTTATTTAGATTATGCAACCATTGCTAATGATATGGACTCATCTTGGATTTAAGGCAATATTGATATAAGGCCATCCATTATCAACCCCTTTAGGTGTTTCACTTATCAAAAAATTAGTCACTATTCCATTATTAGGAATAGGGTTTCCCATCTTTATCAACTAGGGTTTACATAACATCACCCTATATTAGGGCTTCACATATTGTCACCCTACATTAGGATTTCACATAACATCATCCTTATATTAGAATTTCACATAGCATTACCTGAAATTAGGGTTTCTCAACCCATGACCCAAAATTGGGGTTATGGTTTATCTTCATATTATCCAAGATTAGGGTTCATACACTATTATCCTAAAATTAGGGTTTTACATACCTTCACCCTATATCAGGGTTAGGATTTCATATGAAGGTTTCACATATCATTACATACCATCACTTTGGGTTAGAGTTTCACATCACATCATTGCATTAGGGTTTCACTTGACATCACCATCAATTAGGGTTGCACCTAACATTACCCTTAATTGAGATTTCTCACATCATCACCCTAGATTAGGGTTACACCAAGAGCATTGCCCTAAATTAGGGTTGGGGTTCATCAAACTTCTCAATTAGGGTTTCATGATCTCTTTATCAAGGATCATACCCTAATTACATATTCTATTTATTTGGAATGTGTTGAAGTTGTATTGCTACATGATTATTATACATGTATGTATTTCTCTCTCTCATCCTCTCTAGGATGTTCATTACTCCAATCTTGATTAGATTGAGTCAATCCTTTATTCAAATGCATACATTTAGGGTTAGCATAGTGTATTGAGTCATTGCTTCCATAAGCATCAAAGGTTAACCCCTCTAAGGGTACCAATCATCTAAGTACATTAGGGATTCAACCATTGTACTTATCTTTGATAATCATCATTATTAATCATGGGATCAACTAATCTTTCATCACTTTAAGTCTTCAATCAATTTTGTATATATTGAACCTCCATTCGATTTTGACCTTTAAATCTCCAAACGGTTTGAAGTCAATTGCCCTCCAAAGGGTTTTGAAACCATTTGGGCATCTAGGGTTATGACCATTTGCCCTCCAAATGGTTTTGAAACCGTTTGGGCACTTAACATTAGAAACTGTTTGAACAATTCATCACTAAGATCGATTGGACAAACCAATAGTTGAAACCGTTTGAAAATTGAAATCACTTGGTCATTCAAACGGTTTTGAAACTATTTGATTCCAAACTGTTTCAAGACAGTTTGGTCCAAAACATCTTGAAACCGAATGAATCATAATGGGGTTTTCATTAACCAATCGATTTAGGGTTACCAACAATGAACCATCCATCAATGGGATCTTCAACTAACAGCCCTTAGATTTCCATTTATCATCATAGCTCTTGACCACCAAATAGTCTTGAGACTAATTGCATCCAAATGGTCTTGAGACCGTTTGGGCCAATCCACCCTTAATTTGATTCAATTCAATTAGGGATTCCACACTCAACCCGATTAGGGTTTGCAATTGATGGAACATTCACAATTGGAACCATTAAGATCAAATCAATTGTAACCAATGGATCAACCTTCAACTATATCATCAATTATCCTCCAAATGGTCTTGAGACTATTTGATCCCAAATGGTCTTGAGACCATTTGGTCTCAAACGATCTTGAGACCGTTTGGTCTCAAGTCCTTTGAAACCGTTTTCTTTAGATATTATTGAGGTGTGTGCTTGGGATGATGTCATCATCATCAATCTACGTTTCTTCAAAACCTGCGGTGATATTCATGGTGATTTCATCAATCAACCAAATAGATTTTCGAGAATAAAGAAAGAATCAACAATTGATAAAGATATGTAATCAATAACAACATTCAAGGGTTCAAGTTATATAACCCGCCTTCAAGGAATGCTTTAAAGATCCAACTTCATGTCTTTAATGGTGGAAGAAGCTTTATCAACTATCCCAAGCTCGTGCTCAACTCTTTGAGTGAAAAAGATTGGCTAGGATTGAAGATTGATTGGAGAAAAGAAGAAATCAAGCATTGATTTGTGATTTCCACCATGAATTCGAGGTGAAAGGAGATCATGGAGCATACCTACAGGTTGGAGTTTTTCCTCCTATTTTTCCCAAGCTCCCTTGGTCGTTTTGCAAACAAAAAGTGAAAGAAAATCTGAAAAAGAGTCTTTCGTTGAATGGGAAATGAAGTGTTTATAAAGGTATTTCAAGGAGAGAGAAAGTTGAAAAGCAATCCTTCAACTCCCCAAATTGGTGCCACTTAACCCCCTCTACTCCTTGCATACGAAGGCATCCTCCTTTGACTTTAATTCTTCTTCATTATCCACAATTAAAGGAAAAGCAATTAAGCACCTTAATTCATATAATACTAATATCCCATTTTTAGTGGATATTACTTTTAATTAACTAATGTGAGTGGGCTCTCCACTCACTTTGAGATATTTTCGTGCCATTGCAAGGCACATGGTCGTTCATCCTTGTTATAAAATCAACCATCACATTTCGGTTGAAGGCACTTCAATTAACATATTTATTTTTGCATTAATTTGAAGTAAAGTTCCATTTATGCTTAAATCTTGATTATTTTAATATTAAGATTCTCTCTCTTCCAAAATGATTCAAATGAGGTGCCCCTCTCAAATTCTTTTCTCTAAATGATTTCAAGAATCATGAGGGACCCTCTTGAAGTGGTATTTTGCATATTGAACCCTAGGTTTTGAGTAAATTGCACATTACACCAAAACTAAGTTTTAATGCACAAATATTGCTCAGCGAGCTCTATCTTGGTGCTCAAGCTTGTGGAAGTCATACCACTGCATCATACTCATTCCTATGATGCTTCAACATCTGAGGAACATTTTATCATGTACAATTTGCAAGTTAACCCCTCAACTTGGGTAATTTATACTTTAGTCCAAAAACTAACAAAACATTATTTCAACATTATTCAAAAAGGACTATAATTGAAATATAAGTTCCTCTTGAGCCTTAATTAATTTTCAAAAGATAAGAGCAAGCATATAATCAACCTCATTAAGCAAAACATCTAGGGTTAACACATAACCCAGGTCAGGGATGTTACAGTGTTGTTCCTCCTCAGTGTCTTCCTATAGGAAACTTTTACATATTCGTTCAAAAAATTAAATCAGTTGTACAATTGAATTACACATAAGATTGCAAATAATTTTATTATATAAAATAACTCCAAAAATATCAATGATACTACATTAATGTAATATTATGTCTCTTTTTCTTTTATCAAAGAGAAATAATACCAACAATAAAATATCCATATCACCCAAACATAAGGAAATCTCAACAGAGTTGAAACACCACATATATCAAACCAAACAACCCATATATAAGGTGAAATATGTAGCAACATCACCAATATCATCTCAAACAACACATATATCACATCCGATTCTAGCCTACCAAACCAGTTTGGATGACTATATCATACCAAAATAATATTTACATCACATCATAAGTAACATATACATAACAAAAGACATCATCACTGTTACCTAATCATCATCATCATCTATGCCTCAGTCCCAACTATGTTGGGGTCGGCTACATGGATCCTTCGTTTCCATTCAGTTCTATCATGGGCCATATTTTGATTGAGATGTAGAGATTCAAAATCTCTCTTTATAAGCTCATCCCATGTTAATTTAAGCTTTCCTCTTCTTCTATTTATTATACTTGACTCAATAGTATTGTTTCGTATAAGCGCATCAGTCGGTTTGTGTTGCACATGTCCATACCATCTGAGTCGGTCCTAAATAATAACTAAATTCTAGTACAACATGATTATCATAATAACACATATATCACATCAAGTAACTAAAATATGTAGCAACATGACATATATTATACCGAAACAACAGATAGCACTTTCCAATCAGACCAATATCCCATAAATATAAGTATATAAGTATGCATAATCAATTTTTGTTTGATTTGTAAATCCGCACCTGATCCAAATTTAAATTCATACACATATTCTTAAGACCAAATCCAACACGGAACGTCACACCCGAAGTCTAGTTCTGATTTTTTTTAGCCGGACACAATTGGGCTTACTTGTTTCAGACACATTTTTATAGCACTACGTCCACATCTTACAGCTCCTCCAACATCGATTGTGCTAAACTTCCAAACCTAACAACTATAAAAAGAAGATGTGTTGCAGTGCGGAAACTGCTACGAGGCAGCTAACACTACGACTATAAATACATCCTTATAGAATGTACAAGATTAAACTAATAATTCAAAATAACAAAATGTTAAAGTATATATAACATTGCTGACGACATTTCATATATAATAATACAATAGCAATCGTATTTAAAAAATCAAAAGTAAAATTGTATTTCAAATTCCTACCTTAATCTTTCTTATAGTCTAATTAGATCACACGACAAATAATTTGTAATCACAAAAAGTATTAAAAATATTGCATCCGAATCCTTCTATACCATTATATGAGTGCTTTGTTAAAACAAATGATTAATTCGTAATTAAGAATATTAAAAATATATATAATACAACCCACGAGTTTTTTTAGTATGGTACAGATTGAAATATAATGACTATTAGGGAAAAGTGTACAAGCAGTCCCGGCAAACGGAGTCGTCATTGAGCAGGATAATGAATCTGCTATGCGCCATTCTGAGAATCAAATGTGTTGCGGTGTGACGCCGAGCGAGTCGACGAGAAAATTAATTGGGCCGGCCTCTTTATTTGCCAAGTTGTCATCTAAAATCGACGGAGGGACGCAGCCGCTCCTCCGGCCATCTTACAAAAAATGCTTCGGAAGAAGGTCCCAAGGAAGCTCCTACCTATGAATGAAATGGCCACAACGACACAAAGCCCAAGTCCGTTGAGCCCGGCTCGATGCCTGCGAAATAACAGCTGCGATTTTAGCCCAGCCTAATGGATCACCCTACACACAAGCCTGGGTCGATCAAAGTGGTGTGGGTCTTTCCGGGCGGTTGTTCTTGTTTTATTCGTTCGTCACTTCTCAGGCCGCTGGGCCTACGATTGTCTTGTTGTGTTGGTATCTTTTTGTTTCGTCGTCTCGGAATCTATTTAGAGTCCAATACATATCAAGTAAGAAGCAAATCGAGTTATTCAGGACAGGGAGCGCATCAATTTTTTGGAATTTCTATAGTGTGTGGCGTGTTGGCAATTGATTAAACCATCAACACGGCCTGTTGATCCGAGTTATCCTTTCCTCACACGACTGGAAGAATCTCGGCATCAAACCTATTAATCATGCTCTCGGATTTCTCATTAAGATGTAGTCTGCGGAGTTATACTCTATGAAGAAAAATGCTAACCAAAACCACCATTTGCTGTCAGCTGCAACACGTCGTTTTCTCAAGTAGGCTTTAAATACAGCACGGAGACGGGATACTGCATTAAAAAACGGCATCTTTGACTATCTACAAAGAAGCCGCCTTATTCTGTTTTTTTAATCGAATCAAGTATTAATTCAATTCAAGCGAATTTACAACAAGACGGAATTTCAAATCTTATCATGAATTAAGTAGGGATAAATTACCATTAATGTAGTATGTGTGTGTGTGTGTGTGTGTGTGTGTGTGTATATATATATATATATATATATATATATATATATATATATATATATATATATATATATATATATATCTGAAAAGTAACTATATGGTCAGAAAATAACTCTATGGATAAAAAAGTAACTATACGACTAAAAAGTAAAATCGGACAAAACACACAACAATTATATATGTAATTGTATATTTGTTATGATTGTAATAAATGTAAATATTTATGTACGAAAAGTAATAATTTACAAGGTAAAGTAACCCTCTACACGTGTAAAGTAAGAGACTCCCAAAAAAGTAACCAAAAGATGGGACATGTATATATATATATATATATATATATATATATATATCTACATATATATACATATATACATATATATGTATATATATGTATATATATATATATATATATATATATATATATAGAGAGAGAGAGAGAGAGAGAGACCCTTAACAAGTTAGTTTGATTCAGTTTGGTCCACTTCACAGAAAGAAAAACATTTGGCCTATTTCTAGAGCGTTCGAATCGATCAGATTGCAGTTCGCAAGTCTAGTTGATCCAATCAGTTAGTCCTGTGGGAATGTACCTATTTTGAAGATGTAATTAGGAATACAAGTCGTAGTTCCACCACCCTTTCCAAGTTGACATATGAAAATGTTGACCTCCTTTGATTTGAGGGAGCAATGGAGCCTCTGACCATGACGAGTACTGTTATGCCTCGAAGACTCCTAGTCCTATTCCTAGTCCTACATGGCGTGGCAGTCATATTTTGGGTCTTGCCTTGGTTCGAGTTCAACCCATGTTCCTACTTAGATTTAGATTAGTATTCCTATTTAGAGTTGTAGATGGCTCTATCTTCATACAACTTGGAATCCTATTGTGTACTCGACTCCTATTAGGATTGTTTATTCTTAGTTGAAGCCTTCTGACATGGAGCCTATAAATAGGACCTTAGGGACATGAGATATTTTTGTACTGAGAAGTGCCAATGTATAGTGTTGTACTGAAGAGAGTTCTCTCTCTTCTTTAGGAGTATCTCTCCTTTGTAATCTTCTTATAATAGTGCAATTCTCTCTCCTCCCGTGGAGTAGGTTGTCTAGACCGAACCACGTAAATCCCGTATTCTTTGTTTGTGTGGATTTTTATTCTTATTCTCACTGCATACGTGTTGTTTGTTGTTCTTTCTTATGCACCGACTCAACAAGTGGTATTAAAGCCTCGTGATCAACAAAAATGACGAACAAGTATGACATCGAGAAGTTTGTTCGCACAATCAACTTCGGGTTATGGTAGATCAAGATACGAGGCCTACTGGTGCAATAGGTTGTCGCTAAAACATTGCTAGGAGTGGAGAATATGCCAACTTCATTGACTGCTAAGCAGAAGCAAGAGATGGATGAGAAAGCCCTAACTGCCATCCAGTTATCACTTTCATGGATGGTTCTTGGTGAAGTCACTAAAGAGAAGACCGATGCATATTTGTGGTGAAAGCTTGAATCTCTTTACAAGACAAAGACTCTTCAAATAAAATTGCATCATAAGAAACGTCTATATCTACTGTGCATGGCTGATGGTACATCTATCCGTGATCATATTGATCAATTCAACTCCATCATTATGGATTTAGAAAATATTGACATCAAAGTGGAAGATGAAGATAAAGCATTGATTCTTTTATGCTCTCGTCCCCCTTCTTACAAGCATTTTCATGAGACTGTTGTCTATGGCAAAGATTCCATCAAACTAGAAGAAGTAATCTCTTCTCTCGTGTCTAAATCCTTGATGGATAAGGAATTGGTTGTTTTTTCCAATGGAAGTCACACAAAGGCTATTCATGTAAGGAGTCTATCAAAAGAGAAAGGTAATAATGAAGAACACACTCGATCTATATCCGTGCCTGATAACAACAAGTCATGTAAATAATACAAAAATAAGGGTCATACAATTGAAGAGTGCTTCAAGTTGTTGAATAAGTAGAGGCGGAAGACAAAGACCTTTAAGAACAACCTGGTGGTGCCAATATCGTACAAGAAGTTGACGCTTTAGTTCTCATGGCATCCTCTACTTTAAAATATCATAATTCATGGATTCTTGATTCCGATTGTTCCTTTCACACGTGTCCTAGAAGTGACTGGTTCTCCATATATATTGTAGTTGAAGGTGGAGTTGTTATTATGTCAAATGATTCTACCTGTAAAACTATTAGAATTGGATTTGTCTGCATCAAGATATTTGATGGTGTTATTAGAACCATCTCCAATGTCCATCATGTTCAAGACCTTGCTAAAAATTTCATCTCTCTAGGAAAACTTGAAGAAAAAGGTTTTCCGCATGCTGCTAGAAATGGAATCATGTCTGCTTATAAAGATAAAACTATTGTGATCAAAGGTCAAAGAAAAACTGAAAATATATATTCACTTATTGGTGAAACTGTCATTGGGACAACTGTTGTTTCTTCTTCATCCACTTATGATCTTGACAACACCAATTTGTGGCATATGAGACTTGGTTACATGAGAAAGAAAGGTCTTGATATGTTCTTGAAGAAAAATGATTCTGTTACTATTTCTGATACATGTCCATTTCCTAATGTCACCAAACAGGTGGAGCTAGAGGTTGATGATGTGCCATCATCACTATATGGTAGTTTGACACCTACTGCAATTAATCAAGATACCTCAGATAATGTTGAAGACAAGGTACCTGATGCACAACCCTATAGTGTTGCTCATGCCAGAGAAAGAAGACATATTAGGCCACCATAAAGATATTCAAATTATATTGTTGCTTATGTTTTAGCTACTACATAGTAGATTAGTGTTGTTGGTGAGCCATGTAAGTACATTAAAGCTGTGGTGTCTCTAGATTCTGCTATGTGGGTTGCTGCTATGAATGAAGAGATGGAACCTCTTCATCGAGATCGTATTTGTGAGCCTGTCAAGACTTTTACTGATAAGAAGATCATCAAAAAAGGTTGTCCTATTGATATGATGACAAAGCCATTACCAGTTTCCAAGTTCAAGACTTGCTTGGACTTGGTTAGCCTTCACATTTGACAGTAATGCCCTTAGGGACTGGAGGAGAAGAAGATTGCTTTTTTTTATTGCAAGATGTTGACTTTGAGTCAAGGAGGAGATTTGTTATTCCACGAAGACTCCTAGTCCCAATCCTAATCCTACATGGTGTGGCAGTCCTATTCTGGGTCTTTCCTTTAGTTTGAGTCCAACCCATGTTCCTACTTGGATTTAGATTAATATTCCTATTTGGAGTTGTAGATGGCTCTATCTTCATGCAACACAGACTCCTATTGTGTACTAGACTCCTATTAGGATTGTTTATTCCTAGTTGAAGCCTTATGGCATGGATCCTATAAATAGGACCTTAGGGGCATGATATTTTCTTATACTGAGAAGTACCAACGTACAATGTTATTCTGAAGAGAGTTCTCTCTCTTCTTTAGGAGTATCTCTCCTTTGTAATCTTCTTGCAATAGTGAAATTCTCTCTCCTCCCATGGAGTAGGTTGTCTAGAATGAACCATGTAAATCCCACATTCATTGTTTGTGTGGATTGTTATTCTTCTTCTCATTGCATATGTGTTCCTCGTTGTTCTTTCCACTGTGTCGACTCAACAAGTACTTAATTGAGATAGTCATCATGAAGGCATCGACATACATTTGCTTCAAACTAGGCCTATTGAATTAGAGATAATAGTGGTTTGGTTTGATTGATCCAATTGACCCAAATTTACTTCAAGTTAGAATTGTTAGCTCCAAGTAAAAAAACAATTTGTTTATTAAACCTATATAAACACCCCAAAAAAGTTTCTACTTTGAATCCTATGGCATGGGAATACAAAGTCCTTAAAATATTTCTTAAATTATGTGATATTAACTAGTAGGTTAAATATCACAATCAAAATTAAGTACTACAAAAAAAATGACACATTATTATGTATATTAATCAATTTATAATTAAAGAAAAGTAATATTCTAACAAGATAGGTAGATCATGTAAAATAATTTCACATAATAGATAGTTCAATATTCCTTAAACTCTGCCCTTAAAAAGGAAACATGATGAGTTGTAGTACTAAGCAATTTTTATATTTCATAATTCAATAGACGTGCAAACACACAAAAAAGAGCTCCAATTAAGTTGGTTTTCTACAACCACACATCACAAATTGGACTTGAGTATATGACATTCTGTACTTTGTAAGAGTTATCTACTACACTCCCTCAATAAGTTGCAATAAAACATCGACTATGTCTACTTTGAATAAAGTCACCAATAAACTAAAGTTTTTCTTTTTAAATTGAGACTTTTAGGTTTGTGTTTGAAGTTGACTTGATATTTATTTTAGGTGTTTGAGTATGGGCTAACTACAAATTAGGTATAAAAAATCAATACCCTGTTGACTCAAGGTCAATTAGGTCAATGTTGACTCACGTCTAAATTGACTAAACCCGTGTTTTGATGATGACTAACCATTCCACATATTGGTGTCTAATGTCTCTACTTGAGTAATTTCAGATTAGGTATAGACACACTCCAATTGCCCTAATTTGCGCATCTCAAATTGGAGAAAAGACAAGTCAAAGTCATACAAGTGCACATTTTTGTAATATGATGTATATCCATTAGAATGATGTTGTAAATCACTTGTAATGATTGTATGACTTGTAATTAAGCTTAGAAAAATATCAGGAACACTTAGATCGAATTTTAGAGCACTTTTAATGCAACTTTGAAAATCAATTACAGGCACTTGTTCGGTCGAGTTTCCCACCCTGAAACTCGACCGATCAACCTTGGTCGATTTTCTGAAGATTGCATCGGTCGAGTTGTGCACTCACAGAACTCGACCGATTGGGTAGTAGGCCAGTTCCATTTGGAATGGTCGGTCGAGTTTCCTCATAACAAACTCGACCGATCATTTCAATATCAGGCTGCCTGCTACTTGATCGGTCGAGTTACACATATAGAAACTCGACCAAATGCACTGTACGGAAAAGTGCAGAAAAGTGTTTCTAGCCGTTGTGGAGTTGCAACAAGTGAAAATAGATCCGTTGCAAGCCACAAAACGACTAGTTTTCGTTCACAAGTGTTCCCAAAGGCTAAGAGGCATCCCCAGCTATAAATAGGACCCCTTGGGCTTCATTCCAAGGTTGAGCATTCACTATGAAGGTTCCTATTCTATAGTTGAGTGATCCTACAGCCTCCTCTCTCTCTCTAAGCTTAATCACTTTC
Source organism: Alisma plantago-aquatica (assembly GCA_963693085.1). Taxonomy (NCBI): domain Eukaryota; kingdom Viridiplantae; phylum Streptophyta; class Magnoliopsida; order Alismatales; family Alismataceae; genus Alisma; species Alisma plantago-aquatica. The sequence continues at coordinate 1,856,173,297 of OY856409.1, forward strand.
TACATCCATTAGAGTGAGTAGGAAATCTGTAAGAGAGCTAGTCTTATATGTATATCTTGTGAGGCTCTCACTTCCACCACCTCCCCTTCTATCATTTGCAATCTTGAAGATGAAGGTTCTCTCTCTTATCCAAGAGAGGTGAAGAAGAACAAGGGAAGGAGTCCCTTGGTGAAGATCAAGGCTAAAGACTTGGAGCTAGAGTGGGTAAGTCCTTGGAGAAGGCAGAAGACTCAAGCTCAAGTGGGTAAGACCTTGGTGGAAAGCTTCTCCGAGTGAAGGTGAAGTTAAAGGCGGAAGATCCAAGAAGAGTGGGTAATTCCTACAAGGCCGAAGACTTGTGCAAGAGTGGGTAAGTCCTTGGAGAAGGCCGAAGACTCTTGCAAAGTGGGTAAGTCCTTGGTAAGGTTGAAGACTCTTTTGTATTGGATAGGTAAGTCCTTTGTTGGTCATGTATTGTAAGTCTTATAAGTGAATAGAAGAGTGCAATTGGTTGAAGTCCTAGAGGTTGACCTCTCTAGGAAAGTGGACTGACACACTTCTAGTTTGAAGTGTGGAACCACTCTAAATAGCTTTTCTAATTGGTGCATGTTCAATCTCTCTTATCCTTGCTATGCTTGATTTAGTTGCACTCAAATTACCTATTTAGCAACCTTATCTTGTCATATATTTTGAAGGTTTAATGAATTTTGTGTAAGTGCTTTCAGCTCTATTCACCCCCCCTCTAGAGCACATAATCACCCATCTAGGATCCAACATACCCAACCTTGTTGAGGTTGAGTCAGGTCTGATCCGATTGAAGGGGTCAAGTTTGATTTTAACATCGCAACAGAAGAGCAGGGAATGCATATTTGTTGATCATTTGTATTATAATGGATCATATGTTTCAAGATATCAATTGTAAATCATCCAAACCATACAAAAATACATATACCTTTTTGAAAAGCATATAAATTTTATTTTAGTAAAATAATTGAGCAGTATTCTACAATAAACTATTATTTGTAAAAATAAAAAATGATAGTATGATGCAGTTCACTACAATTTCTATTTACATATTCCTTATGGTATTGATATATATGCTAACCACAATATATTTATTGAAAATAATCATGTTTATCCTAGAAGAAATATTTGAATTTGTTTTCATTACAAAAGGAGGGGTATAAAAAGTGCAACACATCAAAACTTGAGAACAATAAATAATGGTGAAGAGGGCACTCTAATTTTGTGTATTTGAGGATAGAACAATATTGGTTGGTACGATATTCATTCTAACAACAAGAATGAATTATCACTATAACAACAAGTCTTTTTGCAAACACAGACATAGATGAAATAATACGAATATAAGCAGAACGTGTTGAATACTCTTTGACATACTCTTCTTGGATCCAATATTACTGGCCATGTCTCGAACATTAGTTCATTCCATAAAAAAGGATTTTGTTCAGTAGGTTAGTGAAATACTAGTTTTAGTAAATGAGGAACCTTACCCCTCATGTACAACCCAATAAAAAAAGTATACTTTTTTCACATATAATATTGACTCCCTTTGTCAAAGTCATGAACATGGATCACATGATATTTGATTCTACACGGTTTAAAATGATGGATGTTTGGATTGATTACTTACAAATCCTATCATATTATGTGTTGACTTTTAGGAAAATGGTAGTCATCTCACAAAACCCTCATAGAAGTTATGAGTTAGTCGATCAATTGTACTCACATGTCGTACACCTATTACAATGAGTCTCACATATATAATTGACTTGAGTGCTCACCTTACATATGTAATTTTCATTATTAGGCGCAATAACTATAGCTCTAACCATCTAGGTTGGTTTTAAAAGATAATTTGGTTTATAGTATACCAAAGAGATAAGTCATGAAAAAATTAGGAACTAAATTCTTTAAACTCCTCTTTCTGTTAATGTCAAACTCAAGATATGAATATTAGACCTAGAGTTTTATACACAACATATTGCATATCAAGCAAACATATTCACATATGAATGCAAGTGTTCTTATAGATAACAAGTGGTCCATGTATCGTTGTCACCAATACATGAATATGATTAGCCATTAAACTATCACTCTCGTCCCTTGGAAAGGTCCTAACACTTATTATTACCACTTCTATACCTAACTAATCCTGTTGAATAAGTAAATTTTTTGTAGTGAAATTATTTTTCTATGCATCCTCTAAGTATACACAGGAAGGCATAGAACATGTACTTTAGGTGATTAATCATCAACACTTGCAATCAAGTTCATAATCATTGTTAGATAAAAATTTAAACATTATTTTCATATATGAATAATATGTATTTAACATGAAGCATCATGTATGATACTCCCCTGCATTTAATAAATAGGAAACGACTTGCCCAAGTAATGATTTTTAGAAAAGAGAAGCAAATAAGAAGGGAATTCAAGATACAATGAGAATAGAAACCCACAAATGAAGCAGAGAGTAAAGGAAACCCTACACCCCTATTGGTGGAATAAACTCTCTCTTGGGATGGATAAAAGGCATCCCAAAACTCACTCTTTGGATCTGAACTAATATAATAGTAATCTATTAGGGAAGAAGATCCATTGTTGCTTTTATTCTTCTACCTCTGAAATCTGATTTTTTCTCCTCATCCACCCATTATCATTTTCCCTTAAAAATTCCTTAAAATGGTGAAGATTGATTTCTCAAATAGTCCCCCCTTTTATTTTATATGTAAGACCACAATTTAGTTTGGAATTCTTCCCAACAATCCCTTTTACCATGTAATTGTTAGTTACACAGTGTAAAAGTGGTTGTTTCTACATAGTGCTTGATTAATCAGTCATCAACATGTTGTGTAATTAGATAATGTGTCGTTTAACATCTAGGTTAGGAAATGGCATTGATTCGTCAACACATTGTGAAATTTCTCAACACATCGTGTAATGGTTCCAAATCTTCTCTCTTTTCTATTGGCTAGGAACACAATCTATAATGTTCTGATTCAGCTAAAATATCCCCCGGTATACATGAGACTTGAAATATTTTTTTTTGGGATCAAATATTTTGACTCTCCACGTGGTATATCATGAAATCAAGGCACATGCAATAATAATCATGAAGAAAATTAGAAACAAACACATATCTTGGCAATATTTGTTGTCAAACCAAAACAATCAATAAGCGTGTAGTTAAGCCGATAAAATACAATATAAAAAGCACCTATCAAATTCCCCTAAGCTTAAACTATTTTTTGTACTTAAACAATCTAAATAGATGATCAAAATTGAGAACAATAGATGTGAAACTTATGCATCAATCGCAAAAAATGTTGTCTTGCCAGTTCCAAAATTAAATTTGTTTGAGGTGTCAGCAACCCCAACTACATTATTCAAGGTCATAAACTTAATTATCAATTATCAGAGGTCTATTCTAAGTGAGGATATCAAATAAAGAGTAACACAACGTAAATTCATCCCCTATGTCAAACTTTAAAAGTCTAGTTTAGCAAAAAAAATTTATGTGATTCATCAATGCAACATAATGACATGTATATTAAAATCACATGATCTATCACTTGGTTGGTATCATTAAGCTAGCTTGTATGGAATGGTGGTTGGGTCCAATCGACCTTCTTTACTACATACCACCCAACGAATCACGACTAGATGGTAAATACAAGCTAGGTAGGCATACTATGATGTGGTCCTAGCCTCTTTTGTTTGATTTTGTCTAATACATGAATGATCTTGACAAGATTCCTAATTTTTAGATTCAAGTTCTGATATGGTGTTGGTAGAGGTGCTGCCCGATACCCCTCTTGACCTAGAGCTTCGGACAATATGTTGTGGTGGCTGTGATGAACGATACACCCTGGTCCCTGACCTTGTGACGGGCATCACACCACAGCCCTTGCTTTATGACGACTGATAGGTCATGGAAAGGTTGGCTGAACAATAGGTTCCTTGCTGGATGTTTGGGTTGCACCCTTAGGCGTTGCCTCTTGTTGAGTATCCTGCCCGACACACACATGACTTAGATATGGCTTGGTGTCGTTATACCTAGTTGTTTTGGAAACGTTGCTAGCTAGCTCTGTAAGGAGCATTACCCCTTGGTCTTAGCCCTTGTGTGTGGTCGGTAACACTAGACTTGTGGGGTGTTATGCCTTGTTGGGAGCGTGCTGCCCGATATCCCTAGGGCACAACGCGCCGTCACTTGATGTACCCATTTGACTGAGTTGCACGCCTGGACGCCCGATACCACAGTTCCCTGTTGTATAATGTGTCGTTGCATGACATGGCGTTGTGTGTTACACCCTGCACGACACATCCCTTGGACTGAGCTGCACGTTACGCCCTTGAGCTTAGCCGCACGTTTGGATGGGTGTTATTCCCTTGGTTGCCCAATACACCTTAGAGTAGCCCGATACCCTTTCTGTTATGCGCCTAAGTTTTGGGCGATAGGGCAGAATGCCCTGCCCGATACCACCTCTGGTGAGGGTAGTGGGTGCTTTTAGTGAGGGTCATGTTCCTTATGGGAAACGATATGTTAGATGTTGTCCTTGCTATCACGTTTAGTCATGGTGACCCTTGATATGCTTGCTGATAACTAGGTAGTAGTTCACATCTATGTAATTTGACATGATGCTACATCTACTTATGATCATCTTGAATCATTTGTATAATGTTGAGTAAATGATAAGCCTGTAAAATGCTTTGCTTAATGATGATGTGACCTATGTCTGTGATCATAAGTTGAGGCATGATGGATAAAGCATATAATCATCAATGTCACCCTATGTTGATAGAATGGCCTTTCTGTTAAGTCTATGATGATTGTGCATACTAACCATGCAGGTGTTCCGTGCAGTTGCATAGCCAGGTAAAGGGCTATTAGGTGTATATATATATATATATATATATATATATATATATATATATATATATTTATATATATAATTGAGTAACATTGTTTTGACGATTACTCTTGATAATGAGATAATATGTATGATGTGTTTGGTTAAAGTGCTTGGGATTACTACCCCATGATGATGATGTAAGCCTTGAAAGGCAGTGGCAGTATGTGATAAGGGATTGAGATCCCATGGCAATGTGATGATCCTTGAGATGGATCTAGATTATTGGTAGGAGGCCAAGTGATAACATGTAATGTTGGATCCTTGTAATGGATCAGGATGATGTCGATTACAATAAAAGCATATTGTTGAGTTTCATACTGTGTATTTCTGTTATAGTTTGCATGTTATATAACTTGGTTGAATCTTGCAATCCACCTATAATATATTAATTAATCATAGTGGAATATATCATGTAGTTTGCCCTGGCCATAGATCCATCATCGTCAGGAGCTGGTGATGGTGAAACGGGTTCTCCTGCGGGTTAACCTGGAGCGCATATTGTTGAATATGCAAGGTTTCTCCTAGCCTAAAATAGAGAGGGAATTGAGTGTAGCTGCGGTTGCAGACTCGGGATATGTATAGAGCATGGTGAACAGGCCCATGGCTCAGTGTGATAGAGCATGAATGAGTTCATGGCTCAGAGCACGGTGAATAGGCACGTGGCTCAGATATACTAGTGCTGAGACCTGTACCGAGGCGGGCTAGAGGAAGGGTAGCCAATGGAGCTAACCCTGTGGCTGAGGCCACTTAAGCATGAGACTGCGGTCCTGCTTTGGTTCTCGTGCACTGACCATGAGGTGGGAGGTCATGGAGTCCGGCTCTTCCATTGACCTTGTATGGCACCGACTCTGGGTTTTGCAGTCGTCGGTTGGATTCGAGTGGTACAGCTCACTTCCTCAGGGCATAATAATAATACGTAATCTAGCCGAATAGTATTTAATGCTTAAGGGAAAATACGAAACATTGGTTGAGGCCTTGCTTGTGTAGTTGATTCTGTTATACCTTGTAGTTACGTATATGTTCCTCATGTTATGTAATAAGACCTTATCAATCTTATCTTGTTAATCATGTTCCATAAAGGATTACTTGAGTATATGCCTTCCGCACATCTGGTAAGCTTGATGGTATGCATAGCCTTTCCATATAAACTGCTCTTTTTATACCTCTTATCAGTTATCTGTTGTTATTGCTTTTATCATTCTGAGGTTTTGTGGTTTCAGCGAGGAGTTATGTTTCTCGCTGGGACTGTGTGTCTCACCCCACTGGTTTACACCCTTTTTAGGTGTTTGAGCTAGACGTGGTGGTGGTCGTGGAGTTGCGGCCGAGCAGCAAGACGAGCAGTAGAAGGCAAGAGATGGATATGCTGCTATTTTGGATGTTTTGTAGTAAAGTCTTAGAGTCATCCCTATACTCTCAGGTCCTTGGGAGCGTTTGGACGTTGTTTCACAACGTATAGGTGTTGATGTTTTGTATATCCTGCTGCTGGCCGGATATGGGCCTTCATGTATGTATAAACAGGTGGTGAACTCATGTGATGACAGGACAACTGATCTCCCAAGCTGTGGACACGTATTAGATCTTGTAAATATTTATATAACCTATTTCTTTGCAGGATGAGGACCTAAATGTAATAGTTTCTTAGTTTATCCGCTTTTCACAATCTGTTTTAATTAACTCGTGATTTTGCTAATCGGTGGTTATGGTGATTTCCGCACGTTTTCGCGTAATACCTCGATGTCTATGTGATAGTGGGATTTGTTGCCACATTTAGAGTGTATGTATATAGTTCCTACCCACCCCACATTATAGAGAAGATGTATACAAGACCCTACTCACCCCACATTATTTTTGTAGATGTGGTATTTACTACCTACTTGTTGTATTATCTAGTATTTTCACAGACGGAACACATGGATGCCTTATTTATAAACGCTCTTGCTTCATTATTATTTGGTTGTTCATATTCTTTTATGCCTGATTGGGTAGTACTTTACTTTTCTATGGGAAGCCTTTTATACTTGATGTCCTTTATTCTTTTAAATTGCTCAAATATCTATTTAGTAAGCACATACCAGCCTTTGTTGATGTTTCCTTTTCTTCTCTCTTGCTGGGGTATGCTTTCAAGCCTAGGTGAATGACTTGGATGATATGGCATGAAGATATGTACATATCTTAAGGAGTTAAATCTTGGAGAAAAAGTTGTTATGGTTTAGATTTCCCGCTACTAGATCCTTATGATGTACCCTTTATGTAAACCCTTATGGGAGATGATGTCATGGTACTTTTGTAGTCTTATGATAAATTGAATATAGTCAATGTTTTTATTCCGTTGCTAAACTTTGGTGTTATGATACATTCATGCTGAATAAATTCGTTTCATCCCTTTGGAAAAAAATTTATGTTGGTGTTTGGTTTGGGAAATTGCCTTTTTATTTTAGTAGGGAGTGGTTCCCCTCTGGGATCCCACTCCTTACATACACATATGTGTCATGCTATTTTTTATGATATCCAATCTTATATAATGATGTTGCTTAATCCTAACACACTCCATGATGGTGGAGGGTGGTGGTTCTAGGGTGGTTGGTTGATCCTAACCTTGTGGACCCTAATCAGCAAAAATTGGAAACCCTAAACCCTAAACCCTAAAAGGGAACAAGTCTTTCTTATATCTTTATCATGGATGGTTATGATGTTATGTGATTATCTCTCTTGATTATGACCTTCTAACCATGCAGGTGTTGTGGAATTGATGATCCTAGCTAGTGTGTGCTACGATGTCTATGATGTGAGACATGATTGAATATGTCCTTGTGAGGCATGCTGATTATACAAGTGATACAGGAATATGGTGGTTGGGTCTTATGACCTAACAATAGTTATTTTTTTGACATGAAAGGATTTTTGCAGCAGATAGATTGAAGGATCGATATCCCATGGCATGTCTCTTTGTTGATAATGTTGTGAATGGAAACAATACATGCATCATTTGATGATAGTGTGAGAATTTCACACCCTATATGTTTTATCTACTGGAGGAGTATTATGCCCTTATCTTTGTATAATTTGCTATGATTTTATACATTGTAACTTTATTGATGCTAAAAGACACTTAAATGACCTAACTAACCAAGTAGAACCTAATCATGTAGCTTTGCCCTGTGCCATAGATCCATTCAGTGTCAGCACTTGCTGAATAGTGAAACGAGTTTAACTCGGAGAACATATTTTTGAATATGTGGGGGTGAGGACGAATATCCCCTTATGTCCAGGATATATGAGACAACCATGCATGAGTTGGTCTCCTGGTTGTTGACCTAGAGGTTATACATTTTCCATATTTTGATAATGACTTAACCATTCCATTCATATGTATCTAACATGTTTGTTCAAGATTGATTTCAGACTTTAGGTACATGAAAATGATCAAATTACACAAGTTGTAGCTGGTTAAAGTTCAATTCAAATGCAATGCAAGTGTGCCAATTGTAAAATCACTTCAAACGACTTTAGAAAAATTTTGTAATCACTTGTATTGATGATATGACTTGTAACTAAGATGAGAAAAATATGTGGGAGACTTTATATCAAGTTTTAATCACTTTTCAGTCAAATTAGAAAATTGAACACATGTTGATCGGTCAAGTTGCAATCTCGACCGATCCTATGACCAATTTTCTGAAGATGGCTGATCGATCGAGATGTGCATTCACAGAACTCGACCGACCGACTCATTACGCAAACTCAATTTTAGATGATCAGTCGAGTTCCCCAGAATAAACTCGACCGATAGTTTGAAAATTGGCTTTGTCTTTTAGTTGATCGGTCGAGTTACCTTTTTGAAACTCGCGACCGAATTCACTTTACAAAAAATGTAGAAAAAGTGATTATAACCGTTGGTGACTTGTTTGGGCGAAAGTAGATGTGTTGCCTTGTGCAAAAAAGGGCTATATTTTGACCCTAAGTGTTCCCCAACTCAAGGGAGCACCCCTAGCTATAAATAGGACCCCTTGGAGTTCATTTCAAATTTGCTCTTTCAATACATTCAAGGTTCTTGCTACAGCTGAGTGTGCTACTACTCCTTGAGCCCCTTTCTCTCTAGTTTACACTTCATTTCGTGATTTGTGAGTGAGTTAGGCATATTGTAAGAGATCTCTACTCTTGTGCATGTAAATCTCTCATCTTATCCTACTTCCCTATCCCCTTCCTACATGAAGAAAAGGTGAAGCAAGCTCTATCGAGTGAAGAAGGAGCTATAGATGGTCCTCTTCAACATTGATGAAGAGGTGGTGACCTTCTCCAGGTGACAGAGAAGTCAAAGACAGAAGTTTCAAGAGGTGTGGCAAAAGTCCTTCAAGGAAGAAGACTTGAGCTTGAGTTGGTAAGACCTTGGTGAAGGTTGAAGACTCTTACTAAGTGGGTAAGTCCTTGGTAAGGTGGATACTCCTTGTGCTTGAATGGGTAAGCCCTTTGGTGGTGTTGTGTTGTAACTCATATTGGTGATAATATAGAGAAAAGCACTTGTAAAGTCCTAGAGGTTGACCTCTCTTGGTAGTGGGCTGACTCATTTCTAGTTTGAAGTGTGGAACCACTCTACATCCCTTTTTCAAGTGCTTGCTATCAATCTCTCTCATCCTTGCTATGCTTGTTAGTTAGGACTTCATATTATACTTGAGCTTTCGATTTTAGTTTGATATAATTTGAAGGTCTAATCTATTTTGTGAGAAATTTTGAAGCTCTATTCACCCCCACTCTAGAGACCTAGATCCAACACTGGTGATATCTGATACATGATTGGTTGTAGGATATACCTTGGTAGGAGTGTGGTTGTGGGCCATAGCTCAGTTTCACTAGAACCGTGACATGTACCAAGGAGGGCTAGATTTGTACAACTGGACTATATGTCAGAAGCAGTTTGACTGATGATGTCATTGTAGGTTCACTCATACTGCCTAAGGGGGTGAGGTCATGGATTCCAACTCTTTCATAGACCATGTATGGAACCGACTATGACTTAGTAGTGGTTGGTTGGATTTGAGTGGTATGACTCAAATCCTCAGGGCATAATAAAATATGTAATCACCCGTGTAGCCTACTCGCATAGGATCAAATATGGGAATATTGGATGGGGTCTTGCTTGTTTTTGTACAATATAGTTAGTAGTGAATTTACATGTTCTTCATATGCCTTTTATGATCATAAGATGTTTCACAATCCAATTGCAGTTTCTTATTCTGTTAGTAATGATTACATGCTTATCATAGTTGTAACCGTAATGTTGTTTTTTAATCATCCTACATGTGCTAATAATAGCATTGGTGGAGAGTCATATCTCCCACTGAGATTTAGAATCTCACCCTGTGGGTTCCCTACATCTTTTTAGGTGGATGTGTACGAGGAGGTAGAGATCGTGCAACTGAGGTTGAGTAGCAGCAGGAAGGAAAGTAGCTGACAAGGTTGGAAGTATTGTTGGTGGTCTTTTTGTTGTTAGAGTCCTAGAGTCGTCCCTATACGCTCAGGTCTTTGGGATGGTTTTTGGGCGTGTTTTTTCAATGTGTTTCGATATGTGGTTTGACATGTATGTCTTTTTCATGTGTGTGTGTCTATATATATATATATATATTTATATATATATATATATATATATATATATATATAGAGTAAGTCTTCAATGCCCGCGCGGGTAACAAGGCTTTAATACCCGTGCAAAGTAGCGGTGACATGCTATGTAATTAAATCTAAATTATATGTAATTGTTGGAGTAGCGGTGGCATCTACAATAATTATACATAAAAGTAAATCACGTATGAATGGATTAGCGGTGGCATATTTTGTAATTACGCAAAATTTAGTTATTATATAGAAAGTCAATCACGTATGCATGGATTAACGGTGGCATCTTTTGTAATTACGTAAAAGTAAATTACGTATGTTATAGAACAATGTTTATGTCATTTTTTATTCAAAATCCAGTACGATGGGTGTGATGTCATTATTTTTATCTAGACGACAAATAACTATGAGTGCATTGCACTAGTGGGAAAAGTAGCTTTAGAAATTGAGGCATCTATGTTATGTAAATAAAAAAAATAAATACGAACTAGAGTAACCCTGAACATATTAGTGTTTGAAAATACTGTAATATAAATGAGTTAATTGTATTAGACCGTAGATATGTTGTAATTTACAAACAAAAATTGTAATAAGTAATAAACTTTATGAAGATTACAATCTACATTACAGAAATGTCTAGTGATGTTACTTTGTAACAAGGACCATAGATATGTTGTAACAAGGACCGTATGTATATTGTATATTAAAGAAACTGTAACCAAGATCGTAGATATGTTGTATATTATAGAAACTGTATAATACAGTCTACATTTGTAAACAAATATAATCAAGATTACAAAATGTCATCCTTGTTTATATTTATTTTCTTTCCATTACAAATTATCAGTTCTGATTACACACCTTTCTTTCTTATTACAAAATCCCATCTTACTTTACTTGTCGCTATAATTCAGTATATGTCGTCACAATACACATTACATTATAGTTTTTGGAATTACAAAATGTTTATTTTAGTTACAATGTGTTCTTTCGTATCACATTTTTTCTACGTGTATTATATTTACTCTTTGCTATTTACTTTATTTCAGATTATATGTTCTAATTACAAAATGTCATCCTTGTTTATGTTTGTTTCCTTTCTCTTACAAATTATCTGTTTAGATTTGTAATACACTGGAAATGTTGTAATACAAACGAGTAATTTGTACATTCCGTAGATATGTTGTAATATACAGACATAAACTCTAATATGTAAAAAGAGTCTAAATTATCTTGCTAAGAAGGAATATGAAATAAACTTCAAATATCGATTGTCATCCTTGATTACAAATTTCTCATTCTCATTATGGATTCTCAGTTCTCATTACAAAATATAATTGTCGTTGTAATTCACTATACGTCGTCAGAATATCACTTGTTTACTTGTTGCTATTTCATATAATTATTGTCTTTGTAAGGACAAATGATATAATGTAATGAGAACAGAGAATCTGTAATGGAAAGGAGAAATTTGTAACTAATCACGTTACATAATGCAATCTGGAAGTATCATTTCTCTTAGACAGTGGAATTTGATGCATTCAGATTTGTATTACAAAATGCCACTCTTGATTACATATGTTTCATTTCGATTACAAATTATCTATTTTGATTACGGACATTTATTTCTTATTACAAAATGTCAACTTTCTTTACTTGTCATTGTAATTCACTGTACGTCGCCAGAATGTCACTTGTTTACTTGCTGCTATTTCTTATAATTATTGTCTTTGTCAGGATAAATAATATGTTGTAATGAGAACATAGAATCTATAATGGAAAGGAGAAATTTATAACTTAAAATGACATTACGTAATACAATCTGGAAGTATCATTTTTCGTAGACAGTGGAATTTGATGCATTCAGATTTATATTACAAAATATCATCCTTGATTGTATATGTTTCCTTTCCATTACAAGTTGTCTATTTTGAAAATAGACATTCTGTATAATTATAAAATGTCATCTTTCTTTACTTGTCGTTGGAATTCACTATACGTCGTCAAAATGCCACTTATTTACTTGCTACCATTTCTTATAATTATTGTCTTTGTAATGATAAATGATATGTTGTAATGAGAACAGAGAATCTGTAATGGAAAGGAGAAATTTGTAACTAAAGATGACGTTACGTAATATAATCTGGAAGTATCATTTTATTTCCCATGTGTTTGCTTATCTCACAAAAGGACACTACTATGATAGTTTTAGACTCGTTAAATTAGGCATGAGTATACTTCAAGATTGGTACGTGATGAGATAGAAAATAATTATTGTGTTCATACCTTTTTCTCTATGGGGATCAGATTCAACGTGATATATGAATTCGTGAGTAATATAATAAAATATCCCAATCTCATCCTCACATCTCCCATCGTGATCCTTTTTTTTTTAACTTTTCTAGCAGATGCAATCAGAAATAAAGACCCGGTCAATAAAGCAAAGTCAAATACGTTTGGAATAATTACAACGTGTGCCACCGGACCAATACTTACCATTTAATTACAATTGTGTGCCACCGTTTCTTCAACACGGGTAACTAGGCCTATCTACCCGCGTGGGCAGTAAGTGAATAGCCATATATATATATATATATATATACATATATATATATATATATATAAACTAAGATATGTTTTCTTATAATAGGTTGATGGCATACATGGTAAGTACCTTGTAACATGAAAGGACTCACATACAAAGGTTCTTGCTTCTTGGATTTTTTATGAAAATAGTTTTAATTTCCAGTATTTTCTGATAATCTGTTCGTTTAAGTCTGTTTTCGCGGTTAGTTTTGAGTTATCTTGTGGTTTGTGGCGTGGGGTGTCACAGTATTAGTACTACCATATTTAAATTTCATGCTAATATAGAACCATGTACTATTTTTCCTTATTGGCTTGCACGAGAAGGGCGAGATAAATAAATAGCCTCATGTCTCCCCCCCAAACAAAAGTATTTAGGTATCCAATTTAAGCAACAATTGACTGACTGGACTCTGAACCAACCAGTTCAAGTTCTGAACCGATCTGCTGGAGTGTCAGGTTGATTGAAATTGCATTGCCTGAATGTTGTTTGATATGTGGCATGAACGACCGGTTCACTGAGTGACCCAATCGGCTCAAGATCCCAAATGTTGGCGTCATATTGTGCATTAAATTAGATAATAATTGCCAATATAATTGTCAACCGATCGATTCACATGTGAACAACCGTTTCTCTACTCGCAGGTTGTAAATATTCATGAAATTCCGTCCCATTCGACTCCCACTCATAGTGGGAATCCTGACCCTTACCCTCCTATAGATAGAGGGGTATAAGGGGCCTCTCATCAATTGACTCCGACAATTGTTGTCTTCTCTAATTGTGATAGCCAAGAGAATCTGAAAAAATCTTACCCGATAAAGGGAGAGATAACAAGAGAGAATGATTGTGGGAGAGCAATTTGATGCTAGTACACCAACTAGAAAGGGACAATTCTTTCCTATCTGTTCTTCTAGAATGACAAGAGTTCCCCGAGGTCCGTGTGAACTATTATAGAGGAGAGGAGGTTGTTGTCTGCCGCTCGGAGAACAAAGTCAATTGCTATTTGTGGTGAACAACCAGGAGGCCGATGCAGACATTGTCTTGGTGCAACTTGAAGAACGGCACATGCTACAACGAGAGAATTTTCACTGGACTTGTTTCAGGACCAGGTATAACCTCGTAACTATTTTTCCCATTACATAATTGTTGACACGATCTACTGTTTAAAGAGAAATATGACAATCGAATTTGTATTTCCGTTGCTTGATCTGTCACCATATTTCCTTACAGTGGTATCAGAGCCACATCAGTTTACTATATTTTGGGATTTAATCGATATAATCAGAATTAAATTTTCATGGCCCACCACCTTCCGCAATGTAGAATTTTTATTATATCGTTGCCTAGTAAACAGGCGAAGGCACGACTAACGTGTTGTTATAAGTAGTCAATTTATTCAATAAACATAGAAATGTGATATTGGGAGGCAGAATGGGGGCAAAATAGAAAACACCTTGTTATTTTGTGTACTAAACAACAAAATAGAGGAGTTAGCACACAAAAACAATAGAGTGTCTTCAATTTTCCTCTCATCCTCCCATTTTCCATTAACATACATATGCAGTCTTACATATTGGTTTTTTTCCTAATTTCCTAAATTTAGGTGAGGCACCTATGCCTTGCTCCGCAACTATGCATGAGGCTGAAGACTCCGATCTCCTCCTCCTCCTGCTTATCTCCGGCGGGCTCTTTCTTCCTTCCCGGCCCGGTAAGCACAGCGTCGGCCCCTTGCCTCTACCGTCTAGCACAAGGAAAACGACCCTAAAATAACATTGGTTCCACCTAACCCCACTGCGAGATAACAAGTTTCCTCGTCAGTCACCCCATGCCGTGCTGTTCCCCACCAGACCTGCCATATTTGCTTTCCCGGCGTCCTGTTCACCCCCCTGAGTCCGGTCGCCGGTTTCACATCGGAGAAGGCCGGTAGCGTGCTCAAACAGCTGCGCCGCCCTCTAAAACCGCCGCGATAGTCGTAGTTACACACGTCCAGAGTCTCAGTCAGCAAAGACTCAGTCGGGCGTAACGCCGCTGTCGTGGGCTGGTGCAATAATTGATCCGATGACAAATACTTTTATTAAACACAGTTGTCAATGGACGTCGACGGAAGAGGTGTGGACTTGCGACTAGTCGTCCAATCCCCTTTTAGTTTTCTTCGGGTGGAGCTACCACTAAGCCAGAGCAAGAGGGAACGGGATCGGAATCTTAGCCGCCTTGGGTGGAATCCTCACTGCCGTATATAATTGCGAGTTTGACCTTGATTAGCTGGTTCAGTAGCTAGCCCCACTTGTTAATTAACGCATTCTATCCTAGATAAGGTGATTCCCAGACCCGGATGCACATGTGAATCAGCTGGCTTTTTTGTTTGTTCTTCCTCTCGAGGCAACTGCAAGCGCCCTTCCTCGAGAAAAAAGTAGCTACCAAGCAGAGTGAAGACGACAAACCGGTTGTTTGTGGCTCTGGAACATCATCATCTTCTTCCTCCTCCATGGAATGAAAAAGACCAATTGATTGCCCCAGTCACTTGTAGCTGTGGATCCCTTCGGCCGTGCTAGCTAGAGATTCGAAATGGGAGATCTAGCCACCACCGACCGCCCCTCTCCGCCCCCTCACCGCCCATCATTCATCTCCCGCCTCAACGCCGCCGTCGCGTCCTCCAGGGTCGGCAGGCACTTCAAGCTCTCCGTCCGGAACACGACCTTTACAACGGAGCTCCGAGCCGGCACGGCCACGTTCCTAACCATGGCATACATCCTGGCAGTCAACGCCTCCATCCTAACGGACTCCGGCGCAACCTGTACAGTCAACGACTGCCTCAACCCTTCCCCGACCTGCAAGTTCCCTCCCGCAGTCGACGCCGGATACACCTCCTGCCTCGCCCGCGTCCGGCGCGATCTGATAGTCGCAACCATAGGGTCCTCCATCATCGGGTGCGTCATCATGGGCCTCTTCGCGAACCTCCCCATAGCTCTAGCTCCAGGGATGGGGACCAACGCATACTTCGCCTACACCGTCGTCGGGTTCCACGGCTCAGGGAACCTCCCTTACAAGACCGCCCTTGCCGCGGTCTTCCTCGAAGGTATATTCTTCCTCTTGATCTCTGCTATCGGGTTCAGGGCGAGGCTGGCCAAGCTCGTCCCGAAGCCCGTACGAGCGGCGACTTCTGCTGGAATCGGGCTCTTCCTGGCCTTCATCGGGCTACAGAACAACCAGGGTGTCGGCCTCGTGGCGTACAGCGCGTCCACGCTCCTCACTCTAGGCGCGTGCCCGAGGTCCGCAAGGGTGTCGCTGGCGCCGGTTATGACAAACTCCAACGGGACGGTGTCGCTGATACCTGGCGGGTCTATCTCCGGAGGGGTCATGTGCCTCAACGGGCGGATGGAATCGCCTACCTTCTGGCTTGCCGTCGTCGGGTTCGTAATCATCGCCTTCTGCCTCATGAGGAACATCAAGGGGGCAATGATCTACGGGATAGTCTTCGTCACCGTCGTGTCGTGGTTCCGTAACTCCGAGGTCACGGCCTTTCCGAGGACGCCCACCGGGGACGCCTCGTACTCCTACTTCAAGAAAGTCGTCGACGTACACAAAATCGAATCAACTGCTGGCGTCCTCAGCTTCAAAGGGATCGGGAAGTCGCAGTTCTGGGAGGCGCTGATAACTTTCCTCTACGTTGACATCCTAGACGCCACGGGGACGCTCTACTCCATGGCGCAGTTCGCCGGGTTTGTAGATCCGGCCACTGGGGATTTCGAGGGCCAGTACTTCGCGTTCATGTCCGACGCCGCGGCAATCGTTACCGGGTCGCTGCTGGGGACGTCCCCTGTCACGGCCTTCATCGAGTCATCTACTGGTATTCGGGAAGGTGGGAGGACCGGGATGACTGCCGTGACTGTTGCGCTTTACTTCTTGTTAGCTTTCTTCTTCACGCCGTTGCTGTCGTCGATCCCGGCGTGGGCGGTGGGGCCGCCGCTGGTGCTCGTCGGAGTCATGATGATGAGGGCTGTTAAGGAGATCGATTGGGAGGACATGAAGCAGGCGGTGCCGGCTTTCATGACCCTTATCTTGATGCCGCTTACCTATTCTATCGCCTATGGCCTCATCGGCGGCATAGGCACCTATATCGTCCTTCAGTCCCTAGATTGGGCGTCCACTCGAATATACACTACTTATTACAAGAAGAAGAAAGGTCTGAGAGGAAGCACCAGACAGGCCATCGTCAACACAGCTGGAGCGACGGCCGGTCAGCAGAGCATAGCTCCAACTATCAGCAGTACTGGTGCCAATAACAGTAACGCGAGTAGAAAGGAGGAGCTCGACGTCTAGATCATTTTAGCAGGTGTCCACATTTTCTGTCCCAATTCTTAAACTTTTAACTTTGTTTATAGGGTGGTTGTAAATCGACAGCTACTTGCTCTTGCTCCGCAATGGAGATGTAGATAACGAGTAGGATAATTTACGCTCACCTTACCTAAAAAGCCTAAATTCCACTTATTGACCTACTCACGTGGACGCACTACGAACCAGTCCCCCGAAACCAATTATCAAAGGGACCTGCTATGCGCACCATTAATCCACACTCGGTTTGTTTTTATTGTCTTTATACATCGATCGATAAAGACAAAAGTCATGGAACAAATCAATTTCTCTTCTTTCTGTTTTATAGAATGTATAAATATAAATGCAAAATAAGTATAGATTTGCATGTGATTTTTGGTATGTGTATATCTCACTGTCAAATTAGAGAATAAGTCCACCCACTGCCAAGAAACGGTTTCCTCCAGGAAAAGTTATGGCTAACTCCCCAAACTCAAGCATTGTATACCGGCAGCGAGGAGGACCATATCCTTGTTTGTGAACAATAAAATCCCGAGCATACGGGAAAACACACAACTGTATTATTGCTGCAGTTACTAGCCATTAATTAATTTTGTACTCGGTCCGTTTGTGGTATTATTTCCAGTAGAGCGATGACGTACATATAAACAGATACGCTCAAATTTGAGTATCAATGAGACACCATAAATTGTCAGAGTTGACTACTCGGTCCGTTTGTTGTGGTATTTCCGGTAGAGACGCTCAAATTTGAGTACCAATGAGACACTATAAATTGTCAAAGTTGACTACTAATGAGTTTTATGATTTTTTGAAGTTCACCAACCAAATTTGATTATATTAATGTTTCGTCTGAAAAAGCAGATGCTGTAGTAGACTTTCACAGTAGACAACTCCCTGATGGCCGACGCCGGACGGCATACTGATTTGCCAAAGTGAGGATATACTGTTTGGTGAATGGTATACCGTCTAAGTAATACACTTGTATCGATCGGAAGGTAGTTAAAACAACAAATTTAAAATACCAACGCCAACGAGATGCCTATTTTTTATTTTTACTTATTGAATCTTTTTTTGCTTAACCAAGTTCACAAAAAAATAATGATAATTTGGTAAGTACTCATCACTATCTAGATTGTTTTTTTACACACGAAAAAAAAAATAACACCAATTTTATCTTAGTGCTATCTAAACACAATGGGAATCCCTACGACGATCAGTTACGGGTGCGCATTGCACTAAACTTAAAAAACAAATTGAAACATCCCGTCTAGTCAGATTTTGACAAGTAGTGCGGTCAAATTTGATGTGAAAATTCCGTATATGGATCTTATGTAGCCTGCCTATAGTCTGGTCACTAGTTAACCAATCAAACAAAACCTAACCAGAAAACATATAGTAGATATATTGAAAGATATATATACACACACACACACACACATATATATATATATATATATATATATATATATATATATATATATATATATATATATATATTCAAAACAGTATTATATATGTACTCTTATAACATCCAATTAAACATCACAATATGATTAACCAAGTAGTGAATTGGGCTAGCGGCCCACTGCACTCTCGCTTTGGTGATTAGGGCGTAACTCCTCGTGTGCGGCGGCGACTTGGGGGAGGGGTTTTGGGTAGCCGGCGAGTAGGGGTGGCAACTCGAGTTTTTGAGTCATTTGCGATTTGATTGCGAGTTTAATGTTCACAAGTTATGAAATTAAATGTTATGATGGAATCTATCGAAAAAAAATACTTTCAAGTCATTTCGGGTCGGGTCAAAAATTATATTGTATTGGGTCTGTCGGGTCAAGATTTGCCAACTCTACCGGTGAGCTCTAGCCTGCTCCCCCCATGCCCTCTTCGTCGGTGGTGATGCTGGATCGCGGGCAAGGTGGCAGCCGGTCTCTCTTGCCCCCACTCTAACTGCCTCGACGTCTCCGATGCTTTCAGAACACACTCTATCTGTTGGTGGTACTTACGACATTGGTTGTCGAGTGTTTGCTCTAAACTGCTTCGAGGTTGTTGTGGCTCGTTGTGGTGCCTCCCTATGGCCGATCTGTTTCCTAGGGCTAGGACGACTCCTTTCCAAACCCAATTTCCTTGGCCCCCCCTTATGTTCTTGATTACCCTTTTCCTACTTTCCTTCTAATTTTTGTAGTTTGGTAGGTTGATTTGGGCAGTTTCTACTGCCTCTTTGTTACGACCCCACCTCCCAGTAATCCCCAATTAAGGGATATCGAAAGGTCAGAGCCGTTAACCAATAACCCGGATCAAAGGTTCGACAAATAATCAATAACAATTAATAAATTTTACCAACTAAACTGAAAACGGGTATAAAATAAAACTTTGCATACCTTTTAAAAACTGGGATTTCTAAACTTCTATCCATGACGATACTAATCTAACTAATCATCCTGTGTACGTTAGTTCTCATTTAATTTCACATATGCCACTTTATTGTTTGTTCTTTTCATTTGTACCTAAAACGCCGACAAACAAAACATCGGTCAGCAAAAAGTCGGTATGTGGGGGAAACAATAATCGTGCAACTATATTAACAATGTAATCAGCCAATTATCATTTAACAGCCAATATTACGTTTTAAACCATACTACTCAATCCTTACCTATCCCCTATCTCTGTGATGTCCCTGCAGTGGACTTGCATGCTACCTCTCCTTAGGTAGATTCTTACCCCCATGGTCCTACCTTACAGGTAGCCAATACATAGGGTAATAGAGTCGCATGGCACTACCCAAAGGTAGCCCAATATCTAACTCAAAGTGACTTGATGGTCCTACCCCATTGGTAGCCATTTACTAAGTCATCCAATGACCTGATGGACCTACCCCATAGGTAGCCATGTACTAGGTCAACTAATAAGCCACCGAGGGGACCATGATCTGAACTAGTAGGCACATATCTTATGTGATAATCATATCCACATTATAGTTTGCATGAATTAAAATCATCCAACAATTAATTCATGACATCGATGAAAACTTCGGTAAACCTCGGAAAACTAACTCGGGATAATCATAAGCGTAACCACATACCTTATTCCCTTGCAGAAACCATGTAGAACATCATATACTTTATGAGTGCATCCAAACATCTGAGCAACCAAGTATATAATCAACAGTATCTGAAATATGCATACTACATATGTGTCACCATGTATTCACATTACATTACTCAGATCTAGATGCGCTCCTAAACTAGGGTTTAGGGTTATTTCTTGTTTGGACTAAGGATTAGGGATACAAACCCTAATTCCATCATATTATGATTTCTAAGATTACAAATTCAATTATGCATATTAGGTGAAACCCTAATTATCAATTTAAGCACATAAGATTACCCGTGACACCTAAATCACATTACTAACATCAAGATCATAACAAGATGTTCGCGTTGGTTTCAAAACCCTAAATCTATATGTATGAGATTATTAATCATCATTATCAACAATTCCTTCATTTTTCATGTCTATATCAGGTATTAGCTAAACATGAACAGACATATTCAATTAAGCATCATATTAAGGCAAATCTAGGTTTTCCTTTACATTAAACACATATAAACACGTATTGCTCATACTTTTAGAACAGGAAGCATAGTCAGGTTCTAAATATATATTATTTCAATTCCTCTTATTTTTCTGAGCAAGTTTCATATATTATTTGTCTACATCCGATCATCCTAGCATTTTCTATAATTCTCACAAGATATATCATTAATCAACCAATAGGGAAACGCCAAGTCAGCAGTTATTACCTTTTATTAGTTGACTGAGAGAAAGAACGAAAGGACTGAGGTGTCCCTGTGTGCCACGCATACATGGAGGGGCATATTGGTCATTTGGCTGTAATTCTTCCCTCATCCCGCGTCGGGCCTCTTCCTGCCCTACGCGGCTGGGCGATCCCGCCTTCGTCGATGCTACGGGCAAGGCCAACTTCGGTGCCCTCACCTCCTTCTCCAACTTCAGGTGTCGGCTTCTAGGACCCTTCCCACGTCGTCGCCGCCCCAAAGCTCCTGTCTGCCTTACGGGATGCTCTCCTCGGCGATTGCCGTAGGCGCTGCAACTAGCCTTGTCGTCTGGCGGCGGCGCCCTACAGAGAAAGCCAAGGCATCCTCTCTTCAGCTTGCTCTGACGGGGTTCATCTACACACTGACCACCATTACTACCCCCCTCATTGATTTTCTTCCATGCGAGCCCATGTCGTGGCCTGTCCCACACACAAGCTAGACCTACGATGCTGCTGCTGCTGAAGTTAATAGTGATTGGCTTCAACCGTGTCCACATACAACCCCATCTACTACTTCCTATACCCCCAGATCCTCCTAGCATGAGGTTCTCTTCCTTTTCACACAGCTTCAGACATGACTGCTCCATCTCCAGTGCCAACATGCTCACGACATGAACTTCCCACGCACCAGGCCATGGCTCTACTGGTTTCTTCAACAGAAGAGGTGATCGACCCATAGATACCTGCTCTCTGTCTCCTTCAGATCTAAGTCAATAGGCATCTTGCCACTGGAAAACTTAGTCTATCATGGTTGAAGAAGTTACGAGGAGAAAACCCTTGTTACTGGAATACGATAATAGAGACATACTTAGGCTCGACAAGTTGGTGGCAGTCTTCCCCTCCTGTATATATATACACCTATACGTTCCTTTTTGTGTCTCCTTCTCTTGGCGTACAAGAAAGATGCCAAAAGGCAAGGCATCATGCTTAGGAAACTTTCCTTTTCTTTTCTTCCCAAATTCATCACCTATTGCCATGTCCACGATGGTTAAACCAAAAACCTTCTTTTTAATTATCTCCTTAATAATCCATATTCTCTAGTCATTAGGAAATCCGAATTTTATTTCCTTTATCTTCTTTGAGTTTGTCTTTTAATCCATTGGCCAAGAAAATTACTTCCTTATAACAAGAGTATTTCCTTTTAGTAATACCAAAAGTCATTAAATATATATACCACATTATCCTCTTACTTTGTATTATTTGTATTTTCTCTTTCTTCTTATTCATTGGGACTCCTTGAACCCAAAGAAATTCTATTATTTCGAAATTCCTTTTTAAAGATACTTATTACCCTTCTAGATGCATCTACTTCCTTTATTTCACATTATCTTTCTTATTTCTTTATTAAGATATTCTTGTACAAGGATTTCTCATTATCTTTCATCCCCTTTTCCTCTTTTCATATTTCTTTTATTAGAAATCATATGAAAATGAATTTCTGCACAATTGTGGCCATTAATGCCACTTTCTAGATATTTCTAAGTATTTCTCATAAATACTTTTTCTTAATATCCATTATCATGTATCTTTTTCCATTATTTGGACATTTCTTCTTTTCTTCTCTTATATATCCATTATTGGATTAATATAATAATAGGAACCATGAAATTCCTATCAAAAGGGAGATTTGCAAAGAAATCCATCTTTTGAAACAAAGCATACCACCTTTTCAAATAAGCCCATATTCATAAAATCATTACATTTCAATTATAAAAACATATCCAATTTGAGGTTGTAACATCCTTCCCCTCTTATAAGAATTTTATCCTCAAAATTCCATCAAACAAACAAACAATTCAGGATTAGACTTTTCCATTTCCATCATTGGCCCGTATGTGGCTTTACCTTACCCATGGTGCTTCCAAAGAACCTTTATCATCACATATTCTTTTCTCTGAGTTCTTTCGCCCTGGCGTCTATAAACTATAAAGGTGACTCAAGTCATTTCAGCCTCCCTTGGGGCTTACTAGGTTCATGGCTCAGCACATGGCCTGAGTACCTCACATAGTGCTCTAAATTGGATACATGGAACTCATCACACATGACTCTATCCTGAGGGGTTAGGTCAAACATAACCTTCTCCACCAATCCATCTCGAATGGACCCATGTATTGGGGACTCAGCTTTCTCAGTTATATCTCTGAGGGGTCAGATTTTCACATCACATATTCCCCCACAGTGATCTGCATGTCAGTCTACTTTGCATCATCTTATGACTCATGTCGTCCATGGGCTCCTTTCAGCCACTGCACGATCAAAGCGACTTCATCTACACACATTGTGGTCCTTTTCTGACCTTTGCAAGGTCCATTCACCATCATCATCTTAATGAAGTGGTGACCGACACAACCTCCCTTACAGAGCTTCTTTATGTCCCAATACTGGCTATAGTGGTTATCATCACATCTTATAAAGGACAAAACTATCTCTATTTATCACCTAGTCTGGATCCCACTAACCATTTGTTAGGGGTGATAAACTGTACTAGCATCGAGCTCTTCATGCATCTACTTCCACCTCCTGGAAGTGAATCTTTAGGTCATACACAAGAACTTTCAAACTCGCTTCATGGTGTAATTGAACCATCTCTCTCATGGGTAGTTCAACCAGATCTGTCCCTTGACAGAACTCTTTCTTTCTCATGTCATCTAGGTAAGGAGATCCACCATAACCCATATTGCATCTTGACCTTCCTTGGTCTAGGGGAGACTTATCACAACATCCTTAGTGATGAACACCCATTCCCTCTCAGGGACTCTTTATCCTCTATGACAAAACATTGGGTTACTGGTCTTCGTCCTTCACCTCCTAGAAACATACCACATGCAACTTCATCTTAGGCATCCAAAGTACTATTGTTACCCACTATCTCTGGTGTACCACGATGTATGGTGATCTTAAAATCATGATTTCCTGTATGTCATGATTCCTCAGGACCGATTCCTCAGAAACCCTAAACCACTCTCATCATGGTTTTATTACCTTCCTATCTAAAGAAGTGTATCCGAGGTTCTATCACCATCCTTTCATTATATCAAGGACTAGAATGGCTAACCAAAAAATCATCAACTTGTTCAACATATCTCGTTACATCTTAGTGTTAGCCAAACACATATCCTTTCCAAACTTAGGGTTAGCCTAACAACCTCTTCTAGCCAAACTAGGCAGCTATATCTCAACCAGAGCATCCATTACCACTTCACCTTCTTATGTATTAGGTAACATTGAAGACATACACTTCCATGTATTTCACTTATCGTCTCACATCAAACTCTATGTCTATCTTCATTAAGAACACTCTCTGATTTCATCATCATGGTGATCAAAACTCAACAGGGTATAACTTGTAAGTTCCACGTAGCTTATGATAAAAATATTCTAAAAAATGACTACTTCATTTCTCTTAGTGTTGGTAAACTGTCCATGTATCATTCACTACACCAGGGTATGTTATCTTCTCTATCCTCATATCTCGTGGCAACGTTCCAACCCAAATCATCTTTATCCTTGGTGTATGGCATGTGTACTGTCTTATCTCTCTCTCCCATAACAAGAGGAAATAAGCATTTAGCTGCAGTCCAAATATAGAGTTCTTCTCGTTCCAAGAGTAGAGATGGTACATCCCACCTTGCCAGTACACATTTAAATCTAAGTTGAAACGTGCCACATATGTCTCTACAAACATCACGATATCACTTACTTCCATGGAAAATTGGTCTCGAACCTACTGAGGTTTACACACATTCCTAGGTCATCTCCTCTAGGTTTATAGGGTGCCGACACTTTTGGGGTCATCCCTCTTCCCTTATGCATCGAGAGAGTGACCTACTCATCTGCCCTTTGGGTCCCATGAGTTCATGAAGGTGATCAATCTCCTAACCCATGGGCCTTAGACAATGATAGTTGTTACCTCCCGACCCTATGGTCATGTGCAACTAGGGAATTAGGCAACTCCTACTTCCATCGGTCTTATCCCCGCCTGACCCTAGGATAGACTTAGGATTCTAACATAGTAAATGTTCAACTTAGAACCTCACTCATGCCTCCATCATCTCTCTTTCTGCATTCAAGGGCTAACTTTCATCCTTTCACAGGAATCATGGTGACCTGCCTACCTTGATCAGGCCCCATACCAGTTACCTCCATGGTAACACATCCACATGCACTTAGAGATGGTTATCTATGGGTCTACAGGTTCATCCTCATACCATGTACTTTTCACTTAGCTTCTCAAGAACCTATGAGACCCCTTAAGGTTACTTTAAAACCACCAAGACTGGTATACACCCTACAAGAGGGTCTCTCTCCCAGGATGGGAGGAACTACATCTTGACAATAAGATCACAAACCCCCTTAGGTCTAGGGTTTACATCCACATGGTTAAACCTAGCAAGCTAGTAAGGCACAAGAAGACCACCTACTAAACCAGGCTAGGTCATACGGGTTCTCATTCCTCAAAATTAGATCAAGATCATACCTTCCCATGTCATCAACTTAGCTGGGAGGGGTTCGCCAAACATACCCTAAACTTATGGGGTTTTCCTTTCCTCATAAGAAGTACCATGATCACATCTATAGAAACTCAACTCTCATCACGAGCATTAGGTACACCACTTCCCCTCTTAGGCTTAGGAACCCTAGGTTCACTTTTGGGTGTCCAACGGCCTGTTCAACTTTTAACCACGAATCAAGCATGTATAAGGCATGACATGCACTTCCTGTCATCCTTCTACTCGAGCAACACCTCAGAGTTGAGTCCTCCTCAAGGACAACCAACAAGGTACCAGGCCTCACAACCTGTTACTAAACCTCTCCAGGTCTAAGGAACTCTTCTTCCTATCTCAGCAGGTAAACACCTATACCATAAGCACATAGGTGCCAGAAGCCCCATCCTCTCTCTAGGGATCGGTTCCTCTAAAGGTAACCAAGATATCATCAACTTCTAGGGATCGAGCATGAGGCAACCACTATCATCCACTTAGGTCGCATCATCTGCAACTCCCACTATTCTTCATATCTTGGAGTATAGGCTTCCAATCTTCTTGCTTGGGGTCCTTCTCTCTCTCTAGAGCTAACCCTACCACCAACCTTTCTATTAGAGGTCCTCTCTTTTCATAAAGGATCAAGCTCATAAGCATACCCCTACCTGGGTGAAGCCTATGTTCAACTTATGTTCGCTCAGGGTTATCCATAACTCTGTATGCTTATCTCATAAGCTATCCATCATATTCTCCAGGCCAGGGTTTCGACCTACTGGACATACTACTGACGTACTCTGGGTGCATACTATGCCATGCTCACCTAAACTCATGGGGTTTCCATAGGTTCTTTACTAACCTCATCATTGAAGGAGCTATCCTTCACTCTAACATGACCCTTCCCAGGGTTAGGTCATCCAAGATACTAGGTTATCCAACCTCTCATGGCTCATATGGCATCCAAAGGCATGTTCAACCAAGAGCCCTGGTCTACCATGACATCTAACTCATCATGTCATCTTTCTAACCAACACTTAGGGTTAGGGTTAGCATCATCAAGAGGATGTGCCAGGTCTCCACTTATAATGGAGATCTCAACCTCCAAGACTAACTCTCTTTACTTATCCTCCTGACAAGAAGGTCTAGACTCAGGTCTCTCCTGAGGGCATGACAACTTATGTCATACGACCTAAGCATGTATCTATTCTTTAGTTTACGCTTAATCTATTAAGCTTATGTCTATGACATCTCATTTACATGCTTTTCATTAATTTGGTGGAGGATTTCCTTAAACCTTATTAACCTTACCCATACCTCAAGAGGGTGAGGAGAAGAGAGAAAACCCTAATCCTTAAGGTCCTTAACAGAATTTGAGTTGAGAAGGGATGAACAAGATGAGAGAGTCCTAAAGGTATCTTATTTCGAATCATACCCTAAGACTTTTGCCAGGCAGTCACATGGATCCGGGAGTCCTCGTATTCCGACTAGCGGTGTGGAGGAAAATATTGCCAACCCCCGGTCGTGATCCTTTTCTAGACATCTCTGTCTTTCAGATAATCCTCTAATAACTCCCTTGAGTTCTACAGAGTTTGTAAAATTTAATAATTATTATAGATTAAATGAGGAACCTATGCTCTGATACTAATTGTTATGACCCCGCCTCCCAATAGTCCCCAATTAAGGGAGACCGAAAGGTCAGAGCCGTTAACCAATAACCCAGATCAAAGGTTTGACAAATAATCAATAACAATTAATAAATTTTACAAACTAAACTGAAAACTGCTATAAAATAAAACTTTGCATACCTTTTAAAAACTGGGATTTCTAAACTTCTATCCATGACTATACTAATCTAACTAATCCTCCTGTGTACGTTAGTTCTCATTTAATTCCACATATGCCACTTTACTGTTTGTTCTTTTCATTTGTACCTAAAACGCCGACAAACAAAACATCCGTCAGCAAAAAGCCGGTATGTGGGGGAAATGATAATCGTGCAACTATATATTATCATTTAACAACCAAGATTACATTTTAAACCATACTACTCAATCCTTACCTATCCCCTATCTCTGTGTTGTCCCTGCAGTGGACTTGCATGCTACCTCTCCTTAGGTAGATTTTTACCCCCATGGTCCTACCTTACAGGTAGCCAATACATAGGGTAATAGAGTCGCATGGCACTACCCAAAGGTAGCCTAATATCTAACTCAAAGTGACTTGATGGTCCTACCCCATTGGTAGCCATGTACTAAGTCATCATCCAATGACTTGATGGACCTACCCCATAGGTAGCCATGTACTAGGTCAACTAAAAAGCCACAGAGGGGACCAAGATCTGAACTAGTAGGCACATATCTTATGTGATAATCATATCCACATTATAGTTTGCATGAATTAAAATCATCCAATAATTAATTCATGGCATCGATGAAAACTTCGGTAAACCTTGGAAAACTAACTTGGGATAATCATAAGCGTAACCACATACCTTATTCCGTTGTAGAAACCATGTAGAACATCATATACTTTATGAGTGCATCCAAACATCCAAGCAACCGAGCATATAATCAACAGTATCTGAAACATGCATACTACATATGTGTCACCATGTATTCACATTACATTACTCAGATCTAGATGTGCTCCTAAACTAGGGTTTAGGGTTATTTCTTGTTTGGACTAAGGATTAGGGATACAAACCCTAATTCCATCATATTATGATTTCTAAGATTACAAATTCAGTTATGCATATTAGGTGAAACCCTAATTATCAATTTAAGCACATAATATTACCCGTGACACCTAAATCACATTACTATCATTCAGATCATAACAAGATGTTCACATTGGTTTCAAAACCCTAAATCCATATGTATGAGATTATTAATCATCATTATCAACAATTCCTTCATTTTTCATGTCTAGATCAGGTATTAGCTAAACATGAATGGACATATTCAATTAAGCATCAGATTAAGACAAATCTAGGTTTTCCTTTACATTAAACACATCTAAACACATATTGCACATACTTTTAGAACATGAAGCATAGTCAGGTTCTAATTATATTTTATTTCAATTCCTCTCATTTTTCTGAGCAAGTTTCATATATTACTTGTCTGCATCCGATCATCCTAGCATTTTTTACAATTCTCACAAGATATATCATTAATCAGCCAATAGGGAAACGCCAAGTCAGCAGTTATTACCTTTTATTAGTTGACTGAGAGAAAGAACGAAAGGACTGAGGTGTCCCTGCACGCCACGCATACATGGAGGGGCATATTGGTCATTTGGCTGTAATTCTTCCCTCACCCCACGTCGGGCCTCTTCCTGCCCTACGCGGCTGGGCGATCCCGCCTCCGTCGATGCTGCGGGAAAGGCCAACTTCGGCTCCCTCACCTCCTCCTCCAACTTCAGGTGTCGACTGTTAGGACCCTTCCCACGTCGTCGCCGCCCCAAAGCTCCCGTCTGCCATGAGAGATGCTCTCCTCGGCGATTGTTGTAGGTGTTGCAACCAACCTCGTCGTATGGCGGCGTCGCCCTATAGAGAAAGCCAAGGCATCCTCTCTTCAGCTTGCTCTGACGGGGTTCAGCTACACACTGACCGCCATTACTACCCCCCTCATTGATTTTCTTCCATGCGAGCCCATGTCGTGGTTTGTCCCTCATGCAAACTGGACCTGCGATGCTGCTGTTGTTGAAGTTAACAACGATTAACTTCAACCGTGTCCACCTACAACCCCATCTACTGCTTCCTATACCCCCAGATCCTCCTAGCACGAGGTTCTCTTCCTTTCCACACGGCTTCAGACATGACTGCTCCATCTCTGGTGCCAACATGCTCACGGCACGAACTTCCCATGCACTAGGCCAGGGCTCTACTGGTTTCTTCAACAGAAGAGGTGATCAACCCATAGATGCCTGCTCTCTATATCCTTCAGATATAAGTCAATAGGCATCTTGCCACTGGAAAACTTAGTCTATCATGGTTGAAGAAGTTACGAGGAGAAAACCCTTGTTACTGGATTACGATAATAGAGACATACTTAGGCTCGACAGGTTGGTGGCAGTCTCCCCCTCCTGTATATATATACACCTATACCTTCCTTTTTGTGTCTCCTTCTCTTGGCTCACAAGAAAGATACCAAAAGGCAAGGCATCGTGCTTAGGAAACTTTCCTTTTCTTTTCTTCCCAAATTCATCACCTATTGCCATGTCCACGATGGTTAAACCAAAAACCTTCTTTTAAATTATCTCTGTAATAATCCATATTCTCTAGTCATTAGGAAATCCGAATTTTATTTCCTTTATCTTCTTTGAGTTTGTCTTTTAATCCATTGGCCAAGAAAATTACTTCCTTATAACAAGAGTATTTCCTTTTGGTAATACCAAAAGTCATTAAATATATATACCACATTATCCTCTTACTTTGTATTATTTGTATTTTCTCTTTCTTCTTATTCATTGGGACTCCTTGAACCCAAAGAAATTCTATTATTTTGAAATTCCTTTTTAAAGATACTTTTTACCCTTCTAGATGCATCAACATCCTTTATTTCACATTATCTTTCTTATTTCTTTATTAAGATATTCTTTTGCAAGGATTTCTCATTATCTTTCATCCCCTTTTCCTCTTTTCATATTTCTTTTATTAGAAATTATATGAAAATGATTTTTACACAATTGTGGCCATTAATGCCACTTTCTAGATATTTCTAAGTATTTCTCATAAATACTTTTTCTTAATATCCATTATCATGTATCTTTTTCCATTATTTGGACTTTTCTTCTTTTCTTTTCTTTTATATGCATTATTGGATTAATATAATAATAGGAACCATGAAATTCCTATCGAAAGGGAGATTTGCAAAGAAATCCATCTTTTGAAACAAAGCATACCACCTTTTCAAATAAGCCCATATTCATAAAATTATTACATTTCAATTATAAAAACATATGCAAATTTGAGGTTGTAACACTCTTAGTCGCCAATTCTTTGTCGTTTTATCTCATGTTTTGTTTGCTGGTTGTGTTACCCTCTCATTCATGAGAGCTTCGACGTCCTAGCTGATCTAAGTCTCAACTTTTTCTTTGATACAATTCCATTACTTTTGCCTTAGGGCTATGGCTATACATACGGTGGATACCTCTAGTAGTATTTCCTCTCAGTAGCAAACTATACTCTTTCGGTGCACACTCAGTTTGAAGGAATCCCATTTGAAAAATTGTTTCATTCTCCTTAGTAATTAGCTCCTTAGTTTAGGGATCAATGAAGAAGTATCTTATTCTCATTCTAATATGAGTTCGGATATATTCTCTGTGAGAGGTCTCTCTTCTAGTTGTAGATGCCTATGGCTTAGGAGTAATGATATTGTATAGGTTTTCTTTTAAAAAGTAGTGAATTGAGTTCAACATCACCCTAATAATATCAATTAGTTGAGTGAAAGTAGACCTAAATGTTAAACACTATTTTACTTTGGTAAGACCTATTTTTACTCCCCCCTCATATTCAATAAAATTGTGTGGAAAATTATATAATTTACAGTTTCTAACACTTGACCTTCAATTAAGTGTGTTTTAGCGGTTAGCATAAAATCAAACTTGACCATTAGATCAAATCAAACTTGACCAAACCACCCAGTCTAGTTTGTTTTGGACAACTGGTGTGGTCAATTTTGTTCGGGGAATTCCTTAAACCGATCTTATGTAGTTTGATCATAGTCGGTTAGCCAGTCTAACAATCTTTCACCAAATATATAAATAACTTATTTGTAAAAGATGCATACATTAAATGATAAATATAATAAGAAATTGATATATTATTATTATTTAAAATATTTATGCAATATGTACTTTTAAAATTAAAGACAACAAATTATACAGTGTAGTGTGATAAATTTAAGTAATCAACTAATGTCAACATCACCCCAATACTCTCAATTAGATGGTTATAAATAGGCCTACATGTTGAACCCTAGTTTCTTTTAGTAAGACATATTATGAATCCCTCTCTTCCTTCAGAAAGTCATGTGGAAAATTCTACACTTTATGGTTTCTAAAACTTGACCTTCGATTAAAAGGTTTGCAATAACTACCAAATAGAGTTGGTTTTAGACCAAACTTAACTACAATTCACCATACCTTTGTGGTTATGTTACGTTTGGTTTGAACCATACCAGTGGTGAGATACCCCTGACCTTGCTTAAAGTATTAAACATACTTAATTATCATAATTGAATGTTTATAACCTTAATCTAACCTTTTGATATGCTTTATAATCATAATACAAGCTTAAGTTTCAATTTGGTCTAATTTGGACATTGCTTGTGCAAGTTATGCAATTTGATGTACATTTTGGACCTTTATGCAGTTTACCCAATTGGGAGGCTTTATTGCATTTTGTCATATGAAGTATGTTCGTTATATGTTCTGTCATCATTCTTGAGCTTGTTGAGCCATGGGGCTCCTAGTTGAACCTTAGTTTGAAGGTGTTTTCCTCAAGTTAGGGTTTACCCCTTCATGGATGAGCTACCTTTAGTAGCTATCAACTAATGAATTATTTGATTGGCTTGGAAATTCGACAAAGGAGAGATAAGAAGGTCTATATAGATGGTGGAGGAGCTGCTTGTGTGAGTGCTTGTATATTCTTAATATTTTAAGGCCATGGACACTTGGAAAGATACTAGAACTTCAACTTTTTCTTTATCTTTATCTTAAAGTTTTATATACCTATCCCTAAGCACCCAAACAAACCATTTTATCTCCACCACTTCCCTCCTTCTACGAACCACGTTCTCCCTCTATACTTCTGTGAAGTTCATGTCCAAGGAAGAAGAAAGTGGGGATCTTCTTGGAAAAAGAATCTAGGGTTGCAATTGACTTACTTTAGGGGTTCCTAAAGCTCCTTTCTAGTGATCTTGATCTGAAAGTGTAAGTATTGCCTTATTTCCTCCGTTTATTTCTTTTTTATCCTTTCTTCTACCTTTCTCTAGGGCAGAACCTTTCCATTCCATGGTAGAAATTTCTCTAAAGCTCTAAAACCTTTCTTGCTTCTTATGATTAGGGTCTGCTCATTTCATGAAGAAAGGTGCTAGATGGACGAGTTCACAGCTTATGCTTGGATTTTCTACCCTACCTGCTCGTTTTTTATTCTGTTTGGGAGTTTATCTTCTAATTAGAGGCAAGTTTTGTAACTTTCTCTACATTTATTGCTTACCATAAGCTTGCTACCTCATGTTCTTGCTTTTAAATGATGATCCATGCACTAAAAAGCTATGATTGGCTTGGATTTCGATTTTTATAATGTTCCCTGTTCTGATTTCAGTTCTATATAAACCTGTGATCATGTGTACATTATTCCCAGGGTATAATATGACTTGGATTAGGTTGGTTTGACAACCTATGGTGCTAAGCACCTATCAACCAATGGTCAATTTTAGGGTTTAAAGTTGATTTCTTCTATAAACCCATGACCCGATGGTGGTACCATTGCAACAACCCTATGGTGTTGTCTTCATGACAACTGATGGTGGTGACCAAGGGTGTCAGCTGAAGTTCACCCCTTAGGTTAGGTTTTGGCCTAATTATAAGCTTAGTGATTAACAACTGAGTACCCTAATGATGTTATCAATCAATGGTGATATTAGTTTGATATTCGATGGTGATTAATGAATATAGTGTTGATCTAACAAACTATGGTGACTTAATGGTCACTAATGATAGTGAATCATGTCTCCACAACTTATGGTGAGTTAAGCTTGTATTTGTATCATCAATTAAGCCTTAAACCAATGGTCTCTTGGGTCATTTGATGCAATGGTTGGACCTATACTCCAATTGATGGTTTTAATATATGAACTTGACCTAATGGTTAAGATCTAATGTTTCTTCATCCAATAAATTGGAATGATGCCTAAATGTAATATGTTAGTCCTAATAAAGTGATTTAAATGGTTTCCTTTATGAGATCAACTTAATATGCTCATTTACTGACAGCTTGTTTTAAATAAACAATCGCTTGTGGGTTTTACCCTACTCTCAACGGAACTTTTTATGTTGTTAATCAAGGGATGTCTAGGGTTAGATGGTACTCTTTCTAGAGCAAAAATCAATGACTTCATAGGTGATTTTTTCAAGATGTTTACTTATGTAAATGACCAGTGGATTTACCTGTTGAATATTTAATGGTTAAAAGTTGATGCCTTAATATTCCCATTGTTTTGGGTGAAGCCAATAGTGTAATGTTATGATTATAATGATGAGAATTTGATGGTTCAATGCATTAAACTTGTAGTCTTATCCTTACCCTCGTATGATTATGATTGATAATCACCAAAATAAATTAATGGATAACCCTAATGAGATATAGCTTGTTATACCTAACTTTAATATAACTAAATGATGGTAATTGGATATGAATAGTCCTTGAAGGATTAATACAATCATGGAGTACTCTCATATTGTTGTTGAAACCTTAGTATGCTATAACCCGATGGTTACACCTTGATTTATGTGTGGATTCATACTTGAGAATAGTATAGAATGTGATGGTGATGCTTCACCTTATGCATCCATGCTCCAATGGGGATGTCGTGAGTTAGGGTTTGGGTATAAGTGTTGATCAGTAACATTAATATAATTTATCTTGTTGAACCTAACTCTAATGCAAATAGATAAAGATGAGTATTCATGTTTAACATTCTTATATGATGGAATGATGGTGAAATAACCTCCTTAATATGATCATAACCTTAATATGTTAATTGGTGGTTATCATAGACACATGGTTGATACTTTCTTATGCTAAACATGTGCATTATGAATATAATGAGGGTTAATCATATCTAGATTCCTTGCATGATGATGTAATAAAGAAATGTTCTTAATGTTAATATAACTCTGCTATGATTGTTTATGAATATCTCCTAGCTCATTAATGCAATATTGTGTTGATCTAGTGTATTATATGTAAGTGTTGTTGTTGAGCCTTATTATAAGGCATGCAAATATAATGAAAATCTTACAAGGAATAGTATGATGGTCTTAATGACCCTTGGGCATGGTTGAGCCATGAATGAGGTGTATTCCTCTTATGTTGATAAGGGTTGATACCTTGTGATATTGTGAAAATGATTTATATCTTGTGATATTATGATGACTAGTATAGTCTCATGAATGGAAAGTGTATAGTACCATGTGATGATGAGATGAGAAATTATATTTCACACGTTTAATATCTTTTGAAGTTGTGACATTTATATGCTTGATAGAAGTGAATTAGGGTTTGTATGGCTACTTGTTTGATACAACCTTAATTCACCCAATTGGTATAACTAATCAAGTGCAACTCTAATCATGTAGTGCCCTATGTCACAGAGCCATCTTTAGTGTCAAAACTTGCTCGATAGTAAAATGAGTATTCCTAAGGGAAAATCGGAGTGCATACTGTTAAGTATGTGGGGTTGGCATGTTGAGGATATATCCTTCTCATCCACAATGCAGGTTATGGTGGATGTCTATGGTCATGCCTCAAACATTTGATGTGATTGAGGACAATGGTAGTTGTACCTCAGATTAGAGGGTTTTGTATACCCTGGTTTCTAGTGTCGTGACCTGTACCAAGGGTAGATTAGTGGTTAGCAGCTTGACGATATGTCGTTGTAGTGTAAGATTTGACAGATATATCACTGCCTTTTTACTCATACTGATCAAGGTGAAGATATCTTAGGATACCGACACTCCTAGATCTTGTACGGAACTGAATAGCCCTTCACAGGGGTCAGTTGGACTTTCGATACGACTCAAACTCCCCATGGCATAATAAAAGGTGTAAGACAGTCATGTAGCATATCTGTTTAGGGTTATACACAATGCTTCATATTGGATGATAACTCTTGTTTGCTTTCTTTTCACTAAGATCATGTATAGTACAATATAAGATAATAGATATGCTTATGCTGTAGTTATGCTAATGTTGTAAACATGCTTATGTTGTCAAATATACTAACACTGATGGTTAAGATGATGATGCTAGATATGTTTAATATTTCTAGACATGCCTATGTAATTAGAAATGCTTAAACTTCTAATCATGTCTATGCAGTTAATTATGCTATGATGTTAGTTCTACTTACACTACTACAGTAATGGTTTATAGGGTCAGTTTTTTAAAGTATGTAGCATCACTTTTTAACCGACTCCTTAGCGGTCGTTGCTATAGAATTTGATCTATAGGGTCGGTTTTTTTAGTCAAGGAAAACTGACCTTATATAGTAAAAACTGACCCAATAGGCTGTAAAAAACTGACATTTATCCAGAAAAGAAACTGTGCCCGAGGCTGTAAGGTCGGTTATTCATACAAAAATTGACCCTACAGAGGACCTGTTAGGTTGGTTATTTCAAAAATCTGACCCAATAGGTGAGATGATCCCAGTGTTTTTAAGGTCGGTTGTTAACTAAAAACTGACCCAACAGACATACTGTAAGATCGGTTTTAGCAAAAAAAACGACCCAAAAGACTAGCTTTCTTGATCAACAAAACTTCTAAGGCCAGTTAATCCTAAAAAAATGACCCTATAATTTATTTGTAAGGATGGTTATCTTCATAAAACCGATCCAAGAGGTTACAAAAAAATAAGCTGCTGATCCCAGATCCTGTAAGGTCAGTTTTTTCTAAAAACCTGACCCTAGAGATCTACAAGGTCGATTATTTAAAATAACCAGCCAAAAGACTAGCTTGCTTATCCAACAGAACTTCTAAGGTCGGTTATTCCTTAAAAACCAACCCTATAATTTATCTATAAGGACAATTATCCTAAAAAATGACCCAAGAAGTTACAAAAAATAAGTTGCTGATCCCAGATCCTATAAGGTCGATTTTTTCTTAAAACCCGACCCTAGAGATCTACAAGGTCAGTTATTTAAAATGACCGACCCTAGAGGTTGTATTTTTAAAAAAAAATTCTATAGAACAGAACAGAAATCTTCAGAATAGAAATTTGCATATCAAAACCTACAATAGAAAGTAGACTTGCACATTATGCAAGCCAGAAATTCATTCCAAAGCCACATTTGCTAGCTTTTATGTCCATTCGAATTATCAATTTCCAAACCACACATTCATAACAAAAATAATTCATATATATATATTCAGTTGAGACATTCATAAACATATCACATCATAACATTCACAAAATCATAGATTGCAAGTCTGAGATGATATTAAAAATTAATGTCAGATACAAAAGTAAATTTAAAAGAGTTCCAAAACCACATACATAAATGGAGCTGACATATGCATTCAATCCAATGCTATATTGACTTCATTTAGAAAAGCATCTGACCACTCTTCTGGGAATTCATTTAAGTCCTCAGGTGTGTAAGGCTGATTTGTAAAGATCTACAACAGAAAATGCACATGCTAATATTTTATAAAATGGCTACAACTCACTTGTAAATTTATGATACTATTCTTTATTACCTGATCTATAGTCTGAGTGTCATGTGATGCTTGTTTGACAATAGATTGTATATAAATCATTACATAGTAGCCACAAGCCCAACCATTATTTTGTATAGGACACTACAAATAATGAATTATACTTAATGTTAGTAAACTACTATAAACAAAGTTGAGATAAGACTATAAGAGTTGACAAATAAGAGTTGAAAATTAATACATATAAGACTAAGCAGTTGTCAAAGTAGCTACCTCGACATTTTTCAAAGTCAATGTCTTTAATTTTGTGGGTATTTGTCCTCCACCTTCACAAAAAGCCTTTATACCCCTATCAATTAAACGATAGTTGGTAAAATAGAAATTCTAAATAGAAATATCATGTTGAAGCATAACAAATGACTAAATTTATGCTTACTCCATAGTTGGAAATTTCAGTTTGTGGCCCCTTACTGTTTTTCCCAATGGGTCAAGATAATAAAGAGTCATCAATTTTGGGACAACCACCAATAATTCCCAATGTGTAGATCTGAGTAAGAATAAAACAAACATTAAAATAAAGAAATTTATTCATTATTAAATTATATTGAATAATAATACTTACTGGATATTAAAAGGAATTAGAACAATTTCCTTTCCCACACTAGCAAAATATTTGAATGTAGAAGAGAAGTACTCATTCACATCCTCAGTATGTGTCTCCACTTGACTAGCGACTGAAGGAACTAAGAATCCAACATTCTTTATATCAAAGTTCATGGCCTCAGTATATAAGTGGTTGTATAGAATTTGTAATTATTTTCATATATAGAAATAAGTTAAAAATGTGTATTGGAATTTTCTATATTGATAGATCCTTACCTTATCCATACTTCTAATATCAAAGTATTTAGACAATCATACCAGAACAACTCTATAATATCATCAAGAAAAATTTAATTGTCAAAGTCCCTCCCAGTTGCATCTTTTGTTAAATTGACCAATATTTGTAATACCGAGCTTTGGTTGGCTAACTATCGACACAAACATTTACATTTACTTCCCAACTCGTCGAATGTGGATTCTGGAATAAAAGATGGCTTCGGCATAGGAGGAGGACTAGTAGAATTTTTACTTTTTGGTTTGCAAACCTGTTAATTAAATTACGTACTTATATTACACGAGTTCATATATG
The DNA here is from genome assembly GCA_963693085.1 of Alisma plantago-aquatica. NCBI lineage: Eukaryota > Viridiplantae > Streptophyta > Magnoliopsida > Alismatales > Alismataceae > Alisma > Alisma plantago-aquatica. The sequence continues at coordinate 1,856,211,681 of OY856409.1, forward strand.
TAGTCAAATATGAAAAACATGGTAGAATTCAGGTATACCTTGTCATTGATAACCAAGTGTATAGGCCAACCCATCATAGCACCCTCTACTTCTTCAACTGTACTATATTCAGGATTAGGTATGGGTAGTGGTTTGTCCCCCATTCCGTCATACACTAGATGGATGGACACACGAAAAATGTCATCAGTAATTGGTTGGTAATGTAATGTACCACCAAGGTTGTATACCTTGCCCGCTGCCACAACATTATATTCTAGAACCTCCACTGTAAGTTTACTGTTCATACCAACCTAGAATTGAAATAATATAAGTTATATATGAAGCGGTACACCAGATACCTACTACAACTATATATATATATATATATATATATATATATATATATATATATATATCATAGTAATAACACAACATATAGAACAAACTTACTGCAGATTGTTGTGGTGGGTCATTGGGAGTGCTCCCACGACCTTCTATAGCTAGAGCATGGGCTTGTACCTCATCATCTGAGAGACACACAATTTGAATAGGTTGAGAAGGTTGAGTAGGCTGAAATGAAGACATTATTTCTTTTATTTTTTGTGCTACTAATGCTTCAACTTCCTCTTGTGTAAGACCTCCTGTACGCCATTTAGATTGCGAAGGGACAAAATAAGACTTGATTCCTATGCCAACTCCTAATCCCCTAACACGGCCAGGATGCTCCTTCATACCAAGAGTAACTGATAGTTCATCCATGCGGCCAGTTGAGATGAACTTTCCTTCCTTCCTTTTCTCATGGAGATCAATCTATTCATAGTTAATAAAAATATTAAATCACAATATTAATTAGATATAAATAAATCAACATTTGTGGGAGTTTGTCTTTACTTAGTTGGGATAAACCTACCATCTTTTGTGCCACCTCCTTAGTTGCAGGGTTGACAATTTCACCTGCTCGATTCTTTCTAGCATCAATCTACTACAAGTGTCGGGTGGATGCTCAGCTTGAGTTGTACTAGAATCTTCTCCAGAAGAGAGTTACTTCTCTTGTAGTTGGCGGCGGAAGGCATAACCACCGGGCCCCAAGCGATGGTCATGCACATTTTTGGCCCATCTTTCCTTTTGGGCCTCGTGAATAGCCTGATCATTTAAAATGAGGTATTGCAATTTAGACTTGGAATATATATATAAAAATATTCACCTCCTTAATTGTATAAAAAGATTCATACAATACATCGCAATCTTTATTACCTGAAACTCTTCCGATTTCCTAGATGCAACAAATTTTTCCCACTCCTCAGGATCTATAAATATATATATATATATATATATATTTGTTGCTTTCTTCTTTTGTTTAGGATTATCTATAAATTCCCTTTTGAGATATGTCTTAAAAGCCCTCCATCGTACACCACAACGTTGTAGTACATTTTTCTTGTGATCTTTTTCATTTAGATGAAAAACACCCTATACATACAAAAGAAGCAATAATATTATTTTAACAAGGATTTGTCTTTCCAAGCAAACTAAATTCAAATCAATAAAAAAATATTAAAATAATATCACTTCAACTCACAGATATATCTTTCCATAGGAGGTCTTTTAAGACATTAGAAACATCATGCCAATTTTCTATAACTATTGCCACCTTACTACGCGGTCACCCCTACGTAATGCTTGAAAGCACTAGCATGTTCCCCAATATGTGCTCCTGTGACATCAAACTAGAATGGCAATTTCTCACCTTTGGCCCTCAGGTCCTGCAGATTACGCATCAGTGTGGGACCTCTACATTTCTTATCATCACCACTACCATCCTCATGGTGCTCATGCTCAGAATGTTCATCTTCACTTGCCATTTGAGAACAACCTGCAAGTAGACATGATAAAAGAAACATAAGAGTGATAATAAAAGCACAAGTGGTTGAATGATATATGATGTATATTTAAAAGATTAAAAGATTACATGCTTGAATGATAATAAAATAAATAATTCAAAGAATACATGCCTCTAGTATTGGTTGAGTTGTTAGTCAAGTAAAATTCCTTCAGCATGGTCTTAATGTTTATAGTATCATCAGTGTTAACTTCAACATTTACACTTGGCAAACCAACTGAGAATGGGTTGGAATCATCATACTTTTTGTAGTATTCTTCTTCATTTATAGGATCTATGGTAAACTGTCTTTTTCCATGAAGAACGATAGACCAATTTTTATTTTCCGGCTCATCAATATAGAATACTTGTTTTTCTTGGTCTGCCATTATGAATGGTTCATCTTTCTCACCAATCTTTTCAAAATTCACCAATGTTAAACCCAACTCATCTACTAAAACTCCTTTGTTGTTATCAATCCAATTACACCTAAAGATAGGAACTCTGAAATTTGTATAGTCCCATTCCCATATGTCCTCAATGACGTCGTAATATGACATCTCAACTTTGCGTGGTCTTTTATCTTTGGCACTAGAAAAATACAACGAACAAGCTTGAACAGTGACCCCACTATTTTGGACTACACTACTTTCATCTTGACGCTTTGTGTAGTATGAACATTTGTTTATGTCATAACCTTCATATGACATGACATCCATTTTTGGCTTAAAGGCGAGCCATTTTATGTTCTCAACAACATTATTCGGTGATACAAATAGTTGACTAAAGAATGTCTCTTCAAACCACCAAATAAATGTTCGATTATGTTCTCTTGCAAGCCACATTGAACTGGATCGCGGATGAATTCTCTTGATAAGATAATTGTGTTCTATGATGTAGCTACTAACTTCATCGATGTTGTATAAAATATACAAATGTGCTTGTTCCCACAACTCACGACTAATTCCTTTCACTTGTGCTCCCAGAGTTCCTTTGCCACAATAAGATTCAATGTGATGGAAATTTTTTATATCACTAGAAGTTTCATTGCAATTCAAAAAATCATTGCAAAAGTCCATCACCTCCTTGGCCACGTAACCGTCAATAATACTCCCTTCAGGAGATAATGATTTCGAACATCACCTTTAAAAACACTCATGTAGCATTCAAATGATTACATATAGTGTAAGAAAATTGGACCCAACATCTTCACCTCCCTTGTAATATGTACTACAAGATGAACCATGATATCAAAAAATGAAGGAGGAAAGTACATTTCAAGCTGAGACATGGTAATAATTACATCTTTTTGTAATTTATCGAGAGTATCAGGATGTATCACTTTGTTGCATATTTCATTGAAGAAGAAATAGAGTCTTTTGATTGCAAACCTTAAATGCTTCGACAATATAGATCGAATAGCCACATGTAAAATTTGATGCATTAAGGTGTGACAAACATGAGATTTGAGACCTATCAACTTCAGATCCTTCCTTGATACCAATCTACAAATATTAGAAGAGTATCTTTGTGGAACCTTAATATTATACAAGCACTCACAGAAAGTCTTTTTCTCCTACTTTGACAAAGTGTAACAAGCTGGTGGTAAATATGTGCGGTGACCCCTGCTCTCCACTGATAATTCTTTTCTCATACCCATTAATTCTAAATCTTTTCTAGATTTGATGCCGTCTTTAGTCTTTCTATGTTCAATAGCGTACCAATGATGCTATCACAAACATTTTTTTCAACATGCATGACATCAATGCAATGTCTAATTGCCAAAAATCTCTAATAAGGAAGATCCCAGAATATTGACCTCTTCTTGTATAGATGTCACACCCCAATCTCACAGTGACCACTAATCCCGAGATTAGGGCACGAGGGAGGGATTATTACATAAATAAATCACTGAGAACTTTTTTTTTAAAACCTCGTAATGATATCCGGATTATAGCTGTAAACTAAACATAATAAACTATTGCGGAAGCATTTCAATTAAACTGGCTAGAGAACATAAACAGAGTTTACAACATGTAACATTGTTTAACAGAAAGTAAAACATAACAGTTAATTTACACCTTTTACACATTCTCCATACATTCTCTCTCTCACCCACACCATGTCCCAAGGATCGAGGGGAAAGGACTAAGAGACCTCTAACTAGACTAACTACAAACCTTCTATAGACTAGGCGTTAGGATGAAAGGATCCTTCAGATTCCTGCTGCTGGTGATGACCTGAAAATGTTTTGAGTAGAGGTATGAGCCTACTCGCTCAGTGAATAACATTTCACTTAGCTATCACTAAATAACTCATCAGGATTATAAATTGAAATAAAACATAAGTACAGTACTAAGCAGGGCAGTTCTAATAACATAACAGATTTGCAGAATACAATCACATTTCCATGCAATAACAGATAATTTGAACAGATAAACAGATATAAAGAAATAGCACAAAAGTTCGAATACTTTAATTTACTGTGATCCTATATGAGTACCAATTTATATTATTATTATGCCCTAATCATATGCAGTGTACCCTGCATATAAGGATCCGTAGCGAACTACGATCCCACCGTACAAGACTTAGCGACACACCCGGGAAATGCTAAGTCTGACTGCCAGCCCTGGTCTGCTGTAGGACTCTCAGGCTCACAAGGCCTCAGGCTCACAAGGCCTCACTACACTCTCAAAAGAGTGAACTCTAGACTCCTCCTCAAACCTGAGCACACAGGCGGAGAGTCTTACCGGGTTACCACCGTGACACAAGCACGGATTAATGTTGAATAACCCCTATATACTCCAGTGTCACCGTGACATCGCACACGTTGTTGTTGAACACTACCTTTCTCTATCCTCGTGCCTGTGACTCCACACAGTTATTTTTGCAACACGAGTTTCACCCCCCTGGATGTAGACCTCTCAAAAGGGGTTCTACGGTGTTAGGGCACCTAAGTCTATTAACTGATTAACATATAAACATTTAAACAGGAATATCACATTTACTGATTTCAGATCAAATCACAATACACTGTCATTCTAAAACTGTCAGAGCAATATATTTCAAATCATTGTAATTTCTGAGAAATTCTCATACCATGCATTCAGACAAATTAGAAATGCATAAATAACCCAACTTATTTCAATCTAGCACATACATAGCGAATTTAAGCAATTGAACATCTTATTGCACAAATTAAATAAATTTACTTCACATACGAGAATCATACTCAACATTTGTCAATTCTCTAAAGTTCTCGAAAAACGTGCACATTAACCCTAATCTTGGTTTGTGCATCACTTAACTCAATTAAAAGTTAATTACCTATCACAACACAATTTAATAACAATACTTGAGAATTTCTGGTAATAATTCAGAGAAATATGCCATTTCATGTAAATATCAATTTACACATATTAACGTCAAAAGATATATGCAATTAGGGTTTTATTGCATATTTTTATTTATTCATATCAACTTTGAAATCGTACATATGATAATTTATCAGAAATCCCTATTGTCTGGGTTCATACCCAAACCGTACCATTTTCATATATGAATTTCTAATTTCAACATTCAAATAAGTAATTTAGGTTCCAATGAACCATATAAATCAACCGATTCAATCCACACCGATCAAATGCTAAATTTAATCATATAACAGCGTCTAGAAGCAGTTTATGAAATAAAAAGTCGGGCGACGCCAAACGCTGCCCTACGCCTGATAACACCTGTTATCAGCGTAATTCGCGCACATAACTGGAAATATTCAAACGCCTGAGTTTATTAATGATAAATAAATGAAATCCTACTCACAGCTATTCAGGATGTCCGGATTCGTCTGGAATTGCGTCCAGATACCAGTTTCTGGGCACACGCAAGTCATCTTCAATCTTGGATTTGCCCAAAATAAATCTGCCGCTTACCGCAGCTCAACGCAGGAACGATCAGCTTGGAGGAGAGCTCGGCTAGGAGCTGCTCGAGGCTTGGGAGGCTGCGGATTTGTGATCTAGACCCACAGCTGAGCTTGATGCTAATGATTGGAGGTGGTTTCTCGTGCCCAAGACACTCATGGCCATTATTGCAGTAGCAGTTGCTGCTGCTATGTAGGGGCGTCGCCCCTACTGCTTGGGCGCAGGTAGAAGCTAGTAAAGGGAAGGGAAGGAAGGAAGGATGAAGAAGAAGGGTAGAAGGTGGCGTTTTTGCTGCTGCTAGCCATAACTACAGGGGCGCTCAAGCTGGTCTGTTGTTGCAAGGTGGGGCGTCGCCCCTTGTCAGATGAGCGCAGGTGGCGTAAATGGAGGGGAAGAGTTGCAGTTTTCCTTCCTTTAGCTGTTGGGCGGAGTCGTGGCGACATAACCTAGTGACGGCTGCACCCAAAAAGCTCCTGGCCGACCTCCAGGTTGATGCGCGGCTGCAGGTCCCTGCTGAAGGTAGGGTGCCGCCCTAGGGCATGAGGAAGAAGGGAAGTGGAAGGGGAAGAAGAAGAAGACGGCAAGGAGGGTTGGGCGCAGCTAGTCGGAGGTATAGGTACCTATTTCGGCCGCCCCCTCGACCTCAATTGCAGGTCGGTCGACCTGCGCCTGGGCGCCGCTGCGCGGGGCCTGTTCCACTGACCGCGAGAAGAAGGGTTAAAGGAGAATAAAATCAGCCGACCCATTTAAGGGGATAAAGATCAAATAAAACAATGGGAAATTTGCAAAATCAGCCCAAAAGACTTAAAAACGTCATATCTAATACTTCGGATGCCCGATTTGGATGATTTCTCTTGCAATTTTTCAAACACGAGATTCTCTACAACCTCGAAACGAGAAAACATGCTAATTGGACTATCTCACCTGATCAAAGCACTAAATACATAAGTGAGTACTTAACTCAACTCAGTTAACCTAACGATCATCATTACTATAATCGTTAATTACCGCAGATGATTCAATCTCATCCATTGATTCACATATTTTTTATCTTAATTAACCATGATATTTAATATGATACTCAACACTAATCAAGGTGGTACACGTTAATTGAGGTATTTACTGGTTAACCTCAACGTGGGTCATAACAATCTCCCTCCCTTATAAGAATTTCGTCCCGAAATTCCTAAAAGAGAAAAGGAAACTTGTTACGCATCTCTGACTCAAACTCCCACGTGGTTTCTTCTAGGTTATGATTCCTCCAAAAAACTTTTACTAAAGGTATCTCGCGATTCTTAAGTTTTCTTGATCCTCTGATCAACTATCTGAACCGGTCCTTCAACATAGGACACATCTGATCTGAGCTGTGCAGGTTCTGGGTCAACTATCTTCTCTGTATCAAGGTAACACTTCTTCAACATAGATACATGAAACACATCATGTAGATTTGACAACTCAGATGGCAATTCTAACCTATAGGCTACAGGTCCAATCCTCTCAATAATAGGATACGGGCCCATAAACCTAGGAGCCAGTTTGCCTCTCTTACCAAATCTCATCACTCCTTTCCCTGGTGAAACCTTCAAGTACACTTCATCACCAACCTCAAACTCAAGAGGTCTACATCTTTTCTCAGCATAACTCTTCTGCCTGTCCTGTGCAATTTTCAACTGTTCTCTGATCACAGTAATCTTTTCAGTGGTCAAATCCACTATCTCGGGTCCAAGAATCTGCTTTTCACCAACCTCATACCAACATATGGGTGATCTACACTTTCTACCATATAGAGCTTTATACTGAGCCGTACTAAGACTAGAATGGTGATTATTATTGTATGCAAAGTCTATAAGGCTCAAGTATTCTTCCCAACTTCCATTGAAATGCAAAACACATGCTCTCAGCATGTCCTCAAGAGTCTGAATGGTCCTTTCTGACTGACCATTCGCTTGTAGGTAAAAAGTTGTACTGAATCTCAACTTTGTTCCCAAAGCACGATGCAACTGATTTCCAAAACCTAGATGTGAACTTAGGATCTCTATATGATATAATTGAAACTGGAATATCATGCAACCTGACTATCTTATCCACATATATCTTAGCCAACTTCGGGACACCAAAGGTTGACTTAATATGAAGAAAGTGAGCAGACTAAATTAATCTATCCACAATCATTCATATAGAGTTACAACCTCTAGGTGTCCTGGGCAACCCTATCACAAAATCCATTGTGATATGTTCCCACTTCCACTCAGGTATAGGAAGAGATTGCAAGGTACCTGTAGCTTTCTGGTGCTCAGCCTTAACCTGTTGATACACACTGCACCTAGTCACATACTCAGCTACATCCTTTGTCATATCAGGTCACCAATACAACTCCTTGAGATCCATGTACATCTTAGTGTTACCTAGAAGTATAGCGTACATCGATGCATGTGCTTCCACAAGAATCTTTTCTTTCAAATCATTATCTCGAGGTACATGCAACCTGTCACGCTGATACCACACACCATCATCTGAAAACATGAACTCTGGTCTTTTCCCCCTGCCATGTCATGCATGGTCTGGTTTAACTCACTATCACCCTATTGTAGTTTCTTGATTTGATCATAAAAAGTAGGCTTGACTCGCATCTGTGCAATCATACCACTCTGCTTTGTCACCTCTAAGTCTAAGTTTAACTTTCACATTTCTACTAGCATGTCTCTCTCGAAACATGCAATAGAGAATGCATCAACTGTTGAACTTAACATTATGGTCAAAGCATCTGCTACCACATTCGTATTTCCAGGGTGATAATCTATCATTATATCATAATCCTTAATCAATTCTAATCATCTCAGCTGTCTAAGATTCAGATGCTTCTGGGTAAAGGTATATTTCAAGCTCTTATGATCTATAAACACCTGGCACACCTCACCATAAAGACAGTAACGTCATGTCTTATGAGCATGAACTACAACAACTAATTCCAGATCATGTGACGAGTAATACTCCTCATTATATGGTACTAACTTCTTATTACTACTGTAAGAATTTATTTCAAAATTATATCTTACTCTTTTCTCCGAGTCATTTTCATATTGTCTATCTACCTTCCAGATTAGCTAACTTTAAACCCTGGATTTTATTAGTGCTAGGTTACCTTTCATAGTGCAAATCGTATGATCTTGTTTTATAAAGATACTAGTATTCAAGGTCAAATCACTAGTGATATCCCTTGAACTACTACAACTCTAAACATTCTAGGGTTTGGTCCTTATCAGTAACATAGCATTATTGTGGTGTGACTTTGCTTCCTTAGTTTGAAATCAAACTTTAGATCTCATAAGTTCATCCATCTATTTGTAATGAATACAACAGATATGAATAATCATCAATGAACTATAGATATATAACAGAAATGTAACATCAACCAAGTTCTCTAGCATAACTTATTAACACAAATGCTACAAATAAACATGATACTTGTTACCCAAGCATCACACATGGCTCACAAGGCCATTCATATCTTTTCACCTCTCACTAGGCAACAACTTATTCACATGGTTCATAAGATCCGTACACATTATTACTTTTATTTAGCAACAACAACATCAACACACAAAAAGCCAATCAACATTTATTATATAAATGTCACAGCCCAAACTTGGCTATATTCATCCTCTCATCATACCTGCATGGTTATTAGGCATGATAACAGTCATACAAGATATTTATCACATCATGTGATACAGTAGTAATACCATCATTCCTTAACCAGGAATTAGGGTTCACTATCAAACAGGGCTTATCGTTCCCGTTTCCCCAAATTAGGGTTAGGGTTCATTAATTCAGACCCTCTTGAGTTAACCAACTTTATCTTGTATTAAGGTATTTCCCCTCTTAATGCATTCCATCACAGAATACTCACCCTAAGCATATAATGCATAGGCCACACATTAGAATTGTCCAGCTATCTCACATGATATGGACTTATCTTAGTTTAAGGCATAACTTATCAAGTTGCCTATAAACAATCGCAATGATACACCCTCAACTAGGGTTTCACAAGGATACACCCTCAACCAGGGTTCACAATGAGACACCCTCCACTAGGGTTTACTAATCATGTATTGGATCCATACATTGGTTATGCATTATTGATTAGTACCATTAAGGGTATTTCTCACCTAATCATAAAATTTAATCTGACCCTTATTGTGTTCCTTTATTTCTAATTAAGGATTGCTCATATGAGGTTCCAACTAATTCTTAGTTGTTCTAATCTTTCTCTTACATCTCAACATCTTAGTGTATACACCTTTTTCACCATGATTCGGGTCTAAATTATCCAGAATCTACTTTTATTATATTATTAATAGGAGTCATTAGATCTCAGTAACGCATCCTTCCAGCCGGACCAGGCCGAACCTGTAGTCCTGAAGCCAAGAGCTACTCAGGATTAACCAACTCATATTAATCTCAAACATGTGGAAAGAATATCCACCTAGGGCAGACTCATTTAAACATAATTTCTGGTCTACTTAATACAAAGAATATAAACAATAACTAAATCGCCTCATGACACACAACAATATAAAAGAACCATATTTGTTCTATAAACTAAAAATCTAAATTCATGCATATAAGAGCATTTCTAACGATTTCCAATCAAATAAGCAATATAAAGCAAGAGTTGCATCGCATCCTATGTTTAATCTCTTACTCCTGTATTAATTTCCGATTTCTTAATCCTAAGACTTTTAGGGTCTGTCTCTAGCCCGTCCTTCCTCTGCATACCTGGCCAGGGCATCCAGAGAAGAATGGACAGAGTAGCTTGATACTGGTCAATCTAAGTATTCAGACACCTGGCCAGGGTATCTAAACACTCAGACCTCCCAGAGCTAAAAACATATCACTTCTTATCCATCTTAATTATAATACTATCTTTTGATCCTAATGATCCCTGATAACTCAGCTTAAACTCTCAACTTGATTCTCGTGACCACATCCTTTTTCTGCCATCTGCAATGCTATAACAGAACATTTCCTGTTATAAAATTACAGTTAGAAGGAAGACACTTAAGTCCTAATCCTATTGGTCTCTTATCGTCCCCTGACCTTGACTTAGAGTAACCATGTACTCAACCTATGCTCTGATACCAATTTGTCACACCCCGATCTCACACTGACCACTAATCCCGAGATTAGGGCGCGACAGAGGGATTATTACATAAATAAATCACTGAGAACTTTTTTTTTAAAACCTCGTAATGATATCCGGATTATAGCTGAAAACTAAACATAATAAACTATTGCGGAAGCATTTCAATTAAACTGGCTAGAGAACATAAACAGAGTTTACAACATGTAACATTGTTTAACAGAAAGTAAAACATAACAGTTAATTTACACCTTTTACACATTCGCCATACATTCTCTCTCTCACCCACACCATGTCCCAAGGATCGAGGGGAAAGGACTAAGAGACCTCTAACTAGACTAACTACAAACCTTCTATAGACTAGGTGTTAGGATGAAAGGATCCTTCAGATTCCTGCTGCTGGTGATGACCTGAAAATGTTTTGAGTAGAGGTATGAGCCTACTCGCTCAGTGAATAACATTTCACTTAGCTATCACTAAACAACTCATCAGGTTTATAAATTGAAATAAAACATAAGTACAGTACTAAGCAGGGCAGTTCTAATAACATAACAAATTTGCAGAATATAATCACATTTCCATGCAATAACAGATAATTTGAACAGATAAACAGATATAAAGAAATAGCACAAAAGTTCGAATACTTTAATTTACTGTGATCCTATATGAGTACCAATTTATATTATTATTATGCCCTAATCATATGCAGTGTACCCTGCATATAAAGATCCGTAGCGAACTACGATCCCACCGTACAAGACTTAGCGACACACCCAGGAAATGCTAAGTCTGACTGCCAGCCCTGGTCTGCTGCAGGACTCTCAGGCTCACAAGGCCTCACTACACTCTCAAAAGAGTGAACTCTAGACTCCTCCTCAAACCTGGGCACACAGGCGGAGAGTCTTACTGTGTTACCACCGTGACACAAGCACAGATTAATGTTGAATAACCCCTATATACTCCAGTGTCACCGTGACATCGCACACGTTGTTGTTGAACACTACCTTTCTCTATCCTCGTGCCTGTGACTCCACACAGTTATTGTTGCAACACGAGTTTCACCCCCCTGGATGCAGACCTCTCAAAAGGGGTTCTACGGTGTTAGGGCACCTAAGTCTATTAACTGATTAACATATAAACATTTAAACAGGAATATCACATTTACTGATTTCAGATCAAATCACAATACACTGTCATTCTAAAACTGTCAGAGCAATATATTTCAAATCATTGTAATTTCTGAGAAATTCTCATACCATGCATTCAGACAAATTAGAAATGCATAAATAACCCAACTTATTTCAATCTAGCACATACATAGCGAATTTAAGCAATTGAACATCTTATTGCACAAATTAAATAAATTTACTTCACATACGAGAATCATACTCAACATTTGTCAATTCTCTAAAGTTCTTGAAAAATGTGCACATTAACCCTAATCTTGGTTTGTGCATCACTTAACTCAATTAAAAGTTAATTACCTATCACAACACAATTTAATAACAATACTTGAGAATTTCTGGTAATAATTCAGAGAAATATGCCATTTCATGTAAATATCAATTTACACATATTAACGTCAAAAGATATATGCAATTAGGGTTTTATTGCATATTTTTATTTATTCATATCAACTTTGAAATCGTACATCTGATAATTTATCAGAAATCCCTATTGTCTGGGTTCATACCCAAACCATACCATTTTCATATATGAATTTCTAATTTCAACATTCAAATAAGTAATTTAGGTTCCAATGAACCATATAAATCAACCGATTCAATCCACACCGATCAAATGCTAAATTTAATCATATAACAGCGTCTAGAAGCAGTTTATGAAATAAAAAGTCGGGCGACGCCAAACGCTGCCCTACGCCTGATAACGCATGTTATCAGCGTAATTCGCGCACATAACTGGAAATATTCAAACGCCTGAGTTTATTAATGATAAATAAATGAAATCCTACTCACAGCTATTCGGGATGTCCGGATACGTCTGGAATTGCGTCCAGATACCAGTTTCTGGGCACACGCAAGTCATCTTCAATCTTGGATTTGCCCAAAATAAATCTGTCGCTTACCGCAGCGCAACGCAGGAACGATCAGCTTGGAGGAGAGCTCGGCTAGGAGCTGCTCGAGGCTTGGGAGGCTGCGGATTTGTGATCTAGACCCACGGCTGAGCTTGATGCTAATGATTGGAGGTGGTTTCTCGTGCCCAAGACACTCATGGCCATTATTGCAGTAGCAGTTGCTGCTGCTATGTAGGGGCGTCGCCCCTACTGCTTGGGCGCAGGTAGAAGCTAGTAAAGGGAAGGGAAGGAAGGATGAAGAAGAAGGGTAGAAGGTGGCGTTTTTGCTGCTGCTAGCCATAACTACAGGGGCGCTCAAGCTGGTCTGTTGTTGCAAGGTGGGGCGTCGCCCCTTGTCAGATGAGCGCAGGTGGCGCAAATGGAGGGGAAGAGTTGCAGTTTTCCTTCCTTTAGCTGTTGGGCGGAGTCGTGGCGACATAACCTAGTGACGGCCGCACCCAAAAAGCTCCTGGCCGACCTCCACGTTGATGCGCGACTGCAGGTCCCTGCTGAAGGTAGGGTGCCACCCTAGGGCATGAGGAAGAAGGGAAGTGGAAGGGGAAGAAGAAGAAGATGGCAAGGAGGGTTGGGCGCAGCTAGTCGGAGGTATAGGTACCTATTTCGGCCGCCCCCTCGACCTCAATTGCAGGTCGGTCGACCTGCGCCTGGGCGCCGCTGCGCGGGGCCTGTTCCACTAACCGCGAGAAGAAGGGTTAAAGGAGAATAAAATCAGCCGACCCATTTAAGGGGATAAAGATCAAATAAAACAATGGGAAATTTGCAAAATCAGCCCAAAAGACTTAAAAACGTCATATCTAATACTTCGGATGCCCGATTTGGATGATTTCTCTTGCAATTTTTCAAACACGAGATTCTCTACAACCTCGAAATGAGAAAACATGCTAATTGGATTATCTCACCTGATCAAAGCACTAAATACATAAGTGAGTACTTAACTCAACTCAGTTAACCTAACGATCATCATTACTATAATCGTTAATTACCGCAGATGATTCAATCTCATCCATTGATTCACATATTGTTTTATCTTAATTAACCATGATATTTAATATGATACTCAACACTAATCAAGGTGGTTCACGTTAATTGAGGTATTTACTGGTTAACCTCAACGTGGGTCATAACAATAGAGATTTGTCACATGTGAGAGTACAACTACTTGAACTTATTGGATCCTAGTTGGGTGATTAGATTCTCTAGAGGGGGGGTGAATAGAGCTGAATGCACTTAAACAAAATTCATTAAACCTTCAAGATATATCACAAGATAAGGTTGGTAAATAGGAAATTTGTGTGCAACTAAAGCATGCATAGCAAGGATGAGAGAGATTGAGCAAACACAAGTAGACAAGCTATTTAGAGTGGTTCCACACTTCAAACTAGAAGTATGTCAGTCCATTACCTAGAGAGGTCAACCTCTAGGATTTCCTAACCTTGCATCTTCATTATATTCATTATAAGAGATACAAAACATGACCACCAAAGGACTTACCTATCCAATACAAATAGTCTTTAACCATACCAAGGACTTACCCACTTTGCAAGGAGTCTCCCGCCTTCTTACAAGGACTTACCTACTCTTGCACAAGTCTTCAGCTTTGTAGGAATTACCCACTCTTCTTGGATCTTCCGCCTTTGACTTCACCTTCACTCAGAGAAGCTTCCACCAAGGACTTAGCCACTTGAGTAAGGAGTCTTATGCTTTCACCAAGGGCTTACCCACTCTAGCTCCAAGTCTTCAGCCTTGATCTTCACCAAGGGACTCCTTCCCTTGTTCTTCTTCACCTCTCTTGGACAAGAGAGAGAACCTTCATCTTCATGATTGAAATGAGAGATGGGGAGGTGGTGTAAGTAAGAGCCTCACAAGATATACATGTAGGACTAGATCTCTTACAAATCTCATACTCACTCTAATGGATGTAGCAAGTGATTAAGCTTAGAGAGAGAGGAGGCTATAGGAAGCACTCAACTATAGAATAAGAACCTCACATAGAGTTTGCATTGAATGCTCAACCTTGGAATGAAGCCCAAGGGGTCCTATTTATAGTCGGGGATGCCTCTTAGCCTTTGGGAACACTTGAGAATGAAAACTAGTCGTTTTGTGGCTTGCAACAGATATATTTTCACTTGTTGCAAGTCCACAATGGCTAGAAGCGCTTTTCTGCACTTTTCTGTACAGTGCAATCAGTTGAGTTTCTATAAGGGTAACTCAACCGATAGAGTAAAAGACAAATCTGATATTCAGACCATTGGTCGAGTTTGTCCTGGGGAAACTCGACCGACCAATGAAAATTGAATTGGCCAGTTACTCCATCGGTCGAGTTCTGTGTAACCACAACTCGACCAATCAAAAGTCATTTTCAAGATCCAATCAGGATCAGTCGAGTTTGTACCTCACAGAACTCAACCGATGAATAGCCTGATATGAATTTTGGAAAATGGCTTTTGAGTGCTTAAACATTCGATCTAATTGCTCCTAATTTTTCTAAGCTTAGTTACAAGTCATACAATCATTACAAGTGATTTACAACATGATTCTAATAGATTTACATCATATTACAAAAATGTGCACTTGTATGACTTTGACTTGTCTTTTCTCCAATTTGATATGCGCAAGTTAGGGCATTTGGAGTGTGTCTGTACCTAATCTGAAAACACTCAAGTAGAGGCATTAAACACAAATATGTGGAATGGTTAGTCATCATGAAAACATGGATTTAGTCAATTTAGACGTGAGTCAACATTGACCTAATTGACCTTGAGTCAACATAACTCTTTCCAAATTCATTTACAATATGTTTCACCCTATCATATACAACATTTCCTGGTATAGGTTTAGGAGCACGTCATTCCTCAGTTGACCCATTAAAGGTCTTGTGTTGCCTTCGATAAGGATGCACTGGTGGGAGAAATCTCTGATGACCAAGATATATGATTTTACCACCATGTTTCAGTCAAATTAAATCAGTATTTTCCTCACAAATAGGACATACTTTGTATCCTTTTATGCTATATCCAGACAAATATCCATAAGATGGAAAGTCATTAATCATACAAAATACCATAGCACGCAAAGTAAAGATCTCTTCACATGAAGCATCATATGTCATAACACCTTGTTCCCATAGTTTCATTAGGTCATCAACTAGAGGTTGAAGGTAAACATCAATATCATTTCCAGGTTGCTTGGGCCCTAATGTCAATATTGACAACATGACATACTTATTTTTCATACACAACCAAGGAGGAAGATTGTATATAATAATCATAACAGGCCACGTTCTATGTTGGCTGCTTAATGTACCATAGGGATTCATTCCATCTGTACAGAGTCTAAGTCTTAAGTTCCTTGTTTCTTTACCAAATTGAGGGTATAATAAATCAATTTTCTTCCATTGTGGTGAATCAGATGCATGTCGTAGGATGCCATCATCATTGGCCTTTAACTCCCCATGCCAAGACAAATTTTGCGCATCTTCTGTATTAGCAAATAAGCATTGAAATTGTGGTATTATTGGTAGATACCACATCACCTTGGCAGGAGAGCCATTTTTAGCCTTAGCTGAATTTGTGGTCTTATACCTTGATACACCACTTTTTGGACTATTTATCAAATTACTATAGTCCTTCTAAAATAACACACAATCATTTGGACATGCATGAATCTTCTTAGCCCCCATTCCCATTGGGCACATTATTTTTTTTACTTGATATGTTCAAATTGGAAGCTCGTTTCCTTTAGGAAGAATTTCCTTTAACAAAGACAACAGTGAAGTGAAACTCTTATCGCTCCACTGGTTTTGAGCTTTAAGAGTATATAATCACATCACAACATTCAACCTTGTGAACTTAGTACAACCCTTATATAATGGTTTTTCAACATCATGGACAATGTTTGTAAATAAAGAAGGTGGATCAATGGCATTGTCCCAAAAATTACGTAGCATCTCATCAACCATATCATCCTAAATCGGGTCATCCTAAATTAGTTCATCATTGACATTATCATCATTATCTATATCTTCTATGCCTCAACTATTAGTATCGACATTTTCTGATCCATAATTAAATTTCTCTACATGCCAATACCATTCATTATAACCTAGTATGATCCCATTTCATATGACACGACTCTTAATTTCCTCAATGGTATCAACTTTCAAATTGTTACCACAATTTCTACATGGATAACAGAACCTATTTGTAGGTAGTTTCCTATGTTCCTAAGTAAATCTGATAAATTCATCAAGACCTTTGGCAAACTCTGGACTACAACGATTTTTGATAGACATCCAACTTCGATCCATTTTCTAGATCACATTAAAATTAATTATAAAACTAAGCATTTAATATTGATACTATAAGCTGTAAGTTTTTATTGATAGGAAGTTAATTACTTTTATACTAAAGTATACCACCTATCCCATTTTTGAATATTTAATCTCACTAGTAACTATATAATGTATGTTTAGTTTTGAAGAAAATTTCAGCAACATTTCCCCTAAGTTCTCCAAGTACACCGATGTAAATGGAAAATAACCACTCACATATGTACCCAGAGAACAAATGAGGAAATCCTACTAAAATTTTCTTCAAAACTAAACATACATTATACAATTACATCCTAAGTGAGATTAAATATCCAAAAATAGTCCCAGACCGGGGACTATCCAAGGTTTACTCCTAATGAGTAAATTTTGAACGGGTTTCTAAGTTAATATATAAATGTATTATTTTGATATTTATATATTAAGTTAAACATCATGCATCGATGATCTCATCTATAAACCCTGAAGTGTCAATCTGGGAGTACACATGTATAATCCGATATAGAGAGAAGAAAGAATTCTAATGAACAACAAAGCATACAACACCAGTCACTGTAGTAGTGATAATATCAGTCTATCTATCTATATGTTCTACTCTACCAAACCATATCAGTCCTTAAATTTCGTTATTTCATGCATTAAAGGAAATGTAAGCGGCAGCTGAAATCCAAAACAGAGAGAAGAAAGAATTCTAATGAAAAACAAAGCATACAACACCAGTCACTGCAGTCACGATAATATCAATCCCCATGTATAATCTGGGAGTACACATGTATAATCTGGGAGTACACATGTATGAGCAGCGTTTCAGTAGCTCTCATCCCCAGGCGGCGGCAACCACACAACAAATTTAGGGAAAAGTAAAGGAATTACCTTTGCGATCTTCGGGGCGGCGGCCACAACGTGGAGGCAGGGGTGTCTCGAAGTCGATGGGGCGTGGCAGCAGGACTCCTCAGACACCACGACCGGAGAACGGTAGTGAAGTGGCTTCGGGACTCTTCGGACATGATGACGACAGCGAAGTAGCGGCGACCTTTGGGGCGGCGGCGGCGACCTTTGGTCCTTAGCGTTGGCGGCGCGACAGTGAGGTCTTTGGTCTCTAGATTTGGTGGCGCTGGAGTGAGGCAGGGAGGTCTTCTCTTCACCCGACCAAAGTGATGATACTGTTTGCTAGCGTGCTAGATATTAACTGACATGTAAGGTCAGTTATTAGTAAACAACCGACCCAATAGGGAACCGGTGCCCGCACAAAAACTTTTAAGGGTGATTTTTATAAAAGTTCGACGCTATAGTCGACAACATGTACGTTCGGGTAACTAGTGAAAACTGACCCAACAGCTTAAGTGGTGCCCGAACCACCTATAAGGTCGGGTAAGTTAAAAAAACCGACCCTATAGAGATACACTACAAGGTCAGCTATTTTAAAAAAACCAACCCAAGAGGTCTTAAGTGGTGCCCACATTTTTTGTAGACATATAAGGTCGGTTATTTGGAAAAACCGACCCTATAGATCGAGGCGTGAAGCCAAAATTGAGCAAATTTTCGTCGCGGGAAACTTGATGGGACAATTTTTATGATAAAACTGATGCAATAGTGTATTAGGTCAGTTATTCTAGTAAAAATGACACTACTGGAAGTGACGTTATTGGCCAAAAATATAGTAGTTTTATGATATAGATTTGTTCCCTTTATTTGAGATGTCAATATTAATAGCCATGTTATGTTTCTAGACATATTCATGATGTCAGGGATGCTTATGCTACTAGATTGCTTGTGCTGTTAGCAAGAAATATATTGATAGTCAGATCAATGATAATGATTGTTATTATATGCAATTTGATGATATTTGAGTAGATATCTATCCAAAGAAATGGAATTATTTGTTATCTATATATGCATTGATGATCATACTTTTTGCTAAGATTATTTACTTAATTTGTTTAGCATACTTACACGGTTCAATATGTTAAATTAATTATTAAATACTCCAACTTCTTAGTTATCTACTATTTAAAATATTGTAATCAATAAGCGTTGTTGGAGGTTATATCTCTTACTAAGAAATGAGTCTCACCGTTGTGGTTTGCCACATCTTTTTAGGTAATTGGAAGTGACGAAAACAAACGTGTGACAGCAAAGAGGAGCTATAGTAATGAATATGTGAGAAAGTAGATTAGATGTCTAGTGTGTCCTAGCGTCGTCCTTGTACTTTTAGGTCCAGGCAGGAAAAATTCGTATATGGTGTTTCAAATGAATCAAAATTTTATTAGCATGTTAATTCTTGTTTGTGTGGCATATATAAATATTATTCTCTCATGTATATATGTTGTGGCTAAGGTGATAGATCAATTTGTATCGAATTCTTGTCATAGTATGGATACAAGAAAGATATTGGGCTCTTATGCAAATATTTCTGAGTGGGTGTTGATGTTGAAATTGATTTTAATTTATCCATATTTTTTGGTATGTGTTTAATTGATAATCGATTGTGTTTTATGTTTTGAGTAATCCCGTTTAGTGTAATGAGTTCTCACAAGTGGTGAAATTTGGTTTGAAAATTCTTTAAACCACTACCTATGGTCTTGTTTGTAGTTTTAAGGTCATGCTAGACTTGACCAGACTATATCCACCCCTAGTGTGTTTGTAGTAATCACTAAATAGTATTGAATATAGACTAATTCTAAACAAACTCGACCATATTTTTGTTGTTAGCTTAATAGTATCACATATAGACTAAACCTAACCAAACTTGGCCACACTATTGTGGTTAAGTTAAGCTTGTTTTGGATCCTACCAATGGTCAAGTCCGATTTTATTTTAAAAAAAAAACTAATATAGTCTAATTTATGGTTTTGAGATTAGACCAGGCTTGATCAAACTATGACCACCCCTATGATTAACTATTGGTTGATCTCTAAACATATTTATCATTCAACAACACCTTTTTTTTAGGATCAACCATATTGGAAATTTCCTAACAATGAAATTCTAGCAGTTTCAGGAGGCAATCTATCCCAATTTTTTGTTGTTGTAAAACTCATTCTCTGGTGAACTTGTTTGCTTTGTTTCTAAATGAGTGATTTCTATTTCATGATACTCGTTTATGACTTTAGAAATATTTTCAGCTAATTAAGATGCTTCTAATCCTCTTCATTTTCCTTCATTAAATTTTGAGTCAAGAAACATTTCAAAAGGTATGTTGTTATCTACTTCAATACTTGTAAGGTTTATAGCACTTTGTTGTGTTGTATCACCTTCAACATCATTAGAGAACTGGTAAGGTCTATTTGTGGTATTATTTTTGGTAGATCGATGATGTGCATATAAACAAATATGCTCAAATTTGAGTATCAATGAGACACCGTAAATTGTCATAGTTAACTACTCGGTCCGTTTGTGGTATTATTTCCGATAGAGCGATGATGTACATATAAACAAACGGAAATTCTTGGCAGAATCCGTCCCAAACCCCCGCCTGCACCCCACCAACGGTCATGCAACTGACGGTTATGCAATGGCCTCATAAGCGCTCATCAGAAAGAAAGAAAAATCGAGCCGAAACGCCCTTCCTTGCTGTTCCGGTCAGTGATAGCTTCATCCTTGGAAAGGACACCGACCCGCGCCGGATCTGAGAAAAAAGGTGGGACCTTTCTTTCCATTTTGAGGCTGGAAAGGATGCCAACGGTAGGGATGAGGAGTTCCACCAGGGTGTTCGTTCCCAAGTCCATGCCTACCATGGCCACGGAGGATGTACCCCGTGGCAAGTATTCCACCATAGAAGCCCCACTAGCAGCGGCTGCAAGGCTCTGTTTAAGGAACCCGACGTCGTTGATGATGGGGTTCCCTGTACGAGCCGGAGGTGTACTGAGGAGGAAGCGGCCTTGTCGTCGTCCAATTCAAAGTCGTCGTTTTGGCCCAGGAGGAAGTCGAGGAGCTCGATCTCGACTGTAGCATGTATCTGGAAGGTCAAGTCCACAAGACAAGGAGTTCGCACAGGCCTGACGGGTATGGGGCACACAATCTCCGCCCGCTTCTGGACCTGCTGATGAACACAGCATATCGACCGCTGCCACGCCGACCATACCAGAGATTTTTTTTTACCATACCAGAGATTTGGTTGGTTCGTGGACCGGCTCCGACAGTAGCTGCACGATCACTGCGAACCCTTTTGCACTGTGCTCCATGATTGGTCAGTGGGGACGTTTCCTGTAAGAAACTAGAACTGAAATTAAGAAATATCCTAGCTTGACAAACCACAGAAACAAAGAAGCCATCTATGGAGACTTGATTTCGCAAGGGAGAAAGCTTATAAAGGTAAAGCAGCAAACGTGAAGCACAACAGAGGAAACGTCAGGAGCTCTAGCTATAAGCACGAACCAGCCGATGATATAAAGTAGAGAGAGGGAGAGGGATCTACAAAACAAGGCAACACATACAATATTATACATGGCATTATACATGTGTGAGAACATTACGTATGGTAATATAAAGGTGTACAATAGTATACATTAGCAGTATACATGTGTACACAATAGTACACACGCCAACACAGATGTGTACAATAGTACACATGTGTATACAACAATACACATTGCAACACAAATGTGTACCATAATATTTATGGCAACACATATGTGTACAATAGTGCACATGCCAAAACAGATGTGTACAACAATACACATGGCAATGCATTTGTGTATGATAGTACACATGACAACACAGTTGTGTACAACAGTACATATGGTAGTACAAATGTGTAGATAATAGTACACAAGACAGTACACATGTGTACATAATAGTACACATGCCAACACATGTGTACAACAGTACACATGGCAGTACACATGGCAACACAGATGTGTACAATAGTATCCATGGCAACACAGATGTGTACAACAATACACATAGCAGTACACATGTATACATAACAGTACTCATGTCAACACATATCTGTATAACAATACATATAGTAGTACACGTGTACACAAAAGTACACATGCCAACGTAGATGTGTACAACAGTACACATGGCAATACACATGTATTACTAAATAGTACACATTGCAATACACATGTGTACAAGACTGTACACAAAATACAAATATCAACATAGATGTGTACAAGAGTTTACATGACACTACAAATGTGTACACAACAGTACACACTGCAATGTACATGTGTACAAGACTGTACATAAAAGTACACATGCTAACACACATGTGCAAAAGAACACATGGCAATACACATAAGTACGCAACAATACACATAGAAATTCACATGCGTACACAACAGTACAAATTTGAATATATGCGTACAAGATTGTACACAATATTACACATGGAAACACACATACAATAGCACATATGGTAGTACACATGTGTACAACACTGAACAAAACTACAATATACATGTGTACAATAACAATACACATGCCAACATAGATGTGTACAACAGTAAACATAACAGTACACATACACATGTGTACACAATAGTACACATGGCAAAACATGTGTATAATGGTACACATGGTAACACAGATGTGTACAACAATATATATGTTAGTACACATGTGTACATAACAGTACACATGCCAACACAGATGTGTACAACAATACACATGGCAGTACACGTGTAGACAATAGTACACGTGGCAACACATATGTGTACAATAGTACACAAGGCAACACAGATGTGTACAACAGTACACATGGCACTGCCATGTGTACATTACAATACACATGCCAACATAGATATGTACAACAGTTTACATGGCAATACACATGTGTATACGACAGTACACATGGCAACACACATGTGTACAACATTACACATAGTAGTACACATGTGTACATAACAATACACATGCCAACATAGATGTGTACACAACAACACACATGGCAACACAGATGTGTACAACGGTGCACATGGCAACACAGTTGTGTATAATAGTACACATGGCAATACACATATGTACATAACAGTACACATGTCAACACAGATGTGTACACAACAGTACACATGGAAACACAGATGTGTACAATAGTATGCATGGCAACACATATGTGTAAAAGTATACACATGGCAATACACTTGTGTTCATAAAAATGCACATGCCAGCATTGATGTGTACAACAATACACATGGCAATACAAATGTGTATAATAGTACACATGGCAACACAAATGTGTACAACAATACACATGGCAGTACACATGTGTACATAACAATACAAGTGTCAGCACATATGTGTACAACAATACACATGAAAATACACATGGAAACACAGATGTACAATACTACACATGGCAACACAAATGTGTACAACAGTACACATGGCAGTACATTTGTACATAATAGTACCCATGCCGAAAAATATGTGTACAACAGTACACATGACAATACATATGTGTATACAACAGTACACATGGCAATACATGTGTACATAACGATACACATACCAACACAGATGTGTACACAACATTACATATGGCAACACAGATGTATACAATAGTACGCATGGCAACACATGTGTATAACAGTACACATGACAATGCACTTGTGTACCTAACAATACACATGCCAACATAGATGTGTATTGTTGACCTAGAGGTTATATATTATTCATATTTTGATAATGACTTAACCATTCCATTCATATGTATCTAATATGTGTATTCAAGATTGATTTCAGGCTATAGGTACATGAAAATGATCAATTTACACAAGCCCTACCTTGTCAAAGTTCAAGTCAAATGCAATGCAAGTGTGCTAATAAGGAAATCCCTTCAAACGACCTTAGAAGAATTTTGAAATCACTTATATTGATGATATGACTTGTAACTAAGATGAGAAAAATATGTGGGACACTTAATACCAAGTTTTAATCACTTTTTAGCCAAATTAGAAAATTGATCACATGTTGTTGATCGGTCGAGTTTCAATCTCGATCGATCCCATGGATTGATTTTCTGAAAGTAGCAATCGGTCAAGTTGTGCATTCACAAAACTTGACCTTCTGACCTTCTAACCAAATGCAATTTTGGCTGATCGGTCGATTTTTCCAGAACAAACTCTACCGATAGTTTGAAAATTAGGTTTGTCTTTTAGTCGATCGATCGAGATACCTTTATTGAAAATCAACCGAATGCACTATACAAAAAATTTAGAAAAAGTGATTATAACCGTTGGTAACTTGTTTGAGGTGAAAATAGATCTGTTGCTTTGAGGAAAATGGCTATATTTTGATTCTAAGTGTTCCCCAACTCAAGGAAGCACCCCCAACTATAAATAGGACCTCTTGGAGTTCATTCCAAGTTTTCTCATTCACTACATTCAAGGTCCTTGCTATAGTTGAGTGTGATACTACTCCTTGAGCCCCTTTCTCTCTCTAGTTTACACTTTATTTCATGATTTGTGAGTGAGTTAGGCTTATTGTAAGAGAGCTCCACCTTTGTGCATGTAAAGCTCTCAATCCTCCACTACTTCCCTATCCCCTTCCTTCATGAAGAAAAACTGAAGCAAGCTCCATCAAGTGAAGAAGGAGTTGTAGCTGGTCCTCTTTAAGGTGGTTGAAGAGGTGGTGATCTTCTCCAAGTGAAGGAGAAGGCAAAGGCTGAAGATCCAAGAGGAGAAGCAAAGTCCTTCCAGGCAAAAGACTTGAGCCTGAGTGGGTAAGACCTTGGTGAAGGCTGAAGACTCAAGCTAAGTGGGTAAGTTCCTTATTAAGGTAGAGATCTCCTTGTGGTTGGATGGGTAAGTTATATAATCACATTATTCATTACTTATGTCTTTTACTCATTTTCTCTCTCCTAAACTTATCCTAATATTTCAAGGTTGTCCAAATTAGATTAAATTTGACATGTAGTTAATTTTGATATGTAGATTCCGAATTTGAAGTCTGTTTCCACTTTTGAGACTTATTTTTAAGATATATGTCATATGGCCCATTAACGACCTATTATCTAAATTATTCATCCAATTAAGTTCCTTATCTTCATATTAGCACCAAAATGAGTTATGTGGCATGTTTTATGTATCCATTATAAACCTAAGATTAATGTTAGAACATTAGGTTATATTAAGGTGATCTATACATTCATTAGCTCATTGGGGTTATACTAACCATCTATTTAGGTCTAACCTTCAACCTTGCTTGACTAAGTCCAAAATGTCAACTTCCAGGGTAGGGTCTGAGATCTAGTATGTTACAGCACACCACCCCTTAAAGGGATTTCATCCTCAAAATCAAAGCATCCACATATAAGAAAACAACTTATTCACCACCTCTTAAAGGATTCATCTTATTAAGTCAAAACTATTCTTTAGGTACAAAAGGTTCAACTACACTTCCTTACATCCAACTGCATAAGCATCATGCAAAAAAAAAACATAACTTGTAAAGACTAACTATGAACTTTGGGTTAACTTGCTCTTATCCATCCTTAAATAAGTCTTTACATCTGGGAGACTAGTTTGACATATTAGGGTCCCTAAAGATAAATCATATAGATGTCTAAGGATACTATTTCCTAAAAGAATGCTATTTTGAACAATTCATGTTACACCCTGATCTCACAATTACCATTAATCATGAGATTAGGGCATAAAATTGAGGATTTATCATAATACAAAGATCACCCTTAACTTTTTCTTCTTTTTGAAACTCTTTTTTTTCTTGCATTGAATCACATAAACAAACTTTACAAGAGAATTAAACCTTGATTACTCTAATATGATCTCAACATTAATGATACACATCCATACATTCATTCTGTTTCTCACACTTCCATGTACATATGACATGATAATCAAATGCATTTTCTTTTATTAAGAAAACAAAGATACAAAACACCACTTACAACACTCTCACATATATACTAGGACCTAGAGTGACAAGGACTGACTGAACTTAACTATACTCATAATTAACTCATGTGGTAGATCTACTCTGATGCTTTGGCCTTCTTCAAGTCCACGTGGTTTCCCTAAAAAATTTGAGTAGAGGGGTGAGCCTACTCGCTCAGTGAATGAGTACTTCAAAGAAACAGTCTAAAGCACTGATATAATTACAGATATACTTTTGAGAAACTGATATCAATTATAACATCAGTAAGATTTAAAGAGATTGATCATTGACAATCATAAATATGTAAGGATACTCTAGATATCAACAAGAGCAAATCAATATATGAGCATGCTGGATAAATTTCAAAGAGAACTAATAATTCAGAAACATACAAAGAATAGTTGCTGGGAAACTGTACTCAAATCTTTCTTAGCCTTTCTTACTTATAAGAAACTCTTTAAACCTATATGATCATATTTTAGCTTATGCCCTGGTCATATTGTGGCACATCGTTCGAATAAAATGTCATTAACTAGGCGGAAGCGATTATTAACAACGGATTAACAAAAATCACTAAAAATTAAAACCTTTTTCAAAGAGATCCATTTCTAGGAAACTCTTAACAACAAGAACAAATGTATTATATATACATTCTAATCCATAAGTACATACCATGTACCATCTCTTCTCGAGGATTACATACATTAATTGCTCTGTTAAGTCTACACATGAGCAATACACAACCTCGAGGCATTCAAACCAAAATCTCAGATTGATTATGAAAACACTAAGTACAGACTCTAAAGACCTGAGAGTACAGAGACGACACATATGACTCTTATCTACAAGACACGACAATCAGTATCTCCACTTGAGATGTTACTATTGTCCTTGATGCTATTGTCCTTTCCCTGTAGTATGTTTCTTACCTCCTCAACCTCGTCCACCTAAAAACGTTGGATCCCATGGGGGTGAGACAATTGAAATTGTCCCATCAAGAGATATAACTCTCTGCCAGAAATATTATTATTGCAGTTTAATAAAATAAAACTGATCAGAGGATAAGTAGTTTAGAACATTCTCATATCTTAAAGTATTGCAACTATCTATGATAGAGCAGTAATTCATTTGTTCACTTTATAAGGAATATGAGGAACATGTATATCATTTATCTATCTTACTGTATCAACATCTCTAGCTCATCCTGAGATACTCATTATCATGGTATGTCATCCATGAATCATTCTCATTTCTGTCTGTTGACCTTAACCAATCAGTTAGCCAGATATTGCATTGTTCCAGTCATGTGAGTATACATCATTATATTCTGTCCAGGCATTGGACTATGCCAATTCTATGCAAACATTCCAGGCATTGGATTATTACCAATCCTGTGCAACCATTCCAGGCATTGGATTATGTGACAAAGTGGATTTTTTAGCAAAATAATGAGATGCTTACTCTTTTGACCTCATTATATTTTCTCATTGTCTCGAATAATTTTTCTTGCTTCATAATCATTTTTGAGACTCAAATCCTAAATATGGTGATCAATGTAGTTTTTATACACATTATAACACCTCAAATTAGATTCAATCATCACCTTGTCCAAATAATCCAATTGACCCATTGAACTTCATAATTTGACTCTCAAACTTTTTTTGTATATTCTCCACATTTTTGTGAAGCTATGGTCCAAATTTCATCCCATTTGGACATTCCTATAAGTTTCTATGAATTTTGGAAGTTTATGCTCAAAATCCCTTTATATTTGCTTTTTCTGACCTTTTCCAGGCCAGTAATCTGCAGCCTAAGGCATGGGATGAACCTTGGCCCTTGGATTATCTATCCATGGATCGCGGCCCTGATCCTATGGCTAGGAGGTCATCCCCTACCTCCCACAATCAGCGGAGAGGGGAGTGACGACCAAAATGGCAATCGATTGATTTCAATTCCCTTTTGAAAATCAAATGACCAGGGATGTTCTCCCCACCAAATCGAAGGCATCGACCTCTTTTTCCCCCTCGAATCACTAACTTTTGAGAACAAGAGAGCCTGCGTTTTCACCTCTTGGCCGCCGCCATGGCCACCTACTCAAAACCCTAACACCAAGCCCCGATTTCCTATAAAAATGCCTCCCTTCACTTCTTTGCTCACCCACGATTGCAACCGGAACCTCATCTAGCCCTTTCGGCCCCTCCCACTCGATCATCCCCTTTTACTCTACCACTGCGCCGCCTCCAAGCCCATGTTGGGGCGTTCCTTCTATGCACCTCCACCTCCCTTTCTTTGGCTCGTATCGAGTCTGAGAGGTGATGGCGGACTGGGACGGCCTGTTCCCGACCTCCCTCACCCACTCTTTCTCTCATACCTCTTTTACGCAGGCGAGGTGCTCCTCCTAGCTTCTGGCTTCGTCAGTGGGCTCCTACGTGTGACAGAGAGATCCCCGAACCACCGGTTCAGAGGAGGAGAACCACGATCCAAAGGGGCCTGACAGACCACGAATAAACCGATCAATCAAGTCTGAACCGGGAAATCAAAGGCCTGAACTGAACTTTGGATTAGTAAGCCTCGTGGCATGATCTAGGCCATCCAATAGATATCCAATGATCAACCTCTTTTGTGAAATAAGGTATTTATCTCGCTCTCTGGAAAATATTCGATTAAATGCCCAGATCTCAATTTAATCATAGAAAATGCATCCGAACTCCAAAAATGATGAACAAGTAGTCGATTTTGATCAAAAAAATCCAATGGATCATTTAAAATTACTTTTGAGACCAGATTCCAAATTTTGTTTGTTGATATCCCTATATTTGATCTCTTACTTATTTCATTTATTAAATGGCTCAATAATGATGTTAATTCTTGGAAAACCTAATATCTGACTCTAATGATTACCTTGAAATACAAATCTAGATCCAATCTAGTTGACTCTTGAAAATGAATCATTAGTGATCTTGATCTATTTTGATTCAATCTTAATTATAATGGATAATGAGTAAATCTTGATATTGATCTTAATCTTGCAAAACCCTTGATATAGTTTTGACTCAGCAGTCTGATCTTGAATACAAATGACGTTAGAACAACACGATGATCTATAGATTTGATGATGACTTGGATAGTGATCATAAATTAGGGTTAACACATATAATCCTAGAAAACCTAGGTAAGTCATTCACACTCGAATATATTATATACTTGAAATAATGTTGGACATATTGGAATGTTGATTATAAGTGAATGACCCAACCCTAAGGTTGACAAAGGAAAAGTGTAACCCTAATCTCAAATATTAAAACATGATTTTCTGAACATCATGATCTTGACCTTTGATCCAATCTTGATGATTTAGGATCTGACTCGAAGGGTTGACATATTGATTCAAATATTGATCATACTCGAAATCTTTGGTGAAAGGTACGCTATTTATATAACTCCTCCTTGATTGTATTGAAGATATGTTTATGTATCTCATGACCGTATGCTTGGCTATTTACTTGGATGAACTATTGTTCCCTATGATTAGTCTTCTGTTTTTCTATACAATATTTTGAAAAACATGAAAACATAAATTGCATGCCCATTATGACTGCCAGTATATTAATAATGATGATGATATGGATAATGTTGATAATGTTTATATTGAGTGCAACAACCCCCTCATTTGGAGGTGGGACTTGTACATTGGCCTCCTATGTTCCTATGGTGAGAAGGAGCCTAGTGACCTTCCCCATCGCGTTGGGGTAATAGAGTCACACAAATTATATAAGCATGCTTCTCGAATTACAGCATAATGGGAACTCGTAATAAAATTCGAATTTGTCGAATAAATGTTGGTTTTGCAAATTGCTTGTTATTCTTTGAATATAAGTCCTGCCAAGTATACTATTTTGTTATAAATCATTTTACTTGATTTTGATAGCGTACCGTGCAATTGCATGATTGTGTCTTGATTTTCTTGATTTTAGGCAATACAAATGGAAGATTGAATTAGATCGTTTCCGCACTCATTTACTCTGATGACCAAGATATTTTGGTGAAATCTCCATATTGGGTTAGTTTATTTATTTATTTATTTATTTATCCAGTTTTGAGATATTTATTTCTTATTGTATATGCCAGTGTGTTAGATCCTACGGGGCCACTCAGGGATGGGCACTTCAATCCTTTTTCTACTGTTTCGACAATAGGATTGGGATTTGGGTAAGAACGGTTCCGTGACAGTTGGTATCCGAGCTTACACACTCCCATATACTTTAAGTAAATAATTTCTCAACTCTTTTACACCCAAGAAACCTAAAGTCCATAATGGTGAAAATTGAGGTGTCTAGGCTCGGGGTCCTGGCATAATTTCTCCTATCCGTCTTCACGGTGGTTGAGATCCCCCGCTCTACCTGGCCTCAATTGATCCAGAACTGGACCTAAAGGTTCTCTTGAGAAACCTTAGAGAGTCTTCTAGCATCTCATCTCTTCTTTAAGGACAATCCTAAGCCACCCATGTAGATGAAGATTAGGTAGTCTTCTCATCTCATCATGTGGTCCTTTTCATGACCTTTCACCACATGATGTCTCGATTATGGGTAGCTTATGAATGGGAAAAGTAAATATTGCTAAATCTTGAAAGGTGATACCATGATCTGACTTTAATGTGAACACTTGATTTTGATCAATTAAGCTTGAAAACCAAACACTCACGTATGACTCCTGATATCATGAACACTCAATTTAGCCAAAATGTGACTACATGTTTGCTATGTTTGAGGTCAATATTAATAATCTTGATATGGTGTAATAAGAAGGACATATACCTTATACCTTATTGTTGATAAGGTCCCTATTTGATTAAGCCCATGTTGCCCTATTGTTGATAAAACCTCAAACATAATTAAGCAAACTCGTATCCTATTTTATACACATCTTGATTATGCTATCAAATGACTAAGTCTAGAACTCACAAAACCATGATGTAAGACTATGATGCAAAAAAAAAGTTTTCTTATTGACCATTGATGCCTTTTTCATACTTGATTTTGATATGATGAACATGGACCTAAACCATGCACCTATTCCAAATTATATGGCTACCTTGATCATGAAAGTAAAGATTTTGCAGATCTTGACACTATTGCCCTATTATCTTGAATTTTGATGTTATGAACTTGTAAAACATGCTTTGATCATTGGTACTCTCCCTATTTGAATAAGCTCGATTGATAAAGACTAATGTAGGTAATGTGCTAGATTAGGGTAGTAGTTGACTCATGACTCCCCTAACCTAGGTCACATCCCTATTTTGACTACCTCTATATTTTCATATGGTTGATTATTTAGAGTTTGGAAAGGTATTGCCTTCCACCCTATTTGGATTGGTTGACCTAAACTTAGTAGGTTAAACCCATGGCTGATACTCGATCTTAAATATTGATTTGATAATGATCTTTATATATGACAATGTTGACTATAACTTGTGGTTTATTTCCTAGATAGACCTAGGTCTATTTCATTCATCAACCTTGGATACAATGATAATGAAATCTTGATATGTTGCTCGAATATTGCTTGAAAATTGTTTCTTAAAATTGAATATAGAAGAGTGATCTCCCCCAAGGTCTAAATAAGAATCTAAACCCTAGCTTCAAAATACTAGACCTATAACTTTTGATGCCTAAAATCTCGACTTTTGATATTGATTAATGAACTTGTGACTCATTATTATCAATCTCAATAATGATACAAATCCTATGATCACATTATTTGGACCTTGAGATATATATGATTAATGACTATGAAATCCCAAATGTTGAAATTTTTGAAATGATGACTATTTTGACTCTCTCGACTTATGACTTAGGGTTTAGCTCTCATTAGGACTAGGGTGGGACCTTCCCATTGATTTTGAGCTCGAAATAATGATATTGAAAATATGATGTTGTCACAAAATATGAATCTCAAATCATGAATATATAACCCCACCTAGGCCAATGTAGAGGCTAGAACCATGAGATATTGGGATTGAAAGTCACCTTGTACACTTAAACTCTATTTGCTTGACCTAAAATATGATATCTCCAAATTTGTGATCAATAGGATGCTTTCCATATTTGTGACTCATATAATGACTTTGGACAATATATGTGTTGATCTTGATACTCAATTGCTTGATAATGAAATAGTGTTAGTACCAAGTTAATTATGATAAGGAACATGGAATCTCAATTATGATTATTGGATTACTTGAAAATTGAGGATATGATTTTGATTTTATAATTGAGGACACTTCAGTATTTGAGGATATGAATTAGGTTGAATGATCCAAATTTTTGAGGTTGTTTTGAATTTTGGGGACAAAATTCCTTTTAAGGAGGGAAGGATGTGACAAAGTGGATTTTTTAGCAAAATAATGAGATGCTTACTCTTTTGACCTCATTATATTTTCTCATGGTCTCGAATAATTTTTCTTGGCTTCATAATCATTTTTTAGACTCAAATCCTAAATATGGTGATCAATGTAGTTTTTATACACATTATAACACCTCAAATTAGATTCAATCATCACCTTGTCCAAATAATCCAATTGACCCAGTGAACTTCATAATTTGACTCTCAAACTTTTTCTGTATATTCTCCACATTGTTGTGAATCTAAGGTCCAAATTTCATCCCATTTGGACATTCCTATAAGTTTCTATGAATTTTGGAAGTTTATGCTCAAAATCCCTTTATATTTGCTTTTTCTGACCTTTTCCAGGTCAGTAATCCGCAACCTAAGGCATGGGATGAACCCTGGCCCTTGGATTAGCTAGCCACGGATCGCGGCCCTGATCCTATGGCTACGAGGTCATCCCCTACCTCCCGCAATCAGCGGAGAGGGGAGTGACGACCAAAATGGCAATCGATTGATTTCAATTCCCTTTTGAAAATCAAATGACCAGGGATGTTCTCCCCACCAAATCGAAGGCATCGACCTCTTTTTCCCCGCTCGAATCACTAACTTTTGAGAACAAGAGATCCTGCGTTTTCACCTCTTGGCCGCCGCCATGGCCACCTACTCGAAACCCTAACACCAAGCCCCGATTTCCTATAAAAATGCCTCCCTTCACTTCGTTGCTCACCCACGATTGCAACTGGCACCTCATCTAGCCCTTTCGGCCCCTCCCACTCGATCATCCCCTTTTACTCTACCACTGTGCCGCCTCCAAGCCCATGTTGGGGCGTTCCTTCTATGCACCTCTTCCTCCCTTTCTTTGGCTCGTATCGAGTCTGAGAGGTGATGGCGGACTGGGACGGCCTGTTCCCGGCCTCCCTCACCCACTCTTTCTCTCATACCTCTTTTACACAGGCGAGGTGCTACTCCTAGCTTCTGGCCTCATCAGTGGGCTCCTACGTGTGACAGAGAGGTCCCCGAACCACCGGTTCAGAGGAGGAGAACCACGATCCAAAGGGGCCTGATAGACCACGAATAAACCGATCAATCAAGTCTGAACCGGGAAATCAAAGGCCTGAACTAAACTTTGGATTAGTGCGCCTAGTGGCATGATCTAGGCCATCCAATAGACATCCAATGATCAACCTCTTTCGTGAAATAAGGTATTTATCTCGCTCTCTGGAAAATATTCGATTAAATGCCCAGATCTCAATTTAATCATAGAAAATGCATCCGAACTCCAAAAATGATGAACAATTAGTCGATTTTGATCAGAAAAATCCAATGGATCATTTAAAATTACTTTTGAGACCAGATTCCAAATTTTGTTTGTTGATATCCCTATATTTGATCTCTTACTTATTTCATTTATTAAATGGCTCAATAATGATGTTAATTCTTGGAAAACCTAATATCTGACTCTAATGATTACCTTGAAATACAAATCTAGATCCAATCTAGTTGACTCTTGAAAATGAAATATTAGTGATCTTAAGCTATTTTGATTCAATCTTAATTATAATGGATAATGAGTAAATCTTGATATTGATCTTAATCTTGCAAAACCCTTGATATAGTTTTGACCCAGCAATCTGATCTTGAATACAAATGATGTTAGAACAACATGATGATCTAAAGATTTGATGATGACTTGGATAGTGATCATAAATTAGGGTTAACACATATAATCCTAGAAAACCTAGGTAAGTCATTCACACTCGAATATATTGTATACTTGAAATAATGATGGACATATTGGAATGTTGATTATAAGTGAATGACCCAACCCTAAGGTTGACAAAGGAAAAGTGTAACCCTAATCTCAAATATTAAAACATGATTTTCTGAACATCATGATCTTGACCTTTGATCCAATCTTGATGATTTAGGATCTGACTCGAAGGGTTGACATATTGATTCAAATATTGATCATACTCGAAATCTTTGGTGAAAGGTACGCTATTTATATAACTCCTCCTTGATTGTATTGAAGATACTTTTATGTATATCATGACCGTATGCTTGGCTATTTACATGGATGAACTACTGTTCCCTATGATTAGTCTTCTGTTTTTCTATACAATATTTTGAAAAACATGAAAACATAAATTGCATGCCCATTATGACTGTCAGTATATTGATAATGATGATGATATGGATAATGTTGATATTGAGTGCAACAACCCCCTCATTTGGAGGTGGGACTTGTACATTGGCCTCCTATGTTCCTATGGTGAGAAGGAGCCTAGTGACCTTCCCCATCGCGTTGGGGTAATAGAGTCACACAAATTATATAAGCATGCTTCTCGAATTACAACATAATGGGAACTTGTAACAAAATTCGAATTTTTCGAATAAATGTTGGTTTTGCAAATTGCTTGTTATTCTTTGAATATAAGTCCTTCCAAGTATACTATTTTGTTATAAATCGTTTTACTTGATTTTGATAGCGTACCGTGAAATTGCATGATTGTGTCTTGATTTTCTTCATTTTTGGCAATACAAATGAAAGATTGAATAAGATCGTTTCCGCACTCATTTACTCTGATGACCAAGATATTTTGGTGAAATCTCCATATTGGGTTAGTTTATTTATTTATTTATCTAGTTTTGAGTTATTTATTTATTATTGTATATGCCAGTGTGTTAGATCCTACGGGGCCACTCAGGGACGGGCGCTTCAATCCTTTTTCTACTGTTTTGACAGTAGGATTGGGATTGGGGTAAGAACGGTTCTGTGATAGATTATTACCAATCTTGTGATATTATTCCAGGTATTGGGTTATTACCAATCCTGTGCAATTATTCCAGGTATTGGGTTATGACCAATCTTGTGACATTATTCAAGGTATTGGATTATTACCAATCCTGTGCAATTATTCCAGGTATTGGGTTATGACCAATCATGTGACATTATTCCAGGTATTGGGTTATTACCAATCCTATGCAATTATTCTAGGTATTGGGTTATGACCAATCCTGTGACATTATTCCAGGTACTGGGTTATTACCAATCCTGTGCAATTATTCCAGGTATTGGGTTATTACCAATCATGTGACATTATTCCAGGTATTGGGTTATTACCAATCATGTGCAACCATTCCAGGCATTGGATTACTACCAAGCCTGTGCAACAATTCAAGGCATTGTATTATTACCAATCCTGTGATATTATTCCAGGCATTGAACTATGTCAATCCTGTGCATCCACTCCAGGCATTAGATTACTACCAATCATGTGCAACCATTCCAGGCATTGGATTATTACCAATCATGTTCATCATCACTGAATAGCACATCACCTTTTCTAGGTATTAAACCTTGGCCAAGCCATCATACTTATTCACATCCTTTATGTAATTCAAGTATTCCTCTTTTCTTCTTTAAGCTTATTCAAAACACTATAGCCCTTATTTGGCTATAAACAATAAGCATGCATGATTAAGATTTCATTATTATTATTGTAACCATTTATTATTATTATTATTATGTTACTAAGTTTCCATTTCCTAGTTTATTTGAACATTATCATTACTTACATGAAACTTTTATAAATATCTTGTTACCTCTCACTAGGAAACAACTATCCACATGGCTCACAAAGCCCATTAAACATCTTGTCACCTCTCACTAGGAAACAACCATCCACATGGCTCACAAGGCCCATTAAAAATCTTGTCACCTCTTACTAGGCAACAACCATCCACATGGCTCACAAGGCCCATTAAACATCTTGTCACCTCTTACTAGGCTGCAACCATCCGCATGGCTCACAAGGCCCATTAAACATCTCGTCACCTCTCACTAGGCAACAACCATTAGGGATAGAGTTTTCCCTTTTATAGCCAAATAGGATTTTAAGTTCATATTATCAATTTAAACCCTAATTCATTGCTCAACACATCTAGGAGCATACATTAATATCATAAGTATTCAACCATACTTATTTATTCTCATCAATTATCATTAAGTGATAATCAACACAAAGTATGAGTTTCTCTCTCATCTTTCCCAGGATATTGATTACATCATACTTTGTTATCTTGGCTTAACCCTTTCTCAAGGTATGTCAGCCTACACTTATCAAAGTGCATTACATCTTAATGTAATAATTATCATAACACACTTCATGTGTTACTCATCCAAGTATATTGGATTTAGGGTACATCAATGTGTATCAACCTTGAGGTGCTGAATGTGATATCTATCACATCCTAATGTTTCACTTCCCTCATTACATTGATCTTACTAGAGTTCATCAAATTATCTTGTATTAGGGTAATTCTCATCCTAATACTCTATGCACCAGTTCACCACATACCATGTAATGTACTGGTCATAAGTCACTCATTTGACTTATTCAACCATTATTGGTATAAGATTATCCATTATCAGGAATAGGGTTTCCCTTCTTTATCAATTAGGGTTTTATATAATCTCACTCTATGCTGGGGTTTCACATAACATCACCCTATATTAGGGTTTCTCATTACATCCTTACCTTGAATTAAGGTTTCTTATAACATTTCCCCTAAAATTAGGGTTTTCAAGAAGCATTCCTTTAAATTAGGGTTAGAGCTCATCAACCTTTTTGATTAGGGTTTCATGATCTCATTATCATGGACC
Organism: Alisma plantago-aquatica; assembly: GCA_963693085.1. Lineage (NCBI taxonomy): Eukaryota > Viridiplantae > Streptophyta > Magnoliopsida > Alismatales > Alismataceae > Alisma > Alisma plantago-aquatica. The sequence goes on from OY856409.1 coordinate 1,856,248,924, forward strand.
AAACCCTAATTACATATTTTATTCATTTTGAAAGTGTTGAGGATTAATCACTATATGATTATCACTCATGTATAAGTCATTGCTTCCATAAGCATCAAAGGTTAACCACTCTAAAGGTACTAATCACCTAAGTACTTTAGAGGTACAACTGCTGAATTTAACTTTGATATATGCCATTAACAATCAAGGGGTTAATTGGTACTATCTTAGTTTGAATCAATTAGACCTTCAAACGGTCTTGAAGTACCTTGACCTTAAACGGTCTTGGTCCCAAAACTTTCAATCGGTCTTAAGACTGTTAGAACATCAAACGGTCCTGACCTCAAAGTCCTTAAATGGTTTGAGATTGTTTGCATAAAATATATTTAATCTCAAATGGCTTTTAAACCGTTAGACCTCCAAACGGTCAACATGACCAAACGATCTTGAATCAATACCTCAAATGATTTTGAAACCGTTTAGACCTCCAAACGGTCAACTCTCCCATACGGTCAACATGACCAAACGGTCTTGATGAAACCGTTTGAAACATCAAATAGAGTTTTGAAATCAAGAAACCATTCCATTGTTGATGTTATTGGAACTAATTAAATTGAAACCATTGAATCACCATTCAACCATGACATGACCTGACCTCAAACGGTCTTGAGGTCGTTTGACCCCAAATGGTCTTGAGTCCGTTTGGTGTCAAATGGTCTTGAGACCGTTTGACCCATCCAATCACTGAAATTGGTTGAATTCAATTAGGGTTTCTTCAATAACCCGATATAGGGTTTTTACTCAAGGAACCTTAAAGTGTTGAAACCTTTGGAATTAATTCAATTAAGTAATATTGGACCATCATCAATTTATGACATCATCTGACCTTAAACGGTTGGAGGTCGTTTGACCTCAAACGGTCTTGAGACCGTTTGCTCACCAAACGATCTTGAGATCGTTTAGTCTCAATAGTGAAACCGTTTGCCCAAGACACTCATTGAGGTGTGTGCTTATGATGATGTCATCATCATCAAGCTTTGATCCTTCAAAATCTCTTGCCATTCTTATGGAAATTTCATCAATTATTCAAAGGACTTTCAAGAAGAACAAAATGATCAACAAGTGATGAAGAATTGAATGTAATAATAACATTTAAGGGTTTAAGTTATATAACCCGCCTTAAAAACTGAACCCAAGCTTCAAGCTTCACTTCCTCAATGGTGAATGAAGCTCTCTCAACCTCCCAAGGCTCGTCCTCAAGTCTTTGAGTGAAAAGAATGACCAAGGTTGAAGATTGAATGGAGAAAAGAAGAAATTAAGCATTTAATTTTGATTTCCACCATGAAATCAAGGTTGAAGATGACTATGGAGCTTACCTAAAGGTTGGGGCACGTCCTCCTATTGCTCCTAAGCTCCCTTGAGCATGGCCAAAGCAAGGAAAGAAAGAAGGGTCGAAAAAAGCTTTTCATTTGGGTTGGATATGAGATGTTTATAAGGAAATTCCAATGAGAGAGAAAGTGATATAATAATCTTTTAACTCCCAAAATTTGTGCAACATACTCCACTCCATCCCTTGCATACAAATCCATCTCCCCCACCTTGTAATTCCTATTCATTATCCATGAATTAAAAGAGAGAAAATTAAGCACCTTAACCATTATAATAATAATATCCAAAATTTGAGTGGATATTACTTTTTAGTTAACTGATGTGAGTGGGCTCTCCACTCACTTTAGATATTTCGTGGCATTTGCAAGGCACCAGGACGTTCACAGTTATGCAATTCAACCATGTCATTTTTGGTTGAAGGGTAGTTCCATTAATATATTTATTTTTGCATTAAATTGAATTAGGGTTTCAATTATGCTTAAATCTTGATTATTTTAATATCAAGATTCTATCTCCTCCAAAGAGATTCAAATGACACTATCCTATGATTTTATTATCCCTAATTGATACCAAGAAACATTAGGGACTCTCTAGATGTGGTAATTTTCATATTGAACCCTAGGTTTTGAGCGAATTGCACATTACACCAAAACTAGGTTTTTAATGCACACACATTGCTTAATAAGCTCTTTCTTAGTTCTCAGGATACCACAAGCCATACCTCTGCATCATTCTCATTCTTATGATGCTTCAACATCTTAGTAACATCTTATCATGTAATATTTGCAATTTAACGCCTCAACTTGGGTAATTTGCACTTTAGTCCAAAATAGGCAAAACATTGTTTCAACATATGATTCAAAAAGGACTAAAATTGAAACATAAGTTCCTCTTGAACCTTAATTACTTTTAAAGAGATAAGAGCAAGCATATAATTATCTTTATTAAACAAAACATCTAGGGTTACAACATAACCCAGGTCAGGGATGTTACAATTATAAACCCCTAACAAGGATTTCATCCCCGAAATCCAAGGTAAAAGGAAAACAAATATTATTCATTCACTATATCATTAGGTCTCCTCATGACATATTAATGTCATGGAGATGCCATAGAACTTTGATCAACACAAAGTTCTTCCATACTGGGTTATCATAAAGTCTCTCTTACAGGACACATACTCTACTGTCCTTTTTAATTATTAAATGTAGAGTCAACTCTGTATTAGGTAGCACTACCTATTTAACTCAGGTGTTAAGTCTCACTAATTTGTCACCCACTTGGTACTACAAATCTCATCATACATTTTTATCTTTAATAAGCTTTTCCCACAAAGATTCTACAATTGTTCCTTCAATTAGTACATCCTTATTGATGTTATGTTTATGCAGAGCATAAACCCCTAACATATGATGTCAATAGTATTTTATATAACTGGTTTGATTTCACAGTTGGCCCTTCCAGGTAACCAACAAAAACTACCTCCTTAGATTATTGCATGAACTTTCAATTGTTCATGTGTCATTCAATCTTATTTCCTCTTGAGTTCCTTGCATTCATCATAGAAATTATAGAGATGATTACATATCATCACCTCTCAGAATTATCATTATCATGATTACTAGATTAGGGTATTCCAACCCTTAGTTCATTACTAAACATTGTTACTTCTAGGTCTAAGGACCAGGGTATACATCATACTAAACATCCTCTTTTGTTTATAAGTTGATATATGATTAACTCAGATTTCTCCATATCAATTAGGATGTGGTAGAATTATCCATGCCACATCTCAGACTTCATTATGCTCTTTAGATTGTCTCAAAATGACTACTTGATCAGGGTAATAAAAAAGATAGCAATCTAAGAGTGTCATACTTACCTTACCTTCAATAGATGAATACCTGGACAGGGCATTCAAGAACTGAAATTAGGTAGTATGTATTTGTTTCATATTATGCTTCATACTTTTAACATCTCTTTAAATTTACTATTTAATATCTTAGATTTTCTCTGGGTGTTTCTTTTACATTTCTTCTACATGAAAAGAGAAATTCCAAAACATATAAGAGAATATTTTCCTAAATATAGGTTCTCATCCGTTTTAGCTCTTCCTTATGTCCTCATAGGACTAGTTAAAGGAAGCTCAACAATAACTACCTTTCTTATAGTTAGTAGGTAGAGAGAGGAAAAAGGAAAGATAATTCAAAATGAAAAGTTTTATCTGACAATTTACCTCTATGGGTTTTCTAGTGCCTTATCTGACCCAATTACATGGAGTCAACTGTCATCTGCTATTGCCATTGTCCTCTACTACCAGAGGTACATGGACCAAACTGTGACACTTTTCTTTGTCCTCGGCCTTATGCTTCACTAACCTGGGGTCCTTATGGATTTTGCAGATTATGCCTTGATTGTTGGGTCACCATATTATTTCTTTTTGGACACTGCTGCCTAAAATGTCCTATCTGTCCACATTTTTGGCAAGTTCGGCCCTCACCTGATGATCACTGCATTGATGTACTATGTTGTGGTTGAACCGATGTTACTGAAAACTTTGGTTGTTTAGTACCACCAATCCACTATTCATGTGACTGTGTAGATCTCCTTTTGAGGTTTACCTCATATTGCTTTGTCACAAACCTTTCTATCCTCTGAACGGACTCCACGAATGTTTCAAATTTCTCTCTACTTTCTAAAGTAGCTTCTGAGATAGACACCTCATCATTCATTCCTTTCTCCAAACGTCAAATCTTCTCCTGCTCAGTGGCAGCCATTTGAGGACAAAACTGTAAAAGTTCCATAAACCTAGCCTCATATTCATTTATTGACATGATTCCCTGTCAAACCTTCTCAAACTGTGAGATCTTTTCATCTAAGTATGTTCTTGGAAAATATTTATTGATGAATTCTTGACGCAATTCCTCCCAACTAACCTCTTCATCATTCCTTTTTACTTCTTCTATGGCCCACCAATGGCCAGCACTACCCTTCAAAAGGTATACAGCATGTTTGACTTTGTCAACATCTAGAATACTAAGGATCTTAAAAGCCTTTTCTAACTCAGTGAGCCATAGATCAACATCTGTTGGGTTAGTTGTCCCAGCATATTCTATAGCTCCTACACGACGTAGTCGTTCAAAAGTGTTACCAGACCCATGTCCCTCATTGGGAGTTGGTGCCCTAGGTGTTGGTGCTGGCATCCGGTCTGCCATATGCCTCATTGTGGTAAGGAATTCCCTAAATAGAGAATGAAAGGTTGGGTTTTATATCATAACTTCATCAAAATGGGGATTCTCAGGCACTGATTCCTCTCTAGCCTGATCCCTTGTACCTCCTACTGGTGCAACAACATTGTTTTCAGCAACGTGATCCTTGTGTTCTCCAGACATCTTTAAGCTATCTCCCTTCTTCTGCATAAGCAGAAGTCATTATAAAATATATTGCATGACACTAACACAGACTCAACATCTTAGTCCTATGTCTCTGTAGACTTAGCGAACCTTAAGCTCTGATACCACTAAATTGTGGCACACCATTTGAAAAAAACGTCATTAACTAGGCGGAAGCGATCATTAATAGAGGATTAACAAAAGTCACTAAAAATTAAAACCTTTTTCAAAGAGATCCATTTCCAAGAAACCCTTAACAACAAGAACCAATGTATTATATGTACATTCTGATCCATAAGTGCATACCATGTACCATCTCTTCTTGAGAATTACATACATCAATTGCTCTGTTAAGTCTACACATGAGCAATACACAACCTCGAGGCATTCAAACCAAAATCTCAGATCGATTATGAAAACACTAAGTACAGACTCCAAGGACCTGAGAGTACAGAGACGACACATAGGACTCTTATCTACAGGACACGACAGTCAGTATCTCCACTTGAGATGTTACTTTGATGCTGCTGTCCTTTCCCTATAGCATGGTTCTTACCTCCTCGACCTCGTCCACCTAAAAACGTTGGATCCCACAGGGGTGAGACAATTGAAATTGTCCCAACGAGAGATATAACTCTCTACTAGAAACATTATTATTGCAGTTTAATAAAATAAAATTGATCAGAGGATAAGCAGTTTAGAACATTCTCATATCTTAAAGCATTGCAACTATCTATGATAGAGCAATAATTCATTTGTTCACTTTATAAGGAATATAAAGAACATGTATATCATTTATCTATCTTACTGTATCAACATCTCTAGCTTATCCTGAGATATTCATTATCATGGTATGTCATCCATGACTCATTCTCATTTCTGTTTGTTGACCTTATCCAATCAGTTAGCCAGATATTGCTTTGTTCCATTCATGTGAGTATACACCATCATATTCTGTCCAGGCATTGGACTATGCCAATTCTATTCAAACATTCCAAGCATTGGATTATTACCAATCCTGTGCAACCTTTCCAGGCATTGGATTATTACCAATCATGTGATATTATTCCAGGTATTGGGTTATTACCAATCATGTGCAATTATTCCAGGTATTGGGTTATTACCAATCCTGTGACATTATTCCAGGTATTGGGTTATTACCAATCCTGTGCAATTATTCCAGGTATTAGTTTATGACCAATCCTGTGACATTATTCCAGGTATTGGGTTCTTACCAATCATGTACAATTATTCCAGGTATTGGGTTATGACCAATCCTGTGACATTATTGCAGGTATTGGGTTATTATCAATCCTGTGCAATTATTCTAGGTATTGGGTTATTACCAATCCTGTGACATTATTCCAGGTATTGGGTTATTACCAATCATGTGCAACCATTCCAGACATTGGATTACTACCAATCATGTGCAACCATTCCAGGCATTGGATTATTACCAATCATGTGATATTATTCTAGGCATTGAACTATGTCAATCATGTGCATCCATTCCAGGCATTGGATTACTACCAATCATGTGCAACCATTCCAGGCATTGGATTATTACCAATCATGTGCATCATCACTGAATACCACATCACCTTTTCTAGGTATTAAACCTTAGCCAAGCCATCATACTTATTCACATCCTTTATGTAATTCAAGTATTCCTCTTTTCTTCTTTAAGCTTATTCAAAACACTATAGCCCTTATTTGGCTATAAACAATAAGCATGCATGATTAAGATTTCAATATTATTATTGTATCCATTTATTGTTATTATTATCTTAATAAGTTTCCATTTCCTAGTTTATTTGAACATTATCATTACTTACACGAAACTTTTACAAATATCTTGTTACCTCTCACTAGGCAACAACTATCCACATGGCTCACAAGGCCCATTAAACATAGTATCACCTCTCACTAGGCAACAACCGTCCACATGGCTCACAAGGCCCATTAAAAATCTTGTCACCTCTTACTAGGCAACAACCATCCACATGGCTCATAAGGCCCATTAAACATCTTTTCACCTCTTACTAAGCAACAACCATCCACATGGCTCACAAGGCCCATTAAACATCTTATCACCTCTCACTAGGCAACAACCATTAGGGTTAGAGTTTTCCCTTTTATAGCCGAATAGGGTTTAAAGTTCATATTATCAATTTAAACCCTAATTCATTGCTCAACACATCTAGGATCATACAATAATATCATAAGTATTCAACCATACTTATTTATTCTCACCAATTATCATTAAGTGATAATCAACACAAAGTATGAGTTTCTCTCTCATCTTTCCCAGGATATTGATTACACCATACTTTGTTACCTTGGCTTAACCCTTTCTCAAGGTATGTTAGCCTACACTTATCAAGGTGCATTACGTCTTAATATAATAATTATCATAACACACTTCATGTGTTACTCATCCAAGTACATTGGATTTAGGGTACATCAATGTGCATCAACCTTGAGGTGCTGAATGTGATATCTATCACATCCTAATGTTTCACTTCCATCATTACCTTGATCTTACTTGAGTTCATCAACTTATCTTGTATTAGGGTAATTCTCATCCTAATACTCTATGCACCAATTCACCACATACCATGTAATGTATTGGTCATACGTCATTCATTTGACTTATTCAACCATTATTGATTTAAGATTATCCATTATCAGGAATAGGGTTTCCCTTCTTTATCAATTAGGGTTTTACATAATCTCACTCTACGCTGGGGTTTCACATAACATCACCCTATATTAGGGTTTCTCATTACATCCTTATCTTGAATTAAGGTTTCTTATAACATTTCCACTAAAATTAGGGTTTTCATGAAGCATTCCTTTAAATTAGGGTTAGAGCTCATCAACCTTTTCGATTAGGGTTTTCTGATCTCATTATCATGGACCAAACCCTAATTACATATTTTATTCATTTTGAAAGTGTTGAGGATTAATCACTATATGATTATCACTCATGTATAAGTCATTACTTCCATAAGCATCAAAGGTTAACCACTCTAAAGGTACTAATCACCTAAGTACTTTAGAGGTACAACCACTGGATTTAACTTTGATATATGCCATTAACAATCAAGGGGTTAATTGGTACTTTCTTAGTTTGAATCAATTAGACCTTCAAACGGTCTTGAAGTACATTGACCTTAAACAGTCTTGGTACCAAAACATTCAACTGGTCTTAAGAGCGTTAGAACATCAAACAGTCTTGACCTCAAAGTCCTTAAATGGTTTGAGATTGTTTGCATAAAATATAATTAATCTCAAGCGGTTTTGAAACCGTTAGACCTCCAAACGGTCAACATGACCAAACAATCTTGAATCAATACCTCAAACGGTTTTGAAACCGTTTAGACCTCCAAATGGTCAATGGTCCCATACGGTCAACATGACCAAACAGTCTTGATGAAACCGTTTGAAACATCAAATAGAGTTTTGAAATCATGAAACCATCTATTAAGGTTTTGAAATCAAGAAACCATTCCATTGTTAATGTTATTGGAACTAATTCAATTAAAACCATTGAATCACCATTCAACCATGACATGACCTAACCTCAAATGGTCTTGAGGTCGGTTGACCCCAAACGGTCATGAGACCGTTTGGTGTCAAACGGTCTTGAGACCGTTTGACCCATCCAATCACTGAAATTGGTTGAATTCAATTAGGGTTTCTTCAATAACCCGATTTAAGGTTTTTACTCAAGGAACCTTAAAGTGTTGAACCCTTTGGAATTAATTCAATTAAGTACTATTGGACAATCATCAATTTATGACATCATCTGACCTTAAACGGTTGGAGGTCGTTTGACCTCAAACGGTCTTGAGACCGTTTTGTGTCAAACGGTCTTGAGACTGTTTGCTCACCAAACGATCTTGAGATCGTTTAGTCTCAAGAGTGAAAATGTTTGCCCAAGACACTCATTGAGGTGTGTGCTTATGATGATTTCATCATCATCAAGCTTCAATCCTTCAAAATCTACTGCCATTCTTATGAAAATTTCATCAATTATTCAAAGGACTTTCAAGAAGAACAAAATAATCAACAAGTGATGAAGAATTGAATGTAATAATAACATTTAAGGGTTTAAGTTATATAACCCGCCTTCAAAACTGAATACAAGCTTCAAGATTCACGTCATCAATGGTGAATTAAGCTCTCTCAACCTCCCAAGGCTTGTCCTCAAGTCTTTGAGTAAAAAGAATGACCAAGGTTGAATATTGAAAGGAGAAAAGAAGAAATTAAGCATTGAATTTCGATTTCCACCATGAAATCAAGGTTGAAGATGACTATGGAGCTTACCTAAAGGTTGGGGCACGTCCTCCTGTTTCTCCTAAGCTCCCTTGAGCACAGCCAAAGCAAGGAAAGAAAGAAGGGTCGAAAAAATCTTTTCATTTGGGTTGGAAATGAGATGTTTATAAGGAAATTCCAATGAGAGAGAAAGTTATATAATAATCTTTTAACACCCAAAATTGGTGCCACATACTCCCCTCCATCCCTATCATACGAATCCATCTCCCCCACCTTGTAATTACTATTCATTAACCATGAATTAAAAGAGAGCAAATTAAGCACCTTAACCATTATAACAATAATATCCAAAAATTGAGTGGATATTACTTTTTAGTTAACTAATGTGAGTGGGCTCTCCACTCACTTTAGATATTTCGTGGCCTTTACAAGGCACAAGGACTTTCACACTTATGCAAATTCAACCATCTCATTTTTGTTTGAAGGGTACTTCCATTAATATATTTATTTTTGCATTAAATTGAATTAGGGTTTCAATTATGCTTAAATCTTGATTATTTTAATATCAAGATTCTCTCTCCTCCATAGAGATTCAAATGAGACTCCCCTCTGATTTTATTGTCCCTAATTGATACCAAGAAACATTAGGGACTCTCTAGATGTGGTAATTTGCATATTGAAACCTAGGTTTTGAGTGAATTGCACATTACACCAAAACTAGGTTTTTAATCCACAAACATTGCTTAATAAGCTCTTTCTTAGTGCTCAGGCTACCACAAGCCATACCTCTGCATCATTCTCATTCTTATGAAGCTTAAATATCTGAGGAACATCTTATCATGTAATATTTGCAATTTAACCCCTCAACTTGGGTAATTTGCACTTTAGTCCAAAACAGGCAAAACGTTGTTTCAACATGATTCAAAAAGGACTAAAATTGAAACATAAGTTCCTCTTGAACCTTAATTACTTTTCAAGAGATAAGAGCAAGCATATAATTATCTTTATTAAACAAAACATCTAGGGTTACAACATAACCCAGGTCAGGGATGTTACAATTATAAACCCCTAACAAGGATTTCGTCACCGAAATCCCACGTAAAAGGAAAACAAATATTATTCATTCACTGAATCATCAGGTCTCCTCATGACATCTTAATGTCATGGAGATGCCATAGAACTTTGATCAACACAAAGTTCTTCCATACTGGGTTATCATAAAGTCTGTCACACAGGACACATACTCTACTGTCCTTTTTCATTATTAATTGTAGAGTCAACTTTGTATCAGGTAGCACTACCTATTTAACTTAGGTGTCAAATCTCACTAATTTGTCACCCACTTGGTACTACAAATCTCATCATACATTTTTAGCTTTAATAAGCTTTTCCCACAAAGATTCTACAATTGTTCCTTCAATTAGTACATCCTTATTGATGTTATGTTTATGCGGAGCATAAACGCCTAACATATGATGTCCATAGTATTTTATATAACTGGATTGATTTCACAGTTTTCCCTTCCAGGAAACCAACAAAAATTACCTCCTTAGATTATTGCATGAACTTTCAATTGTTCATGTGTCATTCAACCTTATTTCCTCTTGAGTTCCTTGCCTTCATCATAGAAATTATAGAGATGATTACATATCATCACCTCTCAGAATTATCATTATCATGATTACTAGATCAGGGTATTCCAACCCTTAGTTCATTACTAAACATTGTTACTTCTAGGTCTAAGGACCAGGGTATACATCATACTAAACATCCTCTTTTGTTTTTATAATTTGATCTATGATTAACTCAGATTTCTCCATATCAATTAGGATGTGGTAGAATTATCCATGCCACATCTCAAACTTCATTATGCTCTTTAGATTGTCTCAAAATGACTACTTTATCAGGGTAATCAGAAAGATAGCAATCTAAGAGTGTCATACTTACCTTACCTTCAATAGATGAATACCTAGCCAGGGCATTCAAGAACTGAAATTAGGTAGTATGTATTTGTTTCATATTATGTTTCATACTTTTAACATCTCTTTAAATTTACTATTTAATATCTTAGATTTTCTCTGGGTGTTTCTTTTACATTTCTTCTACATGAAAAGAGAAATTTCAAAACATATAAGAGAATATTTTCCTAAATATAGGTTCTCATCCTTTTTCTCTCTTCCTTATGTCCTCATAGGACTAGTTAAAGGAAGCTCAACAATAACTACCTTTCTTATAGTCAGTAGGCAGAGAGAGGAAAAAGGAAAGATAATTCAAAATGAAAAGTTTTATCTGACAAGTTACCTCTATGGGTTTTCTAGTGCCTTATCTGACCCAATTACATGGAGTCAGCTGTCATCTTCTATTGTCATTGTCCTCTACTACTAGAGGTACATGGACCAAACTGTGACACTTTTCTTCATCCTCGGCCTTCTGCTTCACTAACCTGGGGTCCTTGTGGGTTTTGTAGATTATGCCTTGACTGTTGGGTCACCATATTATTTCTTTTTGGACACTGCTGCCTAAAATGTCCTATCTGTCCACATTTATGGCAAGTTCGGCCCTCACTTGATGACCACTGCATTGATGTACTATGTTGTGGTTGAACCAATGTTACTGAAAACTTTGGTTGTTTAGTACCACCAATCCACTATTCCTGTGACTATGTAGATCTCCTTTTGAGGTTTGCCTCATATTTCTTTGTCACATACCTTCATATCCTACGAACTGACTCCACGAATGTGGCAAATTTCTCTCTACTTTCTAAAGCAGCTACCGAGATAGACACCTCATCATTCAGTCCTTTCTCAAAATTTCAAATCTTCTCCTGCTCAGTGGCAGCCAATTGAGGACAAAACTATAAAAGTTCCATAAACCTAGCCTCATATTCATTTATTGACATGATTCCATGTCGATCCTTCTCAAACTGTGAGATCTTTTCATCTAAGTATGTTCTTGGAAAATATTTATTGACAAATTCATGACGAAATTCCTCCCAACTAACCTCTTCATCATTCCTTTTTACTTCTTCTATGGCCCACCAATGGCCAACACTACCCTTCAAAAGGTATACATCATGTTTGACTTTGTCAACATCTGGAATACTAAGGATCTTAAAAGCCTTTTCTAACTCGGCGAGCCATAGATCAACATATGCTGGGTCAATTGTCCCAGCAAACTCAATAGCTCCTACACGACATAGTCATTCAAAAGTCTTACCAAACCCATGTCCCTCATTGGGAGTTGGTGCCCTAGGTGATGGTGCTGGCATCCGGTCTGCCATATGCCTCATTGTGGTCATAAATTTCCTAAATAGAGAATGAAAGGTTGGGTTTTCTATCATAACTTCATCAAAATGGGGATTCTCAGGCACTGATTCCTCTCTAGCCTGATCCCTTGCACCTCCTACTGGTGCAGCAACATTGTTTTCAGCAATGTGATCCTCGTGTTCTCCAGACATCTTTAAGCTATCTCCCTTCTTCTACATAAGCAGAAGTCATTATAAAATATACTGGAGGACACTAACACAGACTCAACATCTTAGTCCTATGTCTCTATAGACTCAGCGAACCTTAAGCGCTGATACCACTAAATTGTGGCACACCATTTGAATAAAACATCATTAACTAGGCGGAAGCGATCATTAATAGAGGATTAACAAAAATCACTAAAAATTAAAACCTTTTTCAAAGAGATCCATTTCCAAGAAACTCTTAACAACAAGAACCAACGTATTATATGTACATTCTGATCCATAAGTACATACCATGTACCATCTCTTCTCGAGGATTACATACATCAATTGCTTTGTTAAGTCTACACATGAGAAATACACAACCTCGAGGCATTAAAACCAAAATCTCATATCAATTATGAAAACACTAAGTATAAAATCCAAGGACCTGAGAGTACAGACACGACACATAGGACTCTTATCTACAAGACACGACAGTCAATATCTCCACCTGAGATGTTACTATTGTCCTTGATGCTACTGCCCTTTCCCTATAGTATGGTTCTTACCTCCTCGACCTCATCCTCCTAAAAACATTGGATCCCACGGGGGTGAGACAATTGAAATTGCCCCAACGAGAGATATAACTCTCCACTAGAAACATTATTATTGCAGTTTAATAAAATAAAATTGATCAGAGGATAAGCAGTTTAGAACATTCTCATATCTTAAAGCATTGTAACTATTTATGATAGAGTAGTAATTCATTTATTCACTTTATAAGGAATATGAAGAACATGTATATCATTTATCTATCTTATTGTATCAACATCTCTAGCTTATCCTAAAATACTCATTATCATGGTATGTCATCCATGAATCATTCTCATTTCTGTCTGTTGACCCTAGCCAATCAGTTATCCAGATATTGCATTGTTCCATTCATGTGATTATACATCATCATATTCTGTCCATGCATTGGACTATGCCAATTCTATGCAAACATTCCATGCATTGGATTATTACCAATCCTGTGCAGCCATTCCAGGCATTGGATTATTACCAATCCTGTGATATTATTCCAGGTATTGGGTTATTACCAATCATGTGCAATTATTCCAGGTATTGGGTTATGACCAATCCTGTGACATTATTCCAAGTATTGGGTTGTTACCAATCCTGTGCAATTATTCCAGGTATTGGGTTATGACCAATCATGTGACATTATTCCAGGTATTGGGTTCTTACCAATCCTGTACAATTATTCCAGGTATTGGGTTATGACCAATCCTGTGACATTATTCCAGGTATTGGGTTATTACCAATCTTGTGCAATTATTCCAGGTATTGGGTTATTACCAATCTTGTGCAACCATTCCAAGCATTGGATTACTACCAATCCTGTGCAACCATTCCAGGCATTGGATTATTACCAATCCTGTGATATTATTCCAGGCATTGAACTATGTCAATACTGTGCATCCATTCCAAGCACTAGATTACTACCAATCCTGTGCAACCATTCCAGGCATTGGATTATTACTAATCATGTGCATCATCACTGAATACCACATCACCTTTTCTAGGTATTAAACCTTGGTCAAGCCATCATACTTATTAAAATCTTTTATGTAATTCAAGTATTCCTCTTTTCTTCTTTAAGCTTATTCAAAACACTATAGACCTTATTTGTCTATAAACAATAAGCATGCATGATTAAGATTTCATTATTATTATTGTATCCATTTATTATTATTATTATGTTACTAAGCTTCCATTTCCTAGTTTATTTGAACATTATCATTACTTATATGAAACTTTTATAAATATCTTGTTACCTCTCACTAGGCAACAACTATCCACATGGCTCACAAGGCCCATTAAACATCCTGTCACCTCTCACTAGGCAACAACCATCCACATGGCTCACAAGACCCATTAAACATCTTGTCACCTCTTACTAGGCAACAACCATCCATATGGCTCACAAGGCTCATTATACATCTTGTCACCTCTTACTAGGCAACAACCATCCACATGGCTCACAAGGCCCATTAAACATCTTATCACTTCTCACTAGGCAACAACCATTAGGGTTAGAGTTTTCCCTTTTATAGCCGAATAGGGTTTCAAGTTCATATTATCAATTTAAACCCTAATTCATTACTCAACACATCTAGGAGCATACATTAATATCATTAGTATTCAACCATATTTATTTATTCTAATCAATTATCATTAAGTGATAATCAACACAAAGTATGAGTTTCTCTCTCATCTTTCCCAGGATATTGATTACATCATACTTTGTTATCATGGCTTAACCCTTTCTCAAGGTATGTTAGCCTACACTTATCAAATTGCATTACATCTTAATGTAATAATTATCATAACACACTTCATGTGTTACTCATCCAAGTATATTAGATTTAGGGTACATCAATGTGTATCAACCTTGAGGTGTTGAATGTGATATCTATCACATCCTAATGTTTCACTTCCCTCATTACCTTGATCTTACTTGAGTTCATCAACTTATCTTGTATTAGGGTAATTCTCATCCTAATACTCTATGCACCAGTTCACCACATACCATGTAATGTATTGGTCATAAGTCACTCATTTGACTTATTCAACCATTATTGATATAAGATTATCCATTATCAGGAATAGGGTTTCCCTTCTTTATCAATTAGGGTTTTACATAATCTCACTCTATGCTGGGGTTTCACATAACATCACCCTATATTAGGGTTTCTCATTACATCCTTACCTTGAATTAAGGTTTCTTATAATGTTTCCCCTAAAATTAGAGTTTTCATGAAGTATTCCTTTAAATTTGGGTTAGAGCTCATCAACCTTTTCGATTAGGGTTTTATGATCTCATTATCATGGACCAAACCCTAGTTACATATTTTATTCATTTTGAAAGTGTTGAGGATTAATCACTATATGATTATCACTCATGTATAAGTCATTGCTTCCATTTGCATCAAAGGTTAACCACTCTAACGGTACTAATCACCTAAGTACTTTAGAGTACAACCACTGGATTTAACTTTGATATATGCCATTAACAATCAAGGGGTTAATTGGTACTTTCTTAGTTTGAATCAATTAGACCTTCAAACGGTCTTGAAGTACCTTGACCTTAAACAATCTTGGTCCCAAAACATTCAATCGATCTTAAGACCGTTAGAACATAAAACGGTCTTGACCTCAAAGTCCTTAAACTGTTTGAGATTGTTTGCATAAAATATAATTAATCTCAAACGGTTTTGAAACCGTTAGACCTCCAAACGGTCAACTCTCCCAAATGGTCAACATGACCAAACCGTCTTGAATCAATACCTGAAACGGTTTTGAAACCATTTAGATCTCCAAACGGTCAACTCTCCCATATAGTCAACATGACCAAACGGTCTTGATGAAACTATTTGAACCATCAAATAGAGTTTTGAAATCAAGAAACCATCTATTAAGGTTTTGAAATCAAGAAACCATTCCATTGTTGATGTTATTGGAACTAATTCAATTGAAACCATTGAATCATCATTCAATCATGACATGACCTGACCACAAACGGTCTTGAGGTCATTTGACCCCAAACATTCTTGAGATCATTTGGTGTCAAACGGTCTTGAGAGCGTTTGACCCATCCAATCACTGAAATTGGTTGAATTCAATTAGGATTTCTTCAATAACCCAATTTATGGTTTTTACTCTAGGAACCTTAAAGTATTGAACCCTTTGTAATTAATTCAATTAAGTACTATTGGATCATCATCAATTTATGACATCATCTGACCTTAAACGGTCTTGAGGTCATTTGACCTCAAACGTTCTTGAGACCGTTTGGTGTCAAACGGTCTTGAGACCGTTTGCTCACCAAACGATCTTGAGATCATTTAGTCTCAAGAGTGAAACCGTTTGCCCAAGACACTCATTGAGGTGTGTGCTTATGATGATGTCATCATCATCAAGCTTTGATCCTTCAAAATCTACTGCATTCTTATGGAAATTTCATTAATTATTCAAAGGACTTTCAAGAAGAACAAAATGATCAACAAGTGATGAAGAATTGAATGTAATAATAACATTTAAGGGTTTAAGTTATATAACCCGCCTTCAAAACTGAATCCAATCTTCAAGCTTCACGTCCTCAATGGTGAATGAAGCTCTCTCAACCTCCCAAGGCTCATCCTCAAGTCTTTGAGTGAAATAAATGACCAAGGTTGAAGATTGAATGGAGAAAAGAAGAAATTAAGCATTGAATTTCGATTTCCACCATGAAATCAAGGTTTTGAAGATGACTATGGAGCTTACCTATAGGTTGGGGCACGTCCTCCTATTGCTCCTAAGCTCCCTTGAGCACGACCAAAGCAAGGAAAGAAAGAAGGGTCGAAAAAAGCTTTTGATTTGGGTTGGAAATGAGATGTTTATAAGGAAATTTCAATGAGAGAGAAAGTTATATAATAATCTTTTGACTCCCAAAATTGGTGCCACATACTCCCCTCCATACCTTGCATACGAAGCCATCTCCCCCACCTTATAATTCCTCTTCATTATCCATGAATTAAAAGAAAGTAAATGAAGCACCTTAACCATTATAATAATAATATCCAAAAATTGAGTGGATATTACTTTTTAGTTAACTAATGTGAGTGGGCTCTCCACTCACTTTAGATATTTCGTGGCTTTTGCAAGGCACAAGGACGTTCAAAATTATTCAAATTCAACCATATCATTTTTGTTTGAAGGGTACTTCCATTAATATATTTATTTTGCATTAAATTGAATTAGGGTTCAATTATGCTTAAATCTTGATTATTTTAATATCAAGATTCTCTCTCCTCCAAAGAGATTCAAATGAGACGCCCCTCTGATTTTCTTGTCCCTTATTGATACCAAGAAACATTAGGGACTCTATAGAAGTGGTAATTTTTATATTGAACCCTAGGTTTTGGGTGAATTGCACATTACACCAAAAGTAGGTTTTTAATGCACAAACATTGTTTAATAAGCTCTTTCTTAGTGCTCAGGCTACCACAACCCATACCTCTACATCATTCTCATTCTTATGATGCTTCAACATCTGAGTAAAATCTTATCAGGTAATATTTGCAATTTACCCCCTCAACTTGGGTAATTTTCACTTTAGTCCAAAACAGGCAAAACATTATTTCAACATGATTCAAAAAGGACTAAAATTGAAACATAAGTTCCTCTTGAACCTTAATTAGTTTTCAAGAGATAAGAGCAAGCATATAATTAGCTTTATTAAAAAAAATCTAGGGTTACAACATAACCCAGGTCAGGGATGTTACACATATGCAATGTACTCTACATATGAAGACTCGTAGCGAACTACGATCTCACCATACAAGACTTAGCTTAAAACCCGGGAAGCTAAGCCTAGAACTGAATCTGGGTCTGCTTGACTCGAACCTTCACGTCTGACTAAGGCGGCTAAATAGTTGTCCTTTAATTGGACCTCCCCTTCTAGGCTGAGTACACAGGCGGAGGGTCTGAGACGCTCTGTGGGCCTCATCTTGGTACACTCTGTGGGTACCTCTGGGTTACCACCGGGATCTCCGGTTCTTGTTGGGTAACCTATCTTCTCTTAGGAGACTTCCTCAAGGGCTTCCTCTCCCTGCACGGTCTGTGGCTGCGATCTGATGCCCGTATACTGGTCGCTTCCAGGGTGGATCATTTCCTCCCTACAGTGCAGACATCCATAGAGAATCTATGATGTTTAGGGCACCTATGCATATTATTTTATTACTCGTAGAAATCTCTTTCTACATTGTACCTTTTACCTTACTTATACTTGACTCTGGTATCTCTATGGTACCGTGTCTATTTATTTGAAGTTTATAACACAACATGTATATCATTCTAAACTTGGCAGAGAAATATACTCAAAACACGATAATATACTAAGAAATCAACATTTTATACCTACAGGCAGACTAAAATTCTTAAATAATAGAATACATGTCCACTTGATACTTTATACAGTAGAATCATGCAATTGAACTTCTTAATACACTAATAAGAGTTTATTACTTGACATACTAGTAATCATCATTTGCACATGTAAATTATTTGTACATTCTTGGAAAATGTGCACCTCAACCCAAATCTGGAGTTGTGCATCACCACATCTCATACTGAGAACATTGATATCAAAATACTTGATTCATTGAACACCCTATCCTTAGAGTTTCATTTACCTCATTCACTTATCACATGGCTCTCATAAGGATTTCATGTGCCATAAACATTCACTGAATAAAGACTACTATCAACAAATCATATAAAATCAATATATGTATAAAACCTTGGAACTGAACTGAATTTGGGTTTTGATGCCATTCACTGAGATAACATGCATCAATAATAAAATTGAATAAATAAAGTCTATCATGTCAAGAAAATCCGTTCAAATGGATTTCACGATATCTATTCGCAAATATCCAACTTTCCCCGCATCTAGGGTTTCATCCTCTTTACTGAGATATAAAACAAACACTATTCACATTAAATGAAATCCAAGATAGTATCTGACATATATGTACTATGAATTCAGATAAACAATCATTCATAACCAAGGGAATCTAGATAAACAAATTTCTCTATATAATTATATAGCAATTTCAGTCATAGACAAATTCCCTATATTTCAGTTTACTCTTATAACCTCTGTGAATATAGAGGGAATTCTCATTAGGATGTATTGTATACATTTCTAATATGATTTTATCATCTGAAATTTATCCAAATAGAGTAAGAATCCATTTAATATCATTTTGCAACAACTTAGATCAAACACACAATTCATGGTTTGTAGTCGCATACTAAGAAATTAAAGATTATGGATGATTTAACTAATTTTGATGCATTATACTATTTAAAGGAAGTTCCAACTCACCCTAAGGTGTGAAAACACCTTAAAAACGCAGTTCGTCCCTAAAAATCTCGATCTCATATCAAATCCCTAGCAATTCACCCAATTCTTCTTCCTTTCAACTCAAAAACCCTAAAAATGAGGGAGTCTGAAGAAAGAGTGAAAAAAGGGGAAGTTTTGATACCATTTTGGATCAAATCAGAGGAGGGACAAAATCTTGACATGTGAGAGAAGATTCACCATTATAGTCTATGCAAAGAAGTTAAACTTACATGATTTCATCATTTCTCGGACTGCAAAACCCTAGGTCAACATCTCCATCAATTTCTCCTCTCAAACCCTAACTCTCCCTCTCTATCTAGGATTTGGTTTCTCTAGATTGAATCATGCATTATGAGAGCTGCTAGTGTGTTAGGTTTACCATATAGATCAATTGAGCATCTTGGGTCAATTGCACATTGACCCCTCACTATACTTTCTCTTATTTCAGCTGAATTTTCTGTCATAAAAATATTACTATAATTCATCTACTGATAAGGTCTACACATATCCAAAAATTATGAAAATTTTACATGTTTTTTATGACTGAGATTTAGATCTCCATTTAAAATATAAGATCATTTTTAATTACCAATAATTAATTAAAAATAAAACACTACAATGCTAAAAAGCACTCTGTCAGGATTTTGGTCGAAGTATAGTTCGACCGAGAACCACATTCAAAGAACACTCAAATATTCTAAATTTTTTATCCAATATGAATGATTGAGTTATGCATATCATATCCAAAATTAAATTAAATACAAAATTTGTAGAAAATATGAAAATCATTTACCACACTGCTATCCTTATCAAATTCCATATTCATGTACCATCAAAACCCTAGTTTTTTTTCCGATTAGGGTTTACATTTCTCAAACCCTAATTCTTCAAACTAAAATCATAGTTAGAGTTTCTTATTATGTTTGAAACATCACAATTGATCTACTATCATTAATCAAGTCTAAATGATGTTCAATCTAATCAAGCATGTAATCATTCAGGTAAACCCTAGTTTACCAATTAAGCACAAATTTGGTCATTACAATTCTCACCCCCTTAAAAAGTTTCTTCCTCAAAACATAAATACGAAAACAAAGTATATTCAAAGTTTATTTTAAGCTTATGAAATCTTACATGTCATTACATTCTTGTATTTTATACTTGAATATAGTTTTCAACGTTAAGTTCTTTATTTCTTTTCTAATCACAACATGTTAAAAAAATTCTCAATGATAACAAACAAATTCTCTATGCCACAATCAATCATAGAGTAGATAGAGAAGCAACCATTTCAATATTTTCATACCCTTGAGGTGTTACCTCAACATTGATAATCTGATCCAACCATCTCAATTCATACGGCTCAATATGTACTATTGTTATGTATTACCTCTAAGTCACAAAAGAGAGTTCACCATGTTCTTTTAAATTTTACTATTGTGCTACCCAAATAGAAAAATAGTCTTGAGTTGGAAGACTAGATTCAACAACAATTGTACAATACTACTCATGGCATCACCATTGCATCATGGATGCATAAGGTGAAGCATTACCATCACATTCCATATTATTCTCAAGTATGAACCCACACATAATTCAAGGTGTAACCATCGGGTTATAGCATACTAGGGTTTCAACAAAAGTAAAAAAGTACTCCATGATTGTATTAGTCATTCAAGGACTATTCATACCCAATTACCATCACTTAGTTATATTAAATCTAGGTATAACCAATTATACCTCATTAGGGTTACATATCAATACAATATGGTTATCACCCCTTCTATTCATATGAGTGAATAGGTAAGACTACCTTATTCAGGGTAACCCTTCATTTGTTCCATTATTATTCATCCCATATCACCATACCACAATTGTACAATACTAAGATGGATTATTGATATCAATGACTACAACTATTAGACACCTTTAATTAACATATTGCTTGCACATGTACACAAAAATCATATGTAGAACCAATTTACATCCCTTAATATACCTTCAACAAATTATACTTCTAAAAACAAATTCACATATTACTAAAAGCCATTGTTTTCTCTTATCTCTCTCCTTATTCACTACTACTTACTTTTTTCTACTTATCCTTCTCATTTTAATCATGTAGTTTAAACATTCCTAAAATTGAAACATACAAGGTACAAATAGATTATTCATCATTCTTTCTATCACTGCAAGAATTTATTTCAAATCACACTTCACTCATATTGTATTTCTCCTTTTGTTCAAAACACACTTGTTACATTTCAAATTATATCTTACTCTTTACTCCGAATCATTTTCATATTGTTTATCTACCTTTCAGATTACCTATCTTTAAACCCTAGATTACTATCAGTGCTAGTTTACTTCTCATAGTGCAAATCTCATGATCTTGTTTTATAGAGATGCTAGTATTCAAGGTCAAATCACTATTGACATCCCTTGAACTACTACAACTCTAAACATTCTAGGGTTTGGTCCTTATCAGAAGCATGATGTTATTGTGATGTGACTTTTCTCCCTTAATTTGAAATTCAAACTTTGGATCTGACAAGTTTTACTAAGGTCTTTCTTATCTTATCAATTGAGTTTTCTTTCTCTTACTTGACCTATTCAGATAGATTACATTCTCAATTACCATGCTAGGGTTTCATCATCATATTGTGTGTCATTATTACATTCACTAGATGTCTCTACCACAGTGGTTATGCATCATATATGATTCATTTTCTTATCACTTTATTCCCACATTGCTCTCATTAAGGAAGATATGAAAGAGAAGATGATTTTGAGACTTAGAATTCTTATCTTCAAACATTCAATAATACATTTCTCATATGTAGGTTCAAATAATTATCAACAAGGATACTTGACTAATTAGCACTTTCTTGAATCTCGCAACCTCTTTCTTTTATAATCTATATTACTCCATTATGTTTCAAACCCTTCCTTACTTTCCATAATCCCCTTACCATATACTACTATTCCACATGTCAACTTTAACTTCAAATTTTCTCTTATGATCATGTTACTTATTCATGTGTATGATCATGTATACCATGTTGCACATATTTCTTTTTATCATTCTACTAATGTGAAGTTGATATTCTAAATCAATAATCTCTATACTAGTTTCACCTCATGTTTAATACATTACATATCCTTCATTTTAAATCAAACGGCTCATGCATGGGTGAAACATAGTTTCTCTTTCAATCAAGTTTTTCTTTCCTGAATACAGTCTACCTTTGCATGACTTATTCATTTATTTAGCTACACTTTTGTTCTTCTTTTGAGAAACTAGTTTTTTGTTCTATAGAGACTTAGAATCCAAAGATAGTGAGGATGAATGTATTAAACTTATTAATAAAGGTATACGTTCCATGCTCTCAATTATATCATAACCCTCATTCCTTAATCAAGCTCATTATTTCCAACATTTCTCTTTATTTCAACTAAGTTTCTTATCCTAGTTTTATGATTTACATGCTCATCTAGTTCTCTTCACTTTAGCTCTTCTGAAGACTCCACTTCTATGTACTTATTGTATACTTATCTCTTTTCTTCTATTTTCCCTTTGCTTTGGAGTACATAAAAACATTGTACTCAGTTATATAATCCATTCCTCGTGATTGATTCTTACTATCTTCGCCCCTTACATACTTTTCTCATATCCTTTCCATATTTCATATTTAGAGTTCATATAATACTAATAATTAAACTTAATCTGAACCTTATGTCATGTTCCTTTATTCCCAATTAAGGTTTTATCATATGAGGCCCCAAAGTTGGATCTCAGATATCAGTTCCAACTGATTCTTAGTTATCCCGGTCTTTCCCTTATACTTCAAAATCTTAGTGTATGTACATTCTCACTATGATGTGGGTCTAATTTATCTAGAGTCTACTCTTATTATATTTTTAATAGGAGTCATTAGATCCTAGTAACGTATCCTGCCAGCCAGACCAGGCCAAACCTGATGTCCTGAAGCCAAGAGCTACTTAAGATTAACCAACTCCTATTAATCTCAAACATGTGGAAAGAATATCCACTTAGAAGAGTTCATTCAAAGATCATTTCTAGTCTACTTGATACAAAGAATGTAATCAATAAATGTTACAACTGCATAGCGTACAACAAATCTTAAAGACCCATATATATATTTCAAAATACTGAATATCTGAATTTCAACATATAAGAGTTTTTCTACTCATCTCCAATAAAACAACAATATGAAATGAAAGTTCTATCTCATTTTATATTTATGCTCTTAATTCATGTTACTTATATTGTTTCTAACCCTAATATTTCTAGGGTTCCTCTCTAGACCATCCTTCCACTGTATACCTGACCAGGGTATACATGAAAGAATAGATAGAGTAGCTTGATACTGGTTGATCCAAGTACTCAGATGCCGAGCCAGGATATCCAAATACTCAAATCCCCAGAGCTAACATCATAACATCTCCTATCTGCCACACTTATGACTCTAACTTACTAACTTAATGGTCCCTGACAACTCAACCTAAGCTCTGATACCAAGTTGTTACACATGATCTCACAATTACCGTTAATCATGAGATTAGGGCACAAAATTGAGGATTTATCGTAATACAAAGATCACCCTTAACTTTTTCTTCTTTTTGAAACTCTTTGTTTTCTCACAATGAATCACATAAACAAACTTTATAAGAGAATTAAACCTTGATTACTCTAATATGATCTCACCATTAATGATACACATCCATACATTCATTTCGTTTCTCACACTTCCATGTACATACGACATGATAATCAAATGTATTTTCTCTTATTAAGAAAACAAAGATACAAAACATCACCCACAACACTCTCACATCTATACTAGGACCTAGAGTGATAGGGACCGACTGAACTTAACTATACTCATACTTAACTCATGTGGTAGATCTACTCTGATACTTTGACCTTCTTCAAGTCCACGTGGTTTCCCTAAAATTTTTGAGTAGAGGGGTGAGCCTACTCGCTCAGTGAATGAGTACTTCAAAGAAATAGTCTAAAGCACTGATATAATTACAGATATACTTTTGAGAAACTAATATCAATTATAAAAGCAGTAACCTTTAAAGAGATTGATCATTGACAATCATAAACATGGCAGGATACTCTAGATATCAACAAGAGAAAATCAATATATGAGTATGCTTGATAAATTTCAAAGAGAACTAATAATTGAGAAACATACAAAGAATAGATGTTGGGAAACTATACTCAAATCTTTCTTAGTCTTTCTTACTTATAAGAAACTCTTTAAACCTATATGATCATATTTTAGCTTATGCCCTGATCATGTGTAGTGTACTCTACATATGAAGACTCATAGCGAACTACGATCTCACCGTACAAGACTTAGCTTAAAACCTGGCAAGCTAATCCTAGAACTGAATCTGGGTCTTCTTGACTCAAACCATCACGTCTGACTAAGGTGGCTAAACAATTGGCCTTTAATTGGACCTCTCCTTCTAGGCTGAGTACACAGGCAGAGGGTCTGAGATGCTCTGTGGGCCTCATCTTGGTACGCTCTGTGGGTACCTCTGGGTTACCACTGAGATCTCCGGTTCATGTTGGGTAACCTATCTTCTCTTAGGAGACTTCCTCAAGGGCTTCATCTCCCCACATGCTCTGTGGGTGTGATCCGATCCCTGTATACTGCTCGCTGCTAGGGTGGATCGTTTCCTCCCTACACTGTAGACATTCGTAGGGAATCTACAGTGTTCAGGGCACCTATGTGTATTATTTTATTATTCTTGGAAATCTATTTCTACATTGTACCTTTTACCTTACTTATACTTGACTTTGGTATCTCTATGGTACCGTGTCTATTTATTTGAACTTTGTAACACAACATGTATATAATTCTAAACTTGGCAGAGCAATATACTCAAAACACTGTAATATACTGAGAAATCAACATTTTATACCTACAGAAAAACTAAAATTCTTAAATAATAGAATACATGTCCACTTGATACTTTATACACTAGAATCATACAATTGAACTTCTTAATACACTGATAAGAGTTTATTACTTGACATACGAGTAATCGTCATTTGCACCTGTAAATTATTTGTACTTTCTTGGAAAATGTGCACATCAACCCAAATCTTGAGTTGTGTATCACCACATATCATACTGAGAACATTGATATCAAAATACTTGATTCATTGAACACCCTATCCTTAGGGTTTCATTTACCTCATTCACTTATCACATGGCTCTCATAAGGATTTCATGAGACATAAACATTCATTGAATAAAGACTACTATCAACAAATCATATAAAATCAATATATGTATGAAACCTTGGAACTGAGCTGAATTTGGGTTTCCATGCCATTCAATGAGATAACATGCATCAATAATAAAGTTGAATAAATAAAGTCTATCATGTCAAGAAAATCTGTTCAAATAGATTTCACGATATCTATTCGCAAATATCCAACTTTCCTCGCATCTAGGGTTTCACCCTCTTTACTGAGATATCAAACAAACACTATTCACCTTAAATGAAATCCAAGATAGTATCTGACATATATGTACTATGAATTCAGATAAACAATCATTCATAACCATGGGAATCCAGATAAACAAATTTCTCTATTTAATTATACAGCAATTTCAGTCATAGACAAATTCTCTATATTTCAGTTTACTCTTATAACCTATGTGAATACTTAGGAAATTCTCATTAGGATGTATTGTATACATTTATAATATGATTTTATCATCTGAAATTCATCCAAACAGAGGAAGAATCCATTTCATATCATTTTGCAACAACTTAGATCAAACACACAATTCAGGGTTTGTAGTCGCATACTAAGAAATTAAAGATTATGGATGATTTAACCAATTTTTGTGCATTATACTGTTTAAAGGAAGTTCCCACTCTCCCTAAGGTGTGAAAACACCTTAAAAACGCAGTTCATCCCTGAAAATCTCGATCTCATATCAAATCTCTAGCAATTCACCTAATTCTTCTTCCTTTCAACTCAGAAACCCTAAAAATGAGGGAGTATGAAGAAAGAGTGAGAAAAGGGGAAGTTTTGATACCATTTTAGATTAAATAAGAGGAGGGATAGAATCTTGACATGTGAGATAAGATTCACCATTAAATTCTATGCAAAGAAGCTAAACTTACATGATTTCATCATTACTCAGACCACAAAACCCTAGGTCAGCATCTCCATCACTTTCTCCTCTCAAACCCTAACTCTCCCTCTCTCTCTAGGATTCCGTTTCTCTAGATTATTGTGTTATGTTGACCATATAGAGCAATTGAGCTGCTTGGGTCAATTGCACATTGAACCCTCACTATACTTTCTCTTATTTCAGCTGAATTTTCTATCATAAAAATATTTCTGTAATTCATCTACTGAGAAGGTCTAAACATATCCAAAAATTATGAAAATTTTACATGTTGTTTTGATTGAGTTTCATATCTCCAGTTAAAATTTCAGATCATTTGGAGTTACCAATAAATAATTAAAAACAAAACACTACACTGCTGAAAAGCACTCTATCGACATTTTGGTCGAAGTATAGTTTGACCGAGAACCACATTCAAAGAACACTCAAATATTTTGAAATTTTTCTCCAATATGCATGATTGATTTATCCATATCATATACAAAATTCAATTAAATATAAAAATTTTAGAAAATATGAAAAATCATTTACCACACTGCTATCCTGATCAAATTCCATATTCATGTACTATCAAAACCTTAATTTTTTGCTGATTAGGGTTTACATTTCTCAAACCCTAATTCTTAAAACTAAAATCATAGTTAGAGTTTCTTCTTAGGTTTGAAACATCACAATTGATCTACTATCATTAATCAAGTCTAAATGATGTTCAATCTAATTAAGCATGTAATCATTCAGGTAAACCCTAGTTTACCAATTAAGCACAAATGTGGTCATTACAATTCATATCATCTCAGGCCAGGTCGGTATCATATGGATTCGGGAGTCCTCATAAACCAAGATAGTGGTGCAGAGGAAAATATTACCATCCCTCGAATCCTGATCCTTTCTAGACACCTTTGCTTTCAACTTCATGTCCTAGTAGTTTCCTAAAGGCCAACCTAAACTACCTCAAGTTACTATGGCTACTTATGCATCTTTTAGTTGTAAGTATTTTACAGATCTATTCATCATTATTCTAATGTGAAACTATATAATCCTAAATCAACCCTTCATCATCTATTGATCAACTCTAGGGCAAACATGTCACTTAAAGGTAAGGCAAGTATTCTAACAAGGGAGACAAAATTGAAATAGTCAGATTCTGACTACCATGGTCTCTGATACGATGTTGTAAGGAGTGTGAGATCACCCCCTTACTAAAAAAAATTGAAGAAAAAAACATCCATTCCAAACACACTCAAAGGTATGCTAGAATAGGTGTAACATTTTCAAATTTCAATAAATGGTATTCAAAACAACCAAAGTATAGCAGTGGAATAAAAATGTTGACTATATTCAATTTATCACAAGGTAACAAAAGAAGATCATATTCTCCCACAAAGGGTTTACATGTATCACTCAACATAAGGATCTAGTAGAGGGAAATCTAAACCATAATAACTTTATCTCCAAGCTTTAACTCCTTAAGATAGTCCAAAACTTCATACATTATCATCCAAGTCCTTCACCTAGAAGCATACCCCAACAAGAAATGAAAATAGATGACATCAGCAAAGGCTGGTATGTGCATACTAAATTGAAAATTGAGTAATATATGGAATAAAGGACAGGGCGGCTCTCTCTCTCTAGGGATCGCTCTCCCCTCTCACTAGGAACTCCCCGGCAGCTGCCATTGGGGGGAGGGAGCATCTCCCTTGATGCTTTCCTCCCCCTGGCTCTTTAGTTCTCAGTGTGGTTCTGCTCTGTGAGGAGCATGTACAGTGGTTCGTCGGCGATAGGGAGCAGTCGAAGGGCATTGGCTCAGGTGTGCGGATTGGGGAAGGATTGTGCAGCATGCGAGGAACATATCTGGGCCGAAGGATTGGCGTGTCGACCTGGTTGAGTCCACTCCGTTCAAGCATGACGGTTGGAAGGGAGCCTTTTTCAACCATATTTGGCCTCCTCGTCGCCTCCCTATCTCGCAGGTGTTTGAACGGTTCCCTCCTTTCATTCACAAGGACCTCCCCCCTCTTTCCTCCGAGCGAATCCATGGTCTCCTGGATGATGATGGGTTCCCAACCCCACCCTATCTTTTTCCTGGTACTTTCGACGGCGGTTGGATTCGTCGCTGACTAGATCGACGACGTGTTCCAGTCCCCAACGAAGGTTGAGAATCGTGATCATCCTACAAGATTTTGCAGCACTGAAGGAGTCTCGGTTGGGGTTGGGAAGCCTCTTTGGCCTCGACTGGACCATGCTACAGTTTTTTAGGCGGCGGGTGGTATCAATCGCTAGGCGGTCAGGCCTTCCTCGACGTGCAGTGCGACTGCTACTCCCCCAATGGACGTTTTGTTTCTACAGCTTCCACCCCTGGATTCTGCTTCGTTTTCACGGTGGGATCCAATCTTGGCGGCATCGAAGTCAGGCGGAAGACCAGGGCTGGCCTCTCATCGCCCGGCTGCTCCCAAGCGGATTTGTACTAGCGGCGAGTCCTATTCTGGAACTCTATCTATGCGGCTCCACAGGATGCTCGACGGCCTGATGTTGCGCTCTGGTGGTCACGTCCTATGGCCTTAAAGGCATTGTGCGGGCTGGGTTTAAGGGATGTGAACTCTTGTTGCAGTGCGAAGGAACATCTATAAGATGTTCAATGGAATGTTGCTGGCATTCAGAAGCGTTTGCAAGCTGGGATTCTGGTGTGGCATGAAGTAGAGCATTCTGCTCTGCGTCTGGCATTGAAGAATGCATCTGCTCTGAGTTCCTTGGTCTCCTGATCCCTGAACTGGTGGCCTTGTATGGGTGCCCATGTGTGGGTGCCTTTTGGTCTCAGATAGGTGTACCAGGATTCTGTCGAGGAGCTTGTTGGCTACTTGCTTGGCCTTTCTTGTAGGAGGATTCAGGGAAGTTGTTGAAGAAGGGAGCTTGTGTCCCTCCCATATTTGTGGGTGATGTTATTGCAGTGGAGATGATTGGTTCCATTTTCAGCTTCTTTCTTGGTCGATCAGAGGCAAGTTGGGTCTGCTTGGTCAGCATAGGCTTCTCAAGTCAGATTTAGCCAGATGTGGCATATGGATTTGGTCCATCTTCTTGGATGCTTTAATGAGAAATATGATCTCTAATCATCTCCTGCTTACAGATACAGGCTGATGGGGTGTGGCCCTTATATTTGTGGGTGTTCGTAATGTCTTAGGGCTAGACTTCTTGATCTCTTGTGTATGTTTGTAAGGGTTGTTTGGATGTTTATTTTTCTTGTTTTGCCCCGAGTGATGGTCTAAGTACCTTGATAACCATCTGTTTGGTGTATCAGGGATTAGACTCTTTTAGGGGCACTTATGTACCTCAAGTTTTGGTTATCAGTAACACGCTTTTTAGACCGACCAAAAAAAGGCTTCGCATAGAAAGGATAAGGACCACCCAAAAGGATATCAAGAGAAAAGGAATTGAAATCATATGATAACAAAGAATACTTTCCATTAACAAAACATAAAGATTGTGCCACACATGCACATGTAAAGAATTAGGGAACACACCCCATATCATCAACATGCATGCATGTGAGATAAATATAGCCCTAGAACAATATAAACACAAAGACGGCCAAGTCTCAAAAACTTGAAACCTGGTAGAGAAAGGAATACTAATAATATCCGAAATATATAAAACATGGGCCAAGAATCACACATCTTGCCATGGGTATGAGGTTCCTTTCCATCCCAAAAGAGTAGGAAATATCACATCTGCTCAGAAGGAAATAACACACCTGTCATAAAAACCAATGCAATTACACTACTCTAGTACTACTGAATCACTTAGCATATTAAATGTAGAGTCAAGTAGAAAGTATAGCCAGAATATATAAACAAGCCACCACATAAGTGACCAACATATACATCCACCTCATAAGTGGGCAAAAGACATCACATGTCATCTTTTAGAGTTCCATCATGAACAAAGCATAAGATAAGAGTTCAAAAGAATATTCATAATCACATGATCAATATCAAATAAGGTAGTTCACATGAACCATGATTTTTAAAAGAAAATACATGGTGTATAGGCTAATGTCCATAGGACAAAGAGAATGAACAAGCATAGGTGAATTGCTCAACATAGAAGAATAGGGGATATATCATACCTCAACTTCAGAATCCAAACAGTTTAAGTCAGTCCTAGATCCAAGCCTAGGCCTCAAAGAACCTCTAGGGAAGGTGGATAAGTCCAGTTTGTAAGGTTCCCAAGCTTAGAGAGATTGGTTTCTCCAACAAAGCTCCTATCTCGAGCAAGAAGCACCTTCTCCACTTTAGAGGTGAAAAACCCTAATGAAAGAACATGGAGATGAGGTGTTTATGGGTTCTAGGTGGAGTTTCACCATGTAAGGCCATGGTTTCGACTTGGAAGAAGGTGGAAGGAAGACTAATAACATGAAAATAGGGAAGGAAAGGGGGATACTTACTAGTTTTGGTCAAAATCACCAAGAAGGAGCTTAAGAAATCCTAAATAGAGAAATTTGGAACACTAGGAGCCTTCTTCACCAAGGTAGGCACCTCCTTTTACCTTGGGACAGAACCTTTATGGAAAAATAGAGTAGGAATGATGCTCTAAGATAGAAGGAATAAAGGAGAGCAAGTGTTTTCAAATTGGGAGTTGGGAAGGGGTAGATATGGCTATATAAAGAAAGAGGTCAAGTATGAGGTGTCTATGAGACTTTCCATGTGTCATGTATAAGGGTGTATATGGACATGCAATCCTTTATGGATAAGGAAGAAGTAAAGCACAAGGTGTCAAGTTACTTTCCATGTGTTCAATGATAAGGTTTCCTATGGACATGCAAACCTTTATGGATAAGGAAAAAGTCAAGCATGAGGTGTCCATGGAGCTTTCCATGTGTCCTTAGCCTAAGGATTTCATGGCCATGCAAGAGGACAACTCATAGAGGCTTCTAGAATATCAAATTTCAGTTTATGGGCACTTATAGTCCATTCCAACCGACCTCCAATCAAATAAATAACCCCATTGGTTGATAGCTTCTAAAGATAAGCTCATTTATAAAGAGAGTAATCCCTAAAATGCCCTTGGAAAGTAAGACCTTCAAATGAAGGTGCAACTAGGTGCCCCATGGTTCAAAAACTCGAAAATGGTAAGGGAATATTTAAATATTATAATACATGTGACAATTTGCAAAGAAAACCTCCCAATTGGGTAAATTGCAGAAAAGTCTAGAATGTACCTAAAATTGCATAACTTGCACAAACAACATCCAAATTGGGCCAAACTTCATCCGCAAGTTATCTTTGATGTGTTGAATATGAATTTGCCATTATTTCAATATTTTTAAGTTATATAATCATATTATTCATTACTTATGCCTTTTACTCATTTTCTCTCTCCTAAACTTATCCTAATATTTCAAGGTTTTCCAAATTAGATGAAATTTGACATGTAGGCTAATTTTGATATGTAGATTTTGAATTTGAAGTCCGTTTCCACTTTTGAGACTTATTTTTAATGAGATATTTCGTATGGCCCATTAACAACCCATTATCTAAATTATTCATCAAATGAAGTTCCTTATCTTCATATTACCACCAAAACGAGTTATGTGGCATATTTTATGTATCCATTATAAACCTAAGATTAATGTTAGAACATTAGGTTATATTAAGGTGATCTATACATTCATTAGCTCATTGGGGTTATACTAAACATCTATTTAGGTCTAACCTTCAACCTTGTTTGGCTAAGTCCAAAATGTCAACTTCTAGGGTAGGGTTTGAGATTTAGTATGTTACAACACGCCACCCCTTAAAGGGATTTCATCCTCAAAATCAAAGCATCCACATATAAGAAAACAACTTATTCACCACCCATTAAATGATTCATCTTATTAAGTCAAAACTATTCTTTAGGTACAAAAGGTTCAACTACACTTCCTTACATCCAACTACATAAGCATCATGCAAAAAAAAAAACTTGTAAAGACTAACTATGAACTATGGGTTAACTTGCTCTTGTCCATCCTTAAACATGTCTTTACACCTGGGAGACTAGTTCAACATATTACGGTCCCTAAAATAAATCATATAGATGTCTAAGGCTACTATTGCCTAAAAGAATGAAATTTTGAACAATTCATACCAGCTCAGGCCATGCCAGTATCATATGGATTTGGGAGTCCTTGTAAACCAAGCTAATGGTGCGGAGGAAAATATTTCTAGCCCCTGAACCCAGATCCTTTCTATACAACTTTGCTTTCAACTTCATGTCCTAGTAGCTGCCTAACGGCCAAGCTAAACAACCTCAAGTTATTATGGTTTCTTATGCATCTTTTAGTTGTAAGTATTTTACGGATCTATTCATCATTATTATACTGTGAAACTATATGATCCTATATCAAACTTTCATCGTCTATTGATCAACTCTAGGGCAAACATGTCTGAAAGTATTCTAACTAGGGAGACAAAATTGAAATAGTCAGATTCTGACTACCATGGGCTCTGATACCATGTTGTAAGGTGTGTGGGATCACCCCCTTACTAAAAAAATTTGAAGAATAAAACATTCATTCCAAACACACTCAAAGGTATGCTGGAATAGGTGTAACATTTTCAAATTTCAATAAATGGTATTCAAAACAACCAAAGTATAGCAGTAGAATAAAAATGTTGACTATATTCAATTTATCACAAGGTTACAAAAGAACATCATAATTTACCACAAAGGGTTTACATGTATCACTCAACATAAGGATATAGTAGAGGGAAATCTAAACCATAACAACTTTGTCTCCAACCTTTAACTCCTTAAGCCAATCCAAAACTTCATGCCTTATCATCCAAGTCCTTCACCTAGAAGCATACCCCAACAAGAAGAGAAAATAGATGACATCAGCAAAGGCTGGTATGTGCATACTAAATAGGAAATTGAGCAATAAATGGAATAAAAGAGATCAAATATAAAAGGCTTCCCATAGAAAGGATAAGGACCACCCAAATGGGTATCAAGAGAAAAGGAATTGAAATCATATGATAACAAAAGAATACTTGCCATTAATAAAACACAAAGATTGTGACATACTAGCACATGTAAAGAATTAGGGCACACACCCCATATCATCAACCTACATGCATGTGAGACAAACATAGCCCTAGTGCAATATAAACACAAGGGCAGCCAAGTCTCATAAACTTAAAACCTGATAGAGAAAGGAATACTACCAGTCTCCAAAATATATAAAACATGGGCCAAGAATCACATATCTTGCCCTGGGTATGAGGTTCCTTTCCATCCCAATAGAGTAGGAAATATCACATCTGCTCGGCAGGAAATAACACATATTCCATTAAAAATGGAATTACACTACTCTAGTTCTACTGAATCACATAGCATGTTAAATGTAGAGGCAAGTAGAACGTATAGTCAGAATATATAAACTAGTCACCACATAAGTGACCAACATATACATCCACCTCATAAGTGGGTAAAAGACATCACAAGTCATATTTTAGAGTTCCATCATGAACAAAGCATAAGATAAAAGTTCAAAAAAATATCCATGATCACATGATCAATATCAAATAAGGTAGTTTACATGAACCATGATTTTCAAAAGAAAAGACATGGTGTATAGGCTAATGTCCATAGGACAAAGAGAATGAACAAGCATAGGTGAATTTCTCAACATAGAAGAATAGGGGATACATCATACCTCAACTTTAGAGTCCAAACAGTCCAAGTCAGTCCTAGATCCAAGCCTAGGCCTCAAAGAACCTCTAGGGACGGTGGATAGGTCCAATAAGTAAGGTTCCCAAGCTTAGAGAGATTGGTTTCTCCAACAAAGCTCCTATCTCGAGCAAGAAGCAACTTCTCCACTTTAGAGGTGAAAACCCCTAACAAAAGAACATGGAGATGAGGTGTTTATGGGTTCTAGGTGGGGTTTCACCATGGAAGGCCATGGTTCCGACCTGGAGGAAGGTGGAAGTAAGACTAACAACATGAAAATAGGGAAGGAAAGGAGAATTCTTACTAGTTTTGGTCAAAATTACCAAGAAGGAGCTTAAAAAATCCTAAATAGAGAAATTTGGAACCCTAGCAGCCTTCTTCACCAAGGTAGGCACCTCATTTTACCTTGGGACAGAACCTTCATGGAAAAACAGAGTAGGAATGATTCTCTAAGCTAGAGGGAATAAAGGAGAACAAGATTTTTCAAATTGGGAGTTGGAAAGGGGTAGATATGGCTATATAAAGAAAGATATCAAGTATGAGGTGTATATGAGACTTTCCATGTGTCATGTATAAGGGTGTCCATGGCCATACAAGCCTTTATGGATAAGGAAGAAGTCAAGACGAGGTGTCAAGTTACTTTCCATGTGTCCAATGATAAGGTTTCCTATGGACATGAAAACCTTTATGGATAAGGAAGAAGTCAAGCATGAGGCGTCCATGGAGCTTTCCATGTGTCCAATGATAAGGTTTCCTATGGACATGCAAACCTTTATGGATAAGGAAGAAGTCAAGCATGAGGCGTCCATGGAGCTTTCCATGTGTCCTTAGCCTAGGGATTTCATGGCCATGCAAGAGGACAGATCATAGAGGTTTCTTGAATATCAAATGTCACTTTATGGACAATTATAGGCCATCCCAACCGACCTCTAATCAAAGAAATAACCCCATTGGTTGATAGCTTCTAAAGATAAACTCATTTATAAAGAGAGTAATCTCTAAAATGCCCTTGGAAAGTAACACCTTCAAAGAAAGGTGCAACTAGGTGCACCATGCTTCAAAAACTCGAAAATGGTAAGGGAATTTCTAAAGATTATAATGCATGTGACAATTTGCAAAGAAAACCTCCCATTTGGGTAAATTATATAAATGTCCAAAACGTACCTAAATTGCATAACTTGCACAAACAACATCCAAATTGGACCAAACTTCATCCACAAGTTATCTTTGATGTGTTGAATATGAATTTACCATTATTTCCATATTTTGAAGTTATATATTCACATTATTTATTACTTATGCCTTTTACTCATTTTCTCTCTCCTAAACTTATCCTAATATTTCAAGGTTGTCCAAATTAGATGAAATTTGACATGTAGGCTAATTTTGATATGTAGATTTTGAATTTGAAGTTTGTATCCAATTTTGAGACTTATTTTTATGAGATATGTCATATGTCCCATTAACGACCCATTATCTAAATTATTCATCCAATTAAGTTCCTTATCTTCATATTACCACATAAATGAGTTATGTGGCATATTTTATGTATCAATTATAAACCTAAGATTAATGTTAGAACATCAGGTTATATTAAGGTGATGTATACATTCATTTGCTCATTGGGGTTATACTAAACATCTATTTAGGTCCAACCTTCAACCTTGTTTGGCTAAGTCCAACATGTCAACTTCCAGGGTAGGGTCTGAGATCTAGTATGTTACAACGCATGTGAACACATATGTATACAATAGTAAACTTGGTAGTAAACATGTTACAGAACATAACACATGGCAACACATATGTGTACAATAGTACACATGGAAACACAAATGTGTACAATAGTATACATAGTAATACACATGTATAAATAACAGTACACATGCCAACACATATTTGTAAAACAATACATATGGTAGTACATATGTGCACACAACAATACACATGAGTTATAAAAGAGTACACATTGCAATACAGATGTGTTCAAGGTTGTAAACAAGAGTTCAAATGCCAACATAGATGTGTACAAGAGTACACATGGCACTATACATGTGTACATAATAGTACACACTACAAAGCACATGTGTGCAAGACTGTACATAAAAGTACACATTCCAATACATGTTTGTAAGAGTACACATGCCAATACTCATGTGTACACAGTAGTACACATGGAAATTCACATGTGTACACAATAGTACAAATTTGAATACATATGAGTACAAGATTGTACACAATATTTCACATGGAAACACACACACAATAGCAAACTTGGTAATACACATGTGTACAACACTGAACAAAACTACAATATACATGTGTACAATAACAATACACATGCCAACATAGATGTGTACAACAATAAACATGGTAGTACATGTGTACACAATAGTACACATGGCAACATAGATGTGTACAATAGTACACATGGTGACACAGATGTGTACAATAGTACACATGTTATTACACATGTGTACATAATAGTACATATGCCAACACAAATGCGTACAATAGTACACATGGAAGTATAGATGTTTATAGAACACTACACATGGCAAAAAGGATGTGTACAATAGTAAACATGGAAACACAAATGTGTACAATAGTACACATGGCAGTACATATGTGCACATAACAATACAGATGCAACACAGATGTGTACAATAGTACACATGGAAATACACATGTGTATGCAACAGTACACATGGAAACACAGATGTGTACAATAGTACCCATGACAACACAAATATATACAATAGTAAATATGGCAATACACATGTGTACATAACTTTACACATGCCAACAGATATGTGTACACAACAGTACACAAGGAAACACATATGTGTCCAAAAGTACACATGGCAACATAGATGTGTACAATAGTACACATGGCAATACACATGTGTACGTAACAGTACACATGCCAACAAAAATGTGTACAACAGTACATATGGCAATATAGATCTATAAAATGGTAAACATGGAAACATAGATGTCTACAATAGTACACATGGAAGTACATGTGTACATAATAGTACACATGCCAACACATCACAGTACACATGCCCAAATAAATGTGAACAATAGTAACATGGCAGTAGACATGTGTACTTAACAGTACACATGTCAACACAGATGTGTCCAATAGTACACATGGCAACGCAGATGTGTATAATAGTACACATGTGTACATACCAGTACACATGCCAACACACATGTGTACAATAGTACACATAATAGTATACATGTGTACACAATAATACACATGGAAATACAGATGTGTACAATAGTGCACATGACAACACAAATGTGTACAACAATACACATGTACATAACAATACACATGCCAACACACATGTGTACAACAGTACACATAGCAATATACATGTGTACACAACAGTACACATGGCAACATATATGTGTACAATTGTACACATGGAAAAATAGATGTGTACAATAGTACACATGTGTACATAATAGTACACATGCCAATACACGTGTACAACAATATACATAGCAGTAATCTTGTGTATACAGTTGTACACATGGCAACATAGATGTGAACAATAGTACACATGGCAAAACATATGTGTACAATAGTACACATGGAAATACACATGTCTACACAACAGTACACATATCAATACAGATGTGTACAATAGTTCCCATGGCAACACACATGTGTACAACAATACACATGGCAATACATATGTGTATAATAGAACACATGGCAACACATATGTGTACAACAGTACACATGGCAATACATATGTGTATATAGTATACATGGCAACACATATGTGTACAACAATACACATGGTAGTATACATGTGTACATAAAAATACACATGCCAACACATAACAGTTCACATAACAATATATATGTCAACATAGATGTGTATAACAATAAACATGGCAGTACACATGTGTACACAGCAGTAAACATGGCAACACAAATGTGTACAATAGTACACATGCCAACACAGATATGTACAACAGTACACATGGCAGTACACATGGCAATACATATGTATACAAAAGTACACATGACAACACAGATGTGAACAATAATACACATGGAAATACACATGTGTATACAACAATACACATGTCAACACAGATGTGTACAATAGTAACCATGGCAACACAGATGTGTTCAACAATACACATGATAGTACACATGTGTACATAACTATACACATGCCAAAACAGATGCGTACACAGTAATACCCATGTTTAAATAATAATATGCATGGCAATGCACATGTGTATACAGCAGTACATATGCCAACACAAATGTGAACAATAGTACCCATGGAAACATAGATGTGTATAAAGCAGACATGGTAGTACACATGTACATAACAATACACATTCTAACACAAATGTGTACACAACAATATACATGGAAACATAGATGTGTACAATATTACACATGACAACACATATGTGTATAACAATACACATGGTAATACACATGTGTACATAACAGTACACATGCCAACATAGTTGTGTACACAACAGTACACATGGCAACACAAATGTGTACAATAGTACACATGGCAACACATATGTGTATAACAATACACATGGCAATACACATGTGTACTTCACAGTACACCTGCCAACACAGATGTGTACAATAATACTCATAGCAATACATATGTGTATACTAGTAAACATGGCAACACAAATGTGTACAATAGTACACATGGTAGTACACATGTGTACATAATAGTACACATTCCAACACATAACGGTACACATAATAGTACACATGCCAACATAGATGTGTATAACAGTAAACATGACAGTACACATGTGTACAAAACAGTACACATTGCAACACAAATTTGTACTATAGAACACATGGCAACACCGATGTGTACAAAAGTACACATGCCAACACAAAAATGTACAACTGTACACATGGAAATACACATGTGCACATAACAAGACACATGGAAACATAGATGTGTACAATAGTACACATGACAACACAAATGTGTACAACAGTATACATGGCAATACACATGTGTATACAACAATACACATGTCAAAATAGATGTGTATAATAGTAACCGTGCCAACACAGATGTGTACAACAATACACATGTGTACATAACAATACAGAACAATACACATGTGTACATAACAATACACATGGAAATACACATGTGTATACAACAATACACATGGGATCACAAATGTGTACAATAGTACCCATGGCAACACAGATGTGTATAAATTACACATGGTAGTACACATGTGTACATCAAAGTACACATGCTAAAATAAATGTGTACACAACAATGTACATGGCAACATAGATGTGTACAATAGTACACATGACAACAAAAATGTGTATAACAATACACATGGCAATACACATGTGTACATAGTAGTACACATGCCAAGACAGATGTGTATAATAGTACACACAAAAATATAGATGTGTGTAATAGTACACATGGCAACACAGATGTGTACAACAATACACATGGTAGTACACATGTGTACATAATAGTACACATGCCAACACAGATATATATAACCATACACATGGTAGTATACATGTTACACAACATTACACATGGCAACAAAAATAATTATAATAGTATACATGGAAACACATATGTGTATAATAGTACACATAGCAGTATGCATGTATACATAACAGTACACATGCCAACACAGACATGTACAATAGTACACTTGACAGTACACATATGCACACAACAGTACACATGTGTTACAAAACAATTCACATTGCAATGCACATATGTACAAGACTGTACACAAGAGTACACATGCCAACATAGATTGTACAAGAGTACACATTGCACTACACATGTGTACACAACAATACACACTACAATGCACATGTGTACAAGATTGTACATAAAAGTACACATGCCAACACTCATGTGCAAAAGTACACATGCGTAGACAACAGTACACAAGGAAATTCACATGTGTACTCAATAGTACAAATTTGAATAAATGTGTACAAGATTTTACACAATATTACACATGGAATGTTATACTCCGATCTCACAATTACCATTAATCATGAGATTAGGGCATAAATTGAGGATTTAACATAACACAAAGATCACCCTTAATTTTTTCTTCTTTTTCAAACTCTTTGTTGTCTCGCATCCAATCACATAAACAAACTTTACAAGAGAATTAAACTTTTATTTCTCTAATATGATCTCAACATTAACGATACACATCCATACATTCATTATGTTTCTCACACTTCCATGTACATACGACATGAAAATCATTTGCATTCTCTTTTATTAAGGAAACAAACATACAAAACATCATTTACAACTCTCTCACATCTATACAAGGACCTAGAGTGACAGGGACCGAATGAACTTAACTATACTCAGACTTAACTCTTGTGGCAAATCTACTCTAATCCAATGACCTTCTTCAAGTCCATGTGATATCCCTAAAAATTGTGAGTAGAGGGGTGATCCTACTCGCTCAGTGAATCAATACTTTAAAGAAATAGTCTAAAGCACTAATATAATTACAGTTTACTTTTGAGCAATTGATATCAATTATAATAGCAGTAAGCTTTAAAGAGTCTAATAATTGAAAATCATAAATATGACATGATACTATAAATATCTATAAGAGTGAATCAATATATGAAATGCTTGATTGATCATAAAGAGAACTAATAATTTATAAACATACAAAGAATAATTGAATAACTGTACACACTTGTTTGACCTCTCATTCATTTTATTATGCCCTGATCATATGCAGTGTACTCTACATATGAAGACTCATAGTGTACTACGATCACACCGTACAAGACTTAGCAGACACACCCAGGAAATGCTAAATCTAACTACTCTCCTGGTCTGCAATAGGGAAATGGCTCTCTGGCCTAAATTGGACTCCTCCTCTAACCTGAGCACATAGGCAGAGAGTCAAGACACCTCTTGGCTTTTCTGTACTGTAGTGCCACTAGGACTTGTGGTTGATGTTGGATACTACAAACTATAATTTAAGGAGACTTCCACTAGGGCTTCGTCCCCCATGCCACCTTATAGCATGTTCTGATCCCCGTATACAGGATGTTTCTAGGGTTAGGTCTTTTCACCCCTAAGGCGTAGACCTCACATAGGGGTTCTACAGTGTTCAGGGCTCCTAAGTCTATTATTTTATTATTCCTAGAAAGTTCTTTCTACATTGTACCCTTCTCTTACTTATACTTGACTCTGGTATCTCTATGGTGTCGCGTCTACTTATTTGAAGTTATAATACATGTATATCATTCAAAACTAGGCAGAGGAGTATATTCAAAACACTGTAATATACTGAGTAATCGA
Organism: Alisma plantago-aquatica; assembly: GCA_963693085.1. Lineage (NCBI taxonomy): Eukaryota > Viridiplantae > Streptophyta > Magnoliopsida > Alismatales > Alismataceae > Alisma > Alisma plantago-aquatica. The sequence goes on from OY856409.1 coordinate 1,856,290,617, forward strand.
CATACTATACATGCAGGCATACTAAAATTCTTAAATAAACATATTACATGCCACTTGGCACATACACACTAGAATCATGCAATTTATCATCTTATTACACTCATAAGAGTTAATTACTTGACATATGAGTATTCGTCAATAGAACCTGCAACTTATCTATAATTTCTCAAAGAACGTGCATATCAACCCAAATCTTGAGTTGTGCATATCATAACTCAATTAAGAGTTACTTACTTATCATGACAAGAATTATTAATAATAAGTGAGAATATTGATATCACAATACTTGATTCATTGAACACCCTACCCTTAGGGTTTCATTTAATCACAACAAATGCTAAAAAGAAAGGTGTAATACATCTATCACATACTTTTCAAATCTTTATAACTCATGCTACCTAGGATCTCAATCACTTATCACATTACTGGGAATTCTCATCCCTTCACATCATTATCATAATTACTGGATCTGGGTATTCAAACCCTTAGATCATCACATAGCATTGTTACCTCTATAACAGGTAACCATTACCTCTAGGTCCTTAGACTAAGGTATTCATTTCACTGGTTGTACAAGTATTTTCATGGCTCACAAGGCCATCACACATCTTTTCACCTCTCACTAGGCAACAACTTATTCCCATGGCTCCCATAAAGATTTAATATGTCATAACATCCACTAAATATAGATTGCTTTAAACAAGTCATATACAATCAACATATGTATGAAATCCTCGAATTGAGCTAAATTAGGGTTTTCCATGCCATTCATTGAGATATTATGAATCAAGAATAACATTGCATAAATAGAGTCTATGATTCCAAGAAAAACACTTCAAATGGATTTTACCATATTTATTCACAAATTTCCAACTTTCCATTCATATAGGGCTTCACCCTCTTTACGAAGATATCAGGCAAACACTATTCACATCACATGAAATCCAAAATAGTATCTAACATATATGTACTACTGTAACATACTCGAATCCAGACATATGTATTGAATCTCTCTTATTCTAAGGTCCTATTCCATTATCTTAACATATTGTATATTTCTGACAACACAAAGCACTTTAAGAATAATTGGTGTTAAGGATATATGAATACCCTTAGTATTTGGCACGCAAGGAAAAATCATCATAATACACTCAATAACAAGACTTAAGGAACACATATACCAAATACCATGCTTGACTCCAATTTGACATCCTAAAATGTTCTTAAGGGTATAAGATGTAATAAATCAAATTAAAGTGTAATAAGTGTTAAAATGAGTAAATACATTAAATGTATGCATGATATATAACTAATGAAATCTTTTAATTAAACATCTTCAAAATGTGAAATTGATGGCACCATGGTATTTCTCACATGTTAATTGGTCTACTTATCAATTTTGATATCAATCGGACTTCAATTGCCCAACCAATTACTAGTTTGAGTTCCTAACTTAGTATACACCATTGTATTAATTATAATTACATTCTATTGCCACTGCTTAATTCTCTTGGTCACACGATTGATTTACTCCGTGTATGACTATGTCTCCTTCCTCTCCGCAATAGCTTACCGCAGCCAACAGATCTTCCTCCTCCTACTTCCTCCGTCTTTCTCTCTTCTCCTCTCCCTATTCTCCTCATCCTTCACTTCTTTCCTCTTGTAGCACTAGCCCCCTACAGTCCCACTCTTTCTCTCCTACCTTCAGTCATCAGACGCCACCTACAACACATGATCACTTCCACGTGGCCTGCTCGGCACCCTCGACTACCATCGACAATACTGACCATGAATCCATCGACGTCCTCTCAAGACTACCACCACTCTAGGTTCATCAAGCCGTCATACCCCCCCCCCCTCACAGCCTCTTCTTCTTCCTCCCATCAAACCTGCAACACCACATCGTTGGTGAGTGATTGGAAAAGTGTAGTTTGAGGCATAGAGCAATGGCGCCTTCTTCCTCCTCTAATCATCATGACCATTGCCACGAGTAGGATGAGAGCTAGCCGCCTCCTTCCTATTTCCTCCTCCATACCAGGTTCATCATCTCCTCCTGAATCTGCGACCAGTCACCCTGGATGAAAGAACATCCGTCGGCTGGCACCTCTCCTCCACCTACGCCCAGCATCACCAAGCGATACTAGGTAGCAGCTGAGCCTCTCTAGACAGTGTGAGCATCTCCAGGGAGCACTACCGACCTCTTCTACTTATCTCTGTTCACGCTGCAATCAAACCAATCTATAGTAGATACCTCCACCAGTAATGATGCCATCGAGATCGATCTGCAGCTTCATGGTCAACCTGCAACCACGAGGCCTACGGAGGCTGTTGCATCGGTAGTGATGCTACCCTCATCTCTACAACCACCAACCTGAGTTCCGCCCACCTACTGTAGAGTGCAGACTCGGTAACAACCTCCAAGCCCACCTAATTTCCGCCTGGTGCCCCTCCTCCTCCCTGCCATTGCAAATCTTCCGTTGACACCTTATCCACCAACTGACCCTGAAATCGCCGCCTCCTTCAGACGTAGTGGCATGTAAATGTCCTCCCCCTCTATCAACTCTGGCCTCACCAGTGTCAGTGTCTCCTCGACGCCCTCCTGTGTCTGCCACCACCACTTCGGATCGATCCAGCTTCCCTACCCCCTCACATCTTCTTCTTCCTCTCTGGCCACCCCAATCTTCATCTTCCTCCTCGGTGGTGATCTAAAACCAACCCGACCTGCAATCATAGAGGACGACGCCACTTGCAACGTGCAGAGCGTCCCTCGACCCTCATCAATTTGTAGTGTCAACTCCTCCTCTTCTTCATCTTCTCCCTCTTCCTCCTCTTCCTGGTGCCCTACCGTCAGACACAAGACCTACAACGGTTTGCCTCCTCACCCTCATCTCCCTATTCTTCATTTCTGGAGGTGCCATGGTTTGACCGGGAGAACCCCTCATGCACTCACACCTGGGCAAGCATAGATCTTCCATGGTCTGAACCTGTATCGCCACCATAAGCTACCAATTGACCTCTTCCTTCCCCATGAAAACCATCCCATCTTCAATCTGTACCCAGCCACTCATCTACCTCAAACTTGGTTCAAAGAGGAGAATGAGCCTTTTCATATTGGTACATGATACAGTAGATGAGATTGATCTACCATTACCAAGCTAGAGCCATGCAGAGTCAAAGGAGTCGACATCCACATAGGGAGGAATCCAACGCATTGGTAAGTGAATCAATCCATTATTGTGACACAGATTTAAGGATACAATAAATAATATTAATGAAAAACAAAACAAAGGAGAGGATCAGATTAACAGATCTAATGCATAATAACTTTTAGTAGATTAGCCTATGCTTTAAATCCAATCACATTATAATAGTATCTATATGAGTCTATACGTGTATAATGTTTAAGTCTTGTACTACTATCAAGTTGATACCTAGAAATCTGAAGTTTTATTAAACTACCTTCTTAGTAATAGTTGTATGAATACGAATTTCGGCGTATGTGTAACACAATTTTGCATATCAGTATATCCAATTCATGTAAACCTAATGATTCAGTTTATTAGCAATTATAAAATATTAGGGGACTATATTTTGATTAAATACCCTAATAATTATAGTGTTAACATATATGTGTTGGAGTACAAATGTTTAGGTATAATATGTAATCTTACTAATTTTAATAACTACATTTGAAACCCTCAATAGCTTTTGAGAAACAAGCCCCCAAATTCACATACCAATATTTGGTGATGATTACAAATGTGTAGGGATCTGAGTAATGCATTTAACGAGATTTGTCCTATTTGAATAAATCGACATATTATAGAAAGAATCAGGAAGGTTAGTTTTATAAGTATATGTATGGGTTATTTTATGTTGTGAAAAGTACACTCATATATGAATGTCTTCAATTTAAACCCTAGATGCCTCTAATCAGGATATTTTGATTGAATAATATAACATGTAGCACATTCTTGACCTAGTTGACCAAATTGATATTTATGATATAAAGAGAGAAATGAATTACAAGACCCAAATTGAACGATGGCATATTTAACTTAATCTTATATAGAGTTATATGACTAAATATGAACTTTAGAACTAAAATAAATATCTAATGGATAACTTATTCACTTAAAAATCCTAATATGTCATTAGGTGACTGGGACTTGAATAAGAACAATATGAAAATATATAATAGGAATGTATACACATGCTAATTTTGGTTTGGCTAATAGACATGATGTGTTCCTAGGATGAATACTCAACTTTGGGGACCAAGTATATCAATCGAGTTAACATTAGGTGTGGAGATTAGGTATGTACATCCTCTATTTTAATTTGGGCATTATTTGACTGAAACCTACTTTTCTTTTAATGAGGCATCTCTTGAACTTTTAATTCCACTTGAAATTCATTTACTTGGACATTCATATCTCATGTTCCTTATTCATTATATTCATGTGGTTGATGAACTACTCTATTTATATGGGTTCTTGGACCCCCTTGCTATGATTTCCATTTTATGAAGAATTGATTGAACTGCTAGTCTTGCCTCTCTATTTTATGCATGCTACATGTTTGACTAGAATATCTAGAATAGTGGTACTTATGTACAACCATAGTTATATAGGGCGTGCATTTCTTCCCGAGGTGTGCGTTTCCACCCTTATTTATTTTTAGGCCATGATCCTATGGTGTTATGGCCCTGTTGTAGGTATATTTAGTCTACATTGTTATGCATGCAAATATTTATGGTTTTAATGTGAATTTGTGGATGATTGCTATGGCAAGACACTCTTTATTATTATGCTTGTAATCTGAATTTGATATGCCTCATTTCTTTGTTACATTTCTCTTGAAATTACCCAATTGCAAATAGCCCCCTTTTTCCTATGGGAACATCTCTTTTGCACTTTTACCCCAATATAATGCCCAAAGTTTATTATGTGTACATACTCAGCCTTTGTTGACCTCTTTGTTGTTTCCTATATTCTGGGTGATGTTCCCTTCCACCCAGGTTTAGGTACATTGGAAGACATGATCTCAAAAAGATCGCTAATACGACATGAACTTAAGGATAGCTTGGAATGGTTGGGTTACCTTCTGCTACTGGCTTAGTTGTGCTTAGTTCAAGTTTTGTAAAATCACCTATTATGGTGAGGAACAATTGTATAAATGAATCATGAAGTGACTTTGTAATAGTTTTGTTTCTGCTGTTTAATTATTACATGGCTCTTGTATTATATCATTTGAGTGGATCCCCTTTTGGGTCCCACTCTTTACAAAATGGTATCAGAGCCAAAGCAGTTGGTAACTTGACTATTTCAAGTTATCCTATATTTTTCCTTCATTAGGTACATAGACGACCCTTTACATATAGTTGGCATATCTAATCTTGAGTAGTGGAAACCAAATAGGGCTTCAATCCCTATCTAATTTGGTGATTTCCACTCCCCAAACCATGTGTGGTCGAGACTCAATTTTTGGGAACCCTAGTTAGTCCTACACCCTTTATGGAGTACATAATTTCCCTACATATGGGTTATAATTGTGGTCATTAGATTTTTTTCCCAACCTTATGAGAGTATAGTTCACATAGCTCAACCTAAATTCATCTAAGAGTTGGGTACCAACTTCATTGAGATTGTTATGCCTCATACATGAGAATTAGTTGTAGAAAGCTATAAGTTTTGGTAGATTTCCATAGTATTCACCCTTCTCATCTCCAATAGTATACTTGTTCGGTGTAGTGATTAATATGAGTAGCTTGATTATGTAGGGTACATTTATATGTGAAGAATTATGGATGTAAACTAGATAGTGATATGTAACCCCTATTTCTGTCCCCATAACACTGGATAGTCTTATGACTTCCTTAGGTCTCGAGATGAGGCAGTGTGAATCATATTTAAGGGTGACATGGGGAATTCTAATGTCATATCTTATTAAGGTTTAATAGAAGTTGACCGTGCATAAAAAAAGACCCTTCCTCCTCTTATACTTAAGTATTGGATATGTAGGTGTATGCCCTTTTAGGTGTCCATAGAGTTAGATCCTTTTGTGGAATGAAGATGTGTAGATCATGATAAGGGTAAAGTGAAGAATAATGTGTAGCATATTGGAAAGTGGTTGACTTGGTTCTCGGGTCGATTTTTGGCTCCAATTTTGGATTTTTCGTCGTAAGATTTTCCTCGTCAAACTTATTTTCAATATTAATTTATATATACTAAAGAAAAGTTTTTAGATTTTATCGATGGTTTTCGAACCAAGTCATCACTGTAAGAAAGTTTGATTTGTAGAGAAATCCTTCAATGAAGAAGCACTTGACTGGAATGATCGACCCGATACCCTAGGACTAAGTGTGGTGTAGAGAGTACAAAGAAGCTTTGGATATGTAAGACCTAGATTCACCCTTTTTGCCCTTCTAGGTGATGATGATGATGATGATGATGATGATGATGATGATGATGATGATGATGATGATGATGATGATGATGATGATGATGATGATGATGATGATGATGATGATGATGATGATGATGATGATGATGATGATGATGATGATGATGATGATGATGATGATGATGATGATGATGATGATGATGATGATGATGATGATGATGATGATGATGATGATGACGATGACGCTGATGATGAGTAGATGATGATGTTGTTGTTGATGATGATGATGAGATGTTGATGATAATGACGATGATAATGATGATAAGGGAAATGATGTGGACCATGATCAAAGAATGGAGAAACTATGATAACATTGCGGTTAGCCCTAATTGATACAAACTGGTTAACAAATCCAAGGTCTTGTTGTAACTTTTCTAGCCCAACATATAACATAATTATATTAATGGATGCATGATATATGGAGACAAATGGCTTCACCTTAAGAGTACACCATAAGTGTGACATGAATAATATGGTATGACCCCCTACATTAAGTATACTAGAAATGTATAACTTGGTTACGTTTATAACTTAAGTTACCATACCACAAGTGGATGGATTTCAAGGACAAAATCCCTTTTAAGGGGTGGAGTGTTGTAACATACTCGAATCTAGGCGTATGTATTGAATCTCTCTTATTCTAAGGTCCTATTCCATTATCTTAACATATCGTATATTTCCGACAATACAAAGAACTTTAAGAATAATTGGTGTTAAGGATATATGAATACCCTTAGTATTTGGCATGCAAGGTAAAATAATCATAATGCACTCAATAACAAGACTTAAGGAACACATATACCAAATACCATGCTTGACTCCAATTTGACATCCTAAAATATTCTTAGGGGTATAAGATGTAATAAATCAAATTAAAGTGTAATAAGTGTTAAAATGAGTAAATACATTAAATGTATGTATGATATACAATTAATGAAATCTTTTAATTAAACATCTTCAAAATGTGAAATTGATGGCACCATGGTATTTCTCACATGTTAATTGGTCTACTTATCAATTTTGATATCAATCAGACTTCAATTGTCCAACCAATTACTAGTTTGAGTTCCTAACTTAGTATACACCATTGTATTAATTATAATTACATTCTATTGCCACTGCTTAATTCTCCTGGTCACACGATTGATTTACTCCATGTATGACTATTTCTCCTTCCTCTCCGCAATAGCTTACCGCAGCCAGCGGATCTTCCACCTCCTACTTCCTCCATCTTTCTCTCTTCTCCTCTCCCTATTCTCCTCATCCTTCACTTCTTTCCTCTCGTAGCACTAGCCCCCTGCAGTCCCACTCTTTCTCTCCTACCCTCAGTCATCAGACGCCACCTGCAACACATGATCACTTCCGCGTGGCCTGCTTGGCACCCTCAACTACCATCGACAATACCGACCATGAATCCATCGATGTCCTCTCAAGCCCACCACCACTCCAGGTTCATCAATCCGTCATACCCCCCCTCGCAGTCTCTTCTTCTTCCTCCCATCAAACCTACAACACCACATTGCTGGTGAGTGATTGGAAAAGTGTGGTTTGAGGCATAGAGCAATGGTGCCTTCTTCCTCCTCCAATCATCATGACCATTGCCACGAGTAGGACGAGAGCTAGCCGCCTCCTTCCTGTTTCCTCCTCCATACTAGGTTCATCATCTCCTCCTGAATCTCCGACCAGTCACCCTGGCTGAAAGAACATCCGTCGGCCGGCACATCTCCTCCACCTACACCCAGCATCAAGTGATACTAGGTAGTAGCCGAGCCTCTCCAGACAGTGTAAGCATCTCCAGGGAGTGCCACCGACCTATTCTACTCATCTCTATTCACGATGCAATCAAACCAATCTACAGTAGATACCTCCACCATCAATGATGCCATCGAGATCGATCTGCAGCTTCATCATCAACCTGCAACCATGAGGCCTATGGAGGCTGCTGCATCGGCAGTGATGCTGCCCTCATCTCTACAACCACCAACCCGAGTGCTGCCTACCTACTGCAGAGTGCAGACTCGGTAACAACCTCCAAGCCCACCTAATTGCCTCCTGGTGCCCCTCCTCCTCCCTGCCATTGCAAATCCACCGCTGACACCTTGTCCACCAACCGGCCCCGAAATCGCCGCCTCCTTCAGACACAGTGGTGTGTAAATGTCCTGCCCCTCTATCAACGTTGGCCTCACCAGTGTCAAGGTCTCCTCGATGCCCTCCTATGTCTGCCACCACCACTTCAGATTGATCTAGCTGCCGTACCCCCTCACATCTTCTTCTTCCTCTCTGGCCACCCCAATCTTCATCTTCCTCCTCAGTGGTGATCTAAAACCAACCCGACCTGCAATCATAGAGGACGATGCCACCTGCAACATACAGAGCATCCCTCGACCCTCATCAATTTGCAGTGTTGACTCCTCTTCTTCATCTTCTCCCTCTTCCTCCTCTTCCTGGTGCCCTGCCGTCAGACACAAGACCTGCAACGGTTTGCCTCCTCACCCTCGTCTCCCTATTCTTCATTTCTGGAGGTGCCATGGTTTGACCGGGAGAACCCCTCATGCACTCACACCTGGGAAAGCATAGATCTTCCATGGTCTGAACCTGTATCGCCACCATAAGCTACCAATTGACCTCCTCCTTCCCCATGAAAACCATCCCATCTTCAATCTGTACCCAGCCACTCATCTACCTCAAACCTGGTTCAAAGAGGAGAATGAGCCTTTTCAGATTGGTACATGATGCAGTAGATGGGATTGATCTACCATTACCAAGCTAGAGCCATGCAGAGTCAAAGGAGTCGACATCCACATAGGGAGGAATCCAACGCATTGGTAAGTGAATCGATCCATTATTGTGACACAGATTTAAGGATACAATAAATAATATTGATGAAAAACAAAACAAAGGAGAGGATCAGATTAATAGATCTAATACATAATAACTTTTATTAGATTAGCCTATTCTTTAAAGACAATCACATTATAATAGTATCTATATGAGTCTATACATGTATAATTTGTAAATCTTGTACTACTATTAAGTTGATACCTAGAAATCTGAAGTTTTATTAAACTACCTTCTTAGTAATAGTTGTATGAATATGAATTTCGGTGTATGTGTAACACAATTTTGCATATCAGTATATCCAATTCATGTAAACCTATTGATTCAATTTATTAACAATTACAAAATATTAGGGGACTATATTTTGATGAAATGCCCTAATAATTACAGTGTTAACATATATGTGTTGGAGTACAAATGTTTAGGTATAATATGTAATCTTACTAATTTTAATAACTACATTTGAAACCCTCAATAGCTTTTGAGAAGCAAGCCCCCAAATTCACATGCCAATATTTGGTGATGATTACGAATGTGTAAGGATCTGAGTAATGCATTTAACTAGATTTGTCCAATTTGAATAAATCAACATATGATAGAAAGAATCAGGAAGGTTAGTTTTATAAGTATATGTATTGGTTATTTTATGTTTTGAAAAGTACACTCATATATGAATGTCTTCAATTTAAACCCTAGACGCCTCTAATCAGGATATTTTGATTGAATAATATAACATGTAGCACATTCTTGACCTAGTTGACCAAATTGATATTTATGATATAAAGAGAGAAATGAATTACAAGACCCAAATTGAACGATGGCATATCTAACTTAATCTTATATAGAGTTATATGACTAAATATGAACTTTAGAACTAAAATAAATATCTAATGGATAACATATTCACTTAAAAATCCTAATATGTCATTAGGTGACCGGGACTTGAATAAGAACAATATGAAAATCTATAATAGGAATGTATACACATGCTAATTTTGGTTTGTCTAATAGACATGATGTGTTCCTAGGATGAATACCCAACTTTTGGGACCAAGTATATCAATCGAGTTAACCTTAGGTGTGGAGATCAGGTATGTACATCCTCTATTTTAATTTGGGCATTATTTGACTGAAACCTACTTTTCTTTTAATGAGGCATCTCTTGAACTTTTGATTCCACTTGAAATTCATTTACTTGGACATTCATATCTCATGTTCCTTATTCATTATATTCATGTGGTTGATGAACTAATCTGTTTATATGGGTTCTTGGACCCCCTTGCTATGATTGCCATTTTATGAAGAATTGACTGAACTGCTAGTCTTGCCTCTCTATTTTATGTATGCTACATGTTTGACTAGAATATCTAGAAAAGTGGTACTTATGTACAACCATACTTATATAGGGCGTGCATATCCGCCCGCGGTGTGCGTTTCCACCCTTATTTATTTTTAGGCAATGATCCTATGGTATTATGGCCCTATTGTAGGTATATTTAGTCTACATTATTATGCATGCAAATATTTATTGTTTTAATGTGAATCTGTGGATGATTGTTATGGCAAGACACTCTTTATTATTATGCTTGTAATTTGAATTTAATATGCCTCATTTCTTTGTTACATTTCTCTTAAAATTACCCAATTTCAAATAGACCCCTTTTTCCTATGGGAACATCTCTTTTTGCACTTTACCCCAATATAATGCCCAAAGTTTATTATGTGTACATACTCAGCCTTTGCTGACCTCTTTGTTGTTTCCTATATTCTAGGTGATGTTCCCTTCCACCCAGGTTTAGGTACATTGGAAGACATGAGCTCAAAAAGATTGCTAACACGACATGAGCTTAAGGATAGCTTGGAATGGCTGGGTTACCCTCTACTACTGGCTTAGTTGTGCTTGGTTCAAGTTTCATAAAATCACCTATTATGGTGAGGAACAATTGTATAAATGAATCATGAAGTGACTTTGTAATAGTTTTGTTTCCGCTACTTTATTATTACATGGCTCTTGTATTATATCATTTGAGTGGATCCCCTTTCGGGTCCCACTCTTTACAACTACACATTTAGATAAATAATCATTCATAACCACGGGGATCCATATAAACAAATTTCTCTATTTAATTATATAGTAATTTCAGTCACAGACAAATTCACTATATTTCAGTTTACTCTTATAACCTTTGCGAATAATTAGGGAATTCTCATTAGGATGTATTGTGTACATTTCTAATATGAATTTATCATCTGAAATTCAAACAAATAGGGGAAGAATCCATTTTATATCATTTTGCAACAACTTAGATCAAACAGACAATTCAGGGTTTGTAGTCGCATACTAAGCAATTAAAGATTATGGATGATTTAACCAATTTTCATGCAATATACTGTTTAAAGGAAGTTACCACTCACCCTAATGTGTGACAACACCTTAAAAACGTATCCCATATCTGAAAATCTCAAATCCATATCAAATCCCTAGCAATTCACCCAATTCTTCTTCCTTTCAACTCGGAAACCCTAAAAATGAGGGATTATGAAGAAAGAGTGAGAAAAGGGGAAGTTTTGATACCATTTTGGATCAAATCAAAGGAGGGACGGAATTTTGACATGTGAAAGAAGATTCACCATGAAACTATATCCAAAGAAGCTAAACTTATATGATTTCATCATTTCTCAGACCGCAAAACCCTAGGTCAGCATCTCCATCAATTTCTCCTCTCAAACCCTAACTCTCTCTCTCTAGGATTTAGTTTCTATGGATTGAATCACGAATTATGAGAGCTCCTTGTGTTTTAGGTTGACCATATAGAGAAATTGAGCTTCTTGGGTTAATTGCGCATTGACCCCTCACTAAAATTTTTCTTATTTCAACAGATTTTTCTGTCATAAAAAGGTTTCTGTAAATTCATGTATTTCAGAGATAAAACCTTCTCCAAAATTTATTATAATTTAGCATGTTGTTAATAATTGAGTAAAAAATCTTTAGTTAAAATTTGATATCATTCTAAGCTTCCATTAAATAAATGAAAATCTAAAAGTACACTACTATCCAGAATTCTACAGAAATGTTAGTTACTATAATTCGTCTACTGATAAGGTCTAAACGCATCCAAAAATTATGAAAATTTTACATGTTGTTTATGATTGCGTTTAAAATCTCTAGTTAAAATTTCAGACAATATATAGTTACCAATAAATAATTAAAAATAAAAAAACTACATTACTGAAAAGCACTCTGTCAGCATTTTGGTCAAAGTATAGTTCGACTGAGAACCACATTCAAATAACACTCAAATATTATGAATTTTTTCCTCAATATGCATGATTGAGTTGTCCATATCATATCCAAAATTTAATTAAATAGAAAATTTGTAGAAAATATGAAAAATCATTTACCACACTATTATCCTGATCAAATTCCATACTCATGTACCATCAAAACCCTAATTTCAGCCAACTATGGTTTATATTTCTCAAACCCTAATTTCTCAAACAATAGAAAACGTAACATTCTTATTAGGTTTAAAATATCATAATTGAATTATCGTCATTAATTAGATTTAAGCAATGATCAATCCAATTAAGCATATAATCATCCTGGTAAACCCTAGTTTACCAATTAAGCTCAGATGCGGTCATAACAATCCCCCCCTCTAAAAAGGTTTCATCCCTGAAACATAAATATGCAAGTAAAGTACATTCAAGGTTTATTTTAAGCTTCTGAAATCTTACATGTCATTATATTCTTGTATTTCATGCTTGAATGCAGTTTTCAACATTAAGTCCTTTATTCCTTTACTAAATCACAACATGTTTGAAATAGTTCTCAATGATAACAATCAAATTCTCTATGCCACAATTAATCATAGGATAGAGAGAGAAACAACCATTTCAATATTTTCATACTCTTGAGGTGTTACCTCAACATCGATAATCTGATCCAACTATCTCAATTTGTACTACGAAATATGTACTATTATTATGTATTACCTCTAAATCATGAAAGAGAGTTCACCATGTTCTTTTGAATTTTACTATTGTGCTACTCAAATAGAAAAATAGTCTTGAGTTAAAAGACTAGATTCAACAAAATTATACATTACTACTCACGGCATCCCCATTGGATCATGGATGCATAAGGTGAAGCATTACCATCACATTCCATACTATTCTCAAGTATGAACCCACACATAATTCAAGGTGTAACCATCGGATTATAGCATACTAAGGTTTCAACAATAGTAATAGAGTACTCCAAGATTGTATTAGTCATTCAAAGACTATTCATACCCAATTACCATCACTTAGTTTTATTAAAGCTAGGTATAATAAGATATACCTCATTAAGGTTAGATATCAATACAATATGGTTATCATCCCTTCTATTCATATGAGTGAATAGGTAAGGCTACCTTATTCAGGGTAACCCTTCATTTGTTCCATCATTATTCAGCCCATATCACCATACCACAATTGTACAATACTAAGATGGATTACTGGTATCAATGACTACAACTATTAGACACCTTTAATTAACATATTGCTTGCACATGTACACTAAAATCATACGTAGAACCAATTTACATCCCTTAATATACCTTCAACAAATTATACTTCTAAAAACAAATTCACATATTACTAAAAGCCATTGTTTTCTCTTATCTCTCTCCTTATTCACTACTACTTACTTTTTTCTACTTATCCTTCTCATTTTAATCATGTAGATTAAACATTCCTAAAATTGAAACATACAAGGTACAAATAGATTATTCATCCTTCTTTCTATCACTACAAGAGTTTATTTCATATCACACTTCACTCATATTGTATTTCTCCTTTTGTTCAAAACACACTTGTTACATTTCAAATTTATATCTTACTCTTTACTCCGAATCATTTTCATATTGTTTATCTACCTTTCAGATTAGCTATCTTTAAACCATAGATTACTATCAGTGCTAGTTTACTTCTCATAGTGCAAATCTCATGATCTTGTTTTATAGAGATGCTAGTATACAAGGTCAAATCACTATTGACATCCCTTGAACTACTACAACTCTAAACATTCTAGGGTTTGGTCCTTATCAGAAGCATGATGTTATTTTGAAATGACTTTGCTCCCTTAATTTGAAATTCAAACTTTGGTACTCACAAGTTTTACTAAAGTCTTCTTTATCTTATCGATTGAATTTCATTTCTCTTACTTGGCCATTTAGATAGATTACATTCTCAATTACCCTGCTAGGGTTTCATCATCATATTGTGTGTCATTATTACATTCACTAGATGTCTCTACCATGGTGGTTATGCATCATATATGATTCATTTTCTAATCACTTCATTCCCACATTGCTCTCATTAACGAAGATATGAAAGAGAAGATGATTTTAAGACTTAGAATTCTTATCTTCAAACATTCAATAATACATTTCTCATATGTAGGTTTAATTAATTATCAACAAGGATACTTGACTAATTAGCACTTTCTTGAATCTCACAACCTCTTTCTTTTATAATCTATATTACTCCATTATGTTTCAAACCCTTCTTTACTTTAAATAATCTCCTTACCATATACTACTATTCCTCATGTCATCTTTAACTTCTAGTTTTCTCTTACGATCATGTTGCTTCATTTATGTGTATGATCAAGTATACCATGTTGCATATATTTCCTTTTATCCTTCTTCTAATGTGAAGTTGAAATTCTAACTCAATAATCTCTCTACTAGTTTCAACTCATGTTTAACACATTACATATCCTTCATTTTAAATGAAATGGCTCATGCATGGGTGAAACATAGTTTCTCTTTCAATCAAGTTTTTTTTCCTTCCTGAATATAGTCTACCATTGTATGACTTATTCATTTATTTAGCTACACTTTTGTTCTTATTTTAGAAACTAGTTTGTTGTTCTATGGAGATTTCGAATCCAAAGGCAGTAAGGATGAATGTATTAAACTTATTAATAAAGGTATACATCCCATGCTCTCAATTATATCATAACCCTCATACCTTAATCAAGCTCATTATTTCCAACATTTCTCTTTGTTTCAACTAAGTTTCTTATCCTAGTTTTTTTATATACATGCTCATCTAGTTCTCTTCACTTTAACTCTTCTGAATACTCTTTACTTCTATGTACTTATTGTATACTTAGCTCTTTTCTTCTATTTTCCCTTTGCTTTAGAGCACATAAAAACATTGTACTCAGTTATATAATCCATTCCTCATGATTGATTCTTACTATCATGGCCCCTTACATACTTTTATCATATCTTTTCCATAGTTCATATTTAGAGTTCATATAGTACTAATAATTAAACTTAATATGAACCTTATGTCGTGTTCCTTTATTCCCAATTAAGGGTTTCTCATATGAGGCCCCAAAGTTGGATCTCAGATATCAGTTCCAACTGATTCTTAGCTATTCTAATATTTCCCTTATGTTTCAACATCTTAGTGTATGTACATTCTCACTATGATGTGGGTCTAATTTATCCAGAGTCTACTTTTATCATATTGTTAATAGGAGTCATTAGATCCCAGTAATGCATCCTGCCAGCCAGAGCAGGCCGAACCTGCAATCCTGAAGCCAAGAGTTACTTAAGATTAACCAACTCCTATTAATCTCAAACATGTGGAAAGAATATCCACTTAGGAAAGTTCATTTAAAGATCATTTCTAGTCTACTTGATACAAAGAATGTAATCAGTAAATGCTACAACTGCATAGTGTACAACAAATCTTAAATACCCATATATATTTCAAAATACTCAAAATCTAAATTCAAACATATAAGAGCATTTCTATTCATCTCCAATAAAACAACAATATGAAATGAAAGTTCTATCTCATTTTATATTTATGCTCTTAATTCATGTTACTTATCTTGTTTCTAACCCTAATATTTCTAGAGTTCCTATCTAGCCCATCCTTCCACTGTATACCTGGCCAGGGTATACATGAAAGAATAGATAGAGTAGCTTGATACTAGTTGATCCAAGTACTCAGATATCGGGCCATGATATCCAAATACTCAAATCCCCATAGATAACATCATAACATCTCCTATCTGTCACATTTATGACTCTAACTTACTAACTTAATGGTCCCTGATGACTTAGCCTAGGCTCTGATACCAAGTTGTTACACCCCGATCTCACAATTACCATTAATCATGAGATTAGGGCATAAATTGAGAATTTAATGTAATACAAAGATCACCCTTAACTTTTTCTTCTTTTTCAAACTCTTTATTTTCTTGCAATCACATAAACAAACTTTACAAGAGAATTAAACCTTTATTTCTCTAATATGATCTCAACATTAATGATATACATCCATACACTCATTATGTTTCTCACACTTCCATGTACATACAACATGACAATCATTTGCATTCTCTCTTATTAAGGAAACAAACATACAAAATATCATTTACAACTCTCTCACATCTATACAAGGATCTAGAGTGACATGGACCGACTGAACTTAACTATACTCAGACTTAACTCTTTTGGCAGATCTACTCTGATGCAATGACCTTCTTCAAGTCCATGTGATATCCCTAAAAATTGTGAGTAGAGGGGTGAGCCTACTCGCTCAGTGAATGAGTACTTCAGAGAAACAGTCTAAAACACTGATATAATTACATATATACTTTTGAGCAATTGATATCAATTATAACAACAATAAGCTTTAAAGAGTCTAATAATTGACAATCATAAATATGGTAGGATACTCTAAATATCTATAAGAGTGAATCAATATACGAAATGATTGATTGATCATAAAGAGAACTAATAATTCATAAACATACAAAGAATAATTGAATAGTTGTACACACTTGTTTGACCTCTCATTCATTTTATTATGCTCTGATCATATGCAGTGTACTCTACATATGAAGACTAGTAGTGCACTATAATCACACCGTACAAGACTTAGTGGACACACCCGGGAAATGCTAAGTCTGACTACTCTCCTGGTCTACAATAGGGAAATGGCTCTCTGGCCTAAATTGGACTCCTCCTCTAACCTAAGCACACAGGCGGAGAGTCAAGCCACCTCTTAGCTTTTCTATACTCTAGTGCCACTAGGACTTCTGGTTGATGTTGGACACTCAAAACTATAATTTAAGGAGACTTCCACTAGGGCTTCGTCCCCCATGCCACCTGATAGCACGTTTTGACCCCCGTATACTGGACGCTGCTAGGGTTAGGTCATTTCACCCATAAGGCACAGACCTCACATAGGGGTTCTACGGTGTTCAGGGCTCCTAAGTCTATTATTTTATTATTCCTAAAAAGCTCTTTCTACAATGTACCCTTCTCTTACTTATACTTGACTCCAGTATCTCTATGGTGTCGTGTCTACTTATTTGAAGTTATAATACAACATGTATATCATTCAAAACATGGCAGAGTAGTATATTCAAAACACTATAATATATTGAGTAATCAACATACTATACATGTAGGCAGACTAAAATTCTTAAATAAACAGATTACATGTCTTCTTGGCACATACACACTAGAATCGTGCAATTTATCTCCTTATTACACTGATAAGTGTTAATTACTTGACATATGAGTATTCGTCAATAGCACCTGCAACTTATCTGTAATTTCTCAAAGAACGTGCATATCAACCCAAATCTTGAGTTGTGCATCTCATAACTCAATTAAGAGTTAATTACTTATCATAACAAGAATTATTAATAATAACTGAGAACATTGATATCACAATACTTGATTCATTGAACACCCTACCCTTAGGGTTTCATTTAATCACAACAAATGATACAAAGAAAGGTGTAATACATCTATCACGTACTTTTCAAATCTTTATAACACATGATACCTAGGATCTCAATCTCTTATCACATTACTGGGAATTCTCATCCATTCACATCATTATCATAATTACTGGATCTGGGTATTCAAACCCTTAGATCATCACATAGCATTGTTACCTCTGTAATAGGTAACCATTACCTCTAGGTCCTTAGACCAAGGTATTCATTTCACTGGTTGTACAAGTATTTTCATGGCTCACAAGGCCATCACACATCTTGTCACCTCTCACTAGGAAACAACTTATTCCCATGGCAACCATAAAGATTTAATATGTCATAACATCCACTAAATACAGATTGCTTTAAACAAGTCATATACAATCAACATATGTATGAAATCCTCGAATTGAGCTAAATTAGGGTTTTCCATGCCATTCGTTGAGATATTGTGAATCAAGAATAACATTGCATAAATAGAGTCTATGATGCCAAGAAAAACACTTCAAATGGATTTCACCATATTTATTTACAAATTTCCAACTTTCCACTCATATAGGGCTTCACCCTCTTTACAAAGATATCAAGCAAACACTATTCACATCACATGAAATCCAAAATAGTATCTGACATATATGTACTACACATTCAGATAAATAATCATTCATAACCACGGGGATCCAGATAAACAAATTTCTCTATTTAATTATACAACAACTTCAGTCACAGACAAATTCCCTATATTTCAATTTACTCTTATAACCTTTGTGAATACTTAGGGAATTCTCATTAGGATGTATTACATATATTTCTAATATGAATTTATCATCTGAAATCTAAAAAAATAGAGGAAGAATCCATTTCATATCATTTTGCAACAACTTAGATCAAACAGACAATTCAGGGTTTGTAGTCGCATACTAAGCAATTAAAGGTTATGGATGATTTAACCAATTTTTATGCAATATACTGTTTAAAGGAAGTTTTCGTTCACCCTAAGGTGTGAAAACACCTTAAAAACATATTCCATATCTGAAAATCTCAAATCCATATCAAATCCCTTGCAATTCACCCAATTCTTCTTCCTTTCGACTCAGAAACCCTAAAAATGAGGGATTATAAAGAAAGAGTGAGAAAAGAGAAGTTTTTATACCATTTTGGATCAAATCAGAGGAGGGACGGAATTTTGAAATGTGACAGAAGATTCACCATGAAATTATATCCAAAGAAGCTAAACTTATATGATTTCATCATTCCTCGGACCGTGAAACCCTAGGTTAGCATCTCCATCAATTTCTCCTCTCAAACCCCAACTCTCTCTCTCACTCTGTAGGATTTCTTTTCTCTGGATTGAATCACAAATTATGAGAGCTCATTGTATGTTAGGTTGACCATATAGAGCAATTGAGCTGCTTGGGTTAATTGCGCATTGACCCCTCACTAAACGTTTTCTTATTTCAGTAGATTTTTCTGTCATTAAAAGTTTTCTGTAAATTTGTGTATTTTATAGATCAAAACTTCTCCAAAAAAATATGAGAATTTAGCATCTTGTGTATAATGGAGTTATCAAGATGTAGTTAAAATTTGAGATCTTTAGAAACTTCCATTAAATAAATAAAAATCAAATAGTACACTTCTATCCAGAATTCTATAGAAATGTCATTTACTGTAATTCTTCTACTGATAAGGTCTAAGCGCATCCAAAAATTATGAAAATTTTACATCTTGTTTGAGTTTAAGATCTCCAGTTAAAATTTCAGATCATTTGGAGTTACCAATAAATAAATAAAAATAAAACACTACACTGCTGAAAAGCACTTTATCAGCATTTTAGTCGAAGTATAGTTTGACCAAGAACCACATTCAAAGAACATTCAAATATTCTAAAACTTTTTTCTCCAATATGCATGATTGAGTTATCCATATCATATCTAAAAGTCAATTAAATACAAAATTTGTAGAAAATATGAAAAATCATTTACCACACTGCTATCCTGATCAAATTTCATACTCATGTACCATCAAAACCCTAATTTCAGCCAACTAGGGTTTATATTTCTCAAACTCTAATTTCTCAAACAATAGAACACTTAACGTTCTTATTAGGTTTAAAACATCATAATTGAATTATCATCATTAATTAGATTTAAGCAATGATCAATCTAATTAAGCATATAATCATCCAGGTAAACCCTAGTTTACCAATTAAGCTCAGATGTGGTCATAACATGGAAACACACATACAATAGTACACATGGTAGTTCACATGTGTACAAGGCTATACGAAACAATATCAATGTCAACACACGTGTATATAGTACACAAGGTAGTACACATGAGTACACAACAATAAACATGATAGTACACATGTGTTCAGAACAATACACGTGTATAATACTTTAGATAACAACACACATGCCAAAACATAGTACACATGTGTACACATGGTAGTACCAATGTGTGTATTCAACGGTACACATTGCAATATACTTGTGTACAAAATTGTATACAAAAGCACACATGGCAATACACGTGTGTACAAAACAGTTCACATGGCAGTACACATGTGTACACAATTATACATATGACAATATACATTTGTACACAACATTACATGTTGCAATACACAAGTATACAAAAGTATACATAATAGTACATAAATACACACGTGTACACATCATTACACATGCCATATTTTTTCTTCTCCTAGCTATATTTCACTCATAATCTTTGTAGCTATATTTCACTCATAATCTTTGTAGAAGATGTAACAGTCGATAGAAGTTGCAAAAAATATTTCATATTTGTAGCCTTATTATTCTACTATATTATGAATAACAGGATCAACAAACAAAAGGAAAAATCATACTCGTTAGTGTGATATCTTGTTTGACAAGGTGTTGGGATTACGTTGCTTTGAATGAGCACCATATAAAGCTAATGCACGGATCTAAGACTGTGTTCAATTCTTCATGGATGATGATTGCCCATGCAGAAGAAACTAGAATACATGTAGAAATTATACCCGGGTGTTAAAGAATACTTGTTAATTTCCAGATGTTAAAGCTTGCTTGTTATTTGTTAATGCATTTCACTTAACATAAGAGCCGGAAGAAGGAACTAAATTCATGTAGAAATTAGACAACGTCATGTAAGATTGCCTCCATGGACGAAAATGAGGGCCATGTCAAAATTATAAGAATGTCTCCACGAATGTCATACCATATAATAATTCAAAATTATACATAATCTGAACCACCACAAGTTAAAGTCAGAAGCAATGATAGCTTGCCACCCCCTCCAGCCCACTATTGACAATCTTAGTATCTGGTAATCGAACCATGGAAAGGTCATTACTGCCTAAAACAACAAGAAATCATGATGGAAATAGCACGAAAGCATCAGTGTACAATATATATCATCAGAACGTCATCACAAACAATGTAGTACACATTTTATCCAGATGTGCCATCTTCAATAGTAATACTTAGACTTCTGTTCTGTTCTTTATAAGGGCAATCTTTCCAGTCTTCTACAACCTGGCAACCAATTTAAGCTGCAATAGTAAGAAGAAACAGGGAGTAGATCAACCATCACAAATATATGCCCGGTCTTTTTGTTAAAGAAATCACCAATAGTGGTCATTGTTTTCGATTTGTACATTATATGTGGCTCAACTCACTTCTCTAAATCCCTCCCTGCTTGCAATTAAAAGTGATCGCAGAGTTTGGTAAAAAAACCAGTAGTCAAGATGATACACGAAGGGGTAAAGAAGAATAAAAGGGGAATACCAGAGGGAGAGAACTAGGTGGGAATGAACGTGGAGAATCAGAACGGCATGTGATATCTCTTAGTGTTGTCCGAATATTGCCTTCCTATTGCGGTCGCTTGCCAAAATTGCATGTAAGGCTTGCCGTGATGTCGCAGCGGCGGCAGCAAGCTGTTGGCCCATACAGGAAGCTGGAGATAGGCCGCCAGAGAAGTTTGTGGTAGGCCCTAGCTAATGAGAAAGTCAGCCGAGCCTCGGGACCTGGCTCTGAAGGATGGGCCCGCCGCGCTGGACGTGGTTGCGGCAGGTAAAGAAGTGAAGGGAGAATTTGCGGAAGGATGGTGTCGACGACGGCATTGACGCCAGTGTCATGGTCCATCTCCTCCGACGATGGATACATCCACTCGCTGCCATGGACTCATGAACCGGCTACATCGTTTCCCTACCAGTGACACGCACATAAAGGCACCGGCCTGAAGACTGGATCGTGACGGGTCTCCATTGTCTGCGTTTGCCAGGACTTCACCTATTTCCGTCACCGACGTCGTCTGTCGCCAAGAATGATGCCCAATTCTATGGCCATATGCCTGCAAAATAGATGCCAATGGATTCCAACACGACATGCAGCGCTGGTGGTTCTTGTCGAAGAGCAGCGGGGACGGGTGACATGGAGCATGGTAACCAGGACGCACAACGTGGTCGAGACTGGGGTGAGCAACACCTTTGTTGGGGACAGGGTGACATGAAGCGAGCAGCACCACCGCACGGTCGGAACGAGGAGAAGAGGCACTGGGGTAGCAGAAGTGACGTCGGGCCGGGATGAAGATGAAGAGCAGCGGTCATGGGAGAAGTCGGCTATTCTTTCGCCTTGCGTTATCACAGCCTTGCTGTTAGAGTTGGGCGTAGAAATAGGAGTGATACACGTCAAGGGAGAGCCCATTCCAAAAGCTTGTAGGGGGGGAGAGCCTTGGTGTATATCTACCCAACCTTGGTATCCCATTCTATCAAGGTGGGATTATTCGTATCAATCCCTCTCACTTAAGGTCCGACGCCCACGGCGGACCCATGACGAAGTGGCTGGTTACACTTAGTTGACCCGGCTTCCACACCAAGGCATGGTGGAGTGGCTTCCTTCTCTACACTCGACCTTGTCCGCCAACGTTTACACCATGGCTCTCCGGAGTGGCTTTCACACTCACTCGGGCCTTAAATGGGCCTAGCTCTGATACCAATTGATACACGCCAAGGGAGAGGCCACCCCAAAAGCTAGCTTGTAGGGGGGAGAGCCCTTGGTATATATCTACCCAACCTTGGTATCTCATTCCACCAAGGTGGGATTATTCGTATCAAGGAGAGAGAAGATTACCCCCACCGGTTTGTGTGGATTCCTTCTTAGCTACCTCGCGGCGCTATCATCAACAAACTCTGTAGTCCACGAGCAATGAAAAACACAAGTTTCTTGTCCAAACAACAGTTAGAAGTGGGCCGTTGTCGTGCCGTTATTAGGACGTTTTGGGGTGTAGAAAAGGATGTGAACCTGGTTTTGTGAATCACAACCCAAAACAATAAAGAGAGAGAAACATAAATTATGCTCTAACAGGAAATCCTATTGGATGATGGTGTTGCACTCGACAAGGCATCCAAGGAGGAACCCGCATAAGCCGGTGTTGGTGCGCTTCTCTCTACTTTGGAATAGAAAAAAGGCCGTCGGCAACGGCAACAGCAACGGCAAAGAGAAAGGATCACGAACTTCCCCCTTGACCACCAGTCTTCATCTTTGGAGTAGTCATCCCTCAGTGACAGAGGCCATCGACTAACAGTGGTGTCTCCCTGCGCCCCAGCCACATGGATGGCGGTCTCGCACGCCCAGGCTTTCGAACTTTGGAGGTGAAGATGAGGGAGAGGGTCCAGTAGCGGTTGATGAGTGGCACATCAAGGTCGTCGCCCTCCAGGTCCCGCTTTCCATCATCTCCTTCATCGTTGTCTTCGTCGCGCGATCTAGGGGCAGCCCCTCCTGAGCCGAGTAGGCCTGGCAGAAATACTACGACCCGACCCGAAAATAGGGTCTTTTGAGTTTGAAACAGGGTCCAGGTCTAAGGTGGGCAGACCGGAATTGGGTCTCTTAACGTTTGGATCGGGCACAACTCTATCCAGTAAGACCCAGGGACCCAAGAGACCCAAGTGCAAAGCAGCGGAAGACCCGGCAAAGTGATTCTCCCCGCAGAGAACGTGACGAAGACCCCGCGTGTCATGGCGTTGAACGCCACGATGGCGAGTGAGTCGGAGTGGTACGGCCTGGAACTGTCGCCAAGGGAGAGCGACAAGACGTCGTGCCGTCTGACACCGTGCTGTTGATTGCTGCGAGGACGTCAGATCTTGCACAGTCGGATGACCAGCAGACCCGTGATCCTGGCGAAGAACCCCATCCCGAAAGACCCACAACGGGGAGGTAGTTGTTTGATTAGTGCTAGCGCCATCAGCAATCCAAACGTGTCGCCATCATTGGTATCCTACTGAAGTTGCTGCCCTTGTGCGGTGACGGACCAGCCGCACCGGCCTAGCTCTCTGATGCTACGACTTCACAGCGTCAGACCAGCCGTACCGGCCTCAACAGCACCAGCGCAGGTGACGGCACATCAGCAGACCCACATTTCCAATTTCCTCTCTGACTACTCACTCCCCCTCCACCCTCCATCCCGCGACCCTGAACACGACATCTGGGCGGCACTCCATCGTGATGCCGAGTCCGAACCCATCCTCGTCCTATTCTACTGTGCCTCATCACTCTCCCACTCCATCCTCCAATCCTCCTTCTCCTCCCTCTCACTTCAAAACTCGCCTCAACTAACCCCCTCCGGCATCCCGCTAGTCAAGTAGTCAACCTAGGGCCGGAGGTAGTGGATCGTCCACGGAGGAAGAACGTCTAGATCTCGAGAGAATGTAGACGGTGGTTACGAGGCACAGGAGAGAGGACTAGCAAGCATGTAATCATAATGATACATTCAGGTTGTCGTGTTTATCTTTGGGTATTCCAGGTCGGGTAGGTTCTAAAGTTTTGGGGTCGGGCAAAATATTGGGTCCTTATAAACAGACATTTTCGGGTCGGATCGGGTCCAGACCCTAAGTGAGTCGAGTCGGGTCAAGTTTCGGGCCAAGTCTGTGAAACCTGACCCATTTCCAGGCCTAAATAGGTGCATGCGGGTGGACTTGGAGGCCAGGTTCAGTGGCATGTCGGCCATCGGCATGTTGCGTCTGCCTGGTGAGGGAGTTGTCGTGGTAAACTTCTTCGACCTCCGTAGTGCGCGCAAGGTGCTAGACACCATTGGAGAACAACCCTAAATTCACCATGCTCCTCTACATCATGTTTGAAAAGAACTCATCCTATGAAGAAAGCAAACATTAATATTTCCCTCAGATGTTTAGATTTTTACAATTGTACTAACTGATTTTTCCATTTATTCTTTTTTTCTTCAGATGTCACAAAATACTTTAATTGATCAGAATCAGGATACTCAAGGAAATGAATCTAATGTTGCTCAAAATTAGATAGATACAACAAATGTGTGTACAATTTTGTTAAGTTTTGTACACATCCATGTGTATTGTTGTGTACACATGTGTACAACCATGCGTACACATTTGCATAGATGTGCATTATTGTGTACAAATGCATACATCCATGTGTACACATTTACATAGACATGTACAATTGTGTACAACCATATGTACACATGCATACATCCAAGTGTACACATGTGTACATCCATGTGTATTGTTACGTATACATGTACACATCCATGTGTATTGTGTGTACACATTTGTACAACCATGTGTACCCATTTGTCTGGACGTGTACTATTGTGTACACATGTACACATCCATGTGTACTATTGTGTTCACATGTGTACAACCATGCGTACACATTTGCATGGACATATATTATTGTGTACACATGTGTATATACATGAGTACATCTATGTGTACACATGCATATATATACGTCCATCCATGTGTATTGTTGTGTACATATGTGTACATCCATGTGTAGTGTTGTGTACATATGTGTATATCCATGTGTATTGTTGTGTACACATGCGTACATATATGCGTATTGTTACGTACACATAGACACATCCATGTGAACTGTTGTGTACACATGTATACATACATGTGTACTATTGTTTACACATCCATGTGTATTGTTGTGTACACATGTGTACATATATGTGTACTAATCTTTACACATGTACACAAACATGTGTCATGTTATGCACACATGCGTACATACATGTGTACATCCACGTCTACACATTTGTACATCCATGTGTATTGTTGTGTACACATATACGCATCCATCACTACTACAGAAATGGCTTATAACGTCACATTTACAGGCGTCGGTTGTATACAAGAAACCAATGCCTAAACCCTATAACGTCGGTTTAATACACAAACCGACATCTATCTGTGAAGAGCGGCCAGATACGGGTAGTGCTTTTTATTTAGCGGCGGTTCCTCATTAAGCAACCAATGCCTAAAATCTCCCGTCAAATCCAATTTTTCCAGTACAAAAAAATTGCCTCCAAAATTTCACATACATCGTCGGTTTTTTACTTAAGAACCGGCGACTAAAGGTTTTTTGAGAGACAGAAATCAGGCCAACTTTTGTCGTCAGTTTTAGTAGACGAACCGACGCCGATGCGTTTTCACGCACTATCCCCGCGAAAAAAGTTTCCCCCAAATTGCCCAATTGGCATCAGTTTTTACTGGCAACCGACGTGTAGTTTTCTATATGTGTCGATTTTTTTATAACCGACGCCAAGTATCTAACTTAATCACAAAAATAGACTCTCCCAGTCTCTATTTCACTGTTATTTCCTCCCCCCCCGCTTAGGGCTCTGGCGATTTTCCTCTTCCCCACTGCTCGCCGCAACTTCTTGCCGCCGCCTCTGCTCGCCACCGCTGTTCTCCAACTTCTCACTGCCACCTCTGCTCGCCACCGTCATTCTCCAACTGCTCGCCGCCACCTCTGCTCTCCACCATCATTCTCCAGCTGTCGCCGCCTCTGTTCACCACTGTCGTTCTCCAGCTGCTCGCCACCGCTGTTCTCCAGCTGCTCGCCACCACTGCCTCTGCTCACCACCACTGTTCTCCAGCTGCTCGCCATCGTTGTTCCCCAGGTATATTTTGTCCATATATATTTGTCTTGATTACAACAAATGCATTATGTGATCCAATGTATTGTATGAATTTTTTCTTCATTCAATTGATCAGGTCATTTACTTGGTGAGTTTTATTGATTTCTACTTATTTGTGGTTACTTGGTGATATATATATTTCCATTGAGGTTAATCACTAATGTATATGTTTCAAGATTGTGTAGTTGATTAATATTGGTTAATGATGTATGAATGAACTAACTCAAATAGAATATTGAATTAAATTAAATAAAGTTACATAAAACTTAGGATATAAACTTAATTAATTAGAATTATACTTAATTAATTAGATTGTGTAATTAGTTAATTAATTAGATTTGTACTTAGTTTCTCTAAGATTTTGTTAATGATGCAAAGAACTTACGACTAATATTGTGTTAATGATGCAAAGAACTAACGATTAATATTGGTTAATGATGCATTAACGAACTTAATTAATTAGATTTCTACTCAGTTTCTCTAAGATTATGTAGTTGATTAATATTGATTAATCAGGGTTAATGATGCATGAATGAATTTAATTAGTTGATAGTGCTTTCTTTCTTTATTTCTTTCTTTCTTTCCGATGATGATGATGATGATGATGATGATGAAGATGATGATGATGATGATGATGATGATGATGATGATGATGATGATGATGATGATGATGATGATGATGATGATGATGATGATGATGATGATGATGATGATGATGATGATGATGATGATGATGATGATGATGATGATGATGATGATGATGAAAATGACGATGATGAAAACGACGACGGCGATGATGATGATGATGCTCCAGTCGCCGCCATTGGCCACCACCTGTACCTCCAACGCCGACCACCTTCACCTCCAGCCCGGCCACCTCCACCTCTGGCCGCCGCCACCGCAGCCTGCTCGATCCACCAGTGTGGTGATTGGTTAATTAATCAGTACTAGATTTGAACTTAGGATTAATGATGCCACCATAAAGTTGATTACTATTGAATAATTAGGGTTAATGATACATTAATGAACTTAATTAATTAGATTAGTACTTAGTTTCTCTAAGATTGTGTAGTTGATTAATATTGATTAATCGGGGTTAATTATGCATGAATGAGGGTAAGTGGTATGGTGGGAGGAGGGTAGGGGTGGGGTAGGGTGGAGGGCCAGGGGAGGGTGAGGGGTGTGGTAGGGTGGGAGGAGGATAGGGGTGGGGTAGGGT
The DNA here is from genome assembly GCA_963693085.1 of Alisma plantago-aquatica. Taxonomy (NCBI): domain Eukaryota; kingdom Viridiplantae; phylum Streptophyta; class Magnoliopsida; order Alismatales; family Alismataceae; genus Alisma; species Alisma plantago-aquatica. The sequence continues at coordinate 1,856,318,909 of OY856409.1, forward strand.
AAGGGCTAGGGGAGGGGGAGGGTGAGGAGGGAGGGTGGTGTGAGGAGGGTAGGGGTGGGATATGTGGGATCATTAATTGAAAATAATGAAAGGAGAGGGCATACTCATCACGCCAAACTTTTTTTTTGTTCTCAGTGTAGAACCATCTTCATTTCAATGTATTTGTGTGAATAAAGTTTCACATCAGTATCATTAGTTTGATTATGTGTCTTATTTCAAGACACAATTTGTCAAATAAAATATAAACCATTCCTTCCATTTCACTGTATATCTAAAGATTATGCAGAGTTGTATGACGTGCTTATCATTTTCTTTTCAAGATAAACCATTAGTACTTATATTTTTTCAGTCTCTATCTACTATTTTTTTAATATATAACATTGTTATATATACTTACAATTGTTAGTACTTATATTTTTCAGTCTCTGTCCACCCACAACAGTCACTACGAACTGGGCCTCTATGCCAATGTTAACATTCCCTAATGAAGAACAATTGAACATCATCCTAGATGATCGTTCCTTAAACCAACTAACCATACCCGAACATTGGCATTTTCTAAATGGAAGACACTACAGGCCTGAAGAAGTGACCCTAAATTTTGGCAACTCTTCACATGTTATCGAGGTTGAGTATGATTTGGCGGGAAATCTTGTATCAAAATCTGATTGGCGTGATTGGATTAGAAAGATACTAGTGGGCCATAGTGACAAGATTTTTCTCCGTCCAGTTGGCCATAATACCATCAAAGTTTGGATAACCAACGTCAACAATGAGACCCTCGATCATCTACGGTGGTATGAGCTCATGATGGACAGTATCAGCTCAGACGAATCTGATGATGAGGCCCCTATCAGTTCAGATTTGTCTAAATACAGTGAGGAGCTCCGCGACACAGTACAATCATCAAAAAGACCACGGTAGGTCCAATTAACAAATATAATTGTCCTGTCTTGTTTTGTGTTTACACTTTTTGTCTTAAAGTAATCAATCCTCATAGCTACTTTCTTTTTTGAACTTCAGGAGAAGATCACCACAATTAAAAGGCCTCAAAGTTATTTATGTGGGACCATGTTGGTGTAGTATTTAGTTGTTTATCTATCTAGACTTGTCTGTATTAATAGATGCATGTTGTTTGTTTTTCTGAATTTGCTTCTTAGTTGCTTATGGAAGCTGCATATGATGGGTATATACTACTTAATTCATCAACTGACATTCTATTTTGTAAGGGTTTGTAATGCTACAACCTTTCTTTTATTTTTCACTAGACAAATCTAGATTTGGTACAATTCAAGTACTAGACATGATCAAGCTCCCAATTGAAAATTCAAAGCTACCAGGTTTGTGCTTTCTTTTCATTTTTGACAGTCCCTCCACTTATTCTATGTCCTTATCTGTCATTAAATATCATATATCAAGTTTGACATGAGGACACCTACAATCTTGATAAAGTGTTTCATCATTGACTGTATATTGAAATATTATATGTCTAACATCTCCTGACAATAAAGTTTCTAGGATGTATGGAGTATGCATTTGTACCTCTAAATCTCAGGACCATATGCTAGGTTTCTGATAATGAAGAGCCTTTGTCATTGATAGAGCTATGGATATGGTGAGATCTTATAGGGAAGGAATTGGACACATTATATGGACACCCAATGAAAAGGTCATTATTCACATGAGAAATATTTCATATTTTTATATCTGTTAACATCTATTATTACATTACTTTAGATAATATGAAAGATATCAATCTTATTATATATTATTACTTATATACATACTCCTATACGATAGAACAATTAGATGATGTAAGAGAACAATGGGCAAAAGCCCTACAAGTAGTGAGAATTTTTTATTATGATTGGGATTCTGATGATGTAATCTAAACTTTGTCTCATAATTATTTTTGTATTTGATGACATGTGAAACTTTTATATATACATGTCTGAATGAATTTTCTACATGTGTATGAATGTGTGAATGTGAAGATGAATACATGAATGCTTCTACATGTGTCTGAATGTGTAAAGAGATGAAATGAATGGAATTGCAGGTTGTTAAATGTGTGTGAAAATGGAGGAAATTTGAAATGGAACTACTGGTTTATACATGTGTGTGATGAAAAATAATATGAATTAAATATCCTTATACATGTGTGTGAATCACATATATATAATATTGTACATCGATCGTGTTAATTTTGTAGGTTTATGGCCTGTTGTTGGCTGATATCAATGGATGGTGTAAACCTGTAGTTCAGAACTGAACTGCAGGTTCTGCATCCTGTTGACCAACCATACAGTAGGCCTACAAACTAATAAGAAAAAAAATCAGAACATAGGCATCCTTTATTTGAATAAAACCGACAACAAAGGCATACTGCGTCGGTTGTTAGTCAAAAATCGACGTCTTTATCCCTTCCTGGCGTCGGTTGTCGGCAAGAACTGATGCCTGTTGTAGCCTGGTACCACGGTCGTGCTGATAGGGATATGGGCGTCGGTTTTTGTTTAATAATCGACGTCTGTAATCATGCTATAGTGTCGGTTTTCTTAAATAACTGACACCTATAGTTCTATTGCTGGTGCATTTTTGGTGGTAGGAAGTGTTTTGACGTCGGTTATGGAACCGACGTCGAAGGGGTCGATCTTTAGCGGCGCCCACTTGGGTGTCACTTAGAAACCAGCACTAAAGGCCTTAATTAACCGACACCAAAGGCCTGTTCTGTAGTAGTGCATGTGTACTATTGTGTACACATGTAGACATCACTACACATGTGTACATCCATGTGTATTGTTGTGTATACATGTACACATTCATGTGAACTGTCATGTGTACACATGCGTACATACATGTGTACATCTATGTGTACACATGTGTACATCCATGTATATTGTTGTGTACATACATGTATACTGTTGTGTACACATGTAAACCAAGTGTACTAATTTATACACATGCGTAAATACTTGTGTACTGTTATGTACACATGTGTATAGTCTTGTAGGACCATGTGTATAGTCTTGTAGGATCATGTGTACAATCTTGTATGACTATGTGTACAGTCTTGTAGGACCATGTGTATAGTCTTGTAGGACCATGTGTACAGTCATGTAGGACCATGTGTACAGTCCTTTGCACATGTGTACAGTCTTGTAGGACCATGTGTACAGTCTTGTATACATATGTACAGTCTTGTATGACCATGTGTACAGTCTTGTAGGACCATGTATATAGTCATGTAGGATCATGTGTACAGTCATCTATACATTTGTACAGTCTTGTAGGACCATGTGTACAGTCTTGTACACATGTGTATTGTCATGTAGGACCATGTGTACTGTCTTGTACACATGTGTATAATCTTATAGGACCATGTATATAGTCTTCTACACATGTGTACAATATTGTACACATGTATACAGTCTTGTAGGACTATGTGGATAGTCTTGTAGGACCATGTGTATAGTCTTATAGGACCATGTGTATAGTCTTATACACATGTGTACAATCTTGTAGGACCATGTGTACAATCTTATAGGACCATGTGTACAGTCTTGTACACATGTGAACTGCTTTGTAGGACCATATGTACAGTCCTCTACACATGTGTACAATCTTATAGGACCATGTGTACAGTCTTGTACACATGTACAGTCTTGTAGGACTATGTGTACAGTCTTGTAGGACCATGTGTATAGTTTTTTAGGACCATGTGTACAATCTTGTATGACCATGTGTATAGTCTTGCACACATATGTACACTCTTGTACACATGTGTATAGTCTTGTGCACATGTGTACGGTCTTATAGGATCATGTGTACAGTCATGTACACATGTGTATAGTCTTGTAGGACAATGTGTATAGTCTTGTACACATGTGTATAGTCTTGTAGGACCATGTGTACAGTCTTGTAGGACCGTATGTACTGTCTTGTACACATGTGTGTACAGTTTTGTAGGACCATGTGTAGAGTCTTGTACACATGTGTACAATCTTGTAGGACCATGTGTACAGTTTTGTAGGACCATGTGTACAGTCTTATATGACCATGTGTACAGTCTTACACACATATGTACAGTCTTGTATACATGTGTATAGTCTTATAGGACCATGTGTACAGTTTTGTGTACATGTGCACAGTCTTATAGGATCATGTGTACAGTCTTGTACACATGTGTACAGTCTTGATTTAATTACTATATTACATTTTGTGTACATGTGCACAGTCTTATAGGATCATGTGTACAGTCTTGTACACGTGTAATGCATATTTGGAAATTTGACTATGGAGATTAGATTATTGGAATCCCTACTTTTCTAAACACATCAAGTATATTCTTTCTTAATTTAATTATTATATTACATTTTGGGTCAATTTAAATAAAGAGAACAAGTTCTCATCTTTGACAATGTATATAATAATTTAAACCATTTGTATGATTTTTTTATGTTATCTACGAAATTAAAGTCGATATATATCTCCTTCTAAGGAAAAGAGTGAAGTGATACAATGATTTCTCCACCATAATAAGCATACTCTGCCTATACATACAAAATTAAGCATAATCAAGTCATACTCACAACAAAAATAAGAATATATATGAAAACTACTAGAGGGGGGTGAATAGAGTTTTATAAAGATTTTAATAATAATTTAAACTCAAACAACCACAATGAAGATATTGGACAAGGAGACACAGGATTTAGAGTGGTTCCAACTATAGTAAATACTATAGCCGTCAGTCCACTACCCGGTTGCTTATCCAACCGAGATTTGAAAAGAAATTTATTTTATTACCTCGCAAGGACTTTACATAAAATACAATTTCTTTTCCCAAACCCTTCAAGCAGCCTTCACCTAGAAGTAATCGCCCAACCTTGAAGCAGCCTTCCCTTGAAGTAGATGCACCAACTCCCGTTGCACCAGCCTTCTGAAGTAGCTTCCCTTGCGATAGCCTTCTTGAAGTAGCTTGAAGTCCCCTTCTCCACCTGAGAAGTCAACCCTCTCCAATCTGCAGCCTCCAACCCTAGGAGTAGCAAGGAGAGTACAAATAATAAAAAGGAACAAGAAAGAAAAAGGAAATTACAACTTATCCTTTAAGCCCAAGGCTTGATATGCCTAGATCAAGCGTATAGATCTCCTAACCAAGTGTGTGAACTTGTGATTGCTGTGGGTAGGAGAATCTAGCCTATAGGACACGAGATTGAGCTAAGGAGAATGTAGACTAATGATCACAGTGCTCAAATTGCTTGCAATAGATTGCTCAAGTATGCTCAAGTGTATTCTCAAGTGTAACAAGTGAATTCTAGTGTCCTATGGCTTGTCCTATTTATAGGAATGGCCTAAGTATGCTTAAGGACATTCTAGACAACTTCTAGGGGTTTCTAAGTGCTTAACTAGCCGTTAGGTATAAAGTTGTTGCTTTAACAACGGCTAATTAATTTATTCTGCAGTTGCTGTCAGAGACCATCTCGGTCGAAAAATGGTCGACCGAGACACCTACTCGGTCGAACTTTTGTCGACCGATAGGCTCTCTGGAACAAGTGATTTGCAACGTCTTTCTTCAACTGCCAACTAACTTGTCTGTTGTGTCTAACGGCTACTTTGGATCTTTCTCGGTCGAGAAGATTGTCGACCGAGAGTGTCTCGGTCGAGGAGTTTGTCGACCGAGAATGATCCTGTTTCAAGATTTCAATTTAGGCACTAATTATATGTGTGAGTGTGCATAAATGATCCTATTTAAATGGGATGACATGTCTAACTATGGTGTTTGGCTAGGGAAAATCTAACGCTTGATTTACATGCAATTCTAAGTACTTTTACATTATATATTTGTACAAGTTTTTACAACAATGATTACATTGCATGAAAATATAAACATTTTAGCTTGTGGATTTTCCCTAGTTGCTTTGCCATCCATCTTAGTCCTGCACACTCAAGTAGCTCGTTAGATTAATAAGAATGAAATGTTTGTCATAATCAAAACAAAGGGATTTATAGATGTCCATTTAGCCAACAATCTCCCCCTTTTTGAAGATGACAAACATTTCCAAAATATAAATAAAGGAAATATAAAACATATGAGTTTCATACCTTTAGATTACCTTGTGTAGCTTTTTCTCTTGTGTATAAAATGTGTGCTTATTATTCCCCATGAATTATGGAACATGAAATCCAGATCATTTGGGAATATAGAAACTTTCAATGTAAAGCCAAGAGTTTATTTATGAAACTCATTAATTGAGTTTTACATAATTTCGAAATTTTAGTTTTATATTTATCTCTCCCCCTTTGTCATTTCAAAAAGATAACCGTTTAAGAATAAAAAACTCCCCCTTAATTAGATATCCCATCAAATCTAATGAAAAGAAAAGATGTCCATTTAAAAGCCAAAAATGTAAACAAGAGTTTTTGTTTAAGTAGCACAAATGTCAAAGAAAACATCCTCCAAAGGAGTGAAAAGCAATTGCTTCCTAATGTTGTTAAAATGATCTAGTGGAAGCGGTTTTGTAAAAATATCAGCCAATTGATCTTCCGTATCAACATGATGAAGGGAAACGTGATTTTTTGAGATGTGATCCCTTAAAAAATGATGACGGATTTCAATATGTTTAGCTCGGCTGTGTAAAATAGGATTATGTGCTAAGTTAATGGCGATCGTGTTGTCACAAAAAATAGGTGTAGATTTCAGATTAAAACCATAATCGCTTAACACCTGTTGCATATAAAGCACTTGAGCACAGCAAGACCCGGCTGCCATATATTCAGCTTCAGTTGTAGATAGGGCAACCGTATTTTGTTTCTTGCTGAACCAAGATACTAAAGCTCTCCCTAATAAGAAACAGCCACCACTAGTACTCTTGCGATCAAGTCGACAACCAGCATAATCCGCATCAGTATAAGCTTTAAAATCTAAGGATTGTCCTTTTGGATACCATAAACCAAGGCAAGTAGTACCGGCTAGATAACGAAGAATTCGTTTGACTGCTAGAAAATGAGAATGCATAGGTTGTGATTGAAATCGAGCACAAAGACCAACAGAAAACACAATGTCCGGTCTAGATAGCTTTGAAGGAAGACCGAGTCTTGACTTTATCATTTGGATCTCCAATAATTAGTTCTTGGGGATGATCCTTGATAAGCCTAGGTGTAGGTTGTGTTTCAACTTGGGGATTGGATGTAGTAGCTTTTTCATTATCATTTGGTATGGTTAAATTTTCGAATTGATTAGTGAGATCAGTAATTTCTAGATTTTCAGATTTTGACTCCTCATGAAAAGAAACATGAATGGATTCCTCAACTTTTCTAGAGATAGTGTTATATACTCTAAAAGCTTTGCTAGAAGTGGAATATCCCAAAAAGAATGCTTTGTGTGATTTAGAATCAAACTTGTCTCTATCATCTTTGGTATTTAAAATGTAGCATGTGGAGCCAAAGGTATGAAAATAGTCAACTCTAGGTTTCTTAGAATGTATGAGTTCATATGGAGTTTTCTTTAAATAAGAGTGAACAGTTACTCTATTTAGCACATAGCATGCAGTGTTTACAGCTTCAGCCCAAAAGGTTTTGGGTGTGTTATGTTCAAGCATCATAGTTCTAGACATTTCTTATAGTGATCGATTTTTCCTTTCAACTATACCATTTTGCTGTGGGGTGCGTGGAGCAGAAAAATTATGAGTGTATCCTTGAGATGTACAAAACTCTTCAAATGTATGATTTTCAAATTCCCCACCATGATCACTTCTAATGGTATATATTTTATTTTGTAAGAGATTTTCAATCTTTGAACAAAATTGCATAAAAACATGAATAGTATCATCTTTAGTTGCAATAAAATGTACCCATGTATATCTACTATAATCATCAACAATCACAAAGTAGTATCTCTTACCACCAATTGATTGTGTCCTCATTGGTCCAAATAGATCCATATGAATTAATTCTAATGATCTACTGGTGCTAAGTACATGTTTTGATTTGAAAGATGTTTTGGTTTGCTTTCCCATTGTGCATGGTTCACAGTTTTCACTTTGATCAAAAGATAAAGTAGGCAATCCGCGAACAAGATCATATTTCACTAACTTTTTGATAACATGTGAACTAGCATGTCCTAGCTTTTTATGCCATATTTGTAAGGTATTGTCATTTGCAAGCAAGCATTTTCCTACTACTGTTTTCATAGAGTTAGGTTTAAGAATATAAAGATTACCAACTCTATTTCCTTCATAAACAACATTTGTAGTATTTTCTATTAATAATTTGCAGCAGGTTTTGTTAAATAACACATCATAACCACTATCACATAATTGGCTAACACTTATTAAGTTATGGTGCAAACCATCAACAAGTAGAACATTCTTAATTTCAAGGTTTGTACCAACATTACATATTCCAACGATTTTGCCCTTACCATTGTCTCCAAAAGTGACTATTCCACTTTTCTTTTCTTCAAAAGTTTGGAATGCATCCTTGTTTCCGGTCATATGTTTGGAACATCCACTGTCAACCACCCATTCCTGCATTAAAATGTAGATTTTGGTACCCATGTGATGGTCCGATATGGTTAGAATCATTTAAATACAGATTTGTATAAAAGTTCTGAAACAGAAGTCCAGTCGGTCGACAATTGTTCGACCGACATATGTCTCGGTCGACAATTTGTCGATCGAGAAGGTTACTGTATTACAATCAAAGATACGCAGAACTTTGCTCGGTTGACCAATGTTCGACCGAAATAGGTGTTGTAAATTTTTATTTGTTAAAGTCATCCAGTCGGTCGACAATACTTCGACCGATCTAAAGCTCGGTCGACAATACTTCGACCGACAAGGTTTCTGTTTTAGTACAACAATGCAGAAAAATAATAACAATATGCATGACACCTTTTGTTTAGTTGAGATAAGACAATGTAAATAGCAAAATAAAGCATTTGGTCATATCTCAACTACATTCCATTCTACTAAGTTTGGGGTTTTGGGATCCAAACTAAGTCGGACTCCTTAGTCTTGTAGGGGCATGAAAAGGAATAGTGTCCAAGGCGTAAGCAGAAATGGCAAGTAATAGAATCGACTTCATTTCTCTTTCTAGCCATTGTGTTCTTAGGTACAAACCTAGTTTGAGTTCTTTTGGGTTGATTTTTCTTTGGAGCATATCCCACACCTTTTCTTCCATTGTAAACAGTGCCAACTTTTAGTATGTTATCAAGTATATATTTTCTTCTTAACTCATACAGTTCTCTTTGTAACATAGCAATGTCATTCATTTTCTTGTGTAGATCTTTTCTTGCTTGATCTAAATCAGAAAATAATGAGTCCTTTTCCTTTACAAGATTATCATAGTTCAAATGGTTACACAAAATAGGCTGAGTTTGAAAATCTTGTAGTTTAGCTAACAATTCAGTCTTTTCTTTAGAAAGAAGATCAACATTTGTTTCTAAAGTGAGTAGCTTTCTAGTACATTCATCTAAAGATGTTTTTAAAGATAGATTCTCAAGATCAGTGTTGTTCTTTTCAGAGGAAAGTTCATCTAATTTGGCAATGAGCTCATCATTTGATTTTATAGCCTTCTTTAGTTTCTTCTTGGCATCAATATATTTATCATGAATTTCTTGTAAATTAGTAACTAACTCCTCTTTAGGAAGATCAATTAGGCTTACCTCTTGAGAGTCTTCATTGTCTTCTCTAGCCATTAGACATTCCACCTCTTCTCCGCTTTCACTCTCACTTGACTCATCCCATGCAGCTTTATAGGCTTTTTCTCCTTTCTTCTTGTGTGAGCTTTTCTTTCCCTTCTTTGCTTTGGGACATTCGATTTTGAAATGCCCTTTCTTCCTACATTCAAAGCACCTAGGAGGGGTAGAAGAACTAGAAATTTTGTTAGTTTTAAACCTTTTGTATTTCTTACCGTTGACGATCAAGGCTTCTTCTCCTTCTTCTTCACTTGACTCCTCACTTTCTTGTGTGACGACTTTTGAAGCTTTGAGAGCCACATCCTTCTTCTTTCCATTTTGACGTTCACGTTCTCTTCTTTCTTCCTCTTCTAGATCTGCTTCATGAGCTTCTAAATTGCCGATGAGTTGCTCCATTTTGAGTCGAGTGAGGTCGTTTGCTTCTTCAATGGCTGTCACCTTTGGCTTGTATTTTGGAGGAAGTGATCGAAGGATTTTTGATACTTGATCTTCCTCAAGGACAGGTTTTCCTAGGGCACTTAAACCATTAACAATGATAGAGAATTTTGAAAACATTTCACTAATAGATTCATTAGGATCCATACGAAAATGTTCAAGCTTCGTTTTAAGCAAGCTAATTTTAGAATTTTTAACTTGGACTGTACCCTCATAGGTTATGGACAGTCTATGCCAAATATCATAAGCTGTATCACAATTTGATATTCTATTAAATTCTCCTACCGAAATAGAACAATATAAGATACTTACAGCTTTTGCATTCATTTGGGATAATTTTACCGTGTTTGCATCCCATTCCGCAAATTCATTTTGAGGTAGCATGTATGGAGTGGACACCATTCTCCAGAGATCCCAGTTGATTCCTTGGAAATAGAATTGCATCCTTCTCTTCCAATATTGGTAGTTTGTCCCATCGAATGCTGGGGGCCTAGCAACAAGTGTCCCTTCAATGTTAAGGTTGTTGAGCACTCCATCACCCATTTCTTCAAGACCTTGTTAGGGTTCCTTGAAGCCTTGCTCTGATACCAACTGAAAACTACTAGAGGGGGGGTGAATAGAGTTTTATAAAGATTTTAATAATAATTTAAACTCAAACAACCACAATGAAGATATTGGACAAGGAGACACAGGATTTAGAGTGGTTCCAACTATAGTAAATACTATAGCCGTCAGTCCACTACCCGGTTGCTTACCCAACCGGGATTTGAAAAGAAATTTATTTTATTACCTCGCAAGGATTTTACATAAAATACAATTTGTTTTCCCAAACCCTTCAAGCAGCCTTCACCTAGAAGTAATCGCCCAACCTTGAAGCAGCCTTCCCTTGAAGTAGATGCACCAACTCCCGTTGCACCAGCCTTCTGAAGTAGCTTCCCTTGTGATAGCCTTCTTGAAGTAGCTTGAAGTCTCCTTCTCCACCTGAGAAGTCAACCCTCTCCAATCTGCAGCCTCCATCCCTAGGAGTAGCAAGGAGAGTACAAATAATAAAAAGGAACAAGAAAGAAAAAGGAAATTACAACTTATCCTTTAAGCCCAAGGCTTGATATGCCTAGATCAAGCGTATAGATCTCCTAACCAAGTGTGTGAACTTGTGATTGCTGTGGGTAGGAGAATCTAGCCTATAGGACACGAGATTGAGCTAAGGAGAATGTAGACTAATGATCACAGTGCTCAAATTGCTTGCAATAGATTGCTCAAGTATGCTCAAGTGTATTCTCAAGTGTAACAAGTGAATTCTAGTGTCCTATGGCTTGTCCTATTTATAGGAATGGCCTAAGTATGCTTAAGGACGTTCTAGACAACTTCTAGGGGTTTCTAAGTGCTTAACTAGCCGTTAGGTACAAAGTTGTTGCTTTAACAATGGCTAATTAATTTATTCTACAGTTGCTGTCAGAGACCATCTCGGTCGACAAATGGTCGACCGAGACACCTACTCGGTCGAACTTTTGTCGACCGACAGGCTCTCTGGAACAAGTGATTTGCAACGTCTTTCTTCAACTGCCAACTAACTTGTCTGTTGTGTCTAACAGCTACTTTGGATCTTTCTCGGTCGAGAAGATTGTCGACCGAGAGTGTCTCGGTCGAGGAGTTTGTCGACCGAGAGTGTCTCGGTCGAGGAGTTTGTCGACCGAGAATGATCCTGTTTCAAGATTTCAATTTAGGCACTAATTATATGTGTGAGTGTGCATAAATGATCCTATTTAAATGGGATGACATGTCTAACTATGGTGTTTGGCTAGGGAAAATCTAACGCTTGATTTACATGCAATTCTAAGTACTTGTACATTATATATTTGTACAAGTTTTTACAACAATGATTACATTGCATGAAAATATAAACATTTTAGCTTGTGGATTTTCCCTAGTTGCTTTGCCATCCATCTTAGTCCTACACACTCAAGTAGCTCGTTAGATTAATAAGAATGAAATGTTTGTCATAATCAAAACAAAGGGATTTATAGATGTCCATTTAGCCAACAATATATACATATTTTGTAGTGCACTGTCATATAATGTATTTTGTATTATCCAAGTAGTTTTATATTAAAATAAAAATAGAATCGACCCAGATCCTGACTTGGTCGTCAAATAAAATCAGACTGAATCTTGATTGGTTGCCAAACAGAATTAGACTAAATCTTGACTCAATCCTGACCAGCTGACCAGAATCATACTGAGTTGTCAAACAAGATCAGACTGGATCCAGACTAACTCAATCAAGATGTACAAACTAATCCCGACTAATCCAATCATGACTACAGAATCTTAGTCTCAAACCAAACATGGGCTTAAGAATCAAAGTCTTCCTAGTATATGATATGGGTTCATCTGTATTGCTCACTTTGGTCCACCTCTATCCACACGTATGTGTTACATTCACTGGTTTAACATAATAATACAACACGGTTATAGAAAAAAGAATCAATTTTTTCCGTGTCAGTTGACTGCTCATAAAAGACGGTACGGACGGCGTTGTTTGAATAGCTAAAAGCGTGCCTTTATGTAAGGTGCATGTCAGCAATTCTGCATGCAGAAACTTCACGATTCTATAATCCAATGAAAAATTCTACACATAGCACACCCTATACCCGGTCACATACCCGGTTCTCGGGAAACCTCAACAGCCGTTTTCCTCTACTGTTGCGCCAGACCATTAACTCCTCCTGCTGCATGTACATTATCTCCGGCAGCGATTTTGTATGTTTTTACATGCAAAAAGGATGCATGATCTCGTAACCAAATAAAAATTCACCATATCTCGCCACCTACTCCATGCAACTGTCATGCAAATGGCAGATATCAATCCACTATAGCTTACAAAAAAATCTACGACACCTTTTTATCCCCACTGCAGATTACGTAAGTACTGTACCTAAAATAAATACATATACATTCACAAATGAATTTGAGAGGTACTGTACTTATATTTGACAAACTGGGTTGAAAATTATTAATTGAGTACAATACTTATAGATGCATTTTATAGTTGATTATGGACCAGATGTGCACTATATTTTTGAAAAAAAATTATATCCATGCGAAAAACGGGTGTAGCCTAACTCTAATCCAATCGAGCCTCAAACATCCCACCTGGCCAGCCACTCACGATTCCGCACTTACTGCTTCTACGCACCACCCCACCCCCCGGCATCCACTAGCCGTCCACTTGTTCCGGCGGTCTAACGCCTTTGGTGTCCGGCGCACCCGAGCCAGCTTGACTGACGCGGCCGACAGTTAAGCTGCACATAGAATATACGGCGGAGGACGCAGATCTGAGATATCCTCATACTCCCTCCATCTGGCGGGGACCTTTCTATCTTTCTCTGTCGGCCAACACCATGCACAGCGTCGGTCCCGTGCCCCAATTGAGCGCAAGGGGAGTGGCCCGGGTCAGAAGCAGCTCTAACTAAATACACGGCGAGCAAAATAAATTTGAGAATTAATGGATCGTTGATGCCGTCAACATGAGTATTGGGCAGGTTATAATAAGACTTAGTAAGTATAAACTAATGTTATTATACGGGTATGAAATCAGTATATACTTAAATAATGTTTAAAGATCTCGTTGACTTGCATAATATATTTGGGCTTCGAATTCAATCAATAAAATACGAAAATGAAAATATTTTCCACATACATATTATCAATAACTTAAAAATACTTGGAGTGAGTTTGATTCGACGTAGTTGGACATAAAATATATATTGGTATTATAAAAATGTACAACAAATTCACATTTTACATCTGACTGCACTCTATTAAACACGATCTAGACGTAAACCTAGCATGCTTACACATTTTTAACTAAATCTAACTATTTGATTGAAAATGTATTGCTTGATTAGACATGTTTAAGAGATACGAATGTCTCATATTTTATTGGATTTAACTTAAAGTTACCCAACCATTTTAGAATTTGTACAACTTTACGGTTGACTAACAAATACATCTTTTAGTGAAGAAAGAATTGGCGGCACGGCTTGTTGTTCGTCTACCTTCTATCTCGATGCAATAAATAATTTATTTTTTCAATTGAAGATGTATATTAAATGCATAATTTTTATAAAAAGAATTGTCTAAGTGTTTCCAATTGAGATGATATTTTGAAGCTATAGATAGTATAATATCATATCTATAATATTAATTAGATTATTATAAATATATTTAATGGAAAATGATTGTAGATAACTTAAAAGTACTTTTGTACACTATTTTCAACCTATTAATGTGACTTATTATAAATATAATGAATTTGAGAAGTTTACAACCAAATATATCATACATAAGTTATATTGTAAGGCATTTTTGTAAATTATTAGCTTTTGATAAATTTATTGAATAGAAAGAAAGATGAAAAAGCAAAAACATGTATATGTGATGAATTTGGATATATATATATATATTTTTTTGTCTTGATCCATATTGTCTCTGACTACATAAAAGTTATTGGATTAAAAATATGAGCCGACCCATCCCATGTAAATTAGGCATAAACACATGCTTTGCATAAATTTTATTAGGTAAGATATCAATACAATAGATATTATATAGTTTTGAAACATCACATGAACTCAAAATTACAAACATGACATGTGGGTTTATCGATTTCTTGAAGTTCTTTGTTTGGATAACCAGACCCACCTTTTCTTTCCCAGAAGAATGGTTGTCGTTACTTGAGTATGATGAAAATATTGAAGAATATTGCATCATGCACAATGTTAAGAAATAAAAATAAGAAATTTAATAAATTTAAGGAAAAAAAGGATAAATAGATAATTGACCCCGATCCCTCATGTCCAAGAAAATATTGTGTCCTAGAGTCGATAATTTCACCATACATATATTTTCCCATGCAAGTTAGAAAAATCACGTCTTTCACCTCCTCCGAGCTTGTTCCCCAGTCTATCAACCATGGTATTCATGATAAATAGTGCGATGTGGTATATGAATTAGCTCACAAACTTGTTAAAATGTACTATGTTAAAATGTAATTAGAAATAACAAATTTAAAATATACATCCAAACCCTCATGTGATCATAATTTGTCTGATATATAGGTGTCTGGTAGAATACAAATTACTATGTTGTAGTTCAAAAAACAAATCAAAATTGCATACAACTCCTCTAACATCCTTTCATAACTATGTATAAATACATGCTTTACAAGAATGACGTATTGGGGTATAAGGATTCATTTCTTATTAAAAAATAAAAAAAATTGCACACAACCTCTACCACACTCTTTCATATGTAACCTTGGTATAGCTCAAAAGTAATCATGACATGTACTTACCAAGATACATCATACGTTTCCCAATAAAATAATTTTATATAGGATTCCATTATTATGTTCATAACGTATTTTCACATTCACAATGGTCCTTTTCTACACTTTCATGTTACAATTATGATGTCATATTTTATTACCAACCCAATAATCACCACCATATGACATTGGATGCATGTTATATTATAGAACTATCTGTAGGGCTTCAGGGAGAGGAGGTGCAAAATAAATATAAAAATTTCTCCCCATAAAACTCAAGCCATCAAATTTGTCAGGACCATAAAAGGTCATTCCAATAAGAAATAGAAGGGATAACAAATATACTTTATCATGTACTAGTTGTTCAACAACTAGACATATTTTATGTCATTGTATAACTTGCACATTCAGATCCAGATCAGAAGTGGTTGTTATTTTTCTTTCTTGTTATCGCAACATTATCTTCTCTACTTCATGAAGAAGTTTCTTACTCTCAAGATTATAGACATGTTCCTTTACCTCTATGTCATCTGCGTGGATGTAGGAACTCTTAATGCACCACCTTGGACACCAAGAGGAAGCAAAACTCAAAGTTGTCAACGTGTTAGTGTCTCTCTCTCTCCTTTACCTCTATTGTGGGTTGTTGTCATTGGGTTATGTTTTTCTCTCTCCAAGAGGAAGAATTCTTAGACAAATTTTCTTAGAATTTGTCTCAATCTTGTCTCACCCCATGGCCCCTATATATAGAAGATTTATGGTCCTGAAATTTCCCAAATCAAATCTCATTCCTAATCGCAACTCTAAAATAGATTCAAACAAGGAAAATTCAGACAGTAATTCCAGTCGCTCAAATCAAGTATACAACCACTCGACTAGGACCAATTTGGAATCTTATTTGCCCAATTTTCTTACCAAATTTCCCTACTCATTAATCCTAGTATGATTCAGCTTACCAATTTGATTACAAATTAGACCAAGTAATTTTATTTCCTTTTCCTAACTTGGTCCAGCTTCCCCATTCACTTGATGATTCTCCTGACTCATCACTTACCCAAGGTATTGATCATTTGATCAATTGTTTTTTAATCATTTCATTGAACCAAACCATATAATTATCGCACAGGACCTTCTAGTTTCCCGATTGCATAGGAAATTAGAATGTACATGTGATTCAAAACCATTCACATTATGTTTGTAGTGATGTTTAAAACATCACAAGAAAAGACTAGTGTCTAGAGACACATCACTGCTACAAAAGTAACTAGAATAAATTGAGGACAACTTGAATCTGTAAGTGATGAATGTACCATGGCCATATAATCCCTTTGTCTCATATTTCTAGATTGAAATAGAGCCATGAAGTTTTCAACCTCTTAATATTCAATCTATGTTCCTTGAACTATATCATAGTATTAATATTGTGTGGGATCAATATCATATATTGACTCATGTGAGAAAGACTATGCATTCTATAGTCTCACTTATCAAGGCCAGAATATCACTCCAAGAGAGAAACAAATTTGATCTACATCACTCGTAGTAATACACGAGTGTCACAATGCACCCCAACACCACATGTTTGTCAACCCTTTTTCAAAATTCACGTTGGGTTAGTGTTAAAGTACACAAAACAACATGTAATTACCATAGTGACTTCAGGTCTCAAGATCAAGTCACCAGTATCACATTGCAATGTTACACTGACTTCTATGTGTCAATCTCAAAGTGGGTCTATCTAGTACTTGTTCTCTAACAAGTACCAACTTAATTGGGTTGATATCTAATATCATGACTAAAGTGATATTTATCACTTAGCATACACACTAGTGTTATGTATTATTTTTGTTATATAATATCCACAATAACAACTGACTAGGGGAAAAATAAGAATGAATACTTTTAAGTATACATATAGTCTGTTTTTTAGGTCATCAAACCTAACCATATGTCATTGTTTCAAATAATATTAGGACATTATACATTTATTCTCAATACTAAAACAACCATAATATATGAAATTATCTTTATTAACAGTCCAATTATGTACAATGTATCCCTATTATAATCATCACATGATGGATCTTAGGGCATACATCCAACTATCTCCCACACTCACTAGAATCAATCACTCATGATTTAAATTCCAAGTGATCTGATATGATCTTTATGCTTCCACTATGAAATTGCTCTTATTAAGGGATCATCAACATTCCCTTTAGTTGGTACTCAACACATCTTTATGTATCCTCCCTATATGATCTCTTGTATGAGATAATAATGTGGTAGTATGTGCTTGGAACGGTGATGCAATTTGAGTTCCTTAGGATGTGAAATGGATCCATTATTGTCAGAGTAAAACTCTACTACCTCCTCAATGGTTGGAACCACCCCAAGTTAACTAATAAAGTGATTGATCCATATTACTTACTTTGCTACATTGTGAAAAAATAAACTCTTCTTTTGTAAAATTGGCCAATATCTCTTGCTTGGAACTCTTCTAGATTATAGCTCTATGTTTTAAGTAAAACACAAATCATGAGTATGATCGGTGATCTTCCTATTTTTTGGAAGATGGAATCAGTGAAACACTTTACAACTAACTCTTCTTCACCTCAATATATCAAGAATTTATCCTTTGTTCTACTCAAGTACTTTAGGATATTATTTATGACAATATCGTGACCTTCATCGGGATATGATTAACATCATCTTATCATGCATAATTCATACTACACGTCTACGCATGTATAAATATTGCATACATGATAGATCTAATTGCATATGCATATGGGATCTTACTCATGTGTGATCACACTTCCAAATAACTATATCATTGGTATTTAGAGAGACTTATTCCATGGCACATGGGTAAGTTACCTCTCTTAGAATCATGCATGTTGAATGTTTTCAACACCTTGTCAGTGTATGTACTCTAGAATAGGCCAAGAAGCCTTCTAAATCTATCTCTATACATCTTATTCTTAGAATATAGGATGCTTTACCTATGTCCTTCATGGGAAAGGTATTTCCCAGTGGAAACATAACCTATTATAAATTTGATATGTCATTTCCCATAAATTATATGCCATCCATATATAATATGAGAAATATAGTTTATTCCCACTAACCTCATTCTACACACAAGTTTCATGTTCATCTTAGATAAATCCAAACTCTTTGACTATATTAGCAAAATAAAGATCCCAACTTCAAAATGCTTGCTTCAATTCATAGATTGACCTTTGTAGATTACAAACTTTATCAGCTATATTTGGAGCAATAAAACCTCCAAGTTGTGTCATTAATACATCCTCTAAAAGATTCCCATTAAGGAAATCTATTTTAACATCCATTTTCCATATTTTATAGTTATAATAAGATACAATGGCAAGCATGATATTGGTACATGTAACCATGGCAATTGTAAAAAAATTACCATAGTCAACACCTTGAATTTATTTGAAACCTTTTGCAACTAATATTGTATTATATGTTTGTATATTTCCATCCTTGTCGATCTTCTCCTTGAAGACCTATTTCACCCCATGGGTTTTACCCATTCAAGTTTATACACAAAAGTTCATACTTTTTTTTCATACATACAGTCCATCTTAGATCTCATTACCTCAAGCCATTTACTAGATTTTTCTCCCTCTATGGCCTCATTTATATTATTGGCTCATGTATATGACCATCAAATCATTAGATTAATTCACAAGAAATCCAAATTATTTTGGATCCAAAAGTGTCCTACCAGACCTTTGAGGTTCTTGTGTTGCACGAGGATCTGACATTCCAAAATGGCTTGTGATTCTACTTTCTCATCATCTACCTTCATAGGATCAACGTTATCTTGTTGACCTTGAACTTCGTTGAAATTTATTTTCCTCCCAATGATTTTTTTGCATATGAATTCGATTTTAAGGAAGACAACTCTTCTGACAATAAACACTTTGGTTTAGAGGAATAGAAGTAATAACCATCGGTTTCCTTTCGGTATTAAAGAAAAAACACTTATCCAATTTGGGTCCTAGATTTTTACAGAACTTTTCCTTGACATAAACTTCACATCCAGGCCCAATCTTTCATAAAAGACATTGGTATGTTCACATTGCATATCTTATACAGTGTCTTTTGAACAATTTTGAAAGGTACTCATCTAAGTGTAAACCATACAATTTTAAGAACATCTCCACATACAGAAGTTGGAGAATTGGCTAAACTTCTCATTGATTGTACCATGTTGAACAAGATGTGATTCTTTATTTATGAGACACCATTATATTTTGATGTTCTAAGTGTGTTGCAATATCATGACTCTTAGAACACCCTCAAACTCTTTGCTTAAATATTCTCCATTGTGGTCAAATTGTAGTTCTTTGTTTTCTTGCCAAGTTATTTATGTACTTCATTCATGAATCCATTAATTTTTAAGTTATTTGTATATGTGTTTCATAAGATACGTATATTTATAATTACTGAAGTCATCAGTAAATGTGATGAAGTGTTGAAATCTACCTCTAGATGTGTGCTAAAATGTCCACACAAATCAGTATGTGTAAGTCCTAGCAAATCACTTGTTCCCCCACTATCATCATTGAAGGGTTCTTTTGTCATGTTTTCCAATAAAAGAGACTCACATGTCTCTATTGATTTAAAATTAAAGGAGTCCAGTTAATCATCTTTATGGAGTCTGGAAATACATTTCTCAAATATGTTCCCTATACGATAGGGACATGTAAGTTTTGTTTGAGTCAGTAAATTTCAACTTATTGGTATCTATATTATATACATTTGTCTCAAGCGATAATAGATAGGAATTGGAGAGGTTCTATTGAATATCTCATCTTTCGATATAGAAATTTAGCCATTCTTTATTAACTATTCAAAATCATTATTCTCCAAACAAGCACAGACTTAATGTTTCTATTTATGACAGGCATATAATAGCTTTTTTCTAACTCTATCACAAAACAATTTGGCACATATGAAGTATAGTTTCCTACTGTGGCAACACATCCCATTATCACACAGATAATGAGGTGTTACGCGAAAACGTGCGGAAAACACCATAACCACAGATTATCAAAAACACAGGTTAATTAAAACCGATTGCGGAAAACTGATAAACTGTGAAACTATTACTTTCCAGTCCTCATCCTGCACAGAAACATGTCATATAAATATGTACATACACAAGATCTGACACGTTTCCACAGCTCAGGAACAGCTGTCCATCCATCACATGAGTTCACCACCTGTTCATATATACATAAAGGCCCACATCCGGCCAACAGCAGGATATACAGATATCATCGAACGATCTTCGTGAAACATCGTCAAAACACTGCCAAGGACCTGAGAGTACAGGGATGACTCTAGACTCTACTACAAAACATCCAAAACAGCAGCATGTCCATCGCTTGCCTTCTACTGCTCCTCGAGCTGCTCGTCCGCAACACCACAACCACGACCACGTCTACCTCGACCACCTAAAAAGGGTGTAAACCAGCGGAGTGAGACAATTGAACAATTGTCCCAGTGGGAAACATAGCTCCCCACCGCAACTATAGAACCTCAGCAAGATAAACCATAACAGCAATTATAACATGAGCAGATATATCAGAAGCAGTTATATATATATATATATATAGCAAGATCATTCTTACCGGCAAGCATACCAGCTGTACTAAAGCGTAAAACCAGATGTCTTTCAAAGGAACATGACTATCAAGATGAGATATATCAACATGTAACAGGATTATTAGAACAGGGTATAATGCCATATAACCTGATTATCAAGATAAGGTAGATTACCACATGACCTGCAAGGTATAACGGAATATTACACAAACAAGGCCTCAACCAATGTTTCGTATTTGATATGACTAGTAAATACTAAATGGTTGTATTACATTTTATTATGCCCTGAGGATTTGAATCGTACCGTTCAAATCCAACCTTCGGTTATGAAACCCAAGACGGTGCCATACAAGGTCAATGGAAGAGCCGGACTCCACGACCTCCCACCTCATGGTGAGTACATGAGTACAACACAAGCAGGACCGTAGTCACATGCTGAAGTGGTCTAAGCCACAGGGTTAGCTCCATAGGCTACCCATTCTCTAGCCCGCCTTGGTACAGGTCACGGCGCTAGTAAAACTGAGCCACGGGCCTGATCACCGTGCTCTGAGCCATGAACGCATTCATGCTCCATACATCACATATCCTGATCCATGGGCCTGTTCACCATGCTCTACACACATATCTGAGTCTGCAACCGAAGTTACACTCTTAACTCCTCATTTTCAGGCTAGGAGCAACCTACACATATTCAACAATATGCGCTTCCAGGTTAACCCGTAGGAAAACCTGTTTCACGATCACCAAGTCCTGACGATGATGGATCTATGGCCAGGGCAAACTACATGATGTATTTGACTGTGCTTAATTAGTATCTTTTAGATGGATTGCAAGATTCAACCAAGTTGTATGACATGCAAGGTATAACAGAAAGTAAAGAACATTATATTATGATCTATTCATATCAACCTGATCCATCTTAAGGATCCAACATCACATGTTACCACTTGGCCTCTTGCCAACCATCCAGATCCATCTCAAGGATCATCACATACCACAGGGTCTCAACCCCTCATCATGTACTGTCACTGCCTCTTAAGGCTCACATCATCATCATGGGACCAACACATCACATACATAATCTTATAGAGCAATTATCAAAGTAACGTTACTCATTACATATGTCACATAGCCCTTTCATGGCTAAGTCATCACCTGCAAGGTTAAGGTATGCAATAATTGTAGATTCAACATAAGGAATATGCTCACTATCATGAAATATCATTCAAGATAATCTACTTATCAATATGACAGTTATTTGGTAATCAAGTATGTTAAGTACATCATTAAACAACCATACTGATACTTACCCTTATATCGAGATTGTACAAACAATCAGGGTATATAGAGATCATGTTGTGTTTACAGAACCAACACTATTATTAACAAGGTCATTACTATGTCATCAACTATTGTCATCTTTATCATGAAGCAACCTTTAACATAACTGTCACTTAGCATCATTATTACCAACATTATTATCATTAAACAAACTACTAGAGTAGTTATCATCATCTTCATTATCATTAACAATTAAGCATAACGGGTCACATCATGCATCTATTACATGAGGGCTATCATCATATACATTACTACCATTAGCATCCTTATTATTTGCAAGGCAACATATTACATATTGATGATATCACAAACACCACCATCGTTTTATTGGTTAATGTATAAACATCCACTTCTATCACATAAGGGACCGTCACCAAAGAAACTCATACCCTCACTATAGCCTTACAACCCTCATCTGAAACCTATCACCCAACATGGGTATCGGCCACCACACTAACCCTATCGGCCATCATGGCCCAAGGCATGTCGCCCAACATGGTATCGGCCATCATGGTATCGGCCATCAGGGCACATAG
The DNA here is from genome assembly GCA_963693085.1 of Alisma plantago-aquatica. NCBI lineage: Eukaryota > Viridiplantae > Streptophyta > Magnoliopsida > Alismatales > Alismataceae > Alisma > Alisma plantago-aquatica. The sequence continues at coordinate 1,856,341,890 of OY856409.1, forward strand.
CCTATCGTCCAACATGGCACTACTTGGCCCTATCGTCCACCACATGGGCAAGGAGATAACTCAACACAAGAGCACCCATTCTATCGTCCAACTCAAGGACATCCATGTCGCCCAACACCATCAGACCATATCGCCCAACAAGAGAGAGAGAGAGAGAGAGAGAGTATCGCCCATCTCTAAGGGTACTCACCATATCAGACAACAAACCCTAGCTCACCCTATAGCCCAACTCAAGGGCAAGGGTATCGGCCAACCTAAAGGACTCATCATGTCACCCAACACCAGCTACCATATCTTCCACCAAGGGGAAACACCATGCCGTCCAACTCAAAAACAAAGGTGTTGCTCAACCCAAGGAACCATATCGCCCAACATGGTCACCATGTCGGTCAACATCCATACTAGGTCAACCTATCGTCCAACCCAAGAGGAAGGGTGTTGCCCAACACCAAGAACACTGATATCGTTCAACTCAAGGACAAGGGTGTCGCTCAACACACCCACAAGGAAGGGGTATCGCCCAACCCTAGGTCACCTTCAACCTCCAACACAAGGGAGCACAAACCCTAAAAAGCAAGGTATACAAGGAACCCTAAACCCAAGAGAGGGATATCGGCCACTAAGGTATATAAGCAAGGTGCACAAGAAAGGAACTAAGCTAGTCTACTAACATGTAACAAGGTTTAAAGCTAGAGGTAAGAGAGTTAGGGTTAGAAACTATGCAACCCGCCTTAAGCTCCAAGGAAGAAGATGCACTTTGAGCTCCAAGGTTGTCGGCCACCAAAGCTCCAAAGCACTCCAAGGTCCAAAGCTATCATCCACCAGGCTGCTCCAGGAAGGTGTATCAGCCACCACTTCAGCTCCAAGGAAGTGTATCGGCCACCACTTCAGCTCCAAGGAAGTGTATCGGCCAACACAAGCAAGATGGAGAGGGATATCGTGCACCAAGGGTGAAGGGGAGACCAAAGGACCAAAGGAGACTAAGACAAGGAGAAGATCTACCTATATAGGAAGAAGGGGAGGAGAAACCAAGGTACAACCATGCTATGTGTCGTCCACCCAAGGGACACATGTCCACCAACTCAAGCCACCTCTCATGCAAGCCATAAGGCACTTGTCCAAGATGTGCACCATGTGTCCATCAACCAAGCCAAGCCAACTGGGCGACACAACAAGAGCTACTGGGTGACACACCAAGCAACTGGGTGACACACCACCTGCCCTGGGCGACACAAGGCTCAAGCAAGCCCAAACAAGGAACTCCAAGGCCCAAACAAGCTCAACTCAGGCCCAAAGGACTCAAACAACAAGCCCAAGCCTTCCTCTCAACCCTAGAGGAAGCAAAGAGGAAAAACATCTCACAAGATGGCAAACTTGCCCACAAAACCATAAACTTGGGTTATTTGCAAGTAGCCCCTCGAACTCTCAACAAAGCACAACAAAACCCTAATCACCACTCAAAGGTGATTAGCAAGCACCAAAGCACCAAGATCAAGCAAAACAAACAGGGTAAACCCTAAACGCAGGTCAGGGTCCTTACACCTACAGTTGTGGTAACAACTCTTGATCCATTAGTTACTCATGATCCACCTCTCTGTTCAGTAAGGGTTTGCTTCTTTTTAAATTATGCATATTAGAGCTTGTGTGAGATCTACATGTGGTATCCCATACCCAAGATGAAGAAGTAGACAAGTTTATCTCTATGAAATATATACCTGAAGTGAATATCTCTATCCCCTCCTTCATCTTTAGTTCCTCAAAGTACAAAGGTCAATTTCTTTTACAATGCCCACATTGGACAATGGTGACGATTGCCTTCCCTACCTACACCTCGTTTGCTGTAAGTGAAAAAAAACTTGATATTTTAGCTAGATTTATACCCTTCTTAGCTTTGTCTTTTCCCTTTGACTTTCTTTTCCTTTGTTGACCACCAAATTTGGTTTTGGCTTGTCTTTCTTCATCTGAGTCTAAGTTGTTCTTAACGTGCCAAGAAATTTTGACAACAGTCAAATAAAATTATTCATGTTGTAATTCATTAAAAAAAATGATTGTACAGTTTTGTTAATGATTGCAAGATTACATCAGTGGCCAAGTCTTAGCATGAGAGTAATCTAAGTATTTTAAGGCTTTCCACTTACCCAATCAACTTGCAAACATGTGTCCCTACTCAGTTTTTTGGTCATATTACACTCATATAAGAACTTTGAGACATCAAACCTCTCTTGCCTTGTTTGTTTTTGGAACATATTGTTAATACGTGTGGACACTCAGTACTCCCATGTTCTCATGTTGCTTCTAAATCTTATGATTCACGAAGCATATCATGTGACACATGACATCAACATCATCATGGATATGCTTAAGATAATCTCCCCTTTTCACTGTAAACACACTTGGAGTTGGTTGCTTTGGTTCTAGTGTTTCCAATACATAGAGATAATGCCTGAGTGAGAAGAATTCTCAATGTCATATATCAATCAGGAAAGTTATTTATATTTAGCTTTTCTTCTTCAAGGACTAACTACACTGGGATTTTTTTTCATGTTTTTCATTCTACAAAAGAAATATATTCATGAGTCAAAACTTTGATTTGAAAATTAGTTTGGTTTGACAATGTTTATTTGGCCTTCAAATCATAATTCTCCCACTACTTTGATCAAAGTCATATCCACTCTATTAATTCAGAAGATTACAGCAACCAATATCCTAGTGAGCTAAGCTCCATAATACATAAAGTTGTGAGTCAAAATTGGTAAGCCTCTCACAACTTCACTATTTAGGTAGGTAACAATTACCAATGGTATCCAATGCAACTCTTTGATAGATGATTGCACAACCCCTTATAATAAATAATCCTATAAAATATATGCCATCTTTATGCCTCTAGGTGTTATATCCTATTAATCACTTGGTCAAGTCTAAACCAAAGGTCAATACAATAAGCTATCAATGTTATTTTAGCAGATGCAAACACTTATTATCACACTTCTCAAAGATAGACGGTGCACCATGTTTTTACATACCCACACATATTTGGTCGAGGTTTTCATATGTATTTACAATGGAAGGAATATTAAACATTGATATTATATTTTGGGATTTGATATAATAAGCATATGTATACAATCACTGTCACATGTATATTATTTTATGTATAATATACTATAAAAATCACTACAAGCGATAAAACAAGATATGGAAACTAGTACAACATCTTGAGCCAACAAGAGTTGTATAAAAACAACAAGAAATTCACATCTAATGTAACCCTAATTCTTCCTTTATAGAATTATCAAATGGGCTGACTTGAAAGCCAGTTTCCCAATGGGATCCCCTATTTGGGCAATCCTTTGGTAGTTGACAGATTTGTTGCTTCATCTTTATCACAAATCCTACAAGGACCTTCCTTGTTGGTGTGGGCTTATAATTATATTCTCCTCACTACCATTTTCCACTAGTGATGTCAATGCATCATCCTATTCTATTTACATCATTAAATTTTACATGTATAATATAGAGAGAGGCACTACATGCAAGCCATATACATGTTATATATTTCGGTCTCAACCAAAACCACAATTATATATTTTATACCACAGGCATTCACTACAGTGACATAGTTGACATTTTGTTTTTAAATATGTTGATTGATTTATGTAATATAGATATATCATATCATATATGATAGTTGGTTATTAACATGGATACATATTTCACACTCTTTGTTTGATGAATCATTTGTGATTCAAAACCCAAACCAACATTATGGGCATATAACATCATATCTAATACCATTTTTGGCTTTTGGGTAGAGGGAATCCAGAAGAAATACAACAATTTTCTCATGATAAGATATAAGACCACACATCCGTCAGAGCCATAAAAAATGAATAGTAAAGGCATAGAAGGAAAATTAAATATATCTTGAAGCATACTAATTGTCCAACAACTACGTGTGTTTTTATGTTAGTGTGTAATTTGCACTTTTGGATCCAGATCCAAAGTAGTTGTTGTTTTTTGCACCTTGTTGTCAAAGAAATACCTTGTCGTCTTCTTGAAAAAGTTTCTTGTAATAAGTCTCAACCAAAGGCCTCAGCCTCAATGTCATCCATGTGGATGTGGGAACTCTTACTGCACCACCTTGATATCGAAGAGGAAGTGGAAGGGCAGTTATCTACGTGCTAGCATCTCTTACTATCTTTTTCCTCTAATTGCTCGTTGTTGTCCTTGGGGTGAGTCTTTCTCACTCTAAGAGGAAGAACTCCTAAACAACTTATCTCACAATGTGTCTCAAGTATGTCTCACCCTCTAGACATCCAACCCTATATATAGAAGATTTGTGGGTTTTGAACTTTCAAAATCTAATCTTGTTACAAATCACAACTTGAAAACAAACACAAGAAAAATTGGCCAATAATACCAGTCACTCGAATCAACTGTCTAGTTGTCCTATCGATACCAATTTAGACTACAAGTCATGTGAGTTATCAATCCTAGTCCATTCAGTTTTCCAATCTAATTCAAAGTCAAACAAGGAACTTTCTTCCTTTCTTGAAATGGTCCACTAACACTTATCGAGTACTTGGATTCGTAAATTTTCCAAAGTGATGATTAGTCAATCAATTGGCACTAAACAAAACAATCTATTCACCTGAGTGGACCTTCTAGTTGCTTGATTGTACTTTATAGTTGCTCAACTGGGATGGAAATTAGTGTGTTGATTATTCAATATCATTCTAATCCTTTATTTGATTGATAAATTCAATTTCCTTATGTAGTTCTATTAGTGTGACCATGTAGGTTCCATGTTATATTGTAATATATGTTTAAAACCTCACAAACAAATATCAGTGTCTAGCTACACATCATTGCTATAAGTAACTAGAATAAGTTGACAACAAATTGAACTTGTAAAGTGACTAATGTCATCATGACCTCATAATCCCTTTGTATTAGATATCTAGAATGAAATTGGGGCATAGAGTTGTCATCCATTTAATGTTCAATATATGTTCCTTGAATTTAAGTAGTCTATTGAGATTGTGTGGGCTTAATGTCATATAAGAACTCACATAAGTATGGACATAAATTTCGTAGTCCCTCTTATTAAGTTTCCAAGACATCATTCTAACAAAGGGACAAATTCCATCTACATCACTCACAGTAATCCATAAGTGTCACATTTCCTTAGTCACCACTTGTATGGCAACCCTTACAGTACAAACACCAACATGTGATTATTGTAGTGACTTTAGGTCTAAGGATAGCATTCATAACTGTCACATTGAGATTTTATTTTGAATGCCATGACATGTCTTCCATGTGTCAATCTAAAAAAGGGTATGTTGGGAAGAACTTCTTATCTAACAAGTATAATAAATGTATCTGAGTTGATATCCAATATCATGACTAAAGAGACAGTGTCATCATGCAACATACACACTAGTCATATGTATTATTGTTGTCCTATAAGATCTACAATAATAACTTAATAAGATCATAACAAAAATAGATCCTCTTAAGAATACATATGATCGCATGTTTAGGTCCTCAACCAAAACTATATGTCATCTATTCAAAATATTCTTAGGACATTGTTCTATTATTTTATCATCTCAATATTGAACCAAACATAATAAATGGAACTTATTTTATTAATAATCGAATCATGTACAATGTCCCTATTCCATTCATCACTTATTGACTCTCAGGACATACAACCAACACTATCATTTCTATCTGAGTTAACTTTCATGATAGCATTTAACTTTAATCACATTCCTTCATTTATTAATTCAAATGTGATTTGATGAGACAAATAAGGTTGTGCATTGGTCCAAAGCAAGACTGGACATGAGTGTATTAGATCGGGCTGAAACTTGAATAACAAAAAGGTTTTAGACTGAGGATTAAAAAAACATGAAGTAGATTGAGCTTGGAATGGATCACTGAGATTCTTGAAAATTAAAATATATGAATGAACCAGGTATTTGTTCAATTGGTCATCTAATTTTTCTATGATGTTGTAGTGAGTAGTTGAAAAATATAAGTAACTTGTTTTTTTTTTTGAAACAATAACGTAACTTATTTTGGTTCTTTGAAGGCTTTCTCTACTTTCAATAACATCCTTCTTTCCTATCCATATAAATTTATTCATTAGCATGCCACCATAATTGATAACATTTTGTTTGTTAGTTTGTTTCTAAACATTAATGCTAAGATAGATTTTTCATATATTATTTTAATGAAATAATACTTCATTCATCAATATATCTATGTGACTTGATAATGTCAAGTTCATAAATATTAACATATAATCCTTGCATAATAATAATAATTTATAATTAACATATAACTTGTATACTTATAAGTGATCATCGTACTTGGTAACCCTTCATAAATATTACTACCAATGAAATAATTATTCAGATTCATTCTTACATGCTAAAATATATTTATATTATCCAGTCCAACTAGTCCATGTCATCTTTGGACCATACCCAAATGAGCATCAAATTCACACAAAAAATGAAGTACCTAGAATAGGGTAGAAATTAAAGATGTTCCAAAATTGAACAATTTGGTCCACCGCTATGGAATAGTACATGCACAACCCTAGAAATGTCTAGTATACTCTGAACTGGTCCTATAATCTCTACCAATATATGTATTGTCCTAGAAATAAACCCTAATACATTTCACCTTCTATTCAATAATGGGTTAAAGCAATAATTAAATCTAAAGACATACTCTATCCAACTTGAATCCTTCAAAACTTAAAATATCTATGAGGGTAATTCTCACACTTTGACTTTATATTGTTATTTTTTATTTCATAATCTATATGTTGCCATCTATTTCTCCTTATTTTGATACATGATATATCTAATGTCTATATACAACAATCACGAGATGGAACTTGTTACGTCAATAATGACACAAATCATGAGATGTGTTTGTGATGCGTAGATAACATACAAAGAGACAGTGGATACCATAACTTAGCATATTTTGTTAACTTGAATAATGAACATAAATAAATAAGAACCATAACTTTATCCTTATCCTTGGTGTATGTCTCATGTTACAAGAAAATTTCCATCTTAGGACCGAACATGCTATATATAAATTCAACTTATCGAAGGGACATGTTATTCTCTTAGTTTTCAATAATACAAGGATATATTTGTAATTCAGAAAAATGATAAAAAAAAATTACGTCCAGACTTGTCCTTGACATATGCTTCGTGTTATAATAAACGTTCTATCTTAGAACCTGAGAAATTTTAATTTTGCACATTTTCCCCTGTAATTTGTATTAATACATGGATTGATATGCAATATAAAAATGATGGAAAAATCATATTCATAACCCTTACAGACTTCATATATAACTAGGCATATGTCGTGCTTTGCACCGGTTGAGATTATTAGATCACTTTAAATATCATAATCATGGTGTTGCATTATCCTATGTTGGTAAAGAGAAGAAAAAAATAAGCATAGAGTTAATGGGCAATTATGTTGTGTATAGAGTAGATGAAGAAGAAGACATCTACGAAACATGTTTAGACTGATATCGTACCAGACGCAATATGGTATAAACATGGAGGCCTAATCACCATTTCAAAAAAATGATTATAAATGATGCAATCACCATTTCACCAATTGGTAATTTTATAGAGCGATCGTGGATGTTGCATTCTGCACCCCCTACTAACTTTTTTATATAGTATAGATACTAAAAAGTAAAGACAGAAATATAATTTACGCGTACAAGTACCAATTTGTAATTATGAAAAATAATTGTGAGTATTGTGTTCACACCTTTTATATTTAACCAATAGTACTTTTTATAATAAAAAGAATTAAGTATTGAAATCTACACCTCCCACGTGTTTTTTATACTTTACACTAATTATACTATAAAACGATTAAATAATGGAGCTCACACCTCCCATAGACTTTCCTATATAGTATAGATTTTTAAAGAAATAAAGACACAAATATGTTTATACAGAGATAGGACCAATTAGTAATTTTAAAAGTGATTGTGAATATTGCAGGTTTTGTCTCTAGCAGACTTTCTTATATGGTATAGATTAGAAAAAGATAAAAGTATACTTTTATACATACAAGGACCGATGCATAATTTCAAAAATGATCATGAATATTGCATTCCACACCTCCACAAAGTCCATTAAGTAATTTTAAAAAGTAATAGTGAATGTTACGGTCTACACCTCCCACGGGATATTTTATGAGTATAGACATAGATGTGTGGAACGGATCTAAATTAGGTGATGTAAGTCGAGATATAGACCGGTCTGGGCCGGCCTGTGTTCATCCCTCAATGACGTTATCGCCATAAATACCCGTCTGGCACCTGGGTCAGCCTGAAGTTAAGCGAATTAAGTATTGAGCCCTGGTCCAAGGACAAATATTATGATATTTAAACAATTGACGACAGGAACGACTTGCGACTGAGAGTAGACTAGCTACTCGTCCAATCCTCTTCTGCCTTCGTCCTCCTCGTTGCCACCACAACAACGTTGAGCACTCCAGTCAACTGCGGCTGTTGACGACCCTATTGCTCGATCAATTTGACATGGGAGATCCGGCCACCACACGCCGTTCCTCTCCACCCCTTCCCCGGCCGTCCCTCATCTCCCGGCTCAATGACGCCGTTGCCGCCTCGAGGGTAGGCCAACACTTCAAGCTCTCGGCCCGCGGCACAACCTTCACGACGGAGCTTCGCGCTGGGTCGACCACGTTCCTCACCATGGCGTACATCATCGCAGTCAACGCCTCCATCCTCTCCGACTCCGGCGCCACATGCACCAAGTCTGAATGCCACGTCGTTTCTGAAACCTGCATGCTCCCGCCCCACATCGACCCGGGCTACACCGCCTGCGTCTCCCGAGTCAAGCGCGACCTGATCGTCGCCACCGTCGCGTCGACCGCAGTCGGCTGCTTCATCATGGGCCTCTTCGCAAACCTCCCCATCGCGGTCGCGCCCGGGATGGGGACCAACGCCTACTTCACCTACACCGTCGTCGGGTTCCACGGCCTGGGCGGGAAGCTGTCCTACAAGACGGCGCTAGGCGCGGTCTTCCTCGAGGGCGTAATCTTCCTCCTGATCTCCATCGTCGGTTTCCGAGCCAAGCTGGCCAAGCTAGTGCCTAAGCCCGTACGGGTGTCGGCTTCAGTGGGGATTGGGCTCTTCCTCGCCTTCATCGGCCTTCAGAACAACCAGGGTATTGGCCTGGTGGCGTACAATCCGTCCACGCTCGTCACTCTGGGAGGTTGCCCCAATTCCGCAAGGAGGTCGCTGGCGCCCGTTGACACAATTAATGGCACGCTGATGAAAAACGGGACTGTGTCTGGAGGGATCATGTGCTTGCACGGCCGGATGGAATCGCCCACCTTATGGCTTGGCGTGGCCGGCTTCGTAATCATCACCTTGTGCCTCATGAGGAACGTCAAGGGAGCCATGATCTACGGCATAGTTTTCGTCACCATCGTGTCCTGCTCCCGGGGCACAGAGGTCACGGCCTTCCCGAACACAGAGGCCGGCGACAAGGCATACAACTACTTCAAGAAGGTCGTTGACGTCCACATGATCAAGTCAACTATCGGCGTTCTCAGCTTCAAAGATATCGGTAAGTCGTCGTTCTGGGAGGCACTCATCACTCTCCTCTACATCGACATCCTCGACGCCACTGGCACGCTCTACTCCATGTGTCAGGCCGCCGGGTTCGTCGACCAGGCCACGGGTAACTTCGAGGGCCAGTACTCCGCTTTCATGTCCGACGCCACGGCAATCGTGGTGGGGGCGGTGCTGGGGACATCCCCTCTCACAGCGTTCATCGAGTCGTCTACGGGAATCCGGGAAGGTGGGAGGACGGGGCTGACGGCGCTGACCATCACGGGATACTTCATCCTCGCTTTCTTCTTCACGCCGCTCCTGTCGGCCATCCCGCCGTGGGCGGTAGGCCCGCCGATGGTGCTCGTCGGGGTCATGATGATGCATGCTATTAAAGAGATCGACTGGCAAGACATGAAGCAGGCAGTTCCGGCTTTTATGACCCTCATCTTGATGCCACTAACATTCTCCGTCGCCTATGGACTCATCGGCGGCATAGGTACCTACATCGTCCTTTCAGGCCTCGATTCTATTTGCAGTGGAATCTATCGTTGCTTCTGTTCGAAGAAAGGTTCTGCTCCAAGAACAGGGAATCGTCGGCAGGGGTTGGTGCACGGACGAGCGTTAGCATCTGACTGGATGCTGGGAAATGGAGTTCCACCCGCTATCCCATTGCTTTCAGAACACCAGTCACCAGTCATCCCATCACATCCGCCAAATGAGTCACGGCAGGACGTGGCCCTTACACAAGTGTGACGCCGCAGAAATCGTCACTAAATTGCACATATATTACTCTCTCTTGTTATCTTTCCTTACTTTTTTTTTCTCAACTTTTCTTCGTTACATTGTTATAGTCTGATAACTTCCCAGTATGAAATGATTTTGTTAAAATTTTGCGTAATATTTCTGAGTATTGTGTAAAATAATGTATGCTTTTGTGAAAACGTTGAGTGACATTGCTAATTTGTGATTATGCTAGAATGATGTGTGATTTTGTGAAAAAAATTGTGGTAATACTAGAGTATTGTGTGGTTATTCTCAAATTGAATGTACGATATTTGGTTATAGTGTGAGGAGGAGAGGTCGAGCCACATAACATAATCGTGATGCATCGGTTTTAGTTGTTACTATAAACCCCCAATTTGGGTGTACTAGCAAGATCCGAAGTCAAGACCTTTATTTGTTAACCGATTTGCTTATACTATTACTATCACATACAAATCTTGTATCATTTTTTTTTTCATTGTCTTTGCAATAATTCAATGTGACATTGTATGCAACATTATATAGACGTCATTTGGTGATAGTTAACTCTGCCTTAAGATAAAATATATGCGTGATTTTATAAAGGATTGATTTTTTGTGTGTGGATATAATATTGATTGAGTGTTTGTAAAAGTCAATTGTTTCTATAAACCACATATTTAATCGATATCATCAATTTATGATTTTTTTTGTTCTAGAATAAGTATGCGTTGTTATTTTGTGGATATATTATTGCTTGGGTATATATATAATGTAATATTTTAGCTAATTGAGACATCTGTTGAATATTATAGTGTCGTGGTTTTAACTTGCCGCACAATAATATGAATGTAACATACAAGTATGTATTGTAACACATTATTTAATTCATTATATTATTTTGTTATAACATGTCATATATTTAAAATCACACAACAACATAAATTTGAAAGTGAGCATACAAGGCAACACTAAACATTATGTCAGGTCTGGAGGCAGTTAAGTAAGTAAACTTCCGATCATACATCTATAGAGCTTCTCACCTGCCTTCTCACCTTCTTCATCTCTATCAAGTTTGGCAGTATTGGACATGGGTGTGTCCATCGGCTTCATGTTCTCCATTCTAAAGCATTTGAGTAGCTCATTGGTGTACTTGCCTTGGTTGATGAAATTTCCATCTTTGGTTTGCTTGATTTGGAGGTCGAGGAAGAAAGTAAGCTCACCCATCATGCTCATCTTAAACTCATTTTGCATAAGAGAACTAAACTTCTTACAAAGATCAAGATTAGTTCCGCCAAATATGCTATCATCAACATAAATTTGAATGATAAGGAAATTGGTAGAAGTGTTTTTTTTTAAATAAGGTAGAATCAACTTTGCCCATGACATAGTTATTGTCTAACAAAAAGTTCTTTAATTTCTCATACCAAGCTCGAGGTGCTTGTGTGAGTCCATAGAGAGCTTTTTGTAGCAAATAAACATGGTTAGGTAGCATGTCATTTTCAATGCCTGGAGGTTGAGCAACAAATACTTCCTCGTCGTTTGTACCATTCAAAAATGCACTTTAACATACATTTGATATAGCAAGAAATTCTTATAACTGGAATAAGTAAGTAGCATTATAATAGATTCAAGTCTAGCAACAGGAGAATAAGTTTCATCAAAATCAATACCTTCATGATGATTGTAACCTTGAGCCACTAGTCTTGCTTTGTTCCTTACCACCTTGTCATTTTCATCAAGCCTGTTACGGTAGACCCATTTGGTGCCGATGATTTTTTTGTCACTTGGTCTTGACACTAGAGTCTACACTTGGTTCTTCTCGAACTACTCTAGTTCCTCCTGCATGGCTAGGATCCACTCATCATCTCCAAGAGCTTCCTTGATCCACTCGTCATCCACATAACGTACATCTGAAATCACATAATAATATAATATAACATGCAACAATTATTTTAACTACACAATTATCTGTTATAAGATAGTTGATACATTTGAAATCATTCAGCAATGTCGATAGTTTAGTTTAATCAGACAACATGTTCTTTTTTGTCTCTTACTTTTTCTATAATCATATCAATTCATTTTTTTATTTTTATTATTCACCTATTGTGATAGACTTTCGTGTGACGTAACGAGACTTGTACACAAGCCCATGTGTACAAAATATCTATACTATATAAGAAAGTGTGTGGATAATTCTTATTTACAATTTTAATTATATTTTTTTGAATTGCAAAGCAATCTTTGTATTATTTTTTAGAATCAATCATTCATTCATAGAATAGGATAAGGTAATGACAAGTAAATGTGATGTATCGGTATAGTAGATTAGGTAGTCCCAATAGGGTAAAACTAAAAAGGTATATTAACTGGTATAGGACCAATTATTAGATAGAAGAGGAGCATAAAAAAGGAAAGGATAGTTTTCCATTAAGGTTTCTCATTAGTACAAGCCCCATAGTCCAAGGACTAATGATGTACATGAGCATATCAGGGTGGGTCGCTGGATTGAAAGAACAATCCCTTGATTGCTGGCACCAACACTGAGGATGGGGGAACTCAATCACTTTGGATCAACGGGGGCAAGGATTGGGCTAGAGTTGTCTTCCACTTCCATAAAGCTATGGTTGAGATCTATAGTGTTGTAGAGTTGAGGAGCTTGTGATCTTGTTTTATGCTTGGGGAACCTAAAAGTGAGAATCATGTAAAATGGTGTTGATTATATTTGTGGAAGCATTAAATGTGTTGTCGAAGAGCCTTCTATCATGTCTCAACCAGATGTTCTAGACGATGGAACTTTTCCTAAAGTAGGTTTTTGGGTTAGAGGCGAGTAGATGATCAAAGATGTTAGAGATCAAGGTATGATTGTTGATATTAAAGGGATCCCATGTTTCAAGCGCTAAATCACATTGGTGAAATGTGACTAAGGAGTTCTTCATGGTTCCAACATAGACAAAGGGAAAGGGACCATGAATTTTCCTTTTATATAGGTTTGCGCCAATGATGAGTTTGTTAGAACATAGCCTCCAATGAAAAGGAGGATGTTAGGTCTAGTTTTCATCTTCCAAATGTTTTTAGAAAATATAGTGTGTGAACCCCTAAATGAGAGAAGGCTATAGATTGTTTTGAAAGTGAAAAACTCACACTAGATCTATGAGATAATAGGATCAGTTTGGGGTTTGAGTATGAGACGATGGATTTTCCAGGATTGTTGGAGGTTGTTATAACCCCAATTTTGCTTGTATTGATTGAAATACAATTTCCCAAATAAAAGGGGTTTGAATGGAAATTTGTATGATTTGTTTTCAGAGAATGGATTCTTTTGCAAAATTTCCCTTTGGATGCATGTTTTCGTGGTTTATAATGTTTTAATAATCCAATGAAGGATATAAAGGGGAAAGGATAAAAGAAAATCCTATAATAAGTAGAGAGAAAAAGAAATAGAAGATAATTGTGTGCATATGTGAGAATTGTGTAGAATTCTCTAGATAGTGGCATGGATGGCCGCAATTGATTAGTTTTCATTTGTACATGGTTTCTAATAAGAAAAGAAATCAAAATAAAGAAAATAGAAGAGAAAGAAAGAGGAAAATGAATTTTAAAATGCATAATATATGCCTTATGAGTGAATGACTTGCATATGAAGAAAAGTCTCTTTTATTTTCGATTTTTCCTTCCAAACTTGGCACACAAGAACTTTAAGTCGTTATAGAGTCTCTCTTAAAATTTGGGATTAAAAGGATGAGTGGTTTGGGAGATATATATTTTTCTAGAATCTCTGAAGTGAAAGCGTTTGTGATAAATGTCATAATTTTGATTCCTATTAGAATTATATTCTCGCACTTTTTATTATGATGTGCACTTTTTGGGCCGTTGAATATGTGATTCAACGGTGATGGTGTTGTCACCTACCTCAACCAATTTTGGCAACACGGATACAGTAACTCGCCAACTCATGGCTTCTCTCCCTCTCGCTCTGCCCTTTTTAGAATCCTAAAGCCCTCCCAAGCGATTTAGAAGGAAGTTTTGAAGTTGGGAAACCCCATTTTGACCGGTATAGGAAGCAGTTATATTTTTCCCCATTTTGCCGACTCAGTCGAAGGTGGTTCCTGACACCATGGCTATATAAAGGATAGCCAACCCCTGTGACAGGAAAGGGGCCTTTCATGAGAATCCACGAGACTTGAGGCCGCTAATCGCCACCCTATCTTTCCTTCCTAATTTGCTTTGGGAAACTTCGAGATCTATCCTATCTCCTTTCTTCTTGTCGAAGCCTTCCCCAACTAATCGGAGGCCATGGATGAGTCTGGTAGGGTAAGGCAAAGAGAATCATGCCCCTACTCATCGCACAGAAGCACTGCACCTAGGGTCAACCTTTGGTTGACTCGCCAAGTCCTTGCTCGGACCCGTCTCCAGGTAGAAGAAGAAGTGAGGCAATTTGATGTTTTGCCCGAACTGCACGAGCTACCCGAGCCACGGCGTCAGGAAAAGTAGACCTTTTGACCCCTCCACCTCCATCACGAACACACTAGAGCTCGAGCCCATCTGGCATCGTTCTACTAGCTGCGGTGAACAGATTGCTGACATGGCACCCCCTGATTGGCTCAAAAGGTGATTTATTTTGTAATAATCCTGGTAAATAATCGGTAACTCGGATTGAAATATGTCATATACGAAAATTTATCAAAAACTGAGTAGGATTCAATAAAAATATAATCAGATTCTAGTTTTGCTTCTAGTTTGAAAAGTAACATAATGATGCTATCTTAAATGGTTTTAACTAATTTGAAAACCTAAGTTTTAAATATTAATGGATCTAATGATGATCCCTTACTATTATGAGCAAAGTTTAGCCTTTTGCCATAGAAAGGATGGACTAGATTTAATTGGGTGATTTTTGTTCATGATTGGCTTAATTAGGGTTCCATGATTATAAAAGTGCATTAATGGACTTAAAAACCTTAATTTTTTATAGTTATGTGGTTTAATGGATTTAAATACCGAAATCAATCAAGAAGATGTGAAAATGATGTTTTGAACTAGTTTTTTAATAAAGACCCTTAATTTGGATAATTTGAGTAATCACGATTTTTCTAAGTGGAAAAGTGTTTTTACGGTTTGTTGACCTAAAAAGGGTAAATTTGGAAAATGAAAGTTTGGAAACCAAGAAACCCTAATAAGGCTTAGAAACCCTAGAATAGAATCCCAAGTCAATGAAAGATGTTGGGATACAATTGTGATCATTAGGTATTATATATGCTTTTTAGGATTACGGTTCTTGATCTATTGCTTGGCTTAGTTGATTGGACTTCTTGATTGGATTACATACCTTGATTGATTTTGAGACTACTAAATCAGGTATGTGGTTACACTTATGGTGCTAATCGCTCTAGTTTCACGGTGATTTTTGAGGATTTATTGATTGCTTGAAATTAAATGCTTGGATGAATTTTATTTCCTCCAATATATAAAGTGACTATGACTATGATAAAGTATCCTTATACCTGCTCAAACTCGGCATACCACCACTGGTTGTTTGAATGAAAGGAAATGAACAGTCATGGCTAGGACCAAAGACTAGGCCCCAAATTGGGAAGGTTAGACCATGCCCCAGATTGGGAAGGTCATATGAGGTTAGACCAGGCCCCAGGTTGGGAAGGTCATATGAGGTTAGACCAGGCCCCAGATCGGGAAGGTCATTTAGGTCAGGCCCCAGATTGGGAAGACCAACTTGGCACTTGGGCTCCAGATTGAGAAGGTGGCCTTCTTGTCCACTATAGGGACAAGACCCTGGAAGGGTATACTAGAGGTTGAGTAAAAATGGTGGAGAGGTTATCAAGAAAATGTAAATCTTGTTTTGTAAGAAATAATTGTTGTGGTTATGTTGTTACCATTATATGAAAACTTTTGGTTTCTCCCACATACCTGTATAATTCATTATACTGACTGATGTTTGTTTGTCGGTATTTTAGGGTAATACGCAATTATGTCTACAAGCTTAATAGAAAGTAGATGTTCAGTAAAAAGTGATATTGAAAAGAACAAGGCTAAATAATGTTCGTAGGATTATAGTTAGCTAGTTCTTTCCTTGGGTAAAGTTCTGAAATCCTATTTTTGAAAGGTATGTGAAAAGAAAAAATTTATCCTATTTTAAGCCTAGTTGTGGTAGGATTTATTAACTATTTTTGTATTATTTACAAAACCATATGATCTTGTTTTGGGATAACATATCTAGCTTCCTGGCCTCCCTTAATTGGGGGTTACCGAGGGGTCAGGTCGTTACAGAGGTGGTAGGGTTAAATGAATAAATTTGTTGAAGTTGTTTGAGCATTTGGAGTTTAAAATTTTGGGGATTTTGTAGGGTTACAATAAGATATTTCATGTTATTTAGGGATATGCATGTGAGGAGGTTTGGTCTATAACACCCTCTCTAAGCACAAAATGTACATAGAGGAAGTAACATAAAGTTATCCATGACTTGTGCATCAAGGGGACACCATAAACTGCATTCACTGTAACATTATAATAAATTCATCAAACTTGAATATCATACATTCTCATAAGTGTTCTTATAAATAAAACATAAAGACTAATACATTGAACACTCATTTGACATCTTGAGACAAAAATTCTGCTAAAAAATTCTAAACTTTGAAACATATAGGTAAATATATAAAGTTGAGGATCATCTTATAGTGTTCTTAAGTCTCTACGTGATACTTTTTCTCCTAATCCTCACCTACTACATCTTGTCTTCATCCATGCATCAGAAAAAATAACGTCAGTAAGTGTCATGCATATTCTAACATATACATTATTGGAGTGATAAGATACTATAAAATATTCTTATATATTATACATGCAACTAACATTAAAATATGTGAAAAGTTGAAAAATAAATATATCTTATTTATTTAACTTAGTTCTTTTATTTTCAATTATCTTTATCTAGAGACTTATACTCTGATACCTAGGTCTCATGACCGACACTTCGGTGCTTAGGTTATATATCTGAATCATCATGCACTCTAGTGACAGAGATTCATGACCTACACTAAGGGCCCGGGTCATGTCTCCAGAGTTGACATGCACTATGGTGCTTGTGTGTGACTCCATAATCTGATGTCACCAACATGAATCTTAATGCATTCTGATCTTTAGTCTTATAATGAATTTAAGTCTTAATTCTTAATACTTAGATTTAATATAATCTTTTATCATGAACTTAACAGGTGAAGGATACTAGTCATCTCAAGATGGCTAATGATCTTTGTCATTTTGTTGCTTATTATTTCATTGGTTGGTGACCAATGGATGGTCCAGGTTGATGAAGATTCTGGTTGGTAAACTTGTTGGTTGAAAACTGGTCAATGAAGATCAACCAATGGATATATTACTTTGGCACAAAACTTATTTCCCTAATAAAAGATGCAAAATAATTACTAATGGGTAACATCAGTTAATGCACATAGTTATGAGATTTATCGTGCTAAACTCTAACATATTGGAGGAAATGGGGGCGAAAATAGGCATTTAACATCCACAAAATGGGATGTTACCAGATAGGTAGTCACAACATATTGAATAGTATTACGTTCCCTTCTTGTATAATTGAGTTGTTTAATCATAGTGTCCCTCAATCCAGTAATCATAGTCATGTTATGTTGTAGGAAGTGCATTGATACCATCATACAATGTGTATTTAAAAGAGAACGCATCCACATGTATGATATAGTTGTTGTGGATTGTTGTCTTTGACATGGTTATTACTAGCATTAGTAAAATCATGGACATTGTAATTGTGCATAAAAGACCACATTGACATATATGCATCCTGTTACCCATTGCATGAAAGCTATATTTTATATACTAAACAATAAATATTTGAATGCAAATGAGAGAGTAGAAATCCATACAATCAACATTAAGATAGAATTTGTGCACCCCTCAAATACTTTCACTTTTAGTTGTTGGTTTTCTATTTAGTATATCAACAAGGGATTCAAAGGAGGAGGAGCATTTCATAGACCACATCATAGAACAAAAAGATATTTAAATTAATGAGTAATAAAAGGTGTAAATATGGTAATTTGGGGTTTCAGACTGTACTTTGACAATTCAATGAAGACTAGAATCCCATTATATTTGTTTCCTTTTATCTACTTAACTAGATTTCTCATTCTTATGTTAAATACTTAGAGATTTAACTAAAAGTATAGACATCAAATGATGTCATACATGAATGAATAATATTAAGAGTTTTATAGGAAAACTTTCCTAACTTGATCATCTAACCCATTCCAAAATGTAGTCATTCTATTTATATAAAAATTTACATTCCAATTTTTATCCATATGGAAAGAGACCATTTTAGTTATCATTAGGGTTCATCATTCAGAGAAAACATCAAAGGAAACATAACATTGAAGTAACAAGTAAATTGAAAATAAATAATCATGATAATATTTAGAAAATTATGTGATCATAAGATCATATAAGCAATATAAGACTTCTTGTCAAGAAACAAGGTTTGTCACATTAAATTATAATGTTCAAACTGTTGGATCAAAGGCTCTAAAGGGGGGTGAATAGAGCTTCACAATTCTCACAAAACAAATTAGACCTTCAAATTATATTAAGTGCAAAAGCTAAAGCATATAGCTAATTTGAAGTCCTAACTAACAAGCATAGCAAGGATGAGAGACAATGATAGCATACACTAGGACAAAGTGGTTTAGAGTGGTTCCATGTCCTAACTAGGAGCAAGTCAATCAACTACCTAGAGGTGGTTAGTCTCTAGGACTTCGCAATCTTAGTACTCTTATATTCATTCATAAGATTACAAGACAAAACCACAATCATCCAAAGACTTAATACATCAAGCAAAGATCTTCAACCTACTGAAGGAACTCACCCACTTGAGCAAAGGAGTCTTTAGCCTTCAACAAGGACTTACCCACTCTATCTTAAAGTCTTTGGCCTTCAAGGAATTACCTATCCTTCTTGAATGTCCACCTTTCCTATCTCCTTCACTCGGAGATCTTGATCACCATGCTTTCTTCAACCTTGAAGAACAACAACTCCTTCTCCTTCACTTGGAGAAGATCTTCAAGCCTTTTCTACAATGAGGAAAGGGGGTAGGAAGAAGGAGGTGGAGAGTTTTACATGGATACAAGGGATAGATCTCTTACAACGGATCCTAACTCACTCATATTCATAGATTTGAATTGAAAGTAGAGAGATAAAGGGGCTCAAAGGGGTGTAGCACTCTCAACTAGGCTAGGACCAAGCTATGCAATGGAAGAGCAAACTTGGGATGAAGCCCAAGGGGTCCTATTTATAGTTGGGGGCGCCCCTTTGAAAAATAGCCATTTTACAACTTGCAACGGATCTATTTTGGATCCCAACACATCTCTAACAATTGGAATTTTTTTTTGTGCATTTCTGGTACAGTCCAATCGGTTGAGTTTTCATAAAGATAACTTGACCGATCCAGTATCTGGAAAAGTTGATTTTTGAACTGTCAGTCGAGTTTGTCTGAGGAAACTTGACCAATTGACCAAAATCAATTTTGGACCAAATGGTCGATCGGTCGATCTGTGAAGTGTAAACTCGACCGAATCATCTAGATTCCAAAATCCTCACAGATCGGTCGAGTTGGCAACTCGATCGGCAGAGTGTCTGTGACAAATTTTAAGGAATTCGATTAGGATGATCAAACCGTGGATTTTTTTTCCCAATCACTTTTCTCATCTTAGTTACAATACATAACATGTATACAAGTGATTAAAAAATTGTTCTAGGTCATTAGGGGTTATTTCCCAAATTGGTCACTTGCATGTCTTTTTGCTTGAGCTTGATGAGTTTAATACATTTAGAATTTGATTCTTTTCTTGTACCTAATGCATGAAATCAATCTTAAATAGATACATTAGATACATATGAATGTAATGGTTGAGTCATTATCAAAATATGGACAATGTGTGACACTTAGGTCAACATTCTCCCCCTTTTTTACAATGACAAACCATTCCTCAACATATTGAAAAGAATATGAAATTTATACCTTTTCCTTGAGAATCTCCAGGGGATGCATGTATGAACAATCTGAGTTGCTCCCCCTTAATTCATGCTTACATATGCCTGCATGGTTAGTTAAACAACAAGAAACCATTGCACACATATAGTCTATATGATCTTAAACAAGTCATATTAAATTTTAGTTTAGTAAACAAGAAAAGAAGCATATAAGAAATAAAACAATATGTTTGAGCTATTTCTCCCCCTTTGTCATCTCAAAAAGGTAGGGGGTAGAAGAGCTCCAAAAGCATAGGTCTTCTCCATAAGCAATACAAACCATAAAACAAAGATCACCGCAAGCTCAAAACAGACAAACACAGAGAGAAACACCAAACAACAGTCATAATCAAAATATGGCAAAAACATACTCCAACTCATAAGATATGATAGATCAACGAGTCACAGTACATAAAGATTAAGATTACAACAATGAAGGTGTTCTCATAGATGTGAACTAAAAATAGCATACAAAGAAGAAAATGAAAAATTGTACATCCCAGATGATGTGCCTAATGCCATAAGTAAAAAATTATCCAGCAAGATAATATGATCAACATACATGACTAAAAACCTAGACATCAGACATCTATATCATATATATCTATCTGGTCATCATCAACTGCCTCGGGCTGGTAGTCCTCATCGTTGTTTGAAGGATCAGCAGTGACAACATAAGTAGCTTCGTCTCCAGATGCTCCAGCGAAGCCATCATCAGAACCATCAGAGCCACCGTCGCCATCATCCTCAGTGGCCTCCTCATTAGCATCCTCATCACCAGCCTAGTCTGGCATGTCCACGTCAGGGGAACCATAGCCACGACCCATCCATCTGGTGTTCTACTCGGCCCAAGACATGCCAAGTGAGTGTAACTCATTGGCCTCTGGGAAGGAAGGAGCAGAAGAGCCAATGCTGGCGAGTAGGTCAACCAAGCAACCAGCAGGAAGGGGTAATACTGAGTACTCAGGTTCACCAGTAGAGGGATCAGCGGAAGTAGCAGGGGGGGGAGCTAGGTAGAAATGATTGTATTTGTAGGAAGCATAGTCACCACAGGGATAGGGCTGATAGGTGGGGTAGGGATGGTTGCAAGATAGGTTCATGGTCGACATTATCTGGAAAAGGTCCTGGTGTAGATGTTCTTGGACCTGTAGGTTATAAGCCTGCTAATGCATCATATAGCTCATAAGGGTTTCATTTGACACATTGAAGGAGGCACAGCTAGGTTGTGGAGGGCTAGATGGTGGAGGAGGTGCCTGGGTGGAGGTAGAGGTGGATGCTACACGTGTGGTAGAGGTTGGGGTAGGAACACTCTTGAGAAGTGTGGTCTCACTGATGCAGACTCCCTTTCTTGTAGGTTTGTAGTGGAAATCCTGAAAGAGAGACTTGCCAGTGGCTTTATGAAAAAGACCACAAATCAAGAGTGTTCTTGCTGGAGTCAAAGCAAGTCATGTGGTGAAGGATATATCGGGACCACTTGACTCTGACATTCTTAAGGATATAATACATCATAACCGTAGTGCTTTCTGCAATGTCCATCTAATTCTTCTTGGGATGGATAGTGCAGTTCACCACTAGGGCTAGGATGCAATTTCTAAGGTCTAGGGCAGAGGATGGTAGGGTTCCCTTCTTCCTATATGGAAATTGAGGTTTCTTTAGGTACATGTGAATCTCAGACATGTCAATGTCGAGTTTCTTGTATAAATACTTAGGATCCAAAAGGTCAAAGTACTCATTGTCGTCATGCCTCCAGGAATCAGTCTCCTCATCACTGTTCAAAAAGATATTAAGGGAATCTTCAGTGATTTGAAACTTCTTAACGACTATCATGGAGGTAAGAACTACCTGAGTGTCAAGAGGGAGAACTCTAGTGTCATAATTCCACTGCATAATAGTGTAGATTTCTTGAACCGCTTTCATGCTCGTGAGGGTATTGTCGTAGCACGTGTGTTCGACGCATAGAGAGGATATGTGGCGATTGTATAGGATGGTAGCTACCCTTTCTATCACAGCTTGCTTGATCGGATTAGGCTCATAAAGAGGTTGGAAAGGAAAGGGGCTCCTAGGGAGGAGGTCCTTGTACCGATTCACAGCATCATAGGAGATGAAGAATGTATCATCAAAAGGGACGAGCCTAGAGGATGAGGAAGAAGAGGGAGCACCAGTGGGAACAACTTGTTTCCTCCTTTGGGACGCCATGGAGATGAGAATGGAGAAGAGGAACAAGAAATCAACGAAAAAAACACAACCAAAATGGTCAACAGACCTAGGGGAGCAAGGAACAAGGTCGAGGGAGATCACACTAGGTCAGATTAGGGCTAGGGAGAGGAGGATCGGGGCTAGGGTTGAGGGAAGTGGAGTTTCTCTTGAGGATTCAGTCGACTTTTCTCTAGTTGAGAGGTAGAAAAGGCGGCCGAATCAATATATAAGTTGTAGCTCTGTCATTGATCGGTTGAGTTTTATCACTGGGAAACCCGGCCGATTGGTTGCAAAAATCAAACCCTCGGCCGTGATCGGTCAAGTTAGCAACTTGACTGATGCTCAACCTGACCAAAAACTGACATTTTTTATTTCTAGCCACATACATGCTAATCAAATTTATTTTGTTGGTCCATTATGCATATTGAGTATATTTAGGCACATACCATTCATCATTGGGTACTATTTAGCGATAAAAACTCGAAATTCAAAAAATGCCCAAAAAAGTGAAACTAAGAATAACAACAAGCAAATTTTAGCAATTTTAGGCAAGCAAGGTGATTTAAGCATGGGCAAGACATATAGAACAAAAGTAACTAGCTATATAACATGTCAATATCATCTAAAGCAATTATGAACAATTTAGATCTAATAAAGTTAAATTGCTCTCTAGCTAGAGGTTTGGTGAAAATGTCTGCCAACTGATTTTTTGTGTCCACATGCATGATATAAATATCCTTTTTGGAAATGTGATCACAAAGAAAGTGATGCCGAACCTCTATGTTTTTATTTCTACTATACAATATTGGGTTATAAGATAGATTGATTGCACTAATATTATCACAATAGATAGGACAAGCATCAAAATGTATGTTAAAGTCTTGGAGCATTTGCTTCGTCCATAGGACTTGGGGAGAACAACTTCCGGATGCAATGTACTTAGCCTCGGTAGTTGATAATGCCACGATGCTCTATTTCTTGGAAAACTAAGACACCAAGCATGGTCCTAGGAGGAAGTAAGTGCCACTTGTGCACTTTCTATCAATCAAACAACCCGCATAATCAACATTTCTATATGCTACAAGAGTAAAGTCCCTTGACTTAGGGTATCATAGTCCAAAGTTTTGGGTTTTGGCTAAGTACCTCAAAATACTTTTAACAATAGTAAGATGTGATTTCCTAGGGCTTGATTGAAAATGAGCACACAAGCCAACACTAAACATTATGTTAGGTCCGGAGGCAGTTAAGTAAAGTAAACTTCCAATCATACCTCTATAGAGATTCTCACCTACCTTCTCACCTTCTTCATCTCTATCAAGTTTGGCAGTATTTGACATGGGTGTGTCCATCGGCTTCATGTTCTCCATTCCAAAGCATTTGAGTATCTCATTGGTGTACTTAGGGGTGAAAAATAGCCATTTTACAACTTGCAACGGATCTATTTTGGATCCCAACACATCTCTAACAATTGGAATTGTTTTTTCTGCATTTCCGGTATAGTCCAATCGGTTGAGTTTGTTGGATCCTTAATGGGTGACTTAGGTGCTCTAGAGGGGGGGTGAATAGAGCTGAAAGCACTTAAACAAAACTCATTAAACCTTCAAAATATATGACAAGATAAGGTTGCTAAATAGGCAATTTGAGTGCAACTAAATCATGCATAGCAAGGATAAGAGAGATTGAACATGCACCAATTAGACAAGCTATTTAGAGTGGTTCCACACTTCAAACTAGAAGTGTGTCAGTCCACTTGCCTAGAGAGGTCAACCTCTAGGACTTCCAACAATTGCACTCTTATATTCACTTAATAAGACATACAATACATGACCAACAAAGGACTTACCTATCCAATACAAAGAGTCTTCAACCTTACCAAGGACTTACCCACTTTGCAAGAGTCTTCGGCCTTCTCCAAGGACTTACCCACTCTTGCACAAGTCTTCGGCCTTGCAGGAATTACCCACTCTTCTTGGATCTTCCACCTTTGACTTCACCTTCACTCGGAGAAGCTTTCCACCAAGGACTTACCCACTTGAGCTTGAGTCTTCTGCCTTCTCCAAGGGCTTACCCACTCTAGCTCCAAGTCTTCAGCCTTGATCTTCACCAAGGGACTCCTTCCCTTGTTCTTCTTCACCTCTCTTGGACAAGAGAGAGAACCTTCATCTTCAAGATAGAAATGGAGAGATGGGGAGGTGGTGGAAGTGAGAGCCTCACAAGATATACAAATAATACTAGCTCTCTTACAAATCTCCTACTCACTCTAATGGATGTAGCAAGTGATTAAGCTTAGAGAGAGAGAGGAGGCTGTAGGAAGCACTCAACTATAGAATATACTACTACAAAATTGGTTATAAGTCAAGGATACTTGGTCAAGGATAAAGGCTCTGACCAAGTTCCCAAGGTTAATCCATAGCCAATGTTATTTTTTTCCCTGACCAATATATTTGCTCTCCTCTCAGTATTCATCCGCTTCCCAAAAGCCTAGCGGTTCTTTTCCCGGTTCTTTTCCAAAACGAGTGCGACGCTTCGACAACCCCCCCAAACCCGCGCGTCTCCCTTTCCTCGCAAGGAGCGACGGAAACTGCCGGCAACGCGGCGTCCCCGCCATCGTCCAAGCGGAGCGCCCCCTCCCTTCTCAGCGAGGTAAAGCTTGAGGTTGAGGTCGTCGTCGTTGATGTGTAGCTTAACGACTCCTTAGTAATCCATCTACCTGTCCACTTCACCGTCAGGGCGCCCAGCATTAGTGGTATCGGATGCAACCGCTACCACATGTTCATTTGCAATTCTGCAATCCATCCAACACTCGCCAACCAAGAATTGCAAACCTACAACCACCGAAGAGTTTTAATCTATACCCAACCATCACGACACCTTTGGCAGCAAAATGATTGCTGATCTCGAACCAGCATCAGCGTCACCACCAAGGATAGGGTTCTTCATCCTAATCGATCGCAACCACTTCTCAGTATTCATCCGCTTCCCAAAAGCCTAGCGGTTCTTTTCCTGGTTCTTTTCCAAAACGAGTCCGACGCTTCGACAACCCCCCCAAACCCGCGCGTCTTCGTTTCCTCGCAAGGAGCGACGGAAACCTCTCGCTCCTTGTCGATAGCGGTATTTCCGAATATTTTCGTTTTCTTTCCATCTCCGGCAGGCTTCTTGATTCTTGTCGCAAACCTCTCGCTGCGGATTCTCTACGTTGAACACTGTGGTGTCCACGGTTTTCATCTAATCCGGTCTCGGTAATAGTCTAAACATATCCTTTTCTTCTTGGCTTTGTATCAGCGGTGAAAATCACCGGCAGCGTTCAGAGGTCTTTAACGTCCGTTCTCGGACGCTTTGCCAAACGCAGCCTAAGGAGAAGAAACGGTCGTCGTTGCTTTGAGTTCGGTCGTTGTCGCCGAACTAGGATTCCCACCCGCCAGACCCGAACCAGTACCTACAGGTTCGCCTGCTCCTTTACTGTATCCTTTCTAGTCTTGCGTGCGTGAAGCAAGCTTCCAGTCTTCTTCTTCCATATCTACCGCTGCTGTGCGAATTCTAACTTCGTCTGCAGCTGAAGCGGAACGACAAACGTGAATCGGCGGTCAAACACTAAGATGAAGCAGCCGAGTAGTGCTTAGTGCGGTGGTGTCGAGCACAAAAGAAGCCGAGCGTGAACTTGATTCTTGTGAACGTTGTGAAGACCGGAAGATATTAGTGTTGTTCTGCGCAGGGCTGTCGGCTCACAGCCGAGTTTGAACGACGTGAAGGTTGAAGACTGAGTGAAGGTTAGTTTATTTACTGCGTGACAGCAACGATCACTTTGGATACAAATTATACAATCAGTGCTTGCAATTGACATAATTACATAGGCACTAAATTTATTATATTCGTGGGATTTTTGCTTTTCACTTTGTACTACGTCATGTCGATAATGTATTAGATCTATTTATTCATGCTTTGTACGCAACTATGGGATCACTATAATACTGTTGGACATAATTGTGTAGGTACTGATTTTTTTTTTTCTGATCTAAGATCACTATATCAGAAATTGTTCAATCATTGGTGATTAGTTGTAGCCCAAATAAGTTCATTCTCAATTAGTTACATTACTAAACCAACATATATACCATACTTATGTCATGCCAAGATTAAATCTTTATTGTTCCACCCTTTACATGAGAAAGATGAAACTAAAGGTGGTCGTCCTTCAACAATTCTTGTTCAAATTCTACTTTTAGTTGTTTTTAGACGTAATGGAACATAAAAAAAAGATTTAGATATTTTTTCACTCATTACATTGAAATTATATGCATGGAAAAGTTATGATCATCTTGGACATAAATATTTTTGCATTTGTAATACTAGTTAGAATCTCAAAATTATCTAAATACTAGCATCGAGTTCCTTTTTTATTTATAAAAGTGACTTTGACAAATTACTTCTTAACTAAAATTTATATGTTTTATCTTTATCAAAATTTTGTTAATATTTGTTTTTTTAATTTGTGATGTCTTGTGATGTCTGTCTTTTCTATTCTGCTTATGTTATATCAATTTAATAGAAAGTAAAACTTGAGACCAAACTTTTAAAACTTCATTGTCCTCAAAATTAACATTTTATTCCATCATGTTTATTTAGTACTTTTATCTAATAGATTAGAAATTTTAATAAAAAAATGTGTTCATGAAATTGCAAAAATCATTTGTTTATGTGAGGATTTTTGGATCTTTTCAAATTTTATCAATTATTTGTGTACAAAAAATATTTGGATCAATTTTTAGTGGTTAGGATGTATTTTACTACTCTCTTGTCTTTCTTCTCTCATCTATCAATGATTAAACACATTTAATGACGTGCCCACTTTTGTTATATTTTTTCCACCTTTGTAAAACTAGAATGAAAAATCGCACATCGTGTTTGGAGACTTTAGAACATTAATGGTGCTAGTAAAATCCAAGGCGAACTTGTCATGAATTTGCTGAGTGATATTACACGACATAAATATGCATACTATCAGTATAGTAATATGTATTGATTTTATTATTATTTTTAAATACTCCATGAGTCAAAATTTAATTTTATTTCAACACTTCAAACATATTTTTATAAAACACAATATCAAATATTTATACATATTTTTTTGACTTAGAAACCCATCCAAAATTTACTCTTTAGGAGTAAATATTGGATAGTCCCCAATTTGGGACTGTTCTCGAACACTTAATCTCACTTAGGACGTGAGTGTATAATATTGTGTCTGGTTTTAAAGATATTTTGGTAGTCATTTCCTCAGTTGTTCTCTGGGTACATACTTAGGTGGGTTATTTTCCCATCTATGTCAATGTACTTGGAGAACTAAGGGGAAATGCTGCCGAAATTTCTTTAAAAACCAAACACATATTATACACTTACTAGTGGGATTTAGTGTTCAAGAATGGGATAGGTGGCACATATGAATACATATTACAATCATTGTTCTATTAGAAACTAATATGTTTACTTTCAGTCAAATATATAAGACACAGAGGTTTGACTTATCCATATTTCACTTATGTAGATGGACTACATAGAAGATAGAAGTTGGATGTATATCGAAAATCGTATCCATAGTAAGTAATTTCAAGATGGTTTGTCTGCCTTCATTGATCACAATCTCCTCAACCAAATACAAGCGAGGAGTGGTCAATTATTGTGCCCATGTAAAGTTTGTGGCAATAGATATTTCAAGTCTAAGGAGGAGGTTTTTGAACATGTAATGATCAAATGGTTCACACCTAATTATTACATATGGACGGACCATGGAGAAATTCCAGGAAGAGAAAGACAATCTTCATCCGCAACTACTCTTCTTGGTGACAATGTTGATGCAGACAACATCGGAGGCTTGTTGCATGATGTCTTCGGTGTGCAGAATCTTGAGACATCTCCAGTAGATGATATTGATGCAGATATTCCAGTCAATCTTGATGTTGAAAAATTTTATAAACTTCTAGATAAAGCTAGGGAACCTTTATACCATGGTTGTACGAGCCATTCCAAACTATCTTATCTAGTAAAAATGTTGAATCTCAAAGTTGAATCTCAATGGACCAATAAGTCTTTTACATCACAATTGAGATTAACAAAAGAGGCTCTTCCTAATGGGGCAGAATCATTTCCTAATAGTTTTTATGAAGCCAAGAAATTGTTAAGAGACTTAGGTATTGAATATGTGAAGATTGATGCATGCCCAAATGATTGCATGATTTATTATAAAGATCGTGCAACACTTGAAGTGTGCACTCGGTGAGGGACATCCAGATGGAAAACAGAACACTCTCCCAAAAGAAACCATCAAAGATCTCTGCAAAGAAATTTTTTCATTTTCCTTTGACTCCTAGGTTGCAAAGGCTTTTCATGTGTCCAACTGTGGCAGAGGATATGCAATGGCATCACAAGAAACGAGTGACATATGGAAAGTTGCGACATTCTGCAGATTCTGCTGCATGGAAAGCATTGGATGCTAAGTTTCCTGAATTTGGCAGTGAGCCACGTAATGTCCGTCTGGGGCTAGCAAGTGATGGTTTCAATCCCTTTGACACCCTACATATTTCTCATAGTACTTGGCCTATTGTGTTGATCCCATACAACTTGCCCCCATGGTTGTGCATGAAGAAACCAAACTTCATCATGTCTTTGTTGATTCCTGGTCCAAAAGAACCTGGAAATGATATTGACATTTATCTTGAACCTTTAATTGATGAACTTCAAGAGTTATGGACAACAGGAGTTACTACCTATGATGCATCTTCCAAGAAAAATTTCACATTGAGAGCTGCTATATTGTGGACCATAAGTGACTTTCCTGCGTATGCCAACCTTTCTAGTCATAGCACAAGAGGACAGTTTGCTTGCCCTTGTTGTCATGGAGATACTGGATGGTATAGGCTTAAACATGGAAAAAAAGATTGCTATTTGGACCATCGACGTTTCCTTAGTGACAATCATCCTTATCGACGAGACAAGAAGAACTTTAATGGAAAGACTGAATACAGACATGCACCAAAGTCTCTTGTTGGTGAGGATATTTGGAATGAGTTTCAAGGATATGATAATGTGACATTCGGCAAGGAATTGAGAGATTCAGAAACTGGGAAAAGAAGGAGGAGTTCTGAAATGGAAGATAAAATTCCTCTACCAAAGCCATGGAAGAAGATTAGTATATTTTTTCGCCTGCCATACTGGAAGCACCTATTGATAAGACATAATTTAGATACCATGCACATCGAGAAAAATGTTTGTGAGAATATATTAGGAACACTTCTTGGTGTTGAAGGTAAGTCCAAGGATAATGTGCAATCTCGCTTGGACTTATCTGAATTAGGGATCCGGAAAGACTTGTGGGCAATCGAACTTGAGAGTGGAAAATATTATGTGCCACCTGCTTGTTACACAATGAGCACAAAAGAGAAAGATAAATTTCTATCAGTATTGAGTTCGATGAAAGTTCCAGATGGTTATTCGTCAAATATCTCTAACCGAATTAACATGCTTGAGCGGAAGGTGTTGCCCTTAAAAAGTCATGACTACCATGTGTTGATGCAAAGGTTATTGGTTGTTGCATTAAGGAATTCATCTTCTCCAAAAGTTTGTGGGCCAATTTCTAGAATATGTACCTACTACAATCACATTTGCAATAAGGTAATTGATTTGGAGGAATTTGACAAAATTGAGAAAGATATTGCGATTACACTTTGCCAATTGGAGCGCATCTTCCCACCCTCATTTTTCACTATCATGGTGCACTTGACTATCCATTTAGTCACAGAGGCCAAGATTGCAGGTCCAGTTCATTATCGATGGATGTATCCTATTGAGAGATATTTAAAAACATTAAAAGGATATGTTCGTAACAAGGCACGTCCTGAAGGATCTATCGCTGAGGGTTACTGGGTTGATGAATGTATGACATTTTGCTCAAGATATCTGAAAGGGACAGATACAAGATGGGATCTTTCGTCACGTCACCATGATGATGCATCTATTGGAGCAGAAGTAAGAAAGATATTTGATCAGGTGACATTAGAGCAAGCACATCATTATGTTCTTTTCAACACAAGGAGTATCGACTCTTATAGAAGGTAACCATTATAATTTATTTTTTGAGAAGCATGTTTTCTTTTTTATATAACATAACATTCCTTTTGTTTTACAATTATAGGAAACACCTGGATGATATACAACTAAATCATCCAAGGATGACTCTTCGTAATGTCGAATTAAGGCATCATCATGATTTTCCTTCTTGGTTTAAAAATCATGTGAGCAACTACATTTCATGTTGTTTAATTTTCTAGTAATGTTAATAGAATTTGAAAAAGAAACTAATTCCATTCAAACATAGATTTTTTATGCTAGAAACAATGGAGAAGATGTTACGGAAGAGATTCATTGGCTTGCACAAGGTCCTTCTTGTGAAGGAGACAGTTACGATGGATACTTCATTAATGGCTGCAAATTTCAGTCAAAAATGTTGGATTCTCGTCGTAAGTCACAAAATAGTGGAGTTTATCTATCTGCAGAGACATCAAGCTACTCCAGCTCTAGGGACCGAAACCCAATTTCATCATATGTTACTTATTATGGTCAACTAGAGGAGGTCATCAAGCTAGAGTATGGCCCCAATATTCAGATTACATTATTCAGATGCACATGGTTTGATGAGAGCACTGCAACTGGCCTTAGAGTTGATGATTATGGATTCACTTTATTAAATTTCTTGAAAGTAGCACATAAAGATGAGCCTTTTATATTTGCTTCTCAGGCTCAACAATGCTTCTATATTCAGGATCCAGTGGACACAAATTGGCATGTAGTGTTGAAGGTCCTACCAAGGGAATTATTTGATTTTCCTCAAACTATAGAATTTCGTGTTGAGGCACCATTCAATCAATCAAGTCATGATGATAGTGAAAATATATCCTGGACAAGAATGGATATGGAGGGTTCAACTATTGAATATCACAATCCTGCTTAGTTATGAACATTATAATGCATGATAGTTGAAAGTTGATGTTGTTTTTCATTATATGAATATTTTGTATGCATTTGAACATGTGGAAGAGAGAATTTTCTATGGTGTTCACTTGTTTAAATCTATCTTGTGTTTGGAGAAATATATGATGTTTTTATGCATGCCCAAGAACATTTTATGTTATGCAATGCATGTGTTTTTACAGGTCTTTGAACATGTGGAAGTAAGACATACATATCTTACAATATTAACTTATTCTATATATGTATCTTATGTTGCATTTATTGAAGGATGGTCATTAGATTGCTCTCTTTCTGAAATGTGTATACCTTGTCATCTACATAACGTGCATGCAAATTAAAAAAACATATCAAGGTGTGTCAATTGATTTTCTATAGTATGTGTGTTGTTGTTTTATGTTATTCTGAACCATTTCTACTTATTTTTACTTTGATCATATTTCTTTGTTAATATTAACATGAATGATTTTTATATTCTGTATTATAATTAGATGTCCAGGAAATCAGCAAGGTTGGCACAAAGGATTGAAGTTGAAGAAGATGATATAACTATTACTCCTGCAGCCTCACCTCCAACTATAAATACAGATGTTGAAGAAGAAAATGATCAAAGAAGAAACATTGAACTCCAGTCAATTGAAAAGCGTGGGAGAGGCCCTACAATTATCTCAAAGCTTAAGCCACCTCATGGTGAGAGGCACCATTTAGTTTTTGATGACAATGGCTTTGAAATTGGAGAAGTGGGAAAACAATTAAGCCTATTGTGTGAGATTTTAGCTAGAAGACCATCTTTGTGGCCCGTTGATAAGTATTGGCCACAAATGCCAATATCATCATTCAACGACAC
Organism: Alisma plantago-aquatica; assembly: GCA_963693085.1. Taxonomy (NCBI): domain Eukaryota; kingdom Viridiplantae; phylum Streptophyta; class Magnoliopsida; order Alismatales; family Alismataceae; genus Alisma; species Alisma plantago-aquatica. The sequence continues at coordinate 1,856,374,421 of OY856409.1, forward strand.
AAGAGATATTGTAAAGGTAATAATACATTTTCCTGATAACTTCACTCTGACATGTTATATATATTTACTTTTAGTTATACACTATTTCATATGAATCAGGCTTATTTTGACTTGGATGATCATTCAAATGGTTGGGAGAGGGTATGGACGCATATAAGTTCTAGTCTAACTGATTGGAGGGCAGAATTGAAAGTCAAATATTGGTTGAAGTATCAAGATGACATGGATGCAATGCTGGAAGCAATTTCAAATGATTCTCGAATTGATCGTGAGCAGTTTTTAAGATTGGTTGAAAAATGGAAACAACCCAAAACACAGGTAAAAAATATTCATATTTTATGTGCATCGCTATTATTTGATTAATATAAGTACATGGTATCACAATAATATCATAACTATTTTTATAAAATGCTACAGTCCAGAAATCCGCCCTCCTTCACTCTAGCAACAAGTGTCCATCTTGTTTTTGATGGACAGAAACGTTTATGTGGTGTACAAAATATTTTTATATTCTTTGTTACAACTTATTTTATGTGTGTTAAAATAAAATTGTAGGAATCTTATAAACATTTCTTTGAGGTTGCTACTATGTAATTAAAATTTATTTTCTATCTTTTGTCTATGTCATATTAGGCAATTGCAGAGAAGAATAAGATTAATAGATCAAAGAAGCAGATGAATCATTGTACTGGGGCTAAAACATTTGCAAGAAAACGTCATGAGTTGGTAAGAACATCAAAATTTTGTATTATAGTTATATATACTGATTTGTGCTCTAAGTGTAATACTTTGAAGTCTATGTGTGTATGCAATAATAATATTTTTCAATACAGGAAAAGGAACTTGGGCATGCTCCAAGTAAAATAGATTTGTTAAAAGTTGCTTATACCAAAGACAAGGATATAGTGGTGATCAATCTACATTATTTTCTTTATTTCCTCATTAAATTTGATTATATCATCAATGCATATATAATTTATTAGGAAAAAATTGTGGAGCACCACAAGTCCCAACAAAGTGTATTGTCATGTGATGATTCTAATCAAAGTAATGAAGTTCAAGAAGATGAATCCATTTGTCAAATCATTAAACCCGTGAAATCTAATCGGAAACGATTAGTTGGTAGTGGCCATGATAAGATAGGTGCTCGTGGAGCTTCTATACGAGCAGCCAATGTGATTTTACTGAATGAAAATAAGAAATATAAGGTGATTAACTTATTATGATAAATTTTATTGTATTAGTTAAATAATAACTTAAAATTTGTAAATTATTGTTCATTTATAGGAAACCGTCGAAGTACTGCAGAGCAAAATGGAAGAATATAACAAAAATATGATTGAAGTGAAAAATACATTAAGTGCATTAAGTCCTTTGGCTTCTCTAATACAGGTTTTTATACTATTTGTTACATCTTTCATTCTATTTATAAACATTTTTAAATACAAGTTCTTATACTATTTGTTACATCTTTCATTTTATTTATAAACATTTTTTAAGATTCTTGTCAAACAAATGATTTTTGAAACATAATTGTATACTTGCACAGGGTCAACATTCATATGGTACTACTTTTTTTCCTGGATATCAATTTCCAGGGCCATGGCAACCATCCACACATCAACAGGTAAGAAATGTATATAACGTTAATTCTGAAATATTTTTTAAATGAATTAGTTACATACTAAATTTTCTCAATACATTGTCTTTCTCTAGCATGGAAATAATATGCAAAGTGCTCAAGTTCCATTTCCATACCCGTACAATGGATACCCATTCTCACAAGCGGGATACATACCTCCTTTCAATCAGGTATTATAACATTCTATTGCAGACATATGTTGCAACAGAATGTAAATTACGAAATTAGAATCTGCACATGGTATCAGAATACAAAATAAAAAAAAATTCAATGTTCTCTACGTGCATATGGTCTTCTTCTAGCGCTGCCTAGCTTCTTGTTTGACTTCTCGCTTCTACATTTCCCTCCTCGTTCCTTGATGTTTCAACGGCCACAACAGTTTCCTCAGTGTCCTCTATGTGAATAACTTTGTGGCTGCTGTTTAGTGGTACCTCTTGGATGACCTCGTCTACGTCAGGGTGCACAACAGAGTGGTTCGGTGCTGAAGCTTCAGTATTCTTATTTGGTATCTCTTCCATGTGCATACATGTGCTTTTCTAGCCGTCTGCAGCTTGATTGGTTTGTTCGTTTGGCGCAGACCCATTGTTCCTCATTTTGTTTCCAAACTTTGGATTGCTTTTCTGCACTCCTATGATGATGATATTTGTTATCCTTTTCAGCCCAATACATTGATTACTTTTGTTACATACATTCTACGAATATTTTTTATTGTCCCTTATGAACTTATATATTGTTGTAAAAAGTTGATATATTTGTAAAATGCAGGATATTGGAAACACTCCACAAAGTAGAAGGACCGAAGCAAATCTTGGAGAAAGCCCTCATGGTGGAAGTTGTGGAAGTGATGCTAGGGAGAATGAATGAAGTAATTAGATCCGGATGGCGACATGCAAGTTTATTTTTGTTTGAAAGAATGTGATATGTAGTGCAATGCATATGAATGCTATAACAATGTGATTTATTAGAGGATATGAGTTATCTTTTTGGGAAAAAACATGATGTTTCAATCATACTTTTTGGATGTAGACATCACAATTACAAATTCAATGCAATGATCTTTTTTGTTATATTCAAAGTGTTGTCATCTGATGTGTGATAATCTACTTCTAATGTGTAATATTTTGGATGTTATGTGTGTTCATATATGGATACATAACAAAATAACATACCTTCCTATTGGTCAAGGATGTGCCTTGGATACAATGTACTGTCCCAAGAGATTCTTTTTAATTCCTGTAATAGTTGCCCAGGGATTCCGCCCCTATTGGTCAGGGATAGGTCCTAGCCAACCACTATTGGTCACCAAGCTTTTGGCGAGGGTACGTTGGTCAGGGATTGGCCCTGACCAAGACCTATTGGTCAAGGATTCACATGTATTGGTCCAGGAATTGGCCTTCGGCTTTGACAAGATTTCCAGTAGTGATAGGAACCTCACAAAGAGTTTGCAATGAATGCTCAACCTTGGAATGAAGCCCAAGGGGTCCTATTTATAGCTGGGGATGCCTCTTAGCCTTTGGGAACACTTGTGAACGAAAACTAGCCGTTTTGTGGCTTGCAACGGATCTATTTTCACTTGTTGCAACTCCACAACGGCTACAATCACTTTTCTGCACTTTTTCGTACAGTCTGATCGGCCGAGTTTATATAAAGGTAACTCGGCCGAACCACTAAAAGACAAGGCTGAAAGCTAGACTGTCGGCCGAGTTCCTTTGGAGAAACTCGGCCGATCGGTCGACTTTCATCTTGGACCGATCAGTGGATCGGCCGAGTTTCCTAGCTAGAAACTCGACCGAACGGGAATCGGCTGAGTTTGTAACTCGGCCGATTGTAACAAAAATTCCAGAATATATGGATCGGCCGAGTTTGGAATTCGGCCGACCAAATCCCTGTTATGGGTATTTTGGAATTTTCGTATAACCGTACAAATTATGGATTTTTGTGTCCCAATAATTTTTCTAAGCTTAATTACAAGTCATACAATCATTACAAGTGATTACAAAGCAATTCTAAGGTCATTTACATAGAGATCCCAAATTGCACACTTGTAGCTATTTTGACTTGTCTTTTCTCCAATTTGATATGCGCAAGTTAGGGCATTTGGAGTGTGTCTAAACCTAATCTGAAATCACTCAATGTAGAAGCATTAGACACCAATATGTGGAATGGTTAGTCATCATCAAAACAAGGGTTTAGTCAATTTAGACGTGAGTCAACATTGACCTAATTGACCTTGAGTCAACATTCTCCCATTTTTTGAAGATGACAAACCATTCCATAAATGTATTGAAAGCTTGTACGTAAAATCATACCTTCGGAGAAACCTAGGGGTTTCAATAGGATTGAGCTCATATGCTCCCCCTCAATTGATGCGCATGGAGTTCTCATACTCCCCCTCAATTGATGCTATTTCTCCTGCATGGTTAGCTTTCATAACAATTATAGAAACTATGTCTTCTACTCATATATGTTCTACACATATATGTCTTCTCCCATTTACCTTCTCCCCTTTACATGGACACGCTTCTTTGCTTCATGTAAGACATGCCTTCTCCCTGTTGTCAAAAGAAGACATATCTTTCTCCCCCTTTGTCATTTCAAAAAGGTGGGGGTGTGAAGAAACTAAGAAACACCACTTGTTAAGAGAAAGAAGATATCAAAAGTTATATAAGGAGAGTAGAAGAGCACATATAGGGGCTTCTCCAAGCATAGAAAGAAAAGTAAGTTAAAGCATATACTTGAACAAAGTGCTGCAGAAAAACAATAAATCACAATTTTGACCCACAAGATGATGGAATTTGACCAAAAACCATCGGAGCTCATGGCAAAGCAATGAGTCTTGCTCAGAAGGGTGTTTCTGCATAAAAAACACTATACTTGCAGCAAAAACTGAAACTGGAGCAAAATCTGCATAAAAATTCATAAATACTCCAATTCCCACATATCATGTAGATCTATGTACCCTGCATCACAATGTTATGCAAGCAACTCAAGATAGTAGATATTCAATTTAAGGAACAATCTTGAGCATGTATGAGATAAGATACAAGCATAACATATAGATGATCAAAGATGCCAATTATAAACAGGGTTAGAACTACATGAATATGAACTACTAGTAGATGATATCACAAGTTAGGACTACTAGTAGGATCTAGATCATAGCAAGAGATACCAAAAGATACACAAGTTAAAGAGCAAGCTATGAGTAGATGAAGAGATATATCCAAACAAAGAGATATGCAATTTTAGACGCATGAAAGGATATAACTCACTAGATATGCATCCTTACCATAAGATGATTACCCCTAAGAACCTCAAGGTTGTATCAAAACAAGATATACACCTAGATAGATGTAGCAAGTTAGAGTACAACGGAAGCAATTTAAGACACAACCAAGAGATCCAAAGAGTTCATCATCAAAACCTGCAAAACAACTCAAAACAAGTAATTGCACGATATAGATATACCAATTTAGAGCAATTAGAGAGATAGAGTTGTAAGCAAGATAGGCATTTAGAACATGGCAATATGCATATATAAAGGTACCAAATGAGAGTGCCAAAGAATAAGGCTATTGGTTGAGAAAATCTAGTTGAGAGGGAAATTCTCACTCAATAAGCCAACTTTGTATTCTGTGCACAGTGTTATCGGTCGAGTTCTGTGCATTGGCAACTCGACCGATGACAACTGCTGGCAACACCCATTGGTGCCTATCGGTCGAGTTTCAATAGGGCAAACTCGACCGACAGAGCAGCTGTCAAAAGACATATATATATCATAAAAACACATTTAAAGGCATGCTAAAAACACAAACCATATCCAAACATGTCTAAGCAAGTTAGTAATGCACTATAGAAGCATTAGGAACAATTTTTGAGCAAGAGTGTGAAGAGAAACACAAAATGCCACTTTTGACTCAAAAACCATATGTATAGTGCACACTAACTTGACAAAAACAAGTTAGAAAAGGTTATAAGCAATAAAACAATACCTTTATGCTTACCATTGCTTTTCCACTTGTTGTCACCCTCTACACATCTCACCTTTCTTCTTTCATGTGGATTGAGAAGTCAATTTGCAATTCAATAGCTCAAGTCAATCCATTTGCATGTACCTACAAGAAGAAAGATGAAATGGTCCCCAATCATGTTTTTGGGTCCGGAGGGGTTAGTTTAGCAACCCAAATCCTATTTCTCTTGGGTGCTTTCCTAAAAGGACAACATGAAGAATAATGACCAAAATCATTGCAATAGTTGCATGTGCCCATAGTCTTGGAACTAGAGGATTTTCCATGGAATATTGGAGGTCCTTTATCTTTGTTGTTCCCTTGACTACTATCATACCCTAAACCATGTCTACCAATTTGTTTAGTAGTATGGTCTAGGATTTGATTAAGATTCTTTTTACCAACTAAGAATCTTTGCAAAGAAGATCTTAAACTATCATTATCATGCTTAAGAGAAGCAATAGTAGAAGACAATTGATTAATGTTATCTCTAGCATGTAGAAGATCATTTTCTAGGCAAAGAGTTTTAGTTAAATAAGAATCTCTATCAATATGAAGAGCAGCAACATCATTCTCTCTATTTGTAGAACTATAACAAGATTCATGCCCATTGATTTTAGCAAGCAAGGAGGCATTTTCTATTTCTAATTCATGCAAAACAAAATCTTTGTCCTTGTTTTCAGATTTAAGAACATCAATGGCATGCATGAGAGAATCAACAATTAAAGTATGTTCTTCATTAGAATTAGGCATGAGAGGTTGAGCTTCTAGAAATTTAATCTTATCAAGTAAACTAGCATTTTCAAGTTTAAGAGAGTCTACTTGGCTAAGACAATCATTTTTATCAATAAGCAAGCAAGAATTTGCATATTCAAGATCATCTAGTTCTATATGCAAATTATCAACAATTTTAGCAAGCTTTTTCTTTTTCTTTTTAGAAGACTTAAGAGATGCATAAATATCATGAATGAGATCAATCAAGGATTCTTTATCTAAAGAGTCTAGATTTACCTCATTTGAGTCTTCACTTGTTGATGCTACAAGAGCAAAATGACATTCTCCTTCATCACTAGAGCTTGAGCTTGATCCTTCACATGAATCTTCACTTGAGCTTGAGTTGGAGGAGCCGCTTGAGCTTGAGTGCCATTTCTCCTTCTTGTAAAGATGGGTCTTTTTGCCTTGTGGGAAATCTTCCTTGTAGTGACCCTTCTTTCCACATGTGAAGCACCGGATGGAGGAGGACTTGCCTTTGTAGAGTCTACCTTTGGAGTACATGGCATCTTCTTTAGCTTGAGAGGATGGAGAGACTTTTTCCATGACAGCTTCAATTTGAGCCTTTATTTCAGCCTTCTTCATTCTCTTAAGCTCTTTCTTCTCTTGTCTTTCTACTTCCTCCATCTTGTCAAGTGTAGCTTCATGTGCTTGAAGATTTTCAATGAGCTCTTCAATAGGAATATCCCTAAGCGACCTTGCTTCTTCAATAGAAGTCACCTTGGATTCCCATCTCTTTGGGAGAGTTCTAAGGATCTTTGAGTTGATCTCTCCACTAGACATAGGATGTCCTAGAACAGCAAGACCATTCAAGATGGTGTTGAGCCTTGAGTACATGTTGGCTATGCTCTCCTCCTTTCCCATCTTGAAGTTCTCAAGCAACCCTTTGAGCATGTAGACTTTGCTTTCCTTCACTTGATATGTCCCTTCATAAGTGATGCAAAGCTTTCTCCATACCTCATAGGCCATCTCACAAGAGGAAATCCGGTTGAACTCGGTGGGGGTCATGGAGGCATAAAGGATGTGCATGGCTCTAGAATTTAAGGTTGCTTTCATCAAGGTGGCTTCATCCCATTCTTCAATGTTTGTCTTTGGTAGAATGTATGGGCTGTTCACAATTTGCCACATCTCGAGACTTGATCCTTGGATGAAGAACTGAAGTCTTCTTCTCCAATAGAGGAAGTTGCTCCCATTGAAGATTGGAAGGCTGGTCGAGAGTCTCCCTCCTAGGTAGTCACCCATCTTCTCCTACTTGTTGAAGTATGCTTGGAGAAGACCCGCTCTGATACCACTTGTTGGATCCTTGATGGGTGACTTAGGTGCTCTAGAGGGGGGGTGAATAGAGCTGAAAGCACTTAAACAAAACTCATTAAACCTTCAAAATATATGACAAGATAAGGTTGCTAAATAGGCAATTTGAGTGCAACTAAATCATGCATAGCAAGGATAAGAGAGATTGAACATGCACCAATTAGACAAGCTATTTAGAGTGGTTCCACACTTCAAACTAGAAGTGTGTCAGTCCACTTGCCTAGAGAGGTCAACCTCTAGGACTTCCAACAATTGCACTCTTATATTCACTTAATAAGACATACAATACATGACCAACAAAGGACTTACCTATCCAATACAAAGAGTCTTCAACCTTACCAAGGACTTACCCACTTTGCAAGAGTCTTCGGCCTTCTCCAAGGACTTACCCACTCTTGCACAAGTCTTCGGCCTTGCAGGAATTACCCACTCTTCTTGGATCTTCCGCCTTTGACTTCACCTTCACTCGGAGAAGCTTTCCACCAAGGACTTACCCACTTGAGCTTGAGTCTTCTGCCTTCTCCAAGGGCTTACCCACTCTAGCTCCAAGTCTTCAACCTTGATCTTCACCAAGGGACTCCTTCCCTTGTTCTTCTTCACCTCTCTTAGACAAGAGAGAGAACCTTCATCTTCAAGATAGAAATGGAGAGATGGGGAGGTGGTGGAAGTGAGAGCCTCACAAGATATACAAATAATACTAGCTCTCTTACAAATCTCCTACTCACTCTAATGGATGTAGTAAGTGATTAAGCTTAGAGAGAGAGAGGAGGCTGTAGGAAGCACTCAACTATAGAATAGGAACCTCACAAAGAGTTTGCAATGAATGCTCAACCTTGGAATGAAGCCCAAGGGGTCCTATTTATAGCTGGGGATGCCTCTTAGCCTTTGGGAACACTTGTGAACGAAAACTAGCCATTTTGTGGCTTGCAACGGATCTATTTTCACTTGTTGCAACTCCACAACGGCTACAATCACTTTTCTGCACTTTTTCGTACAGTCTGATCGGCCGAGTTTATATAAAGGTAACTCGGCCGAACCACTAAAAGACAAGGCTGAAAGCTAGACTGTCGGCCGAGTTTCTTTGGAGAAACTCGGCCGATCGGTCGACTTTCATCTTGGACCGATCAGTGGATCGGCTGAGTTTCCTAGCTAGAAACTCGACCGAACGGGAATCGGCTGAGTTTGTAACTCGGCCGATTGCAACAAAAATTCCAGAATATATGGATCGGCCGAGTTTGGAATTCGGCCGACCAAATCCCTGTTATGGGTATTTTGGAATTTTCGTATAACCGTACAAATGATGGATTTTTGTGTCCCAATAATTTTTCTAAGCTTAATTACAAGTCATACAATCATTACAAGTGATTACAAAGCAATTCTAAGGTCATTTACATAGAGATCCCAAATTGCACACTTGTAGCTATTTTGGCTTGTCTTTTCTCCAATTTGATATGCGCAAGTTAGGGCATTTGGAGTGTGTCTAAACCTAATCTGAAATCACTCAATGTAGAAGCATTAGACACCAATATGTGGAATGGTTAGTCATCATCAAAACAAGGGTTTAGTCAATTTAGACGTGGGTCAACATTGACCTAATTGACCTTGAGTCAACAGAGTTTTCATAAAGATAACTTGACTGATCCAGTATCTGGAAAAGTTGATTTTTGAACTGTCGGTCGAGTTAGTCTGAGGAAACTTGACCAATTGACCAAAATCAATTTTGGACCAAATGGTCGATCGGTCGATCTGTGAAGTGTAAACTCGACCGAATCATCTAGATTCCAAAATCCTCACAGATCGGTCGAGTTGGCAACTCGACCGGCAGAGTGTCTGTGACAAATTTTAAGGAATTCGATTTGGATGATCAAACCGTGGATTTTTTTTGTCCCAATCACTTTTCTCATCTTAGTTACAATACATAACATGTATACAAGTGATTAAAAAATTGTTCTAGGTCATTAGGGGCTATTTCCCAAATTGGTGACTTGCATGTCTTTTTGCTTGAGCTTGATGAGTTTAATACATGTAGAATTTGATTCTTTTCTTGTACCTAATGCATGAAATCAATCTTAAATAGATACACTAGATACATATGAATGGAATGGTTGAGACATTATCAAAATATGGACAATGTGTGACACTTAGGTCAACATTCTCCCCCTTTTTTACAATGACAAACCATTCCTCAACATATTGAAAAGAATATGAAATTTATACCTTTTCCTTGAGAATTTCCAGGGGATGCATGTATGAACAATCTGAGTTGCTCCCCCTTAATTCATGCTTACATATGCCTGCATGGTTAGTTAAACAACAAGAAACCATTGCACACATATAGTCTATATGATCTTTAACAAGTCATATTAAATTTTAGTTTAGTAGACAAGAAAAGAAGCATATAAGCAATAAAACAATATGTTTGAGCTATTTCTCCCCCTTTGTCATCTCAAAAAGGTAGGGGGTAGAAGAGCTCCAAAAGCATAGGTCTTCTCCATAAGCAATACAAACCATAAAACAAAGATCACCGCAAGCTCAAAACAGACAAACACAGAGAGAAACACCAAACAACGGTCATAATCAAAATATGGCAAAAACATACTCCAACTCATAAGATATGATAGATCAACGAGTCACAGTACATAAAGATTAAGATTACAACAATGAAGGTGTTCTCATAGATGCGAACTAAAAATAGCATAAAAAGCAGAAAATGAAAAATTGCACATCTCAGATGATGTGCCTAATGCCATAAGTACAAAATAGTCCAGCAAGATAATATGATCAACATACATGACTAAAAACCTAGACATCAGACATCTATATCATATATATCTATCTGGTCATCATCAACTGCCTCAGGCTAGTAGTCCTCATCGTTGTTTGAAGGATCAGCAGTGACAACATAAGTAGCTTCGTCTCCAGACGCTCCAGCGAAGCCATCATCAGAACCATCAGAGCCACCGTCGCCATCATCCTCAGTGGCCTCCTCATTAGCATCCTCATCACCAGCCTAGTCTGGCATGTCCACGTCAGGGGAACCATAGCCACGACCCATCCATCTGGTCTTCTACTCAGCCCAAGACATGCCAGGTGAGTGTAACTCATTGGCCTCTGGGAAGGAAGGAGCAGAAGAGTCGATGCTGGCGAGTAGGTCAACCAAGCAACCAGCAGGAAGGGGTAATACTGAGTACTCAGGTTCACCAGTAGAGGGATCAGCGAAAGCAGCAGGGGGTGGAGCTAGGTAGAAATGATTGTACTTTTAGGAAGCATAGTCACCACTGGGATAGGGCTGGTAGGTGGGGTAGGGATGGTTGCAAGATAGGTTCATGGTCAACATTATCTGGAAAAGGTCCTGGTGTAGATGTTCTTGGACCTGTAGGTTATAAGCATGTTGATGCATCATATAGCTCATAAGGGTTTCATTTGACACATTGAAGGAGGCACAACTAGGGTGTGGAGGGCTAGATGGTGGAGGAGGTGCCTGGGTGGAGGTAGAGGTGGAGGCTACAGGTGTGGTAGAGGCTGGGGTAGGAACACTCTTGAGAAGTGTGGTCTCACTGATGCAGACTCCCTTTCTTGTAGGTTTTTAGTGGAAATCCTGAAAGAGAGACTTGCCAGTGGCTTTATGAAAACGACCACAAATCAAGAGTGTTCTTGTCGGAGTCAAAGCAAGTCATGTGGTGAAGGATATATCGGGACCACTTGACTCTGACATTCTTAAGGATACAATACATCATAACCGTAGTGCTTTCTGCAATGTCTGTCTAATTCTTCTTGGGATGGATAGTGCAGTTCACCACTAGGGCTAGGATGCAGTTTCTAAGGTCTATGGCATAGGATGGTAGGGTTCCCTTCTTCCTATATGGAAATTGAGGTTTCTTTAGGTACATGTGAATCTCATACATGTCAATGTCGAGTTTCTTGTAGAAATACTTAGGATCCAAAAGGTCAAAGTACTCATTGCAGTCATGCCTCCAGGAATCAGTCTCCTCATCACTGTTCAAAAAGATATTAAGGGAATCTTCAGTGATTTGAAACTTCTTAACGACTATCATCGAGGTAAGAACTACATGAGTGTCAGGAGGGAGAACTCTAGTGTCATAATTCCACTGCATATTAGTGTAGAATTCTTGAACCGCTTTCATGCTCGTGCGGGCATTGTCGTAGCATGTGTGTTCGACGCATAGAGAGGATATGTGGCAATTTTATAGGATGGTAGCTACCCTTTTTAGCACAGCTTGCTTGATCGGATTAGGCTCATAAAGAGGTTGGAAAGGAAAGGGGCTCCTAGGGAGGAGGTCCTTGTACCGATTCACAACATCATAGGAGATGAAGAATGTATCATCAAAAGGGACGAGCCTAGAGGATGAGGAAGAAGAGGGAGCACCAGTGGGAACAACATGTTTCCTCCTTTGGGACGCCATGGAGATGAGAATGGAGAGGAGGAACAAGAAATCAATGAAAACAACACAACCAAAATGGTCAACAGACCTAGGGGAGCAAAGAACAAGGTCGAGGGAGATCACACTAGGTCAGATTAGGGCTAGGGAGAGGAGGATCGAGGCTAGGGTTGAGGGAAGCGGAGCTGCTCTTGAGGATTTAGTCGACTTTTCTCTAGTTGAGAGGGAGAAAAGGCGGCCGAATCAATATATAAGTTGTAGCTCTTCCGCTGATCGGTTGAGTTTTATCACTGGGAAACCGGGCCGATTGGTTGCAAAAATCAAACCCTCGGCCGTGATCGGTCAAGTTAGCAACTTGACCGATGGTCAACCTGACCAAAAACTGACATTTTTTATTTATAGCCACATACATGCTAATAAAATTTATTTTGCTGGTCCATTATGCATATTGAGTATATTTAGGCACATACCATTCATCATTGGGTATTATTTAGCGATAAAAACCCGAAATTCAAAAAATGCCCCAAAAAAAGTGAAACTAAGCATAACAACAAGCAAATTTTAGCAATTTTAGGCAAGCAAGGTGATTTAAGCATGGGCAAGACATTTAGAACAAAAGTAACTAGCTATATAACATATCAATATCATCTAAACCAATTATGAACAATTTAGATCTAATAAAGTTAAATTGCTCTCTAGCTAGAGGTTTGGTGAAAATGTCCGCCAACTAATTTTTCGTGTCCACATGCATGATATAAATATCCTTTTTGGCAATGTGATCACAAAGAAAGTGATGTCGAACCTCTATGTTTTTATCTCTACTATCCAATATTGGGTTATAAGATAGATTGATTGCACTAGTATTATCACAATAGATAGGACAAGCATCAAAATGTATGTTAAAGTCTTGGAGCATTTGCTTCATCCATAGGACTTGGGCAGAACACCTTCCGGATGCAATGTACTCAGCCTCGGTAGTTGATAATGCCACGATGCTCTATTTCTTGGAAAAATAAGACACCAAGCATGGTCCTAGGAGGAAGTAAGTGCCACTTGTGCACTTTCTATCAATCAAACAACCCGCATAATCAACATTTATATATGCTACAAGAGTAAAGTCCCTTGACTTAGGGTATCATAGTCCAAAGTTTTGGGTTTTGGCTAAGTACCTCAAAATACTCTTAATAGCAGTAAGATGTGATTTCCTAGGGCTTGATTGAAAATGAGCACACAAGCCAAAAAAATCAATACCTTCCTACTGATTGTAACCTTGAGCCACTAACCTTGCTTTGTTCCTTACCACCTTGCCATTTTCATTAAGCATGTTGCGGTAGACCCATTTGGTGCCAATGATTTTTCTATCACTTGGTCTTGGCACTAGAGTCCAGACTCAGTTCTTTTCGAACTGCTCTAGTTCCTCCTGCATGGCTAGGATCCACTCATCATCTCCAAGAGCTTCCTTGATGTTCTTTGGCTCCAGTTGTGAAATGAAGGCACTGTCTGCTTGTTCTTTGTTGTAGGCAGCTCGTGTCTTCACCCTCTCGAATGGATCACCAATGATTAGTTCTTTGGTATTATTCTTTACGAAGTGAGGAGTGGGATCCTTCTTCTCTTCATCTTCTGCTTCAACCACCTGCTTACCTTTATTGTCAATGTTGAGGTCTTTTAAGATTGGAATTAAGCCATCTGAAATATGATTATCAACAATATTCTTTCCAATGGTAGGGTTAGATTCAATAAATTTGACATTAATGGATTCTTCAATTTTAGATAGTTCAATATTAAAAACTCTATAATCCCTTCTTGTAGTGCTATAACCTAGGAAGAAAGCCTTGTACAATTTTGGATCAAACTTGTCGAGAGAATCATTTGTGTTCCAGCAAAACAAGGACATCCGAAAATATGAAAGAAGTCGATGGATGCCTTTCTACTACGCCATAACTCATAGGGATTTTTCTTCAAAGATGGATGCATAAAAACTTGGCTCTGCACAAAGAATGAGGTGCTAATAGCTTCAGCTCAAAACTTCTTTGGAGTGTCATACTCTAGAAGCATGGTCCTAGCCATCTCCTGTAGTGACCTATTCTTTGTCTCTACTACCCCATTTTGTTGAGGTGTACGAGGAGAAGAGAAATTGTGTGAGTAATCAGATTTTTTTCAAAAGTGCTCAAAAAGATCATTTTCAAACTCTCCCTCATGGTCACTATGGATAGAAACAATCTGGCAAGAAGCTTCATTTTCAGCTCGTTTACAAAAGCTCGAGAAAACATGTAGAGTATTAATTTTAGAAACGAGAAAGAATGTCCAAGTATAGTGAGAGAAATCATCGACAATCACAAGACAATACTTGGAACCACGAAGCGTTTGAGTTCTCATAGGTCTAAATAGATCAATATGAAGAATCTCAAGAGCTCTTTTGGTACCAAGGACTCCTTTGGATTTGAAGGAGGACTTGGTTTTCTTTCCTTGTATGCAAGGTTGGCATTCCTCATCCTTTTCAAAATCCAATTTAGGAAGTCCCCTGACCAATTCCTTTTTGCTCAATTTCTTCATTTGATGCATATTCACATGACCCAACCGACGATTCCAAAGAGATATATCATTTTTATCCACAACTAAGCATCTATCAAGTACTGGCTTTAAAGCATCAAGCACAATAACATATAGATTACCATTTCTAGTTCCCTTATATATAACACTGTAAGTGAGGGAATCTAGAAGCAAACATTTTAAAGAAGTAAATAGAACAAGATAACTATTATCACAAAGTTGGCTTACACTTATCAAATTGTGATGTAGACCATCAATAAGAAGAAGAAAAATTAATACAAATCTCATTTCCTACATCACCCTCACCTATTACCGTACCCTTTTTGTTGTCCCCGAAGGTCACTGATCCTCTCTTCTTCTTTATGAATTTGTTGAAATGGTTGATTTCACATGTCATATGCTTTGAGCAGCCACTATCAACAATACACTTTCTTTTGACATGCATGAAAGAAGGATGTTTATGCCCAACTCAAACTTTGGGATCTGGGGTTAGCTTGGGGACCCATTTCATCTTTGGGTTTGTCCCCTTTGGCTTGTAAGGACAATAAGTTGAATAATGATCATCACATTTACAATGAGCACATAATATTGGGTTCTTAGAGTCAAAGTCTCTCCATAGAAGAAAGGAGTTTCCACACTCTTCTTCTTACCCTTACTCTTGTTCTTGTTCTTACTCTTAGGAGCAGTCCCATCATATCCTAAACCACTAGTACCAACTTGTTTGGTAGAGTGTTCTAGGACAGCATTAAAGGATTTCTTTCCCATACGAAACTTTTTCAAAGAAGCTCTTAATTTTTCATTATCATCACTAAGACTAATGATAGTAGAAGATAATCTATCAAGATCATCTCTAGCATGAAACAAGTCAGCCTCTAAATAGAGGGTTTTAGTATGAAAAGAATCACGTTCTAAAGCAGTGCTAGCTACCTCATTACTTTGCAAGATAGGTCTAGAGGATAGATCATTTAGTTGAGAAAGCAACTTAGCATTTTTTGATTTAAGCAATTGAATTTCTCTTTGATAAGCACAAGTTTCTTGTCTCCTAGCTTCATCAATAAGGTTAAGTTCTACATTTTCAGTTTTAAGAACATCAATCTCATCTTGGCATTTTTTGGTCTCTTACTTAAGAGTAGCAATGGTCTTAAGGTAGACATCATTCTCAACTTCAACTCCATTTTATTCGAGCTCAAGATCAAGAAATTGCCCTTGCAAAGAATTAATACTATCAAGATGTAGATTTTCATTTTGATCTAGAATCTCAATCTTTAAAAATCATTTATAATCTTTCCTAACCTTTTTTTTAGCTTTATATTTAGTAAAAGATGACCGACTAGCATTAAGCATATCAATAAGAGTTTCTTTAGACAACTCATGAAAACTATCTTCACTTACCTCACTTACCTTACATACATCATCACTTGTAGAGGCCATGAGAGTAAGATAGCATTCTCCATCTTCGGATCTAGAAGAACTTGAGGAAGACTCCTCCCAAGATGCATGAGATGCATCCTTGCTTCTTCTTTCTTTCTTATCCTTCCTCTTGTATTTTCCTTCCTTCTTATACTCCTTGTCCTTCTTGTGGTTGTTCTTGTGGTGGCTCTTCTTGGCCTTGGGGTAGTCACTCTTGTAATGGCCTTTTTGGCCACATTCATAGCACCTAGGAGTAGATGAAGAAAACTTCCCTTTGAAGTGATTTCCCTTGGAGTAGTTAGCTTCATGCTCATTTGGGCCTTCATCTTCACTTGAGGAAGGAGTAGGGGACCGGAGTGCAAGTTGTTGCTGAACCATCTCTTCAATTTGAGCTTTGAAGACGGTGTCCTTGATCTTCTTGGACTCCTTCTCTTCTCTCTTTTCTTCTTCTTCTTTCTTGTCAAGCCTTGGCTCATGAGCTTGGAGGTTGCCAACCAGCTCCTCGGTTGCCAAGTCACTAAGCTTGTACACTTCTCCAATGAAGGTCACATTGGGCTCCCATCTCTTTGGAAGAGATCTCAAGATCTTTGAGTTGATTGTACCTTTGTTCATCACATGACCAAGAGCTTCCAATCCATTGATGATGCATTAAGCCTTGTGTACATGTTTGCCACTCTTTCATTCTTGCCCATCTTGAAGTTCTCAAGGAGACCACCAAGCATGTAGATCTTTGCCTCCTTCACTTGCTCAGTTCTCTCATAGGTGACACATAGCTTATTCTAAATCTCATGTGTGGTGTCCCATGAGGAGATCTGATTAAACTCAGATGGAGTGAGGGTTGCATAGATGATGCTTATGACCTTGGCATTGAATTGAGCTTGCTTCATTTGGGCTTCCGTCCATATAGAGATTTCCCCCTTTGGATCTTCATACTTTAGGTGCACCACCTTCCACATCTCATAGCTTACTCCTTGGAGGTAGAACTGCATCCTTCTCTTCCAATTGAGGAAGTTGGTGTCGTCGAAGACCAGAGGTTGCATGGAGAAGCTTCCCTCCAAGTTGAGAGATCCAAGTGTTGAATCACCCATCTTCTCCTACTTTTGGAAGTAGCTTGGAAAAGACCTGCTTTGATACCACTTGTTGGATCAAGGGCTCTAGGGGGTGAATAGAGCTTCACAATTCTCACAAAATGAATTAGACCTTCAAATTATATTAAGTGCAAAATCTAAAGCATATAGACAATTTGAAGTCCTAACTAACAAGCATAGCAAGGATGAGAGACAATGATAGCATACACTTGGACAAAGTGGTTTAGAGTGGTTCCATGTCCTAACTAGGAGCAAGTCAATCCACTACCTAGAGGTGTTTAGTCTCTAGGACTTTGCAATCTTGGTACTCTTATATTCATTCATAAGACTACAAGACAAAACCACATTCATCCAAGGACTTAATACATCAAGCAAGGATCTTCAACCTACCGAAGGAACTTCCCCAGTTGAGCAAAGGCGTCTTTAGCCTTCAACAAGGACTTACCCACTCCATCTTCAAGACTTTGGCCTTCAAGGAATTACTTATCCTTATTGAACGTTTGCCTTGCCTATCTCCTTCACTCAAAGATCTTGATCACCATACTTTCTTCAACCTTAAAGAACAACAACTCCTTCTCCTTCACTTGGAGAAGATCTTCAAGCCTTTTCTTCAATGAGGAAAGGGGGCGGGAAGATGGAGGCGGAGAGCTTTACATGGATACAAGGGACAGCTCTCTTATAATGGATCCTAATTCACTCATATTCACAGATTTGAATTGAAAGTAGAGAGAGAAAGGGGCTCAAAGGGGTGCAACACTCTCAACAAGGCTAGGACCAAGCTATGCAATGGAAGAGCAAACTTGGGATGAAGCCCAAGGGGTCCTATTTATATTTGGGGTACCCCTTTGATAGTGGGAACACTTAGGGATGAAAAATAGCCATTTTACAACTTGCTATAGATCTATTTTGGGTCCCAACACATCTCCAATGGTTGGAATTGCTTTTTCTGTGTTTCCAGTACAGTCCAATCAGTCGAGTTTTCATAAAGGTAACTCAAGCGATCCACTATCTAACAAAGCTGATTTTTGAACTGTCGATCGAGTTTGTCTAAGGAAACTCAACCGATTGACCAAAATCATTTTTGGACCGAATGGTCGATCGGTCGAGTTCTGTGAAGTGTAAACTCGATCGAATCATCCAGATTCCAAAATCCTCACATATGGGTCGAGTTGGCAACTCGACCGTTAGAGTGCCTGTGACAAATTTTAAGGAATTCGATTTGGATGATCAAACTGTGGATTTTTGTGTCCCAATCACTTTTCTCATCTTAGTTACAATACATAACATGTATACAAGTGATTACAAAAATTGTTCTAGGTCATTTGGGGTTATTTCCCAAATTGGTCACTTGCATGTCTTTTTGCTTGAGCTTGATGAGTTTGACACATTTAGAATTTGATTCTTTTCTTTTACCTAATGCCTGAAATCAATCTTAAATGGATACATTAGATACATATGAATGGAATGGTTGAGTCATTATCAAAATAAGGACAATGTGCAACACTTAGGTCAACACAAATATATATTCGAGTATTTACACAATTTTTTAATATCCCATGATAAAGAGTGTGAGAGTATTGCAAATTAGTCATATGTAACATGCATGAATTGCCAAACTACCCTTTACTTAAAGTGGATAACCAACCAACCAAGAACCTTGACCTCATGGTAGATAAGAAAACTCAATGATAATGCATCAAATTACTTAAATCAAGAGTCCTCACCTCACGATACAAAAATAGAAAAGTTATGTATATAAATTCAAACCCCTTGATATGCTATATATGACTAGCCAAATATTCACAACTTGCTTAAAATAGAGCACGAATATGGGAAAACATAACCCAAAATGATTCAAGTTTATAACAATATAACTTGGAATAGTCCCAATTCAATTGAGATTAAATGATAGGTGAAGAATGAAATATCACAAATATCATTACTTTCATATAAGAGGTTAAATAAGCATTAACATCAAGTGCTCCATCAATCCCATCGACTTGAAAGTAAATCACCATTTATGCATCCAGTTGTGCCTTAGTGTTGTTTAGGTGAGATTATCCATACTCTTATTTGTTCATATACATAATGTTGTTTAGATTGGTGCCTAATAGATATTTTTTGTATTTAGAATATCATGCATGCTAGTAGATAGATGACCTTCTAAACTAGAAAGCATGGTGCCTAATAGGACCCCATTTGCTTGGTTAGATCATGTGCTGACTGAGAAAGACAAAAAAGTGGCATTCGACTGAAATCAGAAGCATATATATATATATATATATATATATGGGGTTAAGAAGTGTATACCTGTCAGTACATGTAACTTATGTGTACCTACCATTAGAATGGCATATGTAGAACTCAGTAATCAAATTCGACCATACGGATTGGATTAACATTGGCTAAATTACATGAGTTTTAAATATCACAATCATATCCCATTTATTACATGAGATATAACAACATATCATTCAATGGTTCATGCACTTTTTGTAACTTACTATTGGTTAAAAAAGTACATTTTCGTTATTTGTATGATATAGGAATGTATGATGGAGGTGATTTTTAATACACATGTCATATGGGGGTAAGAAAGACATCTATAAGGTTAGATTTTTGTACAGAATTGTGCAATCATCATAAATAAAGATGGGTACATAAAAGATACATATAGTCAGGTACACAATTCTTTTAGCATATATATATATATATATATATATATATAATGGAGATATCTTTTATGAGGAAAGACGATATCCAATACCATGGTAAGGTTGAAGGTAGCAACAACAACAATGACTAAGCAAGCACCACAAACAACCAATAATACCGATGAGTAAGGAAACAACAATGGCAAAAAAGGAATCATCAGTAGTAGCAATGGTGTAACATACCAAAACATAAGTATGATCCTTAACTCTTTCTTCCTCCTATCTTTGTCTTTTAGAATTGGTTCTTATCCCTCTATTATTGACTTGGATGAAAAAAATGTACATTAGGTGGTTATGGGCCAAGTGTTTAAGTTCAGTGTTCAATCCAAGTGTCCTTAGTATAATTGGTTTGCTAAGACTTTTAATAAGGAGTTAGAATAAAATTCATAATTTAATATGTTTTAGCGTTAAGTAAGGATATGAAGTATGATTCTCAAATACTAAGATAAGAATAGTTTCATAGTTGGCTAACAAGTTGTGAAATAAATGACTAGGATTCATACAAAATGGAAAGTGGAGATAGAATTCGAAATTTCCCTTATTAGTTTCCTTTAGAGGTTTCTTTTCATATTATTTGGATGTTTAACAAAAGTTGGAAAACTAAGTGTCTAATACAAAAAGAAAATTAGAAATATATGGACCTAAAGATAATTTGTGTTGGAGGAATTCTAAAATTGAGGAAAGGTAATATCAGAATTACTTACCTCATGAGTGGATAATCACATTTTGACCATAGTTTCCAAGTACGGTAACTAAAAGAGGATAATTATAATATATGTTTAAGATATACTAATAAACTTCCATATATTAGTAGAACTACAAAACAACCTTAAAAGAGGAATCTGATGTATTTCTCTGATTCTAGACACATTGTTTAGCCTACCTATCTATCTTAATACTAGTCAGACATGGTTTTCTATCCCAATTAAACTAAAAAAAAGTATCCTTACTGGTCTGTGTTTGATTGATCAAGTTAACATGCATATATTTGCCTTTTGTTTCATTTTCCCTGGTCATGCGGTTTTAACCTAGCGCCTCTTCTCTTTCAAGCCACATACACAATCGTTAAAAAGACACATATCCTTCCCCTTCCCCAATTCTAGTCCTCCCTCTTTCTCTTCCTTTTGTTCCCAGTTACACCCCCTTCATGTATCCTCAAACTTGCACCAACCATGCCACAAGGCTTCTTTACCGCCACCATGCCCGGATGTGTCTGCCTCCTCGTCATCTCCTCACCACCATTGCCCAGGGATCCCTAGCCGCTTGTGGTCTTTTTTGCATCAGACGTTGATGAAGGATGGCCACCACCAGTCACTGCAGGCACCATGGATGGGGGATATTGTCACCACCCATTGTGGCCATCATTGGGCACTAGTCACCACACTACGACTAGAAAGGGACACCATTCAAACCAGTGGCCACCAAATCAATACTCTAGGGAGCCCTATCTACTACTGCAGATTCCCCTCATAGCCTGAAGAGATGCAGTTTTCATGTATAGGTGCAGTACACGGTGGAGGTTGTTGTGTTGAGCCGTTTCAATGGTGCTCCCTCCCTATTCATTGTTTGTTCGATCTCCATCACTAAGTTATGTCTAATCATCATACCCCTCTAAGTGTTCTTCTCCTTCCTCCCATCTCAAGTTTGTCATCACCTTGTAGACCATGAGAAACAACAGTGCATCAAGAATCCAGAAGTCCCTTTCTTCATTTGCTTCACAGTTCAAGAGGATAGAGTAGTAGATAGACATCCTACATAGATTAGAGTAGCGACAAAGACTCAACCATTTTACATAAATGAGCATAGATAGATCTAGGTTTTCTCCACCGCCAAAAAATTTAGAACCATTCAGCTTGATGCAGATCTCATCACCTCCATTTGTTTGGCTTCGTGTTATGGTAGCCATATTTATCTTGCAACTGTAGGTGCAGACTCCAACATTTGCAGCCGAATGGTGACATCTAAAACTCACCCTTGTTAGTGGCCAACCAGTTGTTACGAAGACAAGTGAATTAACAAAAATCATGTGAGACATCTTGTTCATGTATTATATATTTTCCTATCTAATTAATGATAATAATGATCTTCTAAACTTAACATAATAATATTGAATAGTTCATCTTGGTATATATGAATGTGACTACTTATCTAAAAGTTATATTACTGTTATAAACTTATCTAGTACTAATGTGGATTAATATGTGTGTGTATTGCAAAGTTGTTTAGGGACTCATAAATCTTAGTAATGATTAACAAGAAAACTTAACCTAACAATATCATTCTTTTCATGAGTTATAAGAACCCTATGTACCCATATATGTATATATATTTGATGATGATGAGGGATACATTGAAAGATCTAGAGGGGGGTCTGAAAACTACTAGAGGGGGGTGAATAGAGTTTTATAAAAAATTTAACAATTTTGAACTCAAACAACCACAATGAAAATATTGGACAAGGAGACACAGGGTTTAGAGTGGTTCCAACTATAGCAAATACTATAGCCGTCAGTCCACTACCCGGTTGCTTACCCAACCGGGATTTGAAAAGAAATTTATTTTATTACCTCGCAAGGACTTTACATAAAATACAATTTCTTTTCCCAAACCCTTCAAGCAGCCTTCACCTAGAAGTAATCGCCCAACCTTGAAGCAGCCTTCCCTTGAAGTAGGTGCACCAACTCCCGTTGCACCAGCCTTCTGAAGTAGCTTCCCGTGCGATAGCCTTCTTGAAGTAGCTTGAAGTCCCCTTCTCCACCTGAGAAGTCAACCCTCTCCAATCCGCAGCCTCCAACCCTAGGAGTAGCAAGGAGAGTACAAAGGATAAAAAGGAACAAGAAGGAAAATAGAAATTACAATACCATTGTAAGCACAAGGCTTGATTTTCCTATATCAAGCGTATAGATCTCCTAACCAATGTGTATGACAATGTGATTGTAGTGGATAGGAGATACTAGCCTATAGGACACGAAATGGGAGCAATAGGAATGAATGGCAAGTGTAGGAATTTGCTCTATTGCTCTAAAACAGATTGCAAGTGAGTATTCAAGCTCAAGTATAGCACAAGTATAGCTTAGGTGTGTTTTGGTGTCCTAAGGCATGTCCTATTTATAGGAGTGGCCTATGGATACTTAAGGACGTTCTAGACAACTTCTAGGGGCTTCTAAGTGCTTAACTAGCCGTTAGATATAAGTTAGGTGCATTAGTAACGGCTAGTTACTTTATTCTGCAGTTGCTGTCAGAGACCATCTCGGTCGACAAATTGTCGACCGAGATACCTGCTCGGTCGAAGTTTTGTCGACCGACAGGCTCTCTGGATCAACGTTCATTTGCAACTGCCAACTACTTTGTCAGCTGTGTCTAACGGCTACTTGGGTCATTCTCGGTCGAGAAGTTTGTCGACCGAGAGTGTCTCGGTCGAGGAGTGTGGTCGACCGAGATTGACCCTGTTTCAATCTTTCAATTAAGGCATTATGTGTGTGTATGAGTGTGCATATGTGAACTTATTTGAAAATGGATGACCTATCTAAGTGTGGTGATTAGCTAGGGAAGATCTAACGCTTGATTTACATGAAATCTAAGTACTTGTACATTATATGTTTGTACAAGTTTACAATTGATTACATTGCATGACATTTACAATCATTCAAGCGTATAGTTTCCCTAGAATCTTTGTCATCCACTTTATTCCTGCAACACTTAAGTAGCACGTTAGATCAACAAGAATGAAATGTTTGTCATCATCGAAACAAAGGGATTTTATCATAATGTCCAATTTATCCAACAATCTCCCCCTTTTTGAAGATGACAAACATTTCCTAAATATGAAATAAGGAAATATAAAGCATGTGAGTTTCATACCTGAAATTTACCTTTTGTAGCCATTCTTGTTTTTGCAAGTGAATGCTAGCCATCAAGATGAAACTCGTTTATATTTTTGATTTTATATTCTTTCTCCCCCTTTGTCATTTCAAAAAGATATCCAAGTTGGATATTTTATTTTTCTTCTCCCCCTTAATTTTATATTATGCTCCCCCTTAAATAGATATTCTATAAGGGTTTAATATCATTTTTGTCTAATTTATCCAAATTTTGTTTCTCAATCATTTGCAAAGGATGTTAAGCCTTGAAATGATATGAGATTCCCTTAAGCTTATGATAAATGTATATTTATTTCTCATTTATCAAGGGATGTTAAGCCCTAAATTAAATGAGAGTCCTTTAATCTTAGAGTACATAAAAAATTGTCTCCAACCAAATACAAGGGATGTTAAGCCCTGGTTTGTTTAGAGAGTTCCTTTAAGAGCAAGATATATCATTTTGATGAAATACAAATTACTTTTAAGAATCTGAAGGTCATAACAAACTCCAAATGATGTTAACAATGTTTTTGTAAGCTTCATAATCAAATAATCAAATTTGTTTTTATGAGCTCCCCCTTAATCTTATAATTTAAGCAATTTGAGGCTTTTAAGGTCACAAATGATTTTAAATTTTAATTTTGACTTTTATCAAAAGTATACTAAGATTAAGTTCAATAAATTGATGTCCAAATAAGCATTTTGTCAAAGCTTATTTTAGGTCGCCCTTGACTACGACCATAGTGCCCCTTAGTCAAATTACATTTTAACCAAGAGGCATAAATTTCAGATTTCTAATTAAGCATTCATATCAATTTTTGATGCATGTTTAAATGATACTAAACATGAAAACACAATGAATATTTCAAATTTTTGAAGATACCAATTGAAAACATTGTAATCTTTGCAAGCATTTCTAAGAGATATATCACCAATAAATTCTTTTGCTTGCCTATGTAACAATAGAATCATGTAATGATAGAACAGAAATTTTCTTTAAACTAAGAATAATTTTGGTTTTTGACCAAATTCATTTCTCATAATCTTTCAAGGATGATTTCCATAATTGATACTTTATTATACAGTCATTAACCGCAAATAGACAACAATTTTAGAACAATTTCAAAAGAATTCAACAATTTTACAGCATTCTGACAAACAGTGACATGCTCGGTCGACAGCTTCTCGACCGAGGTTCACTCGGTCGACAATACCTCGACCGACCAAGTTTCTGAAAAGTGTTCAGAAATCGATTTCAAGCAAAAATAAATTATACAAATTAGAGCTCAATTGTGTTGAGATAAGACATAATGATATCAAGAATCAGTTTAGGTCAAATCTCAACTATTTATTTTTAAGCTACTAAGTTTTAGGAATCCAAGCTAACTCATCTTTCTTTTTCTTAAATGGGCATGAAAATGAATAATGTCCAAGACGCATGCAATAATGACAGCTGATAGAGTCAACTTCATTTCTAGAAGTTGTGTTTCTAGGTACAAACATAATCTTAGTCTTGGATGCTTGGATTCTTTTGGGTTTGTTTCTCCTTGGATCGTATCCTAATCCTCTTCTTCCATTATAACTAGAGGAAATTTTCAGAATATTTTCAAGTATGTCATTTCCTCTTAACTCATTTCTTTGTAACTTAGCAATATCTTTCTTTGCCTGTTCTAAATTTGATACTAGAGAGTTTCTTTCTTTGACAACCTCATCATAATCTAAATGTGAACATAGAATAGGTTGTTTCTGAAGATCACTCACTTGAGTTTGCAAGTTTAATTTTTCTAAGGAAAGAAGATTGCAATTGGCTTCTACCGATTTTAACTTAAGGGCATAATCTTCATTTTCCTTTTTGAGATTTTCATTTTCGGATACAAGAGCAAGAAGTTTAGCATTTAAATCTTTATTTGCTTTCTTAAGTTTCTTCTTGCACTCATTATATTTCTCATGAGTATCTTGAAGACTAGCAATTAGATCTTCTTTTGGTAGATCATAAAGACTTACCTCTTCTTCGTCTTCATTTGTTGTAGCAATGAGGCATTCTACTTCTCCATCATCGCTATCATCCCATGCAGCTCGATATGCTCTTTCTTTCTTTTGTGAGATGATTTCTTCCCTTTCTTGAGTGTTGGACAATCACTTTTCATATGTCCTTTCTTACTACATTCGAAGCACCTGGAAGAAGAAACACTAGAAGTTTTATTAGTCTTAAAACTTTTATATTGCTTACCATTTACAACGAGAGTTTCTTCTTCACTGTCATCTTCACTTGTGTCATGATTGTCTCTAGTTGAAGCTTTGAATGCAATATCCTTATTTTTCCCAAGTTGACGTTCATGTTCTCTTCTTTCTTCCTCTTCTAGATCTGCCTCATGAGCTTCTAAATTGCCAATGAGTTGCTCCATTTTGAGTCGAGTGAGGTCATTTGCTTCTGCAATGGCTGTCACCTTTGGCTTGTATTTTGGAAGAAGTGACCGAAGAATTTTTGATACCTGATCTTCCTCAGGAATAGGTTTTCCTAGGGCACTTAAACCATTAACAATAGTAGAGAATTTTGAAAACATTTCACTAATAGACTCATTAGGATCCATACGAAAATGTTCAAATTTCGTTTTAAGCATGCTAACTTTGGAATTTCTGACTTGGGCTGTACCCTCATAAGTTATAGATAGTTTATGCCAAATATCATAAGTTGTATCACAATTAGATATTCTATTAAATTCTCCTACTGAAATAGAACAATATAAAATGCTTACAGCTTTTGCATTCATTTGGGCCTGCTTTACCGTGTTTGCATCCCATTCCGCAAAGTCATTTTGAGGGAATTCATAAGGATTAGATACCATTCTCCATAGATCCCAGTTGACGCCTTGGAAGTAGAACTGGATCCTTCTCTTCCAGTATTGGTAGTTTGTTCCATCGAATGCCGGTGGCCTAGCAACAAGAGTCCCTTCAATGTTGAGGTTGTTGAGCATTCCATCACCCATTTCTTCAAGACCTTGTCAGGGTTCCTTGAAGCCTCGCTCTGATACCATTTGAAAACTACTAGAGGGGGGGTGAATAGAGTTTTATAAAAAATTTAACAATTTTGAACTCAAACAACCACAATGAAAATATTGGACAAGGAGACACAGGGTTTAGAGTGGTTCCAACTATAGCAAATACTATAGTCGTCAGTCCACTACCCGGTTGCTTACCCAACTGGGATTTGAAAAGAAATTTATTTTATTACCTCGCAAGGACTTTACATAAAATACAATTTCTTTTCCCAAACCCTTCAAGCAGCCTTCACCTAGAAGTAATCGCCCAACCTTGAAGCAGCCTTACCTTGAAGTAGGTGCACCAACTCCCGTTGCACCAGCCTTCTGAAGTAGCTTCCCGTGCGATAGCCTTCTTGAAGTAGCTTGAAGTCCCCTTCTCCACCTGAGAAGTCAACCCTCTCCAATCCACAGCCTCCAACCCTAGGAGTAGCAAGGAGAGTACAAAGGATAAAAAGGAACAAGAAGGAAAATAGAAATTACAATACCGTTGTAAGCACAAGGCTTGATTTTCCTATATCAAGCGTATAGATCTCCTAACCAATGTGTATGACAATGTGATTGTAGTGGATAGGAGATACTAGCCTATAGGACACGAAATGGGAGCAATAGGAATGAATGGCAAGTGTAGGAATTTGCTCTATTGCTCTAAAACAGATTGCAAGTGAGTATTCAAGCTCAAGTATAGCACAAGTATAGCTTAGGTGTGTTTTGGTGTCCTAAGGCATGTCCTATTTATAGGAGTGGCCTATGGATACTTAAGGACGTTCTAGACAACTTCTAGGGGCTTCTAAGTGCTTAACTAGCCATTAGATATAAGTTAGGTGCATTAGTAACGGCTAGTTACTTTATTCTGCAGTTGCTGTCAGAGACCATCTCGGTCGACAAATTGTCGACCGAGATACCTGCTCGGTCGAAGTTTTGTCGACCGACAGGCTCTCTGGATCAACGTTCATTTGCAACTGCCAACTACTTTGTCAGCTGTGTCTAACGGCTACTTGGGTCATTCTCGGTCGAGAAGTTTGTCGACCGAGAGTGTCTCGGTCGAGGAGTGTGGTCGACCGAGATTGACCCTGTTTCAATCTTTCAATTAAGGCATTATGTGTGTGTATGAGTGTGCATATGTGAACTTATTTGAAAATGGATGACCTATCTAAGTGTGGTGATTAGCTAGGGAAGATCTAACGCTTGATTTACATGAAATCTAAGTACTTGTACATTATATGTTTGTACAAGTTTACAATTGATTACATTGCATGACATTTACAATCATTCAAGCGTATAGTTTCCCTAGAATCTTTGTCATCCACTTTATTCCTGCAACACTCAAGTAGCACGTTAGATCAACAAGAATGAAATGTTTGTCATCATCGAAACAAAGGGATTTTATCATAATGTCCAATTTATCCAACAGGGTCAATATATACTTACAATAATTTTAATGAAATTTAAAATGCAACGGAAATAAAAGAGTCAACCAAAAGAGAGAGACATGATTTAGAGATAGTTTTGTCTATGATATCAGTCCACTACCTAGTTGTTGCCAACTAGGATTTGCAACAAACAATTTTATTAATTTATCAGTGAGGAAAAATTACAAAATAGTTGTTTCAACTAAACCCTCTTCTTTACCGGCCATGGAAGAGTGCCAACCAAACCTCTTCTTTTGTGAACTCCCAAAGCACCACCGGACTAGGAAGAGAACTGGATGCCACCTCTTCTTTTGCGGACTCCCAAAGCACCACTAAACTAGGAAGAGAACCAGATGCTACCTCTTCTTTAAGGGCCAAAGGAATAACAACATATATTGTGGGATCCTAGACAACCTTCTCCACTAGAAGTAGTCCAACCGCAATCATAAATAATAGAAATAAGATGGGAGAGAAGATGACACAAAGTAAGCTCCACAATATCCTTATGAATCAAACTTGTGGACCAAACCACAAAGGATGTATCAAGTTTTGAGTGGTGGTAGGTTAAGCTAAGGCAAGGACACAAAATAATTGTTGTGAATGATTTGTAAGTGGGATACTACATCACTTATTTCTCAACATGTAATGTATGCAAGTATAAAAGTGTATGTTGGAATGTCCCTAGACCACTAATATTTATAGGAATGGAGTACAAGTGGCTAGGACATTTTTTGGGATAGTCTAGAGGATTCTAAGGGGTCAATTAGGTGTTTGATTGAGATTAACTTTGGTGTAATGGCTAGTTTTATTGTAATAAATTTATGTTCATGAAAGTTCTTCGTTCGACAATTTTCTCAATCAGATGTGTCTCGATCAACTAATTTCTCAACTGAGCCTGTGAAAAATACACAAAATTTCCAACGGCTATATGTCAATCTGACTTCTTGGTCAACATGTCACAATGACTCTTTCTCGGTCGACACAACTTTCAACTGAACTTATTTTGGTCCACAAAGAGTTCGACCAATATTGACTCAAAACATAATGTAAAATTTTGGTTGCATGAGTCCTTAACTAATTAGTGTCTCGGTCGACAATATTCTTGACCGATCAACTATAAAAGATGGGTAAACTTTGGAAAAATGTATCGAAAGATTTTTCTAGTGTGTCCTAATTATCCAAGATACTAGGTATTGAAATATGAAAAGTTTTGGCATAGGTGGGGTTGGTCAATAGCTTGATTTTACATGATTTCTAAAAACTTTTACATTTGGCATACAAATAAGCACATATGAACAATTATTCAAATAATTGATGTTTCAATCTTGAGTTTGACAAGAGGTTCCTAAAACATTAGATTAGCATGTGAAATCTACAAGTAAGAAAATGTTTATCATCATCAAAAGAGAATACAAGATAATGTCCAATTTAGTCAACAATCTCCCCCTTTTCAAAGATGGTAAACACTCAAATTATAAGAAAAAACTCAAAAAGAAATAGTCATACCTTATGAAGTTTTCCTTGAGTATCTTAAAAATGTATGCATATTTACATTTGAGAGGTATGGAACATATCATCCATCTCTAAAAGTAAAGTGCAAAAATTAATGTATGTCAGAGTGTCTCTTAAAGTAAAAACATGAAATCTCAATCGACAAGCTCAAGGAAGTAAGTTTTTCTTAAAAAATACTTCTCTCCCTTTATCATCTCAAAAGGTACATTATGACGAGAAGATGACTCCCCCTGAGTGAGATACTCCCCCTTAATATGATTGGCATAAAACAAATGTCAAATTTAGTCATATGATCCAGGAACATTCAAGGTTGTCTAATTGCCAATGAAAGGAATGTTAAGTCCTTCATGACAAAAAGATCCCATAAAGTACAAATATCCAAAAGATACTCTAAACCAATGGTTAGGAATGTTAAGTCTTCCATGATGTAGAGATGCCACAAAGCACCCAAAAAATCTCAAAAATTAGACGTCACACGATGTATTTCGATAGATGTCCAAAACTTTAAACTGCATGATAAATCATTCATACCAGATAACATCATTTTGAAAATACATCAAAATAAACTTCTTGAAGAGAAACAGTATATGATTTGTCGCGCATAACTCAAAATTGTTCCAAAGGAAGAGTTTTTGTAAAAATATCAGCCAATTGATTTTCAATATCAACATGGTGAAGACAAATGTTATTTTTCTCTATGTGATCGCGGACAAAATGATGTCAAATTTCAATGTATTTTGCTCGACTATGTAAAATAGGATTATGTGCTAAATTTGTAACACTAGTATTATCATAAAAAATTGGAGCTGATGATAGATAAATACCATAATCGTTTAGCACTTGTTACATCCATAATACTTGTGCACAACAAGAGTCAGGTGCCATGTATTCGGCCTCAGTGGTGGATAAAACAATTGTATTTTGTTTCTTACAAAGCCAAGAGACAAGTGGTTTTCTGAGAAAGAAACAACCACGACTAGTACCTTTGTGATCAAGATGACGACCAGCATAATCAGTGTTAGTATAGGCTTTAAGTTTGAAAGGTTGATCATCTGGATACCAGATACCATAGTCAATTGTACCAACTAGATATCTCAAAATTATTTTAACAACAACTAGGTGAGAGTTCATAGGATTGGATTGAAAACGAACACATAAACCAACATAAAAAATGATATCAGGTCTAGAAGCGGTTAGATATAACAAGCTACCAATCATACTTTTTGTGGAGTGTGAGGAGCAAAACAAATTGTGTCTGTATCCCTCAGATGAGAAAAATTCTTCAAAAACATGATTTTTGAATTCTCCTCCGTGATCACTCCTAATGGTGCAAGTTTTATTTTGAAGTTGATTTTCAATTTTTGAGCAAAATTTAATAAATAGTTAAATAATATCATCTTTTCCAGAATGAAAATGTACCCAAACAAATCTATTGTAGTCATCAACAATAACAAAACAATACTTCTTTCCACCTATAGCTTGTGTTCTCATAGGTCCAAATAATTCTGTATGTATGAGTTCACGAGGTCTAGAAGTACTAAGTATTTGTTTTTTCTTAAAAGAATTTTTAACTTGTTTTCCTAAGGTACAAGGTTCACAATTTTCAAGATTTTCAAGAGAGTTTTTAGGCAAACCAAGAACTAGATCATGTTTAATTAATTTTCTAATAACATGAGTGCTAGAAAGTTCTAATATACTATGCCATAAATTTTGATCATCATTTGCAATAAGACATTTTCCAACATTTGATTTCAAAGTATGCCTAATAATGTAAAGATTTCCTATTATTTTTCCTTCATATAATACATTATTTGTGTCTTCTTCAAGTAGTTTGCGACAAGTTCTATTAAAGAACACATCATAGCCACTATCACACAATTGACTAATACTTAGCAAGTTATGGTGAAATCCATCTACTAATAATACATTTTTAATTGTGAGATTAGTTCCAATATTACCTATTCAAATGATGGTTCCTTTCTTGTTGTCTCCAAATGTGACTGGTCATCCCTTTTTCTTTTTGAGTGATTTGGAAGCATGTTTGTTTCGAGTCATGTGTTTGGAGCATCCACTATCAACCACCCAATCCTGCAACAGAAGGTTTTTGGTACCCAAGTAGAGTTCATGATGCTTATTGAATAGAGTAAATATGCATATTACTTGTATTTATTGATCCAAATAAAGTTCTATAGAAAATTTTCAAATGAATATGAAAGATATGTAAATGAATATCAAATTAGTGTTGAGATAAGAGATAAATATTTATTAAATTCAGAATAGGTCAAATCTCAACATGTTCCTTTAATTGAGTTGAGTTTTTAGGGACCCAAACCATGTCAATTGCTCCTTTATTTCTATATTCACATGAAAAGGAGTAGTGATCAAAGTGTTGGCAATAATAACATGAGTTACAAGATATTTCATTTCTCTTTTCCACAACACTATTTGTAGGCACATACATAGTTCTAGTCTTTGATGGATAAGTATTTTTGGTTCTAGGCATATGGGAGGCTTGATTATTGGCACATATCATAAATGTCTTCTTCCTATTTGTTTAGAAGTATTAACTAAGATGTTATCAAGATTTTTGTTCCCTTGCATTAATATAGAAACGTGTTATTGCAAATCAACACTTTTAGCTATCTCCTTGTTTAGATCTAAGTTCAAAAAAGTAAGATTTGAAAGTAAAGCATCTTTTTCCTTTACCAAAGCATCATAATATACATGATTGCACATAATAGGTTGAGCTTGGTAATCGTTTAGTTTAGCAAGCAAGTCAACCTTTTCTTGAGAGAGAAGACTATTGTTATTATCAAGAGCAAGCATTTTAGTCTTATAACTCTTAATAGATTCTTTTAAAGAATTATTCAAATACTTTAGTGTATCATTATCATAACTAAGATTATTGATATTATCCAGATTAATATAGAGTTCATCAATAATTTTGGAAATTTTCTTTTTTTGTTTCTTGCAATCAATATATTTAGCATGAATTTCTTCAAGACTATTGATTGATTCTTCCTTTAATAATTCAAAAATATCTACCTCATTAGTTTCTTCTTCATCTTCTTTTTCCATGAAGCATTCTATCTCTTCTTCTTCACTGCTCCCATTTTCATCACTTGATTAATTCCAAGTAGCCTTGTATGATTTTTCTCCCTTGTCTTTCTTCTTGGATGAGGGCTTCTTCTTCTTATGTTTTGGGCACTCAATTTTTAAGTGGCCCTTCTTTCCATACTTGAAATACCTAGAAGAATACATTTATATTTCTTATCATTTACGATTAAAGCATATTCCTCAGTGTCACTGCTTGTGTCACTGCCTTCCTGAGTATCATTTCTTGATGATGCCTTGGAGGCAGATTTAAGTGTGATGTCTTTCTTCTTTCACTTTTGTTGTTCAGCCTTGATCTTTTCTTCTTCTTCTAGAGTAACTTCATGTGTTTCTCTATTTCCAATGAGTTGCTCCATCTTAAATGTTGTAAGATCGTTGGCTTCTTCAATATCTATGACCTTGAATTTGTATCTTACAAGAAAATGATCTAAGTATCTTGGATACTTGATCTTCTTCACTTATATTCTTTCCAAGATGCTCATAATATTTATAATGTTAGAAAATCTAGCATACATAACTGTGATACTTCTGTTAAGTTACATATAGAATAACTCAAATTTATGTTTTAACATGCCAATCTTAGTGTTCTTCACTTGTGTAGTACCTTCATGAGTTATTGATAGTTTCTTCCATATTTTGTGAGCAGTATCACAAGTGGATATACAATTAAATTCACTTGGGGATAAAGAATAGTAAAGTATGCTTACATCCTTTGCATCTAATGTTGCTTGTTTAATCATTTTTGTATCCCATAGTTCCAGTTTGGTAGTTGGAAGTTTATATACTCAAGTGATAATCTTCAAAGATCAAAACTTAATCCTTGGAAATAGAATTGTATCCTCCTCTTCCAGTAGGTATAGTTGGTCCCATCAAATACTGGTGGTCCGTTCATGTGTGTGCCTTCCATGTTGAGGTTGCTAAGTATGCCTTCCCCCATTCTTGAAGACATGTGATGGCTCCTTGAAGACATGCTCTGATACCAAATGAAAGATCTAGAGGGGGTGAATAAATCATTATAATAATTATAATGAAATTTAAAGTGCAATGGAAATAAAAGAGGCAACCAGAAGAGAAAGATAGAGAGAGGATTTAGAGTGGTTCCATCTATGATGTCAGTCCACTACCCAGTTATTTCCAACTAGAATTTGCAACAAAATTTTTATTAATTTACCTGTGAGGACAAATTACAAAATAGTTGTTACAACTAAACCCTCTTCTTTACCAGCCACGAAAGAGCACCGACCAAACCTTTTCTTTTGTGGACTCCCAAAGCACCGCCATACTAGGAAGAGAATTGGATTCCACCTCTTCTTTTATGGGCTCCTAGAGCACCTATGGACTAGGAAGAAAACCCTAGACAACCTTCCCCACTAGAAGTATCCCAACCACAATTACAAATAATAGAAATGAGATGGGAGAAAAGAGTACACCAAGTAAACTCCACAATGTCCTTATGAATCAAGCTTATAGACCAAATCACAAAGGATGTATCAAGTTTGAGTGGTGGTAGGCTAAGCTAAGGCAAGGACACAAAAGGATTGATGTGAATTATTTGCAAGTGGGATGATACAATGCTATTGCTCAAGATGTAATGTATGCAAGTATGCAAGTGTGTGTTGGGATGACCCTAGACCACTACTATTTATAGGAGTACAAGTGGCTAGGATATCTTTGGGGAGATTCTATAGGGTTATAAGGGGTCAACTAGATGTTTGAACAAGATAATTTATGTGCAACGAATAGTTTGATTGTAATTAATTTCTATTCTAAAAAGTTCTTCGGCCAACACTTTTCTCAACTAGATGTGTCTCGATCGACTAGTTTCTTGACAGAGCCTATGTTGAATGCGTAAAAGCTCCAACGGCTATATGTCGGTCTGACTTCTTGGTCAAGTTGTCATAATGTCTCTTTCTCAGTTGATAAATTTTTTAACTGAACTTGTTTTAGTCCACAAAGAGTTCGACCGAGATTGACTCAGTACATAATGTAAAATTTTGGTTTCTTGAGTCCTCGACCGAGCAATGTTTCGGTCAACAATATTCTCGACCAACCAGCTGTACAAGATGGGTAAATTTTGCAAAAACTTATCTAAAGATTTTTCTAGTGCAACCTACCTATCCAAGACACTTGGTATTGACATATGAAAGGTTTCAGGATTGGTGGGGTTGGTCCATATCTTGATTTTACATGAGTTCTAAAAGCTTGTACATTTGACATATAAATAATCACATATGAAAATTTATTCAAATAATTGATGTTCAAATCTTGAGTTTTACAAGAGGTTCCTGAAACACTAGAGTAGCATGTTAAATACACAAGTAAGAAATGTTTGTCATCGTCAAAAGAGAAGATAAGATAATTTCCAATTTAGTCAACATACATATGGGATGTAAAATACATCTAGCTAGGTTGATCTATGTAGAATGGAATTGAACATGAGGAAACCCATATTATTGAGAAAGTAGAAATAGTTCTAAATATATATGGCTTGTTAATATAAACTATACTAGAATCATCCATATAATGGCTACTTGTATTTAGGGTATTTTGAAGAAGTTGACAATATAGGGTATACACACTAATATACATGCTAAACATGTTATTCTGAATACTATGGAATCAAATGATTGTAGAGAGAGAATAACATTTAAGACCTAAATTGGAGGAATTCTTATTATTATTAACACATGTATGTAATCTATAAATGATTAAACTTATGGGATTAAAGACGGATCTTGAAACTTAAATAGTCATTTATAATAAATTTACTCGTTAAGGCTAAAATCTCCAAAATGTCATTAAGTGAATAGAATAAGAGTAGAAATAATATATTTAACTATAGTAAGAACGGATACACATGTTCACTTATTTTGAGTAACATACCTGATGTGGTTCTAGGACAAAAACCTAAGTTGGGGGACCAAGATATACCAATAGAGATAATCTTTAGCTTGAAGATCAGGTATTGTGCATCCTTCTGGTTATTTTGGGCATTAATAACATTATTGCCAAATTGTTTCTCATATGAGGCATCTCTTGGTTAATCCTTGTACATTATTGAATTTGTTTTATAATCCTATTTCCTTGGTATTATTTCCTATTTTTATATTGAATCCATGAAATCTTATGACTGAGGGTCCTTTGACATATTTGTATTCAATACTTTGATTATCCTATTTAGTTGGACTACATTGATGTTGACCAAACTTATTATTGCCTTTACATTTTGCGTATGTATGGTGGACAAGCTTATTTAGAGTAGCAGCACATATGTACTATCATAATAAATGGGTGTTCCTTTCCACCCCGAGTGTGGCCTTCAAATCGTACTATATATATTGGGCATGCCTTTCCACCCAGAGTGTGCCTTTCCACCCAATAGGCTTGAGATTTTATGGGTCTAGTCCCTACCTAAATAATATTAGTCTAATCAATTTACATGCAATAATTATGATTGTTGATAATGTTGTATTGTAAATATTTGGCAACAACTAATCACATCCTTATTGAAATATACCTCATCTACTGAACATGTTAATTCTTTTAGAAATTCACTCCTTGATCATCCCTTATTTGAAATCTCATAAATAGATCTATTGTTGCCCTAAGTAATGACTAGATTGGTGTTCTACACATACTTAGTTTTTACTGACATTCTTTCCTTTGTTTGTTTCCTCTTCTGGGTGTCTCCTTCAACCCACCCAGGAGATGAGTTATTGTGGACTAGAACCAGAAGCTTAGTTTTCGAGGATAGCTTGGGATTTCTAGGCTATCCACTACAACTGGTCCTTATAGAATAGCTTTCTTTTTTACATTTAACCTTATGTATGCCAACTCAATGTGTGAGGAAAAATTTAAATATATATTTTTGTAATAATGGTAATAGTTGAGATTTCTTCCACTATTACCTAACTATTCTCTTTTGTATATTATATTATTTTAGCAATGAGAATTTACCACCTTCCTCCATACTTTTGGTATGTTTTGATTGAGTGGGTTTATTCCTAAAATTGAGTAAGGGATTCCCTCTCGGGTCCCACTCCTTACAAGATGGTATTGGAGCATGAGTAGTCGGTAAATATGACTATTTCAAGTTATCCTAATATGTTCCTTAATGAATGCATATTCATCGTAGTTCAATCATCTCGTTTAGCCCAGTTTTGGTTGCATTCATGCATTAATTGGCTTTATCTTTTAATATGTGCATTTATTTGGCTTATTTGCTTTAATGAACTTGTATTGGCTTTATCTTCTTATATGTAACTTATTTTGGCTTAAGTGATGTTACTCCTATTTTTATTGATTCTTTGCACCCTTGTGCAGGTCGTTTTGAGCTTTGGGCCCTATATCCATCTTGGCCCTTGGATTAGGCTTGGTCAATGCTGGTCAACGGGCCCCTTTATTTCTTTAGCGGCTAATGTACGAGCATCTACCCTAATCACCCGAGGATCCCCTGCTTAGCCGCAACCATGACCCAAAGCAGATCGCGGCTTCCTCTCCACCAACTGGTCGTGGCCCAACCTCGATCTTCACCTTCCACAACAGCATCGCGACCGCGATCCTTGCCGCGACTGCGGCATACAAGAGTCATGACTGCGAACTTTGTCGCGACCCTCTCTCTCCCCCCCCATAAATCGCGACCTCATATGCTTAACGCCGCGACCGCGGCTTCTTCACACCTGCCCACGGTTATCAACATATCACGATCGATACTCTTCTCACCAAGGCCGCGATCTGCTACTTTCCAAATCGCGACCCGTGATCCTCAGAAGCCACCACCGCGGCAAAATGAAGCCATGACCTGCCTTATTCATGATCTCGACCACAAAGAATCATGACCTCCCTATTTAATTATCGTGACCAAAAATGCAGAATAGAAAAAGATAGCGACCTACTAGCAATTTCCCGCGACTACGGTCTGCGATAGAAAAGTCGCGACCTGCTGTTAGCATTCAAAAAGCCACGACTACAGCATCATTCAAAAGGTTGTGACCTGTTGCAGAATTACTAAGGTCACGAATCTAAGTCGGTGCCCAGCCTGCCTATAAATAGAACACGACTCCAGTCAGTCAAAGGGTCATCTCCATACATCATTAGGCTACAGGTCTGTCATGGGCCTAAAGAGACGATCTCCATAGCCAAGAACCTACCCCCGTGGTGGTTTTACGGCCTGTTCACCCAGATCTAGAGTGAAGACTCGGATCCGCAAGCCACTTCATCCAGATCTAGATCTGTTGCGTCTATGCCATTTCCACGCCGCCACGAGGTGCTCCTCCTGCTGCGAGCCAAGGACAACGAGAAGAAGAAGAAGGTGGAGAGAGAAGATTCGCCCCGTCTGTCATAGTGTACTTCTATCTTCTTCCAGATCTGCTCCGATGTTGTGTAGAAGACCGTTTCTCCATCGAGCTGTGATCATCTTCTTCACCATACTCATGGCGGAAACTTCTCTCTCTTATTATTCTTGTTTCTCTCACCATGAGAGAGTAGTTTACCTTCGCTGGGGTGCGAGGACTATCCTCACTTCCCATGCTTTCATATCCTTTTGTTAAACATCCTATGGCATGTATATAATCTTTCATTTCATTGTTAATCGTCGATGTGTGCTTGTGGATTGATCACCTGCTTGCATATATCTTGTTCATTTCCTATGTTGCGAGAACTTCAATGCGTAGGTTTTGAATGTCGATTAATGTGGTTGACTCCCAAACTAGAGATAGAATGGGATTCCTTGATGTC
The DNA here is from genome assembly GCA_963693085.1 of Alisma plantago-aquatica. Lineage (NCBI taxonomy): Eukaryota > Viridiplantae > Streptophyta > Magnoliopsida > Alismatales > Alismataceae > Alisma > Alisma plantago-aquatica. Next base: position 1,856,412,986 of record OY856409.1, read on the forward strand.
GTAAGTGTATGATCCATGTGGTGACGAGCCATCTAGCCCACGGTGACGCTTCTGTGTGCCTGACGCCTGTAGAGGGGGCCCACAACTTCGTTTGGATTTCTGTATCTTCGGAGCCGTAAGTATGTGATATGGATGGTGACGAGACATCTGATACCTAAGGTGATGCTTACGCGAACCTAACGCCCGTATGGGGGATTCTACAACAGCTCCATTTGAATGGTTATATCTTGCATGGATGTTTGATGTTTGGATGTGATTGCATGTGTAGTGGTGGTGAAACCCGGGACCATCCCAGCAATTTTCATCATTAATCTTTAATCAACCTTTAATCCTGCTCTTTTACTTTTCTCGCATTTAGTTTAATTAAACTCAATTCAATCAACCTTGTTCTAAATATTAGTCTTGATTCAACTAGATTTGACTAGAGAGAGATTCTTAAAAACGTTGTCCCTTGGGATTCGATCCTCAACTATACTGCGATAAGACCAGTCCGCTAGCGGGTGGTATTATTGCACGTTATTTTGGTTAAAAACTTAGGGATTTCAACCCTAAGTGAGTTTGTTAGTGCGATAATAATAAGCCCCATCAAATTCTGGCACCGTTGCCGGGGACAACAGAATCATCTAGTTAAATCTAGTTCTTTTGAGGCTAATTTAGGTTTTTCTTTTACTTTTGATACTATCGATCATATATACTTGAATTTGGTTCTACTCCGTCCATCTTACCAGCAAAAGATCTTTCCATCCTAGGTACCCACAAAGTCTAGTGTATGTGTCGCTCGGACAGTCCCGGACTCTCTGCTAGCTTTGACCCTGAGATAGACAGAACCTTTCGCCGTCAGTACAAAGAGAACCAGGAAAGAATGGCTCAAGAGGAGGAAATTGCTCAAAGGGTAGCTCAAGCCCTTAACGCACAAAGAGATAGACTTATGTAAGAAGCCTGAGCTGCAGTCCAAGAAGAAATCCAAGCAGCCCAAGCAGCAGCTCAACAAGTAGAGTTACAAAAGGACCTTAGGGAGTTCTCAATCCCTAAAGCTATTGACGTTCATCATCCAGTACAAGCTCCTCCCATCAACGCTCCCAACTTTGAGATTCGGGCACATTGGATCACTTTGCTTCAAAATAGCCCTTTCTATGGTAAGCAAGGAGAAGATAGTCAAGAACATATTTTGAGGTTCATAGACTTATGCACCATGACAAAGCAAAATGGAGTCACAGATGATGCCATCAGACTCCGCCTCTTCAAGTACTCTCTCACTAATAGAGCTATGAGTTGGTATAACTCCTTGCAATGTGAACCCATCACCACTTGGGAACAACTTCAAAATATTTTTCTGGATAAATTCTATCCTCCTTCTCTGACCTATGAAATTAGGGGCCGAATAACGCAATTCACTCAGGTCCCTGGAGAATCTCTTACTGAAGCATGGAAAAGATACAAAGAGCTTCTACGCAAGTGTCCACATCATGGCATTCCAAAGAATCAACTCATTGAAATCTTTTATAGAGGTGTGGATGATGATATCAAGAGGTTTTTGGATTCCTCATCTAGGGGAAACTTCATGTGTCAGAGTTATGATAGCGCATGGAAGGTGGTCACCCTTAGATCTGAAAACCAAGTCAACTGGGGTAGACCTATTGGAAAAGGAGTGTTGAAGGTATCTATGGCTGAAGAAACACCCGAGTACAAGTCTATCGCTGAATCTCTCAAACTCTTAGTTGCCAAGAAAAACCATCTAAAATCTTCTCTTACTGCTATTGGAAGAGGACGTTGGCCCCCTCGACAACAAGAGCAAGTTAAGTCAGCTTCACTCTTATGTGAAGCGTGCAAAGGAACTGATCATTCTACTCTAGCCTGTAACATTCTCTATGATGTTGTTTTGAGCAATACATGTGCCCAAGGAGATAATGGTCAAATGGAAAATCTGAATGATGTCAACACCATCCCTGGTCAAGGGTACTATAATCCGAATCAGAATAGGAACCATCTAGGTTTTCAATATGGAAACCCTTCTGGAGCGGAAAACTCGCGACAACTTGGTTCAAATACTCAACAACGAGGCCCTCTAGGATTTCAGTATAACCAACAACCAAATTTCAGGAATCAAGGAAACTTTAGAGGAAACTACCAGAATAGAAACCACAAAAATTATCAGAACAATTCCCAATTTCAGAACCCCAACCAAGTCCCCTATCAACAGCAACAACAAGGGCAACAAGTCGGTCTCATCCATCCTGATGACAAAATGTCAACTATTGAGAAGATGTTGCAGTCACAACAGACTATGATAGCTAACCAGAAAGCCCATCAAAAGGCTATTGAATCTCAACTAGCTCAACTTGCAGCTAGCATGAAGCCACCTGCTGGAACCTTTGCCAGACAACCAAAGAACAATCCTAAGCACCCAGAGCAATTGAAAGCTGTCACCACCAGGTCTGGAAAGGACTATTCTGACCCCCCATGTTAAGATACCAATAGCGGAAACAAATGATGATGACGTTGCGAATGTTCAAGACTATACAATACCTGAGTCTCAACCGAAGGAACAACCAACCGCTGATAAGACAGACAAAGCAAGATTGGAGGAACCATTGGCTACAGAGGTAGAAGACACACTTGAGTCGGATGTGCTAGTATACAAGCCTCGTCCTCCCTTCCCAGCTCATTTGAAGCAGACAAAGCTCGATACTCAATTCAACAAGTTTAAAGAAGCTATGAAGAAGCTTCATGTAGATATACCCTTTCTAGATGCGCTGGTCGAGATACCATCCTGGACGAAGTACTTAAAGTCTCTCCTCACAAGGAAGTACATAACTGAAGAATATGAGACAGTTAAGCTAGCATCAACCACTTTCGATATCATCCAGAGCAAGATGCCCAAGAAACAGAAAGATTCGGGATCCTTTGGGATTTCATGCCATATCGGTGACTCCTCATGTAAGAAGGGATTAGCCGATCTCGGTTCTAGCATCTCTATCATGCCACTTAGCCTTTGTAAAAGGTTAGGGTTTGCAGAAATTCTCCCAACTGGAATGACCATACAACTTGCAGATAACTCTATGACTCTTCCCTTAGGAATCATTGAAGATGTCCCTATCAAGGTTGGAAGAGACTCTTATGTCCCATGTGACTTTGTCATCATGGACATAAAGGAAGACGCCAGATACCCTCTCATCTTTGGTCGTCCATTCCTCGCCACTGCAAGAGCTTTGATTTATGTTGAAGAAGGGACCTTGCTGCTCAGACTAGGGAAAGAAACCCTCAAGTTCAAAGTTTTTGAAAGCATGCGAAGACCGAGCATGCAGGAAGATGTCTATTTGATTGATTGCATTGAGAAAATGTCTCTCCTCACACAAGAGGAATATGAGCAAGACGATCCTTTAGAAGTGGCTCTAACAAACCCATCTGCTGATAATTCCATCAGCGAACAAGTTAAGGATTGTATCCTTCACCTCGACCCTGTAGAAGAAGATCCTGAAGCTAAGTTCGAGGAACTCAAAGCTGTGAATGTATCTAAAAAGCCATGTGAGAAGCCAGAAGCCCCTGAAATGAAGCCCCTGCCCGAGGGACTTAAGTACGTGTTTCTGGATGATCTCAAGGTTTGTCCAGTTATTATAAATTATGATCTAATGACCGAACAAGAAGATAAACTCCTGAAAGAATTAAAGGAAAGAAAGAAAGCTATTGACTACAAGATGAGCGATCTCACCGGGGTCAGTCAAGTGCTTTGCATGCACAAAATCCCTATGGTGGAAGACCACAGGCCGACTATTGAGCATCAATGGAAGTTGAATCCTAATATGAAGGAAGTAGTATGCCGCAAAGTCATCAAGTTGCTTACTGTCAGAATCATCTATCTGATATCTGACTCACCTTGGGTGAGTCCTGTGCATGTTGTCCCAAAGAAAGGTGGAACTACTGTGATACAAAATGAACATAATGAACTCATCCCTACTTGAACAGTAACTGGGTGGAGGATGTGCATCGACTACAGGAAGTTGAACAAAGCCACACACAAGGATCATTTCCTGATGCCTTTCCTAGATCAAGTCTTAGAGCGATTAGCTCACCAAGAATACTTCTGCTATCTCGATGGTTACTCTGGATTCTATCAAATTCCTATACATCTAGATGACCAAGAGAAAACCACTTTTACTTGCCCCTTTGGAACATACGCCTTTAGAAGGATGCCATTCGGGCTCTGTAATGCGCCTGTGACCTTCCAACACTGCATGGCAGCCATATTTGTTGGTTTAACCGAAACCATTAGGGAAGTTTTTATGGATGATTTCTCTATATATGGGGATTCATACGACTCATGCCTGAAGAACCTCTCCCTGGTCTTCAAACGATGTGAAGAAGCACATCTTGTGCTGAATTGGGAGAAGTGTCACTTTATGGTAAAAGAAGGCGTTGTCCTTGGTCATAGGGTCAGTAATCGAGGAATTGAAGTGGACAAGGCCAAGATTGAAGTGATCTCCAAACTATCTATCCCTACCAATGTAAGAGGAGTCTGCGCATTCCTTGGTCACACAGGCTTCTACAGAAGGTTTATCAAGGATTTCTCCAAGATAACCAAGCCCATGACAAACTTGTTGCTGAAGGACGTTGATTTCTATTTTGATGAAGAGTGTATCAAGAGTTTCAACAACCTAAAGCATTCCCTTACAACAACACCCATCATTCGAGCCCCAGATTGGGATCACCCATTCGAAATTATGTGTGATTCCAGCGATTACGATGTGGGTGCCATTCTGGGCCAATGTATAGAGAAGAAACATCATGTCATCTATTATGCATCGAAGACCCTTGACGAAGATCAGAGGAACTATGCAACTACTGAGAAGGAACTCCTAGCAGTCGTATATGCCTTTGATAAGTTTAGATCCTACCTCATTAGTTCAAAGGTGATTATCTACACCGATCACGCTGCTATTTGTTATCTTCTAAAAAAGAAAGATGCAAAACCAAGGCTGATAAGATGGATTCTCCTGTTGCAAGAATTTGATCTTGAGATTAGAGATAAAAGAGGCATAGAAAATGGTGTAGCATACCACTTAAGTCGTATCCACACTCTGGAAACTGAGAAGATACCAATTAACGACTCTCTTCCAGATGACCAGCTTATGAAAGTCTCAGAAGCTACTCCTTGGTACTCATACTATGTGAACTACCTTGCCGCTGGTGTCATCCACCCTGAGTGTACTGGCAATGCTCTAAAGAAATTCATTCATGATGTGAGGCAATATCACTGGGATGAACCGTACCTCTTCAAGCTCTATTTCGATGGTCTTTACAGATGTTGTATCGCTGAGGAAGAAGCCCAACTTATTTTAGAACAATGCCATGCAGGCCCAGTCGGAGGCCATATGAGTTCTAAGAAAACTTCTTTGAAGGTTTTGCAATGTGGTTTCTTTTGGCCAACCATATCCAGAGATGCTTATAACTTTGTGTTATCATGTGACAAGTGTCAGAGAACGGGAAACATTACAAAAAGGAATGAGATGCCACTTAAGCTATGGCAAGAAGTCGAGATTTTTGATGTTTGGGGAGTAGACTACATGGGTCCATTCCCATCCTCACATGGATTTTCCTACATCCTAGTCGCGGTTGATTATGTCTATAAATGGGTAGAAGTCATACCAACCGTCACTAGCAACTCAAAACCCGTCATTAAAATGTTCAAAGATATTATCTTTCCCCATTTTGGAATCCCACGAACAGTGATATCCGACGGAGGTTCTCATTTTCTGGAAAGAAGCTTTGAAGCTTTGTTAAGAAAATATGGTGTAACGCACAAGGTAGCTTCCCCCTACCACCCACAAACAAGTGGGCAGGTAGAGATTTTGAACCGTCAACTCAAAGCTATCCTGGAAAAGACAGTAGGATGCAACCGAAAGGATTGGTCAGTCAAAATCAATGACGCTTTATGGGCCTACCGAACCGCATTAAAAACTCCTCTTGGAACAATACCCTTCAGACTTATCTATGGAAAATCATGTCACCTGCCCGTGGAACTAGAACATAAAGCATGGTGGGCAATAAAACAGCTGAATTTTGACATTAAGAAAGCCGGCGAAGCTAGGATTCTACAACTTTAAGAGCTAGAAGAACTCCGAATGACAGCTTATGAGAATGCACGAATCTACAAGGAACGCACGAAACTTTGGCATGATGGTCATCTGAAGAAGAAGGACATTCAAGTGGGAGACCAAGTTCTGTTGTTCAACTCAAGACTGAAGTTATTCCCAGGAAAACTCCGTTCTCGATGGTCTAGACCATACATTGTCAAGAGCATCTATCCACATGGTGCATTTACCTTATGGAGTGAGAAGATAGGTGATTTTGTGGCAAACGGCCAACGCTTGAAGAGATATTTCACCACAGCTGATACTAGAACTGATGAATTGATGAATCTGTCCAAACTGACATATCTACCAGGAAACTAAAGAAATCACGTCGAGCCATCGACATAAAACAAAGGCGCTTGTCAGGAGGCAACCCGATCTTTAACTTAGCTTTTACTTTTAGTTTTGTTTTTAGAAAATTTTGCACCTGGTAGACAATGCATCATGAGATGCAGTCTTAAGTTCTGATAGTTTCCATTTTTGAGATTTTAGATGGAGGACGCGTCGCCAAAAGGAATGCAACCACATCTGGTGGACCAACCGGCATGAGTTTACCCCTCCATCTCGGATTTAGAGTTTGCTCGGGACGAGCAAATTTCTAAGTTCGGGGTGGAGGGTGGGTGGTACGTACTCTACTTTCCACCCTCTCCTATCAGTTTCAGACTTAAGATTTCATCATTAAAACTTTGTTGCAATTTTGAGCAGTTTTTTTCAAAAAATTTCAAAATTTTCAAAAAGTTTCATAGTTGTTTGTATAGAAACTTGATGAAGTTTTGACACTTTTGTTTCAATCAAAGCCTTTACCTAGCCGGCTATCCTATTTTCCCATGCAGTTTTGAATCATTATACCCTCCTTATTCGAAATGAAGCCTCAAGGAGTACAACTTCTGAAACTAGCCAATGATTAGAAATCACCGTGTGAAGCTTATGAATCCTAACATCATGATCAGTAGATATGGCAAGTATCTGTCAAACTGAGAGGGATCAAACACATTGTGCTTCCTATCTGACTCGTGGAACAATAGCATGGAATCTCCACCGGATCCTCATCAAGTCATTATTTGAGCAGAGTATGATAAGGAGAATGACCTGGTGCACTGAATTGTAAATCAAGTTGTATTCTGATTTGAACTCTCTTCTACACTTCTTCTATCATCTTCTTACCCCTACATTCATAAAAAACAAACTAAAATAGCCAATATTGTACCAAACCCTAAGTTCGGGGTGGCACACTCTCTCTCCCTTCACGCTTCTTCCATACCCCTCATTACGAAATAGGAGCGTATCACCAAGAAAAGATGCCTAAGCGCACACAAAAAGAAATGCAATCTTGAGTCGAATAGAGGAGAGATTCGCACAAAAATGCAATCAATGAAATTGCAAATCATATAATAAAAATCTCGAGTCGAATAAAGGAGAGATTTATTTCTCCCTTCCATACCACCCTTCACTCCCTTTTCCACCTACTGGCACAATGAATGCCTATGCTCACCAACACCCTAAAAACACCAGTTTCAGATCAGGTGTACACTTGTTCTGCGGGTATCTCTGGACTCTTACGAAACTCTCTGACATGCTTGATTTTGGAAAAAGTAGAGAGGAAGTGATATTGGGAAGCGAACTCAGGAACGAAGATATGGTAAAATGTGTTCTGTGATCTCAGGATGTTGAGACACTTAGTCATGCCGAGTAGAAAAGAAACAATCGTGATGTGAAGATGAAGCAATCGCACGAGTTGGAAGTATTCATCCGGTGAGTGTTTTAGATTTTGTGTTACTCAAGGACGAGCAACGTTTAAGTTCAGGGTATTTTGATGAATGCATATTCATCGTAGTTCAATCATCTCGTTTAGCCCAATTTTGGTTGCATTCATGCATTAATTGGCTTTATCTTTTAATATGTGCATTTATTTGGCTTAATTGCTTTAATGAGCTTTTATTGGCCTTATCTTCTTATATGCAACTTATTTTGGCTTAATTGATGTTACTCCTATTTTTATTGATTCCTTGCACCCTTGTGTAGGTCCTTTTGAGCTTTGGGCCCCATCTTCTCGGCCCTATATCCATCTTGGCCCTTGGATTAGGCGTGGTCAATGCTGGTCAATGGGCCCCTTTATTTCTTTAGCGGCTACTGTACGGGCGTCTATCCTAATCACTCGAGGATCCCCTGCTTAGCCGCAACCGCGACCCAAAGCAGATCGCGGCTTCCTCTCCACCAACTGGTCGCGGCCCAACCTCGATCTTCGCCTTCCACCACAGCATCGCGACCATGGCATACAAGAGACGTGACCCTATCTCCCCCCCATAAATCGCGACCTCATCTGCTTAACGTCATGACCGCAACTTCTTTACACCTTCCCGCGGTTATCAACATATCGCGACCGATACTCTTCTCGCCAAGACTGCGATCTGTTGCTTTCCAAATCGCGACTCGTGATACTCAGAAGCCACGACCGCGGCAAAAGCTGTGACCACGGCAAAATGAAGCCACGACCTGCCTTATTCATGATCTCGACCACACAGAATCACGACCTCCCTGTTTAATTATCGCGACCAAAAGGGCAAAATAGAAAAAGATAGTGACCTGTTAGCAATTTTCCGCGGCCGCGGTCTGTGATAGAAAAGACACGACCTACTGTTAGCATTCAAAAAGCCGCGACCACGTCATCATTCAAAAGGTCGCGGCCTGCTGTAGAATTACTAAGGTCGCGAATCTAAGTCGGTGCCCAGCCTGCCTATAAATAGAACACAACTCCAGTCAGTCAAAGGATCATCTCCAGACGTCATTAGGTTGTAGGTCTGTCCTGGGCCTAAGGAGATGATCTCCATAGCCAAGAACCTACCCCCGTTGTGGTTTTGTGGCCTGTTCACCCAGATCTAGAGTGAAGACTCGGATCTGCAAGCCACTTCGTCCAGATCTAGATCTGCTGCATCTACGCCATTTCCACGCCGCCACGAGCTGCTCCTCCTGCTGTGAGCCAAGGACAATGAGAAGAAGAAGAAGGTGGAGAGAGTAGATCCGCCCCGTCTGTCATGGTGTACTTCTCTCTTCTTCCGGATCTGCTCCGATGTTATGTAGAAGACCGTTTCTCCACCGAGCTGTGATCATCTTCTTCACCATGCTCATGGAGGAAACTTCTCTCTCTCTCTCTTGTTATTCTTGTTTCTCTCACCATGAGTGAGTAGTTTACCTTCACTGGGGTGTGGGGACTAGCCCCACTGCCCATGATTTCATATCCTTTTGTTAAACATCCTATGGCATGTATATAATCTTTCATTTCGTTGTTAATCATCGATGTGTGTTTGTGGATTGATCACCTGCTTGCATGTATCTTATTCGTTTCCTATGTTCCGAGAACTTCAATGTGTAGGTTTTAAATGTCGATTAACGCGGTTGACTCCCAAACTAGAGATAGAATGGGATTCCTTGAGGTCGTAAGTGTATGATCTGTGTGGTGATGAGCCATCTAGCCCACGGTGACGCTTTTGTGTGCCTGATGCCTATAGAGGGGGCCCACAGCTTCATTTGGATTTCTGTATCTTTGGAGCCGTAAGTATGTGATCTGGATGGTGACGAGACATATGATACCTAAGGTGATGCTTACGCGAACCTAACGCCCGTATGGGGGGTTCTGCAGCAGCTCCATTTGAATGGTTATATCTTGCCTGGATGTTTGATGTTTAGATGTGATTGCATGTGTAATGGTGGTGAAACCCGGGACCATCCCAACGATTTCCAACATTAATCTTTAATCAACCTTTAATCATGCTCTTTTACTTTTCTCGCATTTAGTTTAATTAAACTCAATTCAATCAACCTTGTTCTAAATATTAGTCTTGATTCAACTAGATTCGACTAGAGAGAGATTCTTAAAAATGTTGTCCCTTGGGATTCGATCCTCAACTATACTGCGATAAGACCCGTCTGCTTGCAGGTGATATTATTGCATGTTGTTTTGGTTAAAAACTTAGGGATTTCAACCCTAAGTGAGTTTGTTAGTGCGATAATAATAAGCCACGTCATTCCTATATCTATGCCTTGAATAGGTAGCTATTTGACCCTAGAGAGACTTTTGAGGGTTTTTCCTAAATGTCTAGATAACCAATTAGGATATCAATCCCTACTCAAATTGGTATTTTCACTACTACAGAAATAGCATTCAGTGTCGCTTTTCTGGGCGTCGGTTATTAAGGAAAACCGACGCCTAACATATCAGGCGTCGGTTGTTTAATAAAACTGACGTCTATATTCGAAGACCAGCCAGACACGGGTACCGCTTTGTATTAAGCGTCGGTTTTTTATAAACAACCGACGCTTAAAGTCGCCCGCGAAATCCATTTTTCGATAAAAAAAAATAGTGTCATTTTCAGCGTCAGTTATCCCTCTCTAACCGACGCTGAAGGTGGTTCCCGCCAAAAATTTCCATGAAAATATCGTCCAATTGGACGTCGGTTGTTTCAACCAACTGACGCTAAAGATGTTTAGGCGTCGGTTGTTGTAAACAACCGACGCTATTTGGGAACTTATAACCCCCCGCGATCGCCCGACTCTTCCCCTTTCTTCTGTTTCATTGCTACCCTATTGCGGCGATTTTCCCTGTTGCGGCGACTTTCCGGCGCTTCTCTGCTGCTGCTGCTCTCCGGCGCTTCTCTCCGGCGCCCCATCTCCGACGTCCTTCTTCTCCGGCGCCCTTCTTCTCCGCCGCCCCTGCTACTGCTGCTGTCCGCTCGTCGCCGCCGGTCGTTGCCCACCGCCCCTGCTCTCCTCTAGTCATCGCCGCCAGTAGAAGCAGCTACGGTGCTATCGTCGTCACCTCCGCCCCCGCCGGTAGAAGCAGCTTTACTCGTGCTGTCCTCGTGCAAGGTAACCCACAAACCTTCACCACCTTTTTTGTCCTCTGCCTTGCTTTTCTCTGCCGCCGCCAACCTAGAACTCACGCAGGCAGCGCCTAAGTAGGTGCCAGGGCACGCCTAGGGTCCCAAGCCCAGGTTCCCTGCCTAGATAGGCCTCTGGGCAGATGCTTGGGCGGCGCCAGGGCACGTCTAGGCTGCACGTCTAGTGGATTTTTTGCTAAAAGTTATTTACTGATTGTGTTTATTTAATAATGTACTGATACATATGTGATATACCAATCTGATAGTCCATGATAGAACAAAACATAATGATGTTGACTGCAACTTTGTGTGTCATGCTATTCTTAATTAAGTGTATATTTACTTCATAATTGAATGTTTAAGTAAGTTATAGATATCTTGATGATGAACTGTAATGCACACATGTGACATGTTTGGAATGTAAATGATGAACTGTAATGCACACATGTTTAACTTATTTTATTGTTGAGTATATTGAGAATCCTAATCACCCTTCTTGCTTAATTATGAATTGTAATGCACACATGTGAATGCTTGGAATTTAAATGATGAACTTTTCCCTGAATTGCCAATCGTGCTTTTAAAGACATCAATAATCACCCTAATTTGAAGAACTAGGATTTTAGGTATAAGAATGACAACACATTATTTGTTGGCCTAGAATCCCGTCCAAGATTTACTCATTAGGAGTAAATCTTGGATAGTCCCCGGTTTGGGACTGTTCTTGAACACCTAATCTCACTTAGGATGTAAGTGTATAATGTGTATTGAGTTTTCGAGAAAATTTTGGTAGCATTTCCCCGTTTGTTCTCTAAGTACATATGTACTTAGAGAACAGCGGGGAAATGCTGCCGAAATTTTCTTGAAAACCCAATACACATTATACACTTACTAGTGAGATTAGGTGTTCAAGGATGGGATAGGTGGTACACATTTATTATATATAAGAATGACATCACATGTGTTTGTTGGCCTAGAATGTGAACAATCATTGTTTTTTATATTACTTGTACATTGATATAAATTAGAATGAACAATCACTAAATTATATACTGTTTGTATGGAGTCCGGCTTCATTGTAGATATCTATTATTGTGTTTATTGGCCTAGAAACCCGTCCAAGATTTACTCATTAGGAGTAAATCTTGGATAGTCCCCGGTTTGGGACTGTTCTTGAACACCTAATCTCACTTAGGATGTAAGTGTATAATGTGTATTGAGTTTTCGAGAAAATTTTGGCAGCATTTCCCCGTTTGTTCTCTAAGTACATATGTACTTAGAGAACAGCGGGGAAATGCTGCCGAAATTTTCTTGAAAACCCAATACACATTATACACTTACTAGTGAGATTAGGTGTTCAAGGATGGGATAGGTGGTACACATTTATTATATATAAGAATGACATCACATGTGTTTGTTGGCCTAGAATGTGAACAATCATTGTTTTTTATATTACTTGTACATTGATATAAATTAGAATGAACAATCACTAAATTATATACTGTTTGTATGGAGTCCGGCTTCATTGTAGATATCTATTATTGTGTTTGTTGGCCTAGAAACCCGTCCAAGATTTACTCATTAGGAGTAAATCTTGGATAGTCCCCGGTTTGGGACTGTTCTTGAACACCTAATCTCACTTAGGATGTAAGTGTATAATGTGTATTGAGTTTTCGAGAAAATTTTGGTAGCATTTCCCCGTTTGTTCTCTAAGTACATATGTACTTAGAGAACAGCGGGGAAATGCTGCCGAAATTTTCTTGAAAACCCAATACACATTATACACTTACTAGTGAGATTAGGTGTTCAAGGATGGGATAGGTGGTACACATTTATTATATATAAGAATGACATCACATGTGTTTGTTGGCCTAGAATGTGAACAATCATTGTTTTTTATATTACTTGTACATTGAAGGATTGCTAATTGATAAAAGATCACAATTTTAGAGACATGTATGTTTATACAAATGCTAAATGTTTTCCTTATTCTAGTTGATACAAATGCTAAATGTTTTCCTTTTTAATGAAATTTTCAGATGGCTCACCATGATGAGAATGATGTCCATGATGAGCATGAAGTCCATGATGAGCATGCTGTCCATGACGAGCATGGCGAGGATACCAACGTAAGTTCTAAAAACATATCCCGTATTTCTATAAAATTCATTATCTTCTAGTTATGTCATATATCCTGTATTTCTATATTGGCTTAATTCAGTGTGTTTATTTTTGTCAAATTTTAGGTTGATGATGCACATCTACCCACTGAAGCAATTGAGCAACTTGATGCGCAGCAACAAAAACTTAACAAGAAAAGGGGTATCACTCTGTTGAAAAAGTTACTTGCGCTGAGTGGCAGTGGATCCAAATTGGTTGTGGAGTTTGATAATGGATGGAATGCAATTGGAGTGAACCGCAATAATTTTATAAACTATCTTGGGGTTGTCACTCGAAGCCATTGTGGTGTTAAGTATGATAATTGGCATAAAGTTCCTCAGGCGAAGAAAGACTTGATATGGAAAGATTTATGCGTGAGTTATTATTATTTGCAATTCTATTTTGTAGATTACAAATTCTATTATTTGCAATTATATTTTTGGTACTAGTTAATAACATTTCTATTTTACAGAATCTGTTTGCATTGGATGAGATGTTGCATCGTAAAAGTGTGATGCAATGCGCTGGAAAGATGCTTAGGAATTACAGGACAAATTTGAACAGAGAATACATAAGACAGGGTGATAAGAAGAAGAAGTCAGCCCTTGAACAATGGAACTTCTTAGACAAAGAAGATTGGGACAATTTTGTTGCTTCAAGAAAATCTGAAGAATTCAAGGTATTAGGCGTCACTCCCATTTTAATTAATATACATTGTATTCAGCTATTCAAGATTAACATTTAGTGCTACTAACCTAATTATAAATGTGCATACTAACTAGGCCCTCAGTGACGCACAAAAAGCAAGGCGTGCACTGAATGTACATGACCATACTATGGGTCCAAAAGGCTATGCAAGCGTTCGCCAAAGACTACAGGCAGAGTCTGCGGCTACTCAGGAGTCTGCGACTACTCAGGAGTCTGCGGCCACACCCTTCCCTCGCCATGATATCTGGATAGCTGGTAGGAAAAACAAGAAGGGTGAAATAAAGAAGCCCGAAACTGCTGAGGCGGTTGCAAAAATGGTAAAATACAACTCTTAGAGCAATCATTTGAATATTGATTATTTGTGGTGTTAACTTACCAATTTTTGTTTATGGTGATTAGCGGGAGCTGCACGAGCAGAGGAAACAAGGCACGTTCATCCCTCAGGGCACAAGGGATGAATTGACAGTTGCTCTGGGTAACCCAGAGCATCCTGGACGTGTTAGAGGTGCCGGCGCTGGTGTGGGCATCAAAGCATTCTTTGGGCCATCCCAGCGCAAACCCAGAGCGGGACTTTCTCAAGAAGAGGTAACATATTCTATTTTTATAATGTTACTGCAAAAGGAAATTCATTAATAAAAAGCTAATATTTGTTTTATCCATGTATAGGAGAATAAGAGAGTCGAGGATATAGTTGCTAAGAAGCTCAACGATGTGGTTGCTGAGAAGGTCAAGGAAGAATTGCTGCGGTGGCAGGCATCTCAGGCTTCCAATCAGCCTATGCCGACCCACTCTTCTCCTGGTGCACAGACTGCAAGTAATCCTGGAGACCCATCGCCTAACACGTCTGCTGTAAGTATTGTTTATGACATTGTAGCTAGTCTTTTCAAGATGATATGTTTTCAAGATGATATGTATATATGTATAACATTCTTTACGTAAATTTGTAGGCATTGAAGCCATGCCGCTTAAGAATGGAAAACTATGTTGTTGCAGAGGCGCAAGCTTACCAGTCCCTTCCTGGGGCAACGTTTCATGGGACTCTAATGCCGCAGGGCTACATTCGTGTGAGCCCGATACATGTATTACCCGATTGGAGGGAAGTTGAGTTGCCATATGCCCACCCAGATATTGATACACTTGGTGAGGCAGAAAGCGGGGTCATATTGTGGCCCAAAGCAGATGTCCTCTACGTGACTGAAATTGTAAGATAAATTTACATTGATTTAGACTGTTAATGTGTATATATGATGTCAACTGATCTGAAATTATATATACAGGTTAAAAAGAAGACACCAGGAGCACCTAGGCCTCCACCTCCAATTCCCGCATTACCAACTTGGGTTCCAACTGACCTACAATACCCGTTAGGTCCTGCTTGTAGGGGAATGGCATGTTGGCTACGGGCACATAATATACTTTGCCCTATAATTGTTTCTTTAGATGCAGATTATGCAGGTCAATCATACGACAGCTCTTTATTTATACAAGATATTATTGAGCTGTTTATGTATGATTGGTTGAATACATCAATGATAGAGACATGGATAAGGTGAGATCTTGTTTATACATCCATATACCTTGTGTAAGATCCGGTGATCTAGTTTCTTATATATTAATGCATACGTCTATATGTTTTGCAGCTACTTAATCGAAGATCATTGCAAACAATTTGCATATGATCATGTGGGATTTTTGATTCCATCATTGATTAGTATGGTAGCTAAAGACCCTGATAGTGTTCAACAATACTGTATAGATGCTTTTACAATTTTTGGTCATCAAATGAAGACGATAATAATAGCTCCATTCAATGTCAAGTAAGTTTGCTTTATTTATAATTTGGACTTAAGAAAATTCCATTATTATTTTGCATTTTGAGTTATTAATTGTTAACTTTTTACCTCTAGTGGTAGACATTGGGAGTTACTAGTTATTGTCCCTGGGACGTTCACTGTTTATTATCTAGATCCCACAGGAAGTACATTAAACACTAAAATTGGACACGTAATGAGAATGGCATTATTCTGGTGAGAAATATTTCATTTTTTATATCCGTTAACATCTTTTATTACATTACTATTTACTTATGCAACTTAGTGTGTTATATTAACATGTAGGGGTTTAGATGCATTCAAAAATGCTGGAGGAAAGGTCCCAAGGAAAAAGAACCAGCCATTGTCTTGGGAGAACGTAAAAGTAAGTTCCCGACTCCCCGACTCCAATGTATATATTATTGATGTGAATTGTGCTTAGTTGTATTATTTTGTATGTTTCAATTTATAGTGCGCTACACAAGACAATGGCTGGGCATGCGCATACTATGTGATGCGATTTATGCAGATGATTATCAAACATGCCGCATTGGACATCGATACCATACATGAGGTATTATATATAGTCTCATTAGTTAGTATGAAATATATCAATCTTATTTTTATATTATTACTTATATATATACATCATTCTCTTTGCAGGTGTTTAAAACTGACCACACTATAGGCAAACGCTTAAAAAATGTACATGCTCCATATACGAGGGAAGCATTAAATGAAGTAAGAGAAGACTGGCAATAGCTGTACAAACAGTGGCAACTGTAAGATATAATTGGGATGTTGATAGTGATGATGAATGATACTTTGTAAATGAATGTTTCTGAATGTTAAAACATGTATTTGAATGATTCTATATGTGTGAACGTGACAATTGAATTGATGTCTGAATGTATCTACTTGTGTGAATCTTTTTATGTTAATTTTGCAGGTTTGTGGCCTGTTTGTAGGCTGATATCAATGGATGTCGTAAACCTGCAGTTCAGAAAACTGAACTACAGGTTCACATCCTGCTGACCAGCCACAGCAGGCCTGCAAACAGATTTATAAAAAAAAATAGATATAGGCGTCGGTTATTTACCGATAACCGTCAGCACAGACTTACAGCGTCGGTTTTTTGTTGAACACCGACGCCAAAAGTGTTCGCGCTACAGGAAATGGGAGTCATCTAGGACACTTTTCTACGTCGGTTGTTTAGTATATAACCGACGCAGAAAGCGTCCTAGATGACGATGTTTTCTGTGGCACGAACCCTTTTGGCGTCAGTGTTTTATAATAAACCGACGCCTTTATGTTAAATAGGCGTCGGTTTTTTAACCGACGCTGAAGTGTCCAACCTTTTAGAGGCGCCCACATAGGCGTCGTTCAGAAACCGACGCCAAAGGGGGTTAAACAACCGACACTAAAAGGCACTTCTGTAGTAGTGTTTCTATGCCCTAAACCCCCTTTTTGGTCGAGACCCTACCCATGGTAAACCTAAACTATTACAATAAAGGTTGAGTGTCTTTATAACCCTAGTTTTCCCATGATGAGGTATATGTCCCTCGATATAATAAGTTAAGTTGTTAGGATGAAATGGTTCTAGGGTTTGATGTGACCTATAGCTATCTATCAAGAGTTGATGCCATGCAATAGAAAACCCTTATCTCTATCCTCTACTATAGATTAGAGATGTTTGCTACATCCTTATATGTGTGTAAAGAACTAAACCCTCTTGGTGGACGTATGTGAAGATAAAAATCCCAGTAAGGTAGTTCAAGTTTGTGACTCAGTCTCACATTGAGTTTGGCACCATTTTAAGATTTACATTGCAAAGTTGTTATCACAAACACATTTTTATTATTATATTATATGTACACAAGAAAAGTTTTCTAGATTTTGATCGATGGTTTCTTCAACCAAGTCACCACCTAAGGAGGTTAAGTAGTGAGAAATCCTTTAGAAGAGAACACCTTGTCTATTTAGGTCAACCCTAAAACCTTATATCTAAAAGTGGAGAAAAGGGTTAGAAAAAGTTTTAGATGTGGATATTATTCACCTAGCTTACCCCTCATTTTTTGTTGGTATATATGCCCATAGAATGAATCATTTGATGATTGTATGGGGCATCATGTACTTGATTTGATAATAATAATAATAAAGGTAATTACTTCTATTATGCTTGTCTCGGTTATGAATATTGACACAAGCATAATAAATGTCTAAAGAATGATGTTACTCAATGACATATGTCTTCATGTTGAGGACTTGAACAATGATATCATATGTATGATAAGAGTACATACATTCTTGTTATGTCCCTGGTTGGATATTATTGTGGAAGAAAAATAAATGACAATAATACATATGACTAGAATGTGTGTTGACTGATGATATAGTCTCATTAAGTCATGATATTGGATATCAAGTCAAACACATAGGTATGTGTTAGAGAACAGTGTACCAGACAGACCCACCTTGAAAGTGATACATGGAAACCATGTAATGGTAGTCAAAATCAACTCTAAAAGTGATAGTTGTGATTGTAGTTCTTAGACCTAAAGTCACTACACTCATCACATGCCATTCGATGAACTTTGACACCATACATTGTGATCCTGGATAAGGGTTGCCATAAAGATGGTGATTGGGTACGTTGTGATACATGGGGATTGATTGTAAATGATGTACATGGGATTTGTATTTCCTCTATGAGAGTTTGATATCATGAGCCCTTGATAAGAGAGACTGAGAAATGCATGTCCATGCTCATGTGAGTCAATATATGATATGTGAAATCATTGTATCTCAATAGTATACTCTAGTTCAAAAACATAGATTGAGTATTAAGAGGATAATGATTTCATGCCTCAAATTCAATCTAGATATAAGAGACAAAGGAACTATATGATCATGTTAATGTTAATCATATATTATAGGTTGAATTTGTGAACGTCCTAAATCAAACATCCAAAAAGGAGTAGATCTAGAGTACTTGGACTCTTAAATTTATAACCCAACACTTAGGCCCCCACAACTATTATAGGGCATCAATATAGTAAATCGTGACCGATCCACAGGGATAAGGGTGGTAAATATTAAGAATATAAAACTTTGGATCAATTACACTGACCAAAAGAGGTAGGTTAAGTTTGTTTTTCCTTGCAGAACAAAGTTACTCTAATAAGTAAAACAAACAAAGTAAAACAAAGCAAGAAAACAAGACAAGAGAATGAGAACAAACAAAGAGTGTTGTAAAAAAATGGAATGGAACTTGGATTGAATTTCACAATCTAAGGTCCCTTGCCAACGTGCAATACTCACACCCATAGTATACGCTTAGAAATATTACAAGCAATCATGATATATGTCTATTCCCTCCTCTATCAAGCTTAGGATAGATCTAGATTATAAGGTTGTATCTCTCTCGGGATGGCAACCAAACAATCACAAGTATAACTATATGAACAAAATCTTAAGCATTCCAACATTATCATGCATTCATGCAACTCCAAAACACTTATATAAGGTTAATAATAATATTTTGAGGTGCTAACAATCAAACATCACAATATGGTAGATAATCATACAAGTGAAGCATTAAGACCAAGTGAATGGAGATAACCTTTTCTAAGAGCATACATTCAAATAGATGCAAGTATATACATGTTGGGAGAGCCTTAGTGGCTACTCCCCACCCAAGCTATAAGTTTAGTTGCCCATGTTCATGGATAGTAATATTGATCTACACATAGTCATGGATGTAAAGTACTACTAAATGGAAGGGATGGAAGAATAATATGGGAAAGAAGGATTCAAGCAGGGGAAATAGGGGATACACCAACCACGACCAATGTATGACCAAAATTGATGGTAACATTCTCCTTCCTAAGCTTGATGAGGTGGAGATGATGATCTACTCTTCGTCCTCCTTCTGCCAAAGGATTAGACAGAGCAGGGTGTGGGGCAGATGTGGAAGCAGTGGCAACCTTTTTCAGATTCTCATCCTCCTTGCCTGCCAACTGATGGAGGTAGCGGTGGTCAATGGGGAGCTTCTTATCTAGCAGATGTTTAGTGTCCTGAGTGTCGCGACCTCCCTCTACGTTCATGGGGGTTGTATCAAACCAAAACATAGCCTCTCGACCCCGATCCTATGCTTTGTGGGTAGAAACTTTATTTCTTTGGTTTAGCCAAACAAGAATGAAGATATACCTAATAATAGTTTATTGTAACCCTAATATGATAATGCATGAATAAATCCCCCTAACATATGTGAATGAAAATAATTATGACCTAATTCTCTCATAATAATCTATAGACCAATACAATATGTCATGTCTGTTTATGTTGATTAAGGTATGAGGTTAATAGAAACAATGTGCATAGAAAGACTAGGTGACCAAAATTGAGGATATTGATACAATGATAAGGAATTGATGAATTTAATGAGTTAACTAATAAACATAAAGAATTTAATGCACAATAAAATATATAATCCTTTTGGTTGTAATGTGAAGATATGGGACACAATTGGAAGAATGATAATAATGATGATGAAATAATATGTAAACTAAAAAATATTGGGCCACAAATGTTAATTATGTAAAACTCATAAAATAAAGACTGCTTGGATAAGAATAACTTTATATTCATTTTCTTCATATATGTTTTGGCTTGTAGGCCAAGTTTCACAATTTTTGGATAATCATAACTATATCTATTTTATTTAGAAAAGAAAAGGGTGATTTCCTCTAAAATATGAAATAAAATACCCAATGACTCCAAAAGAGAAAACTAATCTTAGATTCGATATCTACATGTTAAAATAAGGCGATGAATGAATTTTCAACTAATTTGAACAATCTTTAATGTTCTAATGAGTTTAGGAGAGAGAAAGTGTAAATAAAGCCTAAATATTAAATAATATGATAAATAACTTCAAAGGATAAAATTAATGGCCAATTGTTACCAACATGTTAAGTTTTATTGTGGATGAATTTATAGATTAACTGGGTAGTTCTAGAAGTCTCTAATGCATTAAGAAAGAGAAAATATGAATTACTTTCAAAGAATAAAATAAAATATCAAGTCTTCTAAAGAAAAAACTAATACCATATTCAGATTCTACATGTCCTAACTAGGCTAGGTGCCAAATTTCATTTAATTTTGAGTTTCTTTGCACTCTTAATTGAGGAGAGAGAAAAAGGTAAATAATTGAATAAATAACTTTAGTCTAACTCAGATTTGGTAACTGCAGTAAATGTCACGTGCTATTTATTTTTTCCACATGATCACTACCGTTAGATCTTTGATCCAATAGCACGTGAGTTTTCATCTAGCTCAACTGAATGTGAACAGTAAACGCAACCAAGTGGCCCGATTCTTCATAGATTTCTCACTCTATACTCGACCTTTCTTTGAGATTTTACATGCATTGAATTCGTGTGACGATTTCGCACCCAACGAGCCCTAATTTGCGACATAGTTTCCTTTATTGGTGATTTGCTTGAATCTCAGTTCTCTTCTTCTTGAACCTCAAACTCCCGAAGGTTCTAACTTGAACCCCATCTATAATTAAGGGTTCTCTTGGCTCTATCTAACCTCCAGAAACTCTCCTTGTGCCCCAATTGATTCCTCAGGAATGTGTTGGTCCTGTGTCAAACCGAATAACTCCTCCACCTTGTGGCATCTTATACAAGCAGTAGGTGTTGCCATTCTTCCAACTACTTCATAGGTAAGTTTCCACGACGCCTCCTCTTTGCTTCGATGCCTTTACCTCTTAAAATCATGCATCATTGTAGTTTTCCTTGATTTGTGTCTTGATCTGCTACTTCTCAAAAAGTAGCCATGGTGTGGCTTGTGTGGGGATCCATCCCCTTTGTGAAATCCCCTTGCTACCCTATATTTCTTTCTTTCGTTCTGTTATTCATTCAAGGGAAAATTGGTCTTTTAACATTTTGTTTCTTTGCATTGATGCGATTCAATCGGACCGCTGACCTAACAACTTGGCTGCCTCTAATTGGGCCAATTTAGTGGGCTAGCTTCCTCTCTCTCTTCTTGTCTCACAAATTCTATTACTGATGTGGATTTCTCAAACTTTCTAATTGGTCAAAATTGCAAAAATCATATCTTTAATCTACTAGTCCAAAAATTAAGTTAAAAATATGTTTTGGAATCAAAAAATTTGATCTTTCTTTAAAATAGTTTGAGAGTTTGATTTCCATGTTTTACTAAGGGTTATTTTTAAGAAGTGAAATATATGTATAAAATTCATAGAAATTGTAACTTAATCATATAGTATCCAAATTGAACATAAAAATATGTTTTCATTATCAGGAGAATATAATAAATTGAGTGGTGAAGTTTTCATAGTCAAAATATGAGATTTTATAGAAAGGTCTAGAAATTAGGGTTTCTTTACATATTATACATTATAAAACTCTAATACATGTGAGTGTATTGTAATAAGGCAAAGTTGATCTTGGAAATAATATATTGGTGAAGAGTGTTTCTAGGACTCAGGATTAAGGTTTGTATGAATCTCACATTATTCCTTTTGAGAAATAACCTACTTTTATCTTTCTCTTGGTCCTATGGACAATAGCCTACACAATATCTCTTTCTCTTGAGAATATATTACGTGGTTCTAATTTTTTGAATCATTCTACTCTAAAGGATATTCCTTTGACCTTTTCATATACTTTGTTTCATGATAGAACTTTACTTGGTAAGATGTGATACTTATGCCCACTTTTTTGGTGGATGTTTATATTGTCCATTTATGTGATGGAAATTTTGTTTAATCTGGCTATACTTTTTACTTGCCTCTACATTAAGCATGTTATGTGATTCAGTAGCCCTAGAGTAGTGTAAACGCATTGGTTTTTGGGTTGTGTGCCCATGTTATTATTCTTGGTATGGAAATTGTGTCCCCCATACCTAGGTGGTGATACCCATTATTTTTGTATATATTGGGAGTATGGTAGTATGTAATTCTCTATCAAGTTTCAAGTTTGTGAGGCTTGGCCACCTTTGTTATTTATATTATTCTAGTGATATGCTTATCTCACATGCATGCAGGTTGATGTTAATATTAAAGGGTTGTGTGCCCTCTTGATATGTGCTTGTGTGGAATAACTTCATTGCTTTATTAATGGCAAATAATCTCTTGGTTATCAATTTTTGAAATCCATATTCTTTTATGCCTGATTGGGTAGTCTTTTCCTTTTCCTTGGGAAGCTTTTTATTTAACATCTCTAATATCTTAATATTGCTCAAAAAAATTCATATTTTGTATGCACATACCAGCCTTTTGCTGATGTCATCTATTTTTCTCCTCTTACTGGGGTATGCTTCCAACCCCAAGTTTAGGACATGGCATGTTGACATGGATTTAGCTTAAGGATTTGATGCTTGTAGACAAACTTGATATGGTTTAGATTTCCCTCTACTAGATCCTTAAGATGTAATATCCATGTAAACCTTGTATGGGAGACGGTGATGTACTTTTGTAAAATTTATTATAGTCATGTAACTTTTATTCCACTGTTTTACTTTGGTATTTTGTATGCCAAAATGTGAGATTTGAAAATTTTACACCTATTATAGCATACCTTTTGAGTGTGAAAGGAATGTATGTTTTATTCTTCAAATTTTAATAGGGCGTGGATCCCCTTTGGGTCCCACTCCTTACAGCATGGCATCGAGCCCGTGGCAGTCAGAATCTGACTATTTCAGTCTTGTCTCCCTAATTAGAACCCTTGCCTTAAATAGTAGTTGTTTAGGTGAGATGTTCACCCTATAATTGATCTATGTTTCTCATGAGATGATGAAAGGTTGATATGAGTTTCACAATAGAACCATGTTTACCAAACCCTAATGTGATGAGATTTTAGGTGATCTTACCCTACCATAGTGGTGCCATGTATCTTAGGATGTTATGAGGATGAGGTACTGGTAGGATAAGGAGATCTTATTATGGAAAAATTATGACTTGGTTCCCGTATTGATTTTTGGCCAACATGTTTGTTTTACATCGCAAGATTGTTCATCATCAAAATTATTTCCATTATACTATTATATGTACAAAAGAAGTTTTCTCTCAATTTTATCAAAGTTTTCTTAAACTAAGTCACAATGTGTGAAGTATGGATAGTGAGACCCTAGAATAAGTTTGACATAGATACCCTAAATCCTAGTTTTTTCTATGAAGAAGTAACTAGGGATATGTGGAATAACATAGATGTGTAGTGGACCTACCCTTTATACCTTATGACTTTTTGGTTTGAAAATATGAATCTTAGGGTCGTTAGGTTCAAGACATAAGGACCTAAACCTCAACCCTAGTTGGTTATAACTTTTTAGTTGGATACATGAATAACTTAAGCCCCTAAAAATATTCACAACTAAAAACATGCAGAAGTAACATAGTACCTAGATGTTATTTAGTTGGGCTAATTAGGTAAAACATTTTAAGAGGTGGAGTGTAGTTAGTTTTGGAAGTATGGATGTTTATATTTCAAGGACAAAATCCTTTTAAGGGGTGGTGTTGTCACAAACCAAAACATAACCTCTCGACCCTGATCATATGCTTTGGGGGATAGAAAGTTTAGTTCTTTGGTTTAGCTAAACAAGTATGAAGATATACCTAATAATAGTTAATTGTAACCCTAATATGATAATTCATGAATAAATCACCCTAACATATATGCATGAAAACAATGATGACTAAATGCTCTCATAATAATCTATAGACCAATAAATTATTTCACATGAGATAATGTTGATTAAGGTATGAGGTTAAAATAAATAATGTGCATAGAAGGACCAGGTGACACATAATTGAGGATATTAGTACATAAATAAGGAATTTATGAAATTAATGAGTTAAAATAAACATAAAAATTTTGAGCACAATAATAATATATAATCCTTTTGGTTGTAATGTGAAGATATGGGACATGATTGGAAGAATGATAATAATGATAATGAAATAATATGTTAACTAAAATAGTTATGGGACATAAATGTTAATTATGTAAAACTCATAAAAGGAATAATAATTGGATAAGAATAACTTTGGATTCGTTTTATTTGGATATGTTTTGGCTTGGAGGCAAATTTTCACAATTTTGGGATAATAATAAGTATATCTAGTTTATTTAGAAAAGAAAAGGGTTATCTCCTCCAAAATAAAAAATAAAATATTTAATGACTCCAAAAGAGTAATCTTAGATTCAAAATGTACATGTTAAAATAAGGCTATGTGTGCATTTCCAACTAATTTGGACAATCTTTAATGTTCTAATGTGTTTAGGAGATAAAGTGTAAATAAAGCCTAAAATATTAAATAATTTAATAAATAACTTCAAAGGATAAAATTAATGGCCAATTCGTGTCCAACATGTTTAAGTTTGCTTGTAGGTGAAGTTTTACATTAATTTGGTAATTCTATAAGTCTGTAATGCATTAAGAAAGAGAAAATATGAATTACTTTCAAAGAATTAAATAAAATATCTAGAGTCTTCTAAAGAAAAAATTAATACCATATTCAGATTCTACATGTCCTAATAGGCTATGTGCCAAATTGCATTTAATTTGGAGTTTGTTTGCACCCTCAATTGAGGATAGAGAAAAAGGTAAATAATTGAATAAATAACTTCAGTCTAACTCAGATTTAGCAACCCGTTAAATGTCACATGCTATTTATTATTTACGTGCAATTGTGACCATCGGGTCTTTGATCCATTGGCCCCCGAGTTGTCATCTAGCACATACGCAGGTGAACAGTAAATGCGGCCAAGTAGCCCGGTTCTTTGTGTATTTCTCGCTCTATACTCAACCTTTATTTGATATTTTACTTGCAATGGATTCGTGTGACAATTCCACACCCAACAAGCCCTAATTTGTGACATGGTTTCCTTAATCAAAAATTTTCCCAAAACTCAATTCTCTTCTTCTTGAACCTCAAACTCTCAAAGGTTCTAACCCGAACCCCATCTATAAATAGGGATTCCCTTGGCTCCGTCCAACCTCTAGAAATTCTCCTCATGCCCCAATTTGTTCCTCAAATGTGTGTTGGTGTAAGGAGAGTGAAATCACCCCCTTTACTAAAAATTTGAAGAATTGACATCCATTCTAAACACTCTTAGAGGTATTATGGAATGGGCATAAATTTTCCAAATTTATTAAACATTGGTATACAAAAGACCATTAGAAAGCAGCAAAAATAAAAAAATAACAGACTATATTTAATTTGATAAAAGGTTTATAAAAATACATCAAAATCTCCCATTAGGGTTTACAATAAGATACAACAAAAGGATCTAGATAGAGGGAAGTCTAGACTACTACAATCTTGTCTCTAAGAAACATCTCCATCAACTGAGTCCAAGCCAAAAGCTATATACTCCTTGTCTTGTTCATCACCTTGCTCATCACATGGGTGGTTGGGAAAGCACCCAGCAAAAGGGAGAGGAAAACAAGGTATGCGTCAAATAATGAATAAGTACAAGAGAAAAGGAAATCATATGAAACATAAATATATTGAATCATCATAAGATGAGAGGGCCAAGAGAATGAGGCACATAACAAAATAGATTCTTACCATTATAAAACATATAAGAAGTAGCATGCATGATATTAATTGGACTACATTAACTAAGTAGGGTTGAGGCACCTACCGAACCTCAACCTATAGGTGAGGGGAGAATTCATACATTCCCAGTCACCTATCAAATTTTATAGGGGAGGAATAACACATTCCCTAGGGGGAGAATAACACGTTCCCCAGGGTGATTATTTACATACCCTCTGTGGGTGGTTGTACATAAGTACCACTACTATAGTTAAATAGCCAAATAAACCATCATGCTCAAGAAATAGTAAAGTGACAAGATAAATCATCATATAATTACAACTTGGTGGTGGGGTTCCAAGACCCAAGAATAATGTTCTGAAACTGATTTATGAGGCAAGTATAGTAAAATATTCAAGAGTATATTAAATAGGGTTTAATAAAGCCTCATTATAGAAAAATAGGTTAGGCATAATTATTCCCAACTTAAGGTGTAAATGCACATACATAAATAGGGATTGAACATACATAGCACATACCTTTCATTATGATTCATATTACCCACTTTCATCACTTGATTGAGTCCATGATCAATTTTTCCTATTTTCAATTCGTATACATGTATTAGAATGATATATATGCATTAAGGTAGAGAAAACCCATATTTTTACTTTTTATAGAAAAACCTCGATTTATACTATGAAAACATCACCATAGACTTAGTTAGGTTCTTCTAATTAAGAAAACATATAATTTTGCATATTTTGAAGTTACGATGATTAGAGTGTATTTTTGGTGATTTTTAAGTGATTAAATCATTTTCTAGAAAACCACCATCGAAAAAACTCAAAAACAATACTTGGAAATATTATTATTGAAAATAAAATGTTTTTATGAGTTTAGGACGTATTTTACTTTAGTTTTTGGACAAAGGAATTAAAAGTTATGAATTATTGAAATTTGGCCAATCAGAAACCGACACATCATCAAGCCAAATGAGATAAGAAAAGAGAGAGAGAGAGGGAGGGAGGGAAAACACCATTGACCTAATATCATGGTTTTAGATTAATATTTATCCAAACTAGATCTTCTATAGAAGGTAAACCGGTAAGAAACCAAAACCCTAGATGAACATCGTAAATAGAGATGGAAATCATCGATTTTAAACATAGATGCATGAATGTTAAGCATGTAGCAAGAAATATATGAGAAGTGGGTTATGAAACTCACCTCTAGGGAATATAAGAAGGTCCAAACAGAAAGGATCCGAGCTAAGAAGGTCTAGTTTCTCCAAGCCTAGCTCCTTTCTTGGACAAAGATCACCTTCTCAACTTAGAGGTGATAAACCCTAGCAAAAGAGCATAGAGATGATGTGTTTTAGGGTTCTAGGTGGGGTTTCACCATGGAATTCCATGGTTACGACCTGTAATAGGGTGTAAGGAAGACTAACAATTTGAAAATAGGGAAGGAAAGGAGGCAACTTACTAGTTTTGGTCGAATTCACCAAGGAGGAGCTTTAGAAACCCTAATAGAGCATTTTGGAAGCCCTAGGAGCCTTCTTCACCAAGGTAGGCTCCCTCTATTACCTTGGGGCAGCAAATTCATGGAAAAATACAGAAGGAACTATTATATAATCTAGAGGAAAGAAAAGGAGAGAAAGAGTTTTCGAATTGTGAGTTGGGAAGGGGTATACATTGCTATATATAGAAAGAGGTGAAGCATGAGGTGTCTTAAGGGACTTTCCATGTGTCTTTAGCCTAGGGATTGATGGCCATGCAAGAGGATAGCTCATAGAGGCTTCATGCATATCAAAAGTTGGTCCTAAGAGCCCATAGATCCTTCTAGGCCATCCCCACCGTTTTTCTAGAAAGAAATAACCTCATTGGTTGATAGCTTTTAAGGATAAGCATCTTTATAAAGAGGGTAATCCCTATAATGCCCTTGGAAAGAAATACCATCAAACCATGGTGAAACTAGGTTCTACAATGGTTTGAAATCTCGTTAATGGTAAGGTAATATCTAAGGATTAAAATTCATTTGATAATTTGCAAAGAGAATCTCCCAATTGGGTAAATTGCATAAAAGTCCAGAATGTACCTAAAATTGCATAACTTGCACAAACAACATCCAAATCGAACCAAATTTGAAGCTTAGGCTCATTTTATGTTTTCAAATCATATCAAAAAGTTAGATTAAGGTTTAGAGCACTTAATTATGGTAATTAATCTTTCACTGAGGTATTTGTGCATAAACCCTCATATTGGTACAATTAGTGAATAAATGTTCACTAAACCATTATATTCTCTACAAATTGAACAAAAAGGCCAAGAAGGATAGAAATGAAAGGAAAAGATGGGAAAGAGGGTCAAAAGACAAAATTCTAGAATTTGGTATGTTACAGTTGGTCCTCTGCCAAACAGGACAACTCATCCACCTTGTGGCATCTTATAGAGGCAGTAGGTGTCATCACTCTTCTAGATACTTGAGGGGTAAGTTTCCATGGCGCCTCCTCTTTGCTTTGATGCCTTTACCTCATGAAATCATGCATCATCATGATTTTCCCTAATTTTTGCATTGAGCTAATGCTTATTGGCAAGCAGCTATGGCGAGGCTTGTGTGGGGATCAATCCCCTTTGTGAAATCCCCTCATTCCCCCTCTTTCCTTCTTTCATTCTATTTTTCATTTGAGGGAAAAACGGTCTTTTAACCTATCCTTTCTTTGCTTTGATGCGAGTCAAATGAACCGCTGACCATGTGACTTGGAGGCCTCTTATTGGGCCAAGTCAGCGGGCCAACTCCCTCTCTCTTCCTCTCTTGCAAATTATTTTGCTAATGTGGATTTCTCAAACTTCCTAAATGGTCAGAATTGCAAAACTCATATCTTTTAATATACTTGTCCAAAAATTAAGTAAAAATATGTTTTGGAATTGGAAAAATGTGAACTTTCTAATAAAAATAGTTGAGAGTCTGATTTCCATGTTTTACGAAGGATGATTTTTTAGAAGTGATATATGTGCATAAAATTCATAAAAATTGTAACTTAATCATATAGTATCCAAACTGAACATAAAAATATATTTTCTTGATCAAGAGAAACTAATTAATCAAGTGGTGTAGTTCTCAGAGTCAAATTCTGAGATTTTATAGAAAGGTCTAGTATTAGGTTTTCTTTACATATTATACATTGTAAAACCCTAATACATGTGAATATATTGTAATTAGGCAAAAGTGATCTTGGAAATAACTATATTGGTGAAGAGTGTTTCTAGGACTCAATATTAATATATGTATGCATACCATGTTTTTACTTTTGATCAATAACCTACTTTTATCTTTCTCTTGGTCCTATGGATAATAGCCTACACAATATATCTTTCTCTTGAGAATATATTACTTGGTTATGATGTTTTTGAATCATTCTACTCTAAAGGATATTCTTTTGACCTTATCTTACACTTTGTTTCATGATGGAACTTTACTTGGTAATATGAGATACTTATGCCCACTTTTTTGTGGTTTATATTGTCCATTTATGTAATGGCAATCTTGTTTAATATAACTATACTTTTTACTTGCCTCTACATTAAGCATGTTTGTGATTTAGTAGCCCTAGAGTAGTGTAATTGCATTGGTTTCTGGGTTGTGTGCCCATGTTATTATTTTTCGGATCGAGGTTGTATTAACCATACCCAGGTGGCGATGCCCATTATTTTTATATATATTGGGAGTTTGGCAGTACATCATTCTATATCAGGTTTCAAGTTTGTGAGGCTTGTCTGCCTTTGTTTTTTATATTTTTCTATTGTTATGCTTATCTCATATGCATAGAGGTTGATGTTAATATTTAAGGTTTGTGTGCCCTAATTCCATATACGTGCTTGTGTGGCACAACTTCATTGTTTTATTAATGGCAAGTAATCTCTTAGATATTAGTTTCTAAAATCTATATTCTTTTATGCCTGATTGGGGAATCCTTTCCTTTTCCTTGGGAAGTCTTTTATTTGACATCCCTTATATATTAATATTGCTTAAAAAATCCACATTTAATATGCACATACCAGTCTTTTGTTGATGTCATCTAGTTTTCTCCTCTTGTTGGGGTATGCTTCCAACCCCAGTTGTAGGACATGGAGTACATGGCATGCTAACATGGATCTAGCTTAAGGAGTTTATGCTTGGAGACAAACTTTATATGGTTTAGATTTCCCTCTACTAGATCCTTATGATGTAATATCCATGTAAACCCTATATGGGAGATGGTTATGTACTTCTATAAAATTGATTATAGTCATGAAATAGTTATTCCACTTCTTTACTTTGGTCTTTTGTATACCAACATGTGAGATTTAAAAATTTTACACCTACTTATAGGCCCTCTTTCAGTGCCCTAGGCGTCTTGGGTAACCTCTTCGTGTGTGTAGCAAGTTCTCTAGGTACCTGTCTTGTGGAAAGTGCCTAATGGTTTGAAATGGTTGTTCGGCCAGTGCTTCTATTGATAGTCAAGGCTCAAGTGGCCATTGGTTGTGGCTATCTACTCAACCATCAGTTGTTAGATCTACTGGACCACCAACTGAAGAATCTGTAGGACTACTTCTTGGCGGTTCTACTCAGCCATCGATTGAATGTCAGTCGGCTGCAATGGAACCATTAGTTGTTGCCTCGATGGTCATCGAATGATGTTGTAGATGGATAGTGATGTCTGTGTGACCATTGCATAATGAACAATGGTGAAACCAGATGGATGCACAGTTCTACTATGGAATGTCAGATGATGGTGGTGCAAACTACCCATGGAGTCATTGGTTGTGATATGATGGTCGTGTTGGTGCTTGCTCTGCTCTTTGATCATATACATGAAATGTTCTTGTTATCTTCTTTTTTTTGGAAAATTGGGTAAGTATATTCCAAAAACCCCAGGAAGGGGACAAAATACAAGTCACACCCTCACATGTGACTACAAGCTCCTAGCAATTGGTTACAACATATCACAATTCCTAGCAATAATAGGAGGTACATCAAGACATGATTTAAAAGCAAAGTACATTCTCTTGATTTCAAGAGCAAGCTGGTTGTAGATTACAACGAAGTCAGAAGTGCCACCATTATGCAGCTGTTTGTTGCGTTCAGCCCAAATAAGGTGGACAGCACCAGTAAAAAGAGTATTTATGTGTAATATTGTGAGAAGTGAGTAAGAATTCACATAAATAGAGACAAATAAGAGGTAAGTTAAGGCATATAATATCCACAAAATTGGATGTTATCAACCCCCAAAACTTACAGTCTAGCCTATCCTCAGGCTAACAATTAGAATTAAAGCATCAAATGACTTCAAAGGGCTTTATTAAGTTATTGTCTTTGGTGAGTGTGAAGAATATTATAAGGTCAACCTTAAGTCAAAATATATGCATTGTAGTAGTGGTTGTCAATACCAATACTCTCTCTCTCTCTTAGATTAGAGTTGTGGCACTCGTATTGCCTACTAAAAACTTCTTCCAGCAAAGGGTTCTTCGTCATGATGTACCGGTGACTCTTTCCAGGCCATACTTGCACAAATTTCTGGTTGAGGTAGTTTTCACATCCAACTTTTATTTTTTTGGATA
Organism: Alisma plantago-aquatica; assembly: GCA_963693085.1. NCBI lineage: Eukaryota > Viridiplantae > Streptophyta > Magnoliopsida > Alismatales > Alismataceae > Alisma > Alisma plantago-aquatica. The sequence continues at coordinate 1,856,444,840 of OY856409.1, forward strand.
TCCTAGATATTGTGTTGGGGTTGGCTAAAGATGTAGTGCTTCCTGTCATTCTCAGGTTTGCTTAACCATGTTTGTTTTCATAAAGACAGTGTCTTCGAATTGGGCCATGATGTAATGTTAGATGGTTGTGTGAGATCCCCTTCGAAATGCAGGTATGTAAAAATTGGCTTCCATACTTCACTACTGGGCATGACGTATCTACATTCCTATGTGTAGTGATACACCAATTGGGCAAAGTCCTTCAACATCTTCTCGGGCACAAATCTCATGATTTTATTCCTCTTGGATTTTGTTTTGCTCACAAGCTTTGGGATGATGGGTTTTCAAGGGAGTTTTGTGCCACCAAGCCTCTTTTGATCCAAAAGCGGGGATTTTTACACTAGATGGGGTAGTTGTTTCCTCTTGTCAGGGTTTTGTGCTTTTCTACATATACTTAGGGACAGGGTGATCGATTGGGAATGTATCAGGCTGAATCCTCCTTGCTTTAAGTATTCATCTTGGGAGTCAAAATCTTTGTGCCTTCTATATTATCTCAAGGTAAGGTTGGCATTAATACATTATCACACTCAAAATTTTAAGTAGAGTAAACAACCCAAATCTATCATTCTTGAAGTAATTACACTAACATTTAGCTTGGAGACAAGTAAGCCTAAAAGTGGCAGTTATGAATATTTCCAGGGAAATTGGATCCAAAAATTGCCTCTTCAAGCTTTTGTGCATAAAAATGTATTCAAAAAGACTAAAATATACACAAGAGCAAAGTTTTACTCAAAATTTTCCATTTTAGGTCATTTTTTTACTTTTCAAAATTTTTGGTAAAGCGAGGAAGAAATGAAATGACAAAATTGAAACATTAAGTGCATATACATACCGTGTTCACTTGTTCAAATCCCCCTCCAAAAAAAACTTATCATTCATTCTGGCTACAGAGTGTCAGAGGATGAGGTTGATCTAGAACAAGTGAGCTAGTGTTTGTCTTTTAATAGGGCCCATTCGGAGGTTAAGATCTTCACCCTCGAAGATGGTGGTAGTCATCATCTTGGTAGTGCTCCATTTTCTGGTTTGATGTGGCTAGCATGTGCATATACAAGAGTATTTAGCATCTGCAGTTGTTATATAGGGGTTCTTGTTGCTGGCTCTTGTGAAAGAAATGTGTCTTCTCAAACTTTAGATCATTTGGCATGCCACGGTCATACATTTTTATTAGCTCCATCATTTTTATTGCTACTGGGGCAGCCTTTTGCTCTATGATGTTGTTAGCAGTTTTATGATAAGTTGTTTATTTTTGAATAAACATAACGTCTGAGTTGTTGTAGAAGATGGTTGTATTATTCAAAGTATCAACTAAAAGTAGTGCCCAATAACCATCATGTAGAATAGGAATAAATATCCATCTTAGGACATTGTACTGGAGGTGATCAATTAGGTGTTGCAATTCATCTGACTCTTTCTTCAGGATGATGTCCCCCACTATTTTTTAAGAGACCATGTATACATCTAGGAGTTCATCAGCTAGAAGTAATTGGCATGTTGCAATAACATTCACAATCATGTAACCTCCTATTGTCAATATGTCACGGAGGTCTGGTAGTAGTATTTGGACATTTTCTCATTCAAAAATAGTGATGAAGTCATCCTCTTGTGGCTTTAGTTTGTTCAAAAGGAATGTAACTTCTTGAACTGACAGCCCATAACATGCAAGTTTTTTGAAATTATCAAAAGTGGGTGTGATCACGTCTATAGGTATTGGCCCATATTCCGGCTAATTATCAAATTCATTTACTTTAGTGTGCTTTTCTACCCTTTGGTTAAAGTATGTATTTGGGGCTGGTAATCTTTGTGTTGGAGGGGATAATGGGTTCTTCCTTTGGCAGCTTTGTTGTTGTTGTTTCAACTTCTTGTGTTGTCATTTGTTGTTTAGGTTCAAGAGAACATGGAGGGACTTCAGGGTGAATATGGGCAGCAACAACTAGTTTGGGTTCATAACGGGGAGGTGGTGGGAGAGAGGGTGGGACTACACATGTTGAGGATTATGTTGTTTCTTTGAATTTTCTCAATTTTCTCTCCAAAGGGTCTTTTGGGTATGGGAATTAAGAAATACATCCTCCTTGGTATATCAACCATATGTGCATCATAGAAGAATCTCTTATCATGTATAATTTTCATGACGTATTTTCCTCACTGTGCATGGAAATCTTCATTGATAATTTGCACCAGTGAGATTCATATGTTGATGGCTTCTATCATTCTTAGTGTTATGAAAGCATTGTCCCTCATGTTTTGCTTTTCCTGAGGCATACTGTAGTCAATTTGATTTCTTTCTAGTTAGGACAATACCACCCACTGACTCCTTGTATCAACCTTTTCAAATGGGTTGGAACTTCTTATATCATCATGTAATCTGGTTTTTCAAAGACCATTCTTACACAAGGCAGGTCCTTCATGATGAAGTTGTATGTGATGACTTTTCATCTGAAAGGTCAACCACAATTAGGAGCCAATGATTGTAAGCCTTGAATGGTAAAGTAATAAACTTCAAGTCTATCGATCTTTGCATAGTATCCTAAAGCTCTTTAACTAATGTCACTTTAGTATTTTCCTTGTAGAATTGGGCTACCTGATTAGAAGTTACATTAAACCACCAACCAGTTTCATCTATGTACATAAACTCTTCTATAATGGTCACACACAAGACCTTGAAAAGGACTCTACTTATATTTTCCTTTTGTTTAAAGGTTCAATGGAATTCCTTTCTTTTCGGAGTGTACATGTTGCTGCAGTATATGATGTTGCTTTTAGGCTTCTCAGAATCTAATATATTGGTCAGGACATGAATGTCTCGTATCAACATGCATGTCACAGAGGTCATGTCCATGTCTGCCATATTGCATGGTAGAGGTGGTGGTGTTGTTGGACTTGAACCATCCTTGGGTTCGAAAATTGTAGATGGGTCTGGGAACACTGGGTCTCCTTCTTTGACTGTGCATCATCGAACATGTGGCCTGGGTTCCCATCATCGACTTCTGACACCATTTTTTCTATTTTTGCTTTGAAATAAAATGGGAATCTACCACTCATAATCGGTTCATCCAACAAAATTTCATTCATGAAACTCTCATAGTAAGTTGGGAGAGTTGGTCCTGGTAATTGAAAAGTGGAGCCTACCCATCCATGAAATCTTTAGTTGTTTTTGTTTTATCTCTCCTTGATTCAGATGATTTAGTTTTGACGTCATTTTCTCCCATTGATTCTATGTTTTCAGCGAGAGTTGCTAATTTTGTTGATAGCAGGGTGCCTTGATTTGTCAGTTCCCCAAGTCCCTTTTCCTTGTTGTTGTTTGTAGAATGCCCTGGTGAGGCTGGGGAAGTGGTTTGATGGTCATCCCCAAAGGGCACTCCCTTGATTTTGTCAATCCCTCTTGACTCTTCTTCCTCCAGTGGAAGGGTGCATTCAAAATTAGCAGCTTCATCCTGGATCGCCCCTGTCCTATTTGCGTAGCAGCCATCAGTAGGTCGGCCTAGAGGCACACATCTATATTGATTGGCATTGTAGATGATGGTTGAGTGGTGACTATTTGTTTCCTTTTTGTAGATGTCCCACTGTTGGTGAAGGCAGATTTCTTCCTCTTTGTTGCTTCCTCTATATTGATTGGCATTGTAGATGATGGTTGAGTGGTGACTATTTGTTTCCTTTTTGTAGATGTCCCACTGTTGGTGAAGGCAGATTTCTTCCTCTTTGTTGCTTCCTCTTGCAGTTGCAAGATCTCTTGGTGAAGGTCGTCACGTTCGTTATGCAGAATGGTGTGTTTAGTCGCCATCCCTTCTAGAGCTTGCATCACCTGCATTTGGTTTGTGGCTAACCGTTGCATTTGCCGAGGTAGGCTGAGTATCAGTTGGATATAATTCGTTGTCTTTTGCACCTATGATGCCAATGCAAACATGTTTGCATTCAGTTTAGTTATATTTAGGGTGGAGGTTGAGACGATCTCACGGCGATCTTCAATCTCTAGCCCTATCTCCATGAATTTGTTTGTTGTAGGCACCCGACGTTGTTGCCTTGGTCTACTGACATAGCTTACTATTGGTAAGGTATGCCCGTAGAGACAATCATGTGATGATTGACATGGCATATACCTTAAAGGATTTCATTAATACTTACAAAGGCAAGCATCCAATTTATTATGTTTCATTCAGGTTATGAAATAATGAAGAAACATTATGAATGTTAAAAGAATGACAATACTCAACGATGTATGAAATAATGAAGAAACATTATGAATGTCAAAAGAATGAAAATACTCAAAGATAGACAATAGAAACACATAAGACTAGAGTGTGGGTTGTTTGATGGTAGAATCTCATTAGTCATAATATGGCAATACCAAACCAAGCACACAGATGCATGTTAGAGAATAGTGTATTAGACAGACCCACCTTGAGAGTGACATATGGAAACCATCATTGGTGGTCATATTCATCTCTCATAGTGAAGGTCGTGATTGTGATTCTTAGACTTGAAATCACTACACTCATCACATGTCATTGGGTATGCTTTGACATCATCAAATGCAGTCCTGAAACATGGGTTGTTATAACGGTGATGATTGGGTGACTTTGCCACATGGGGACTGACTATGAGTGATAGATATGGGATTTGTCCTTCCTATTGGAGATTGATATCCTATCCACTTGATAAGAAAGACTGATAAATGCATGTGCATGCACGTGTGAATTAATATATGATATTGAGGTCACATTATCTCAGACAGTCTGCTCTTAGTCCAAGGAACATGGATTGAACATTGAGAGGATGACAATTCCATGACTCGAGTTCATCCTAGATATCAGTGACAAAGGAATTATACAATCAATGATGTGTGACTAGGCACCACTCCTTGCTTGTGATGTCATAAGTTATGTAAATTTATTACTAATGTGATATGGGACCTATAGGGTCACGCACAAAGGAAATCATCTAGAAGAGGAGTTTGATCTTGAATGATGATTGGATTGATTATTAAAGTTTTTAGGTACTCAATTCACGCAACAGATTGGCTGACTGCACTGCCAAACGGCCATCTCATTGGGTAAGAAGGCCAATTGGACATCCAAGATGAGTGTCTCAAACATGAAGATGATCGTTGGGATCATTAGGCTAATCATAAATATAATTGTCTAAGATCTACCCAAACTGAGATGTGAACTGACCGTCTTGGCTTACCAAAGGACCGTCTGGGTGAGTAGGATGAGTGTCTCACATGTGTGAGATGGCTTGGTTAGTACAAATGAAACATTCTAAAAGTTGCCCAAACTTGTTTCGATTGCACAATACTTGTGGTGTAAGAAATTAATGTCTAACATTAATGGAAATCAAATTTCCAATTTCGTATGTGATTGGGAAACTGTCAAACGACCATTTGACAGAATGAGACGACTGTCTCACAGTGCCAGCCAACCATTTGGACTGCCAGACAACTGTTTCATGTCTCACAGGTTGTGAAAATTCAAGATTTTTTGGTCTTTTCCACTCCCACACAGATCCCAAAAAGACTGGGAACCTTAGCCCTAATTCCTCCTATAAATAGAGGGGGGCTTTCCAGTGTAAAAAAACAACACAACTGAGTATCAGTTGCTTTGACAATTGTTATCCTCTCTGTTGTGGTAACCAAGAGAGCCCAAGAAAGTCTTACCTAACAAGGAAGGGATAGAGAAGGGAGAGAACAACTAAGAATCGTTGTTGTGGGACTGCAAGTTGATGACTAGAACGCCAATGGGAGTGACAACTCCTTCCTGTCTATTCTTGTTGAATGATGAGAGCTCTAGTTGGTCTGTGTGGACTAGTCTAGAGGCAAGGATCCTTTGACTAATGCTAGGACAGCAAAGTCAACCTGTAGTCCGTAGTGAGACCACATGAGTCACTACAAAAGTTGTTATGTTTGTTGTTAGTAGTGAAGACCATGAGCTACACAACCACCGTCCAAGAGAAACTAGAAGATAGTTGCATTGCAACAAGTTGTTGTCGCTAGACTTGCTTCAGAACTAGGTATAACTCATTAAATCATCCTCCCTATTTCATAGTAGTTGACGCGATCTTGCTGTTATGGGAATATGGATAGATAAAAAATGTGTTTCCGCTGCTATACTCTATGCATGTATTTTCCTACAGTGGTATCTGAGCCACGTCAATTTACTATGTTTTAGGAAATTTTATATGATCATATTTTTTGTTTAATCACTTATTTATTGCATACGATGTGAATATTTAAACTATCTCATATGTGTATTCGATCAAAGACCACATAATCCTAAAATAATATATATACATATATATGCAATTTACACGCGTCATCCTAAAAGTGGTTTTGATGAGGGATATGTAGTGTGGTTATGGTCAATACCCAATATCTATGTGTGGTTGGATGTTTTGGTTTTATTCCTATTTATCGCAGTCTGTATACCAAGCCTCTACCTTCCTCTTCTAAATGTAAAGTTAATTCTTTCTTACCTTTTCTCTCCTCAAATATAACTTAAGGTTTCTCTTTACAATGTAATAATATAATAGCAATAGGATAGTTTCTTTTCTAGCAATGATGAGAAAGATGATCATCATCGGATGAGATGACTAGTTTGTGAGATGAGCCAACCGTAAGGAGGACAATGGAAGATAGAATGATGGAACTAGATGACCGTGGGGTGGACCCAATTGACCGTTTGGAAGGAGTCCAAACATCAGTTGGATAAGAGGCCATATGACCGTCCATGATGACCAACCAACTGGACAAGAGGTGGGATGACCGGTTCAAGGGTTGAACCTATCTACCCAGATTGGCAAGCACATATATACACTAACAACAGGTTCACACATGAGATGTGATGATTGACCTAGGTGGTAGTAATTCCTTTTGGCTCCAAGGAATTACAAGCAGACATGGCCATAACCACCACTTTTTATTTTATATTGCATGTTTATGTTGTGGGATATAGCATATATATGATACATACTATATATGTGGTGATTGGATACATTATATGTATATATATGATATATATATGTATATATAAACACAAATATATATAATCCCTCAATCAAACATATTAAGTAGAAGATGCTTTCCATTAGAAACACACATGAAAATCTTGATTGACCAAGCCTAGATTTGCATAAAGCATGGTACACCGTCTATCTCATGGAATTGTGATGGTAGATATGTAGGTTTGTACAAAACATGGTGCAAATCTATCACGTTGGCTATTAGTTCAGGCTTAACTGGTGACTTAGAGAGCCTAAGCCCATAGACATGCTGATGATCATGGAAAGGAGTTGCACATATCATCTATCCAAGAGTGGCATATAGATGCAATTGGCAAGAGTTGCCTACCTAAATAGTCAAGCTGTGGGCGATCAACAAAAGATGACTCATGATTTGATGAAACATGGATCTTGTCTCATTAGAAAATTGTTTGTTGCAGTTTTCCAAATTAATACTTGATAATTGTCAATTTGAACAAAATAATGAGATCAATAATGAATTAAGTACCTAATTATTATTGCACAAATTCTAATCAAATTAAATAAAAATGAGTTTTGACAAAATTGTAAATTCTTTTGTAGGATCAAATGGCAACAAACAACAATCACTTTTCTCTATGATCGGTCCTTGAGAAGGACAAAGTAATTGGGCACAACTTCCATGACTGGTTCAAGACGTTGAGAATTGTTCTCACACAAGAGCACAAGCTCTATGTCCTAGAGACATCAGAACTAGAGGAACCACCTCAAAATGCACCAAGGGCTGACAAAGATGCTTATAAGAAGCATATTGAAGAGGTCATGGACGTCAAGTGTCTGATGCTAAGCTCCATGAACTATGAGTTGCAGAGGCAGCATGAGAACATGGATGTGATTGAGATGGTCACACATCTCAAGAACATGTTCTAATATCAGGAAAGACAAGAGAGATATGATGTCTACTGGGCACTATTCAAATGTAACATGGCAGAAGGTGACCCAGTAGGTCCTCATGTACTCAAGCTCATTGGGTATGTGGAGAACCCATCTAGAGTGGGATTCCCCTTGTATCAAGAGTTGTCCACTGATGTGATTCTACAGTCTCTTTCATAGTCATATAGTCATTTTATCATGAACTACAACATGAACAACTTTGACAAACCGTTGACAGATTTGTTGCACATGTTGAGAACAACTGAGTCACAAAGCAATTGCCCTCAAAAGAGGAGGCGAGAAAGGGAGTTTGCCACACCCCCTCGGCCCCTTTCATTTGAAACTCATAGAGAGTCTATGATGATGATCAACAAGACAAAGGGGAGGTATAAAGGTAAAGGAAAAGCTAAGGAGGGTTCTAAAGCTAGACAGAAGCCCAAGTCTTCATATCTCAAAGCAAAGGGAGGAGTGAAGAAAATAAGAGGTGATTGTCACCATTGTCACCAACATGGACATTAGAAAAGAATTTTTCCACTCTGGTTAGAGGAATTAAATAAGAATAAGAAGAAGGAAGGCATTGAGGCCTCCACTTCAAGTATAAACATTATAAGATAAATTTGATTACTTCTTCTTTTGATATGTGATACCAAATAGAGATCTGAAATGCTTGATGTGCAAGATCTAATAAGAAGTAAAAGCCTTCATCGAAGGACAAAGATGGATAAGGTGGAGCATGAGTTGTGTAAGCTTTAGTCTACATTTAAATTTATCTTAGCCCAAAGGGCATGTAATAGAGTTAGTAGAGCTGCTATTTCATTATGCCATCAAATAGAAACATTTACTTCAAAGCATCTTGTATGACAAGGATGATAAATCATTAAAGTGAGATGTTAATGTTTCTATTTCAAAAGATATGATCTTGCATGGAAACACCCAAACATCTAATGATCTTTGTAGGAAAGACTTTCAGTTGAATGTTTATAACGTTAATATCAAAGGATTATAATTAATAACTCAAGACTATCATTATCAACAGTCATCTTGGATGTACACATAAGAAATACATGTATAGAATACATAGTGATGTTAATCTAGATTCCCTTGGTTATCAAACCTAAGGAAACATGCAAAGCCTTATTTATACACAATGTGACATGACATCCTTCACTAGATATAGCGGGAGGATAAGCCTTCCATTATACCTCAAACATGTTATGCATGAAGATCTTATCGAATGAATGCTATAGATAATTACTTGTACCTCATGTTATTTACTGGTAATATGATGATATGTATTCGGTAAAATAGAAATCTGTTGAAATGTTCACAGAGATTATAAATGAAGTATGAATTTGATGAAAGTATTAAGAAACTTTCATGAGAGAAAATGTTAAAATACTTTACGTCAATACCTTGAGTACCTTCATAGTGAAAGGACTCTAATAATGTATCGCAACTCAAATTCATCTGAACATGATGGTGTGTCAGAATGAAGGAATTATACGATGATGAGTCATGATATGATTATCAATTAATCTATTCTTCTTATCTTCATAAATATATACCTATCATTGAATAATGTACCATCTGAATGGTTTACAAGACATCACATATGATATGATTTAAAAATGTCCCAATATGTCTGAAGGATTAAAACCTACATTAAGAAAGTAGTTTCTTGAAAAGGTTTATCCACAAACCATAATTGTTGAATGCTACTATTAATCCTGATCCAATAACAAAAATGTTTTGTTGATGGGATGACTGAGTTCCTAAAGAATCAGTAGGAGTAAAAGTAGAACTCGAAATGTTTGAGGTCAACAAAGAGGTACAATGAGAACTAAGAGAATCACAAATTGTTATGGAATCTTGAGTTTGTCATGTAACACAGAATAAAATAGTTCTAGTCAAACACATCTGAGATTGGAGGATTGTGAATCTAATAATTCATATGGGTTGGTCATAATAGGATGAGCCAACTAGTCAACTAGAATCTAATGAGAACCATAATATGAGTAATGGCTCAAGGTCATTCTGGGGTCCATGTAAGCTAACAAGGTAAGTCTTTGATAGCGCCACCTAAAGGGTTAATACCTAAAAGGTGCAACAGGTCTTATGGAAAAATTCTACATGGACAACATAAAAGGACAGATTGGTTGAATAGGTTTTCAAATCATTTCAAGTTGTTGAACATAATAGAAATTCCTTTACCAATTGTCAAGCGTGTTGTTGTAGTTAAAATAGACTAAGAGATTTAGCATATGGAGATAAAACTAGATTCCTTAAAGGGAATACATCATAGGATGTGTGTGTGACACAACCTAAAAGGTTTTATAACTTCAAGAATGCAAATAAAGTCTATAAACTACAAAGTTCAATCTAGGTTTGAAACAAACATCTCAGAGGAAAGATATTTAAACTGACAAAATAGTCAAAGAGTTTGACTTGAATCAAGATAAAAGATGAAATCTTTGATTAAAAAATATATAGTGGGATAATATATGAATATTCCACATATGATGAGGAATAACATCTCAATAATTTTAATATTGAGATCTGTCATGGAAAACCCCTTCAACGATGAAGGATTAAGTGAAACATAATATGAGATAAGGATCAAATTCTATAGAGATAGTTCTTGAATGTTTCATGGTGTACGTTTGAGCACATGTAATAGCAAGGTGTTGAAAGAGTTCAACACGGAAAGGATTCAATGAGAGAGAATCTAGATTAGTCTCTCATGAACCTTATGTTCCAATTCTTGTGAAGAATGTAAATGGCATGCCATAGGATGTAATATTGGATCTATCATGAATGCTATAAGTGTACTTATCCTATATAATCTTGTATGTATTGGACATGACAAGATGATTATAAATTCCAATAAGGGTTATTGGAGTGTCATTAAAGACATCCATTAGTACTTGTGAAGTACTTATGGATATATTGCTAGACAATAAGGATAGCAATAAAAGGAAGAGTTGGATGTAAAGGGTTACATCGATGCAAGCTTCCATAATGACAAAAGTTATCGCAAATTAAATACATTTGATTTAAAATGAGATATGTTGTTAGTTGGAAGGGTTCTAAACTAATAACCATTAATTCTATTCTACAATAGAAGTTGGTATACATGTTTATGAACACATAGTGATACTATATGGATCTAGAAGTTCATATGATGTACTTATAGATGTTCCAACCATTTATGACTTAGTGGTGATACTATGACAACAACGGAGCTACTTGTTAGGCAAGGAATATCATATACCATATTACAGAAGTTCCATCTCATACGAGAAATCGTACAATGAAGAGATAGGAAACATGCAATATACCGACTATAAGTAAAGTGTTGCTAACCCCCTGGATTAAGCACTTGCACAGAAGAAACATGGTGAACATGTTTGGATCACTAAGAATATGATTCATGGGTGATTAGCTCTAATTGCAAGTGGGGGTTTGTTGGTAAGGTATTCCCATAGAGCCAATCATGTGATGATTGACATGGCCTATACCATAAAGGATTTGATTAATGCTTATAAAGGCAAGCTTCCAATTCATTATGTTTCATTCAGTTGCGAGATAATGAAGAAACATTATGAATGTCTAAAGAACAACAATACTCAATGGCATATGACTTCAAGTACATGACCTGGAGAATGAGATCATATCAATTTTAAGTGTATGTACATTCTTATTATGTCCCTAGTCAGTTGTTACTATGGAAGGTAGATAGATACCAGTAACATATAAGACTAGACTGTGGGTTGGTTGATGATAGAATCTTATTAGTCATGATATGGCAATATCAAACCAAGAACACAGATACATGTTAGAGAACAGTGTATCAGATAGACCCACCTTGAGAGTGACACATGGAAACCATCATTGGTGGTCATAGTCATCTCTCATAGTGAAGGTGGTGATTGTGATTCTTAGACCTGAAATCACTGCACTCGTCACATGTCGTTGGGTACGCTTTGACATCATCAAACGCAGTCCTGAAACATGGGTTTTTATAATGGTGATGACTGAGTGACTTTGACACATGGGTACTGACTGTGAGTAATAGATATGGGATTTATCCCTCCTACTAAAGATTGATATCCTGGCCACTTGATAAGCGAGATTGATAAACACATGTGCATGCACATGTAAATCAATATATGATATTGAGGTTACATTATCTCAGAAAGTCTACTTTTGGTTCAAGGAACATGGATTGAATGTTGAGAGGATGATTATTCCATGCCTCAAGTTCATTCTAGATATTAGTTACAAAGGAATTATACAATCGCTGCAACACCTTATGCAGATTGTAGGTTGAAGTTGTTCCCCAACGTTCCATTCACTTAGGTAGCACTGAAGTGAGACTAGGCACTACTCCTTTCTTGTGATGTCATAAGTTAGTTATGGACATTCACTGCCAATGTGATATGGGACCTATACGGTCACACACAAAGGAACTCATCTAGAAAAAGAGTTTGATCTTGAATGGTGATTGGATTGATTACTAAAGTGTTTAGGTACTCAATTCACGCTATAGATTGGTTGACTGCACTACCAAATGACCATCTCACTGGGTGAGATGACCATTTGGACATGCCAGATGAGCATCCTAAACATTGAGACGGCCGTTTGGGTCTTCAGGCTAGTTAGAAATCAAAAATTGGCTAAGATCTGCCCAAACTGAGGTGTGAACCGACCAATTTATTCTGATGAACCAACCGACTCAGCTCATCTTGGCTCACCAGACAACCGTCTGGGTGAGCGAGATAGATGTCTCACATGTGTGATACAACTCAGTTGGGATAGAACGAATGTTCTAGAAGTTTCCCGAACTTGTTTTGATTGGACAATACTTGTGGTGTAAGAAATTAATGTCTAACAATAATGGGAATCGAATTGCCAATTTCATATGCGACTGGGAAACTTCCAGATGACCATTTGGCAGAACGACGACTATCTCACAGTTCCAAATGACCGTTTGGACTATCAGACTACCTTTCGTGTCTTACAAGTTGTGAAGGTTCAAGATCTTTTGGTCCTTTCCACTCCCACACAGATCCCAAACATACTGGGAACCCTATCGCTAACCCACCTACAAATTGAGGCATACTAGGGGTTTCCCAGAGTACGACAACAACACGACTGAGAATCAATTGCTTTGATAGTTGTTGTCATCTCTGATTGTGGTAACCAAGAGATCCCAAGCAAGTCCTACCCGACAAAGGAGGAATAGTGACGGGAGAGAAAAACTGAGAATCATTATTGTGGGAGAGAAAGTTGGGGACTAGTAGGACAATGTGAGGGACAACTCCTTCCTATCTATTCTAGGTGAATTACAGGGGTTCTAGTTGGCCCATGTGGACTGCTCTAGAGGTAGGAGTCCTTTAGTTGTTACTAGGAGAGGAAATTCAGCATGTGGTCTATGGTGAAACCATAGGAGTCACTGCAGAAGTTATTCTATTCATTGTTCATGGTAAAGACCGAGAGTTGCACAACCACCATCCAAGAGCAACTAGAAGATTGTTGCATTGCAACGATTTGTTGTCTCTGGACATGCTCCATGACTAGTATAACTCGGGGAGAATGATGCAAGGTGGTGGCTTGTGGAGAGCCTAAATTCCAAGTTTGAACTTGTTTGAACAATGTTGGTACCTTGTGCACCAATTTTGGTACAAATTGTAATTTACCCAAAATGTGGGGTTAATATATAAATTACCACCTCTAGAGTGTCCCTAATCCCTCCTAGCATCATGTAGAGGGGAGAGAAATAAGTAGACACCATGTTTGAATCATTTATGAAAGATGGTAATCTTGGTGATGAAATGACCAAGAAAAGGGTTGAATATGAAAGCTTAACTTGAGTTGTATCAAGTTGAAAAGCTTATATATGAGTGTCTATCGGACAAGGAGCCATAGGAGGAGTCTCATATCATTTTTTGAACTCTTGGAAAATTCCATATCGTGCAAATAACCTCAAGGAGGTGAGTTGTGTTGAGTTGCAACTTCCTTAGTAAAGTTGTGATGGGTTGTGAATAAAGTGATGAATTAATTGATATATCTTATTCAAAAGGATAAGTAATGGATGAATTTGCATCTCTAGATGATCCTCAACCATTTTGCAAGACAAGATAAATGTTGATGCATGCATGTACACGTGTCATCCGTGCATGGACACATGGCACCTACTAGCTCAAAATGATGACACCTCATTTTTACCTTCCTTCATGAACAACAAGTATATATACCCCTAGTTTCACCCCTTAGTGAAATTTTGAGACCCTTACCACCCTCCTACCCTAAGGTATCATGCATAGAGCTCCTATATCATGAAGGGATGTTGTGGTATCGTGCATGGGCCTTGGGGTATCGCCCATGGCAAGATCATATAGCCCAAGTAGGTGATATCGGACATATAGGGTGATATCGGCCATAGAGTGATGTGTTGAGTGGCTAATCATGCAAGTGAGTGTCATATCGTGCAAGACGGGTGGAATATCGTGCAAGGGCACAAGGGTATCGTGCAAGAGTGTTAAGGAGCAAGAAGGAGCTCATACTTAACCCTAAGGTGAGGCCATGATCATCTTCAACCTTGGATTGAAGCATGATTTTAGGGTTTTGATCTTCCTTTATTTTCTTCTACCCAATTGCTTATCCATGGTTATTCCTTGTATATGAAGGAGTTGTGAATAAGCCCTGGACCTTTGATAAGTCATCTTCAACCTTAGTAACGTGGAGCTTTGGATCTTGGAGCTTTGAAGTTGTTCTTAAGGCGGGTTATATAACTTGAACTCAATCATGTTATTATTCATCACCTAAATTGCTATACTTAATGAATTACTTTTAATTCCGAAATTTCCTGAAATTGTTGATGAAATTATGAGTTATAGTAGTTTCTTAGACCTTTTTCCATGAACTATAATAGTTAGAACTAAGGTCTAGAGCTTGATGATGATGGTATCACTTTATAAAAGTGATATCGGGTGTAAGCACATAAGCAAGCACCTCTAAACTGATATGATGATGCACCTACTTCACTAAAACGATATGGATATGATTGTATACCTTATTGCACGATATGGGGGTGTAGTATACACCTCTTGCATGATAGGAAGTCTATTATAG
The DNA here is from genome assembly GCA_963693085.1 of Alisma plantago-aquatica. Lineage (NCBI taxonomy): Eukaryota > Viridiplantae > Streptophyta > Magnoliopsida > Alismatales > Alismataceae > Alisma > Alisma plantago-aquatica. The sequence goes on from OY856409.1 coordinate 1,856,459,915, forward strand.
ACTCCATGCACGATACAAGGTCAATTGTATACTAGTAAGTTGACAAGAAACCCTAATTTGGGTAACCCGATATAAGTGAAGAGTAACAAGTGCTATTGCATGATATGATCATACAATACATCATTGGTACTTAGTATCATGAGTCCTACATGACCTTGCATGACATGGTTGCACGACACATGACCTTGCATGATAGGGTTGTACGATACACAACCCTAGACAATATGGTAGCCCGACATGGTGATGAGTTGATACCTCTTAAGCATCATGGGCGAAACATATATGTACCATGTGCCCATCACAATCAACCCTAACCCGACATGGGTGTTGCAACCTAATGTTTGATCGTGTAGCCCAATATGGTTTGGTTCCCTACACTCCAATTGATTTGTATATTGGGTTGAACCCGATATGGCAAACCCTAACCCATCACAGCCAACCCTAGATGGTGTGCCACCCGATGTGGTGATTGAATGCACCTCTAGCCTGACATGGTCATGGTTTAATACCTCATGCACGACATGGGTAATACATACAAACACCTTTAGCCTGATATGATTGGTGTTCATATACTTCTAGCCCGATATGGTGAGTGCTTATACACCTTCAACCCGATATGATGAACACATGCACACCTCTAACCCGAGACACCTTGTAAAGGTGAGGGCAAAACACTCTTAGAAGTGATGAGTGTAACAACAAGTAATGGTGTGGTTAATACCTTGATAGGTGAAACATCTAAATGGTTGATAATGGACAACCTTATATCAACAATGCCTTTACCTGAGGTGAGCCCATATCATTAAAGATAGTTGGGCAATTCAAATGTGTGACTTATGACCAATACATTGCATGATAAATGTGATGAGCTAGTGCATAAAGTATTAGGATGGGAAATACCCTAATGCAAGATAAGTTGATGAACTTAAGTAAGTTAAAAGTGATGAGGGAATTGATACATCAAGACATGATAGATATCTCATCCAGCACCTCAAGGTTGATACACCTTGATGTACCCTAAATCAAATATACTTGTATAAGTAACACATGAAGTGTGTCATGTCAATTGTTACATTGAGATGTAATGCAATTTGATAAGTGTAGGCTAACATACCTTAAGAAAAGGTTAAGCCAAGTTTATAAAGTATGATGTATTCATACTCTGGAAAGGATGAGAGAGAAACTCATACCTTGTGTTGATAATCATTTAATGATAATTGATGAGAATAAATAAGTATGATTGAATACTTATGATATCAATGTTGGCTCCTAGATGTGTGGAGCAATGAATTAGTGTTTGATCATTGATAATATGATCTTGAAAACCAAAATGATTAATAATGGAAAATCCTAACCCTAATGAAGGGTGATGATAGGTAAGAGAAACTCTAATCGATAAGAAAGGGAAACCCTGACCCTAATGATGGGAAGGCTGTAATTCTTTTATTGCATAAGCCTTGTAAGGCATATTAAATATGTGTATAACAAGTATAATGTTTAATGGCCTTGTGAGCCATGTGAATAAGTTGTTGCCTAGTGAGAGGTAACAAGATGTTTAATGGCCTTGTGAGCCATGTGAATAATTTGTTGCCTAGTGAGAGGTGACAAGATGTAATGGCCTTGTGAGCCATGTGATAATTTGTTGCCTAGTGATAGGTGACAAGATACTTAATGGGACTTGTAAGCCATGTGAGATGCTTGTATAACAAGTATCATGTATACCTTAGTCGGAGGACCTAGAGGTAATGGTTACCTGATAAGTGGTAACAGTGTTCAGTGATGAACTAAGGGTTTGAATACCCAGATTTATAATCATGATGAAATGAGGAATTGAGATCCTAAATGTTATATGTGTTTTAAAGATTTGAAAAGTACTTGATATATGTATAGCACCTTTCTTTGTAGCATTTGTCATAATGATTCATGTTTGAAAACTTGACTGATGCTAAAATAATACAGTAATGTACTTAATTAACCTAGTGGAATCTCATCATGTAGTGCCCTGACCATAGATCCATTCAGCATCAGGTCTCATTCTGAATGGTGAAACTGGTTGCTCCACGGCATAACCCGGAGAGCATATTGTTGAATATGTGGGGGTGATGGGTGCGAATATCCTTACGCCCTAATGTGGGATTGACGTGAGATAAACATGAGATCTCTCAATCCTTCATTATATGTGTTGGGATGGATGTATCACGAATTTCCCGATGATGATATAAATGCCAGATCGATGTGAGATAAACATTAAATCTCTCGATGTCGAAGGAGTGCAGTTGGCGTTGTAGCTCTATAGAGAAGTTGCCAGTATACCCTGGAAAGCTATTTAGCAGTGACACGAGATGTCCTACATGTGGTCTCAGACTGACCAAGATGGATGAGGTCATAGAGTCCGGCTCTTCCATTGACCTATGTATGGAACTGATGCTTTACGCCGTCGTGGTCGGTTGGAGTATGAGCAGTATACCTCATCTCCTCAGGGCATAAGTGTGATTGTAAAATATAATCAGTTGTATAACATGTTTTCTTAAGGATTGAATATGAAAATCATTGGTTGATGTTACATTTCTTATATGCATCTTTAGTTGATAGATGATATATATGTTTCTTTACATTCCTTAGATGATTTATAACTCTACCATGGGTAGATGCAATGTTCTCCTTAAGAAAGGAGATTATCTTATCCCGTTCATACAGTGATTAATACTGCCTGTTAATATTAAAAGAACCTCTGCTCAGTTTGTAAATGCTTAATCTGTGATAATAATATGGTCAGTAGAGAGTTATATCTCTCGCTGGGACAATTGTCTCACCCCATGGGATCCACATTTTTTTAGGTGGACATGTACGAGGTGGTGAAGATCTTTCTGCATAGGTACAACAACAGTAGCAAGGACAGCAGTGACAACTCAAGTAGAGTGTACTGTCTGTCATCTATTATAGATACAATTCCTATGTGTCGTCTCTGTACTCTCGGGTCCTTGGGTTTAGTATGTGTTGGTTTTATGAACAATCTGAGATTTTGGCTTGTATGCCTCAAGGTTTGATGTTGCTTTAAGTATATGTGTTGAGAAAGCAACTGTTATATGTTATCCTCGAGAAGAGATGGTACAGTGTATGTACAATGTGAACAATAATGTATATAAAGTTTTGGTTCTACCTTAAAGAGTTTTTCCTAGAAATGGATCTCTTTGCAAAATGGTTTTAATTTTTAGTGATTTTTTTTGTTAATCCGCTATTTATGTTTATTCCGCTTAATTAGTAACGATTTGTTTTTCGGTTGTTATACTTCAATTGTAACCTATGTAGATGTCTTTGTAAACTTTTTAGGCCTCTTCTAGTCTGGACTGGATGCAACCCTTTTACTTGGATTCTACACTCCTTCAGAAGGTGTATACTCAAAGACTTCAGTCCTTGTCTATTCTTCATCACTTTCTGATTCCTCATGGATTGTCTCAGCTAGCATCTTAAGTATGTCTTCCTTCAAGCATGCTCTAATGCTTTCCTTGGTAGGCTCCCTATGTATTTTTATGTGTGTTGCTACTTCATCCTTTATCTTTTCCATCCTCTTCATTTCTTCTAGAGTCATCGATGATTTTAGTTTCCTGGTGTATTCAGACTCTTGGATTTCTTGATCCCTATTTAGATTTATTGTCATCTTTTGCCTTGTAGATACTTAAGTATCTCTAGCAAGATTTATTATATAAGAAAGAATAGAGTCTTGTTAGAGTAATAATCAACAATATCTAGATAAAATTTGACAATTTTATAATGTCGAGTAAATAACTAAAATGTGGCAATCTCAACCAGTGGATTCCAGTTGATGGTTGAGTGGATTGGGAATCTATGGTCTATAAGACATGGTTAAAAACTGATGGTTTAAACCCAAAAACCAAAAACCAGTGGCTGCTAGTAGTAGGGTACCAACCGATGGTCAAGTCAGTGAGCAAGAGGAAACTGATGATCTCAAAAGAAGAGAGAAAGTAACAACCAATGGTCTAGTCAATCGATGGCTTCTATTGGGGTGGCGGGAAACAATGGTTTCTTACGGTAGGGAGTATAGGTTGAACAATCGATGGTGGGTATGCCCCATTGATAGGTGATGGTCAACAAACAATGGTTGGGGCGAACAAGGAATCTGATGGTCTTGGATACGATGTTCGGGCCTCAATAATAAAGGAGGGGGTGGGATGAACAACCGAAGGTTAAAACACTTTGGGCTAAGTGAGAATAACTGATGATGGAATATGGGTCACGACCGAAGGTGAAGGTTCTCGCATAGGACCAAAGGCAGAAATTGATGGTTGGGAGATTTGAAATGACGCACAATGGTGGGCAAGATTTTACGGTACCTTAGGAATCATTAAAAGAAGTGAAGGAGAACACCGGGAATATCAACTAGGGTTTAGGTTTACCACTTGTCATCGGCACTGGGGTTTCACTTTCAAATTGTTGTCATTTCTGTAGTAGGTCTTTAGCCCAAGTCCCCTTGTCGTGAAGATCCTCTGCTCCTCTTCTTCAGTTGATGGTTTAGAGGTACAAGACAATGTCTTTCGACGATATCTCTTTAGTTACCTTGTCATTGGAGCATTCTTGCAGCTAGGGTTATGAAGAGGGGATCTGATGGATCCACTCGGTGGTTTCTTGACCCCTTTTATAGGTATGAATATCTTAGTTGGGCATCGATTGTCAATAGAGGATGGTTCAGTACTTGGTCACCTATCGATGGTTCTATAGACCTTTGACAGATTAAGGTTGTCTCCCTTTCAACTCTCGATGGGTAGGTGGGTTTAGCTACACTCGATGATTGTACTATGGGTGACATCCAATGATTTCACTACAACTGATGGTTGGTCAATTTAATCATATGATGGCTTGTCTGTTTATGGTTCTTCTGTGTTCGACACCTGATGGTTTTTCTATGCCTGGTCCCTTCCTATGGCTTGTCTGCTTGTTCAGACAACACACGATGGTCGGTCTAGCTGGCATGATCTGATGGACTTCCTACTCAGACAATCAGTTGATGTTTTGGTGAATCCTATGGTTTCCATGTATTAATGACAAGAGTTGATTTCAAACTGATTTTTTCCTTCATATGCTAGAAATTATGAGGTAGAAAAAGCATCCAAGACTTATAACTGAAGTCTAGAAGATTAGGAGGCATCTAAACATGTAAACAAAGATCTAAATTGTATTCTGTACACTAAAAGTTACTAAACTAAATAGAAATTGTGAAAAGCTAAGGTAGAAATTGAAACAAAATTAGGACATTTTAAATTATGGAAGACTGGTCAAACTAAAGATAAGGAAAATTAAGAGGTTTAAATATGCTTGGGTTGCCTCCCAAGAAGTGCTACGTTTATCGTGTTTTAGCTTGACTTTCTTGATTTTTGCTCCTTTCAACTTCAAACTTCTTCTGGTGGTACGAGTGGTGGTTCCTCTAATTGGAGTTATGACCTCTTTAGGAAAGCTTTATATTCATATTATATTTTAACTTTGTGTCCGTTCACCTTAAATGTTTTGGTCTTTTTACTACTAATTTCCATCATTCCAGATGGGTATATCTTTACTACCATAAAGGGGCTAGACCACTTGGACATTTGCTTACCGGGAAATAACCTAATGCTACCTTATCTCCTTCAAACACATCCTTGCTCTTTAGGTGGGCATAATGCCACACCTTGGTACTTTGTTTGTAAATGCATGTGTTTTCATAGGTATGTAGCCTCAACTCTTTTAGCTCTTACAGCTACAAAATTCCCTTTTTGCATGCCATGTTTAGAAACTTAAAATCCCAAAAGGCTTTGTGCTCTAGCTCTACGGGTAGGTGGTATGATTTTCTATAAATGAGCTAGTAGGGAGTAGTCCCTATCAGAGTTGTATATGTAGTTTTGTAAGCCCATAAAGCATCATTGAGCTTCATAAACCAATCCTTTTGAGTCTGGATGATTGTTTTCTCAAGAATTTGTCTAATATCTCAGTTTGACACTTATACGTGTGTTGATGTTTGTGGGTGGTAGGGTGTTACCACCTTGTGCCTCACTCCTTATTTATTCAACAAAGCCTCAAACTATCTCTCTCCAAAGTAGGATCCCCCGTTGCTTATAATGGTGTGTGGGACATTGAACCTGGGAAAAATGGTCTTCTTGAATAGCTTAATTGCTTATTTAGAGTCACATATGGGATTGCAAAAACCTCCACCCATTTTGAGACATAATCAACAATGATAAGAATATATCAGTTCCCCTTGGAAAACGGGAATGGTCCCATATAGTCGATTCCCCAAACATCAAAGATTCCTCCTCTATCTAGTCAAACATTGGCATTTTGTCCTTTTTGAAATGTTTCATGTTTGTTGTCACTGATCACATTCTTTAATGTATGCTTGAGCATCCTAGAATAGGGTGGGCCAGTAAAATCATGATAATAGGACTTTTTTGTCACCCTTTCTCCTCCCAAATGTCCTCCATAAGATGAAGAATGGCATTATCATAGAATCTGAGGGACTTGTTCTTCTGGTATGCATCTCTGGTATAGACTGTCAGCAAATCTCTCAAATAGAAATTGGTTGTCCCAGTAGTAGTTCTTCAAATATGAAAATAGCTTCTTCTTCTAGTTGTATGTTATATCAGGCGGCAATTGTTGGCATGCTAAGTAGTTACATATGTCAGCAAACCAAGGTAGGTTAGGTTCAACTGACTTGTCCATAGAGCTTCATCTACATAATTATCATTAACCGACAGCTGGTTTTCTTTAATGATTATAATCCTTGATAGGTGGTCGGAAACCACATTCTCTGCCCCTTTCTTATTAATGATCTCATGGTCAAACTCTTATAACAACAAATCCGACCGTAACAGTCTAGGTTTGGTGTCTTTCTTCTACATCAAATACTTGATGGCCATGTGATCAGTGTAGACCTTGATCTTCAATCCTATTAAATATGATCTCAATTTATTAAAATCAAACAATATAGCAAGCATTTCCTTTTCTATTAGAGTGTAATTTATCTGGGCTTTGTCTAGAGTTTAAATGGCATAATATATTACTTGGTGTTTCTTATCCTTCCTTTTCCCAAGCACCTCTCTGATAGAATAAGCATCATACATTATCTCAAAAGGTATCTTCCAATCAGATGTGTGCAGTATAAGGGATGTTGTCAGCACATTCTTGAGAGTATTAAAGGCTTCAAGGCACTTGTCGGTAAATTTGAACTCGACATCTTTTACTAGAAGTCGAACAAAGGCTTGGCAATCTTCGAGAAATCTTTAATAAATCACTTGTAGTACCCGTCATGTCCCAAGAAACTTCTCACTCCTACCACGGATTTAGGAGGAGGGATCTTAGACATTGCCTATATCTTGTTGATGTCTACTTCAATTCCTTTTTTTATAAATATTGTGTCCCAACACAATGCCCTCTTGTATTATGAAGTGCCATTTTTCCCAGTTCAAAGCCAATTGTTTTTCTTCGCATTGTTCCGATACTCTAGACAACTTATTTAGAAAAGTATCAAAACTATCTCCATAGATGGAGAAATCATCCATGAACACTTCCATGATATCCTCTAGGAAATCTAAAAAGGCAAAGATCATGCTCCTTTGAAAATTTGTGGGTGTGTTGCAGAGTCCAAACCGCATTTTCATGAAAGCATATGTTCCATAAATACAAGTAAATTTTGCCTTCTCTTGATTGTCAGGGTGAATGGAGACTTGGTAAAACCCCGAGTATCCATCTAGAGAACAAAAATATGCACAATGGGCCAAGCATTCCAAGACTTGATCAACAGAGGGTAATGGGTAGTGGTCTTTCCTTGTGGCAACATTTAGTTTCCTATAGTCTATGCACATTGTCCATCCAATCATTGTTTGTGTTGCCACTTCATCCCAATTCTCCCCCTTTATGACTGTCATTCCTCCTTTTTGGGGTACCACATGAATCAGACTGACCCAATTACCATCACTAATAGGATATATGATCCTTGCATCCCTCAACTTTATGACTTCCTTTTTCACTACCTCCTTTAGCATTTGATTCTGCTTCCTTTGTGGTTGAGCTAGAGGCTTATCTATTTCCTCTAGGTTTATATGGTGCATGCATAGAGTTGGGCTCCGACCTTTGATTTCATCTACTGAATACTCTATCACCTTTTTGTGTTGTTTAATCTTGTGTAACATCTTCTCCTCTTGATCCTCCGTCATGGAGAAGTTCATGATCATGATATTTCTTTCCTCATCATCTAGAAATTCACACTTCAAACCTTTTGGCAATTGCTTCAATTCTAGATTAGTCTTGGGTGGCTCATTTTCTTCTTGTGCTTGTTCCAGTGAAGCATACTTTGCGGACTCTATGGTTTCCTCATCATCGCTATTGTATTCCTCCTCTGGTTGATTCAGGTAATCAAGGATCTCTACGACTTCTAAATCTTTGATGTTGGGATCGAGGTTTTCTAGGGCCAATATTAGTGGATATACAATAGCTTGTTCCTCTTGTACCTCTTCACAAAATTGGTTGTATCTATCCATGAAGTATACATGCTCAAATAGAGAGGGTCCCCTCATGGCGTCTTGGACATGAAAGTCTATGTGATCATTACCTACTTGAAGGGTAATCATTCGTGCTTCTACATCAATTAGAGCCCTCCCAGTTGAGAATAAAGGTCTCCCAAAAATCATAGGACACCTTTGGTCCTCTATAGTGCCATCACAATAATATCACAAGGAGAATCATACTACTCAGAATAGTCATCTTCTACAATTCCCACTAGTTTTGTAAAAGTATGATTGTCTAACTAGATCATCATCCCTATTTTCACTATGTTGGTGAGTCCAAGCCTCTGAGCTAGAGTAAGAGGCATGAGACTGATGCTTGCACCTAAATCTACAAGCCTTTGTCTAACTTCATTGTCACTGACATTGAGAGGGATGGTAATTGCCCCAGGATCCTTCTTCTTCATGGGCATTTTTGCTTGTACAAAAGAACTAGACATCTTATCCAGCTGCACTATCTCCACGTGATCTCCTCTTCTTCTTTTCATAATGATATCTTTGAAGAACTTGGCATAGGTTGGCATCACTTATATGGTATCCAAGAATGGCACATCAAGATGTAAATTCCTTTATGACTTCCATAAACTTTTCATATATTTTCTTTATATATGCCTTGATTAGATTGTAAGAAAAAGGAACCCTTGGGGAGTATCGATTCCTTTTGGAAAATGCTTCCTCCTCAGGATCATACTTCCTTGCTTTTGAAGGTTTCTTTCCTTTCCCTTTTTCCTTATCCTTATCCTTCTTGGACTCCTCCTCCTCACTAGGCATTTCCTCTACTTTGACTGGTTCAGGTTGTGACTCGGTAGAAACATCTTCTTCTTTATTGACCTCGTTTTGTTGGTTTTCCAGGATCTTTCTCAAGCAAAGAGTAGCCATCTTCACAGCCTTAGTATTGGATGGGATCTTTCCTTGAGGATTCTTGATTAGTTCAGACAATTTTTCCAAGTATTGTTCAAATTGTATTTGGTGCATTTGCATATCAACCATTTGTGACTGCATTATACTTAAAACACATGTGTTAGTGATAGGACTCTAAGTCAACTGCTCATTCACCGTTGCATGCCTCTTCATGAACTCAAAAGGCTCTATCATCATGTCGGTTTGGCTGCTTCTCTTACTCTAACCTTAGTCTTAACTTTGTTTGTTCCAGTTTCTATTTTGACTTTAACCTTGTGCTTGGTTTTGATAACTATTTCTATTTTGCTGGTATGTCATGGTTCGGGTGAACTGAGTCTGTCTGCCTCCCCTTCCAAATCCTGGTGATGTTTTGGTTGGACCACTAAGCTGGTGGGAGTTTTCTGCAACATCTTTGTTTCCATAATTAAAACCAAGGTGATTTGGTCTCTTAAGTTTGCATAAGATAGATTCTCAATTTCTTCCTCTTCACTTTCCTCCTCTGGTTGGGTGTATATGTAGTTTTCAACTCCATTCCCTCATTCACCACATGTAACACATTTCATGACTCTCTCAACATGTTTCTTACTTTTCCCCTCAGAGTCCTTAAGTTGATTGACATCTGTGTCTATCTTCACGATCTGGGCAGTAATGGTTTCTAAAGCTTTTGACTCTATAGGTGCACCTTTAGGTGTTGCCTTCCTTCCATGTTCTCTTTCATATTCAAATCCCACTTGAAGTGTATCCATATTATCTATTATGACAATAATCTTCTTTGGATTCTTGCCCAAGAAATCACTTCCTGCTACTGCATTTAGTGAAGTTCTCTCGATAGGGGTGATACCGTTATAGAACGTTGTGACTAGATATCCCTTGTCATAATTATGGTGAGGATAATCCCTTAGATATTCTTGAAAACATTCCCAAGCCTCATATACATTCTCCATGGGATTCTGCATGAATCCATTTATCTTGTTCCTATTTCTGAGGGTTTTCTCCACTGGGTAAAACTTGATGACAAATGTGTCAGCTAGAGGTGCCCATCCATTAATTTTTTTGTCAGGTAAAGAAATATACCAATACAATGTCTTATCCCTCAAAGAGAAGTTAAATCCCTAGTAGTATGACTTTTTGTAGAACCCTCTTCATATTGATGGTGTTGTAGATATTTTTGAAGGCGTCTAGGTGGTTATAGGGATTTTTTTTTCATGAGAATTTCCTCCGAAGGATTTGTTTTGGATCATGGTGATCCCGGCTGGCTTTAATTTGAAATATGGAGCATGGAACCTTGGAATGATGACCGGGCATCTTGATTCATTAGCTTGTGTGTCTGCCAATATGCAAAGAGAAGGGCTCCTTGTCATCATCATCTTCATCATTGTAGTTGTTGTTGTTGTTGTTGTCATCCTCATTGTTTCTCTAGTTCTTATTTGTTGTATGGTGACATTCCATCATGGCATCCTTCCTCATGCTCCTTGTTCTTACATGGTTGTGGGATGCCTCCAGGTGGTGGTTTTTTGGGTCCCTCTTCATCAGAGTGGTACTACTCATACTCAAACTCTGGCTCAGTCTAAGGTTGTTCCACCCTTTGGTTGCGGTTGTTGCCAATCTGGTAACATCCACCCATATGAGGAGGCATGTTGACACATGGTGGAGGTAGTAGTCACTATCCTCTAGTCTATGTGCTACCTAAAATAGTTTGCACAGTCGAGTTAGAAATTATACGTATGAAAACAAAGTATTTGAGATAGTTAGATATAGCGGATTAAGAATAGTGCAGTCAAGTCTATCGCTAGACTTGAGGTACTGGTGTATGGTGAGTAGATTCAGGTTCTTAATAGTACCATCCCCGGAAACGATGCTAAAAAGTTGACCGGTCTAAATCACACGTCCAAAAAAGAGCAAATCTAGCATAGTCAGACTCTTAAATTTGTAACCCGACACTTAGGACCCCACAACTATTATACGGGATCTGATGTAGTAAATCAAGGTCGATCCACAGGAATAAGGGTGGCAAGTGTTAAGAACGTAAAACCTTGTCTTAGCTACACCAACCAAAAGGGGTAGGTTAAGTTTTTTCCTTATAGAACAAAGCTAATCCAATAAGTAAAACAAAAGAAGTAAAATAAAGCAAGAAACAAGACAAGAGAATGAGAACAAACAAAGATTATTGTAACAAAAATGGAATGGAACTTGGATTGGGTCTCACCATATAAGGTCCCTCACCAACATGCAATATTGACACCCATAGTATACCCTTATCAAGATTACAAGAAATCATCATATATGTCTATTCCCTCCTCTCTCGAGCTTAGGATAGATCTAGATTATAAGGTTCTCTCTCTCTCTCGATGGCAAACAAACAATCACAAACTTAGCGATATGGCCAAAATATTAAGCATTCCAACATTCTCATGCATTCATGCAACTCCAAAACACATAGATAAGGTTAGTACTGCACTTCTGAAGCACTAACAATCAAACATCACAAGATGGTAGCTAATCATACAAGTGAAGCATTAACACCAAGTGAATGGAGATAACCAATACTAAGAGCATATACTCAAATAGATGCAAGTGTATACATGTTAGGAGAGCCTTAGTGTCTACTCCCAACCCAAGATATTAGTTTAGTCGCCCATGTTCATGGACAACATTATGGATTTACACATAGTAATTGACGTAAAGTACTGATGAAGGAAATGTATGGAAGAATGAGGCGGGAAAGAATGATTTAAGAAGGGGAAGCAGGGGATACACCAACTACGACCAAGGGATGGCCACAACCAATGGTAAGGTTCACCTTCCCGAGATTGATGAGGTGGTGATGATGATCTTCTCTTTGTCCTCCTTTAGTTGAAGGAGTAATCAGAGTAGGGTGTGAGGCAGATTCTCATCCTCCTTGGCTGCCAATTGATGGAGGTAGCGACGATTGATGGGGAGCTTGTTCTTTGGCAGTGCTTCGGTATCCTTGGCTCTGTGGCCTCCCTCTACATTCATGGGGGTCTTCGATTTATATGCCCTCCTACATCATCCTAGGCATCCTGGGGGACCTCTTTACATGCGTAGCAACTTCTCCAGGTACCTTCCTAGGGGCATGTGCCTAACTGTTTGAAATGACTATTCGGCCAGTGCTTCTATCGATGGTCAAGGCTTGGGTGGCCATTAGTTATGTCCATCTACCAAACCATCAATTGTCAAGTATGTTGGACCACCAGATGATGACTTTGTAGGACCATCGATTGGCAGTTCTGCTTGGCCATCAGTTGAACATCAACTGGCTACAAGGTCACCATCGGCTATTGCCTCGATTGCCATCGACTAATGTTGCAGACAGACCATCAGTTAGTGAAGTTTGTGTGACCATCACCTGACGAATGGTGGTGACACCCGATGATCACATCATTCTACGATCGAATGTCAAACAATGGTGGTGCAGACTACCCATGGAGTCATTGGTTGTGATCTGATGGTCGTGATGCTGCTTGCTCCAAGGTATCCATCGATTGTGGAAACCAATGGAGATCCTACTCTTTGATCATTTGCATGAAATGTTATTGTTGTTTTTAAATGGGAGCAAAAATAGTATTTATGTGTAATATGGTGAGAAGTGAGTAAGAATTCGCATAAAGAGAGAAAAATAAGATGTAAGTTAAGGCATATAATATCAACAAAATTGGATGTTATCAAGTTGTTCTTCAACTTTCCGATTAATTGGGTAGAAATGATGTATTGCTAGATACCACTCACTACTTGTGTAGACATAATGGTTATGGACTTCACTGCCAATGCAATATGAGACCTATAAGGTCATACACGTAGGATGCACTTGGAATAGGAGTTTTGTTATAACCAAGTTTTTCACATGGTTTTATATATGTTTGGTTTCAAATAGTGAAATAATGAGTGGTTTATATGCTTTGTTTGTGAAAGTATGGATTTGATTTGGAAAATCACCATTGCAAGGTTTTTTGTGATTTTACTGTCATTCTATAATACAAGGATAGATATGAGGAAAAGAAAGAGAGAAATTTCAACAATAAATGTATTTCCAAGAATACTAGATAATTGTTATTTTACATATGGAATTATGTGGAATTCTCTAGAAAAGTGATATTGAAGACAACTAATGGTTTTATTTTAGTTTGATATTGTTGACAATGAGAAAGGTAATCAAAATAAGAAATCATGCCAATTTAGAAAGAGAAAATAATTATTTTTTGATGCCTTAATAAATAATATAAAGAAGAGACTTGAAGACAAAGAAAAGAATCTTTAACTTTCCATTTTTGGTCTCAAATCTTGGCTATACTTAGATAAAGTTGTTAAAAACTTTCCTTCAAAATTTGGGATTAAAAGGATAAAAGGAATAATAGATATGGATTTTACAAATTCCCAAACCAGAAGTATTAATGAGTTAATATATCAATGTCACAATTTTAATTGAATTAGGAATCATAGGTCTGACCCCTTTAATGTTTCATGTGATATGGTGACCTTAGGATCAAGATCTAATGCCCCATGCATTGTCTCCTACCCCAAGTCAGATCGGGAAAGGCACCTTGTATACATGAGAAACCAACAACTCATATCTCACTTTGTGGTCCACATCTCTGCAAAATAATTGGATGTATAGCTTCATCTCAAGAAACTGAAGTGGAAACATATTAACTTTGAGTAAGGATTCAGCCTGTAGACCAAAAGGGAACCATCACTGTTGGTCCCTTCTCAAGTGGGATTCAAAAACCTAAACCACACATCCCCCTATATATATCCCCCCTTTGGGTTCACCTAAGGCCCTAGATTGTGAATGGCAACCCTCTGACTCATGGACATGTCTCTCTCCCTCTCCCTTTCTCTAATGAGAAATTCCTCCATCCGGTGTGAAGTAAGAAAGAAGAGAAGAGGTGAGCAGGGAGCTGTTGGATCTAGGTTCATCGTGGACTCGTGAGAGGAATCAGTAGGCAGATCTTCACCACGATTCATAACCCAATATGTGGGCATGATCAACCCTATCTACACGATCTTCTCTTTGGTAAATGAAGACTTGAGATCCAAAAGTAGGCATTTTTTTCCAAATTAAGGTATTTCCTTGCCTGTTTGATCGAAAAATAAAGAAAATAACTGAATCTTGTGAAATTGACTAAAAATCATCCTTTGGCCAAAAAATACAAATAAGTAGTGCTTTTTATCAGAAGAAAAAAAATTGTCTCAAGGCCTAGACTTGCTTCGAATTCCAAAAGTGACTAAAGTTACCATGGAAAACCCTAATGTCTTGGTTTTAATGCATTTTAATTGCTAAAATGACTGTAATGAATAAACTTTAGTCTTTTGGATCAAAATGGCATTGTTGACTTTATTTGAGATTAATAATACATATGACATCTAAATTAGGGTATGTAAGTCTAAAAGGCATTAAACATGATAATTAGGGTTTGGAAAGACAAACCCATAATGAAACTCTAATTTGACCCCAAAACCCTTACTTGGGACCCAAGTCAGTCTTAATGGTAGATATTGAATAAAATAGTAATACTTAGGTGTTATGCACTAATTTTAGGGTGATTGCTTGCTTAGTCTCAAATTATACTTACTGCTTGGACTTTGAGTTATATCTGAGAAAGGTATGTGGTTACGACTATGACTACCCACCTTAACTGACTTCCATGGTTTATTGGAGTTTTCTCAAATTGATTGCAAATTTAATAGTTGAATGTTTATTTACTTTTATGCAATCTATAAGGCCCCTATGAGTATCACATGATATATAAATAACTTACTTGAACCCCTCATACCAACTCTGGAAGTTTGATAATAGAAAAGAATGAGGAGATTCATTGAGATGATTAGGACCAAGCCCCATATTGGGAAGGTCATATGAGGTCAAGCCCTAGATTGAGAAGATCAAGATGGAACCAAGACCTAGATTGGGAAGGAGGCCTAAATCCACTACGGGGACAAAACCCTAAGAGAGGGTATCCTAGAGGTTGAGTAAATAAGGTTTGAGGAGTTATGATGAAAGCATAAATTTCGATTCTGTAATAATATTTTGGTTGAGTATGTTGTTACACCTAGATGCTAATATTTTGTTTCCCTCACATACCAGTATAACTTGTTATACTGATTGTGTTTTTGTCTCACAATATTTTAGGTTAATCTTATATTGTTATGCAAATTGGGATAGCAGAGAAGAAGGCACCAAAAGAATATTCTTAATAGTACCCTGGAGTATTTAGATAGATATTTTTATTTCATGTTCAAACAATAGAATTTCTTATCAAGTAAATCCTTTGTGGAGAGTTATCTTTCATATTGTTTCTAAACTCTTTTCCAATTTATTGAAATTTACAATTATGTTTGGTTCATTTCTAAACCTTGATCCTATAGACATGATAATGGCCCTTTCCCTCTCGGTCCGCCTCAATAGGGGATAACATGGGGAGGGGTTCATTATAAGTTTGCTCATGAATAAGATTTAACTTGGTTAATAAAAGAGTTTGGATAATCAAGTTAAATAATGTTGACTATGTCAAATGACTGACTCAAGTGTCCAATCAACGGAGTGGAGCTTACTAACCCTGGTTGGTGGAACTAACAAGTCGATCAGTTGGACTGTCCAACCAATCGACTGAACTAGGTTCCCAGGAATGGTCAAAACATCAAGTTGACCAACTGAAATGTCCAATCGATTGATTAGATGTGAAACAAATAGTTTGACTTTGTTAAATGATTATTGATATGTATAACAATGTGCATTAATTATTGCATTAAAAGATGGTGTTATTGTGTCACTACTACAAGTCAATCGACCAAATGGATAGTCTATTCAATCGATTGGTGTTCCAGTCTAATGACTAGATGGTCCAGTCAACCAACAGGTTGTCCGCAGTAGCTATCAAGCCATGAGATTTGACCTTTCATATCCCCTGGGTTTTGAAAACCCTAGCCCATTCACTCCTATATAAGTAATAGGTAGCCAATGTTCAAGAAACATAGTACATAATATACATAAAATCTAGAGAGGAAGTCAAGAGAGTGTCTCAAGACTCCTCATATCATAGTTCTAGTAATATGTTAGAGAGCCTTAACATTCTTACCCAAAATAGAGAGAGAGAGCAAGGGGAAATGAAGTCGACTGCTAGCACATTGACAAACGGAAGGACAACTACTTACCCTTGGCGCTGGAAGTGCAATGTGGAGTTTTTGATGGTCCACCTAGACTACTTAGAGGCATGGAAGATTTTTTTGCCACTCTAGGAGGATGTCATCAACCTCTGTCCATGTTCACAGTAGAAAGACATTAATGATTATTGTCTATGTGCTACTTTTAAAGGGAGCACATATATATGCAAGAATTGTTGTTGGACTTGCTCAAAGACAAGACATGTCTTGGATCCTCATTCCAGATACATCACTGCTAATGCAATCTACTGGTTAAGGAGAATATGGGTAAAAAAATTGTTTTCACTCCCTACTCTACTCTCATATTTTCCTACAATGGTATCAGAGCCTTGTCAATTTATAGTGTATCACTATTTAAATCTATATGATCAAATTTAGTTTATCATTTAATTATTATAAATGATGAGAACATTTAAATGGTTAATGTACATATCTGATTAATTACCACATACACTAGGGAATGTATCATAAATCCAATATATATGATATGATATATATACGATCCATAGGCATCTCCCTAAAATGGTTTTGATGGTGGATGTATGTGTAGTTATGGCCAATAACCCTTGGATGCTTGTGTGCTTGGATGGTTTATTTCATGTATTATAAATTTGGTTTGTATAGTGATAATTCCTCTTTATTCTCAATGTATAATTAATGCTTAACTCCCTATGCCCCCCTTAAATGTACCTCAAGGTATTCTCATTTTATAATGTAATATATAGAAAGAGTTAGCATTAGTTTCATTTTGGCAGCAACAAGGCATTCAAACTAGGAGAGTCGAACGATTGGAAGTCAAGTCGATTGATCAAAGGACTGTAGGAGACAACTAATAAGCTCATGGAGGCCCAACCGACCAAATGGAAGAGTTCAACCAACCACCTGAGCTAGGAACCAATTGATCGATCGACGAAAACTAGCCGACCTACAGGAAGATGAACCAATCGACTAGATGGACCAATCAATCAACCAGCATGGTCATAGCATAAGGTTTTTCAATATAGGTTGCATGCATATGATATATGACCTTAGGTTGTTAGTAATTCTTTTTATCTTCAAGAATTGCATTAGTATGACCACAACCATCACTCATATATTTGTGATTGCATGTGTTTTTTTATCAGAACAGCGTGTGACTCCTTTTTATAGATATTCAAAAAGGTATATACAAAGGTCTAGCAAGCTCAAATAAAAGTAAACTAAGAGCTAACAAAGGAAAGAAACTATACAAGTAACTGATCTATGTCTTTCTTTAAAGATGACCACTTTCTATCTGCACTAGTGCTCATCTCCACAAAAATTCTTGAGTTCCTTTCACTCCACAAGCAATGGAACACAGCTAGGATAGTAATTCTATGTTTCATGAGAACCATATTGCATACACTACTAAAAGAGTCAGGTATACGAGGAATATACAGCTCTTCAGCAGCCTTCCTCCAAACATGATGTGCATACTGACAACAAAACATGATATGATTCAGATCCTCACTTTCTGCTATGCAAAGGATACATCTCGAGGGAAGATGGAAACCTCTGCTCTGCATATGGTCCAAAGTCAGAAGCTTATTCAGAAAACATCTCCAGCCATTAAGCACATATCTTCTTGGACCTTTGGACCCCCACAACCAATCCGCCCAGCCAATCATAAGGGCTCTTGGTCTAATAATTTCCCAAGCACTTTTGACATTATGAACTTCTTCTCCTTTCAAAAGAATCAAAACCTCCTCCTCATAATAAGGATCAACATACTTCTGAAGAAGATCAATAATAACTCTCAGATGTCTAGACTTAGTCATAGACCAACCATCCTTCACGAACAAGCAGATGAGAGTGGCAAACTTGCTTGTGCCACTTCTCATAATAGCCCCTTCACCTAGAAAATTATCTAGGTAACCTCCTCTAAACCACAGATCTCTCCAAAGCTTCACCATTTCCCCATTACCTACAGAGAAAGAAATCATACCAGCTATTTTGTCTCTATAGTACAGAAGATGCTTCCAAACCCACGAAGAATTTGTAGGCACCTTACATCTCCAGACTGTATCACCTTTGAGGTATCTACCATGAATCCATCGAACCCACAACCTATCTTTTTTTTGTAGCCACACTCCATAGGTTAATCACCATACAAGCTTTCACAATGTCCCTCGACCTTTTAATACCCAAACCACCTTCCTTCTTAGGTAGACAAACCTACTCCCAAGACACAAGATGTATCTTCTTCTCAATCTCTGGACCTCCCCACAGAAAATCTCTACCAAGACGATCAATCTCCTTAGTAATAGCCACAGGAATAGGAAAAGAGGCTGCCCAATACACTTGAAAGGAGGATAGCGTGGAGCTCACTATTTCCAACCTCCCAGCAAAGGAGAGATGCTTCGATTTCCAGCCTTCCAGTTTATTTTTGATCTTATCAATAATATGGGAAGACAAACTTCTGGTGAGCCTTCCACAGAACAAAGGAAGCCCAAGGTATTTAATAGGGAGATTCTCCTTTTTAATCTTTAACTCAGTTTCCACCATAGCATCGTTCGTATCCCTATTAGAAAAAAATGAAGATTTGCTGCTGCTAATATTCAGACCAGAGCTCTTCCCAAACTCCTTAATAATATTGCTGATTCCAATCACATAATCAAGCCTCCCATCAGAGAAAATCACCACATCATCAGCAAATAAGATGTGAGATACCTCGATATCATTACCAGCTTTCAAAGGTAAAATAATCTTCCTTCTAGTCCCTTGAGCAATCAAGGCAGAAAAACCTTCCATAACAATGACAAAAAGATAGGGGGCTAAAGGATCCCCCTGTCTAATTTCATTAGACGGCCAAATTGTCTTAGAAGGCACCCCATTAATGAGAACTTGAAAACTAACAGTATGAAGGATCTCTAAAATCCAATTTATCCAACAAGTAGGAAACTTCATTTTAACAAGAATGAATTGAAGATTATTCCAATTCACAGAATCATAAGCCTTCATAAAATCTGCCTTAATACAGACCTTAGGAGTCGAGCTCTTCATAATCACATTAAGTAACTCATTAACCAGCAGCGTAGCATCAGTGATTGACCTCCCCTTAACAAAAGCACACTGAGCTTTGTTAATAATAAGTGGGAGAATAGGTTGAAGCCTGTTGGCCATCTCCTTAGAGATGATTTTGTAGAGGGTATTACATAAAGATATAGGCCACCAATCCTTAACCTCAATTGCATTTTTATGTTTAGGTATAAGAGTGACAAAAGTCCTGTTAACTTCCTTCAATAACCGACCACTT
Organism: Alisma plantago-aquatica; assembly: GCA_963693085.1. Lineage (NCBI taxonomy): Eukaryota > Viridiplantae > Streptophyta > Magnoliopsida > Alismatales > Alismataceae > Alisma > Alisma plantago-aquatica. The sequence goes on from OY856409.1 coordinate 1,856,479,817, forward strand.
CTGAAAAAATTTTGCACAACACTCACCACCTCATCATCCACAATGCTCCAACACTTCTTATAGAAGGTATAGTTAAAGCCATCAGGGCATGGGGCCTTTTCACCATCACTGTTCTTAATCACACTCTCAATCTCCTCTCTAGTTACAAAATCAGATATAGCTTCAATATGATCATTAGATAGAGTAGGAAACGGACAATCCTCATCATCCCAATAATATGTATATGATACATATTTTAAGTATGTGGTGATTGAATATGTATATGTATTTAGAAATAAAATCCTTAAACAAATATTAAGTCTTAGATGCTTTCTATAAGCATCACATGTGAAAAGCTTGATCGACCAAGCTTGGACACAATATTGTCTATCTCGTGGAACTGTGATGGTAGTTATGTGTGTCTACCATACCAGGGTACATTGATATCATGTTGGTTTTGGATCAGGCTTAACTAGGTGACTTTAATGGGATTATGTTCCTAGAAGCATACAAATGGAGTATTACAAGGAGTTGTGCATTCTATCCATCAAAGAATTGCATTGGATGCAACTGACAAATGTTGCCTACCTTAATAATTGGCTATGGACGCTGATGTTGGTTTGGTAATAATTCAATTATTTTGGATCTTAGATCACTAGAGGATTGTACAATGCAATCTTTTGAATTGGTATTGAGGATTATCAATTTGAACAAAATAGTGAAAACTATAATTAATTAAAGACCTAATTAATATAATCAATATTTCAAATCAAATCAAAAGTGTTTTGAAAAATGCAAATTTTCTATTGTAGAAACAAATGGAAAACACCAACACCTTTTCAATACAATTAGTCCTTGAGAAGGATAAATTGATCAGGAACAATTTCCATGTCTAGTTTAGGACTTTGAGAATCATTCTTACTCAAGAGTGCATGCTCTATGTCTTGGAGAAACTAGAGCCATAGGAAACTCCTCCTACCACACCTAAGGCCTAAAGGGATGCTTACAAGAAGAACTACAAGGATGTCATAGATATCAAATGTATAATGTTATGCTCAATGAACTATGAGTTGTAGAGAGATAACGAAAACATGAAATTCATCAAGATGGTAACACATCTCAAGAACATGTTTCAATACCAGACATGACAAGAGGGATATTATATCTCGAATGTGTTTCTTAAATACAATATGGAACATGGAGATCTAATAGGGCCCATATGCTCAAATTTATTGGGTACATGACAAAAATAGAGAGACTGGTATTGCCTTTAGGCTAAGAGTTGGCCACATACGTGATTTTGTAATTATTTCCTAAATCATATAGCCAGTTTGTCATGAACTACAACATGAACAACTTTGCTAAGATGTTGTCTAAATTGCTTGACATGTCAAGAATTGTCCAAACACAAATGAAGAAGGACAATCCTAGATCTATTATGATTATCAGTAGAGGAAAGGGGAATTCCAAAGGTAAAGGCAAGACCAAGAAGAGTTCTAAGGCTAGCCAGAAGCCCAAGTCTTCTGCCCCTAAAGCTAAGGGAGGGTGACTAAAGAAGGGAATTGCCACCACTTTCACAAGCCTGGACACTGGAAAAGGAATTTCCCTCTTTACATAGAGGAACTCAGTATGAAGATGTAGGGGATAGATACCTCTACTTCATCTATATACACAATGAGATAAATCTTAGTACTTCATCATCTTAGGTATTGGATACCGGATGAGGATTTCACATATTCTATAGTTTGCAAGATCCGTGAAGAAGTAATCCCATAAAAGAAGGATGAGGTGGAACTGATGGAGGAGAAGTTTCTACCACTACAGTTAGAACCTATCATTTATCTCAGCCCAACAAGCTTGCAATAGAATTTATGAATTGTTATTATATATCTACAATTAAATAGAAACATCATTTATGTATCTTGTTGGAAAAGAGTGAATTTCATATGATGAGTGATGGATGTTTCATTTTAAAGATAATATTTTTTATGGCAATGCTCAAATGTCTCATGATTTATATTGATTAATTCTAGAGACAAGTATATATAGCATAAATACCTAAAGGATAAAATTCAATAACTCAAACAAAACATGCCTTTGGCATTGTCGTCTATGGCACATAAATGAGAAATGCATTTTTGGATTCCATAAAGGTGGTTATCTAGACTATTTTGGTTTTGAAGCAATAGAGGCATGCGAGCCTTATTTATTGGTCAAAAGACAAAATCACCTTTCACTGGAAACAGTGGGAGAGTGAGTGATATATTAGGACTCATACATACTAATAAACGTGGACCTTTAGAACAAATGCTATTAGTGGTTACCATCATTAGAGCACTTTGATATGATCGATGTGGAGAATACTTGAATCAAAAGGTTTTAGGACCTTCTGTGAGACCATGGTATTGTACCAGAATGAACTCCAAAAAGAAGGCATCATACCCTATTGGACATGGTGCAATTAACGATGGGTCTATCTAATCTTCCTTCTTCTTTCTAGGAAATATACCTTAGAAACCACATTGTTTACACTAAACTGTGTACCATCTAAACCGGTTTGAAAAAAAATCATATTAGATATGGCATGGGAAATGTCCCAATATATCTTCTATGAATATTTGGAGTTGTGAAGCTTATGAGAAAAACAATTTCCTAAAAATCTTGGTCCCAATTCAGATAAAGCTTTTTTGTTGAATACTACTTTTGCACTCCATCTAACAACAACGTGTTTTTTTCCATGACCGATGTCTTCCTCCAAAGGAATTTGATTCTAAAGGAAATAGTGGGAGAAGTAGAACTCGAGAGGTTTGAGACCTACATAAAAAATTGAACCTATAGAGGTAGAAAAGGAACAATGATAGTCACAAAATATTGTGGAATCTCAAGTTCCTCATATAACACATGAACCTCATATATCTGGTAGGACACACCTTGAGCATGAAAATATTTAGATGTATTATGACTCAAGAAGGCAATGAGTTGGTCATAGGTGATGAGACAACAACCTACCTAGATGCTATTGAGGGACTAGAGTCTAAGAAATGGTTGAAGGCCATGAGATTTAATATGGACTCCATGTAGACCAACAAGGTATGGACCCCCGTGGATCCACCTGAAGGGGTAAGACCCATAGGGTGCAAGTGGGTCTTGAAGACTGAAATGGATGACATCCATCGAGATCATGCTTTCCATTATAACTTAGCTACAAAGGCCAATCTTTGGATTGAAGTAAGCATCTCGGAGTTGAGATCTTCAGTTTGATAAGGCATTCAAAGGGTTTGGCTTGAGTCAAAATGAAGATGAGACTTGTGTTTATAAGAATGATACTGGGAGCATAATTGTATTGCTCATATTGTATGTAGGAATGACATCCCTTCACTACAAATGGTAAAGAACTGTCTGGGAAGTACCTTCTATATGAAGGATTTAGGCAAAGCAATCTATGGGGTAGGAATCAAGATCTATAGGTATAGATCTAGAGGCTTCTTAGACTAAGTAAGATTACATACATTGAAAAAGTGCTAAAGGGGTTCAACATTCATGACTCAAAGAGAGGAAATATTCAATATGTCCTATAGAATTAGTCTCTCTAGAGCCCACTGTCATGGTTATTGTGAAGAACGGGTGCGCATGAGTAAGATATCATATGTGTTCACAGTTGGATCTGCCATGTATGTAATGTTATTGTAACGTCCCAGGATTTGAGGCCTCGGATAACATGATCTTAAAAGGAATGATTGGACTACCCATATCACCAAGGTGCACCTCCTTTTCAGGGAGCCCATATCTAAAGAACTCCATAGTTGAGCGTGCTCAGCTTGGAGTAGTACTAGGATGGGTGACCAGTCGGGAAGTTGACCCTGGCTTGCGCGTGAGTGAGGACAAAGTGTGCAGTTAAGGCTAGTGGTGGTCTGTGGGGCCAGTCGTCATTCCTGAAACTCTACTAGAGTCTTGGGCAATGGGCCCAAGCATTACAAATGGTATCAGAGCCATAACCCCTCCAATACGTGGGGCCCACATGGGCATGTGGCATGCCAGTCTTGAGTCGTGCGGTCTAGGCATGTAGGAAAGGGTTGTCCATGGTATACATAGTGTAACATCCCTGACCTGGGTTATGAACTAACCCTAGGTGTTTTGCTTAAATATGTGATTTGATGCTTGTGGTTAACTTTTGAAATGTAATTAAGGCTCTTGAGGAACTTATATTTCAATTTCAGTCCTTTTTTAATAATGTTGAAACATTGTTTTGTTAATTTTGGACTAAAGTGCAAATTACCCAAGTTGAGGGGTTAGATTGCAAATTGTGTATGATAATAAGTTCCTCATGTGTTGATGCATCATAAGAATGAAGATGATGCAGAGGTATGGCTTGTGATCGCCTGAATACCAAGAAAGTGCTGATAAAGCAAAGTTTGTACATTAAAACCTAGTTTTGATGTTGTAAAGTGCAATTTACCCAAAACCTAGGGTTCAATATGCAAATTACCACTTCAATAAGGTCCCTAATAATCTTTGTCATCAAGTAGAGCAAAGAAAATGAGATGGGCACCTCATTTGAATTATCTTGGAGGAGAGAGAATCTTGACATTAAAATAATCAAGATATAAGCATAATTGAAACCCTAATACAATTAATGCAAAAATAAATAAAAATAATTGAAGGGCTTTTAATCAAAACTTGAATGGTGGAATTCAGATGTGTGTGTGGACGTCCTTGAGCTTTCAAGGATCAAAAATATCCTAAGGAGGTGAAATTCCACTCACCTTATTATAAGGAAAAGAATTTCCACTCAAAAATATATATTATTATTATTATGGATTAAGGTGCTTAATTTCTTTTCCATTAATTCTTGGATAATGAAGAGATTTTACGAAAGTTTGAAGGTGGTTTCGTGATCAAGTAATGGAGGAGGATTAGGGGGAAATTAGTATGGAATTTATTTAAGGAAAATGATTTCATTTTCTCTTTCATCAAAGACCCATATACATATTCTTTATATATACCTTATTTCAATAACACATAAGGAACGTTTCCCTTAGCCTTTTCCTTATTACTTTTGCTTTGGCCGACCTAAGGAGAGCTCAGGAGCAGGAGAAGGACGAACACCACCTGTAGGTAAGGTTTGATCATCTTCTACCTTGGATTCATGGTGAAAACTCTAAATCAATGATTGATTCTAGGTTTTCTTCACTCGATTTCCATTTCTAGCCATCCATTTCATCCAAAAGCTCAATAACGAACCTTGGATAGTTGCTGGAGCTCCATCCACCATTAAAGCCACGGAGCTTGGAGCTTTGAGATCAAATTTGAGGCGGGTTTTTTAACTTAAACCCTCAAACATTGCTATTGCATCAATCTTCTATGCTTTGTTGATTGATTTCTTCAATTTGATAAACTTTTGCTTCTTTGCTGCAAATTCCATCAAGAACGGTTTCTGTTCTTGGGTGCACGAAGGAATATTATGATTACATCATCATAAGCAAGCACCTCACAAAATATCTTGGGAGCAAATGATCTCATTGGTTGGGACCAAACGGTTTCACCAAAACCGTTTGGTGACCAAACGGTTTGCAGACCGTTTGGTGGCAAACGGTTTCAAAACCATATGAAAGAGTTGACCAAGCGTGGACCGTTTGGGAATCTCGTTCCTAATTATGTAGGATAATGACCCTCCAAATTTGAGAGGTTAACTCCAAAGGAATCATAGGTTGAAGGCCAATCAATTAGGCAAATCGAACTGAATTAAGTGCTGATTTTCAACCTGATTAACTTGACCTGTTTGGGAAAACGGTTTCAAGACCGTTTGATTGCGTTGACCAAGCGTTGACCGTTTGGGATTATTGATCCCTATTATGTTGGCTAATGACTCACCAAATTTTATGGGTTAACTCCCAAGGAATCGTGAGTTGAAGCCTAATCAATTAGGCAAACCCTAATTGAAAATGGTGCTGAAATTCCAATGAGTTAAGTTGAGATTTTGGGTTGATTAGCCCAAACGGTCTCAAGACCGTCTGGGGATCACCCCAAGACCGTTTGGAGGTCTGGGTTCAAGTATAGTTGACCAATTGAAGGTCCAAAGGTGCTAATCATATTGCAAGGTAGTGATGATTTGTTGATCAACTTGATAGACCAATCCATGATGATTTTTCACTAAAGTCCAAAGGTTGGATGGGCCAAACGGTCTCAAGACCGTTTGGAGCTCATCCAAACGGTCTCAAGACCGTTTGGTGGTCACCCAAGACCGTTTGGAGGTCTAGGGTTGGGTATAGTTCAGTGGTTGAAGGTCTAAAGATATCAAGTTGATCTGCAATAAATTGCTGATTTGGTGAGCACTTCAATGAACCAAACCCTAATTGGATTGCTTGGTTTTGAGTGATATGATGGGAAAACGGTCTCAAGACCGTTTGGAGGTCATCCAAACGACCTCAAGACCGTTTGGGGTCAGGTAATACCCCATTTGAATGGTGGTTCAATAGTTATGAAGTAACTAGTCACACATTGATGAATATTGAAGGTTCATTGATTCTAAACCCTAATTCAATTGATTCCAACCCTAATTGAGGATCAATTGAGGGTCAATTGAGTGTCAAATCAGTTGAGGTTTGATCTAATTAACTCAATTGATTAGTGTCTAACATGTGCAAGATCGATTGAAGGGTTCAACATTGAAAACCCTAATTCAATGTGATTGATGGAAACCATATTTGGTCCTTTCAGTTTTGAGGTGGTTTGGACCAAACGGTATCAGGACCGTTTGAGTCCAAACGGTCTCAAGACCGTTTGGGACCAAACGATCCCAAATCAGTTGAGGCTTAAACAGTCTCAGAAGTTCAATTTTGTTAAGTGGTTTCAATTGCTATTCTACTAAATGGTTTCACCTATTCCAATATCACTTGGAAGGTAATCAACCAAAGAGTATGAACTCTCAAATTGGATGAAGGTCAGTGGTTTATGTAATCAATCACATGATGTAATCCAAGGGAGATTGAGTTCTTAATGATCTTGATATAATAACATATCCTATGATGTCAATTCTTCTTTCAAGATTGAGTTGACTTAGATTAATCAAGGTTGAAGTAACTTCACCTTATAGAAGATGAGGGATAAGATATTCTTCATGTATGAATGCCTAGTAAGGGCATGATTTTTAATAGTGAGATCATGAAACCCTAGTTATGAAGGTTAATGAATCATAACCCTAATTGAGGGCATTGATAGATGAAGTTCTATTATATGATGATGATATAAACCTAATTCATAATGATGACATGGCAAGCTTAAAAATTAAAGGTACTTATTAATCATCTCCACTTAGGGATAACAATAAACCCTAATCGGTTTGGAGTATTAAATTCACAAATGTAAAATAATTGGGATCCGATGTAGCACGACCGTGGTGGATACCTCTTGCACGACCGTGCAAGGTAGCACGGCCGTGGTGATTCCCCTTTGCACGACCGTTTTTGGCAGCACGGCCGTGGTACATTACTCTTGATATGAAATTGATGTGTTGTTATCATCTGTACTAATCATGCAGGTTTCATGAGGTATTGAACATAGTCAGGTATGAACTATGATGCCTTGTGTATTGAAAACACTTTATAAGTTCTATAAGCAATGATATGCCATGTTGCCTAGTGAAAGGTAACAAAAGAGTTTGATAGGCTTTAAGAGCCATGTGAAATACCTGCATTACATTTATCATGTTTACACCGTTAGATGACTTGATGGCATTAAGTTACCTGCTAAAGTGGTAACATGTGTCTTGATGATTTAAGGGTTTGAACACCCATATTCTTGAATCATGATGATGAGATGATAAGGGATTGAGATCCCAATGGTAGTAAAGCTGTGAAATGAACTTGATAGAAATAGTACTCATTCTTTATAGCAAATGTTATAATGTTATATGATTGACAACATGCCTGATGCTAAAAGAATGTTGTAATGTACTTAAATAATCAAGTGAAATGATATCATGTAGAGCCCTGACCATAGAACCATCATCGTCAGTAGTTAGGTGATAGTGAAACAAGTTTTCCTAAGAGAACTCCTGGAGAGCATACTTTTGAGTATGTGGGGGTTATGGGCGCGAATATCCTTACGCCCTAATGAAGGAATTGATGTGAGATAAACACTAAATCTCTCAATTCTTCATTATATGTATATGCCGGGATGATGTATCACTAATCTCCCGATAATGTTGTTAATGTCGCATCGATGAGAGATAAACAAGAAATCCCTCGATGGAGAAGAGAGTACAGAATGCCACTATAACTCTAATAGCGAAGTTGCCAGAATACCCTGGAAAGCTATTATAGCAGAGACACGAGATGTCCTGCATGTTGTTCCTCACACTGACTGAGGAGGATGAGGTCATAGAAATCTGGCTCTTCTGATGACCTATGTATGGTACCAATTTCGACTTCGCAGTGGTCGGTTGGAGGATGAGTGGTATATCTCATCTCCTCAGGGCATAAGTATGTTTGTAATATGTAATCAGCCGTGTAGCATATTTGCTTAGGGTTGAACTACGAGAATCAATGGTTGAGAATACATTGATTAACATGTTCTAGTTGGATAAATAATTTACATTATCTTTATATTTCTTCCTAAATGGATAACTTGCTACTTATTCAAGTTACAACTGAAATGATTGCATAGAGAATGCTGCTCTATTTAGTATCTAATGAATTACCTGCTGATAAATGTTTATATTTCTACTGCTCAGTGTTATTCTATTATCAGCAATAACAATGTTTCTGGCAGAGAGTTATATCTCTCGCTGGGACAATTTTTATAATTGTCTCACCCCCGTGGGATTAAATTTTTAGGTAACCACCGACGAAAAGGCAAGGAACCTATTACAGAGGAAGAGCAGCAGCAGCAGTAGCAGGGACAGCAGTAAATCCCAGGTGGGGATATGAGCTGTCAAGTTGTATATAGAAAGTCCTATGAGTCGTCTCTGTACTCTCAGGTCCTAGGAGTAATGTTTTAATGGATCGATCTGAGATTTTGGCTTTAAGCCTCGAGATTTTTGTATCCTGCTCATGTATAGTTTAACAGGGCTGACAATGTTATGACTCTCGAGATGAAATGATACAGAGATGTAATGATGAATCAGTTTGTAAATAACTTACTTTGGTTCTTTATGTCAAAGTTTCACAGTTTGTGGATCTTCTTGCAAAAAGTTTTAATTTTTAGTGATTTTCAGTAATTCCGCTGCTAATAATTCGCTTTCGCATTAGTTAATCCTGTTTTTGCGAGACGGTCGTCACAATTTAGTGGTATCAGAGCTCTAGGTTCGCTGAGTCTACAGAGACATAGGACTAGGGTTGTTGAGTCTGTTCTAGTGTCTTCCAGTATATCTGAATAGTGTCTTCTGCTCATATAGGAGGAGAAGAGAAAACTAAAGATGTCTGGATCACACGAGGAACATGTTGCTGAAAGTAGTGTCGCTGCACATGGAGGAGGTGCAAGTGACCATCATAGGGAGGAGCATGTGCCTGAACCACCCCAGTTCAACCCAGCTGACATGGGGAATCCAGCCTTCCAAGCTATGTTTGGGCAGTTCTTGACTGCCATGACACATATGACTGATAGGATGCCCATGCCTGCACCCAGGGCACCTACTCATCAAGAAGGACAAGGAGTCGGCAAGACGTTTGAACGACTTCGCCGAGTTGGAGCCACAGAATATGCTGGGACAGCTGACCCAGCAGATGCTGACATGTGGCTAACTGAGCTAGAGAAGGCCTTTAGAATCCTTAACATCCCAGAAGCTGAGAAGGTCAGGCATGCTGTGTATCTTCTTAAGGGGAGTGCTGGTCACTGGTGGACCATAGAGGAGGGAAAAAGGCCAGGTGTGGATATTGCATGGGAAGTATTTCGACGAGAATTTGTCAATAGATACTTTCCTAAGACCTTTTTGGATGAGAAAATCTCTCAGTTTGAGAGATTAAGACAAGGACCTGTGTTGATTCTTGATAGAAGAATCAAGAAGCTGAAAAAGAAAGACATAAGTCTTGTGAAATTCCTCTGGAATCATCATGGTACTGAAGAAGCCACATGGGAACTAGAGGAAGAGATGAGAAGGACATACCCTGCTCTTTTCTCTTAAAATGTTTTGTAATGATTTCGGGGACGAAATCCTTGTAAGGGGTGGATAATTTGTAACATCCCTGACCTGGGTTATGAACTAACCCTAGGTGTTTTGCTTAAATATGTGATTTGATGCTTGTGGTTAACTTTTGAAATGTAATTAAGACTCTTGAGGAACTTATATTTCAATTTCAGTCCTTTTTTAATAATGTTGAAACATTGTTTTGTTAATTTTGGACTAAAGTGCAAATTACCCAAGTTGAGGGGTTAGATTGCAAATTGTGTATGATAATAAGTTCCTCATGTGTTGATGCATCATAAGAATGAAGATGATGCAGAGGTATGGCTTGTGATAGCCTGAATACCAAGAAAGTGCTGATAAAGCAAAGTTTGTACATTAAAACCTAGTTTTGATGTAAAGTGCAATTTACCCAAAACCTAGGGTTCAATATGCAAATTACCACTTCAATAAGGTCCCTAATAATCTTTGTCATCAAGTAGAGCAAAGAAAATGAGATGGGCACCTCATTTGAATTATCTTGGAGGAGAGAGAATCTTGACATTAAAATAATCAAGATATAAGCATAATTGAAACCCTAATACAATTAATGCAAAAATAAATAAAAATAATTGAAGGGCTTTCAATCAAAACTTGAATGGTGGAATTCAGATGTGTGTGTGGACGTCCTTGAGCTTTCAAGGATCAAAAATATCCTAAGGAGGTGAAATTCCACTCACCTTATTATAAGGAAAAGAATTTCCAATCAAAAATATATATTATTATTATAATGGATTAAGGTGCTTAATTTCTTTTCCATTAATTCTTGGATAATGAAGAGCTTTTACGAAAGTTTGAAGGTGGTTTCGTTATCAAGTAATGGAGGAGGATTAGGGGGAAATTAGTATGGAATTTATTTAAGGAAAATGATTTCATTTTCTCTTTCATCAAAGACCCATATACATATTCTTTATATATACCTTATTTCAATAACACATAAGGAACGTTTCCCTTAGCCTTTTCCTTATTCCTTTTGCTTTGGCCGACCTAAGTAGATCTCAGGAGCAGGAGAAGGACGAACACCACCTGTAGGTAAGGTTTGATCATCTTCTACCTTGGATTCATGGTGAAAACCCTAAATCAATGATTGATTCTAGGTTTTCTTCACTCGATTTCCATTTCTAGCCATCCATTTCATCCAAAAGCTCAAGAACGAACCTTGGATAGTTGCTGGATCTCCATACACCATTAAAGCCACGGATCTTGGAGCTTGGAGATCAAATTTGAGGTGGGTTTTATAACTTAAACCCTCAAACATTGCTATTGCATCAATCTTCTATGCTTTGTTGATTGATTTCTTCAATTTGATAAACTTTTGCTTCTTTGCTGCAAATTCCATCAAGAACGGTTGCTGTTCTTGGGTGCACGAAGGAGGATGATGATGAAATCATCATAAGCAAGCACCTCACCAAATATATTGGGAGCAAATGATCTCATTGGTTGGGACCAAACGGTTTCACCAAAACCGTTTGGTGACCAAACGGTTTGCAGACCGTTTGGTGGCAAACGGTTTCAAAACCGTATGAAAGAGTTGACCAAGCATGGACCGTTTGGTAATCTCGTTCCTAATTATGTAGGCTAATGACCCTCCAAATTTGAGGGGTTAACTCCAAAGTAATCATAGGTTGAATGCCAATCAATTAGGCAAATTGAACTGAATTAAGTGCTGATTTTCAACCTGATTAACTTGACCTGTTTGGGCAAACGGTTTCAATACCATTTGAGTGCGTTGACCAAGCATTGACCGTTTGGGATTATTGATCCCTATTATTTTGGCTAATGACTCAACAAATTTTATGGGTTAACGCCCAAGGAATCGTGAGTTGAAGCCTAATCAATTAGGCAAACCCTAATTGAAAACAGTGCTGAAATTCCAATGAGTTAAGTTGAGATTTTGGGTTGATTAGCCCAAACGGTCTCAAGACCGTTTGGGGATCACCCAAACGGTCTCAAGACCGTTTGGCGATCACCCCAAGACCGTTTGGAGGTCTGGGTTCAAGTATAGTTGACCAATTGAAGGTCCAAAGGTGCTAATCATATTGCAAGGTAGTGCTGATTTGTTGATCAACTTGATAGACCAATCCATGATGATTTTTCACTAAAGTCCAAAGGTTGGATGGGCCAAACGGTCTCAAGACCGTTTGGTGGTCACCCAAGACCGTTTGGAGGTCTAGGGTTGGGTATAGTTCAGTGGTTGAAGGTCTAAAGATATCAAGTTGATCTGCAATAAATTGCTGATTTGGTGAGCACTTCAATGAACCAAACCCTAATTGGATTGCTTGGTTTTGAGTGATATGATGGGCAAACGGTCTCAAGACCGTTTGGAGGTCATCCAAACGACCTCAAGACCGTTTGGGGTCAGGTCATACCCCATTTGAATGGTGGTTCAATAGTTATGAAGTAACTAGTCACACATTGATGAATATTGAAGGTTCATTGATTCTAAACCCTAATTCAATTGATTCCAACCCTAATTGAGGATCAATTGAGGGTCAATTGAGTGTCAAATCAGTTTAGGGTTGATCTAATTAACTCAATTTATTAGTGTCTAACATGTGCAAGATCGATTGAAGGGTTCAACATTGAAAACCCTAATTCAATGTGATTGATGGAAACCATATTTGGTCCTTTCGGTTTTGAGGTGGTTTGGACCAAACGGTCTCAGGACCGTTTGAGTCCAAACGGTCTCAAGACCATTTGGGACCAAACGATCCCAAATCAGTTGAGGCTTAAACAGTCTCAGAAGTTCAATTTTGTTAAGTGGTTTCAATTGCTATTCTACTAAATGGTTATACCTATTCCAAGATCACTTGGAAGGTAATCAATCAAAGAGTATGAACTCTCAAATTGGATGAAGGTCAGTGGTTTATGTAATCAATCACATGATGTAATCCAAGGGAGATTGAGTTCTTAATGATCTTGATATAATAACATATCCTATGATGTCAATTCTTCTTTCAAGATTGAGTTGACTTAGATTAATCAAGGTTGAAGTAACTTCACCTTATAGAAGATGAGGGATAAGATATTTTTCATGTATGAATGCCTAGTAAGGGCATGATTTTTAATAGTGAGATCATGAAACCCTAGTTATGAAGGTTAATGAATCATAACCCTAATTGAGGGCATTGATAGATGAAGTTCTATTATATGATGATGATATAAACCTAATTCATAATGATGACATGGCAAGCTTAAAAATTAAAGGTACTTATTAATCATCTCCACTTAGGGATAACAATAAACCCTAATTGGTTTGGAGTATTAAATTCACAAATGTAAAATAATTGGGATCCGCTGTAGCACGACCGTGCTAGGCAGCACGGCCGTGGTGGATACCTCTTGCACGACCGTGCAAGGTAGCACGGCCGTGGTGATTCCCCTTTGCACGACCGTTTTTGGCAGCACGGCCGTGGTACATTACTCTTGATATGAAATTGATGTGTTGTTATCATCTGTACTAATCATGCAGGTTTCATGAGGTATTGAACATAGTCAGGTATGAACTATGATGCCTTGTGTATTGAAAACACTTTATAAGTTCTATAAGCAATGATATGCCATGTTGCCTAGTGAAAGGTAACAAAAGAGTTTGATAGGCTTTAAGAGCCATGTGAAATACCTGCATTACATTTATCATGTTTACACTGTTAGATGACTTGATGGCATTAAGTTACCTGCTAAAGTGGTAACATGTGTCTTGATGATTTAAGGGTTTGAACACCCATATTCTTGAATCATGATGATGAGATGATAAGGGATTGAGATCCCAATGGTAGCAAAGCTGTGAAATGAACTTGATAGAAATAGTACTCATTCTTTATAGCAAATGTTATAATGTTATATGATTGACAACATGCCTGATGCTAAAAGAATGTTGTAATGTACTTAAATAATCAAGTGAAATGATATCATGTAGAGCCCTGACCATAGAACCATCATCGTCAGTAGTTAGGTGATAGTGAAACAAGTTTTCCTAAGAGAACTCCTGGAGAGCATACTTTTGAGTATGTGGGGGTTATGGGCGCGAATATCCTTACGCCCTAATGAAGGAATTGATGTGAGATAAACACTAAATCTCTCAATTCTTCATTATATGTATATGCCGGGATGATGTATCACTAATCTCCCGATAATGTTGTTAATGCCGCATCGATGAGAGATAAACAAGAAATCCCTCGATGGAGAAGAGAGTACAGAATGCCACTATAACTCTAATAGCGAAGTTGCCAGAATACCCTGGAAAGCTATTATAGCAGAGACACGAGATGTCCTGCATGTTGTTCCTCACACTGACTGAGGAGGATGAGGTCATAGAAATCTGGCTCTTCTGATGACCTATGTATGGTACCAATTTCGACTTCGCAGTGGTCGGTTGGAGGATGAGTGGTATATCTCATCTCCTCAGGGCATAAGTATGTTTGTAATATGTAATCAGCCGTGTAGCATATTTGCTTAGGGTTGAACTACGAGAATCAATGGTTGAGAATACATTGATTAACATGTTCTAGTTGGATAAATAATTTACATTATCTTTATATTTCTTCCTAAATGGATAACTTGCTACTTATTCAAGTTACAACTGAAATGATTGCATAGAGAATGCTGCTCTATTTAGTATCTAATGAATTACCTTCTGATAAATGTTTATATTTCTACTGCTCAGTGTTATTCTATTATCAGCAATAACAATGTTTCTAGCCGAGAGTTATATCTCTCACTGGGACAATTTTTATAATTGTCTCACCCCCGTGGGATTAAATTTTTAGGTAACCACCGACGAAAAGGCAAGGAACCTATTACAGAGGAAGAGCAGCAGCAGCAGTAGCAGGGACAGCAGTAAATCCCAGGTGGGGATATGAGCTGTCAAGTTGTATATAGAAAGTCCTATGAGTCGTCTCTGTACTCTCAGGTCCTAGGAGTAATGTTTTAATGGATCGATCTGAGATTTTGGCTTTAAGCCTCGAGATTTTTGTATCCTGCTCATGTATAGTTTAACAGGGCTGACAATGTTATGACTCTCGAGATGAAATGATACAGAGATGTAATGATGAATCAGTTTGTAAATAACTTACTTTGGTTCTTTATGTCAAAGTTTCACAGTTTGTGGATCTTCTTGCAAAAAGTTTTAATTTTTAGTGATTTTCAGTAATTCCGCTGCTAATAATTCGCTTCCGCATTAGTTAATCCTGTTTTTGCGAGACGGTCGTCACAATTTAGTGGTATCAGAGCTCTAGGTTCGCTGAGTCTACAGAGACATAGGACTAGGGTTGTTGAGTCTGTTCTAGTGTCTTCCAGTATATCTGAATAGTGTCTTCTGCTCATATAGGAGGAGAAGAGAAAACTAAAGATGTCTGGATCACACGAGGAACATGTTGCTGAAAGTAGTGTCGCTGCACATGGAGGAGGTGCAAGTGACCATCATAGGGAGGAGCATGTGCCTGAACCACCCCAGTTCAACCCAGCTGACATGGGGAATCCAGCCTTCCAAGCTATGTTTGGGCAGTTCTTGACTGCCATGACACATATGACTGATAGGATGCCCATGCCTGCACCCAGGGCACCTACTCATCAAGAAGGACAAGGAGTCGGCAAGACGTTTGAACGACTTCGCCGAGTTGGAGCCACAGAATATGCTGGGACAGCTGACCCAGCAGATGCTGACATGTGGCTAACTGAGCTAGAGAAGGCCTTTAGAATCCTTAACATCCCAGAAGCTGAGAAGGTCAGGCATGCTGTGTATCTTCTTAAGGGGAGTGCTGGTCACTGGTGGACCATAGAGGAGGGAAAAAGGCCAGGTGTAGATATTGCATGGGAAGTATTTCGACGAGAATTTGTCAATAGATACTTTCCTAAGACCTTTTTGGATGAGAAAATCTCTCAGTTTGAGAGATTAAGACAAGGACATGTGTTGATTCTTGATAGAAGAATCAAGAAGCTGAAAAAGAAAGACATAAGTCTTGTGAAATTCCTCTGGAATCATCGTGGTACTGAAGAAGCCACATGGGAACTAGAGGAAGAGATGAGAAGGACATACCCTGCTCTTTTCTCTTAAAATGTTTTGTAATGATTTCGGGGACGAAATCCTTGTAAGGGGTGGATAATTTGTAACATCTCTGACCTGGGTTATGAACTAACCCTAGGTGTTTTGCTTAAATATGTGATTTGATGCTTGTGGTTAACTTTTGAAATGTAATTAAGGCTCTTGAGGAACTTATATTTCAATTTCAGTCCTTTTTTAATAATGTTGAAACATTGTTTTGTTAATTTTGGACTAAAGTGCAAATTACCCAAGTTGAGGGGTTAGATTGCAAATTGTGTATGATAATAAGTTCCTCATGTGTTGATGCATCATAAGAATGAAGATGATGCAGAGGTATGGCTTGTGATAGCCTGAATACCAAGAAAGTGCTGATAAAGCAAAGTTTGTACATTAAAACCTAGTTTTGATGTAAAGTGCAATTTACCCAAAACCTAGGGTTCAATATGCAAATTACCACTTCAATAAGGTCCCTAATAATCTTTGTCATCAAGTAGAGCAAAGAAAATGAGATGGGCACCTCATTTGAATTATCTTGGAGGAGAGAGAATCTTGACATTAAAATAATCAAGATATAAGCATAATTGAAACCCTAATACAATTAATGCAAAAATAAATAAAAATAATTGAAGGGCTTTCAATCAAAACTTGAATGGTGGAATTCAGATGTGTGTGTGGACGTCCTTGAGCTTTCAAGGATCAAAAATATCCTAAGGAGGTGAAATTCCACTCACCTTATTATAAGGAAAAGAATTTCCAATCAAAAATATATATTATTATTATAATGGATTAAGGTGCTTAATTTCTTTTCCATTAATTCTTGGATAATGAAGAGCTTTTACGAAAGTTTGAAGGTGGTTTCGTTATCAAGTAATGGAGGAGGATTAGGGGGAAATTAGTATGGAATTTATTTAAGGAAAATGATTTCATTTTCTCTTTCATCAAAGACCCATATACATATTCTTTATATATACCCACTACTACAGAAATAGCATTCAGTGTCGCTTTTCTAGGCGTCGGTTTTTAAGGAACACGGACGCCTTATATTAAAGGCGTCGGTTATTTAGAAGCACCGACGTCTATATTCAAAGACCAGCCAAACACGGGTACCGCTTTGTATACAGCGTCGGTTGTTTATAAAAAACCGACGCATTATTTCATCCAATTTTCGAGCGAAAAAATAATGTCACTTGCGGCGTCGGTTATTTAGTTAAAACACCGACGCTTATGTGCGATGGAAATTTGCGCGAAAAGTGTCCTTTTCCGCGTCGGTCGTCCTTTACTAACCGACGCTGAATGGGGTTCCCGCCAAACATTTTCACGAAAATATCGTCCAAATGGACGTCGGATGTTGCCAACGACCGACGGTAAATATGTTTAGGCGTCGGTTGTTGTCAACAACCGACGCTATTGGGGAACTTCATAACCTTCGATCGCCCGACTCTTCCCCTCATTGCTACCCTATTTCCCTATTGCGGCAATTTCTCCGGCAATTTCTCTGTAATTTTTCTCCGGCGCTTCTCTCCGGTGCCCCATCTCCGGCGCCCCTCTCCGACGCGTTTCTTCTCTGGCACCCCTGCGCCGCCACCACGCCTGACAACCGGCGCCCCTGCTCCAACCGCCTGCGCCGCCGCCACGCCTGACAACCGGCGCCGCCGCAACGCCTGGTGCCCACCTGCCTGCCACGCCTGAGAACCGGCGCCGCCGTACCCCCTTCTCCTTCTCCTCCGCCTGGCCGCTGCCTGCCTGCCGCCGCCTGGCCGCCTGCCTGCCTGCTGCGGCTGACGCTCCTGCTCGTCGGAGTCACTGCCGCTGGTTCTGGAGCTCGTCGGCCGCCACCCACGTACTCAACCAGCTCGACCTCACCCTACTCTTCTTGCCCAGGTACCTGCAGACCTACCCAGGCGCGAAATTGGTTCTTTATGTGCTGACCTAATCTGTTGCCTAATCTGTTTGCACGAAATTGGCTCCCTACTCTGCTTGCTTAATGTGCCTAATCTGCTTTAAGTGGTCCTAATATCATAACATGATAGTTTTATTATATGATTTGTGGCACTTTAGGGTGTATATACATGCAAATTATATAAGTGATAGATGTTGGATGTTTGTCAAGGTTTTTTGAAGATTGAATAAGTGATAGATGCTGGATGTTTATTTATTTCATCTATCCATGTTGCCTATAGTTTATAACATTGCATTGTGAATTATTGCATGTTTGAAACTATGAAATTCTTGATTTATTAGATGATATTCAAGAAAACCCTAGTTTGATGAGCATGTTGTTAATCATGTTAATTATGATTCTTCTATATATTCTGATGTCATTATATAATTATGTGATCCCAACATATTAAATTGAATTAGAATGATTTCATGAATTATAGGGTTTATATAAGAATGACAACACATGTATTTGTTGGCCTAGAAACCCGTCCAAGATTTACTCAGTAGGAGTAAATCTTGGATAGTCCCCAGTTTGGGACTGTTCTTGAACACCTAATCTCACTTAGGATGTAAGTGTATAATGTGTATTGGGTTTTCGAGAAAATTTCGGTAGCATTTCCCCGTTTGTTCTCTAAGTACATATGTACTTAGAGAACAACGGGGAAATGCTGCCGAAATTTTCTTGAAAACTAAATACACATTATACACTTACATCCTAAGTGAGATTAGGTGTTCAAGGATGGGATAGGTGGTACACATTTATTATATATAAGATTGACATCAAATGTGTTTGTTGGCCTAGAAACCCGTCCAAGATTGACTAATATATACTTGTTTCCTAATATATACTTGTTTAAAAGGTTAACTGATGTTATACAACTTTTTCTGAAAATATATAACATCGTTATATGTACTTACACTTTGTTAATACTAATATTGTGCAGTCTCTGTCTTCCCATAACAATGACTATGAATTGGGCCTCTATGTCAATGTTAACGTTCCCTATTGAAGAACAATTGGACATCATCCTAGATGATCGTTCCTTAAACCAATTGGTCATACCCAAACATTGGCATTTTCTAAAAGGAAGACACTACATGCCTGGTAAAGTGACCCTAACTTTTGGAAATTATTCACATGTAATCGAGGTTGAGTATGATTTGGCGGGAAATCTTGTATCAAAATCCGGTTGGCATGATTGGATTGGAGAGCTGTATCTGGTCCGTTGGAATAGGCTTTTTCTCCGTCCAGTTGGCGATAATTCCATCAAAGTTTGGATAACCAACAACAACTGCGACACCCTCGATCATCTTCTGCGGTATGAGCGCAAGGCGTCGGATATCATCTATGAGGAATCGGAATCTGAGGCCCCTATCAGTTCAGATTCGTCTAAATACAGTGAGGAGCTTCGTGACACAGCTTCATCATCAAAAAGAAGTTACTGATGCATGCGGGACCATGTTGGTGTAGTATTTAGTTGTCTATCTATCTAGACTTGTCTGTAGTAATAGTTTTTTTAATTATGCGCATGTTTAGGGGTACACCAACCCCTTTGTTTAGTTATTGTTATAACTAAAGTGTTTGTTCCCATGAATGGAAATGTAAGTTGCTACATGAATGCTTATAACTGAAGTGTGTGTTCCCATGAATGTTCCCATTTACATGATTACACTACTATTTTCTCATATGGTCTTGCCTCAAAAAAAAATTCTTTTATTGTTTAGTCTATTTTAATACGACATACTTGCTTATATCTTTCTTAATGATGAACTGTAATACGACATACTTGCTTATATACTTGTTTCCTAATATATACTTGCTTTCCTAATATATACTTGCTTTCTCTGATCATAGAATGGATAGATCATGGATGTCCATTCGTAATCGTTGCACCCCAGAGTTTATATCTGGTCTTGATCAGTTTATTAGATTTGCCGAGGAACATAGGAAAAAACCTACAGATAGGTTCTACTGTCCATGTAGGCATTGCGGTAACAACTTGAAACTCAACACTGGTGAGGAAATCAAAAGTCATGTCATGTGCAACGGGATTGTACAAGGCTATACAGAATGGCACTGGCATGGAGAGATTTCAAAATCGAATCCAGTAGATGTCAATAGCAGTGCTTGGGTGGAAGAAGAAATTGCCTCCGATGACGTAAATGTGAACGAACCAGTTCCAGCAGACATTGTTGATGCGATGCTGGATAGTTGTAGGGTAGAGCACACCGATCCACCTCCTATCTTTACAAACATTGTGCATGATGCTGAGATACCGTTATACACAGGCTGTGCTAAGTTTACGAAGCTTAGCGCTGTGCTGAGATTGTATAAGTTGAAAGCTAACAATAGATGGAGCGACAAAAGCTTCACTGAATTGTTGACTTTGTTGAAAGAAATTCTTCCTGAAGGAAACGAGCTGCCAATCTCAACATACCAGGTAAAGAAAATGTTGTGCCCAATGGGAATGGAGGCCAAAAAGATACACGCATGCCCGAATGATTGTGTATTATTTCAAAAGGACTATGTAGATTTGAAAGATTGTCCAAAATGTGGTGCGTCACGATATAAATTGACGACTTCGGGGGAGTCCAGAACTGGTTCTCCTGCCAAGGTGTTGTGGTATCTACCTATAACATCACGGTTTCAACGCTTGTTTGCAAATCCGAAAGATGCGAAGAATTTGAGGTGGCATGCAGATGTTAAGAAAAATAATGATGGGATCCTACGACATGCGTCCAACATCCGTAGATTGGTATCAATGAAAGATATGAAGTTGATAGGTCTTAAATCGCATGATTGTCACACTCTAATGCAACAAATATTGCCCGTGGCAATTCGATCTATATTGCCGAAGCATGTAAGGTTTGCAATTACCAGACTTTGTTTCTTTTTCAACAGTCTATGCAGCAAAGTTATTGACCCTGATACTCTCGATAATTTGCAAAGAGAAGTGGTTGTTACCCTATGTCAGCTTGAGATGTATTTCCCTCCTTCGTTCTTTGATATCATGGTACATCTTGTTGTCCACTTGACTAGGGAAGTGAAAATCTTGGGACCGGTTTTCTTGCATTGGATGTATCCCTTTGAACGATACATGAGCGTTTTTAAAGGTGATGTTCGAAACCGTTATCGTCCTGAAGGGAGTATTATTGAAGGTTATGTGGCGAGAGAGGTTATGGATTTCTGCAATGACTTTCTCAGTGGTAATGACACTCCTGATAATGACACGAATATTGAGGAGGGCAAAGGAATTTTGGGATCACGGGTGAAAGTAATCAGCCGTGAGCAGTTGGAACAAGCTCACTTGTATATTTTACATAATATGGACGAAGTGAGTGTTTATATCGAGGAACATACCAATTTCATAAAGAGACAACATCCTCGAGCAAGTTCAATGTGGCTTGCTAGAGAGCATAATAAGACTTTTACTAAGTGGTTTGAAGATAAAGTCTTACATCAACTATCTCACACACCAAATGATATTACAGAAACTATCAAATGTCTCGCCTTTAAACCAAAACCGAATGTTATGTCTTATGAAGGGTTTGACATTAATGGATTCACATATTACACAAAGCGCCAAGATGATAAGAGTGTCGTCCAAAATAGTGGGGTCACTCTTCAAGCGTCAACTATGTACTTTGCAAGTGCAAAGGATAAGAGTCCACGTGAAGCTAAAATGTCATATTACGGTGTCATTGAAGACATTTGGGAGTTTGACTACATAGATTTCAATATTCCGCTCTTTAAATGTAATTGGGTTGATAACACCAAAGGAGTTATAGTGGATGAATTGGGTTTCACTTTGGTGAACTTTGAAATGATTGGCGAGAAGGCTGAACCATTCATATTGGCATCACAGGCAAAACAAATATTCTATATCAATGATCCTGCAAATGATAAATGGTCGGTTGTTCTTCATGGTAAAAGACAGTTCATTGAAGATCCTATAGATGAAGAAGAGTACTATGATAAGTATGATGACTCCAGTCCATTCTCAGTTGGGTTGCCAACTCCACAAAATATTGAAGCTAATGATGACTTATATGTGCGCGGAGATCACAATGAAGGATTGTTAATTGATAAAAGATCACAATTTTAGAGACATGTATGTTTATACAAATGGTAAATGTTTTCCTTTTTCTAGTTTATACAAATGCTAAATGTTTTCCTTTTTCTAGTTAATACAAATGCTAAATGTTTGCCTTTTTAATGACATTTTCAGATGCGCGGAGGCGGCTGGAGCAACTTGATGTGCGGAGAGGGACATTCCAACTCAAGATATCGTCTACCGTTTCCTCCTCCTCCGCAGTAATATCCTCATCTCTAAACGTTTCTCGTAGGATTCTGAACCCCTTCCTTCCCTCTACTGCATCGAAGCCATGCTGCAGTTGAACCCTTTCGCCGAGCCCTACCCGGCCAAGTAGGCGTCGCCTGAAGTACCACCGTCGTCGTCGTCTCCACCTCCATCGCAACTTGCTGTGCTAGTCCTGGCAGTTTATCACCCCACATGCCTTCCTCCCCAGTTCCTGCCGCTAGACGACCACACAATGGATCCAAGAGGATATGCAGGAGTTCACCAAAGACTATAAGCTGAGTATACTCATCCTATAGTCTGTGGCGAACGCCTGCATATCCTCTTGGATTCCATTGTGTGGTCGTCTAGCGGCAGGAACTGGTGAGGAAAGCATGTGGGGTGATAAACTGCCAGGACTAGCACAGCAAGTTGCGATGGAGGTGGAGACGACGACGACGGTGGTACTTCAGGCGACGTCTGTTTGGCCGGGTAGGGCTCGGTGAAAGGGTTCAACTGTGGCATGGCTTCGATGTAGTAGAGGGAAGGAGGGGTTCAGAATCCTACGAGAAACGTTCAGAGATAAGGATATTGCTGCGGAGGAGGCAACGGAAGATGATATCTCGAGTTGGAATGTCCCTCTCCGCACAGGAGTCTGTGAGGGAGATACTGGAGGAGAGTTCTATACCATACACAGGCGAAGAAAGACATCGATACCATACATGAGGTATTATATATAGTCTCATTAGTTAGTATAAAATATATCAATCTTATTTTTATATTATTATATACATCATTCTCTTTGCAGGTGTTTAAAACTGACCACACTATAGGCAAACACTTAAAAAATGTACATGCTCCATATACGAGGGAAGCATTAGATGAAGTAAGAGAAGAATGGGAAATAGTTGTACAAACAGTGGCAACTGTAAGATATAATTGGGATGTTGATAGTGATGATGAATGATACTTTGTAAATGAATGTTTCTGAATGTTAAAACATGTATTTGAATGATTCTATATGTGTGAACGTGACAATTGAATTGATGTCTGAATGTATCTACTTGTGTGAATCTTTTTATGTTAATTTTGCAGGTTTGTGGCCTGTTTGTAGGCTGATATCAATGGATGTCGTAAACCTGCAGTTCAGAAAACTGAACTGCAGGTTCTCATCCTGCTGACCAGCCACAGCAGGCCTGCAAACAGATTTATAAAAAAAAAATAGATATAGGCGTCGGTTATTTACCGATAACCGTCAGCACAGACTTACAGCGTCGGTG
This sequence comes from Alisma plantago-aquatica, assembly GCA_963693085.1. Classification (NCBI taxonomy): domain Eukaryota; kingdom Viridiplantae; phylum Streptophyta; class Magnoliopsida; order Alismatales; family Alismataceae; genus Alisma; species Alisma plantago-aquatica. The sequence continues at coordinate 1,856,503,517 of OY856409.1, forward strand.
TTTTATAAAACACCGACGCCAAAAGTGTTCACGCTACAGGAAATAAGAGTCATCTAGGACACTTTTCTGCGTCGGTGTTTTAGTATAAAACCGACGCAGAAAGCGTCCTAGATGACGCCGTTTTCTGTGGCGGGAACCCTTTTGGCGTCGGTCGTTTATAAAACACCGACGCCTTAATATTAAATAGGCGTCGGTTTTTTAACCGACGCTGAAGTGTCCACCCTTTTAGCGGCGCCCACATAGGCGTCGTTCAGAAACCGACGCCAAAGGGGGTTAAACAACCGACACTAAAAGGCACTTCTGTAGTAGTGACCTTATTTCAATAACACATAAGGAACGTTTCCCTTAGCCTTTTCCTTATTCCTTTTGCTTTGGCCGACCTAAGTAGATCTCAGGAGCAGGAGAAGGACGAACACCACCTGTAGGTAAGGTTTGATCATCTTCTACCTTGGATTCATGGTGAAAACCCTAAATCAATGATTGATTCTAGGTTTTCTTCACTCGATTTCCATTTCTAGCCATCCATTTCATCCAAAAGCTCAAGAACGAACCTTGGATAGTTGCTGGATCTCCATACACCATTAAAGCCACGGATCTTGGAGCTTGGAGATCAAATTTGAGGCGGGTTTTATAACTTAAACCCTCAAACATTGCTATTGCATCAATCTTCTATGCTTTGTTGATTGATTTCTTCAATTTGATAAACTTTTGCTTCTTTGCTGCAAATTCCATCAAGAACGGTTGCTGTTCTTGGGTGCACGAAGGAGGATGATGATGAAATCATCATAAGCAAGCACCTCACCAAATATATTGGGAGCAAATGATCTCATTGGTTGGGACCAAACGGTTTCACCAAAACCGTTTGGTGACCAAACGGTTTGCAGACCGTTTGGTGGCAAACGGTTTCAAAACCATATGAAAGAGTTGACCAAGCATGGACCGTTTGGTAATCTCGTTCCTAATTATGTAGGCTAATGACCCTCCAAATTTGAGGGGTTAACTCCAAAGTAATCATAGGTTGAAGGCCAATCAATTAGGCAAATCGAACTGAATTAAGTGCTGATTTTCAACCTGATTAACTTGACCTGTTTGGGCAAACGGTTTCAATACCATTTGAGTGCGTTGACCAAGCGTTGACCGTTTGGGATTATTGATCCCTATTATTTTGGCTAATGACTCAACAAATTTTATGGGTTAACGCCCAAGGAATCGTGAGTTGAAGCCTAATCAATTAGGCAAACCCTAATTGAAAACAGTGCTGAAATTCCAATGAGTTAAGTTGAGATTTTGGGTTGATTAGCCCAAACGGTCTCAAGACCGTTTGGGGATCACCCAAACGGTCTCAAGACCGTTTGGGGATCACCCCAAGACCGTTTGGAGGTCTGGGTTCAAGTATAGTTGACCAACTGAAGGTCCAAAGGTGCTAATCATATTGCAAGGTAGTGCTGATTTGTTGATCAACTTGATAGACCAATCCATGATGATTTTTCACTAAAGTCCAAAGGTTGGATGGGCCAAACGGTCTCAAGACCGTTTGGTGGTCACCCAAGACCGTTTGGAGGTCTAGGGTTGGGTATAGTTCAGTGGTTGAAGGTCTAAAGATATCAAGTTGATCTGCAATAAATTGCTGATTTGGTGAGCACTTCAATGAACCAAACCCTAATTGGATTGCTTGGTTTTGAGTGATATGATGGGCAAACGGTCTCAAGACCGTTTGGAGGTCATCCAAACGACCTCAAGACCGTTTGGGGTCAGGTCATACCCCATTTGAATGGTGGTTCAATAGTTATGAAGTAACTAGTCACACATTGATGAATATTGAAGGTTCATTGATTCTAAACCCTAATTCAATTGATTCCAACCCTAATTGAGGATCAATTGAGGGTCAATTGAGTGTCAAATCAGTTTAGGGTTGATCTAATTAACTCAATTTATTAGTGTCTAACATGTGCAAGATCGATTGAAGGGTTCAACATTGAAAACCCTAATTCAATGTGATTGATGGAAACCATATTTGGTCCTTTCGGTTTTGAGGTGGTTTGGACCAAACGGTCTCAGGACCGTTTGAGTCCAAACGGTCTCAAGACCATTTGGGACCAAACGATCCCAAATCAGTTGAGGCTTAAACAGTCTCAGAAGTTCAATTTTGTTAAGTGGTTTCAATTGCTATTCTACTAAATGGTTATACCTATTCCAAGATCACTTGGAAGGTAATCAATCAAAGAGTATGAACTCTCAAATTGGATGAAGGTCAGTGGTTTATGTAATCAATCACATGATGTAATCCAAGGGAGATTGAGTTCTTAATGATCTTGATATAATAACATATCCTATGATGTCAATTCTTCTTTCAAGATTTAGTTGACTTAGATTAATCAAGGTTGAAGTAACTTCACCTTATAGAAGATGAGGGATAAGATATTTTTCATGTATGAATGCCTAGTAAGGGCATGATTTTTAATAGTGAGATCATGAAACCCTAGTTATGAAGGTTAATGAATCATAACCCTAATTGAGGGCATTGATAGATGAAGTTCTATTATATGATGATGATATAAACCTAATTCATAATGATGACATGGCAAGCTTAAAAATTAAAGGTACTTATTAATCATCTCCACTTAGGGATAACAATAAACCCTAATTGGTTTGGAGTATTAAATTCACAAATGTAAAATAATTGGGATCCGCTGTAGCACGACCGTGCTAGGCAGCACGGCCGTGGTGGATACCTCTTGCACGACCGTGCAAGGTAGCACGGCCGTGGTGATTCCCCTTTGCACGACCGTTTTTGGCAGCACGGCCGTGGTACATTACTCTTGATATGAAATTGATGTGTTGTTATCATCTGTACTAATCATGCAGGTTTCATGAGGTATTGAACATAGTCAGGTATGAACTATGATGCCCTGTGTATTGAAAACACTTTATAAGTTCTATAAGCAATGATATGCCATGTTGCCTAGTGAAAGGTAACAAAAGAGTTTGATAGTCTTTAAGAGCCATGTGAAATACATGCATTGCATTTATCATGTTTACACTGTTAGATGACTTGATGGCATTAAGTTACCTGCTAAAGTGGTAACATGTGTCTTGATGATTTAAGGGTTTGAACACCCATATTCTTGAATCATGATGATGAGATGATAAGGGATTGAGATCCCAATGGTAGCAAAGCTGTGAAATGAACTTGATAGAAATAGTACTCATTCTTTATAGCAAATGTTATAATGTTATATGATTGACAACATGCCTGATGCTAAAAGAATGCTGTAATGTACTTAAATAATCAAGTGAAATGATATCATGTAGAGCCCTGACCATAGAACCATCATCGTCAGTAGTTAGGTGATGGTGAAACAGGTTTTCCTAAGGGAACTCCTGGAGAGCATACTTTTGAGTATGTGGGGGTTATGGGCGCGAATATCCTTACGCCCTAATGAAGGAATTGATGTGAGATAAACACTAAATCTCTCAATTCTTCATTATATGTATATGTCGGGATGATGTATCACTAATCTCCCGATAATGTTGTTAATGCCGCATCGATGAGAGATAAAGAAGAAATCCCTCGATGGCGAAGAGAGTACAGAATGCCACTGTAACTCTAATAGTGAAGTTGCCAGAATACCCTGGAAAGCTATTATAGCAGAGACACGAGAGGTCCTGCATGTTGTTCCTCACACTGACTGAGGAGGATGAGGTCATAGAAATCCGGCTCTTCTGATGACCTATGTATGGTACCGATTTCGACTTCGCAGTGGTCGGTTGGAGGATGAGCGGTATATCTCATCTCCTCAGGGCATAAGTATGTTTGTAATATGTAATCAGCCGTGTAGCATATTTTCTTAGGGTTGAACTACGAGAATCAATGGTTGAGAATACATTGATTAACATGTTCTAGTTGGATAAATAATTTACATTATCTTTATATTTCTTCCTAAATGGATAACTTGATACTTATTCAAGTTACAACTGAAATGATTGCATAGAGAATGCTGCTCTATTTAGTATCTAATGAATTACCTGCTGATAAATGTTTATATTTCTACTGCTCAGTGTTATTCTATTATCAGCAATAACAATGTTTCTGGCGGAGAGTTATATCTCTCGCTGAGACAATTTTTATAATTATCTCACCCCCGTGGGATTAAATTTTTAGGTAACCGCCGACGAAAAGGCAAGGAACCTATTACAGAGGAAGAGCAGCAGCAGCAGTAGCAGGGACAACAGTAAATCCCAGGTGGGGATATGAGCTGTCAAGTTGTATATAGAAAGTCCTATGAGTCGTCCCTGTCCTCTCAGGTCCTAGGAGTAATGTTTTAATGGATCGATCTGAGATTTTAGCTTTAAGCCTCGAGATTTTTGTATCCTGCTCGTGTATAGTTTAACAGGGCTGACAATGTTATGACTCTCGAGATGAAATGATACAGAGATGTAATGATGAATCAGTTTGTAAATAACTTACTTTGGTTCTTTATGTCAAAGTTTCACAGTTTGTGGATCTTCTTGCAAAAAGTTTTAATTTTTAGTGATTTTCAGTAATTCCGCTGCTAATAATTCGCTTCCACATTAGTTAATCCTGTTTTCGCGAGACGGTCGTCACACATAGCCACCCTTGCGCTGGTATTCTATGATCAGGAGATGGGTGTCCATGGGCCATTATGGGTCTGCACTGAAATTGGGTCAGATTATGAGGCCATATAGTTGAATCTTGACGAGGACGTCAAGAGTCTAAGTGGGGGAGATTGTAACGTCCCAGGATTTGAGGCCTCGGATAACATGATCTTAAAAGGAATGATTGGACTACCCATATCACCAAGGTGCACCTTCTTTTCAGGGAGCCCATCTCTAAAGAACTCCATAGTTAAGCGTGCTCAGCTTGGAGTAGTACTAGGATGGGTGACCAGTCGGGAAGTTGACCCTGGCTTGCGCGTGAGTGAGGACAAAGCATGCAGTTAAGGCTAGTGGTGGTCTTTGGGGCCAGTCGTCATTCCTGAAACTCTACTAGAGTCTTGGGTAGTGGGCCCAGACATTACAATTATGCACTCGTCCCAATGTCTCGTATGCTTGGGTATGATGAGTAGATATCAGGCATATCTTGGTGGAGGCCATTGGACTTCCAAAAAGAACATTCTTAAGTAGCACTAAGGATTACTTCCTTGATTATGGTGATAAGGAGGAGTTGGGTGTAAAGGGTTACACCGTGCAAGCCTCCAAACTGACAAAGATGTCAATCAGAATTGGTATTTTGCCTTAATAACAGAAGTGTAAGATGGAAAGAGAGAGTTGATGTTGATTACAATAAAAGTTGACTACATTGTTATTTTGGAAAGAACAATGGTATTGTATGAATCAAGAAGTTCATTGGTGAACTTGGGGTGGTTCCAACCATTGTTGACGCAGTAGAGATGCTGCAACAACAATGCAATAGGCTAAGGAATCCAAATTGCATACTATAGAACTTCCATATAATATGAAAGATTGTACAACTAGGAAACGTGAAGATCTGCACCAACTAGAAGCAAATGTTGCTTACCTGCTAACAAAGGCACTTACATAGAAACAACATTATGGTCATGGTGAATCAATTGGAATTGGATTTGTGGGTGATTGACTCTAAGTGAAAGTGGGATTTTATTGGTATACATGCCCATAGCGTGAATCATTCGATGATTGTATGGAGAATCATGTACTTGATTTGATAATAATAATAAAGGTAATTCCTTCTATTATGCTTGTCTCAGTTATGAGACAATGACACAAGTGTAATAGATGTTTAAAGAATGATGTTACTCGATGACATATGTCTTCATATTGAGGACCTAAACAATGAGATCATATGTATGATAAGAGTACATACATTCTTGTTATGTCCCTAGTCAAATATTATTGTGGAAGAAAAATAGACGACAATAATACATAAGACTGGAATGTGTGTTAACTGATGACAAAGTCTCATTAAGTCATGATATTGGATATCAAGTCAAACACATAGGTACATGTTAGATAATAGTATATCAGACAGACCCACCTTAAGATTGATACATGGAAACTGTGTAATGGTAGTAATAATAAACCCTCAAAGTGATAGTGGTGATTGTGGTTGTTTAACCTAAAGTCACTACACTCATCACATGTCGATTGATGAACTTTGACACCATCTGACGTAATATTGAATAAGTGCTTCCATAAAGATGGTGATTAGGCATCTTGTGACACATGGGGATTGAGTGTGAGTGATTTAGATGGGATTTGTCCCTCCTATGAGAGCTTGATATCATGGGCCCTTGATAAGCTAGATTGAGAAATGCATGGCCATTCCTGTGTGAGTCAACATAAGATATGTAAACTCACATTATCTCAATAATCTACTCTAGTTCAAGAAACAAATATTGAGCATTAAGAGGATGATGTTTCCATGTCTCATATTCAATCTAAATATTAGAGACAAAGGATCATGAACACCAATCACAAATTACAGGTTGAATTTGTTCTCTAATTTTTCAATTAGTTGGGTAGAAATGATGTGTTGCTAGATACTTCTCATTGATGGTGTAGTCATAATGGTTATGGACTTCACTACCAACATAATATTGAACATATAGGGTTGCACACATAGGATGCACTTGAAATAGGAGTTTTCTCATAGATAAGATTTAAACTGATTACTAGAAGAGGTTTAAGTAATCAAATTAAACTACATTGACTATGCTAGTTGATAGAATTGAGTGTCTGGTTGATCGATTGGAATGTCCAGTCCACCAATTAGAGCTTACTACCCTGGTTGATGGAACCAACAAGTTGACTAGTTGGAGCATCCACCCAACTGACTGAATTGGGTTCCCAACAGATGGTCAAGATATCGAGTTGACTGGACAGAATGACCAGTCGACTGACTATATGTGAAACGACCAGTTTGACTGGGTCAAATGATTAAGGATATGCATAATGACACACATTAATCATCACATTGAAAACAATGTTATTGCACTAATGGCACAACTCAATCGACCGACTAGACAGTCCAATTGATCATCTGGTATCCAGTCGGTCGACCAGATGATCTATTTGATCAACTGTTTGTCTAGAACAACCATCAAGCCATAAAATCTGACCTTCCATACCCCCTCAGTTTTGGAAACCCTAGCACGTCCTCTCCTATATAAGGAGAATGCAGCCTAGGCTCAAGAAATACAACACACAATAGACATGAAATCTAGAGAGGAAGTCAAGAGTGTTGGGTTTTACATTGTCAGAGTAGGCAGTGGAAACAAAAATTTTACTTGACCATAAACCCATAACCAGTAGATATCATCAATATCTATGTAATGGGAAGGATGGTTTTAGCAGGATATACTTGGTCATGATGCTTACTCAGCGACAATACCTCACATCTAGTACTGTCTTCAACCACCTATCTTTGATGACGTCTATGCAGCTCTTGGTCTTGACCCAGACTGCGGTTGACTGTCATCCTCCTTAGTAGCAAAAGTATCCCGCCTCGATAGATAATCCACACAGACCATCGGGAACTCTAGTCATCCTGAAGAATGGACTAGAAGGAGTTGTCCCCTTCTATCAACGTACTATTCACCGACACACTCTCCTACAACCAGTCACTTTTCTACAATTGTCTTTCTCTTGTTGTTCCTCCCTGGACGGGTAGAACTTGCTTGGGCTCTCTCGATTACCAAAACCAGAGAGGAAAACAACTTTGTAGAGCAACAGATGTTATGAGTTGTGTGTCTGGAGAAGACCCATGTACCCCTCTATTTATATTAGAGGGAAGGGTCAGGGTTCTCAGTCTGTGCAGGAGTAGAACGGTCCAAAATTTCCATGAAAAATTTGCACTGCGATAGGCGAACCGGTCATTTCATAACTAAAATGGTCATTTGTCAAGGTGAGCCGATCAGTTCACTAGTGAACCGGTCGTTTGGGAGTTTGAACCGGTCAGTTCACTTAGTGAACTGGTTGTTTCACTTCCCAGACTTGCCCACAATTGACTTTCCTTATTCGTTTCTAATTAATGCAAAGATTAATTCTTGTCCCAATCGAATTAAACAAGTGAAATAGAAAACTTTTTCTCACAAACCGGGACAACCCAACACTACTCATTTGGTCTAGTTGAACCGGTCGTCTCACTAGCCATTAGCCAATTAGTTCACCTAGTGAACTGGTCGGTTGGTGGTCCAGATTGTGCGAAACACGGCCAATTCAGTTCTCACTCAATATGACACTCTAATCAATTGGTTTAACACTTGAACTTGATGGTTTTGAGTCAAGTGTATTGATTGAATGTTTGATTGAGTACCTAAACACTTTAATAATCAATCCAAACATCATTCATGGATAAACTCCTCTTCCAAGTTAATCCTTTGTGTGTGACCCTATAGGCCCCATTTCACATTGGCAGTGAATGTCCATAACTAGCTTATGACATCACAAGAAAAGAGTGGTACCTAGTCGTACGTCATTGCTACCCAAGTGAAAAGGAAAGTTAGAGAACAACTTTCAATCCTACAGTCTATGATTGGTGTTCCAGTGAATGTATAATTCCTTTGTCTCTGATATCCTGAATGAAATCAAGGCATGGAGTTGTCATCCTTTCAACGTTCATTCATGTTTCTTAAACTAGAGCAGACTGTTTGAGATATGTGTGACATCAATATCATATATTGATTCACATGTGCATGTGCATGATTTTCTCAATCTCACTTATCAAGTAGCCTAGACATCATACTCCATTAGGAGGGACAAATCCCATATCTATAACTCACAGTTTGTGTCAGGCGTCAAAGCCACCCAATCATCACTATTATAACAACCCATGTTTCAAGACTGCATTTGATGATGTCAAAGTATACCCAATCACATTTGATGAGTGTAGTGATTTCAGGTCTAAGAATCACAATCACCAACATCACTATGACAGATGATTCTGACTACCATACCATGGTTCCATCTGTCACTCTCATGGTGGGTCTGTCTGATACACTGTTCTCTAACATGTATCTATGTTCTTGGTTTCATATCATATATCATGACTAATGAGACACTATCATCAACCAACACACACTCTAGTCTTGATGTTTCATTATTGTCTATCAACCTTCCACATTGACATACGACTAGGGACATAAACAATAATGTACATACTCTTAGCATCCGTATGATCTCATTGTTCAAGTCCTCAACTCAAAGACATATGTCATTGAGTATTGTCATTCTTTAGACATTCATTCTGCTCCATCATTTATCTCATAATTGATTGAGCTAGAATAAATTGGAAGCTTGCCTTTGATATTTATCAAATCAATCATGACGTATGCCAATCCAATCATCATATGATTGGCTCTCAGGTCATTACATACCAACAGACTCCCACTTGCACTTAGAGCCTGTTATGACCCACGTTGAGGTTATCCAGTAAATACCTCAATTTGTATGAAACACCTTGATTAGTGTTGAGTATCAAATTAAATATCATGGTTAGTCAAATAGGTTAATATGTGAATCAATAGTTGAGTTTGAATCACCTGAGGCGACTAATGATATCAATGTTGATTAATTAGTTAATTAAGTTGAGTTAAGTACTCTCTGATGCAATTAGAACTTTGATCTAGTGAAACAGTCTAATTAGCATGTTTTCATGCCTTGAGAAGGTAGTGGATTTCATTCTTGAGAGTTTGCAAAAAGAATCGTTCAAATTGGGCCTATGAGGCAAAGGTTATGAGGTTTGCAAGATTCCTGGGTTGAATCTGCAATTTTTCCAAATTTGGCTTTATATTTCCTTTTCTTTTCTTTCTCCCTTATCTTCTTCCAGCGATCGCTTTCTTTGGGCGGTTACTGTAGCAGCGCGAATTGCAGCTGGAGCGGCAGCCGATTTCTTGGCCTCCTTGGCCGATTCAACAGCTCAAGCTTCTTTTTCTTCTCCCCTTCTTCTTCTCTTCCCTTCCTCTTCCTTCCACTCTTTCCATTTTGCAACCACTAGCCCACCCTACTGCTTGGGTGGACGACAACCAAGCTGCAGCTGCAGTAGCAGCGAGCAGGGTGCCGCCTAGGGCACGCCTAGCAGCAGAGGAAGTTGCATGTGAGCTCTGATTTTGAGGTTCCGCCGTGAATCTGCAGCACCTGCCACTCCCCTCCTTCTCCTTTCTCGTTTCTTGGATACCCCAAGCTGCTGGGCGGCGCCCATAGCAGCAACAACAGCTAGGGATGGATGGCACCCCCATAGTATCTTAAACGGCGGCCTGCACCAAAGAACGACACCTCTGAGCTCGGCATGAGGTCCACACCACGAATCAGTAACCAGCTAGCTTCGAATCAGCACCAGGACAAGTCGATTATTCAGCCTGTTCGTGAAATAGAAGGAGCTACTAGCAGCAGGTCCGAACATGTTCGAATCGGTTTTCGATTGGCACACAATAGAGTAAGGTAAGACCTGCACGCAGTTCGGTTTTGAGAATAGAATTAGAATCCGTAGCTTAAGCCAAGACTTAGTTTTTGATCAAGTTCATTTCCAATAAGATTTCTGTTTCTGCGCAGGTTGCACGGCGTGCAAATCAATTTGCACGGCGTGCAAAGTTACAGGAAGCAGAATGAGTTTCTGCCCAGGTTGCACGGCGTGCAAATCAGTTTGCACGGCGTGCAAGGTTGCAGAAAAGTAGAATAAAAGTGCACTGAAGGTGCACGGCGTACAGCCCAAGTGCACGGCGTGCACGCTACTGTAAAGGGCAGAATTAGGCGTGGTTGTGGACGTTGTTCGGTGTATACGAACACACCGAAGTGGGTGAGTAGTAGTTCATTCAGTAATCATTAATTAACTCAATTTAAATGTTTAATTGTTTCTGTATCAGTTAGTATAACTTCTAAACAGTGTAGTACATACAATAGAGTATGTTAGTTTCATTGGAACTTGAAATACTTAATATGCTTAGTGAAAATGATGAAATTTCCTGTATTATAGTTGCAATGTATGTGCTGATTTAAAAATAGATGTTTAGCATTGAATGTGGATAAATGATATTGAATCATGTTTAATGATGATAATGGATTTATATTTGCTTTATGTGTTATTCAGATTGTACAATATGCATGAAATGTGATATTCCTGTTTAAATGTTTATTTGTTAATCAGTTAATAGACTTAGGTGCCCTAACACCGTAGAACCCCTTTGACAGATCTGCTTCTTAGGGGTGAAACTCGTGTTGCAACATTATCCGTGCGGAGTCATGGAGACACGAGGACAGAGAGGCAGTGTCCAACAACAACGCGTGCGGAGTCACGGTGGCACTGGAGGAAAATGGGGGTTATTCAACATTAATCCGTGCGGAGTCACGGTGGTAACCCCGTGAGACTCTCCGCTTGTGTACTCAGGTTAGAGGAGGAGTCTAGAGCACTCGGAGTAGTGCATTGAGGCCGGAGAGCCTGTGGTCCTGTGGCAGAGCAGGGCTGGCGTCAGACTTAGCATTTCCCGGGTGTGTCGCTAAGTCTTGTACGGTGGGGTCGTAGCATGAACTTGTTACGGATCTTTATATGCAGAGTACACTGCATATGATTAGGGCATAATAATAATATGAATAAGTAATCATGTAGGATCACAGTAAATTTATATAACTGTTTATTTACCTGAATTATCTGTTGATGCTTAGAAATGTGATTTATATCTGTATATCGGCTATGTATTTAGAACTGCCTTGCTTAGTTCTGCATTTATGTTTAATTTCAATATTATAAACCTGATGAGTTGTTTAGTGATAGCTAAGTGAAATACTATTCACTGAGCGAGTAGGCTCATACCTCTACTCAAAACATTTTCAGGTTATCATCAGCAACAGGAAGTCAGAAGGATCAATTTATCCTTACGCCTAGTCGATAGAAGGTTCGTAGTTAGTAGTTAGAGGTCTCTTAGTCCTTTCCCCTCGATCTTTGGGACAAGGTGTGAGTGAGAGAGTGAATGTGTATAAAGATGTAATTTATCAGTTATGCTTATTTTATGTTGGACAATGTGATATGATGTAGACTCTGTTTATATTGCTAGTCAGTTTAATAAAGATGCTTCCGTAGTTTGTTTAGTTTCATTTTACAGCATAAATCAGATTATCCTATTAAACTCTTTTAAAAAGTTATAAAGAGGTAAAGAGTGGTTGGCCTTTGTGTAAATCCCATCCTGTCGCGTCCTAATCTTGTGGTTTGTGGTTAATGTGAGATCGGGGCGCGACAATTTTTGGTATCAGAGCTTTGGTTTGAGTACATAGTTACTCAAGGTCAGGGGATGATAAGAGACCAATAGGATTAGGACTTAGGTGTCTTCCTTCTAACTGCAATTTTATAACAGGAAATGTTCTGTTATAGTATTGCAGATGACAGGAAGTGGACGTGGTCACGAGAACCAAGTAAAGAGTTTAAGTTGAGTCGTTAAGAATCATTAAGATCAAAAGATAAAGTTATAAGTGAGGCAAATAATAGCTGATGTGTTTTAGCTCTGGAAGGTCTGAGTGTTTAGATACCCTGGCCAGGTGTCTGAATACTTAGATTGACCAGTATCAAGCTACTCTGTCTGTTCTTCTCTGGATGCCCTGGCCAGGTATGCAGAGGAAGGATAGGCTAGAGAGAAAACCCTAGAAATCTTAGGGTTAAGAGATAAGAAATTAATGTAGAAATAAGAGATTACATATAAGATGTGATTTAACTATTGTCTATCATTGTTTATTTGATTTAAAGATCACTAGAAATGCTTTTATATGCATGAAATGAAATTTTCAGTTTGTAAAGTAAACATGATTCTTTTATATTGTTGTGACATGAAGTGAATTGTTTAATGTTTGTCTTCTTGGTATTAAAATAGACCCGAAATTATGTTTAATTGAGTTTGCCCTAAGTGGATATTCTTTCCACATGTTTAAGATTAATAGGGGTTGATTAATCTCGAGTAGCTTTTGGCTTCAGGACTACAGGTTCGGCCTGGTCCGGCTGGCAGGATGCGTTACTGGGATCTAATGACTCCTATTAACAATAAAATAAGAATAGACTCTGGATGATTTAGACCCGTAACATAGTGAGAATGTATATACACTAGGAGGTTTAAACTATGATAAGAAGTCTAAACGTTCTTTTGTCTTGAGAATTAGGGTTTGAGAAGCATAGACCCTAATTGGCCCAAATTAGGATTCAAATGACACATGAATACAGAATTTGATAAATAGAATGTCTCACTAAATGATTTTTAATATTTTATGTGTAACTCTGATTTGGCTAAAATTGGGATATAATTTGGATATATAAAATTTGAACAACATTAGAAAATATCAGAATTTTTGAAGAATGTTCTGACCTGTTTATCGGTCGAGTTTCAAACTCGACCGATCACATTTTTCTGAATGATATAGCAGTGTGGTAATTGAATTTTATCTTTTTATTGGTATATCCAATTGATTTCAAATTTTAACTGTGCCTGAAAAACACAATTTTAGACACTCTATTAAATTGGCGTAATTTTTGGATGACTTTTGACCTCTACAGTAAGGGTGTCGGCCGAGTTTGTAACTCAGCCGAACCTGCTGCAGACTGCAATATAGCAGTGCACTGTTGCATTTTTAATTATTTATTGGTAATTAGAAATGATCTCAAATTTTTACTGGAGGTTTGAAACTTCATTAGGTATAGCATATAAAATTTCCAGAATTTTTGGAGCTTCTGTTAGCTATTTAATAAACGAATTACAGAAACTATTGTGAAAACTGAATTTTCAGCCAATATAAATAAAGTTGAGTGTTGGATTAATATGCTATTGACCCAAGCAACTCAAATTGATTTATATGATCGACCACACCCGCACACAATAATGCTATGTTACTGATAAGGACCAAACCCTAGAATGATTAAAGTTGTAGTAATTTAAGGGATATCACTAGTGATGTAATCTTGAATACTAGTATCTTTGTAAAATAAGACCTTGAGATTTGTTCTATGAAAAGTAAACTAGCTTTGATAGTGATCTAGGATTTTGAAGTAGATAATCTGATCAGTACATGAACAACATGAAAGGACTTAGAGAAAGGAGTAAAACATAAAGCTAAAATGTAGCTATAAGAAAGTAGCATAGAAATTGGAGTATTACCCGATATATGATCCGAAGATAGTTGATGTAGTTCATGTTTTTAAGACATGGCGTCACTATCTTTATGATGTGACAATAGATCACCACCCTGGTCAAGAGAATGTGGTGAATGATGCTTTCAGCAGAAAGTCAAGTTCAACAGTTAATGCATTCTCTATGGCAGGTTTCAATAGAGACCTGTTAGTAGAAATGTGGGAGTTGAACTTAGGCTTAGGGGTGACAACACAGAGTGATTTGATTGTACAGATGTAAGTTAAGCCTACTTCTTATGATCAGATCAAGGAACTACAATAGGGTGATAGTGAGTTAAACCAGATCATGCATGACATGATAGGAGAAAATGAGACCAGAGTTTAAAGTTTTAAGATGATAAGGTGTTGTATTAGCATGACATGTTGTGTGTACCTTGAGATAGTGAATTGAAAGAAAAGATTCTTATGGAAGTGCATGTATTGATGTATGCTATGCTTTCAGGAAAACACTAAGATGTATATGAATCTCAAGTAGTTGAAACGGATGGTCAAATATGCAGAAGAATGTAGCTGATTAGGTGGTTAAGTGCAATGTGTGTCAGCAGGTTAAGACTTAGCATCAGAAACCTATAGGTATTTTGTAACCTTTTTCTATGCCTAAGTAGAAATGGGAATGTGAATTTATCACAATGGATTTTGTGGTAAGATTACCCAGGACACCTAGAGGTTGTGATTTGATATGAATGATTGTGGATAGACTAATTTAGTCTGCTCGCCTTCGTCATATTAAGTCAACCTTTGATATCTCGAAACTTAACTAAGATATACATGGATAAAATAAATAGGTTGCCTGGTAATCCAGATTCAATCATATCTTATTGAGATCCTAAGTTCACATTTAGGATTGTAGAAACAGTTGCATCGTGCTTCGGACACAAAGTTAAGATTCAGTATAACCTTTTCATCCGCAGACGGATGGTTAGTTTGAGAAAACCATTCAGACTCTTGAGGACATGCTGAGAGCATGTGTTTCGCTTTTCAGTGGAAGTAAGAATGAATATTTAAGTCTTATAGAGTTTGCTTAGTGTGAATGTTGAGTTTAGAAATATACACAACTAATAATGGTACGGTATGGGTATAAACCCAGACAATACAGATTTAGTAAACCATTAGATGCATGATTTCAAGATAGTAAGATAGCATTAAAATATGTAAATAAACCTAATTGCATGCTTCCTGTTATGTTAATGTGTATGACTTAAAATTTACATGAATTGATACGTTTCTCTGAGGTATTATTAGAATTCTCAAGTATTTTTAAATAGTTGTGATATGATATGTAAATAACTCTTAATTGAGTTATGTGATGCATAAACCAGGATTTGGGGGTTAATATGCGCGTACTTCGAGAAATTTCAGATAATTGAAAAAAATATTACAGATGGTTTCTTATAGGTGAAGTAAATTACTCTTATTGATGTAATAAGATGTTCAATTACATGAATTCAGTATGTATGTGCCAAAATTGATTTAAGTTTGGAATATTTATGAATTTTTAATCTGCCTGCATGCATGATATAAAGATTACTCAGTAATTACAATGATTTTGAATATACTGCTTTGTCAGTTCTAGAATGATACCGTATTGTGATTTGAACTGCGATCAAACAGATGAGATAACAGAAACCCTAAGAGTAGGGTGTTGCCATGTGACTAGTGAATGAGATAACCCTAAGAACAGGGTGTTGGCATGTGATGAATGAATAAGGCAAAAGAAACCCTAAGGATAGGGTGTTCAATGAATCAAGTATTTTGATACCAATTTTCAGTATGAGATGTAGTGATGTTTAACAGTTAAATTGCATGATTTTATTTTAGTACCGAATTGACATGCATTTTTTTTATTTAAGAATTTTAATTTGTCTGCATGTATAGTATAATAATTTCTCAGTAATTACCATAAATTGAGATACTGTTATAACAGTTCTGGAAAGACAATGTTTTGTGGGTTGATCTGGAATCAGATCAGATGTGCCCTAGGTTGAGGGACCAATACAGATGGTTGATCAGAGGATCAAGAAAACTCACGAATCGTGAGATACCCTTAGAGAAGGTTTTGTGGAGAAACTACAACCTAGAAGGAACCACATGGGAGTTTTGGGATAGATATGCGTAACAAGTTTCCTTTTCCCTTTTAGGAATTTCGGGACGAAATTCTTATAAGGGAGGGAGATTGTTATGACCCACGTTGAGGTTATCCGGTAAATACCTCAATTTGTATGAAACACCTTGATTAGTGTTGAGTATCAAATTAAATATCATGGTTAGTCAAATAGGTTAATATGTGAATCAATAGTTGAGTTTGAATCACCTGAGGCGACTAATGATATCAATGTTGATTAATTAGTTAATTAAGTTGAGTTAAGTACTCTCTGATGCAATTAGAACTTTGATCTAGTGAAACAGTCTAATTAGCATGTTTTCATGCCTTGAGAAGGTAGTGGATTTCATTCTTGAGAGTTTGCAAAAAGAATTGTTCAAATTGGGCCTACGAGGCAAAGGTTATGAGGTTTGCAAGATTCCTGGGTTGAATATGCAATTTTTCCAAATTTGGCTTTATATTTCCTTTTCTTTTCTTTCTCCCTTATCTTCTTCCAGCGATCACTTTCTTTGGGCGGTTACTGTAGCAGCGCGAATTGCAGCTGGAGCGGCAGCCGATTTCTTGGCCTCCTTGGCCGATTCAACAGCTCAAGCTTCTTTTTCTTCTCCCCTTCTTCTTCTCTTCCCTTCCTCTTCCTTCCACTCTTTCCGTTTTGCAACCACTAGCCCACCCTACTGCTTGGGTGGACGACAACCAAGCTGCAGCTGCAGTAGCAGCGGGCAGGGTGCCGCCTAGGGCACGCCTAGCAGCAGAGGAAGTTGCATGTGAGCTCTGATTTTGAGGTTCCGCCGTGAATCTGCAGCACCTGCCACTCCCCTCCTTCTCCTTTCTCGTTTCTTGGATACCCCAAGCTGCTAGGCGGCGCCCATAGCAGCAACAACAGCTAGGGATGGATGGCACCCCCATAGTATCTTAAACGGCGGCCTGCACCAAAGAACGACACCTCTGAGCTCGGCATGAGGTCCACACCACGAATCAGTAACCAGCTAGCTTCGAATCAGCACCAGGACAAGTCGATTATTCAGCCTGTTCGTGAAATAGAAGGAGCTACTAGCAGCAGGTCCGAACATGTTCGAATCGGTTTTCGATTGGCACACAATAGAGCAAGGTAAGACCAGCACGCAGTTCGGTTTTGAGAATAGAATTAGAATCTGTAGCTTAAGCCAAGACTTAGTTTTTGATCAAGTTCATTTCCAATAAGATTTCCATTTCTGCGCAGGTTGCACGGCGTGCAAATCAATTTGCACGGCGTGCAAAGTTACAGGAAGCAGAACGAGTTTCTGCCCAGGTTGCACGGCGTGCAAATCAGTTTGCACGGCGTGCAAGGTTGCAGAAAAGTAGAATAAAAGTGCACTGAAGGTGCACGGCGTACAGCCCAAGTGCACAGCATGCACGCTGCTGTAAAGGGCAGAATTAGGCGTGGTTGTGGACGTTGTTCGGTGTATACGAACACACCGAAGTGGGTGAGTAGTAGTTCATTCAGTAATCATTAATTAACTCAATTTAAATGTTTAATTGTTTCTGTATCAGTTAGTATAACTTCTAAACAGTGTAGTACATACAATAGAGTATGTTAGTTTCATTGGAACTTGAAATACTTAATATGCTTAGTGAAAATGATGAAATTTCCTGTATTATAGTTGCAATGTATGTGCTGATTTAAAAATAGATGTTTAGCATTGAATGTGGATAAATGATATTGAATCATGTTTAATGATGATAATGGATTTATATTTGCTTCATGTGTTATTCAGATTGTGCAATATGCATGAAATGTGATATTCCTGTTTAAATGTTTATTTGTTAATCAGTTAATAGACTTAGGTGCCCTAACACCGTAGAACCCCTTTGACAGATCTGCTTCTTAGGGGTGAAACTCGTGTTGCAACATTATCCGTGCGGAGTCATGGAGACACGAGGACAGAGAGGCAGTGTCCAACAACAACGCGTGCGGAGTCACGGTGGCACTGGAGGAAAATGGGGGTTATTCAACATTAATCCGTGCAGAGTCACGGTGGTAACCCCATGAGACTCTCCGCTTGTGTACTCAGGTTAGAGGAGGAGTCTAGAGCACTCGGAGTAGTGCATTGAGGCCGGAGAGCCTGTGGTCCTGTGGCAGAGCAGGGCTGGCGTCAGACTTAGCATTTCCCGGGTGTGTCGCTAAGTCTTGTACGGTGGGGTCGTAGCATGAACTTGTTACGGATCTTTATATGCAGAGTACACTGCATATGATTAGGGCATAATAATAATATGAATAAGTAATCATGTAGGATCACAGTAAATTTATATAACTGTTTATTTACCTGAATTATCTGTTGATGCTTAGAAATGTGATTTATATCTGTATATCGGCTATGTATTTAGAACTGCCTTGCTTAGTTCTGCATTTATGTTTAATTTCAATATTATAAACCTGATGAGTTGTTTAGTGATAGCTAAGTGAAATACTATTCACTGAGCGAGTAGGCTCATACCTCTACTCAAAACATTTTCAGGTTATCATCAGCAGCAGGAAGTCAGAAGGATCGATTTATCCTTACGCCTAGTCGATAGAAGGTTCGCAGTTAGTAGTTAGAGGTCTCTTAGTCCTTTCCCCTCGATCTTTGGGACAAGGTGTGAGTGAGAGAGTGAATGTGTATAAAGATGTAATTTATCAGTTATGCTTATTTTATGTTGGACAATGTGATATGTTGTAGACTCTGTTTATATTGCTAGTCAGTTTAATAAAGATGCTTCCGTAGTTTGTTTAGTTTCATTTTACAGCATAAATCAGATTATCCTATTAAACTCTTTTAAAAAGTTATAAAGAGGTAAAGAGTGGTTGGCCTTTGTGTAAATCCCATCATGTCGCGTCCTAATCTTGTGGTTTGTGGTTAATGTGAGATCGGGGCGCGACAGAGCCAATCACCTTTGAATCATATTCCCAGTGATCTCTAAACATGTCTCACATGTTTCTGTTGCACTAGTGCTAATCCAGTGAGTCACCAACATTTTGCTTTAGTCAGTATATTGCAAGTTTCACATCTCCTCGTCGTATGACATTTCATATGAGATGAAATTTCCGTAATATGCTATCTGATATTCCTTGGCTTTCATTTAGCTCCATTGTTTGACTTAGTATTTCTACTTTGTCATCAATGGTTGTAATATCTATAAATTCATCTATATGAACTTCAACATTTCCATTTAACAACTCATATTCACTTTTATATTTTGTATTTTGCGATCATTTTCTGTCATTTCAAAAGCTTGCATCAGTGTATCTCATTTACACTCAACTCTTCCTCTTATTACTATAGAACTAGTCCTTTAATACTTCATGAGTACTTAAATAAGTTCTTTATGGTATTCCAGTGACTCTCACTAGAAGTAGATAGACATCCACTCGTCATGTCCATTACATACAAGATAATTGGATGATCATATCATATTTTCATGTCCAGTACATATAAGATGATGAATGCATATACATTTTCTTATCATGTCTGATACATACAAGATAATGGGATGATTACATACATGATAGATCCAATTGCAAATGCATAAGGCAACTATCTATGTGTCCCTATTCTTTATAAGAATTTGGAACACTTGGCATCTTGAGAGACTAACTCCATGTAATATGGATAAGTTTTCTCCCACTGAATCTTTGCATACTGAACCCTTCAGTGCATACTGTCTATGTATGCTCTCTCTTTATCAGGTCAAGAGACTTTTGAGAACTATCTCTATAGGTTTCTATTCCTATCACATAGGACATTTCTCTTTATTCCCTTAAAGAAGATATTTCCACACCAGTTTCATTTTATTCCTCATCTTCATGTGGAATATGAATACGCTCCCACAAAATATTTGTAATCACATATCCCTTCTTTATTTTGGTATATTAGTCAACCCTTTTGAGTATATAATCAAAGTAAAGACTCCATTTCTGAGATGTTTGTATTTAATCAATCATATTGATTAATCTCTTACATTAATGAAAGTATAAAATCCTTTAGGTTGTGTCATGCACACAACCTCATGTTATTCCTTCTAGGAATGCAATTTTAATATCCATATGCCAAATTTCATACTCTTCAAGTTCCAATAGCAAGTATGATCTTTTATGGTATATAGCCACTGTAATTGGTTATATAAATTCATCAGGATCAACACCTTGAACTCACTTGAATTCATCTCAACCAATCAGCCCTTCAAACATCATCCATGTTAGTCTTAACTCTTAAGATCCAATTTCACTTATGGGTTTTATCCCTATAAGTGCTACCATTAAGGTCATGCCTTATTTGTTTCACATGGAAGTCATTTTGGATCTTATGGCTTCAAGCCATAACTCAAAATTTGGTTCCTCAACATCATCTAGATAGATTATTGGCTCATCATCATATGACTAATTAATCACCTTTGAGTTTGTAGGATATCATTATCCATCAAGCTCAAGGTGTTGTCTACTAGATATATGAGGTGTATCTATTATATAAGGAATTTGAGAATCCACAACACTTGTGATTCTTAATATCCTTTTGTACATTTATTTAGTGTAAAGCATGTTCTTTAGAAGAATTTTAGAAGATTAGTTATTTGTTTGATGATCATGCTCTTACTATTTATAGTATGATTCCTTCTTTGATTTGGACATCATTATGCCTTAATAATGAGTTCTCTATGATATACTATCATAGTTACTCACAAGGTCCTCAAACATTTGGTTTAAGTATCTCATTCATTGATCATATCAAAGAATTAATACTTTTACTAAGTTTGTTCTTCATTTATGATATTCTTGAACATTTCAAGATATTCATATTGGTATTTCATTAAATATCATATTTGAAGTATTAGAATTTACTCTAATAGGTATGTATATACATCAATATGTATTATACCTAATAGTATAGTCATTCTCCCACTACATCGAGTGAAGATTGACTTGTCATCATGCCCAATAAACAAGACATTCATATATCTTAATGGTCCATTAACCAAGAGAGTCTAGCTTTATCCATCAACATGGAACCTAGAGATTAATTTCTCATTCATTTGTTTAGATGATAATGTTAATTTATTGTTTGAGTCATCAATAACTTTTATGTATTATTATTATTTTATCTCATGCATATCAAGAACCACAAGATAAGGCATTGCCATAAAAGATCATATCTTTGAAATTGAAACATGAACTTTATTGATAGACATCCTTGTCATTACAAGATGCAAAAATAAAATGTTTCTATTTATTGGCAAAAAGAAACATCAGTTCATATCTCTATTACATGCCCTTTGGGATGAAATAAACTAAAAGGTACTACTATCTATGCCAGCAACACTTTCTCTAATGTTGATGTGTGTTCCTTCTTGGTCCTTTCATAAAGGCCATCACTTCTTTTCAGATCCTGCACATCATATATGTCAGATCTATATCTTGGTATCACATACCTAAGATAAAGAAGCATTTTAAGTTTATTTCATAATACATGAGATGGAGACTTCCATCCCCTCCTCCTTCTTCTTTACTTCATTTAGAGAGGGAATTTTCTCTTCCAATGTCCTGGGTCATGGCTATGGTGACATTTTACTCCCTTGTTCACCCCTCCCTTAGCTTTGAAGATGACTTGGGTTGCTGGATAGCATAAGAACCTTTCTTTGCTTTGCCCTTGCCCTTGCCTTAAGACTTTCCCTTCTTTCTACTGATCATCATCACAGATTTGGGTTTGTCTTTCTTCATCTGTGCCTCGACTGTTCTCAACATGTCCAACAACTCTGTCAATGGCCTATCAAAGTTCTTCATATTGTAGTTCATCACAAACTGACTGTAGGATTCTAGCAACAATTGTAGTATCACATCAGTAGCCAACTCTTGGCTCAGAGGGAATCCCAGTCAAGTTAGGTTCTCTACATACCCAATCATCTTGAGTGTGTGAGGGCCTACTGGATCTCCTTCTATCATGATGCACTTGAACAATGCCTTGGAGACATCATATCTCACTTGTTGTGCTTGGTTTTGATACATGTTCTTGAGATGTTGAACCATCTCAATGACGTCCATGTTCTCATGCTGTCTTTGCAACTCATAATTCATTGAGCACAACATCAAGCACTTCACATCAATGGCATCCTCAGTATTCTTCTTGTAATCATCCCTTTTAGCCTTTGGTGCGTTGGGAGTGGGTTCTTCTGACTCTGGTGTATCTAGGACATAGAGCTTTCACTCTTGAGTGAGAACAATTCTCAATGTCCTAAACCAATCATGGAAGTTGTTCTCATTTAGCTTGTCCTTCTCAAGAATTGATCACAATGAAAAGTGATTGTTATTGGTATCCATTTATTCAACAAAAAGAAAATTTGCAATTTAGTCCAAAACTCTTTTGATTTGATTTGATTTGGAAATTGATGATATTAATTAGGTCTTTAATTAATTATCGCTCCCACTATTTTGATCAAATTGATAACCCTCATGTATCAATATGGAAGATTGCAACATACAACCTTCTAGTGAGCAAGATCCTGACTTCCTCTAAGTTATGGACCAGCGAGAGCTATCACCCACAACTAGATTCTTTCAGGTAGGCAACTTTTGCCAATTGCATCAGATGCAACTCTTGATAGATGTCATGCACAACTCCTTTCCATGTACATCTGCATGCCTCAAGGTGCTTAATCTTATTACGATCACCTTGTTAAGTCCATTCCCAGAAGCCAACATAATGAATATGCACCTTGTGAAGGCAGACTCACATGTTCACCATCACACTGCCATGAGATAGACGGTGCACCATGCGAAGGCGTGCCTATACTTAGTCGATCAAGCTTTTGATGTGTGCTGCTTTTGGAAGGCATCTTAAACTTAATATTTTGTTGAGGGGTTTTAATATGCTTATATATGCATATATGTATCCAATCACCATATATGTAGTACGTATCATATACATGCTATATCCCACAAATGAAAACATGAAATAATGATAAAGAGATGATTATGGCCATCCTATTGTAGTTCCTTGGAGCCATAAGGAACTATGGTCATCTAAAGTCTACATCACATGCAACATGTTATTGATGAAGATCTGTGCTTGAGCCATTCTAGGTTGATCAACTCATCCTATGACGTACCAGCTCGCCTCCTGGCCGGTCGGTTGGTTGTCACCAACCGATCGTCTGGCTCCTCCAGACGGCCGGTTCGTTGGGTCATCTGGGCTTCTCGTCGATCTACCAAATGCTCCTCAGTTGGTCATCTCAGTCCATCAAGTAATCTTCTTCAGTATTCATCATAACAAGAAATAAAACTAATCCTATTTTACATAATCTTTGTGAAACCTCGAGTTACATTCGAGGGGAGCAAAGGTAGAAGAGAATCTCGAGTTATCTCAAGTTACATTTACAATAAAAGAAGAGGGATCAGTGCACATATCAAGATGCAAACAACCATAACCAACCACACACATGCACATAGGGTTTATAAGCCATAATCATGCTACACATCCACCATCAAAACCATTTTAGGGAGATGCATATCGATTGCATATATACCATGTCATATATGTATATTTTAGTTTGGGATCATGTGGTATTAATCAAATATTCACATTAGTCATTTAAATATTCACATCGTATGCAATAAATAAAAGATGGTAAAACCAAAATATGATCATATCTATTATCCCAAAACATAGAGTATTGACGTGGCTTTGATACCACTGTTGGATTTTACATGGTCAGAGTAGGCAGCGGAAACAAAATTTTTACTTGACCATAAACCCATAACCACCAGATTGCATCAATATCTATGTAATGGGAAGGATGGTTTTAGCAAGATATACCTAGTCTTGAGGCTTGCTCAGTGAAAATACCTCACAACTAGTGCAGTCTTCAACCACCTATCTTCGACAACGTCTGTACAACTCTTGGTCTTGACCTGTACTGTGGTTGAGTGTCGTCCTCCTTAGCGGCATAAGTCTCCCGCCTCTATGGATAGTCCACACGGACCATTGGGAACTCTAGTCATCCTGAAGAGTGGACTAGAAGGAGTTGTCCCCTTCTATCAGCATACTAGTCACCGATACACTCTCTCACAACTAGTTACTTTTCTACAGTTGTCTTCCCTCGTTGTTCCTCCTTGGATGGGTAGAACTTGCTTGGGCTCTCTCGGTTACCAAAACCAGAGAGGACAACAACTTTGCAGAGCAACTGATGTTCTGAGTTGTGTATTTGGAGAAGCCCCCTATACCCCTCTATTTATAGTAGAAGGCAGGGTCAGGGTTCCCAGTCTATGTGGGAGTAGAAGGGTTCGGAATTTCTATGAATAATTTTCACTACCACAGGCGAACCGGTCGTGTCATAACTAAAACTGTCATTTGGCAAGGTGAGCCGATCGGTTCACTAGTGAACAGGTCAGTTGCGAGTGTGAATCAGTCGGTTCACTTAGTGAACCGATCGTTTCACTTCCCAGACTTGCCCACAATTGACTTTCCTTATTCATTTCTAATTAATGCAAAGATTAATTCTTGTCCCGTTCGAATTGAACAAGTGAAACAGATATTTTTTTCTCACAAACTGGGACAACCCAACACTACTCATTTGGTCTAGTTGAACCGATCAGTTCACCAAAGTGAACCGGTCACCTCACTAGCCATGAGCTGATCGGTTCACCCAGTGAACCGGTCGGTTGGTGGTCCAGATTGTGCAAAACACAGTCAATTCAGTTTTCAATCAATCTAACACTCTAATCAATTGGTTCAACACTTGAGCTTGATGATTTTGAGTCAAGTCTATTGATTGAATGTTTGATTGAGTACCTAAACACTTTTGTAATCAATCTAAACATCATTCATGGATAAACTCCTCTTCTAGGTTAATCCTTTGTGTGTGACCCTATAGGTCCCATTTTTCATTGGCAATGAATGTCCATAACTAGCTTATGACATCACAAGCAAAGAGTGGTACCTAGTCGTACATCATTGCTACCCAAGTGAAAAGGAAAGTTGGAGAACAACTTTCAATCCTATAGTCTGTGATTGGTGTTCCAGTGAATGTATAAATCCTTTGTCTTTGATATCCTGAATGAACTCAAGGCATGGAGTTGTCATCCTTTCAATGCTCATTCATATTTCTTAAACTAGAGTAGACTATTTGAGATATGTGTGACATCAATATCATATATTGATTCACATGTGCATGCCTTTCTCAGGCTCACTTATCAAGTGGCCTAGACATCATAATCCCTTAGGAGGGACAAATCACATATCTATCACTCACAATCTATGTCATGCGTCAAAGCCATCCAATCATCACCGTTATAACAACCCATGTTTCAGGATTACGTTTGATGCTGTCAAAGTGTACCCAATCACATTTGCTGAGTGTAGTGATTTCAGGTCTAAGAATCACAATCACCAACATCACTATGAGAGATTATTCTGACTACCATGTCATGGTTCCATGAGCCACTCTCATGGTGGGTCTATCTGATACAATGTTCTCAAACATGTATATGTGAGCTTGGTTTGATATCATATATCATGACTAATGAGACACTATCGTCAACCAACACACACTCTAGTCTTGATGTGTCATTGTTGTCTACCAACCTTCCACAATGACATCTGACTAGGGACATAAACAAGAATATACATACTCTTAGCATCCGTATGATCTCATTGTTCAGATCCTCAACCCGAAGACATACGCCATTGAGTATTGTCATTCTTTAGACATTCATTCTGCTCCATCATTTATCTCATAATCGATTGAGCTAGAATAAATTTGAAGCTTGCCTTTGATATTTATCAAATCAATCATGACGTATGCCAATCCAATCATCATATGATTAGCTCTCAGGGCATACATACTGACAAAGAGAGTGTCCAAGACTCCTCATCTCACAGTTCTGATAATGTATGAGAAACCTTAGCACTCTTATCTAAAAGGGAGATATAGCAAGGGGAATGGAACTCCATACTAGCACGTTGACGAATAAAAGGAAAACTCCTTCCTATTGGCTCTAGAAGTGTAATGTGGAGGTCCTGGTGGTCGTGTGGACTACATAGAGGTGTGGAAGTATTTTTTTCCATGCTAGAAGGATGTTGTCAATTGTCATTTGTGTGATACACCAAGTGGACACCAACAATTGTCGTCCATGCACTACTTTTGAAAGGATCACATATCTCTACAAGAATAGTCATTGGACTTGATCTAGGACAAGGTATGTCTCACACCCTCCTTCTAGTTACATCATTGTTGATGTGATCTGCTGGTTAAGGAGAATATGGGCAAAAAAAAATATTTCCGCTGCCTACTCTGCTCCCATATTTCCCTACAGTTTCATATGTAGAATGTTTGGTTGGGTTACATTGATTTTAAGGGGTGGAGTCTTGTAGACTCTTGGTGGTGATTCAACTTTAGTGTTGGTTGAACTTAATCATTGTTAGATGGCTATTAATACCACATAATGGGTATAGATGAGCCGACTTTGCTAAGTTGGACAAATGACTAATAATTGAGTCGTTAAAGTTTGCATATTAATTTTTAACTTATTGAAAATGATTAAATCAAGACAATAGTTATGTTTGAAAATCACTAGAAGATTGAAATTCAGGCCATGTACCCAAACTTGTTATAAAAACTAATGAACCTACATCAAACACTTTAGATGTTGACGTTGATGTATGTGTAACCTTGACCCACATGATCATAATAAATTGATCTACAAAAACTTAAGTTTAGAGTAATCTCAACATGTGTGATTAGTGTGTGCACTACATTTTAGATAATTCATTTAATAATTCATGTAAAATACAATATAATGTGCTTGCTATGTAAACCCTAATCATCACCTTAACCTTAATTTGCCTAATGGGCTTGACGTGGCTTGTTTGTGAGACACACGAAGATAAATTTAACTTGAACTACGATTATACTCAAATTAAGAGGTATCCCTATATACTAAAGGGAAAATAAGACATGTTCAATATATACTCTTGAAGTTACACACAATCAGTCTTTAAATACAAAATGAAAAAATGGTGGTGAAACTACCAACACAATATAGGTAACACTATTGTGTGTTATGCTTTTGAGAGAACCCAAGATTTTGGTTGCACTCTCTTGGCTCAACATCTATTGTGAGATAGTTGATCGAGACATGGTGCTTGGACCAACACA
This sequence comes from Alisma plantago-aquatica, assembly GCA_963693085.1. NCBI lineage: Eukaryota > Viridiplantae > Streptophyta > Magnoliopsida > Alismatales > Alismataceae > Alisma > Alisma plantago-aquatica. The sequence goes on from OY856409.1 coordinate 1,856,530,933, forward strand.
GTTACAACTCAGTCAACACACGAGTCATTACCCTAGGTCTTAGTTGCTTGCATTTTAGGGACAAAATCCTCTTTAAGGGTGGATTTTTGTAACATACTAAAAATAATTATAATCATTAACTCTTACTTTCTTGTAGAATTGGTTCTTATCCCTCTATTACTGATGTGGATGAAAAAAGGAACATTAGGTGGTTTCAGGACAAGTGTTTAAGTTAAATGTTCAATCTTGGGTATCCTTAGTTTAATTGGTTGTTAAGACTTTTAATAAGGAGTTATAATGGAAATTCACAATTTAATTTGTTTTATACTTGAACAAGGATACTAAGTATTACTCCTATATACTTAAACAAGAATAGCTTCATAGTTGGGGAACAAGTTGTGAAATAAATGACTAGGATTCATTAAAATGGAAAGTGGAGATATAATTTGAAATTTCCCTTATTAGTTGCCTTTAGAGGTTGATTTTTATATTATTTGGATCTTTAACAAAAGTTGGAAAACTAAGTGGTTAATATATAAAGTAAGTTAGATTGACCTAAGGATAATTGGTGTTGGAGGGATTGTGAAATTAAGGAAAGATAATATCTGGAATACTTCCATAATGAGTGGATGATCCCATTGTGAGCATAATTGCCAAGTATGATAACTAAAAGAGTATTATTACAATACATGTTTGAGATATACTAATAAACTTCCATACATTAATGAATCTACAAAACAACCTCAAAAGAGGAAATTTGATGTATTTTTCAAATTCTAGACATATTGTTTAGCCTACCTACCTATCTTCATACCAATCAGGAATGTTTTGTTATCCCAATCAAGTTTGAAAAGGAACTATCCTTAATGGTCCATGCTTGATTGATCAAATTAATATGCATTTATTTACCTTCCATTTCATTTTCTTTGGTCATGTAGTTTTAATCTAGCCCCTCTTCTCTTGCAAACAATAAATGTGATCCTTGAAACGACATTTGTCCTTGCCCTTCTCCTATTCTAGCCTTTGTTCCCTCTCTACTCTTTGTCTTCCTCACCCTCTCTCTTCCTTCTGTGCCCAATTAAGCCCCCCTTCGTGCATCCTCTAACTTGTGCCAACCAAGCCATAGAGATTCTTCACCGCCGCCTCACCTAGATGTGTCTTCCTCCTCCTCATCTCCTCACCACCACTGCCTAGAGATCCCTAGCCTCCTATGGTCATTTCTTGCATCAGACTTTGACAAAGGATGGCCGCCACTAGTTCTACAAGTTCCAGATATGTGGGATATCATCACCACCTATCTTGGCCATCCTTGGGCAACACATTGCTCCTAGAAAGGGCCAGCTTTCAGACTAGTGCCCACTAAATCAATACTCTAGGAAGCCTTAGTCGTTCTTGCAGTTCCCCCTCACATCCTGGCGGCATGGAGTTTTCACATATAGGTGCAATGAATGGTGGAGGTCACTGTGTTGATAGTGGTTCTCCCTCCCTATTCATAGTTTGTCTGACCTCCATCACTAAGTTGTGTTTAGGCCGTCATACCTCTCTAAGTGTTCTTCTTCCTCCCATCTAAAGTTTCTCATCATCCTCTTAGATCTTGAGAAACAACAGTGTAATAAGATTGAGAAGTCCCTTACTTCATCTTCTTCACCACTCAAGAGGATGGATGAGTAGATAGACGACCTCCATAGATCAGACTATGGACAAAGACTAGACCTTTTTACTTAGATGGGCATAGGTTGATCCAAGTTTTCTCTGCCGCCTTAAACCCCAACATCATTTGTCCTCAGTAGATCTCATCACCTCCATTTGGTTGGCTTCTTTCTATGGTAGCCATTGTCATCTTGCATCTATAAGTATAAACTCAAACATGTGTGATAGACTTGTGATACATCTAAAACTCACCCTAACTAGTGGCCAACCATTGTTAAATGACAAAGACAAGTGAACTAACTGAAATCATAGGTGAGTCATCTTGTTCATGTATTACATACTTTCAGATCTAATTGATGATAATAATGATCTTCTTAACTTAACATAATAATATTAAATAGTTAACCTTGTTATATATGAATGTGACTACTTATGTAAATTTGTATTACTATTATAAACGTAATTAGTACTAATGTAGATTCATATGTGTGTGTCTTGCTAAGTTGTTGAGGGTTGAATCCAAAATTTAATTCATGATTAACAAGGAAATTTAACCTAACAATCTCATTCTTTTCATGAGTTATTAAAACCCTAGATACCCATATATGCATGCATATTTGATGACGATGAAGGATACATATGAGCATAAAAAATACATCTAACTAGCCTGTTCTATATAGAATAGAATTGAACATGAGGAAAACCATATTATTGAGAAGGTTTCTATGTAGTCCTAAGTGTAAAAGGCTTGTTGATATAGACTATACCAGAATCATCCATATAATGCCTACTTGTATTTAGGGTATTTTGGAGAAGTTGATAATATAAGGTATACACAATGATATACATGTTAAAATATTATTCTGAATGTTATGGAATGAAATGATTATAGAGAATAAAATTTTAAGACCTCAATTGGAGGAATTCTTATCATTATTAACACATCTATGTAATCTAGAAATGATTAAACTTATGTGATTAAAGATGAATCTTGAAACTAGAATAGTATCCAATGTATAATAAATTTACTCATTAAGGAAAAAAACTCCAACATGCCTTTAATTGAATAGAAAAAGGACAAGAATAATATGTTTAATTGTAGTAAGTATGTAAACACAATTTAACTTATTTTGACTAACATAAACGATGTGTTTCTAGGATGACAACCTAAGTTGGGGGACTAAGATATACCAATAGAGATGACCTTTATCTTGATGATCAGGTATGTGCATCCTTCTGATTATTTTGGGCATTACTAACATGATTACCAAATTATTTCTCATCTGAAGCATTTCTTGGTTAATCCTTGTGCATTATTGAATCTCTTTGAGGTTCCCATTTTCTTGGTATTATTTCCTATTTTGATATTGAAACCATGAGATCTTATGATTGAGGGTCCCTTGACCTATTTGTATCAAATACTTGGATGATCTAATTGCTTGAAGTAAATTGATGTTAACTAAACTTATTTCTTGCCTTACATTTTGTGTATGTATGGTAGACTAAGCTTACTAAGAGTAGCAATACATATGTACTATCATAATAATTGGGTGCGCCTTTCCATCCCGAGTGCAACTTTCCACTCATATTATATATGTTGGCATACCTTTCCACCCAGGTGTGCCTTTTCACCCCACTTAGGCTTGAGATTTTATGTGTCTCGACCCTATTTTGATAATATTAGCCTAATCAATTTACAAGCACTGATTATGATTTGTGATACTATTGTGGTGTAAATATTTCAGAAGAATTCTTTCTGATAATCACATCTCTATTGATATATGCCTCATATATTGAACATGTTAATTATTTTGGAACTTCACTCCTTGATCATCCCACTATTGAAATCTCTTAAATAGATCTCTCATTGCCTAAGTAATTCCTAGATTGTTATTTTACACAGTTTTTACTGATGTTCTTTCCTTTGTTTGCTTCCTCTTCTTGGTGTTGCCTTCAACCAACTAGGAGTAGGTAGGCTAGAAGAGGATGGCTCATGGTGGACTAGAACCAAAAGCTTAGTTTTAGAGGATAGCTTGGGATGGCCAAGTTGCCATTGCAACTGGTCCTTATAGAATAGCTTTCTTTTATTCCTTTAACCTTATGTATGCCACCTTGATGGGTGAGGAAAAAATGTAAATGTATATTGTTGTAATAATGGTAATAGTTGAGATTTATTCTGCCGCTATCTAACCATTCTCTTTTATATATCATACTATTTGAGGAATAAAAATTACCACCTTCCTACATACTTTTGTTATGTTTGGATTGAGTAAATTTATCCTTCAAATTGAATAAGAAGTGTATCTCCTCTTAAGTCTCACTCCTTACAGATGGAGACAAAGACACAACTAGCTAGCAGGGACGACACTAAAGGTCAGAAGAAGCAACAACAATTTAGGTCATAGTCGGTGGAGCCCCAAACTCCAAACTCTCGGGCGATGAAATGAAAAAGATGGGGGAAAATATGTTTTGTGGGGTTAAGACCCCAAATGCGTTTGTTACCAAACAAAATCTACCAACCAAATGTTCTGGTATGCGTTGGTTTTGCAAATCAAACCTCCCGCCTCAAGGTGTCCACTTAAGTAATCTTGTGTCAACCTTAAGCGTGAGAGGTGTTTAACGGAGCCATTGACTTAATGTGTGCTAGTCGATGTTTCAAAAGTTGACACAAAACTGAATTTGGATGTAGTGTCAAATCTAACTTGAAATATATAATCATTATGCGGGTCGAGTACGAGTCAATTCCTCTCAACAATCTACAACAAAAGCTTCTCGCATCCTAATTGATAAGTGGTCTGCTAGAATCTAAAACGGAAACTCACTCATTCTCCACGACAAGTTTGATATTTTATTTGTTATACCTTTGAATTTGTGGTAAAGAATGAGTGAGGTTCCATTTTGAATTCCAAAACGGTGTCCACCTAGTATATTGCAATTAAAAATACGAGTTTGTGTACAATTGTATCAATATCTGACATTACGTGACTGTTATACCCTTCCCTAGAGATTCGAGGAGTCTATAAAAATACGATCTATTCTGGATATAAAAATGTCAATGTGGAGCTTTCTCCTTGATTCCCGATTCCTACTTCCCACCATTAGCTATTACAACCAATTATATACACATCAATCCTTACGTTTTTTGAATTTATTGTGATGTATTTTCACTCATCATGTCTACAAAAACATGTAATTACATCTACACACTACTATAAAATATTCACTTTTGTTATTAATCAACAAAGACAAACATTTCAAACTTTTAAATCACATGGGTTTATGGCTTGTAGATATATTAAAGCAGATTTTTGTGTAGAATCATAGTACTGACTGAACCAACTATAACTAGCAAATCTCAAATTACACACGTGATGAACTCGTAATAAAATAATATAGGCCGACGAGGGCATAGGACCACACAAATCTACGGCCCAGAAAGTGGGAGCCGAACTCCTCCCTCTTACAAATTACAAGCTCTCAGAAAGCAGGGACCAAAGCTGTGTGCCTTTAGCGTTTTGTAGATCAAAATGGTTACAGTGTCTGTTACTGGACCTTCTACCTGCTTCCCGTCGCTCCGTCCATCTCGGACGTCTCGTTTGAGCGGTGCGCTCTCCCGAGGCAGGACATTACCCTCTCCGGTTGCCGCCAACAGCTGCAGAAGCGGGGTTGGAATGATCCGATGCAATTCCACAGGTGGCAGGATCGGGGAAGATCTCACGACCGGCAGCAAAGACGCGACGCCGCGGCGTATAGTGGAGGATTACAACACGGCGATGAAGCGGTTGATGAGGAACCCCTATGAATATTATCACGATCTTGGTAGCTTTGACGCCACGACGAAATTCCTCTTCTCTAGTATGAAGGTCGGGATTGGGGCGTTGGATGATTAACAATGATTTATGCTTGGTAAAAATGCAGGGATGAATTATACACGTATAACAGACAGTGTGATCGTAGGTTCCCAACCTCAGAAGCCGGAAGATATCGATCACCTCAAGGAAGAAGAGAATGTGGCGTACATTCTCTGTCTGCAGCAGGACAGGGACATCGAATACTGGGGAATCGACTTCGATGCTATTCTTAAAAGATGCAGAGAAGTCGGAATTAAACACATCAGAAGACCTGTAGGTCATGTTTTCTATTTTATGGTTTGAGGCATTTGCTAGTTTGATCAGGATCTGTTTAAAATTCTACTTCTGATCTTTTGTCCAGGCGTGCAGTAATGTTTCTTAGCGTCACTTGAACTCTCATGAAATAACAGTGGTAAACGATTTCGAAATAAAAACCCTAACCAGCGGTCAAACATCTGAATTACTATGCTAAAGAAAACTTGATTAAGGGTCAAGCATATTCAATAAGTGAGCTCAGAATTCAGAAAAACCTTAATGCTAGGCTTCTTAATTAACAAACTTAGTCAAAAGCTTGTAGCTAAAGGTTATTTCTTTCTCTCAACTATTATGACTTTGATTTCAGTGCAATATGGACATGGAACATTACCTCCTAGTGCTTTGTGCTCTTAAACGAATAATCTAGTGTCGATCTAGTAATCTATATATGTTGGCCTTCAAATATACTAAGTTGGTACTGTGCTAATGTAACAAACTGAAATTTAAGTTTTAAAGTGTTATGGACATCGGGAATAGGTAAAAGGCAACAATTCGATATACACACGTTCTTGGATGATTGTTTCTTTGTGCAAGTCTTTGTTCCGAGTAATTTGTTTTCGATTGTTGAAACAACTTTAACTCATGACAATAACAGGCATTTGTAATGCCCAAGACAATATTTGTGAATACTAAGAGCCTGTGACAACTCAAATTCCTGATCTGCAATGGTAGATACCCTATGATAACATCAACTTCCATCAACCACTAGCATGGACCTTAGAGTGATATATGTGATTGTGTGTCAAATATTTTTGATATAAGTCTTAGAGGCCATATGGATGCTCATGAACTGAATGAAATGATTAATTAAGACTTTCTCGATTCTCTATGAGTGGGCGTTTGGCCTAGAGTCTATTGAACTAACTCCATGTCTGGTTTAACTTGCAATGTCTCAAAAGTTGCTTTACTCATGCTTCTGAGATTCTAGAGAGGGTGAATAGAACTATTAACACTGTAAAAAGGAAAAGTGATCAAGGCATCTTGTTGGAAAGAAAAGAGATATGCAATCAAACAAACACAAGCAATTGACCAAACAAAGGGAGACAAGGATGTAAGGTGGTTCAGACCCATATGTATTATGTACTACTCCACTCCTAGTGGCTTTCACCAATAGGCTTTAGAATGAGATCTTTTTATTGAGTACTAGGAGGCTCAAGCCATCAGGAAGGAGGAGGATGAGGCGGAGAAAATGGGGTTCATACCCATGACTTCTGGCGTGACAGACCAACTCTCTAACCAACTGTGCTATTTCCCCCTTACCCCCTCAAAATATACAACTGAATACACTAGTACCAAAGTCTCCTCTGATTTGGTCGAGGGAGAGCACTAACAACATAGGGATAACATTACCTCCTCCTTTACTTGTAGATGAGAGAGAAAACTATTGAGAAAACCTCCTCTCTTTTCTTGGACCGGGGGACAACAACCACCTTGAAGATTCTTCCCTCAAAGCCACTAGGATACACCTCCTCCTCCTCCTTCTTCTACAAGGAAGCTCTTCTGGATCACCACTTGAATTAAAAAAGGTAGAAGATGGAGATTACAATTCAAGCTCTTATGGACATGTGGCAGAGAACTTCTCTCACCGAAAATGACTAGTCTTGCTTTGGCTGGGAAGATATCCTACATGGCTCTCTAGCTTAGTTGTTGCACTTAAGATAGTTCAAGTACGTATTGACGAAAACAAGCTCAAGTAGATAGCCAATGTTTATTGCTAATTCCCAACTTCCCAAAGGTCCTAGACGATCCCTATTTATAGAAAGCCATAGGGAACAATGCTTTAGACACACTCTAGGAGGGAAAGCTTGTTATAGGTGGTCACCTGAATCAACCAACTGGGGAACTACTAGAAAAAATACCTATAAACTCTTTATTAGGTGGTGCAAATTTGACGAAGAAAGGTCTCGAGGTCAAGGTTAGACTCCATCATCCCAAAAAGTTGTATGCGGTGTAGGGGATACCAAATTACGCTTTAGACACTCTAGGAGGGAAAACTAGTTGTTACAGGTGGTTATTCAAATTAACCAACTGTGAACTGTTAGAAAAAGTGCTTAGAAACTCCATATTGGTTGGTGCTAGTTTGATTGAGAAAGGTCCTGGAGTCTAGGTTACACTCCGTGGTCTCGAAAACCTGTATGTGGTGTCGGGGTAGAGGGTCTCCCACTTAGAGTACATGCTGCATGTGGGAGTACAAGAATTTTTATATTTTTCTATAAATTAATTATATGTAAGCATAAATTATATCGTAAACATCTAAAATTATAAGTTGATTGCAAAATACACAATGATATATATAAATATACATTTATGTATTTATGCATACATTTGTGTGCATATGTCAACATGTATGAAATGCATGCGTTCAATATGTTTATGTATATGTATGTGAGTAAATTGAAATCTGTACATATTTATATATGAGCATGTATGCGGAAACGTGCGTACATAGATGTGTGTGTAGATTACATGTGTGTGTTTGTACACACACATATATAGTTAGACATGTATATTGTTATATACACTTCGAAACATATACGTATTAATATGAAATGTATTACTGAAACATGTACATATGTATATTATATATGTATGTATATACTGTTAATATATCTCTTTATATTATGATTTTGTAATTTCTATTTATTGCTGGACCTCTATGTAATTTCTCCAGTTCTATTAATAAAAGGGTGAGTGGTCTTGAACCCTCACTCAAGCTGCATTGCAAGCAACCTTGCAACTTACATTCACATGGTACCAGAGCAGGGCTCCTAGGGTTCCATCTAGGGTGCGCTGCTTCCCCCTCCTCTCTCTCTCCTTCTCCCTCGCGCCTCCGCCGCCACCGGGCAATGCTGCCGGCCACCGTAAAGCAGCAACGTAGTGCCGCCATCGCCAGGAAGCGCCGTTGGCTGCTGCACAACAGTAGAGCATCGCCGCCGGGTAGCGCGCCGACAGGCAGCAACTGCTAGGCAGCCGCCGCCGGGCAGCACAGCCGCGCTGCCGGGCTGCACAGCTGCGACGCCCAGGAGGGCAGCCGCTGCCGCCAATTTTGCGGCTGCAACAGTCACCGGCCAGGACAGTGACATAGCCGCCGGCTCCAGGCAGGCCCACCGCCCGTCAACAGCCTCCGGTTCCTCCAGTTGACTCCGAAGGCAGAGTCTACGTAAGATGGCTTGTTAAAACTCATACCAGAGGCTCCGTCCGTACACAACAAATTCCTAATCACATCTCCTCCATGTGTGATTAGGGAATTTTTCGGGGGTTGTGGATGCGTCAGAAACACATCTAATCTTCTGACATGACGTGTATCTCTCTGTCACTTTCTATTCTTCTGTGACGTGTATCTCTCCGTCACTCTATCTATCTGTTAAATCATGGAGGACACCAAGGCATCTACTATCTACAATGAGATGTCACCTATCCCCTCCATCAAGCTTAACAGGAAAAATTATCTCTTGTGGATGAATGCTGTCCATACAGTGTTAGAATCCCGAGATAAAGCACGACATGTTGATTCTGATCCTCCTGCTTCTACTGATAAAGGTTTTGTTGAATGAAAACGTCATAATAGTCTGGTGAAGACCTGGCTATGGGCGAGCATGGAACCTGCTATTGCTGCTAGGTTTATGTTCTACACTACTGCCAAAGACATATGGGATGCTGTGAAGAAGCATTACTCTTAGGAAAAGAATGCTCTTTGTCAGTTTATGATATATGATCGACTCTTCGCTGAACGACAAAGAGACAAGCCTTTAGAAGAATATTTTGGAGTGATCCAAGGTATTGCTCTGGAACTGAGCTTCTATCATCCAGTGACTGTCCAAGAACAAGTCAAAGACAGAGATGACTTGATTACTGCAAAGTTTTTATCGGGTCTGAATTTGTCTTGCAGTTCGGCCTGCAGCGTCATCCTCGCTTCTGACAAACTTCCCAGCCTGGAAGAATCCTACTCGAGAATTCTACAATCAAATTTTGAACCAGTTGATTCTACAACATTATCGCCTTCTGGAGACTCATGCATCCGTAGCCGTTGCAGTTCGAGGAGGTCGTACAGGTATGGGACGAAAATGTGGAACACATCCCAAGTGCACCTTCTATGACAAACCTGGACACACCGTTGAGAAGAAGCATGGAAGACCTGCTGCATCACATGTGGGGGCAACAAACTATGCAAGTATTGTTGAGTCTTCTGAGCCATCTGCATCAAGTTCTGGTTCTTCTGGCATCACACTCACAAAAGAAGAATATGATAGATTTCTTCTGGCTACACAACATATGAGTGTGGAATCCTCTTCTTCCTCTGCAAATCTGGCTTCTACCATTGGTAATCAGGCTACCTCTCTACTGGCTTCTGGTTCAACTTCTTCATGGGTGGTTGATTCTGGAGCATCCCAGTATATGATTGGTACGAGGAGATTACTTCACTCCATTGACTCACATATTCCTCACAAATCTGTGACCATAGAAGATGGTTCAATGAGGAGAGTGTTAGCAAGTGGATCTGTTTCTCTGACTCCTAAAATTAATCTTAAATCGGTTCACTGTGTGCCTGCATTTCCTTTTAATCTTCTCTATGTTGCAAAATTAGTTGATACTGTAAACTGTGCAGTGACGTTTGGGCCTTCTTGCTTTGTATTACAGGATCTCAAGAGTATGAGGACGATTGGTGGGGGGCCTAGGAAAGGTGATCTCTACCTCTTCCACGGTGAAAGTCTACCTCGCTAAGTATCTGCTCCTTCTCTGGCTATCCTTTTGAGCGGTTCTCCCTTACTGTGGCACTACAAATATGGACATCCGTCGTTGGAGAGCTTGAGAAAGTTAGAACTTGAGTTGTCCCAAATGTCGTCTTCAGAGTATCAGTCCTGCCAATTGGGAAAACATCATAGATTGTCTTATCCCAGTCGTGTCAATAAACGGGCATCTTGTCCCTTTGAGTTAGTCCATAGTGATGTTTGGGGTCCTGTAAAGACCAACAGTTATAATGGTTTCCGCTATTTTATTTCCTTTGTGGATGATTTTTCTCGCATGACATGGATTTATTTATTAAAGAGTCAAGAATCTATGTTGTCCATTGTCAAGCATTTTCATCAAGAAATGAAAGTTCAATTTGATTGCAATATTAAAATTCTTCAATCTGATAATGCCTTGGAATATGTTCAAATTGGTATGGCTGATTTGTGTAGCTCTGTTGGGATGATTCATCGCATGTCTTCTCACACTGGTGGCAAAGGCTTATACTCAGACATATGGAGTTGATTTCTTTGAGACCTTTTTACCAGTGTCTCGTCTGAATTCAGTGCAGATTCTTATTTCTCTGGCTACTACCTTTGACTGGCCTCTATTTCAGCTTGATGTCAAGAATGCCTTTCTCCATGGTGATCTACAAGAAGAGGTATACATGGAGCAACCTCCCGGTTTTGTTGCTCAGGGGGAGTGTCAGAAGGTGTGTAGATTGAAGAAAGCCATCTACGGGTTGAAACAATCTCCTAGAGCTTGGTTTGACAAGTTCAGTGATGTTGTGCTAAAGATGGGCTTCTCTCATACTATGACCGATCACTCCTTATTTTATTCTAACTCTTCTGTTGGATTCATCATTATTGCTGTATATGTTGATGATATAGTTATCATGGGCAGCGATTCTACAGGAATATCACGTGTGAAGGAAGGATTGCAGGGGCAGTTTCATACAAAGGATCTGGGCAAACTGAGATATTTTCTGGGCATTGAAGTACTTAGATCTCATGCAAGTACTAATTTATCTTAGAAGAAATATGTGCTGGATTTACTGCAGGAAGCTGGCATGAGAGAATCCAAGCCAGTGTCTACTCCTATGGGCTATCATGTGAAGGAGATGACTGATGATACTGATTATCCAGATCCAGGCTACTACATGAAAATTGTTGGGAAGCAGATATAACTGACAGTTACTTGTCCTGATATTTCTTTTGCTATAGGTGTGGTGAGTCAGCATATGAGCTCACCACAACAGTCACACTGGATGACAGTTTGCCGTATTCTGAGATATCTGAAGGGTGCACCTGGTAAGGGGATTACCTACTATAGACCCAAGACTCCTGTGTCTACTCTTGTTCTTACTGGTTATGCAGATGCAGACTGGGCTGGTAATCTGAATGATAGGAGGTCTACTTCTGGGTATTGCACATTTATGGGTAATCTCCTTATCACCTAGAAAAGTAAAAAGCAGAATGTTGTGGCTAGATCAAGCACGGAAGCTGAGTATCGAGCAATGGCTCATGCCTGTTGTGAGTTGCAGTGGGTTTAGTCTGTGCTTTCTGAGTTAAAGATTTTTGTTTCGTCTCCCATAGAGCTCAGATGTGACAATTAGGCTGCTATCTACATTGCCAAGAATCCAGTCTTCCATGAGCACACTAAACATATTGAGGTTGACTGCCACTTCTTCAGAGATCAGATCAAGAATGACAAGGTGGTGACTCCGCATGTCAAATCTGAAGATCAACTTGTAGATGTCCTCACAAAGCCATTGAGTCCAACAACATTTCAGAGCTTTTTGCAACAAGTTGGGCAGACACGATGTGTACGCTCCAACTTGAGGGGGAGTGTTAATATATCTCTTTATATTATGATTTTGTAATTTCTATTTACTGTTGGACCTCTATGTAATTTCTCCAGTTCTATTAATAAAAGGGTGAGTGGCCTTGAACCCTCACTCAAGCTGCATTGCAAGCAGCCTTGCAACTTACATTCACATATACATACACATATGTGTGCATGTGTGTGTATATATGTGTGTGTGTATATATATGCATACATATATATTGATACATGTACAAATAAGTAACATATAGACATACACATGTATTTGACATTTGTATATATGGATATGGATGTATGTGCAAAAATAGTCTGAATAGATTTAAATAATATGATTTGATAAAATATGTACACATACTTCAAATTTCAGAAAGAAGCCACATAGCCTCACACATACCCTCATATGTATATGCGGTGTGACTAATGGGTCAAACTGCATAATCGACCGCATATGTGGCTGCTTATGCAGTTTGATAAAATATGAATACATACTTCAAATTTCAGAAAGAAGCCACATAGCCTCACATATACCCTCATATGTATATGCGGTGTGACCAATGGGTCAAACTGCATAAGCGGCCGCATTTGTGGCTGCTGTGACTGATTTTCTGAACATTGTTGAACTCCCAATGGAGCCTCCCCAAGTGACTCCTGCATGAGGGTATTCTATTATACTCTCAATTATTTATCGACCCTACTCTCTACAATACAACGACCTTTTGCGACCAATTCCTCCTAGGTTGGGCATCTTGATCCACACCAAAACAGATGACATGAAATATTTCTTTAAATGATCATCACTACATTTCCAATCGCTGATTATCACTAACTCGTTATCAAGACAATGCGACCCAAGGTTTAGTACGTATTTCTTATCATTTCTGTTGTAGAACGTGACAAGAAAGAATAGATCTAGATTCAAATAGAGTTCAATGTGCCTTTTGGTCTCCAAACTTTTTTGATCCAAGCTTGCAAGTAGTAGGTTGATGAGCCACGAGTAAAGAAGCACAATATTGTCCCCATTCTCTCCATCTTCGAGTAGATGACCTCGTCAACTGTGACATGCCACCCATCTATTTCTTCTTGTGGAATATAGGTTTCGTTCTCAGGATTTGGTATAGGGAAATATCTCTAATCTCACCACACATGATGATATTTACATCAAATGATTTAGATAAATACGGGATTAATGTCACATTGGGATTAGTTGGTATATAGGTTGCAGCCCTCTGTCGTCAAGCTATCAATTTTGCATGCAGGGAGGAAGATGAACCACTCCCGTCCACCCTCTACTATGCCGACGAGGGTCATAAGGTTTATCCATGCTGCTATCGTCTATAGCCTCTAGATCTGAGTCTTTTGTATGTAACTATGGGATTAAGAGAGAAAGATTTCTCCCCCCTCTCCCACGCCCGTGGCGGAGGCCAAATGCCCGGGAGGGTTGTAAATCAAGGCGGCAACTGGGATTCGAACCCGGGTCCCTTCATGAGGAGACACCGTGCTTGACCACTTGAGCCACTCCTGTATGTAACTATGTATGCATCTGTGTATGTGTGTATCAATGTATGTATGTATGTCTAAGCATAACCACAACATATATGTATAATATGGGGAAACACTTATTAAATTAATAAGATTTGTGTAATGTCCCAAGATTTGAGGCCTTAAATAACATAATCTTAAAAGGAATGATGGGACTACCCATATCACCAAGGTGCACCTCCTTTTCCGGGAGCCCATCACTAAAGAACTCTATAGTTAATCATGCTCAGCTTGGAGTAGTACTAGGATAGATGACCGGTCGGGAAGTTAACCTCGGCTTGCGCATGAGTGAGGACAAAGTGCACAGTTAAGGCTAGTGGTGGTTAGTGGGGCCAATTGTCATTCCTGAAGCTCTACTAAAACCTAGGGTAGTGGGCCCGGGCGTTTACAAATGGGATCAGAGCTAATTCCCCTCTAGTAGGTGGGGCCCACATGGGCCTGTGGCATGCCAGTCTTTGAGCCGTGCGGTCCACGCATGTAGGATAGGGCTATCCGAGTTGATGGAGCTGCTCATGCGCTGGTAGTGTCCAGGCATGTTGGAAAGGGCTATCCAAGTTAATGGAGCCACCCTTGCGCTGATAGTCGTAGTCGGGAGCTGCGTGTACATGGGTCATTTGGGTCTACACTGAAATAGGGAAAAGATTATGAGGCCATATATTTGAGCCTTGACGAGGACGTCAAGAGTCTAAGTGGGGGAGATTGTAACGTCCCAGGATTTGAGGCCTTGATAACATGATCTTAAAAGGAATGATTGGACTACCCATATCACCAAGGTGCACCCCCTTTTCCGGGAGCCCATCACTAAAGAACTCCGTAGTTAAGGCCAGTGGTAGTCTGTGGGGCCAGTCATTTTTCCTGAAGCTCTATTAGAGCCTAGGACAGTGGGCCCGTGCGTTTACAATTTGTATATATAAAAAGAAAATAGAACGAAAATAACAATATCAGGCCACCTAGGCACGCCAAGGCATCCCGTTTCCGTAATAACTATGACATCCATGATATAGTATCCCTTTCATTTAGACATGGGGCGGAATGTCAAATTTTGTCTCACAACTCTAAAAGCCAAAGACTTTTGCACGTCTTCAAAAGAGGGGGAAACCACTCTAGCTGCAAAATAATTAGCTATAGAAGCTCCTATGGCCATTGGTAAAAAAAGATGGACATGAAGCTTGCTGCCAAGCTAGTCATTTGAAGCATCTATCCTTCTATAAATAATTCATCTAGCTAACCAAGATAACATAATGTAGAAAATTCTCTGACGAGGAGTGGCTCAAGTGGTCAAGCATAATGTCTCCTAACAAAGGAATCTGAGTTCAAATCCCAGTTGCCGCCTCAGTATACCACCCTCTAGGGCATTTGTCCTCCGCCATGGGTATGAGAGGGGGGGGATCTCTTTCTTAATCCCAACATCCAGAAAAATTAAGTGCAGCCCCTCAGGCCATCATAGTAGAGAAAGTTTCATCTGCCAGTTACCAAAGGCTTTTCGTCATTGTTGGATAATCAACTTCCATAGTTCTCTAAACCTGTCTTTGGAAAGATAAGTCTTCCATGCTTTTGGAGAGCCCCCAAAACATCTCTTCCAGATGTAGCCAGTTTCATGTTCAATTGCAAAATTCCAAATGCCACAACTGACAATGACATTGGTAGTAAATACTGCTTGAAATCTTGGTGCATTTTGAATCATCATGTGTTTCCAAGATTTGCCATCTCTACAGTTGCATCACTAACATTGGCCTAGCCTACTATTTATTGCATTCCATAATTGAATCCTTATATCTAGAAGGGTAGGAGGAAGGTAACTAGATGTAGCGTGGCCTCGGACAAGTGATGCAGCCGAGGATTTGGTTCAGCCTCATCTGGAAAACTACAATGCCGAAGAATATTTGTGGAGCACCCACCACTGATCAGAGTTACATGGCCAACACAATTGAATACTGGGCAGAACAAGCTTGTTTGTTGCTGATCCATAAAAGAAATCTGATGAGGGGCAAGAATGTGATAGTGCCTAAACAATGGGCCATCGTCTTTGGCATTGCTTAGTTAAAAGGCTCGACATCTTTAATTTTGTCTTTATATTGCTGCTCAGATTTTGACTTGTCATTCCTAGGATAATATGGATTCATTTTGAGCTTCTGTCCAATCCCACACAAGCATTGTGCCTAATTCATCACCAGTTTTGGCACAATTAATGTGGAAGCATTGTGGAAAGATATTGACTTCTCCAACTTGGCACCATTGTGACAGCTGGTAAAGAGGAGTGATGAAAAGGCTTCCATCAAAGTGTACCAAATTTTGAAGGCTTGTAGAATGCTATCTTCTTCAGTTTGTTGAGCTGCCTGCATCATGAGAAGGTGCAGTTATGGATTATATCCAGAAGAAGGTTTCTTTCTGTCTGTAGCTACCATCAAAATGTAATCCTTATAATTGGCTTCTAATATGTCAGCAAAGTCATAGAACTTTGAATTCATTCATTAACAGTTTGATAGCCTTGGTTAATCCTAATCAGATTCAAGTACATTTGATGCTGGCAGTTTGCTAATGAATTAAGAGCTTTGGATTGTCAGTCCTGCAAAAATCTGGATTAGCATCAAGCTGTCATTCATCTACTTATCATCAAGGCTTAGCCATGCTGCATGTCTTTGCATTAAACTTTTAGTGTGTGAGATTGAGGATTTCGTTTTGATGATATCATGCTCGCGCCATGATCTGTCCTAAATTCTTGTAGCTTTTGTTTAATCATTTTTGTGAATTTTTGTTTTGTCAGATCACAGAAGACTTGAAGTGTTTAGATGTATTAATTTCTAGAGTAGACTGCTTTTTTGATCGAAAAAAGTCTGTATTGGATTGTCCTTTTTATGAGTAGATAATTACTTATTATAGATGAATAAATGTTATATGATACTATTGTTTCGCATTAATTGTACTTACCTGCAAAGTGAAATGAATTTGAAGTCTTGATGTAGACGCTTAAGATCCGATATAAAACTACCTACTATTGAGTTGATTTAACTTTTGTGTTCCCGGTTAGTCATGCACATGCTAATGCTGCTGTTTGCTTCTTTTGGTTGTGTATTAGGGCTAGTTTGGTTGGGTGTACTAGGGTGCAGTTGTGTGAGTTCGCAATGTAAAAATGTACATTAAACACACACTTTGTCATCCGGCTACACCCTACCAAACAGGCCCTTATACAATTTTAAAGTGGATATTGTATGTCTAGATTTGGGACTGTCTGCTTGTTTGCCGTAGTAGATTTTTACTTCTTTTATCTGCTTTTTCATCTCCAAATTATAGTGCTTATCCTCTCTTTAGCCTATATTTGGTTGCAGCTCTAGTTAGATAACTTTTATCTACTTTTATTAGGGTGATACTTTCAAAGCCAACCTGCGTTCTTAGTCCCTTAATATAGGGTTAGGCGTCTGCATTCAGTAACCATTGAGTATAGTGAGTTTGTCAATCCGTCTCCATATTCTAAATACTATGGAGTCCTAGAAATAACTTTAAATTAAGGCGGCCTACCAAGAGTCTATATATATATATATATATATATATATATATATATACCATGTCTAAATCTAGGATTCATATGGACATATCCGCATCTCATTTGACATATAACTGTGTGCTTTCTTGGAGAACCCCATTTCCCTTATCAAGGATAGAGTTAGATTACAGCTGATTAAAGTTCCAGCACATCTTATATAATGACTGTGACATCCACGGTCATCTCTCCTTTCGTCATGCATTTTCAATGTTTTTGTTCTGAAGACATCATCTTCCCAACATAAAAAACTTTACTTAAAGAAGGTTGAATCTTGAAACCCAAAATATATCAGAACTGGGTTAATCTGGTACTGCCGCCAAGACATGAAAAGTAGAATAATGAAATACTTGTTACGTACAGCTAGGTGCCAGGCATCCATGTAGTCTCTATTAGTTTCCACCTCTGTCCCTCTCAATGCGGTTCTTGACCTCAACAATCAATAGTGACCAGCCGGCCTTGGTAAAGAGGAACGATGAAACACAGATAGTTGTGAAGTATTGGCTTGTCAGAGCATGTTTCAGATGCAAATCCAATTTTGTTGTTTTCCCCCATTATGTATCAAATAAACTGTGTAGATCTGTATCTGGAATCTTATTATGGTTTAACTGGATGTTTAATACTTGTATACTATACACAGTTACTGTTGCAGTGCATTTTTGACAAAAAAAGGTTGTACTTCAGGCTAGAGATTTCGATCCAGATTCACTAAGATCTGGATTGCCAAATGCAGTATCTTCTCTGGAGTGGGCTATATCTGAAGGGAAAGGAACTGTATACGTCCACTGTACAGCTGGATTGGGTAGAGCTCCTGCGGTGGTGATTGCTTACCTTTTTTGGTTCTGCAATATGGATGTAGGTGACCCTTCTTCCGGTTCCAATTTTCCTGAATGTCTAATTATTATCCAAATGGTTGCTTTAACTGCTAGGCATTCTAAGGCGTGGTTAAGATGTCTACTTAGTGGATTGAGTTTGTGCAAAACAAAATCCTTCTACTATATTAATTCCACTAGATACTAGTTTGTATAGGGCTAAGACCAAGGTTTTAAAGTGCATGAATATATCGAGATGAGATTAAGGCCATGAGATTTAGAGTTGTGTTGAAGCATGCACGGCGCACGACACATGTACGTCTGTCTTTCATGCGCGCAGGCAAACATTTAGAACAGATTAAGAGCTTACAAAGTTAATAAAAAAATGTTTACCCACATAGAAATACTACAGACAGACGTGCACATCTGTCTGGCACATGCGCAGACACACATTTATAATAGATTAAGAGCTTATGAAGTTACCTACATAGTAAATACTACAAATGTAGGATATCAATAATCTTATACTATATTTTCCAGCAACCATGGACGATGTGAATGGTTTTCTGGTAGCCTATACTACTGTCACAAGGAAAGTTGGATCACTAACTGTCTGGGCAGATCGCCCCTGCTATTTTTTCTGCTTGGGGTTTGCTCCATGCTGCATATGCTGGCTTGCCATCTGATTTATACCTTCCTATCACTGTCTTTAGGGCTCTCCTTCCCTGCTTCTACCCACTTCTCTTGTGATTTATAATATCGTTCCTATGACATCCGCAATGAGTGTTAATGTGACTGAGTAGATGTATCACAATACCACATCAGTGAAATTTAAAGAACTACATAGGTGGTTAAGATCCTTTTGGAGTCTTCACTTCTGAAGGATGAGTCAGGTCCAAGCAAACAGAAGTGGGTTGAACGGATTCTCATGTAAACAACATTAAGTCCTCTATTAGATGTAAACCGATCTTTCTCGCTTCAATAAAAGTGTGGGACCACCTAGCTTTCAGGTTGATTATGGAAAGTATAATGCTTCAATAATCTTTAAAATTTACAAGTGACTCAGTGCATTGCAACTAATTCATCAAACTACATTCACCATGGACTATGGCACTTCAGGATTATTGGGACAACACTGCTTACATTCCTTTTAAGTACCAAGTCTACTGACCTATAGGTTCTTTATAAACGACAAGATGAAGTTCAATTTTTTGCTTCAGTGCCTGCAAACTATGAGCCTGTATGACAGCATGCCAACCTTTTCCTCTCAGAAAGATCTATGGCAGACTATCCAGGATTAGTCCTCTCACCTCTACTATGCTAGCCTCTGCTACAAAATGATCTATGCTTGTTATCTCCTTTTTCTGTGGCTATTGCCGTGGATGACATGGTCGTGGTTGTAGTTATTCAGAAGACATCTACGATTTTCTTTTTCAGGCACCCAACAACATTGTTCTTATTGTGGTCACAACAAACACTGTGAAGAGTAATGCGGAGAAAAATATGGCAAGTTCGAGTGGGCCAAGAAAGTCTCTGTTGCAACATAAACTGACCATGGATAGTCTGTATCGCCCCTACTAATGCTGCATCTACTAAAAAAATGGTAATGATAAACCTCATGGATCGGGATTAGATTGATTATGACATATATAATCTCCAACTTGAGTTGCCTAGAATATCTTGCTCACCACTCAGGTGTTGCTATTTTTCTTCAGGCATCTTATTCTAGTGGTAAATTGAATTTAGACTCCACTATATCATATCATACATTTAATGCCCATGGCTTGAGTGTCATCACTCTGACAGCTTCAGTGTATGTAGCCTTTGTAAAACTTTCAAAAAAAAGTAGCCTTTGTAAATGTTGTAGACATAACCACATGTTCTTGCTGGACTAGATATGTGACAATGGATTTCCACAGCCTTTGCTGGAGAGAGATAAAGCAGGTCTTATAGTACTCTTGAAGATCTAGAATATGGTTGACGAACTAGGAAGCACGGACAGGGACACGGACACGAACATGGACACAGATACAGATATGGACACGGGATACGGCGATTTCCAAAAATATAGGACACGGACATGGCACTAGACACGATATATATATATATATATATATATATATATATATATATATATATATATATATATATATATATATATATATATATATATATATATATATAGTCAGGCTAGAATACACTCGAGTGTATTCGGAGCAGAATACACTCAAGTAGTTTTTCATGATGCAATATTTTTTTCAAAAATCTAATCCATTGATCTTCTTAAACATCTTGTGAATACCTCATATACAAAATTTGAGTACATTTGGACATTTATAGGTCATGTTATAAAGACCGCAAAAATTATGCATTTCAAATTAGTTTCGCGTGTCGATTTTGTTGTCCTTGAATGAGTGACTTAACTCATCCAAATGGGCTCAAAATTTGTATGTAGCCTAGTTATAGTATGACAGTGAAGATCAATGGTTTACATTTTGCAAAAAATAGTCTTTATATGCAAACACACTTGAGTGTATTCATGTGATTTGTACACTCGAGTGTATTCTAGCCTGACTCTATATATGTATATGTATATATATGTATATATATATACATATACATATACATATATAGAGTCAGGCTAGAATACACTCGAGTGTATTCGGAGCAGAATACACTCAAGTAGTTTTTCATGATGCAATATTTTTTTTTCAAAAATCTAATCCGTTGATCTTCTTAAACATCTTGTGAATAGCTCATACGCAAAAATTGAGCACATTTGGACATTTATAGGTCATGTTATTAAGACCACAAAAATTATGCATTTCAAATTAGTTTTGCGCGTCGATTTTGTTGCCCTTGGATGAGTGACTTACACTCATCCAAATGGGCTCAAAATTTGTATGTAGCCTAGTTATAGTATGACGGTGAAGATCAATGGTTTACATTTTGTAAAAAATAGTCTTGATATGCAAACACACTTGAGTGTATTCATGCGATCCGTACACTCGATTGTATTCTAGCCTGACTCTCTCTCTCTCTCTCTCTCTCTCTCTCTATATATATATATATATATATATATATATATATATATATATATATATATATAGTCAGGCTAGAATACACTCTAGTGTATTCGGAGTAGAATACTCTCAAGTAGTTTTTCATGATGCAATATTTTTTTCAAAAATCTAATCCGTTGATCTTCTTAAACATGTTGTGAATAGATCATACACAAAATTTGAGCACATTTGGACATTTATAGGTCATGTTATAAAGACCGCAAAAATTATACATTTCAAATTAGTTTCGCGTGTCGATTTTGTTGCCCTTGGATGAGTGACTTACACTCATCCAAATGGGCTCAAAATTTGTATGTAGCCTAGTTATAATATGACGATAAAGGTCAATGGTTTACATTTTGTAAAAAATAGTCTTGATATGCAAACACACTTGAGTGTATTCTTGCGATCTGTACACTCGAGTGTATTCTAGCTTGACTCTCTCTCTCTATATATATATACATATACATATATATATATATATATATATATATATAGTACATATTATGAAATATAATATGCTATATGTATACACACATTAAATTGATTTAAATAGATAACCCACGGGGGAAATCACCATGAAATCCAATAAGCATTTTAACATATTTACTAGTCATAATATGGATTAATTCACAACATATATTAAGATGCTTAATTATAGACTGTTGCAGTAAAAGTACATGGAATTGTAAACTTAAAGAGCCGCAGAATTTTGCGGACATTGGTATTTTTATTATTGGTGTGAGTAATGGTGAACAACATGTATTATCAAGGGGAAAAAGGGGAGGGGGCAAGGAAATATATTGTTGCTGGTAGTGGAGGAGGAGATGAAAAATGAAGGTGTCTTGGAGATTGAGAGCGAAAAAAGGAAGGGCAATACATTGGAGATCTACTCAAGATGGAGAGGCAAGAGAAGAGGAGGGGAGATGGAGATGTAGAGAGGCAAGAAAAAGAGTAGGCATAGGGAGGATAATATTCTGCTATTTTTCCGGGAAGAAGAGTAGGGGAGGAGTTGCAAGAGAAGATAGGAGACATGAAGGACCAATGTGAAATAAGAGGAGGGGAATGGGGAGCAATGTTGTGTCTTCTACAACATTCAAACTGAAAAAGAGGAGGGGCAGAAATTAGAAGAGGAACAAGAGGGGGAAAATGAAAAGTGGATGAGGCACGGAGGAGCAGGAAAAAGAGGAGGTGAAGGAACACTTTTGCAGCTATTGTAGCTTTAGAGTAGAAAAAGAAGGGGGGACAAGAAGCAGGATGAGTAGGATGAGGGGGAAGCAATGGAGCAAGAGTTACATGCAACTGGGAGAGAACACGGTGAACCCAACTACTTTCCTCCTCTTGGTTGATGTGGCAGTCCCTGAAAGTTGCATCAGTTGGTGAAGATGATACCAGTGATGATGGATGCTATAATTGCTAAAGAAAGGCATCAGCAAGCTGTAGCAACTGAAGCTTAACCACTTGATGTTAGTAGGGCAAGAAGTAGTGGGGGACAAGAGGTGATATTTGGTGAAGGCTTGGGTTTTTTTCATACACTTAGGCTTAAGTGGGTTGGGATGGTGTGTCTTGGATGTCTCCACGAAGTATCCAAGCTGTGTCCGGCATTGTAATAAAAAAAATTTCAAAGTCGACATGCCAGATCCGCCACATGTCCAGGCGTATCCAAGGTGTGTCCGTGTTGGACACAACAGCCTCCAGGAAGTGTCCACGCTTCCTAGTTGACGAAACATCTAATTACCAGGTTTCACAGTCTTTCTTCACCTTGGACTCCTCGTTCATTTGGGCTTATGTTGTATTCATATTTAGGTGATGATATTTCCGTTAAGATGTAGCATATCATAAAGGAAAAACTGCAAACACCATACTGTATTGTCTTCAAGCTTGACAAAGGTGACTGAAGATGATCAACAACAATTCAACAAGCCATGGTGATTGATTAAAATTAAGAGGTATAAACATACTACCAGTTAGGTAGGCAGGCGGGGCCTAGAGTGGGTTTCTCACTTTATGTGGAGTGAAACCCCATAAAAGAGAACAATAGATATTTGAAACAACTACTTAGAAAAAGAGAACTAATAGTTTCAACTGCAGGAGGCAACTACATCGGCATGCACACGTTAGAAGAGAGTTTACAGGCCCCCCAGAGTAGCAGTCGTGATAGAGGAAATACACATGGCTTGTGATAAAAACAATTGTTCGGGTAACTACAACAAGGCTGCAGGCTTGGTGCTAGGGGCAACTAGGAGCGTATGTGCAGCTTAGGCTGCTGCATATATGCATTATATCCATTGGCAGGCATGCAAGCGATTGAATGCTGCTATGGAGCTGCCATAGTAGGCATCCTAGCAAGATGATGTGGAAGAGAAATAGTAGCAAAAGGACATTTGGGCATGTGCCCTTACTCCTTTTTCAGATTATACACTAAAGCATAGATGCTAAACAAATATTTCAAAGATGAAGTCCTTGTGTATTACAAACGTTTGTTTCAAAATTATACAATGTGGTTCCCTGTAACCGAAAATTTCTGATCCACTACTGAAGAGTTGTGTTCGCTCAAAATTTCAGTACTGATGACTATGGGTTACCAAAACTAAAGTACGTCTGACTTGGTAGGGCGTTCCCAGAAATTTCGATGGTGTTTTGACCATGTTTTGATATTTTGACAAAATCAGGTGTTTTCGATGAAAAAGCCCATTTGGCCCTTATTTCAGCGAAACACATGAAAAACAAAAGTTATGTTGTTAAAAACGGGGTACCATGTATGCTGCTTTTACTATGTGATTCCTTGGGATTTTCAGGGGCAATCTAAGTTTTGTTTCTCTTTCTAGCCTAATACTACCCCTCCTATTTATTCTACTTCCATAAAGATCAAAAATATTAAAAATTGGGCCTGGGAGTTGTATCTATGTCTATGACGGCCCGCTGTTTCATTTCTAAGGTCAAATGATTTGTAATGATAATGCACAAAATTAACATGACATAAAGATATTTTGTATGTTATGTCCATAAAAATCACACCTCCAACAGCATTATTGCCCCTCTAGGCTGTAGCTACACAAGCACACGACCAAGGTTGTCTAGGCGGGCAGGCATTCCTAGGGGTGCCCAGACAGCCTACACACCTAGGTGCTTCTAGGCATGTTTTTTTCTTCATATATATATAATGCACTCGAGTATACTGGAGACGCCATACACCTCATTCATTTTCCATTACACAACAATTATTTTAAAAATCCAAACCGTGTATCTTCTTAAATATCTTATGAATACGCTATATGTTAAATTTGAGCTCATCTGAACAGTTATAGATCATGCATATTAAGGCAACAAAAATGATGCATTGGAAATTAGTTTTGTGTGTCGATTATATTGTCCTTGGATGAGTGAGTTAAAAACATCCAAATGAGATCAAATTTTGCGTGTAGCCTATATTTATTATAAAAATGAAGATCAATGATTAGGATTTTGATAAAACTTGGTCTTGATAGATAAACACCATTGAGGTGTACGGTGCGATCCATACACTCAAGAGTGTATCTAGCCTGACTCTCTCTCTCTCTCTCTCTATCTATATATATATATATATATATATATATATATATATATATATATATATATATATATATATATATATATAGATTCAGGCTAGAATACACTCGAGTGTATCCAGAGCGGAATACACTCAAGTAGTTTTTCATGATGCAATATTTTTTTTTAAAACCTAATCCGTTGATCTTCTTAAACATCTCGTGAACAACTCATACGCAAAATTTGAGCACATTTGGATATGTATAGCTCATGTTATGAAGACCGCAAAAATTATACATTTCAAATTAGTTTCGCGCGTCGATTTTGTTGCCCTTGGATGAGTGACTTACACTCATCCAAATGGGCTCAAAATTTGTATGTAGCCTAGTTATAGTATGACGGTGAAGATCAACGGTTTACATTTTGCAAAAAATAGCCTTTATATGCAAACACACTTGAGTGTATTCGTGCGATCCGTACACTCGAGTGTATTCTAGCCTGACTCTCTCTCTCTCTCTCTATATATATATATATATATATATATATATATAGAGAGAGAGAGAGAGAGAGAGAGCTATATTGATGTACATATATAAATAGTTATGTATTAACCTATGAGCAATATCTGAATCAACAGGAATCAGGAAGAGGAGGAAAGAAAAGGAAAAAAGAACATTGACTTGAGGAGGAAGAACAAATTTCAAAAAGAAATTAACAAGGAGGTTTGGGGGAAGACGAAGAATAAAGAAATAATATTAAAAGAAAATAAAAAAGTGGAACATCATGATGCAGGATCCTCTCGAATGGTGAAAAGAGAGAAAAAAAACAGAAGAAGATTGGTAGCGGAAGAAGAACAAATAACAAATTGAAAGTAGAAAGGAGTTAGAAAAGATGATAAACAATAAAGTGTCTATGTATAAATATGAATAATTGGATACAATATAGGAATGCTAGAGTAAGAAAACTAAAAATGCAAGCAAGAAGTTAGAATTGTATTATTGTGAGTGCATTCATACAAGAGATTTGTAAACAGCTTATTACAGAAATAGGAGGATGAAGAAGAAAAATCATGGAGTATGTAGTAGATCAGTAAGTGGAGCAGTCGTATATGGATAATGTACAACCGTAACTCTGTTACATAGCAACAATTTGCTGCTTGGTAGAGCAAAAAAAAGAAACGAAAATAAAGATGAATGCAATAACATTGCAGCAACTTTGTTGCTTGGTGGAACTATAAAGGAAAAGAAAAAAAGAGAGGAAAGATTAAGGAGGAAGAACATATATCAAAAGTAATGAAAACAAGATAAGTAAAAATTTTACCCAGATTTAGGCCCAATTAGGTTGAGTAGGCACCTAGGCGGCTGTCCAGTAGGCGCCTAGGCAGCCTAATTAGGGCACGTTTGTTTAGCTGTATTTCACCGTAAAGGACTGCATTGGTGCACCCAGCAACGAAAAGTTTGTGTTTGCTTTGCCATATTGGGAAAAAGGACATCATCCTGCATTCACAGAATATAATATAAATGCAGTAAACTGCTCTCCAGTTCAAAAGTGAGGGGCGCCGATATCCATCCCCCCTGCTGCGCGTTTCCAACTGGCTGTAAGCTACTCCAAACCGCCGGCCCTGTTTGTCTCCACATATCACCAAACGTAAACTACAGTTCTCTGGAACTTTTCAAAACAACTTAATCCATGTACATGGATTCCCTAACTGCAGGATTCGCAGTAATCCAGATGAATCCGGCAACCCAAACGTGCCCTTAGTCCGGATGCCCAGGTTTTGCAGGCTAGGGTGCCTAGGCGCCACCTAGGCAGATGCTTGTATAACTATGCACACGACCAAGAAAGATGCTAGAGTTTATCTGAGATTACACATTTCATCACTAGTTAGGCATATAGAGTACACATTGAGACACTTATATGCTTGTATAAAATAAATAAATTAGAGTCAATTGTTGATATAATTATTCAACTTAGACTTGGAGGACAACAACCATCATGATTCTCAAGCTTCAAATAGGTACATAAACCATAATTGTTTTTCACTTATGCAATTGCTGACGACTTGTAGACATCTGCA
Source organism: Alisma plantago-aquatica (assembly GCA_963693085.1). Taxonomy (NCBI): domain Eukaryota; kingdom Viridiplantae; phylum Streptophyta; class Magnoliopsida; order Alismatales; family Alismataceae; genus Alisma; species Alisma plantago-aquatica. The sequence goes on from OY856409.1 coordinate 1,856,557,857, forward strand.
AACTTATAAAAAGTTGTGGTTTGTTACTTTCTTTCCTTAGTGCACCCATGGAGTCATAAAGACCCCACCCAAACCTGACATATGATATAATTGCATAAATTTCTGTTATTTAAGTTTATATATTATGCTTGCAAACTATCTGGCTTATTTTATTAATTTCATTATTGAATTTAACATCAAAATCTCCTACGAAACAAATCAACTTCCTTCGCTCACACATGAGGATACTCACACCCTCACATATCCAATCAGAAATGTTATTGCATATAAGTAGATTTACACTAGTAGGTCGATCTAGTAAAATTTTATTTATTAATTTGTTCATTTTGGAATCAAAACGCCAGTTATACATCCGTCATAATTTCTGTGAAAATTTCTTTTTTTTTTTGCACCCACCTAAGTTGTGTCTAAATCGATTTTTTTCGTCCTTGCTTGGATCTTTGTTTTGATACCATCTAAAGATAAGAAACCATGTTCCTTTAGTCCCATGACTCAATTAGGAACAACAAGACCCTTTACATAGATAAGGTAAAGGAGAGAAAACCAAGGAAAATAACATATAATAAGAGAGTAAAACCATTATATTAGGGAGTAAATAAATTACAAATATAGCCGGGGTGGAATAGCTCGGGTGGTGCGGCTCGCAAGCTCCCTGCGAGGGGGCACGGGTTCGACTCCCAACGTTCCATCGAAATGATTTAGCCCACGCGTCGGCCGGCCAACGATGCGACTGAATTGGGGCCCCGGTATGGGCGGCAGGGGTCCCCGAGAGTTTACACCGCCTGCGGGGGTCACTAAGTGGCGCTCGTGCGGGGGTGGTTCTCTCGCAAATAAAAAAAAAATACAAATATATAAATATTTTTCTATACATAAAATTAAAGTAGAATGAATTTACTAGGTGAAAACCATAAGGAAAATGATTTTTTGCCTTAAGTAAATATGCCTTTGATAGGCCATGACGGAAAATAATGATTCACATGTAAGACATCCAAGCGAGATTTTCAAACCTGATCCGAAGGTAAAGCCATCGAGTCATGGGTCCGATTCAACCGCCTTGTCGACTTAGTTGACACGTGACATTAGCATGACACCATTTATATATAATATAATTACATACAGACATGTATATTCATATGTGTCTATTTATGTATATCTGTCCATGTATATAATCCATTGTATGTAAGAACAAGATGATGAATTAGGTAACATCGAACATACAAAATCAACCATGCATTAGTAAACAAGCAACCGAATGGATTTGCAATGCTCCAAACAAGCTGTGAATCACTTAATTAGTGACTATTTCAATAAATGAAATTTTTGGGTTTCGCAGAAGGGGATGCAAATTTGTCACACGACCATTTAGGCAACGAAAGTAAAACAACCAAAATACGGCTGGGTCACCAAGTTGGAGGTTGAACCTGTCGGGCTAGGAAGGACGAACACTTCCTCTAGCTGCCATGGTCACGCCGTGGGCATGGTTGGACACGTAGTGGACACAAACTAGCTGTGCCCCACCTTTTTGTGGGCCTGGACACGACATGGACACACCGTGGGCATGAAATGCACGAAATGAACTCCTTATATAAAACAAAATGAAATTGAATACCATGTCTACTCCTTCCCTCCTCTTCTCTAGACACCACAACCGCCGATGTCTCTTTCCCCTCCTATTTGGCTGATAATTATCTATTAGACATCATCGTTATAGATATGAATTAATCATTCTTATAAGGGTTTCTATAGGAATTTGAAATGCAAGCTATTATAATTGATCATTCTCTGTTTACACCTATCTGATTTTATATTGCAATAGTAGAATTATGTTCTCCATAGATAATGTTTGATTTCAATGTAAACATACATGTGGTTTCATCATTTTCATATTATATTGACACCGTAAATGGATGTTGGGATTTTATCCTTCTCTTGTGTTTGTTTTCGTAGATCCGTTGTTATGACTTATTTTAAGGGCATGTTTGGTACGTGGTGAATGGAAGGGAGGGGAGAAGGCTTGAACTGTTTGGTTGAACAAAGTGATGGGGGAGGAGAATGGAGGGGAAAGAAACAAGTGTATTTTCAACTATTTCTCTCCCATTCTCTCCCCACCCAATCAGAGTGGAGACAAGGGGAAACACTTGGCAGGAAATATATTAGAAATGTTGGATTAAAATATAAATGTGGGAGGGAAAATGTAAATAATACGGTGGGAAAGTTAGTATAGCCCATGGGATAGAGTAGATGTAGTATAACACATATATTCTACATCACTTGAAGGGACATATAGAATGTTGAAGGATTCTTTGAAATCAATTTGAGGGAAAATTTAATGAAAAAATAAAATTAAAATATAAGGCAACTAAAATAAATTTGTTTGCATAAGGAAACTTAAAAAAATTTAGATTTTTAGTTAGGAAACTTGAAATGTGGTGGATTGTGGCACAAAATACTTTTTCTTGGGGTCAAATAAGCGTGTTTCTTTATTGTATACCAAACTTTGGGTACAAGATTATAAGCGCCTCCACAAACCAGATGCCTGAAACAAAAGGACTTTAGACCCAACGCCACATAGGAACAAAGTTAGAGTTTGAACTAATAGTACAAAGTACCTCACATGGATTAGAACAACAAGCCTCATCATAGGGATTGTACAGGCGACCCACAACCAACAACTCCACACAGGTAGTGCACATAAACGGACCCAAGAAAGTTCCATACATTATATTTCCTCAGTCAAGAAGTACTCGGAAATCAGATAACCATCTCTAAGAAAGAAAAATCACCAACAAAGAAGCATACATAATTCACCCATATCAGATAGCATCAATTAGCCTATCAAAATCAATGCTAGAAGTATCTGAAAGCCTTCTTGGCCTTTTCTTCTTTTTCTTTGATCTGGAGATTTCTTCATTAATCTTGAATCTATCCCGTAAATCAGGATTTGAGTCAAACAAGTCTCTTGAGGTACCCTCTCTATCCAAGTCATAGTAGACATTCTCTCTTTGCTGATAGTACAGTGAGAGACTGCAACTTTGCATTACATTGTTAATAGGATGCACATCACCTGCGTAGCTTGGGGCACGACATGCATCTAATTCCCAATCTAAATTCAATCCATCCACAATCACTAGCTGATTTGAACAGAACATGTCCAATTCTTTCAGAAGTGAAGCATTAGTTGAAAAAGAGCGGGTATTAGGTAGAGTATCATTTACCAAAACACACTCCAACACGTTAACTCGACCATGTTGTCCTACAGAACCAGTCTCAACAAACCCTGCAACATCCACAACAAGTGTCTGCCCTTGAGGAGATTCACTTCCTAGGTGCTGACCACTTGTAGTTAACGTGCACTGCTGCTTGCCGGATGGTTCTGTAGTAATTCTTGTGGTAGCATCTTTTGCAGATCTACCGTTGCCAACCTTGTTGCCATATTCATATACAGTACATGTCTGTCTTCCAAAATGTAGTTGGAGGTCACAACTTGGTGGTTCCTTCCTTTTCGCCATAGGACACGAACTAATTCCGTACCCAAACCTTTTACATCCACAACAAATCAACGACTTAGCTATGAAATCTAGCTTTAACAACCACTGGTTCACCATCAATCTCGACCGGTGTAGAATTGGGGAAACTCGATGAAGCTTCTAATTCAACACAGACTTTGGCATCACCAAGACTGCCCGCCGTAAGTGCAGTGTCATCAAAATTCAACGACCTTCCCAGCGTGCTAGCAATACTGGCCAACCGATCCCTACTCCAAGGAAGCCCATGGTTTTTGATTTTCACTCAAATAGGAGCAAGTTAGAAAGAAGGGGGGGAGGAGGGCCACTCCAAGAATTCACGCTTGGGCGATGATCAGATTTCCATCCATTGTCCAAGGCGCTTGATCCAAGATACTCTCCCTCTCCTTTGTAGTAGGAAATTTGATGATAAATCCTTCTTTCTCCTCTGCTATAATGTTGAACTTGCCACTAGGCTTCCAATTTCTTTGAATCCATCCTGATAGTTGACCTTGGAATGGTTTCCTGCCAGTAAACCTCACCCACAAGTGCTCATTCCAGTCAGAAATCCGTCCATCTCCCCTTGAAACTTTAGCGCATTTCACTCCATCCCGTAGCAACTTGAACCGGATGGAAGACACCTTGTGTATAGGTGAATTTCAGCCATTTCAGAAAGGATGTTGTGGAAGAGTCATGGAAGGGGGAGAGGGCACGATGGGAGAAACCCTACAAGGCGAGGAATCTGTGGCGTGGCACAAAGTACTTAAATATGTGGATTTTTTTACAAATCCAAAAACATGAAGGGGCTTCTATAACAACTATGGATTTGAAAAAAAAGGTAGTCCGATTTGTATATCACCAACGTTCCACGTCACTAACAATTTTTCATATTTGCATTGTTGTTCACGATCTCCTTCCCTTCTATTAGTATATGTGCTTTATTGCATTATGTTTTGTTATTTTCCTTTATTATGGGCTTTAGACTTGTCTTGTCTCTAGCCTTTTTCTTTTATCACATATTGCCTATCTCTGTTTATTGTCTTACTCTCTTATCCTATAAAAGAGAGTCTATTGTATTGTGTTTGAATTATCGAATATTTTTTTTTCTTTCTATATGGTATCAAGAAAAATGATCCCTCTAACCCTAGCCTTCATCCTCTCCTTCCCTAACCCTAGCCGCCTCCTTCTCCCTCCACCCCAGCCTCCATATCCCGCCTCTTCTCCTTCCCCTTCTGCCTGCTGCTGCCCCTCCTTTCCCCGCCGCTGCCCACCGTTGCTCCTCCTTCTCCATCAGCCGCCCGTCGTCGCCCCGCTGCCCCTCCTTTCCTTTCCGCTTTCCCCCTCATGTTGTCCCGCTACCGCAAAGCCCTCACCACCCTCACCCCTACTCGCCACCTCCGTCGAACAACCACTTCTCCTCCACCCTTGCCCGCCGCACAAACCACCACCCAAGATTGAAAAAGACGTGAGGCGTAACGAGGCGTTTTTGTCTTGGCGAGGCGAGGCATAAGCCTTGAGGCGGTCGAGGCGTAAGCCTTAAAATGTACCGAGGTGTTCCTATATTTATATATATTAATATGTTTATATATATAAGAAAATATATATACAATGTAAGTTAATACAATTGGACAACTACATAACAAAATCACATTACACTACCTGTTTATAATCTAAATTTAAACAACTGGAAAATAAAAGCAGTACAAGTTGTACCCAAACAGTAGTATTTTAACCACATTTTGTTTATTTTTTCGTTTGAATCAAAGGGGCTAGTGGAAAACCCATTGGGCCAGGCCCATATGTAGTTAAAATGGACCAGGAAACCTGTATTTTGGGTTGCAGCTTGAGGCTAGCGCCTCACTTGCGCCTTGCAAAAAATGAGGCGTCCGCCTCTTGGATCACAGGTGAGGCTTACGCCTCAAGGCGTCCTGGGGTGCGCCTCTAGCGCCTCAGGGCGCGCCTTTTTTTTCCATGTCACCACCCCTCTTGCCGCCAACGCCACCACCTGCTGCCCCTCCCCATCCCACCACCACCAACCACCATATCCTCCAACTAGCTTCTCCCATCCTTCCTTCTTACTAGTCTCTTGTCTTCTCTAGAAAGATTTTAAAAATAGCACATTAACGTTTTAAAAGGTATCCTGTTGCTCTCTGCCTGCGCCTCATGGTGGAGTAAATTTCTCTTCATGGTGGCGTAGGTTTTTCTCTGATATCTACTGCCCCCGTGCGAGTTTCTTACTGTCCCAGTGGGGGTTTCTGCTGAACCTTGGCTTCCACTGCCCATGCGTTGGGTTCTTTCTTTTGGCTACTGACTGCTGCTACTACCATCTACCTGCTGCTGCGAGTTTCTTACCGCTGTTGCTTCTTTGCTCTTGCTGATATCTGCCTCTTGGGCTCTACTGACACGTTTCAGATGCTTAGTGTCACAATTATTAAGTTGGATGGCTCCAACTTTCATACTTGGTCTGAGGCCTTTGAGCTCTATATCAACGCTCAAGGATGTTACTCACATCTTATCTCTGAGGGTCCGACTGTAGCTGCTGAAGGAGATGACGCTAAAACCAAGCAAGCTTATGATCTCTAGTCAAAGGACGATTCTGGCGTCATGACTTGAATGGTCTACAATTCTGAACCTAAAATTAGTCAGTCTCTTTTGTGCCTGAAGACTGCCAAAGCAATGTGGGACCAACTCTCACATGTTTATTCTTTTCAGCAAAATCCAAAGGTGTTTGAAATTTTCAAACAACCGACCGAGGAGTATTCTATGACTATGTGGAGGATTATTACAATCACTGTTGTGCTCTCTGGGATGAGTTTGAAGTTTATCATCCTCTCTGTTGATCATAGTGAGGTTCAACGACAGCGCAACAAACTCCAACTGGTGCAATTTCTTGCACGCCTACCACACTCCTTTTTTGGGGTAGCCGATCAAATATTATCCGGCGATTCGTTGCCTACTCCACACGGCGTCCTAAAACGGGTTCAATGACTCCCGTCAGTCCCACTATTGCCACCCGATCACTCTAATGCTGCCCTAGCCGTCCGCTTTGGAGATTCCTTCTGTGGTCGAGGCCGTGGCTGAGGTCGTGGTCGCTCTACTGCTGGACTAGGTCGTGGTGCTTCTTCCACTGGTCCCGATCAAGCTGCCTCTGAACAACACTACTGTCACTTCTGCAAATGCACCAACCATAATGAAGATCGCTGTTAGATCAAGCATGTAAGCTTGTATGGGTGAATCATGTCACTATTGATCAGTCTGATTCGGCACCATTCTCCTCTTCTCACTCATATGCGGATTGGATTCACGCCCAGTTTGAGAAGCTACTTCAGGCTGACCTCTCTCCACCCACTGTTGATGCCTCTAGTGATGGAGGTTCTGCTCTTGTTGCATCCTCTACACCTTCTGCTAAAAATACATGGGTGATTGATTCTAGCGCCACCTCTCATATATCTGGCAACTTTGCTTTGTTTTCTGATCTGCGTCAAACTTTTTCTATTCCACCTGTTACACTTGTTGATGGTTCCCAAACACCTGTTTATGGCATGACAATATCTGCACTTCTGGGAAATTACTATTGCATTCAACTCTTTATGTTCCGAAGTTCCCTTTGAATCTGTTATCTGTTAGTAAAACTGTAAAGAGGCTACACTACTGTATTACTTTTGACCCTGACGATGTTGTTTTTCAAGATTTGCGCACGAGGATCAGGATTGGTTCGGGGCATGAGGAACCAGACAGACTACATTACTTAGATTCGCTAAAGACAACTGCTCTATTGACTGCATCTGTTACTGGGCTCCTATGACATTATAAACTGGAACATCCATCTGCTACAAAATTAAAGCATTTAATTCCTGCTATTTTTGATTTTGATTTTCACTGTGAAACTTGCACTTTAGGCAAACAAACTCGTGCTACCTTTTCTAAGGAAAATATATTGGGTCCAAAGAACCTTTTGATATTGTGCATGTTGATGTGTGGAGTCCGTGTTCTGTTCCAAGTATTTCTGGCTTTCATTACTTTGTGAGATTTATTGATGATTTCTCTAGAAGTACATGGTTGTTTTTATTAAAAGATGGCTCCCACATGCTTGACACTATCATGTCCTTTTTTGCTAAGATCCGTACCCAGTTTGATGAACCTATCAAAATTTTTCGCACTGACAATGCTTTAGAATTTGTGCAATCATCTGTTAGCCAGTTTTGCCGCAAATTGGGTACTATTCATCAAACCACATGTTCCTACACTCCACAACAAAATGGGGTTGCAGAACGCAAAATCAACATATCTTAGAAGTTTCTGACACTCTTCTTTTCCATTATCATGTACCCTAAACCTTTTGGCCTGAAGCTATCTCAACTGCATGCTACCTGATTAATCACATTCCCTCGTCTGTCCTTGGCAATCATGTACCTTATCAAGTACTATATCCTTATGCCCCTCTTTTTCAGGTGCCTCCTCGGATTTTTGAAAGCTCATGTTTTCTCAAAACCCTTTGTCCTGGTTTAACTAAACTTGACGCTTGATCTACTAAGTGTGTGTTCTTAGGATACTCTCAGACTCCGAAAGGTTACAAGATGATCCTTCTGTAAAGAAATGGTTTGTTAGTGCTGATGTAGTATTCATTTAGGATACACCATACTATTCTACAACAACTTCTACACTGACATTCGATCTTTTACTTGACACACCTCTACCTGTGACAATTGACACTGATTTGCCTCCTATGGGTGTGGCTCCATCCACGCCTCTAAAAGTGTATCGACTCTCGAGAAATACAACTCCCTCCATGGCCCTTCCCTCTCTAGTACCTCAATCCTCGGTCGACAAATCCCCCTCCACCTCAGGTATTTTCTGATTTAGAGTTCCTATTAGTCTGAGAAAAGGGACCATGTCTTGTACTCAACATCCTATTGGCAATTTTTCTTCAACCGCTAACTTGGGCATGATTTTTGCAAATTTCACCTATGCTTTATCTGCTATATCTATTCCCAAGAATGTTGCTCAGGCTTTGCAGCATCCTGCGTGTCACCATGCTTTGGAAACTGAGATGCAGACCCTTACTGATCGACATACATGTGACTTAGTTGATGCACCTGCAACTGGCTCACCTGTCGGGTGTCGTTGGGTCTTTACTGTCAAGTACCAACCTGATGGCATAGTTGAATGCCTAAAAGCTCGCCTTGTTGCCAAAGGATACACTCAAACATATGACATTGACTACTTTTGAGACTTTTTCGAATGTGGCACGTCTAATTTTTATTCGTGTTCTTATATCTGTAGCTGTCAATTGTGAATGGCCTCTATTTCAATTAGACGTTAAAAATGCTTTTTATATGGTGATCTACATGAGGAAGTATACATGGAACAACCACCTAGTTTTGTTACTCAGGGGGAGTGCTCCAAAGTGTGCAGGTTGCGCAAAGCAATCTATGGACTGAAACAGAGTCCTCGTACCTGGTTTGACAAACTGAGTGGCATCCTTTAGAAATTCAGCTTTCGTCGTTCTCATTCTGATCACTCGGTTTTCATCAAGAAAACTTCCTCTGGCCTTGTCATCTTGATTGTCTATGTTGATGACATAGTTTTATCTGGAAGTGATCAACCAGGTATTCAGACCACTAAGGAATATTTAGCAAACCACTGTCACTAAAGATCTGGGAAAATTAAGATATTTTCTAGGTATTGAAGTCTCCCGCTCTTCCTCAGGTATTTGCTTATCTCAGAGGAAATATGTCCTGGATCTGTTGTCAGAAACTGGAATGCTTGGTGCAAAACCCACTGCTACTCCCTCGGACCCTAATACAAGTTGGGCTGATGATACTTCTCCATATCCTGACAACCAACAATATCACATATTTTCTGGGTATTGAAGTCTCCTGCTCTGCCTCAGGTATTTGCTTATCTCAGAGGACATATGTTCTGGATATGTTGTCAGAAATTGGAATGCTTGGTGCAAAACCCATTGCTACTGCCTTGGATACTAATACAAATTGGAATGATGATACTTGTGATGATACTTCTCCTCCATATCCTGACAACCAACAATATCGCTTCTTGGTGGGTAAACTTATATATTTGACAGTGACAAGGAATGATATCACTTCTGCGGTAGGTTTAGTCAGTAGATATCTAGATAAACCCAAACAATGCCACTGGGATGCTATATATCACATTTTGAAATATCTTAAAAGTCCTCCAGGCAAAGGCTTATTTAATAGAAATCATGGGCACTGTAACAAGTTAGATTGCAATCTGCTTCTGTTACTGCTGCTTTGTGGGTGGTAATCTTGTTACCTGGTGCAACCGCGCAACAAGAAACAAACTATTGTCATCCGCTTTAGTGCTGAACCTGAGTATAGAGCTATTATGACTCATACTGCATGTGAACTTTTATGGGTCCGTAGTCTTTTGAGAGAATTTGATATATCTGACTCAAATCCTATTCCTATACATTGTGATAATAAGGCTGCTATATTCATTGCTAGCAATCCAACCTTTTCATGAGCGTACTAAACATATTGAGGTGGATTGTCATTTGTCAGAGAGGCTGTCTTGTCTGATGCTATCACCACTCCATTTACTCTCACTTCTGATCAGGTTGCAGACATCTTCACTAAACTCCTTCCACCAAGGCCAGATTCACTAGCATGGTTGACAAGCTAGGCATGATTGATATCAATGCTCTAGCTTGAGGGGGAGTATTAGTATATGTACTTTATTGTATTATGTTTCGTTATTTTCCTTTATTATGGGCTTTAGACTTGTCTTGTCTCTAGCCTTTTTCTTTTATCCCATATTGCCTATCTCTGTCTATTGGCTTACTCTCTTATCCTATAAAATAGAGTCTATTGTATTGTGTTTGAATTATCAAATAAACAATTTTCTTTTAATACCTTCTGCTCCCCATGTTAACCAGACTAACAGAAGTGTCCCCTCCCCTCCCTTCCCCTCCCCTTCATTCACCACGTACAGACATAGCGTAAAGCTTTAGACGTACTGATTTTATTTGTATCAGTTCCTTATTGTATATGTATATGTGTGTGTATGCATCCCCGACGTTGTGACCGTATCCTACAATTTAAAAATCTTGTGCCTTGTGTTCGTGCCCATATAGTGTCTAGTTTTCGTGTCCATGCTTCCTAACTATTGGGTCACCAGGTGAAAGCTGGGCTTGGCCAAAAACACTTTTTTCAGTCTGCTTTGCATTATACCATCTCAAGTGATCCTCACACAACCTGTCTTCAGCACTCGCCACCCCACTTTGTTCCGAATATAGTCATTTATCAAGCAATCTTTCCTTTCCTTCCTACACACTCATCTTAGCATACACATTTTGACTACATTCATCTTGTGAGACCTTTCTTTACCGCCCATCCTTCACTCCCATATAACGTGGTGTTTTTGTGTAACTGTTCTATAAAACTTACTTCTACTTCTGAGAGAGATGTTCCGGTCACGTACTGCTCCACTTGCAACATTCCATTTCAACCATCCTGCTATGGTCCTCTACTCACCGTCCATTTGACAAATACAATCCAAGTAAAAAAAAACTTATCACATTTTAATACATACATTCGGTCCGACTTGACCCCACCATTCCCAATTCTAAACTGACAATGCATATACTCTGTTTTGGTTCTACGGATCTTAAATTCATGTGATTCCAACACCTTTCTTTGAAGTCCAACTTTATCATTCAATCCAGTGTTTTAAAAAGCGACGGAGACGGACGCTAAAATGGTTCAGTCCGCTAGCCACTAACCTTAACCCGCTTCTTACAAATAGCATGGATCAGATCCTATTTCAGCCCATGCCCAATTGCTTGTGGTGTAGTCTGCCTCTATAATATTACGCTGCTATATAGTAAAGTATAATTGTATTTTATAACACAGTTTGTACTTATATTTATGCATGACAGTTTAGATGCGAAATTAAGTCACTCACATGAATACTTATAATAAGAATACTATTGTATACTAAATTTGTAGTTATATATTATGTAACAACTGCTTGATATTGTACTACTGTTAGTATGTTACTTAATTGTACTTTATAGTATCAGACTACTATATGATACTATGTTATATAAAACTTTCTATCTCATAGCAAAGTATGTAAGTGTATATGAATAATGATGTGATGGTACCATGTAATATTATAATACTACATAATACTAGGTCTATAATAATATTATACAACTAAAAGGTACTATATTGTAACATAATACAAGAACACTACTATATTATATAATTACAGTTTACTGCCTGGTGCATAGTACTATTTTGCTGTGAAATGCTATGTAGTACTAAAATAGAGGCATATTTACAATAATTAGTAGGCTGTATTTTACATTACTACATGTGTTTACATATGTATAAAAGTTCAAAGATATATGAATATGATTTTTTTCATTTATAAAAATATAGACTATCACTTACTTTTTAAAAACACATCCTCTTGACGTCTGTTAAGTGGCTACGAGGTGTTGTTCGCCTGCCTCCTGCATTCTTCTTTCTAAAACATTTGTTTAATCTTTCTTTAGTTTGATCAATCAAAACAATTTCATCAGCAAATAATATGCGCCAAGGAATATTTATCTAAATATGTTTTGTCAACCCATCCAATAACAAAAATGAATAGATATGAGCTCAATGTTGGTCTTGATTTTACCTGGTTATGATCGGAAACCTTGGTATCCTTTTTCCAAGAGCCCTAATAATTCCAATTAAGCTGACATACGTCTTAAATCAAGTCAATTATAGGATTGGCTCACTCTTTTTCTCTAAAGCTTTCCACAACACTTCCTTAGGTACTTGATCACAAGCCTTTTCCAAATCCATAAGAACCATATGAAGATCTCTTTTGTTTTCTCTGTAGCATCTATTGTGGATCTTCCATGCATTAAACCAAAATGGTTGTCCAACAAAATGAAAAATGGCTTGAGCGGTCGCTTAAACAACCGCTTAATCGGCTCAGCACCTCGACCGCTTAAACAACCCCTTGAGCGCCTATTAATCACGTTGGACGAATCTGGCTGCTTTTTGGTCGCTTCACCCGCTTTTTGACCCTTTTTTTTAAAATACTACAGTAAGCCTGTAACTGTTAGAGAGTCTATTTTATTATGCTATTAGTGGTTTTGTAAAATGGGCCTAAGTGTCTTGGCCCATTAGGGTTGTCTTATGCCTTGTAAGTTTCCCTGTTCTCCTATTTATAGGAGCAAGGTTTCTCTTATCTAATACAACCATTAGCCGTCTTTTCTTATTTGACATGGTATCAGAGCAGCCGTCCTAGGGACCAAAACCCTACGTGAGAGAGAGCAAGAAAAGGAGGAGCGCCCCCCCTGTAGGCGGCCCCCGCCCTTGGCTGCCCGCAGGGAATTCCTTCCCTAGTTTCCTACCTTCTTCCTTGTTCCTCTACTCTCTTACTACTGGCTGCCGACCCTTATTGCCAGCTTGTGCGCTCACTGCCACGTTGCTCCTTGCCGCTGCCCTCTAGCCCCTGCTGTCCGTGCCACCCTTGCCACCACCACCTCTAACTGGCTGTTGGTCCATGCGCTGATGTCGCCGTTGTTGCTTTGTGCGCGGCCGCTACTACTGCGCCCGGCTGACGTGCACCCCTGCCTGCCGCTGCTGCCCTTTGTGTCTGCCGCCGCCAGCCTCCCCGCCATCTACTACTGCTCCACCGCCGCAGCTGTTGCTGCCTGTTCACTACTATCTATTGCCCAACCGCCGACCGTGTTATTTTCCGCAGCCGCCATGTGCCCCGCAAGCGCACCTCTGACCACCCACTGTCCTCATCTAACTACTGCCTAGCCACTGCTGGCTGCTATCTAGCCCAACCACCTACTCCTGTGCCACCGCCAATGTCAGGCACTTACCAGCCACTGCCGCTCCGGCTGCTTTTTGGTCACGTTGGACGAATCTGGCTGCTTTTTGGTCGCTTCACCCGCTTTCTGTCCCTTTTTTTAAAAATACTACAGTAAGCCTGTAACATTAAGTAAATCATATGGTCCAAGATTATTGACTATAATATATTGAACTTATATACATTAAATGTTCTATGATAAGCCATAATTCTAAATTAGAATGCATACTTTATATGTAAGCCTTAATAATAGGGTACTGTTGTAATGTATCCAAGTAAATTCTTTATAATTATTATCTAATTTATAATACATACTTTGATTAAATGTACTTCTGTAATGTATGACTAAATGATGATATGTAAATGTACCAGTAAGTTACTAAGGTATCTATGATAAGTCTTTTGTTTACTGTTTAGCTAGCAAAACTGTTGTTGTATCATCTAAGTAGGGCGTTTTATCCATAACAAGTCATTTGTTTACTATATTATAGCTATATCATTGTTTGTAGTTGTGTTATAAACTATTGAGGTGTTTTATAATGTTTGGTAGAGTGTTCAGATATATATAAAAGTTCCAAACTATATTAATATTTATATACATATGTGTATTTTGTATAAAATTATATAGGAAACTAAAACCCAATTTTCAAAAACCGTCCGCTTACTGCTTAACCAACTACAATGTGCTGTCCGCACGCTACCGCTTACATGACCGAAATTAGATCTAACTTGCTCCAATATAATCTAAATCGAACCAATTTGACGATATAAAACCTAAATTGACCTATTTTAATTGAATAAAAATAGAATAACCTAATATTACCCTAAAATACCCTATAGGACCTAATTTAAATCTCATTTAACCTAATTTGGCTCCAAATGATCTAGATGGCGTTCATATAGTCGTAGGCCCCACCCGGTGCACTTTGGGTTCTAGGCCCAAACTTAGACACCTCTTCAGAGCCTAGCAAGCTTAGACAGTAGCCTTGTTAACCATGTCTTATACTCCTTGATAACTAACATTACTATACCGACATGGCCACTTAAATAACCCCAACCTCCTCGCTAAGGCCAACTTAGGGGGCATAAGTAATAATCATGCTAAATATCTTTTCCCCTAGAACAAGCTTAATAGCTATGATCCTATCACCCATCCTTGTGATCTTGACAATATCATCCTTCAACATCTTATCAATAATTCTCTACACGACTTCTATGTTGATCAATACATGTATATTGGATTTTGTACCCGGTGACTCCAATCTCTCCACACCGTTCCCTTGTCCATTTTGTTTCCTACAAGGTATATTGACTTTTCTTCTGATCATGACATCTAACCAATGTTTTAAAAAGCGTTAAGCGGTAAGCGTGCAAACATCACCTTGTAACTGGTTAAGCGGTAAGCGGGCGATTTTTGAAAAAATGGGTTTAAGTTTTCTATATTAATTTATACAAAATTACACATATATGTATATAAATACTATACTTTTTGGAACTTTATATATATCTAAACACTCTACTCAACAATATAAAACACCCAAATAGTTTATAACACATCTATAAAACAATGATTGTAGTTATAATATAGTAAACAATGGACTTGTCATGGAGAAAATACCCTACATGCATGACAAATAAAAAATCTGCATCACATGTTTTTGGTCAGTAAACAATATACTTATCATATAAAAATTTGCATCACATGTTGATATAGCTAAACAGTAAACAATATACTTACCATGGATACCTTACTTGCTTATTTTTATATTTGCATATCATCAGTAGTCATAGATTACAGCAGTATATTTAACCAAATACATTCTAAAATAGATAATAGTTACATGTATTTACTTGTATACATTATAACAATACCGATTATCACGACTTACATACAAATTATGCATTCTAAATTAGAACTAAGGCTTATTATAGAACATCTAATGTATATAAGTTTAATATATTATAGTCAATAATACTTCATGTTAGAGGTTTACAACAGTGTTTTAAAAAATGGGAAAAAAGCGGGCAAAAAAGGGGGAAAACGGGCAAAAGCGGGAAAAAAACGAGTTAGGCGGCCAAAAAGTGGCCATTTTTTGTAAGTATGCTAAGCGGGCGCTCAACAGCAATATTAAGCGGCTGGAGCTCTTGACCGATTAAGCGGCCGCTCAGAACGCTTTTCAATACAATGCATCTAATATATCCAAAGACTTTCTTGTCTAAGAGTCAATATTGTATGACCCCACTCTAATCATTTTGTCATGACTTACTTCTTTATCTTCCTCCATCTTGCACATTTTTCACTGCATTCGAGCAAATGATGTAGAGGGACTAGCTTCTTTATCCACACTTGTCCAAGGTGTGAGAGTCCTTGCCAACACAACCGAGTGTCGTGTTGTCGAAACCACTTTAATATTTATCATTGCACCATGGTGTCGATGTAGTGCGTTTCTAGGTAGGAATGTTCCAACGAAGTTCCTACAAGGATCTATGTCATAAGTAGAGTGACAGTTTTATGACCGTCTGTCAACCTACCAACAACTCTCCTTTACCCTGACTTGGGACTTGCTACATTTACACAAGGTGTACATGACATACTCTGAGTTCTAAAGGTGTTTTAAGCTGGCAATTATAATTCAGATGCTGATATGAGCGACATGCCAAGACAATTTAATTAAATTTTTTGGGTCAAACAGTTGAAGTTGTAGAATATTTTAATTTTTTTACAAATGTCGGGAGCACTCTGAAGCATCATCACCTTATTTGGAGGCAATATTTGCCTCCATTTTTGTGCCATGTGGACTCTAAAACTAGGCGTATAGTGGCGTACATATAGTCTTGACTGGGCACATTGGCTTGAGAAATCCATATTGTCAAAGACTAAAATGTCCTTGTTTGCCAATCACTTATGAGGAGCATCTCTATTGGGGTGGAACCGAAAATGCTTTTCCATCAATTAGATTGATGATATATGTTGATTGGATTATGTTTTACTATGTTTAATTGACATCCATCCCTGGTCGACTTCATCATGATCATCATCATGTAGGCCTCATCCCAACCCTGTTGGGGTTGGCTACATGGATCCTTCTTTTCCAATCAACTCTATGAGTCATGTCTGATCCGGATGATTTATTATCTCTCTTTATAAGCTCTTGCTAAGTTAATTTAGGTCTGCCTTTGCTTCTTTCAATTGTGCTTTACTCAACAACCTTGCTTGAATAGGTGCATTTGTCGATGTGTGTTGTACATATTCATACCACCTTAGACGGCCTTTACGCAGCTTGTCCTTATAGTCACCAGCCCACTTTATTTATGATATAGTCATTCCTCAAAAAATCTTTTCTTGTCTTTCTACACATCCATCTCAAGTGCATTTCGTCCACATTCATCTTGTTGAGACCTTGTTTCTTGTATGCTCAGCATTCACTTCCATATCGCAATGGATGGCCGTATAGTTATTTTATAAAATTTACTTTTTAATCTGAGAGGATCTTCTGGTCATATACTACTCCAGTCATACTCCATTTCAACCATCGCTGGTCGACTTCCCTCTTAGAAATATGGCAGTTAGTTGCTTTTATTGTGACGGAACTAGATCAATGCAATGTTTCCATGCTTGGGCTTGTCATCTTTAAGCAGAATTGATAAGAAAATATTTGGATCAAAGCAAAGGAGCTTGAAGATGCACAATGTTCTGTAATTTGCATTAAACTGGAGTAGGGTGGTTGATTCCATGTTCTATATTCAACTGTTTAATCAATTTGTTTCTTTACACCTAGGACACCATCCCCTATTCCCTTGACCAAGGAACATGCCTAAGATGCTGCTGCCCTGTTGCAGTTATAGAGCTAAAACTAGTCTGACTTTGATATTTCATTGACACTAGAGCATGAACATGATAATGTCCCCTTGTGACACTGCATATTGTTTTTGCTTTTTCTGGTGATGAAGATTTCCAAATAATGCAAGAGAATTCAGACCAGCTGTTCTTTACCACGAAAACTTGGTTTCCCATCTTTATCATATTTTTTTCTTCATTTTCTAAATCATTGGCTGGCGTCACCAGCTTTTACTGATGACCTGAGGGTGAGATTACACACAACGAGTGGATTGTAGGACAATGTATGTGTTTTCAATAACTTTTTGTATATTGCTTTAGTAGGTCTAATTAGTCAATAGAGTTTGTATATTAATGATTAGCTATGTTATTTTTAGTAGTTAAACTGAATTGGAAAACTCAAATTAGCAAGCCGAACCAAATTAGGAATACCATTTTTTAATGGGGATCGGGATGATTTCTTATATATTTCAAAACTCAGTGCTGTCTGTCTCTAGTTGACCATAATGAATATGTTTTTGATTCCTTATCATATCTTTTCAACCCGTGCGCTGTCTTCATGCATCATTTCATAGTGACTCACACAGTTGCATCCTTGTTTGAGGTTCAGTTGGATGTTTCCTATAATGTTCTTACTTCGAAGAGGCCATGCGGACCTAATAAGAGGGCTATTCAAGGGGCCACCTATGATCTAGCTCAGAATGATCCATGGAAAGAACCGTTTGAGAGCCTGCCTGAGTATGCTTTTGCAAATGTGTCTGACTGGGAAAGGAAGCTCATTCAAGAACGAGTTCGAGGGCTCCGCAACACAGTTTGAAGGTGCAATTGAAACACAAGTCTGCAGATATTATGTGTGATTTTCTGTTTGGATTGTCTAATGTTCATAATAACCTGCGTTATCGTATTCAATTCCCAGTAATGCATAGTTTACCTGTTTGATTGCTAACAGGCTGGAAGTATGGGACTTGGGAGTTTGGCTAATTGAGATTCTCAGGTAAACAACAGCACAATAGATTAGAAATTAGATAATAAAACAGTGGCTCTTCATTTTACCAAATTTAATATGATTATGTTGTTTTCCTGCTATTCTGCTGGATCACCTGATATGATATTTTGAGTTGCAAACAGTATATAGAAATTCGTTAGACAGGCCTTTTTATTTGTGTTTGACAGACCAGCATCATAGTCTTATACACATGGCATTTTTCTTGCGTCTGCAAGTTACTAAATGGAGGCTGCCTATAAGTGCCTGCCCATGTTGCCTTCAAGCTTTGTGAAGGCCCCAGTGCTCACCTTATCCAAGTAGCAATCATCTATTTCATATGTTTGTGCGGCATTTTAAATATTCTTCTGTTTGATCAGGACCCGTTTTCATTCTTCAAGGCAACTAGCTGCAACCCTGACATGTGAGGCTGCGCATTCCTGAACTGTCTTGCCGAATATGGAACATAGTAACTTCAGTTGATTGCAGTTTACTCTGTCAATGGCTGTCAGGAAAAAAGATGGACGTCCAAGAATTGCTTGCATGTGCTATGCTGAGGCATTATCCAATTTATCCACATTTATTTAGGTTATAATTATAATTTATATGGTCTATAAATCTGGTACATTTCTTCCAGTTAAGGCTGGCGGGTTGTTTTATAAGGTGTATTTGTACTATAGTAGGTTCAACCTCGTAGCAGGTTACACTTTTTGTTAAAATGATACATTGCGGCAGAAGTAATGACAGAAATAAACTTTTATTAATCGTCTTCTTGCTGTGGTAAGAATAATGCTTTTCTCTCATGGTTTTCTCTTTGTTAGTGAGGATCCTTAGATGTGAGTCGTATATAGAACGTGTTACAACCTCAAATTTGCATGTAATGATTTTATGAATATGGACTTATTTGAAAAGGTGATATGCTTTGTTTCAAAAGATGGATTTCTTTGCAAATCTCCCTTTTGATAGGAATTTTGTGGTTCCTATTATTATATTAAACCAATAATGGATATAAAAGAGAAGAAAAGAAGAAAAGTCCAATTAATGGAAAAAGATACATGATAATGGATATTAAGCAAACATATTTATGAGAAATACTCAGAAATATATAGAAAGTGGTATTAATGGCCACAATTGAGTAAAATTTGTTTACATATGTTTTCTAATAAAAGAAATATGAAAAGAGGAAAAAGGGATGAAAGATAATGAGAAATCCTTGCAAAAGAATATTCTAATAAAGAATATAAAGGATAAGGGAGAGAAAATATGCGTAAAATATACCTTGAAAAGTGATAACTTGTTTATAAAGAAAAGTCACTTTCCCTTTTGTATAATGACTCTAAACTTGGCATCTAAGTGGTTAACTTTGGAAAAGGCATCAAAATGCCACGCAATAGGATCAATATTTGACTAACCTGATTTGATTATGTAATTGATTACTTCATAACCAAGAGAGGAAACGTGTAGTAGAGGACCCCTATCCCGCTCAAACTCCTTCTCCTTGTGGTATAGGGATCTCAACCCTTAAGGGGTTATATATATAGGGTGTTGCCTTAACCCACGAGACCTGTTCTCAACTCCTTTGGACTAGGAGCCTGCCGGGACTCTTGGCCTGTGTCTTGCAACCAACGCTGCCGTTCCCACGGCTGGAGGAACAAGTGCGGACAGAAGGGCCGCGTGGTTGGCAGGAACGCCTTCTGTCAAAGCCTCCATCATCGTCGCCAGGAGGGAACTTCGTGGCTGGAAGAGTGGGGGGGGGGTTGCTCGAGAAAGGCAAAGCCCCTAGAAGGTAGGCGCGAGGATCCGAAGCCGAGGGGTCAAACGATGAGGTTGACCCAGAGCTCTGTTCTCCCACAAGAACAGGGGAGCGAACCTGTTCATACATGACTGCGGGATGAAGGCGGAGAGGGGACGGTGTGATCTGTGTCGTTTGCCGACCACACAAACCAAGAAGAGGACGGAGAGGTGGTTGCCACCAGGGAGGCAAGCTTCCCTGTTCTTTCGCCAAAACTGGGTAGAGGAACCCATCTGTGCAGAACCTGTGAGAACGAAGACGGGAGCCGACTGGATTCCCAGTTAGCCGGATCCAAGGGAGGATCCATGAGACAAAGGATAGGTTGCAAAGAAAAGAAAAGAAAAGGGACACGTGGAAGCCATTGATTGACAAGGTAAGATTATTTTGCAAAAATCCTATCTATTTATTGGTAGCTCAGATGAAACAATGTAATAAATAAAAATTGCTCCAAAAATGAGAGGAATCCAAATAAAATATTATTAGAACCTGAATATGCTTCCTGTTCTAAAAGTATGTGCAATACATGTTTAGATGTGTTTAATGTAAAGGAAAAACCTAGCTTTGCCTTAATCTGATGCTTAATTGAATATATTTATTCATGTTAAGCTAATACCTAATCTAGACATGTAAAATAAAGGAATCGTTGATAATGATGATTAATAATCTCATACATATAGATTTAAGGTTTTGAAACCAACGTGAACATCTTGTTATGATCTTAATGTTAGTAATGTGATTTAGGTGTCACATGTAATCTAATGTGCTTAAATTGATAATTAGGGTTTCACCTAATATGCATATCTGAATTTGTAATCTTAGAAATCATAATATGATGGAATTAGGGTTTGTAACCCTAATCCTTAGTCCAAACGAGAGATAACCCTAAACCCTAGTTTAGGAGCACATCTAGATCTGAGTAATGTAATACAAATACATGGTGAAACATATGTAGTATGCATGTTTCAGATACTGTTGATTATACACTTGGTTGCTTGGATGTTTGGATACACTCATAAAGTATATGATGTTCTGCATGGTTTCTGCAAGGGAATAAGGTATGTGGTTACACTTATGTTTATTCCGACTAGTTTTCTGAGGATTTTATCGATGTTTCCCTCATGGCTTGAAATAACTACTGGATGCTTTTATTTCATGCAACTATAAAGTGACTATGATTATCACCATAAGTATATATATAACTGGCTAGATCCGGGTCCACCTCTGTTGCTTTGAAAAGGCTAAAAAAAGGGGTAATCCTAGAGCAAGGTCTAGGTTACCGAGAGTTAGAAACTGGGCTACCTACGAGTAGTGCCATGAGACTCTTTAGCACACCCTGAGTTAAGGAGTGGTCTACCTATGAGTAGTTCCATGTGACTCAACCCTAGAAACTGGTTCACTTGATATGTGAATCATGAGGGGTTTAATGGGGACAACACATAGGATAAGGTACCCTTGGATCGCAGAGTTATTTTTAAAATGTAATCTTAGTTGTTACATGATTAATTGAATGATTACGTTGTTAACATATTTACATGATTATTATTTCCCCCACATACCAGCTTTAGCTGACTGACATTTTGCTTGTCAGCGATTTAGGTACAAATCTCAAAAGCACAAACAGTACACTGTCACATTGTGAATTCAAGAATTAAGGAACAAGGAGGAATTAGTTAGAGTATTACAGCTGTGGTTAGAAGTTTAGTATATTCTAAACTTTTCAAAGGTATGCAAAATCTTTATTTACAGTTTTTTCAGTATAGTCCGTTAAAATTTAATAATTGTTCTTGGTTATATGTCGAACTTTTGATCCGAAAATTATGGGTGCGGCTTCAACCTCTTGGTCTCCCTTAATTGGGGGTTACCGAAAGGTGGGGTCGTAACAGAACGATTGATGGTCATTTTTACTTCTAGCTTTTATATATTCCCTATAATGCCCCAGATTTTTGAAAGTCAAGAAAAACATGCCTGAAAGATGTCACACCAATCTACTAGTATATCTTGAATAGGGCCAACGGGGAGAGTAAGACTCTTACCCTTATCCTTACCCTCCAGAGGATAGCGGGTAATGATAAGGATAATTACCCTTCTTAGCAATCTCATTACCCTCTTCCCCACAGGGTAGACAGGGAGGGGAGAGGGCAAAGGGTAAACATGTAATTTTGATATAAAACTAATTTTATAAAAAATAATTTATTTTAAAGTGGTACATAGGGCGATAAAGATAAAATCACATTTTAATTTGATTTCCATAAATGTGGATATAAGCAGGACAATGGTATATTTGCATAATATGTGTAGACAGTGGTCCAAAAATAACTTATTTTAAGGTGGTATTGTCATTATTTTTTATTATTTAACAGTCTTATCAATTAGTTCAACATTTAATAATAATATACTACAAACATTTTAGTATGAGTAGGAATGGGAAGCAAGCTGCAACTCACAAGCTTTCTTATTGGAAAATAGGGTGGTATTTGAACTAGAAGCTTCTATATAGTTATATATCTTTGTTAAATAAATGCGGACAAAGGGGTAAAAGGATATGGATAATGTCCATACCTTACCCTTATTTTTAATGTGACGGGAAAACGGAAAAAAGATAAACGGGAAACTAATAACAAAAACCTTTACCCTATAAGGGTATGGATAAATAAAAAACAAGTAATACACTCCTCATTGACAATCTTAATCTTGAACTCTGTTGGCCGCATCTATCAGTCTTAGTGGTGGAGTCAAAGGAGGGCCAACATGGACCATAGCCCCACCACCCCTCCAAGAAAAGAGAGAACAAATAGTTCAAAACAGTTTTAATTACTCACAATTTTAATTAAAGGATCTCGCAAAGTAACAAAAGATGCCTAGGCCAGAGTGGTCAGCTGTGCTTACTTCTGTTCTGTGCACGGGGCACGGGTTGGAGTCTTATCAAGTTTTTGGCTGCGTTTGTTTTGCCGTTTAAGCAGCGGCACGACAAACAAATGAACAATCTTGCAGCAGCATATTAACTTTTGTTTGTTGCATCGTTTAGAATACAAATAATATGCCGTATGAATTAGTTAACAGGAAAAATCTCAAACAACGTGCTGCTTGAAATCATCCTGGTAGAAACCAAGTTTATTTTTAGTGGATAACTGTTTACCATGTAGCCTTTTTAATCGACTCCTTAATACATGTATTGTTATTTACGTGCATATCATTATAGCTTTATTTAAATAAACTAAGGATACTTACATGCGTACCAAACGACGGACAACTTACCATCAAGTTTATTTGTCTTTGTTCCAAACAACACTCATCTAACACGAGGTTTACCTATCTTTAGTTAACTTAGCCACGTCAATTTGACTCATGGTAGCTGTACGCCAAACACAACCTTTGTGTTACTTTTAAATGTCTAATACATCTAATGAATAATCCCAATTCCAACATATCTCATCTGGATACCCTTAAAGTTTAGTATTTTCTATTGACTCCTTGCTAGAAAATTGGAAAATGTACTCATATTTACATTTTTGATATTAAAAAAAGGAGTACTTATTATCCTTTTCATACAATAGCTACAACTATAAAGAACTAAGAATCCCATGTATAAATAGCTACAACTATAAGCATTATATATCCCTTTTATACTGTAGTGTCCAAAAACTTATGCCATATTATTTTTGTTTATTTTGGTGCATTCACTTTTTAGTCAATTTTCAATAACATCTCTCAAGTATTTATCTCATACAAGTATCATACTTTACTTTTTTGTCATAAAAGTGTGGGTAAATATGCCATTATTTTCAAAAATTTCTTTTACATGAAAAAAAGGTAAACAACATGCTATCTACCCAACAAAAAGGAACACTAATTATTCATTTTATAAGATAGCTCACTAGTACATAAACGACCTTTAGTGTCAGTTATTTAAGGCCTTTAGTTACCCAAGTGGGCGCCGTTAAAAGTTGAAACCTTCAACGTCGGTTTTAACACCGACGCCATAACCCTTCCCGCCACCAAAAACGCGCCAGCAAGGGCACTATAGGCGTCGATTATTTGATAAAACTGACACTATATCAAGATCAAAGACGTCGGTTATTCAATAAAACTGATACTGTATAACCCTTCCCGCCACCTATAAAATACGCCAGAAAGGGCACCATCATCGTCAGTTTTTATATATATCCGACACCCACAACCACACAGACATCTGTTTTTTGCTATAACCGACACTGTATGTCTTTGTTGTCGGTTTTATACTAATAACCGACGCCTATTTTATGATTTTTTTCTTATCAATTTGCAGGCCTGCTATCCGGCTGGTCAGCAGGATGTAGAACTTGCAATTCAGTTCTGAACTGTAGGTTTACAACATCCATTGATATCAGCCAACAACATGCCACAAACTTGTAAATTTAACAACATGGACAAAAATTTATGATCACACACATTTAACAACCTACAGTTTCATTCATTTCATCTCTTTTCACATTCAAACACATGTAGAAACATTCATGTATTGATCATCTTCACATTCACACATATGACAATTCAGAAAAATTCATTCACATTCACACAAAAGTAATTATGAGAATAAAGTTTAGAAATATCATTCTATATTCGTCATCAGTATCTCAATTATATTTAAAAATTCCCACTACTTGTAGGGCTTTTGCCCATTCTTCTCTTACATCATCTAATTCTTCCCTCGTATAGGGAGTTTGTACATCTAATAACTTTCCACTTGTAGTCAAATCAGTTTTAAACACCTACAAAGAGAATGACGTATATATATAATTAATAATATATAATAAGATTAATATATTTCATATTATCTAATGAGACTATAGATAATACCTTATGTATAGTATCAATTTCCATTACGGCATGTTTGATGATTAGGTCCATAAATCACATCACATGGTATGCACATGCCCAGCCGTTGTCTTGTGTAGCACACTATAAATTGAAACATACAAAATATTCAAAAATACAAATAAGCACTGTTCACATAAATAATACATACATTGGAGTCAGGAAATTACTTTCACATTCTCCCAAATTAGTGGCTGATTCTTTTTCTTGGGGATCTTTTCTCCAGCTTTCTTGAACTCATATAAAGCCCTACATGTAAATGTAACACATTAAATTGCATTATTAAATAGTAATGTAATAACATATGTTAACATATATAAAAATATGAAATATTTCTCACGGGAATAATGAATTTTTCATTGTGTGCCCATATAATGTATTCAATTCATTCCCCGCAGGATCTAGATAATAGACAGTGAATGTCTTGGGGACAATAACTAGTAACTCCCAATTCCTACCACTACATGTAAGAAAGTTAAAAATTAATAACTCAAAATCCACAATAAAAATATAATTTTCTTAAGTCCAAATTATAAGCAAAGTAAACTTACTCGACATTGAATGGAGCTATTATCACCGTCTTCTTTTTTTTGCCAAAATATTTAAAATCATCACAACAGTATGAAGTATCTAAAGAAGGGTCTTTATCTACAAGACTAATCAAAGATGGAACTAAAAATCCCACATGGGAAAATGAAAAATCTGTGCATATTGTGTGTAAGTGGCTGCAAAACATGTATTACGTATGCATTAATATATAAGAAACCAGATCACCATATATAAAACAAGGCATATGAATGTATAAATAATATCTCACCATATCTATAGCTTTATCATAGATGTATTCAGCCAATCATAACAAAATAACTCCAAAATATCTTGTATAAATAGCTTGTTATCGTATGATTGACCTGCAACATCCTCCGGAATAGAAACATTTATAGGACAATTTGGATCATGTTCGCCTATCCATACTACCATACCCCTACAATTAGGACCTAATGAGGCGTGTAGGTCCCTTGGAAGCCAACTTGGTACTTCAGGAGGTGAAGGTGGAGGCCGAGATGTAGCGAGTGTCTTCCTTTTGACCTATATATATAATTTCAGATCAATTGACTCATATATACACACTAACAAATTAACATAATGTAAATTTACCATATAATATTAGTATAGATGACACCCGCTTTGGGCCACATTATCACTCTGCCTTCTGCCTCACCAAGCATTTCAGAATCTGGGTGGCAATGTAAGATCCCTCAAATTGGGGAGTACATGTATCAGGCTCACACGAACCGCACCAGCTGGTACTGGAGTCCCATGAAACATGTCCCATGGAAGGGCTGGGTAAGCATGTGCCTCTACAACGATATATTTTTGACTTTTTAGATGACATGGCTTCAACCCCTACAAATTTACGTAAAGAATTTTATATACATATATACATATATATATAAATTTATCATCTTGAAAAGACTAGATACTATGTCATAAAAATACTTACAGCGGACGTGCTAGGTGGGTCTATACGATTACTCCCAACCTCTGTAGTAGGAGAGGAGCGACACACTACAAGTACTATATGAGTGGCAGCCTGAGACGCCTGCCACTTAACCATTGCTTCTTGGACTTTATTATTAGTTAACTCATCTACCTATACATCGAAAAAAGAAACACTAGCTTTTAATTATTGAATTCCCTTTCGCATTAACATTCTAAAAAAAAGATCAAGTTACCTCAACATTTGATAGTCCCGCTTTTAGGACATGTTTGTGCTGTGATGGCCCAAAGAATGCTTTTATGTCCACACCAGCGCCTGCACCCCTAACACGTCCAGGATGCTCTGGGTTACCAAGAGCAACTGTCAATTCATCCCTTATGCCCTCAGGGATGAACTTGCCTCCCTTCCTATACTCGTGAAGCTTCCGCTAATCGCCATCAACAGAAATTGGTAAGTAAACATAATAATAATCAATATCGATTGCTCTAAGAGTTGAATTTTACCATTTTTACATCCGCCTCAGTAGTTGCGGGCTTCGTTATATCTCCCTTCTTATTTTGCCTCCCAACTATCCACATAGCATGGCGAGGAAGAGGTGTGGGATCAATAGTAGAGGACTCTGCAGTCTCCTGAGTAGCAGCAGACTGAGCAGTAGACTCAACCTGTAGTCTTTGGCAAACGCCTGCATAGTCTCTTGGACCCATTGTGTGGTCATTCACATTCAGTGCACGCCTTGCTCTTTGAGCATCGCTGATAGCCTTGTTAGTAAGCACATTGATTTGGTAAGTAACAGTAAAGGTTAATCTTAAATAGGTGAATACATACGAACGCATATTAATTAAATTGGGAGTGGCACTTAATACCTTGAATTCATCCGTTTTTATTTGGGTAACAAACTCCTCTCAATCTTTGGGGTCTAGGTAGTTCCATTGCTCAGGGGCTACCTTCTTCCTAAATTTATTTTTAATGGAGAATACAAAAAAAAATTATTAGTGTAGAGTTAGTCAAAAAGTGATCAATGTCTAGAATTAAAAATCCATCAAGAACCTCTTCTCAACATCGTGTATGTAATCTCGAGTGAGATTTGTCCTATGGTTCCTTAGGACCCTCCCACAGCGTTGCATCATGCATTTATGATGCAACTTTTCATCCAGATCAAATATACTCTGCAAAATAGAATTGATATTAACTAGTATCCTAAAAATTAGTAATTTACAAAAATAGAATTACAAATAATAATAACTCATGCATAGTTCCTTCCATACTAAGTCTTTCTTCCCCTTAGGAACATTATGCCAAGATTCAAAAATAGGACTACAATGGCTACGAGTAAGAACCCCAAGATATGAAATAAACGAGTTGCGGTTCACTCCAACTAGATTTCCTGCATGATCAAAATCCACAACCAATTTGGGTCCATTGCCCCTTTGGTGTAGTAACTTGTTCATCATTGTGATGCCCCTCACTTTCTCAATTTTTTGCTGCTCATCAAGTGCCCTATAAGTTCTTCAGGGGGTACATCATCAACCTAAAATTTGACAAAATAAACACACTTACATGATATAACTATAAATGAACACATAGATAGAAATATAAGATATAGTTTTAAAAGTTACATTGTGAGGTGGCACATTGATATCCTCACCCTCATAGTAATCATCATCACGGTCATCATGCTCATGCTCAGCCATATGAAAGTGTCATTAAAAAATCAAACATTTAGCATTTGACATAACTAGAAGATAATAAAACATTATAAAGTTCACATTCAAAAGAATAAAACACTTAAAAAAATATAAACATGCATGCCTCTAATATTGCGATCTTTTATCAGTTAATAATCCTTCATTGTGATCTCCGCGCACATATAAGTCATCATTAGCTTCAATATTTGGTGGTGTTGGCAACCCAACTGAGAATGAATTGGATTCATCATACTTATCATAGTACTCTTCTTCATCTATAGGATATTCAATGAATTGTCTTTTACCATGAAGAACAACTGACCATTTATCATTTGCATGATCATCGATATAAAATTACTTGTTTCGCCTATGATGCCAATATGAATGGTTCACCCTTCTCGCCAATCTTTTCAAAGTTCAGTAATGTGAAACCCAATTCATCCACTATAACTCCTTTGGTGTTATCAACCCAATTACATTTAAAGACCGGAATTCTAAAATCTACGTAGTCAAACTCCTATATGTCTTCAATGACACCGTAATATGACATTTTAGCTTCACGTGGACTCTTATCCTTTGCACTTGCAAAAAACAATGAATATGCTTGAAGGGTGACCCCACTATTTTGGACGACACTCTTATCATCTTGACACTTTGTGTAATATGAGAATCCATTTATGTCAAACCCTTCATAAGACATAACATTCAATTTTAGTTTAAAGGCGAGGCATTTGATAGTTTCAGTAAGATTATCTGGTGTTTGAGATAGTTGATGTAAGACTTTATCTTCAAACCACTTAATAAATGTCTTGTTATGCTATTTAGCAAGCCACATTCAATTGGCTCGAGGATATTGTCTCTTGATGAAATTGGTATATTCCTTGATATAAACACTCACTTCGTCGATGTTGTGTAAAATATACAAGTGACCTTTTCCCAACTGCTCATGGCTGATTACTTTCATTCATGATCCCAAAATTCCTTTGTCAAAATGCTCCTCCATATTCTTGTCATTAACAGGAGCGTCATTAGCACTCAGAAAGTCACTACAAAAATTCATAACCTCTCTCGCCACATAACTCTCAATAATACTCCCTTCAGGCCAATAACGGTTCCAAACATCACCTTTAAAAATGCTCATGTATCACTCAAAGGGATACATCCAATGCAAGAAAATTGGTCCCAACTTTTTCACTTCCCTAGTCAAGTGGACAACAAGATGTACCATGATATCAATGAATGAAGGAGGAAAATACATCTCAAGCTGACATAGGGTAACAACCACTTCTCTTTGTAATTTATCGAGAGTATCAGGGTCAATAACTTTGTTGTACAAACTATTGAAAAAGAAACAAAGTCTGGTGATTGTAAACATTACATGCTTCAGCAATATAGATCGAATTGCCACGGGTAATATTTGTTGCATTAGAGTGTGACAATCATGATATTTAAGACCTATCAACTTCAGATCTTTTATTGATACCAATCTATGGATGTTGGATGAGTAACCCTGTGGCACCTTAACATTTACCAAGCATTCACAAAAATCTTTCTTCTCCTTTCTAGACAACGTGTAACAAGTGGGAGGTGTGGTGACAGTCACCAAAACCGATAAACAAAACATTACAATTAAGCAAAATTAAACATTAGCAGCGGATTACTGAAAATTAAAACCATTTGTAAAGAGATCCATTTCCAAGAAAACTCTTATAACAAGAACTAAAATATTATATATACATTACAGTCCACAAAGTACATACCATGTACCTTATCTTCTCAAAGATTACATACAACCGTTGCTTTGTTAAATCTACACATAAGCAACATAAAACCTCGAGGCATTCAATGCCAAAATCTCAAATCGATCATAAAAGCACTAACTACTGACTCCAAGGACATGAGAGTACAGAGACGACACATAAGACTCATAACTACAAGACACGACAGTCAGTATCTCCACCTGAGATATCACTACTGTCCATGATGTTGCTGTCCTTCCCCTGGTGTATGGTTCCTTCCTCCTCATCCGCGTCCACCTAAAAATGTTGGTGACCAACGGAGTGAGACCCATGTCCCAGCGAGAGATATAACTCTCCGCCAAAAATATTATTATTACAAATAAATAGTAATAAACTGAGCAAAGGAATCTCTATTGAAAAGCAAGATTTAATAATGATTAAACAGAATAGTGCAATATCATATTTTTAAAGCATTATAGCTATAAATGATAAAGTAGTAAATCACCTATTCATTTTAATAAGGAATATGAAGAACATGCATAATATCTATCCATTTAGGATACAATAAGCAATGTAACATCAACCAATGGTTTCTGTAATTTGTATTTAAGTAAATATGCTACACGGCTGATTACATTTTACAATCATTCTTATGCCCTGAGGAAGTGAGCCGTACCGCTCAAATCCAACCTTCGATTGCAAAACCCAAAGCTAGTGCCATACAAGATCAATGGAAGAACCGGACTCCATGATCTCATCCATCTCGGTCAGTGCGAGACCAAAAGCAGGACCACAATCTCTTGCTTAAGTAACCTCAGTCACAGGGCTAGCTCTCATAGGCTACACATTCTCTAGCCCACCTTGGTACAGGTCCCGACGTTAGTAAATCTGAGCCACGGGCCAGTTCACCGTGCTCTCTGAGCCATGAACGCATTCATGCTCTATCACACTTAGCCATGGACCTATTCACCATGCTCTTATACATATCTTGAGTCTACAACCAAAGTTGCACTCTAATCCTCCCATTTTTGGCTAGGAGAAACCCCACATATTCAACAATATATGCTCCAAATTAACCCGTAAGAGATTCCGTTTCACCATCACCAGCTACTGACGATGATGGATCTATGGCCAGGGCTCTACATGATAAAATTCCACTTGATTATTTAAGTACATTACCATATTCTTTTAGCATCAGTCAAGTTTTCAAACAAGAATTATTATGACAAATGCTACAAAGAAACATGTAACACTTCTATAAAGTACTTTTCAAATCTTTATAAAACACTGGGATCTCAATCCCTTATCTCATGAATGGGAATTTACATCCCTCAACAATAAAATGTTACTAGATCTGGTTATTCAAACCTTTAGTTCATCACTGAACATGGTTACCACTACCAGGTAACTATTACCTCCGGGTCATTTGACCAAGGTATTCCTGATACTTGTTACACAAGCATCTCACATAGTTCACCAGGCATATTCAACATCTTGTCACCTCTCACTAGGAAACAAATAAAATAATAGCTCACAAGGCCCATTAACATCATAGTTCATACCTGGTTATGCTCATCATCTCATGATACCTGCATGGTTAGTATATTTGATAACAACCATATCAATTACATATCAACATTATGCAATACAAAGATAACATCACTATTCCCTCATTAGGGTTAAGGTTTCCCATCTTTATCAATTAGGGTTTCACATAACATCACCCTATATTAGGGTTTCACATAACATCACCCTGTATTAGGGTTTCACATAACATCACCCTATATTTGGGTTTCACATAACATCACACTATATTAGGGTTTTACATAACATCACCCTGTATTAGGGTTTCACATAACATCACCCTACATTAGGGTTTCTCAACCCATTTCCCAAAATTAGGGTTAGGGTTTCTCATTCCCCATTGATTAGGGTTTTATGATTACCTCATTAATCCAAACCCTAAGTCAGTGCTTCCACATATCTTAGAGCACATAACATTATTTAAGTATTAAATCATACTTATCATTGTTCCATGTGCTAGGAATACACATCACCATCATACCTTATTCAGTTGACTTCAACTTTCACTAAATACATGCACCTATGCTTATCATAGTGTATTGCATTTATTACTTTCATAGGCATCAAGTGATAATCACTCTAAATATACTAATCACCTAATTACTTTAGAGGTACTTCCATTGAAATCAACTTTGAGATACTCTTCAACCACTTATGGGTTATTAGTACTTACATGGTTTGAATCAATTGAACCTTCAAACGGTTTGGACCAATTGACCTTTCAAACGGTTTGGCCCTAAACCTTCAAATGGTTTGAGACCGTTTAGACCTTCAAACGGTCTGGTCCTGATCCTTCAAATGGTTTGAGACCGTGTAGACCTTCAAATGGTCTAGTCCTGATCCTTCAAATGGTTTGAGACAGTTTAGACCTTCAAAGGGTCTGGTCTTGATCCTTCAAACGGGTTGAGACTGTTTAGACCTTCAAATGGTCTTGAGGTCACTTGACCTTCAAACCTTCAAATGGTCTTGAGGTCACTTGACCTTCAAATGGTCTTGAGGTCACTTGACCTTCAAACGATCTTGAGGTCACTTGACCTTCAAATGGTCTTGAGGTCACTTAACCTTCAAACGGTCTTGAGGTCACTTGACCTTCAAACGGTTTTCACCCCTTTTGATCTCCAATTGGTTTTGAAACCATTTGATCAAATCAACTTTGAAATCATTTTAACCCTAAACGGTTTGAGACCGTTTGGTCAATTCAGAGATGAAACCGTTTGAACCTAAACTAGGGTTTTAACACCAATTGATCTAGGGTTTTGAAATCAATTGAACTAGGGTTTTAAAATCAATTGAGTTTGATTGTTTGAAGTTATTAGGTCATGAGACCAATTGTTCCTTGAATCCATTGAAACCGATTGACCTCTAATGGTTTTGAAACCGTTTGACCTCTAACGGTTTTGAAACTTGAAACTGTTTGGTCTCTAACGGTTTTGAAATCGTTTGACCAACAAAAAAAAATGAAACCGTTTTCTTTTGATATTCTTGAGGTGTGTGCTAATATGATGTCATAATCATCAAGATTTAGACCTCCGAATTATACTATCATAAATATGATAAATTCATCAATTATTCAAGAAGAAAATAAAAGATCAACATATGAAGAGAAATTGAAAACAATAATAACATTGATGGGTTCGAGTTATATAAACCGCATTCAATGTAGCTTCAAAGCTTCAAGATTCATGTCTCTAATGGTGAAATAAGCTCCTTCAACTATCCAAGGTTCTTTTCCAACTCTTTGGATGCAAAAGATAGTCAAGTTTGAGCATTGGATGGAAGAGAGAAGAAAATGAATGTTGAAATCCGATTTCAACCACCAATCCAAGGTTGAAGATGATCATGGAGCTTACCTTCAGCTTGGGGAATGTTTTCCTCCTACTCCTAAGCTCCTTGGTCGTCGGCCAAAGCAAGGGAAGAAAGTGGTTTGCAAAATAGCCTTTCAAGTAAGGAGAAAATTGAGTACATATAATCAATTTCCTAGGAGAGAGAAAGTAAGAGAAAATTCATCCACTTTCTTGCCACATGCCCCCTCCCTTCCTTGCCTTAAAAGCCATATTCCTTTATCCTAAATATCCTCTCAATTATCCTTGAATTAAAAGCAATCCACTAAGCACCTTAATCATTATAATACTATTATCCATTTTTAGTGGACATTACTTTTTAATTAACAAATGTGAGTGGGTTTCTTCACCTACTTAGGATATTTCGGTGCCACTCAAGACATTTGGACGTCCTCCCACTATAGGATTTCTCCCATAGCATTTTTAGTTGATGGGCACTTCAATTAATATATTTATTTTTGCTACAAAATAAATTAAGGTTTCAATTATGCTTAAATCTTGATTATTTTATTATCAAGATTATCTCTCCTCAAAAGTAGTTCAAACAAGATGCCCCATTATTTTTATTTTCTCTAAATGGTACCAATAAATAGTAGGGACATAATAGAGGTGGTATTTTACATATCCAACCCTAGATTTGGGGTAATTTACAAATTACACCAAAACTAGCATTAAATACACAAGCATTACTCAAACAAGCTTCTTCTTGGAACTTAGGCTTGTGGAAGCCATACCTCAGCATCATTATCATTCTTATGATGCTATAACTCTTGAGGAACATTTATCATGTATCATTTGTAAGGTAACTCCTTAAATTGGATAAATTGCACTTTAGTCCAAAATAGGAAAAATATTGTTTCAACATTATTCAAACAGGGCCAAAATTGAAACACAAGCTCTCCTTTAGTCTTAATTACTTTTCAAAAGATAAAGACAAGAATCTAAATGACTTACTTAAGAAAAACTTCTAGGGTTAAGCTTTAACCTAGGCCAGGGATGTTACAATTATCCACCCCTAACATGGATTTCATTCCCGAAATCGTCAAGAGAAAAGAGAAGGGTACTTCCTCCTCATCTCTTCCTCCAACTCCCACATAGCTTCTTCAATGCCACGATGATTCCAAAGAACTTTTACAAGAACTATGTCTTTCTTTTTCAACTTTTTGTTTCTCCTATCAAGAATCAACACTGGTCCCTCTACATAAGAAATATCTTCATTTAACTCTACCTCCACATGTTGCAAAACTAACTCCGTATCAGGGTGAAACTTTCTCAGCATGGATATATG
Source organism: Alisma plantago-aquatica (assembly GCA_963693085.1). Classification (NCBI taxonomy): domain Eukaryota; kingdom Viridiplantae; phylum Streptophyta; class Magnoliopsida; order Alismatales; family Alismataceae; genus Alisma; species Alisma plantago-aquatica. The sequence goes on from OY856409.1 coordinate 1,856,592,331, forward strand.
GAATACTGGATGCAATTTGTGTAGTTCAGGTGGAAACTCCAACTTATAGGATACCTTTCCAATCCGTTCAGTGATTGGATAAGGCCCCATAAATCTAGGAGATAACTTACCCTTTTTCCCAAATCTAACAACACCTTTCCAAGGTGAGACTTTGAGATATACTCTGTCTCCAACTTGGAATTATAAGGGTCTTTGCCGTTTATCAGTGTATGACTTCTATCTATCCTATGCAGCCTTTAACTATTGTTGTATTACTTTAATCTTTTCAGTTGTCTGTTGCACTATTTCAGGACCCAAAAGTTAGCATTCCCCTATTTCATACCAGCACAATGGAGATCTACAACGTCTACCATATAATGCTTCATATGGTGCCATATCAATACTGTGCTGATAACTATTGTTGTAAGCGAACTCTATTAAGCTCAAGTGTATATCCCAACTTCCTACAAACTGAAGTACACATGCCCTAAGAAAATCCTCCAAAGTTTGTATAGTCCTCTCAGATTGTCCATCTGTCTGTGGGTGAAAGGCGGTACTAAACCTTAACTGCGTACCCAAAGCTTTATGTAGTCGTTCCCAAAAATGACTCATGAGTTGGGGACCTCTATCAGAAACAACTGTAGATGGAACCCCATGTAAACGCACTATATCATCTATATAGATCTGTGTAAGTTTCTCAGTGGTATAGGTTGTTTTGACATGAAGAAAATGTGCTGACTTAGTCAACCTATCAACTATCACCCAAATGGAATCATGACTTTTGGCTGTTCTCGGCAAACCAACCATAAAGTCCATTGTCACATGATCCCATTTACACTATGGTATAGGTAAAGGTTACATTGTTCCTGTGGGCTTTTGATGTTCAACTTTAACCTGCTGACACACTGGACACCACATAACAAACTCAGCTACATCTTTCTTCAATCCGGGCCACCAATACATATCTTTTAAATTATGATACATTTTGGTGCTCCCTGGATGCATTGCATACATAGATGAATGAGCATCCTCCAATACTAACTTCCTTAAGTCATTGGCATCAGATACTACCATCCTACCATGGTAACAAACTACCTCATCATCTGACTCATGAAAACCATTCTGTTTCTCACTACCATACTCTGACCTGATCTGTTGAATCACAATATCAGCTTGTTGTGCCTCTTTAATCTGTTGTTTCAGAGTAGGTTTAATGTGCATCTCAGCTAACAGTCTAGCTAATAAGGATACTTTAAGTTGTACATTGTTTTGCCTCAAAGAGACAAACATGTCTTGTTTAAAGCACACTAAAGAGTTCAACTGTGTCTTGTCCATGGTTGGCGATGATGATTTTCTACTTAGTGCATCATCCACTACATTAGCCTTTCCTAGATGATAATCAATTGTACAATCATAGTCCTTGATTTACTCCATCCATCGACATTGTCTCATATTCAACTCATGTTGTGAAAAGATGTATTTTAAGTTCTTATGGTCTGTGAAAATCTGGAATGTCTCTCCATAGAGATAATGTCTCCAGATCTTTAATGCATGAACCACTGCAGCTAATTCTAGATCATGTGTTGGATAATTTTCCTCTTGTTTCTTAAGATGTTGAGAAACAAAAGAAATCACTTGTTTATCCTGCATCAACACACATCCTAGACCGTTCTTAGAAGCATCATAGAAAACAATATACCCCTTTCCCTGCTCAGGTAACACTAACACATGTGAACTAGTCAACCTTTCTTTCAACGATTGGAAAGAATGCTGACACTTATCATTCCAGACAAAAGGAACCTCCTTCCTAGTCAACTTGGTTAGGGGTAATGCTATAGAACTTAAGTTCTTAATAAACCTCCTATAATAGCCTGCCAATCCTAGAAAACTGCGTATCTCTGTTGGTGTCTTTGGCTGTTCCTACTCCAAGACAGATTCTACCTTCTTAGGATCAACATGGATACCTGAGGCAAATATTATGTGTCCAAGAAAAGACACTTCTGATAACCAGAACTCACACTTACTAAATTTGGCATATAACTTGTGCTCTCTCAGTAAAGTCAAGGCCTAATGAAGGTGTTGCTCATGTTATCGAGCATCTCTACTATAAATCAAGATGTCATCTATAAAGACTACTATGAATTGATCAAGAAATGGCCGAAAGATTCTATTCATGAGTTCCATGAATGCAGCTGGTGCATTAGTTAGTCCAAACGACATAACTATGAACTCATAGTGACCATACCTTGTTCTAAAGGCTGATTTAGGTATTTCACTCTCCTTGATGTGTAACTGATGGTATCCTGACCTTAGATCTATTTTAGAGAATATAGTTGCACCACGCAACTGGTCAAACAAGTCATCCATCCTTGGTAAATGATATTTATTCTTGATGGTTACTTTGTTTAGCTGTCTATAGTCGATGCATAATCGCATAGACCCATCCTTCTTTTTCACAAAGAGAACCAGAGCACTCCATGGTGAAGTACTTGGTCGAATAAAGCCCTTTTCAAGCAACTCCTATAACTATTTTTTAAGTTCTACCATCTCAGCAGGTGCCATTCTATAAGGTATTTGAGCTATTGGTTGTGTACCCAGGATTAGATTAATCTCGAAATCAATCTCTCAGGGTGGAGGAACACCTGGAAGTTCCTCAGAAAACACATCCTCAAACTCCCTAACAATCGGAACTTCAGAAAGACTATGACTCTTTGCCCTGGTATCTACCACATGTGCCAAGAATGCAAAACATTCTTGTCGCATCAGCTTTTCAGCTACCATAGCCGACACTAGACAAGTTGGAAGAATCTTTCTGTCCCCTTGAAAGACCCATGTATCACCATTGTCTGTGAATATAGCCTGCTTGGAACCACAATACAAGACAACCTTATACCTTTCTAGGGTGTCCATTCCAAGGATTATGTCGAACCCATGCATATCAAGTAGTATAAGATCCACTTGAATGCGGTGATCAGAAAAGGAAAGAATGCAGGGAGAACATACCTCCCACAACACTACAGATCCAACTAACAGAGTTTCTAACAACAAGTTATCTGCTCTATGACTGACAATCATATTGCAGTCATGAATCACTTCCCAAGTGATAAAGGAATGCGTAGCACCCGGATCAATCAAAACAGATACAAAGCAAGATGAAGACATATAAGAATGAAATAATTCCATCTGACCTATCATGACTCGTGAGTTGACCACTACTTCCGGCTGATTCATAGCATAGAATCTTGTCGTTGCTGGTTGTCGACCACTCGCCCTGTTGTTGGATGCAAATGAACTAGCTTGGGACGCATGTCCACATCCCCGTGTGCCACTGCTAAACTGTTGCTTCTGAGAGCCTTGTCGACTCTGCCTCAGTGGTTGGGTTACACTCACGTCTCTAACTAGACAATCTTTCATTAGATGTCCCATCTTCCCACATTTATAACAAACTCTGTTCTCCCGCTGCAACCTAGATGGTCCTACTACTGTCATTGATGCTGAGATGTGGGCTCCTTATGGTGGTAAACTATGACCTCTAACCTTGCTGGATGTCCATTGTGTCTGAGTATTAAACTTTGGTGGTGCTTTTGGTGCAGAAAACCTTGGTTTCTTAAAACTTTTGGACCTTTGTCCTTGGAACTGTGTATATACCTTCTTACTGTTGGCCTGCTGTTTCTCAATTACAGACCTTTCTATCCGCCTGACTGACTCCACAAAGGCGGCAAACCTCTCTCTATTCTCTAGAGAAGATACTGGTGTGGTTAAATCAACATTCAAACCCTTCTCAGAATGCCGAATTCTCTCCTCATCTGTAGTAGCCATGTGCGGATAGAATCGTAGAAGCTCCATGAACTTAGCTTCATACTCACTAATGTTCATTTGTCCTTGCCTTATCCGCTCAAACTGAGAGATTTTCTCATCCAGGTAAGTCTTGGGAAAGTATCTACTAACGTATTCACGTCGGAATTCTTCCCATCTGACTTCAACACCTGGCCTTTTGCTTTCTTCTATGGCCCACCAATGGCCAGCACTCCCCTTCAACAAGTACACTACATGTCTAACCTTCTCAGCTTCTGGGATATTAAGAATTCTGAAGGCCTTTTCCAGCTTAGTTAGCCACAAGTCCGCGTCTGCTGGGTCAGATGTACCAGTATAATAAATAGCTCCTACCCATTGAAGACATTCAAAAGTCTTGCCAGCTCCATGTCCCTCATTGTGAGCTGGTGCCCTAGGTACAGATGGTGGCATCCTATCCGCCATATGTGTCATAGTTGCCATGAACTGCCCAAACAGAGCATGGAAAGCTAGGTTTTCTAGTGTAGCTTGGTCAAGCTAGGGATGTTCAGGTACTAGTTCTTCTCTATCATGATCCCTTGTACCTCCTCTTGGTGCAGCAACACTACTTTCAGCAACATGTTCTTCGTGTGATCCAACCATCTTCAAGCTTTACTTCTTCTCCTGAGAGCAGAAGTTACTATCAGATAAACTGGAAGACACTAGAACAGACTCAACAACCTTAATCCTATGTCTCTGTAGACTCAGTGAACCTTAAGCTCTGATACCAAAAACTTGTGGCGACAGTCACCAAAACCAATAAACAAAACATTACAATTAAGCGGAATTAAACATTAGCAACGAATTACTAAAAATCACTGAAAATTAAAACCATTTGTAAAGAGATCCATTTCTAGGAAAACTCTTATAACAAGAACCTGAAAAACCACTACATGGGGGGTGAATAGGGTTTTATAGATATTTTAATAATAATTCAACCAAAGCAAGCAACCACAAAAATATTGGACAAGGGGACAAGGATTTAGAGTGGTTCCAACCTTAGCAAATACTAAGGTAGTCAATCCACTACCCGGTTGCTTACCCAACCGGGATTTGAAAGTATTTAATTTTATTACCTCGCAAGGATGTTACATAAAATTACAATACTTTCACCAAACCCTTCGGACAACCTTCACCTAGAAGTAGTCTTACCAACCTCGAAGCAGCCTTCCTTGAAGTAACCTCAAGCTCCCCTTGAAGTAGCCTTCCTCTTGAAGTAGCTTCTCGTTGAGACAACCTTCTTGAAGTAGTCCAAAGTCCACCTTCTCCACCTGAGAAGTCAAACCCTCTCCAATCTGCAGCCTCCAACCCTAGGAGTAGCAAGGAGAGTACAAAGTATAAAAAGGAACAAGAAGGAAAAATAGAAATTACAATACCACTTGTAGCACAAGGCTTGATTTCCTATATCAAGAGTTTTGATCTCCTAACCAATGTATATGGAAGTGTAGGTGCAGTGGGTAGGAGATGCTAGCCTATAGGACACGAATTTGGAGCAAAGGAAATGAATAGCCAATGTTGAAGTTGCTCAATTGCTCACAAGAATGAATGGCCAATTGCAAGTATTTTGCTCAAGTGTAGCACAAGTGTGTTGTGGGTGTCCTAAGGCTTGTCCTATTTATAGGAATGGTCTATGAATGCTTAAGGACGTTCTAGACACTTTCTAGGGGGTTCTAAGTGCTCAACTAGCCGTTAAGTATCCATTAGTTGCTTTAGAAATGACAAGTTAATTAATCCTGAAAAGTGCAGAGATAACTCTTCTCGGTCGACAAATTGTCGATCGAGAGTCCTTCTCGGTCGAGGATTTGTCGACCGAGGGACGTCCTGGAGAAAGTGCTTACAACGTTCATTTCCAACTCCCAACCACCTTGTCTGCTGGGTCTAACGACTACTTGGGTCAATCTCGGTCGAGGAATTTTTCGACCGAGAGTGTGTCAGTCGAGGAGTTTGTTAACCGAGAATGACCCTGTTTCAATGTTTTGAACTAGATACTAAGTGTGTATATGAGTGTGCAGTTGTGACACTTTTGTAGGGGATGACCTATCTAAGTGTTGTGAATGGCTAGGGAAGATCTAACACTTGATTTACATGATGTCTAAGTACTTGTACATTATGTATCTTGTACAAGTGTTTACATTTGATTACAATCATGAACTGAAGGCATTTTGAAGCATATAGATCTTCCAAAGGTTGTGTCATCCACCTAGTTCCTGCAATACTCAAGTAGCACATTAGATTCACAAGAATGAAATGTTTGTCATCATCGAAACAAAGGGATTATAATAATGTCCAATTTAGCCAACAATCTCCCCCTTTTTGAAGATGACAAACATTTCTAAAATATAAAATAAGGAAATATAAATCATACGAGTTTCATACCTGAAGTTTATCTTTTGTAGCCATTCTCTTGTTTTGCAAGTGTGTGCTGGCCGAGATATTATGAAACTCATTTTATTTTATGTTTTTGATTTTATATTATTTCTCCCCCTTTGTCATTTCAAAAAGATATCCAGAAAAATCATTTTGTATGACTTTTATTTCTCCCCCTTAATTTTATGCTATGCCCCCCCTTACTAAGATATTCAGTTTAAAAAATTGGGATTAATATAAATGTAAACCATTTATTGTCGAATTTAGCCACAATTTGTTTCTCAATCATTTGCAAAAGATGTTAAGCCTTGAAATGATATGATATCCTTTTAGATCTATGGCATATGTATTTTGATTTCTCATTCATTTTACACGGGATGTTAAGCCCTGATTTGTTTAGAGAATTCCATTAAGAACAAGATATATCACATTCATGAAATTTATAGATTCCTTTATTTTCATAACCAAGATTAAAAATACTAAGGTCATAACATGTTTCATCTTTTCTTTATGACGTTCTCAAAATTTTGTAAGCTTCTTCTTAATCTTATAGTCAAGATAGTTTTTGTGAGCTCCCCCTTAATCTTATAATTAAGATGTTTTAAGGATTCTAAGATCACAATAAATATTAGATCATAAAAAGTTATGCACAAAAAAATTTGTTTTCAATATACTAAGATTGAGTGCAGTAAAATGATGTACCCATAAGTATTTTGTCAGGCTTATTTTAGGTCGACCTTGACTTCGACCATAGCGCCCCTTGGTCAAAATTTTTTTTTTGGTCGGTCAAAAAGCGTGTTACTATAGAAACCAAAAACTTTGGGCACAAAGTACCCCATTACATCAACATGAGCTTAACAAATCAAACAAAGATTAAGCGCCCCTCGCAGGGGGAACACAAAAAACTCTAGACGAAATAAAACTAAGAAGACCTATCAAACTACACAAGCTAACTCCAAGCAAACCTATCAGAAGAAGACTATACCAAACTACTATTACATGCATTCAACATACCCACAAATAGTAACAGAGCTTAACATAGAACAAGACTAATATTTCTTCCTGAAGCGAGCCTTGAAGCTTCTAACCTTCTTATCTACCAGAACATCAGGTTTCTAAAAGGGCAAGGTCACCCAAAAAAGAACCCCAAGATATCAGATCAACATAGAGGCTGATCCAGCCAAAATAGGATAAAAAAACCCAGCACGTTTAAGCCACAGAGCACGGGGGAAGGAAGAACAGCTCCAAATCACTCCTTCATGCTTGGCACAACACCAACTATCCATTAGGAGTACCCACAAAGTGTGGTACTATGTCAAGATTAGAGAGATCTTTGTCACTATCATCTCGCCCAACAGCCAAGTAGCTGACCTGTGAGGTCCTTGATCTTCAATGGATGCTGTTAACACAACACCAATCCATCAATGCCGAAGAAGATGCCAAGGCTGCTAATCACACACAGGCATTCCTACAAACACCATGAGAGCACTCAGTAACATCAACAGAGTGACTGCTATTGGCATCAACCTAAGCATCAAACCTGAAGTGCTATCCACCCGTAGCAGCAGAGGGATCAAGGAACACCCTGTAACCCTGGACCTAGAGCAGATCGGGAAGCTGAACCCCAGAATGGGGTGCCACTGACGCAGCAGGGGTGAAGCCGCATCTCTGAGCAGACCAGGGGGACCCGGTCACCCATTGAGGGAGCCAACATCACCAGCGCCAAGACACGAGGTGAAGCTTCCCATTAACCGGCCACCCTACCGCCAAGACTACCGAAGGTAGGTAGATGGGGAAGACCCACACCGGACGGATGGGGAAAAAGCCCTAGCCGCCTGACAGAGCCAACCCGCCACCACTTCAAGGCCAGAGGCCATTGCCAGAGGAAGGCCACGAGCAATCATTGGGGGTAACAGATCCACACGAACTAACCTCGAGCTGACCTGGAGCCGCAAACCGCTCTGGCCTTCCCTTGTGTTGATAAGGCCGTCGAGGTAGATCCCAACCGATTCCAAGAAGCGTCAAAAGACTAGGACACACTGGGCGAGTAGGAACGAGTGAAAGAAGAGAAGCAACGACCCCTAGCTTCAGCCGCGACGGAGCCACACCACAAGTCGGAGCTGACTGGGACAGATCTATCCCTCCATCACACTTGAATGGAGAGGATTTGACGAATCAACACTCCATCCACCAGCCAGTCTGAAAAATGTGGCGCGTCCCTATCTGCATCAACCCAGATGGTCGAGGAGGCTTCTTTGAAACGGTCAGCCACCAGCTCCAATACTCCAAAAATGAGCGCTACCTTTAGGCGCGATCAGGGTGGAGAAGGCCAAGGGGAGGGCACGCCTGAAGGGACGACGTCCCTCCCCCCAGTGGGGGGAACCCTAGAGAGAAGATGGAGCTCTCGTTCTAGAGAGAGAGAGCAGCTTCTACGGATGGATAGATAACCTAACCCTAGTTTGAGTCCCTTTGATTTCAACCAAGAGGCAATTTCTGCAGATTTCCAATTTGAACACTCATATGTGAAGTATAATTTCTGCAGGTAACTTGATTAAATAAATATCAATTTGAAGCACTTTGAGTGATACCTATTATGAAGACGTTTTTTTTAAACTTAATATAGGAATCACAATGAAGTCTTTGTCCTTGATTTTCCTAGAATTATTGTTTTACAATCATTTTAAATGATGTCTCATAAGATTTTGATTTCTTAGAATAAACAAATAGATAAATCATTTAATATTCTTGTTCTAAGAGACACTATTTGGCTTGTCATAGCATCATCATTCATTTATTGCAAGCCATACACAATAATTATTATCTATGAAGTCAAGATGCATTTATGCCATAGAGTTTTAGTGTTATGCAAAATAGCATTTTCAATGATAGCATCATCTTTATTTGTAATGAATTGAACAACATCCATTTATGGTTTGTATATGTAGATCAAAGTTTATTTTAGACAAACCAAGTAAAAATGAAACAAAATGATCATGGCACAGTAATTATGATAGAACAGTAGAAGCATATAATTTCATGAAATACAATGATCATGATCATTTAAACTAAGTTTCAATACACATGGTTCCTATATATATAGACCAATGAATACTTAGGATAACCATGTGAATTATGAGAAAATAGTAATTTCCTTGATTAAACTAATCACGGTTCATATTTTTAGTTTAAAGCCAAACCATGTAGAGAATAAATCAAAATAATCTCATTCAGGTTCATAAGTTTTCAATTTTAAGACAAACCATGTAAATGAACATTCTTAATAATCTTTTTCAATCAATGAATAAGGTTTGTTCAAAATCAGTCTTCATATAACACTTTTGCAATATGTTTAAGGATTTCATATTCATAATGTTATACCTTAATTCATGATGCAAAAAGATCAATATGTCTTGTTTCAAAGATGGTCTCCAAGATTTATTCTTGATTTGCATATTAAATCAATCATTAATAACAAATTGATAGCAAACTAGATTAATTGAAAATAGGTTCAGCAGAACTTGATTCAGTCGAACTGTTTGTCGATCGAATTTATCTCGGTCGACGTTTTTCTCGATCGAGAATGCTGCTGTTTGTACAGGTTTTATCAGATTTGTTGCAAACTTGAAAATAGTAACCTGCTCGGTCGACTATTTCTCGACCGAAAATGTTCTCAGTCGAACAATTTCTCGACCGAGAATGTTTCTGTATTGTTTCAGAGTTGTTTTCAGTAATTGTTTCCAAATAAAACATAGATCACTTCCAATTCAATTATGCAATTTAAAAACTTAGTTTGGTTGAGATAGAACATATGAATATCCAGGTAACATTTAGATCAAATCTCAACTAATTATATTTAGGTCTTTATGTTTTGAGGACTATAATTAAGGCAAAAATTTTAAAGATGTGTCTTTGCAGATTTGTTTAAAAATGTATATTTTTAAGTTAGAAATTTTAATTACTTGAATCAATTTGTTATCTAATTATGTTAAGTTGAGATAGACATAGAGATATACGACTTGAGTCTTTGGTCATATGTCAACTTAATTTTGTTCATTTAGTTTGGGGGTTTTGGAACCCATACTAAGTCAACATCCTTTTTCTTGTAGGGACATGAGAAAGAATAATGTCCAAGATACAAACAATAATGACAACATATAGAATCAACCTCATATCTCTTTCTATGATTTTGTTCTAGGTTGTTCTTGGGTACATATGTATATTTGCCTTTAGGTACATACATAGATTGATTTTCTAGCGCTTTTGTCTTTCTCCAACTAGGTTTTTGATAAGATTTTCCTTTAGGATTATATTCTAGTCCTCTCCTTCCAATTTTACGATAAGAATTACTTAAATTTTTATCAAAGGTATCATTGTTACTCAAACTACTAACTTTTTGTTGCAGCTTGACAATCTCATCCATTCTCTTATTGATGTCTAACTTTGCTTGATCTAGATTAGATAACAAGGAATCTCTTTCTTTCACAATAATATCATAATCTAGATGTGTACACAAAACAGGTTGTTTTTGAAGATCATTTACTTGAGTTTGCAAGTTTAACTTTTCTAAGGAAAGAAGATTGCAATTTGCTTCTACATATTTTAGCTTAATATCATGATCTTCAATAAACTTTTTGAGATCTTCATTTTCAGATGTGAGAGCAAGAAGTTTAGCATGTAACTCATCATTTTCTTTGTTAGATTTCTTTAATTTCTTCTTGCACTCAATATACTTATTATGTGTCTCTTCAAGACTAGCAATTAGCTCTTCTTTAGGTAAATCAAAAAGGCTTACCTCTTCTTCTTCTTCTTCTTCACTTATTGTAGAAATAAGGCATTCTTTATGCACATCTTCCTTCTTTGACCTCCATGGACAACTAGGTGTAGTGTGCCTTGTTCCTAAGCACCAATTACAACTTGTTGAAGATTGGTCCATGCTTTTCTTTTGCTTGCGGTTGTATACACCACCACCCTTCATTCTTCAAGACTCGATTAGAGCTCCTTGAAGCCTGCTTTGATACCAATTGAAAAACTACTAGAGGGGGGGGGTGAATAGGGTTTTATAGATATTTTAATAATAATTCAACCAAAGTAAGCAACCACAAAAATATTGGACAAGGGGACAAGGATTTAGAGTGGTTCCAACCTTAGCAAATACTAAGGCAATCAATCCACTACCCGGTTGCTTACCCAACCAGGATTTTGAAAGTATTTAATTTTATTACCTCGCAAGGATATTACATAAAATTACAATACTTTCACCAAACCCTTCGGACAGCCTTCACCTAGAAGTAGTCTCACCAACCTCGAAGCAGCCTTCCTTGAAGTAACCTTAAGCTCCCCTTAAAGTAGCCTTCCTCTTGAAGTAGCGTCTCGTTGAGACAACCTTCTTGAAGTAGTCCAAAGTCCACCTTCTCCACCGAGAAGACCCTTCTTCACCTGAGAAGTCAAACCCTCTCCAATCCGCAGCCTCCAACCCTAGGAGTAGCAAGGAGAGTACAAAGGATAAAAAGGAACAAGAAGGAAAAATAGAAATTACAATACCACTTGTAGTACAAGGCTTGATTTCCTATATCAAGCATTTTGATCTCCTAACCAATGTATATGGAAGTGTAGGTGCAGTGGGTAGGAGATGCTAGCCTATAGGAGACGAATTTGGAGCAAAGGAATTGAATAGCCAATGTTGAAGTTGCTCAATTGCTCACAAGAATGAATAGCCAATTGTAAGTATTTTGCTCAAGTGTAGCACAAGTGTGTTGTGGGTGTACTAAGGCTTGTCCTATTTATAGGAATGGCCTATGAATGCTTAAGGGCGTTCTAGACACTTTCTAGGGGGTTCTAAGTGCTCAACTAGCCGTTAGGTATCCATTAGTTGCTTTAGCAATGACTAGTTAATTAATCCTGAAAATTGCAGACATAACCCTTCTCGGTCGACAAATTGTCGATCGAGAGTCCTTCTCGGTCGAGGATTTGTCGACCGAGGGATGTCCTGGAGCAAGTGTTTACAACGTTCATTTCCAACTCCCAACCACCTTGTCTGCTGGGTCTAACGGCTACTTGGGTCAATCTCGGTCGAGGAATTTTTCGACCGAGAGTGTCTCGGTCAAGGAGTTTGTCGACCGAGAATGACCCTGTTTCAATGTTTTGAACTAGATACTAAGTGTGTATATGAGTGTGCAGTTGTGACACTTTTGTAGGGGATGACCTATCTAAGTGTTGTGAATGGCTAGGGAAGATCTAACGCTTGATTTACATGATGTCTAAGTACTTGTACATTATGTATCTTGTACAAGTGTTTACATTTGATTACAATCATGAACTTAAGGCATTTTGAAGCATACAGATCTTCCAAATGTTGTGTCATCCACCTAGTTCCTGGAATACTCAAGTAGCACATTAGATTCACAAGAATGAAATGATTGTCATCATCAAAACAAAGGGATTATAATAATGTCCGATTTAGCCAACAGAACCAAAATATTATATATTCATTCTAGTCCACAAAGTACATACCATGTACCTTCTCTTCTCGAGGATTACATACAATCGTTGCTATGTTAAATCTACACATATGTAACATAAAACCTCGAGGCATTCAATGCCAAAATCTCAGATCGATTATAAAAGCACTAACTACTTACTCTAAGGATCTGAGAGTACATAGACGACACATATGACTCATAACTACAAGACACGACAGTTAGTATCTCCACCTAAGATATCACTGCTGTCCCTGATGCTGCTGTCCTTCCCCTGGTGTATGGTTCTTGCCTCCTCGTCTGCGTCCACCTAAAAATGTTGGTGACCAACGGAGTGAGACCCATGTCCCAGTGAGAGATATAACTCTCCGCCAAAAATATTATTATTGCAGATAAATAGTAATAAACTGAGCAAATGAATCTCTATTAAAAAGTAGGATTTAATCATTATTAAACAGAATAGTGCAATATCATCTTTTTAAAGCATTACAACTATAAATGATAAAACAGTAAATCACCTATTCATTTTAATAAGGAATATGAATAACATGTATAATATATATCCATTTAGGAGACAATAAGCAATGTAACATCAACCAATCGTTTCTGTAATTCATCCTTAAGCAAATATGCTACATGACTGATTACATTTTACAATCATTCTTATGCCCTAAGGAAGTGAGCCGTACTGCTCAAATCCAACCTTCGGTTGCAAAACTCAAAGCCGGTGCCATAAAAGATTAATGGAAGAGCCGAACTCCACGATCTCATCCGTCTCGGTCAGTGCAAGACCACAAGCAGGACCACAATCTCTTGCTTAAGTGACCTCAGTCACAGGGTTAGCTCTCATAGGCTACCCATTCTCTAGCCCAGCTTGGTACAGGTCCCAGTGCTAGTAAATCTGAGCCACGGGCCAGTTCACCGTGCTCTATGAACCATGAATGCATTCATGCTCTATCACATTGAGCCATGTGCCTATTCACCATGCTCTTATACTTATCTTGAGTCTACAACTGAAGTTTCACTCTAATCCTCCCATTTTTGGCTAGGAGAAACCCCACATATTCAATAATATACGCTCTGGATTAACCCGTAAGAGATGTTTCACCATCACCAGCTACTAACAATGATGGATCTATGGCCAAGGCTCTACATGATAAAATTCCACTCAATTATTTAAGTACATTACCATATTCTTTTAGCATCAGTCAAGTTTTCAAATAAGAATTATTATGACAAATGCTACAAAGAAACATGTAATACTTCTATCAAGTACTTTTCAAATCTTTATAAAACATTGGGATCTCAATCCCTTATCTCATTACTGGGAATTCACATCCCTCAACAATACCATCATCATGTTACTAGATCTGATTGTTCAAACCTTTAGTTTATCACTGAACATGGTTATCACTACCAGGTAACTATTACCTCCAGGTCATCTCACCAAGGTATTCTTGATACTTGTTACACAAGCATCTCACATAGTTCACCAGGCATATTCAACATCTTGTCGCCTATCACTAGGCAACAAATAAAATAATGGCTCACAAGTCCTATTAACATCATAGTTCATACCTGGTTATGCTCATCATCTCATGATACCTGCATGGTTAGTATATTTGATAACAACCATATCAATTACATATCAACATTATGCAATATAAAGATAATATCACTATTCCCTCATTAGGGTTAGGGTTTCTCATCTTTATCAATTAGGGTTTCACGTAACATCACCCTATATTAGGGTTTCACATAACATCACCCTGTATTAGGGTTTCACATAACATCACCCTATATTAGGGTTTCACATAAGATCACCCTGTATTAGGGTTTCACATAACATCACCCTACATTAGGGTTTCTCAACCCATTTCCCAAAATTAGGGTTAGGGTTTCTCATTCCCCATTGATTAGGGTTTTATGATTACCTCATTAATCCAAACCCTAAGTCAGTGCTTCCACATATCTTGGAGCACATAGAATTATTTAAGTATTAAATCATACTTATCATTGTTCCATGTGCTAGGAACACACATCACCATCATACCTTATTTAGTTGACTTAACCTTTCACTAAATACATGCACCTATGCTTATCATAGTGTATTGCATTTATTACTTTCATAGGCATCAAGTGATAATCACTCTAATTATACTAATCACCTAAGTACTTTAGAGGTACTTCCATTGAAATAAACTTTGAGATACTCTTCAACCACTTATGGGTTATTAGTAATTACATGGTTTGAATCAATTGAACCTTCAAACGGTTTAGACCAATTGAACCTTCAAACAGTTTGGCCCTAAACCTTCAAACGGTTTGAGACCATTTAGACTTTCGAACGGTCTGGTCCTGATCCTTCAAACGGTTTGAGACCGTTTAGACCTTCAAACGGTCTGGTCCTGATCCTTCAAATGGTTTGAGACCGTTTAGACCTTCAAACGGTCTTGAGGTCACTTGACCTTCAAATGGTCTTGAGGTCACTTGACCTTCAAACGGTCTTGAGGTCACTTGACCTTCAAACAGTCTTGAGGCCACTTGACCTTCACACAGTTTTGACCCCTTTTGATCTCCAATCGGTTTTGAAACTGTTTGATCAAATCAACTTTGAAATCATTTTAACCCTAAATGGTTTGAGATCATTTGGTCCTCAAACATTTTGAGACCGATTGGTCCTCAAATGGTTTGAGACCATTTGGTCAATTCAGAGATGAAACCGTTTGAACCTAAACTAGGGTTTTGACATCAATTGAGCTAGGGTTCTAAAATCAATTGAGTTTGATTGTTTGAAGTTATTAGGTCATGAGACCAATTGATCCTTGAATCCATTGAAACTGATTGACCTCTAATAGTTGTGAAACCATTTGACCTCTAACAGTTTTGAAATCATTTGGTCACCAAACTATTTTGAAACCGTTTGGTCTCTAACGGTTTTAAAACCGTTTGACCAACAAAAAAATTGAAACCATTTGCTTTTGATATTCTTGAGGTGTGTGCTAAGATGATGTCATCATCATCAAGCTTCAAACCTCCGAATTCTACTATCAGGTATATGATAAATTCATCAATTATTCAAAAAGAAAATAAAAGATCAACATATGATGAGAAATTGAAAAAAAAATAATAACATTGATGGGTTCAAGTTATATAACCTGCCTTCAAAGTAGCTTCAAATCTTCAAGCTTCACGTCTCTAATGGTGAAAGAAGCTCCTTCAACTATCCAAGGTTCGTTTCCAACTCTTTGGATGCAAAAGATAGCCAAGGTTGAGCATTGGATGGAAGAGAGAAGAAAATGAATGTTGAAATCCGATTTCAACCATCAATCCAAGGTTGAAGATGATCATGGAGCTTACCTTCAACTTGGGGAACGTTTTCCTCCTGCTCCTAAGCTCCTTGGTCATCGTCCAAAGCAAGGGAAGAAAGTGGTTTGTAAAATAGCCTTTCAAGAAAGGAGAAAACTGATTACATATAATCGATTTTCTAGGAGAGAGAAAGTAGGAGAAAATTCATCCACTTTCTTGCCACATGCCCCCTTCCTTCCTTGCCTTCGAAGACATCTTCCTTTATCCTAAATATCCTCTCAATTATCCTTGAATTAAAAGTAATCCACTAAGCACCTTAATTATTATAATACTATTATCCATTTTTAGTGGACATTACTTTTTAATTAACAAATGTGAGTGGGTTTCTTCACCTACTTAGGATATTTCAGTGCCATTCAAGACATTTGGACGTCCTCACACTATAGGATTTCTCCCATAGCATTTTTAGTTGATGGGCACTTCAATTAATATATTTATTTTTTCTACAAAATAAATTAGGGTTTCAATTATGCTTAAATCTTGATTATTTTATTATCAAGATTATCTCTCCTCAAAAGTAGTTCAAACAAGACGCCCCATTCTTTTTATTTTCTCTAAATTGTACCAATAAATAGTAGGGACATAATAGAGGTGGTATTTTACATATCCAACCCTAGATTTTGGGTAATTTATAAACTACACCAAAACTAGCATTAAATAAACAAGCATTACTCAAACAAGCTTCTTCTTAGAACTTAGGCTTGTGGAAGCCATACCTCAGCATCATTATCATTCTTATTATGCTATAACGCTTGAGGAACATTTATCATGTATCATTTGTAAGGTAACCCCTTAAATTGGGTAAATTGCACTTTAGTCTAAAACAGGAAAAAATATTGTTTCAACATTATTCAAATAGGGCCAAAATTGAAACACAAGCTCTCCTTTAGTCTTAATTACTTTTCAAAAGATAAAGGCAAGAATCTAAATGACTTACTTAAGCAAAACTTCTAGGGTTAAGACTTAACCCAGGTCAGGGATGTTGCAGGAGGTAAGCATGTTCTCCGATCGCTACTAACTACTTATGTTAATTCTATCCTTATTCCCATTTCACGTAGGTCCATTCTGGATTTTATCCCATCTTTAGTCTTACCTGGTATATTCAACAAAGTACCAATGACGCACGCTATCGCAGACATTTTTTCTCAACGTGCATGACATTGATACAATACCTGACTGCCAAAGAACTCCAATAAGGAAGATCCCAAAATATTGACTTCTTCTTGAATTAAGATTTGTCTTTTTGTGTGGCCATGGTACATTGTGATCTCTTACCAAATTCATTGGCAAAGTCTTTTACTCGTTCATAAAAAACCTACCCTGGTATAGGTTTAGGTGAACTCCTTTCCTCATTCCATCTATTGAATGCTTTGCGCAACCTACGATACAGATGTAATTTTGGAAGAAACCTTCGATGAACAAGATATACAGTATTGCCTCCATGTTTTAGTCGTATTGAATCAATGTTCTCTTCACATATAGGACACAGTTTAGATCCTTTGACACTATATCCAGACAAATTCCCATATGTTGGAAAGTCATTAATAGTGCAAAACAACATAGCATGCAAATGAAATGTCTCTCTTTGTGAAGCATCATAGGTCATCACACCTTCACCCCAAAGTTTCTTTAAGTCATCAATTAGAGGTTCAAGATAAATGTTGATATCATTTCTAGGTTGTTTAGGGCCCGATATCAACAATGACAACATAACATACTTATTTTTCATACACAACCAAGGAGGTAGATTGTATATAACAAACATAACTGGCCAAGTGCTATGTTGGCTGCTCAATGTCCCATACAGATTCATCCCATATGTACAATGCCTAAGTGTTAGATTCCCGACTTCTTCACCGAATTTAGGATACAATAAATCATTCTTCTTCCACTGTGGGGAATCAAACACATGTCGTAGGATCCCATCATTATTTTTCTTAATATCTGCATGCCGCCTCAAATTCTTCACATCTATCAGATTGGCAAACAAGCGTTGAAACTGTGATATTATAGGTAGATACCACATCACCTTGGAAGGAGAACCAGTTTTGGACTCCCCCGAAGTCGTCAATTTATACCTTGACGTACCACATTTTGGACAATCTTTCAAATCCACATAGTCCTTTTGAAATAATACACAATCATTCAGACACGCGTGTATCTTCTTGGCCTCCATTCCCATTCGGCACAACAATTTCTTTAACTGGTATGTTGAGATTGGCAACTCGTTTCCTTTAGGAAGAATTTCTTTCAACAAAGACAACAATGACGTGAAGCTTTTGTCACTCCATCTATTGTTAGCTTTCAGCTTATACAATCTCAACACAACGCTAAGCTTTGTAAACTTAGTACAACCTATGTATAACAGAATCTCAACATCATGCACAATATTTCTAAACATGGGAGGTGGATCGGTGTGCTCTACCACACAACTATCTAGCATCACATCAACGATGTCTACTGGAACTATTTTGTTCACATCTATGTCATCAGAGGTAATTTCTTCTTCCACACAAGCACTGCTATCGACATCCACTGATTTCAGGTTTGAAATCTATCCATGCTAGTGTCATTCTGTATAGCCTTGTACAATCCTGTTGCACATGACATGGCTTTTGATTTCATCACCAGTGCTGACTTTCAAGTTATTACCGTAATGCCTACATGGACAGTAGAACCTATCTCCAGGTTGTTTCCTATGTTCCTCAACAAATCTAATAAACTGATCAAGACCAAAAATAAACTGTGGGGTGCAGCGATTTGGAATGGACATCCATAATCTATCCATTCTATGATCAAAGAGAAAATAAGTATATATTAGGATTTAGGGTTAAAAGATTAGAGTTTATGGTTAAAAGTTTAGGGTTTAAGGTCTTATATATAATAAATGTGTACCACCTATCCCATTGTTGAACACCTAATATCACTACTAAGTATATAATATTTATTGGGTTTTCAAGAAAATTTCGGCAATATTTTCCCACTGTTCTCCAAGTACATATGTACTGAGAGAACAAACGAGAAAATGCTACCAAAATTTTGTTGAAAACCCAATACACACTATACACTTACATTCTAAATGAGATTAAGTGTTCAAGAACAGTCCTAAACTGGGTACTATCCAAGATTTACTCCTAATGAGTAAATCTTGGACGGGTTTCTAGGACAACAAATACATGTATGTTGTCATTCTTATACCTACAATCCTAGTTTCATCATTCATATCCTAAGTTTTGTGTAACATTATTTAATCATGCTTCCCAGTAAATACTAAACAATAAATAAACCATGATTCCATATATCAAAGATTTGAATCAAAATGAAGCCTAATGGTACATTGGGAGAGTGAGAATATTATACCTCACTTGAAGGTTGAAGAAGAAATATATGCAAATCAACAACAAGTCAACAACACCTGCAACAACACAAATGCACGATTCAATTCTGTTATAATGTATTAATTAGGGGTCAATCTTGAAGTTTTTACTAGAGCTTCATATATCAACATACATACTAGGTCATATTTCAAGTCGAGATTTAGGCATTTAATCACCTTAGGGTGCATACATGATTCACAAGGTATTTATGGATGAGTTAACAAAGAATGTTCAGGATGATATTCCTTGGTGTATGTTATTTGCTGATGATATTATTTTGATTGACGAAACAAAAGATGGATTGAATGATAAAATTGAATGTTGGAGAAAGGCATTGGAATCAAATGGATTGATGATTAGCAGGAGAAAAACTGAGTATATGCATTGCAATTTCAGCCATGGAGCCAAGTTGGACGGAGTAGATATACCAAAATGTGACAAATTTCATTAGTTAGGTTCTATTATTCAAATAGACGGGGATGTCTAAAATGATGTTTGTCACCGGATCACTGCAGGATGGTTGAAATGGAGGAGTGCAACTGGAGTTTTATGCGATCAGAAGATCCCTCTCAGGTTAAAAAGTAAGTTTTATAGAACAGCTATACGACCAACCATGCTCTATGGGAGTGAATGTTGGGCGGTGAAGAAACAAGGTCTCAACAAGATGAACGTGGCTGAAATGCGTATGCTGAGATGGATGTGTGGGAAGACAAGAAAAGATCATTTGAGAAATGACTATATCAGGAATAAAGTGGGGGTGGCGAGCATTGAGGACAAGTTGCGTGAGGGCCGACTCAGATGGTATGGACATGTGCAACACAGACCTACTAGTGCGCCTATATGAAGCAATGCTATTGAGCCAAACACTATAAATAGAAGAAGAGGAAGGCCTAAATTAACATGGGATGAGCTTATAAAGAGAGATTTTGAATCTCTACATCTCAATCAGAATATGGCCCATGATAGAGCTGAATGGAAACGAATGATCCATGTAGCCGACCCCAACATAGTTGTGATTGAGGCTTAGATGATGATGATGACTGATTTAGGAGTTCACATAATCATTTTAGAAATATAAGACCCACATGTGAGTTAAGTTTGAGATTCAACATCAATGTATCTTTAACACACATGTTTCAAGGTTCAAAGCACATAATCAAATCAAATTAGGATGCTAGAATGGACAAGTTTGAATCTTATTTCAACATGCATCAAATTTTACTGAATTAGGTCAAGCATGAGGATTAGAAGCACAAATATATGCAAGCACAAGATTTGTTCACATCTTATGTTGATTTACAATAGCAACATCTTGTAGTCTTAATCATACCCTAGTCTAGGTATCATATTCTATAACATTGATTTCAACATCTCCAATGTACATGCATGTTCATCATCAAGATAATTATTACACACAAATGTAGGTATCCTATCATTCATAATTGAGCAATATAGTTAATACAAGATTAGGATGAAATGTATACAAGATTAGGTCACAAGATAATCACTACTAAACCAGAGAACAAACATATGAATAAACCTGGCGGGGCTAGCTATTGGCAGCTGGTAGCTGGAGGAAAAGAAGGAGAAAGAGGACCGACAACGGAGGAGGTAGATAGAGCGTGGCGGTAGACGACTAGGCAGAGCGGTACCGGTGGCCAACTGAGCAACAGCTGGAGCTAGGCAGCAGTGGTGGCTCTGGCGTATTCCCAAGCTTTGACGTTGCCTCTCAAGCGAGCAAAGGGAGCAACGGCGGTGGGGGAGAAACAACGGTGGGGGAGCAACGACGAGCGACAACAATTGCCAGACCTAGCGGGTGAAATCACAATGAAATAGAGATAATGAGGAAGAGTCTGTTTCGCGCGGGTGCTATTAAGTTTACCATCATCGTCGGTTGTTTCAGAAACCGACACCTAAGCACCAAAAGCGTCAGTCACCACAAAAAACCGACGCCAAAGGGAGGTAAAAAATTTTGCGGGGTGTGCGAACACATATTAGCGTCGGTTATTGTAAGCAAACCGACGAAAAAAATAGGGCCGATTTTTGTCTCAAAAAATATTTAGTCATCGATTATTTGGTAAACAACTGACGCCGTATGTGAAGTTTTGGAGGTAATTTTTTTGCACCAGAAAAATTGGATTTGGCGGGCGATTATAGACGTCACTTTGTTATTGCGCAACCAACGCTAAATAAAAAGCGATATCCGTGTGTGGCCGGTCTTCATATATAGATGTCGGTTTGTGTATACAGCCGAGATTGTAGGGTTTAGGCGTCAGTTTCTTGGATACAACCGATGCCTCTAAATGTGACATTATAAGCTATTTCTGTAGTAGTGGTTACACCTGTAGAATACTAATTATCCCTTTTATGAAATAGCTATAACTATGGCGTCCAAAGACTTATGTTCCATTTTTTTCTTCATTTTGGTACATTCATCTTAGTCAAATTTTAATAACATTTCTTAAGAATCTATATTGTAGAAGTATCATTTTTTGTGTATTTTTCATAAATAGTGTGGGCCACTATTTCATTATTTCACAAAAATTCATTTACATGAAAAAGCAAACAAAATACTTTCAAAAGGACTAGTTGCCACACCGCTTGCTTTGGGTGTGTATGATTGGCTCTAAGCATGTAATTATCACACCTTCCACGTTAAAAACTCGTTGTGATCTGATTTTTTATATTACAATGGGACTTGACGAAATCCTCAAATCATGAAAGTAACGAACCAAGACCACAAAATGACCGTATGACCAAAAGTTGTGCAAAAAATGTGCTGGTGTGAACAAAAGAAAAATAATTTTGTACTTCCGTTCACATATAACAGCATTGTATAGCTGATAAGTACTTCATGAACATAAACCATACATAACATCCTCCTTACGTGATGTATTCCTATATAATTAGTATCTCTAGAAGCTAGGACACCCAACCAATCGTAGGACTTTTCTCCTCTAATTATGCCAATATAATTACACAATAACAAGCTGAGAAACAACTATCTCGTCTCCTTATGTTCTAAGAAGTTATCAATATCGATCAAGAATTATGCAGACCTCTACCATAAAAATGCATCCAATTGATATTGAACCTAAGGGATATAAAAAGTCTTTGTCATAACGAAGACCATCTGATTTTTTTAAACATCGACCAGACTACGATGTTCATGTGTACATAGATTCACCCACAACTTAAACGAAGACCCATCACAAATTTTAAAGAAGGATATATTTAAGATGATATCGAGATCTGTGAGCAACTGTTGCCAATTTGACGTGTCTTATTTTCTTGTTAGCTAAAATAAAACTAATAACATTCACGCCAGCTATATGTTTGCACAATCATAGACGACCACCGAGTGTCATCTAATTTTCTAGTATTAAGTAATTATGTATAGTGTTTATATTAGAAATATAATGACATGTATTGAGTTTGTATTGGTCATTGACAATCTAAAATCTAACTTGGTAGTATTAGATGACAGAATGCCATCTAAATGAATTTGTGTTGGTTATTAACATGTGTTTGATTTTTTGTTATCAAAATTTGAACATAATTTATGTTTTCATACATTAAGAGGATTTTTTTGCAAAATGTACACTATTAAATTCATATATTTCAAATTATCCGATTCATCCCGTCATTCTTGTCATCATATTATCTATCATAATTTAAACATAAATTTACATTTACTATAAAAATAATAATTACCAGAGTTATGTAATATGGATGAAGAAAGAAATTTAAGCTTTTCTTATTAATAAGTGAAATTTAATTAGAAAATTTATGTTAACTATGTTATAGAGCTTTATATATATATATATATATATATCTAATGTTACTATTGTTATTGCTATTATATATAATTACATATGTGTACATTCATACAAATTGAGATAAGATTTCGAATATATGTATTAAAGAAATATTCCCACTCCCATTTTTACCATACTGAATATAAATATCAATTGTAGAAGAATAACATAATTAAATTTAACAAACCGTTTAAATGTATTATTATTACAAGAGTGTGTAAAGATGTAGTGGTGTCTTAGTAGTAACAACGTTTGGCCTCCCTATGAGATCTCTTGAGTTTAAACTCACCTGGAGATTATTACAAGAGTGTTTAGATGTATGACTAACAACAATATTATGAAAAGGAATAATTTTTTGTTATATAATTGATTGCATAAAGACCTATTTTGTATTTTTTAAAATCACCAACTAAAGTGAATCCCCTCCCAAGATTAAGTCTGGCTCTGCCCCTGCACAATATCTTATGAGTTTCTGCCAACAAAACTTGATATTTACATTTCTTATTGCACTTATATTTTCCTATTTTAATGTAGCCAGCGTAACATCCCTCTTACCAAAAGCTTGTGAACTAATCAACTTTTGGCATCATTGTTATGTGCATTTTAAATTGCTATCTTCAAATAGTGTACTTATGAATACCAAAAGGATTAAACATGCTTGCTAAAAATGATGTTAATTGCTGAAATGCATATATGTCTGCTTGATGGTTGTTATGACCATTAGATGTTACCAATATTGCATCGTTTTAATTTGTAAAGAGTGAAAATATAATCTTCAAGTCAAAGGCAGGTTTATATATGGATATCTAGAATTCACACATTCAATCCAAATTTGAGTTTGAAATTATGAAAAAAAATCAATATCTACAAAATTTGAATTTGATTGTATATATCGAATTTTAGATCTAAAAATTTTGGATCGAATATCAGATATTGTTCTATTCGCTCTGAAACAATTTGATTCAAAAAATATATGCACACATTATTAAATATGTATTATTATATATAAAAATATAAAAATATAAATATTTTATCATATATATTTTACATAATATCAATATTTTATGTATAATATACTTAATACTATTAAATGTGATATATTTGGTTTGACTCAAATATTTATCTGATTTGGATATTTATCCAAATTCGGATATTATTAGTTTATATAGGATTCATATGTTATCATATGATATCCGTCACATATCGGGTTGGATAACAGTTCAATTTTTTTAGGCTCATACATCAGATATAGAAGTATTTTCTTCATATTTGATCCATTTACATATCTAGTCAAAGGGCTGAGTATTTGTTTTGGAAGGTGGGGTTGATAATTTAGTTTAGGTTAAATTTCATGAAAAAACAACCCAAGCTACCCACTTGCTCAAATCCATCACTGCATTCCACATTTATTTTTGACCAGCATCAATTTTGAATACTAACACATTAGTAAGTCAATTCTATTATGCAAATTCCCTTAGTAATCCTCCCTCCCTCTTAATCCTCCTGAATTCTCTTGACATACAATTAGGGTTCGTATTTCTTGACATAAATCATGAAACGAATAGCTTGCATTGACTAAGAGCTTGATCAGTGAAATATTATTGGTGCCTTCCATAAATCGTCGAACTTGTAGTTTATTATAATGTAAAAATGACCTATCTTAGACGTCCAAGATGACATATATGATAATAAAGAAGCTAAAAATATAAGTACTTAAGAATATTGCTATATACATAACTATATTATATTCCTACAATGTCGTTAGGATGTGCCAAGGACCAATAATCATTTAAATTAAGATAACAGATCAAACAATATAAATATTATTCACTTGGTTTCAGTCATCTTATTTCCTAAGCTACTGATCCACCCCCTTAGGATTTTTCTTTCTTTTTTCTGCTACACCAAGTGTGCCTTGCCTCAATTTTTGTTATTGTTACAAAAGGTAGAAATACCATATGTTGCAGGAAAAATAAGAAGGTAAAAAAGAAGAAGCTATATGTACAGAAAACAAAGAAAAAAAGGCTATCATCTATACACAGATCAAAACCCTATCAGCTACAACATACACCCATATAATGTCCATATTTTTTACTTATTGCAAAACATCCAATAGTTCCTTTCCTCCCAAAGAATATTAATGATTAATTCTACAATAATTCTTACCTCACCTCCCAGGCCCAAAGGTCATGCCAGGCATCAACTTTTTGCCAAAGTCAGAATAAAAATGCAACCAAATCTTCTTTGAAAAAGAATAGCTGAAGAATAGGTGCTACTGATTCTCCACCTGCTCACAACATAGGATGCATCTAGAGACTATCTGCATTCCAAATGTCAAAACATATTGGGTAGGTAAACCATTGAGAAAACCCTTCCATAGAACAATAGAAATCCTTCCAGGAATCTTCTTTGACTAGATCCATCTATCCCATAACACATTCTCATTATGCTCTCTATAGACCTCCCAAACATCTCTTAGAGTCGGCTCCTTTTTTCCTCTAAAAAGAACATCACCCCCTCCAGTAGGTGGATTAAAGATGCTGAAAAACTTGCATGCATCATCAGACCCACGAACATTACGGAAATTCCACACATCATGTGCAATACACTCATTCACTCCACTCTTATCCCTCTTACCAAATCTTGCCACAAGATGAGCTCCCATAATATAGATAAGATTTCATACCCCCAAGGCACCAAGGATCCATCCAAAACAAGGTACCATGACCATCATCAATCTCAATTTCAAAAATTAAATATAATTATCCCTTACAACTAACAACTTCTTTTAGATCCAGGAATACCCTGGCTTCATCTTGCCGCTCCAAACAGAGGACTGTTGTATGTACCTTTCATGCAACCATTTCACCCACAATGAATTATTTTTTTGCGGAACATCATAAATGTTCTTTATGAGGCCAAATTTCACCCAGTATTTTATACATCTAACAACCACTCCTCCCAATTTTTTGGTCTACAAATTTAATTCCAGAAAATTGTATGTAACTTATTCTTTTTCTCTATAACTCTCATAAGAAGTCTCTGAAAAGTTTGTCAAGCTCATTGGTTTTGGCTTTAAGAATAGGAAAAACCACTAATCAGAAAATATAATAAGAGGCCAAGGAAGAGTTAACAAGCTCTATTCTCCCTGCCATAGATAACATCCCGCTCTTCCATGAATTGAATTTCATTTTTACTTTATCTACAATAAGAAAACACATAATCTTCGTAAGTCTACCAGAAAAGAGTGGTAACCTAGATACTTAACAAGTATAAACATCAATATTTAGAATGGAGGAGACCTCCTCACTCCCATCATTCTTACTCATGAAGATCTGATTTCTAACAGAAGTCAAATGTAATCGAGAAGCAGCCCCAAAGACATATAAGACTTCTTTAATGGCTGCAACATTTTTCTTATCCCCCTTAGTGAAGAGGAGCAAGTCATCAATGAAGATGAGGTGTGAAACCCCAAAATTCTTCAAATCTTTCAGAGAATCAATATTTGTCCCATCCACACAAGCCTTCATTATGTAACTTAGACCCTGCATAGCAATCACAAACAGATAACGTGCAGTGGGATCCCCCTGACGAACCCCATTTCTTCCTGAAAATGGTTCAGTTGGAACACCATTGAAAAACACCTAAAAATAAGTGGAATCAAAGAACTCATTTATCCATTTAATCGAACACTCCAGGAACCCCACTTTAAACATAAGGAAAATAATAAAATTCCTATCAATAATATCATATTATTTTGTTAAATCTTCTTTCTGTATGTTTTTGGACCATCAATAGGGTTAAGGAATGAACACAAGACCTCATTTTATAACAAAAGAGGATCATTAGTCTTCCTCCCTTTTATAAATTCTACCTGGTTCAAATCAAAGATATCCATAAGAATACCCTACAATCTATTAGCTAGAATTTTGTCATAACTTTATAGACCATGTTGCATAAGGGTATCAGTCTTCCGTTTTTAATATATACATCCATAATGCTCTTAGGAATGAGAGCTATGAAAGTCCTATTACTTTCTTTTTGGATTTTTGTATTATTAAAAAAATTAAGGGCAACTTTCACCACATCCTCTTAAATAGCCCCCCACACAATTTTGAAAAAGTCTATGTTATATCCATTAGGGCCCGGAGCCTTGTTACATTTCATACTATCTAAGGTACATTTAACTTCTTCTCTCATGACCCATCTACTCAAGGAATTTGCTTGCTCCTTAGATATTCATGGGATACACCACTCATCCTTCCGTTCTTTCAGAGATGCAGATGTGGAGTTAAAGAGATGCTCATGATAATGACCAATAATATGCTTTTTGATCACAACCTGATCAATAACCTCTGATCCACCAATGTTGATGAAAGAAATATTGTTCTTCAGTCTTCTTGTATTTAAAAGGTGTAAAATAATTTAAAGTTTTGTCTCCTTAAATTAACTAGAGAATCCTTCTTTTTTGCTTTTGGAACATCTCTTCAGCATCAATAGCCTCTGAAGCTTCTTTTCTCCCAATCGCCAACTTATTTAGGATCTTAATATCAAGAGGATTTCTATCTGCATTAGATTGTAATCCTAAAGCTTGGCTTTCTAGCTTACAAGCATTCGAGATATAGTTCCCCACACACTCTTTATTCCATCTAATCAAGCATCTACAAAGACAATTCAAATTATGGTATGATTTGTACATGGGGGCCCCTTTGACTAGCAAGCAATCTAGCCAACATTTCTTCACAAATTATCCAAATAAAGATGCCCAATCAATGAATTAATGAATCTAAAGGGAGTAACTTTCATTAGAACCTCAGATTAGCATATGAATATAATTCTATGATCACTGTAAAGATTTTAGTGAATCTGAGCCCAAGATCCATTATAACAGTCAAGAAATTTAGGGATACCAGAAACTCTACGAATCTTAGAATAAGTGGGAACGCCATTCTTTTTTATACTATCCCAAGTGAAATATGGGCCCTGGGTAGGTATTTCTAGAAGTCTCGTTATTTCAAGAGCTTCATTGAAATCATTCACTGACATAGTTGAGGGTGGATGCTTACCCAAATTGTCACAGATATAACGAACAACATTGAAATATCCAAAAATGCACCATGGACTATCAATAGAATGAGAAATATCAATCAACTCATGTCAAAGAATTTCCTTTCCTTATTAGAATTAACACCGTAAATAGTTGAGAAGAAGAAGGTAGAGTTTCCAACTTGAACTTCACAATTCATCCGCTGAAGTATGATAGAAATTTTCCTAATAGGAATAGAAGGATTATAATTATCGAGAATAATAATTTTAATAGAGGAATAGAACTACTTATTGGATATGTAATGAGAACCCCTCCAAATAGTGTGTGTAGCATTTTCAATTCAGTTGGGATAAAATGAGATTCTAGTATTACAACAATATCACATCCCATTCTTTCAATCTTCTCTTGGATATGTGATAGCTTCATATTTTCACCCTGCATGTTCCAAGAGATAATAGTGCAAGAACTAGTCATTTGGACTTTTTCTAGCTGAGAGAACCCCAAATATGTCCCCTACTTCCCCTTCTTCACCATTGAATTCAAGAATAAAAAATTTGTTTTGGAGAATTCCATATGCTTATGAGAAACACTTGGATGTTTAGGGAACTTAGGTGTTGTTGCAAACTTCATCCATGTACTCCTGACCTAAGAAAAAGCATTGAAAACCAAAGGACTAGGGGTGGATATCATTCCTTTAACATTATGTGTCAGCGACTCTTCATTATCAGTACTGAAAACATCAAATAATACTTCATTCTCTGCACTATCTTGTATCTTCTATTTTGGAACCCACACCTTCTTTTACTGCTTCTCCTCCTGTACTTCCCAAACCTTAGGTTTTAAAGAAAGTACATATCCTCATACCCAAACTTACCACCATGAGCACAAATGTTTGAAAACCACTCATATTAAATATGGATTATGTTCCTGTATCCATCATCATTGAGTATAGGGATTTCCTTTAAAAAGTCAGATTCCACCATCATCAGAACTTGCATCCGAGCAAACTCCACTCTACTGAACATGTTTGTAATAGAATCAACTCGTACTGGCTTACCAAGGAAGGAAAAAATGTAGCCAAACATATCTTCATCCCACAACTCCATCGAAAGATCAAAGATCCTGATCCACATCGGTAACTCCACCAAACTCATTTTCTTTAAAGTCTCACCTAGTTCCCATTTCTTCACATTAATCAGTTTCCCATAGATAAACCACGTACCTCCCTTGATAGTATTGCTCCAATCTTCATAACAAGTGAATTTGACGATGAAGAAGACCTTACCTCTTGCACCAAATATTCCACATCTGAAAAAGAGATTCCACCAAATACGACTAATGAGTTTTGTCTCCTATGATGTAGTAGGCCACCAATGTACTCCATATTTTCAAATTCTTAACCACGAGATCATTTGGATACATCAATTTTCCATCACCAACGCTAATCTTATTATTCAATAGATTCAAACACCCCCACAATCCTTTTCATGAATATCTCCACTCAAATCTTCTGAGGACCCTACACTGATGACTTGGATGAGGAATGGTATTGTGCTCCCAATCCATCACGCGAGCTCCCTCCTTGGAGAGTTCCTTTAGGGAGAGAATCCCCCTCTGGATTCTCCATCACACCTCTCATTATCTTCTCATTTTGAAAACTCCTATCGATCATCAACATCAACTCTATTTCTATTTCTTTTTATTTACCTATCATTTTTCTTAATTGATTTAGAAAGGAAGAGGAAGAAGAGAAGTGGAGGTTGCCCTTGTCAGTAGATCATGAGAATATCATTGGAGGTGGTGATTTGAGATCTTGGGGGTTGTTGGTAACAAGACATTAAATCAAAACTAGTGTAGTGGTTGACATGTTTGTTGTTGTATACAAAGGTCATGGCCTCAAGTTTTACATTGTGTATTTCTTTTTGTCCCCGACCACCTATTCCTAGTTCCGCCACTGATTAATGGTCCCCATCTAATAACTCCACTAAATCAATGAATCTTAGTCAAAGTTAGGGAATTAATTAGATATATCTTATCAAGTGAATCTTAATTTAAATGAGACAAATTTTGTCACACTCTCTTGGAACGTGTATTCATTTATAAAATATAATATAACATTTTTATTATCAAATATCACAGAGTACTGATAATTTGAAATTGGAGATGTAATAATATAAAATGAGTTTTAATGTGCTTCCAATGCCAATACTCCATATTTAAGTTCAACTACTCTGGTGTGGGATATGTTCAAAATGAATTGAATAAGATAAATAAGATTTTAATTTTTGTGGAAAATCTAAGGATATAAAGTGAAGTTCGAACAAGAAATAGAAATTTATACTTAGGATATTCAAATGATACAATTTATAAAATACAATTCAAGTTAATTTTATACCAATTTAGTTTTTTTAAGTTATTGATTTCATAGACACAACCATCGACTATAGTTGTTTGATATACAAGTCTACATCAACTAAAGTTCCCTAGAAGATATTCAATCGACTGATCTAAGACTTTTAGTCTATTGGATAAGTGTTCTCTGAAGACTTCTAACAATCCTTAGCTAGCCATGATTAGGATGAGTCTATTTTAGAGTACTCAACTGGACAATTTTGGAGTTGGTAAAGTGCCAATTTGATAGTTGTGAATCTATGTATTCTCCTCGAAATTGTCAGAATGTACTCCAACCAAATTTACTGGATGCTTGCTACCCTTTATCAAAATTATCATTCATCCAAGAGTCTCTCCATGTTAGTAGATGGGTTATGTTTACAAAGACAAAAGTTTTATCATAAAGATCCCTAAATACTCCCTAAAGATAGATCACTTGCTTACATCAGTTTGAGTGACTAGGATACTTGTAGAGAGTGATCTTAATTGTTTATTAGTAAGTATACCAATCTCTCTCTCAATTTTCTTTCTACAATAGTTGATTGAAGGTTCTTCCATGGAGAAGGAAGGGATAAAGCACTTGTAACTTGGCAAGGTTAGTTTGACTTTTAGAGTAGGTAGTTTCCTTTTTCATAGGAATAAATTGTTAGTTACTATTCATTTAAAACAAAATCATGGTGTATGATTTTTGTGACGGTAATTCAAGGGCATGTCACGGTCAATAAATTCAAGTAGGTTAGATGAATTGGTAGTGGTTGTATGCCATTTAAAAATGTAACCATTATACATAATTGTGCTCATTTATGTTTCTATCACTATCTCCCTTTATTTTTATATTATTGTTTAATAATTCAATAGTTTATTTTTTTAGGTTTTTTTCATCTTAGTTCACCCTCCCTCATCTTGAGCCTTTATATGCTACACTACTTGGCACCCAAGTCCAAGTCTCTCCACTTCCAACATCACAAAGCACTCAAGGTTGAAGACCTTCAACTTGTTGCCTCCACTTTAGTGAGAAGACACTATTAGTTGATACTCGATACCAATCGTTGACAATCCCACTTAAATTTCAAGAAACACAAGCCCAAAATTTACTTCCAACCCTGCCAGCGAGTGACGATGGTCGATGGGGACCGCAAAACACAAATCCCTACCATGATGACCTACGTAACTCACCCTCAATAGGTTTTTGATGGCTAAGATGAGGGCACTATAGACCTACTTTTTGTCCAAGACATGACTACTTAATGGTGTATGGGGGTTTCATCATGATTTTCCCATGACCGAGTATAATCTTGTAGTGAACATGACATCCTACCTAAGTTTAAAAAATACTGACTACACACATGCTTAGAAAACTAAACCATGCTTATGGACTACTATAAATTTTTTTGGTGATTGTCATCAGCGAACATGCATTTGACTACACAATTGTCATCGTCATAGCTACGACACTCTCAAATCCTCCTCTCTTACACATTATATATAGCTGATTCATTCACATATATCTTTTTGGCATTCTTATCGTGTTATCCATCTTCCACCTTAATTTATGGCTACACCATTCACTTTAAATTGAATCTTTCCTTAAAACAATTTAAAGTACAATCAAATTATGGTGTCATACATATGAAAAACGAATATTGCATTTCAAAAATATTTTTGTGCACACCAAAGTTGAATATCATACATACTTTTGTCTCAGTATCAACTGTACTCCATGTCAATGTCTCTCTATAATTAATTATGGCCAAGGTGCACTCTTCTATAAACTCTTTTCATATCTCCTTAATTACATCATGCACCCATCTCTACACATCACTCAAATACCTTACTGGCTACTACACTATAGTTATGCACCCCTCAAGTCTCAACATTTGAATATTATTCTAAAAGAATAATTTTTGACACCCTCATGCACCCACCCATCCATCCATCCAACCACACAACTCAATGTGAGACACTTTTTTTATATAGGAGGAAGTCGGAAAAAAGAAGAAAAATAATTTTTTCCTCATAACTTTCAATATGTAATGGATTTTTTGATGAAATAAGAAGTATCAATTACCTTATAAAAATACTTTCAAACAAGACTACTATTAACATACTTTATAGAAATAATAACATGAGAAAAATATGATACTTGTGTTTTAGGGGTATAACCCCATGTTTCAAGGTACAATACCCATGTTATGGACATAATATTCTTCATACCTTTCAATTTGATGTTTTTTATTACATAAAAAATAGTATTTTCAGGACCTCACTTTTGATCAGCATAAATTCCAACCATTAGAGAGACACACTTAAACCTAAACCCCGATTAAGCAACAAAACACTTCATTGTCAACAAAGACGATAAACACAATATGAAAAACACAAATAAATTGTTCCTTTTTTTCTCTTCACAATTTTCACAAACTAATGTCACATCAAGGACCTCATAACAAGATAAAACAAATCTTATTCAACTTCATCAAAACCAAAATCAAATCTTATGACTCATGTGTAGTTTATTTTATAATATATACATGTACATGAATCAACAAACTTTGTATACTACCCACCCCGTGGAAGAGAGTGTCCAAGGACAATCTAATCTATCTAGATTATTCTATTTATATCTTCTTTGTCACAATCTCTCTCTGTATAGAATTATACCTAAAAGCATTTGAAACAACATCACGAGAATCATATAGAGCCCTAGTGAGTGGATACCTCCCAGTCAAGCTGAGTACATGCATCAACATTAGATTAAGTATAATAAACGTAGAAGAAACATGCATATATTAGAAATTATAGAAAATAGTTCTATCATAAGTTAGATCTAGTTTACAATGGTAGCCTAATCAAATAGATAGGTAATCACTTGAACCACATATAACTTTTAAAACATCTCTTGGAGCATGTCCATGAGAAAATCAATAAATACTTAATTCATGTTAACAATCCTTCTACATGAGTAACAAGTCAAGATCTAGGCATTCTGAATCAATACATAACAATAACATCATCCTTGTGACACTCTGCCATCCAGACCAGGAACACATCCTATAGTCCTGAAGCTGAAATACACATAAGACATGTCTACCAAAAAACACTATCATATGACAAGCAATCCAAATCATATTCAGAGTAGATATAAATCCTAACATTTACTACTTTTCAACAAGACAGATCAAAATATGAAATAGATAATCTCTATAACAACATGATTACTTTTCACAACAAGAAACATAATCAACAATAGCAAATAATCAACTAGCAATACAAAGAATGTAACAAATATTCAAATCATATTCTACATGGCTTGTCATGTTTTATTCATTTGCCCTAAAACTACTTGGCTTGTACCTCACCTAGAAGAAGTCACCACGCCTGATTCTGTGTCAACGACTCACCATCACTGTCTTAGGGTTTAGATGGCCACCCTAAGATATCAACAATAGCACTGGCTACCTCAAGGTTGCCTAAAGAGGCCCACGTCCTTATCTCAGGTACACGAGATAGGAACTGACAAAACAACATATCACATATCACAACATTTCTCATATTTTCATATTTCACATATTTCATTTCATCAGAATCTATTCCTCATTGACATAGAATTTCACATCAAGGATTTAGGTCCAGAGCCACTCTAGATGACTCACTCCTAAATCTTGGTGGTACAAACTTTAAGGTCTCGATCCACACTCCAGATGTCTTTCTAACAATTTATTGATTACTAAAAGGAGATCTATTTTGTTTCCCTAGTGTGGTCCTCGAGGGAAACTCACAATGTTCATGGCACCTAACTAGATGTTTCATCATTTCACTTGTTATTAATCTCTTTTACTAATCTTAAAAGAATTCAAAACACTATATATCATATGTGTGTATTCTCACATAATTAGAATAATATGAAACACATTAGGCTTATAAAAAAGGCAAGGATTAAAGCAAGAAGTACAAGAAATATGTAGTTTTCTACACATATGATTCTTTTCATTTTCTACATCATCTCATAGAAGTCATCATCAATGGGCTTTCAGCCCGAGACATAATGTGGCATACAATTCTCAAAAACATAATTAACTAATGCGGAAGAATTCATTAAGCAGCGAATGACCAAAAATCACTAAAAATTAAAACCTTTTTATCAAAAGATCCATCAAAGGAAAACTTTCTGACATAGAACCAAAGTAACATAATTACATTCTTGTTCACAAGTACATATTCTGTATCATCTCCTTTTGAGAATTACAAGCATTAACTGTCCTTTCAGGCTAAACACAGGCATTCTAAAATCTCGAGGCACTGAGCCAAAATCGTGAAAGCACTAACTACTACTCCGAGGACCTGAGAGTATAGAGATGACACAGAGGACTCTATCTATATCTATACAAGGCATAACAGCCAGTGTCTCCACCTGAGACTTCACTACTGTCCCTGCTGCTGTTGTTGCTGCCCTTCACCTACTGAAGGATTCCTGCCTCCTCGTCTGCGTCCACCTAAAAATGTGATTCCCATGGGGGTGAGACAATTGTAAATTTCCCCAGCGAGAGATATAACTCTCTGCCAGAAACATTATTATTGCAACTTAAGAAGATAAATATACACAAAGGAATTATATTTGTTTGGTAGCAGTTAATTCAATGTCTAACAGATTAGAACATCATTCTTATCAAAAGCAATACAGCTATAATTTTATAGAATAACATGTCACTTATCCTTTAAGGAATATGAAGAACATGTATAACATTTATTCACTATAGAATCATTACCACACTAAGCAACAAAGCATATGAAGGCTTATAAGGCCTATAGAACATTTTCAGTATACATAACATCATAGCTCATACCTGGCTATGTTCATCATCTCAACATATCTGCATGATTAGTGATCATGATACCATTACATATCAATACTATGCAATACAAGGGTTGTCTTATAACATTCATAACCCATTAGTATGTATTTGAGCTTCACATAGGATTACTCTGTGTTAGAACTTCACATAGCATCACTTTGTATTAGGGTTTCACATAGCAGTGCCTTGTATTAGGTTTTCACATAACATTACCCTGTATTAGGGTTTCACATAGCACTACCCTATATTAGGGTTCACATAGCAAGGAATCAATATAGATAACATAAGTATTCAATCATACTTATTTATTCTCATCATTCATCATTGAATGTATTATCAACACACAACATGAGTTTCTCTCTCATCTTTGCCAGAATATGATTACATCATAGTTTATAGGTTTGGAATAACCGTTTCATAAGGCATGTTAGCCTACATTCAACAGAGTGCATTACATCTCAATGTAACCATTGACATGACACATCTCATGTGTCATTCATCCAATTATCCTGGACTTATAACACATCAAGGTATACCAGTTTTGGGGTGTTGGATGTGATATCTATCATATCTTGATGTATCACTTCCCTCAACACCTTTATCTTACTTGAGTTCATACACTTAATTTGTATTAGGATATTCCCCATCCTAATACTTTATGCACCAGTTCATCACAATTATCATGTAAAGTAGTGGTCATTAATCACTCACTTAGAATATACAACCATTGCCAATACTATGTACTCATCCTTGAGTTAGGAACTATTAATATATGGATATTCATTATCAACCTCTCTAGGTGTTACATTTGTCATAACATTAATCATTGTTCCATTATTAGGAATAGTATTCTCCATATTTATAATTTGAGGATTCACATAGAATATTCCATACATTTATGGATTTCACATAGTATTACTCTTCAATAGAGTTTCATATAATCATTCTTCTATATCAGGGTTTCACCTAGTATTATGTGAAATTAAGATTTCACAATACATCACCCAGTGTTAGGTCTTCACATAGGATTAGTGGCACTACCCTATATTAGGGTTTCATGCACCTTACCCCATTTTAGGGATTAAGGTTTTCTATTCACATCCAAGTAAGGTTTCTCTTACCTCATACCCAAATTAGGGTTAGGATGTATAATTCCCATTAAATTAGGGTTTCCTTCATTGTTACACTCAGTTAGGGTTACATCATCACCCTGGATTTATGACAATATTCGGCTTTGCCCTAGATTAGGGTTTCACACATAGCTTTGTTCTAATTAGGGTTTCACACATAGCATTGCTCTAATTAGGGTTTCACACATAGCTTTTCTCTAATTAGGGTTTCACACATAGCATTGCTCTAATTAGGGTTTCACACATAGATTTGCTCTAATTAGGGTTTCACACATAACATTGCTCTAATTAGGGTTTCACACAAAGCTTTGCTCTAATTAGGGTTTCACACATAGCATTGCTCTAATTAGGGTTTCACACATAGCTTTTCTCTAATTAGGGTTTCAAACATAGCATTGCTCTAATTAGGGTTTCACACATAGCTTTGCTCTAATTAGGGTTTCACACATAGCATTGCTCTAATTAGGGTTTCACACATAGCATTGCTCTAATTAGGGTTAGGGCTCATTGATTAGGGTTTCATGATCTCATTATTATGGATCAACCCTTATCACATAGTTTACTCATAATGAGAGAATTAAGGCTTAATTATATAAGCATTCATCTCTCTCATTCTCTCTCTCATCCTCTTTAGGATGTTAACTACTCTAAGATTAATCTAGGTCAACTCTTCACTTGAGTACAAATAGCTAGGGTTAACCTTCACAATTACCATGGGTCTACATCTTTAATAATCACATAGTTGATTGACCTTTGATCATATTATATGTCCAAATAGTCTAATCAATTAAACCATCAATTATATAAGGAATTCAAAAGAATTGACCAATTAAACTTTCAATTCCACAAAGTGATCAATTGGGTTAACCATTGAAATCTTCAATTGCATTAAGTATCTAAATAGGTTCACCATATTGGACCTTCAATTACATGAGATGTTCAAATGTATTAACCATGTTGATCTTCACAAAGTTAATTACTTAGACCCTCAATGATCTTGGTTCTCATACATCAATTGGTTGAAAACCATTTGAACAAGTTATACTTGAAACTAATTGGACAAAATAGGTATTGAAACCGTTTGCACTTTGGGTCTCCAAATGGTTTGAGATCATTTGGTCCCAAACGGTCTTGAGACCATTTGGACCAAACCTTCTCAAAACCGCATGGACCAAAAAGGCACTTCAACACTCAATCGACTCAATGTTTCAATCCATGGAACAATTATAAATTGTACCACTAAAGCATTCTTCAATTGGACCATTGAATCACCATTCAATTAGACCTTCAATTTAGGATTTTGAACCCAATTGAAATAGTTTTGATAATCAAGAAACCATCACTTAGGGTTTGAAATCAAGGATCCATCAATGCTTGACATTGTGGAACCAAATCAATTGAAATCAATGAACTATCATCATCACATGATATGACCTGACCTCAAATGGTCTTGGATGACCACCAAACGGTCTTGAGACCATTTGGTTGATCTCCAAATGGTCTTGATACCGTTTTCCCATTCCATCATCAAAAACCATGACATCCAATTAGGGTTTTGGACCATTGGATTGATTATCAAATCAACACTTAGTTGCAATTCAATTTGGTACCTTTGGACCTTCAAACACTTAGCCATACTTAACCCTAAACCTCCAAACGGTCTTGGGTGACCCCCAAATGGTATTGAGAGCGTTTGGATGATCCCCAAATGGTTTTGAAACCGTTTGGGTCAATCAACCCAAAACAACATCTCAATCAATTTCAAAATCAGCACTTAGCCGATTAGGGTTTGCAATTAAGGAATCATTCACCATTGAAACCTTCAAGATCAAACCAATTGAAACCATTGGATCAAGATACAAGCACCACAGAATATATCTTCAAATGGTCAACCATTGCAAACGGTTTGGATCTCAAACCACCAAACGGTTTGCAAACCGTTTGGACTCAACATTGAAACTATTTTCCGTAGATATTTGGGGAGGTGTGTGCTTATGATGATGTAATCATCATCAAGCTCCAAACTCACGAAATATACTGTGAATTCCATGGAGATTGCATCAATGAACCAAACTTAATTTCGGAAAAGTAGAAATGATCACCAATTGATAAGAAATTGATTGCAATAATAAAATTAAGGGTTCAAGTTATAAAACCTTCCTCCAATTGAGCTCCAAAGCTCCAAGATCACGGAAAAAATGGTGTATGCAACTCCTTTCACTATTCCAAGGGTCGTCCTCAAGCTTTGAGTGAAAAGAATTGGTTAGAAATGAAGAGGGGATCGAGATATGAAGAATTTATGCATTGATTTTCGATTTTCACCATGGATTCAAGGTGAAAGGAGGTCAAGAACCTTACCAACTGGTTGGGGGTCGTTCTATTGATCCCCCACAGCTCCTTGGTCGTTTTCCAAGCAAGGGGAAAGATAGGAATTCGAAAACGCTTTTGTTTTGACTTGGAAAAGATACTTTTATAAGAAAATTGATGAGAGAGAAAATTCTTTATAAAAGTCTTTTAATTCCAAAATTGTTGCCACCACTTCTCCCTTGGTTTCTTGCATGCAATTTAATATCTATCCCCACCTAGTTCCCTTCCAGTATCCATGAATTAAGGGAAAAGAAATTAAGCACCTTAACCCTTATAATAAGAATATCCATATTTGAGTGGAAATTCTTTTTCTTATTATAATGGTGAGTGGAATTTCACCTCCTTAGGATAAGATCGTGCCTTTGCAAGGCTTTAAGCTCATCCACACACATCTGAATCCAACCATTTTAATTTTGGTTGAAGGACCTTTAATTAATACATTTATTTTTTCCCTAAATTGAATTAGGGTTTCACTTAGGATTAAATCTTGATTATTTTAATATCAAGATTCTCTCTCCTCCAACTTAATTCAAATGAGGCACCCTTCTCATTTTATTTGCTCTACATGATGCCAAGAAACATTAGGGACCTTATTGAGGTGGTAATTTGCATATTGAACCCTAGGTTTTGGGTAATTTGCACATTACACCAAAACTAGGTTTTAATGCACATGGATTGCTTTACAAGCTTAATCTTGGTGCCCAAGCTTGTGAAAATCATACCACTACATCATATTCATTCTTATGATGTCTCAACATCAGAGGAAAATCTTATCATGAAACATTTTCAATTTAACCCCTCAACTTGGGTAATTTGCACTTTAGTCCAAAATAAGCAAACATTGCTTCAACATTGTTCAAACAGGACCAAAATTGAAACATAAGTTTATCATGAGTCCTAAATACTTTTCCCAAGATAAGATTAAGTATTTAATCAACCTTATTAGGCAAAACATCTAGGGTTAACACATAACCCATGTCAGGGATGTTACAAATTATCCACCCCTTACAAGGATTTCGTCCCTAAAATCCCAGGAAAAAGGAGGAACAAATTTATTCATTTGTCATACTCTCAAGTCTCCACATAATATCTTAATATCATGGAGGTATCATGGATCTGTAATCCACATAAGGTTCCTTTCATTAGTTCAACCTTATCAATGTTTATGTTTATGCAAAGCATAAACCCCTAACATATGATGTCCATATTATTGAAAGGAAAAAGCATAAAAGGGCATACTTCTATCATCACCCAAGAATATTTATCAAAAGGAAAAACATATATATCTAACAGAGATAATTCACTCAGTAATCCTTTATTCATAAAGTTCACTTATCAAACTCTATGTAATTGGGAATGCTCACTTAGCTTTTCCTTTTTGTTGGGAATGTTCACATAGCTTTTCCTTTTAGTTGAGAATGTTCACATAGCTCTTCTTTTTAGTTGGGAATGTTCACATAGCTTTTCCTTTTTGTTGAGAATGTTCACATAACTCTTCTTTTTAGTTGAGAATGTTCATATAGCTTTTCCTTTTTGTTGAGAATGTTCACATAGCTCTTCTTTTTAGTTGGGAATGTTCACATAGCTTTTCTTTTTTGTTGAGAATGTTCATATAGCTCTTCTTTTTAGTTAGGAATGTTCACATAGATTTTCCTTTTTGTTGAGAATGTTCACATAGCTCTTCTTTTTAGTTGGGAATGTTCACATAGCTTTTCATTTTAGTTGGGAATGTTCACATATCTTTTCCTTTTAGTTGAGAATGTTCACATAGCTCTTCTTTTTAGTTGGGAATGTTCACATAGCTTTTCCTTTTTATTGAGAATGTTCACATAGCTCTTCCTTTTAGTTGGGAATGTTCACATAGCTCTTCCTTTTTAATTAAATTATACTCTCTAGATTGTTTTAGAGTGACTACTTGATCAGAGTAATAAAAAAGATAACAATCTAAGAGTTTCATACTTGCTTTATCTTGTATAATCATATACCTGGCCAGGGTATATAAGTATTGAGATTAGGTAGTATGCACTTTATTTGCTATCATATTCCTCACTTTTCATATCTTTATACACACATGATTTTCCATTTCCTAGATTTTCTCCAGGCATCACTTCTATATCTCATCTTGTATCACAAAGATAAGAGAGATTATAAAGCATTTTAAGAAATACTGAGTAAGATGTAGATTCTCATCTTCCTTATGTCCTTATAGGACTAGTTAAAGGAAGTTCAAAAACAACTACTTTCATATCTTTAACACATAGAATCATGAAATGAAGTATCAGGATGAATATATTTCATTTGACCATTACCCCTCATGGTTATCTACCACTTTAGGTTGACTTAACACACAATGTCTAGTTCTTTCATGTTGCTGCTTTTGCCTTTACTTAGTGGCTACTACACTGGTGCACTAGGCATTTATTGCACTGGTGACACCAAAAACTTTGGCTTTTCAGAATATCTAGGCAAATGTCTCTAGAATTATAGAGACCTTACCTTAATTCATAGCTTATGGCCCCTCATTGGGCACTACCATCACAGATGTACTGTTTGTCCAGATTTATGGCAGAGTCTACTTTCTTGCCATTTATTAATCTTTCCACATTTCCACTGTTCTAACATGACCATGTCACTCAGGAATCCTTTCAAAGCCCAAAATTTATGCATTAAAGACTGGTAACTTAGGTTGTAATACTAGTATCCAGTCTTTTATATGCATTACGGTTGTCCTATCCTACCCTTCAAGAGCATAACATAGGATTCTCTATCCTGATTAGGTCAAGGTGGGAATTCTCAGGCACTTGTTCTCCTCTTGCCTGGTCCCATGCACTCTCTTCTGGTACAATAACATTGCCCTTAGCAATGTGTTCCTCATGTTCTCTAGTCATTTTCAAGTTCTTCTTCTCCTATGTGAGAAGAAGATACTATCAGATAAACTAGAAGACAATTAGAACAAACTCTACAACCTTAGTCCTATGTCTCTGTAGACTCAGCGAACCTAGAGCTATGATACCACTTAATTGTGGCATACAACTCTCAAAAACATAATTAACTAATGCGGAAGCGTTCACTAAGCAATGGATTACCAAAAATCACTAAAAATTAAAACCTTTTTATCAAAAGATCCATCAAAGGAAAACTTTCTCACATAGAACCAAAGTAACATAATTACATTCTTATTCACAGGTACATATTCTGTATCATCTCCTTTTGAGAATTACATGCATTAACTATTCTGTCAGGCTAAACACAGGCAGTATAAAATCTCGAGGCACTGAGCCAAAATCTTGAAAGCACTAACTACTACTCTGAGGACCTGAGAGTACAGAGACGACACATAGAACTCTATCTATATCTATACAAGACATAACAACCAGTGTCTCCACCTGAGACTTCACTATTGTCCATGCTGCTGTTGTTGCTGCCCTTCACCTACTGAAGGATTCCTGCCTCCTCGTCTGCGTCCACCTAAAAATGTGATTCCCACGGGGGTGAGACAATTGTAAATTGCCCTAGAGAGAGATATAACTCTCCGCCAGAAACATTATTATTGAAGCTTAAGAAGATAAATATACACAAAGGAATTGTATTTGTTTGGTAGCAGTTAATTCAATGTCTAACAGATTAGAACATCATTCTTATCAAAAGTAATACAACTATAATTTGATAGAATAACATGTCACTTATCCTTTAAGGAATATGAAGAACATGTATAACATTTATTCACTATATAATCATTACCACATCATTAACTCTCTTCAGGCTTAGATCATATATCTAATGCCTGGAATTGTCATTGGGGAGTCATGGCCTGTAGCCATACTCTTTTCACAAAGTGTTGGGATCTTAGTCCCTCAGCTCATCAAGTACATTTCTACTTTTTAATAAGTTCATTATCATGATTATAGAATCTGGGTATTTGAACCCATAACTCACCATAGAACACTTAGTTCCACTTATTAGGTAACTTCATACCTTCATATCATCTGGACCAGGGACATTATAATTCTTGCTACACAAAGAATTGCACATAGTTCACAAATCTCATAAACAATCTAACATAATTAGCACATCATGTGACACACATGACTTATTAAATGTAGGTTACCTCTCACTAAGAAACAAAGCATATGAAGGCTTATAAGGCCTATAGAACATTTTCAGTATACAAAACATCATAGCTCATACCTGGCTATGCTCATCATCTCAACATATCTGCATGATTAGTGATCATGATACCATTACATATCAGTACTATGCAATACAAGGGTTATCTTATTACATTCATAACCCATTAGTCTATATTTGAGCTTCACATAGGATTACTCTGTGTTAGAACTTCACATAGCATCACTTTGTATTAGGGTTTCACATAGTAGTTCCCTGTATTAGGTTTTCACATAACATTACCATGTATTAGGGTTTCACATAGAATTACCCTATATTAGGGTTCACATAGCAAGGAATCAATATGGATAACATAAGTATTCAACCATACTTATTTATTCTCATCATTCATCATTGAATGTATTA
Source organism: Alisma plantago-aquatica (assembly GCA_963693085.1). Lineage (NCBI taxonomy): Eukaryota > Viridiplantae > Streptophyta > Magnoliopsida > Alismatales > Alismataceae > Alisma > Alisma plantago-aquatica. The sequence continues at coordinate 1,856,635,869 of OY856409.1, forward strand.
TCAACACACAACATGAGTTTCTCTCTCATCTTTTCCAGAATATAATTACATCATAGTTTATAGGTTTGGAATAACCTTTTCATAAGGCATGTTAACCTACATTCAACAGAGTGCATTACATCTCAATGTAACCATTGAAATGACACATCTCATGTGTCATTCATCCAATTATCCTGGACTTATAACACATCAAGGTATACCAGTTTTGGGGTGTTGGATGTGATATCTATCATATCTTGATGTATCACTTCCCTCAACACCTTTATCTTACTTGAGTTCGTACAGTTAATTTGTATTAGGGTATTCCCCATCCTAATACTTTATGTACCAATTCATCACAATTATCATGTAAAGTAGTGGCCATTAATCACTCACTTAGAATATACAACCATTGCCAATGCTATGGACTCATCCTTGAGTTAGGAACTATTAATATAAGGTTATTCATTATCAACCTCTCTAGGTGTTACATTTGTCATAACATTAATCACTGTTCCATTATTAGGAATAGTATTTTCCATATTTATAATTTGAGGATTCACATAGAATATTCCATACATTTATGGATTTCACATAGTATTACTCTTCAATAGAGTTTCATATAATCATCCTTCTATATCAGGGTTTCACCTAGTATTATGTGAAATTAAGATTTCACAATACATCACCCAGTGTTAGGTCTTCACATAGGATTAGTGGCACTACCCTATATTAGGGTTTCATGCACCTTACCCCATTTTAGGGATTAAGGTTTTCTATTCACATCCAAGTAAGGTTTCTCTTACCTCATACCCAAATTAGGGTTAGGATGTATAATTCCCATTAAATTAGGGTTTACTTCATTGTTACACTCAGTTAGGGTTACATCATCACCCTGGATTTATGACAACACTCAACTTTACCCTAGATTAGGGTTTCACACATAACTTTGTTCTAATTAGGGTTTCACACATAGCATTGCTCTAATTAGGATTTCACACATAGCTTTGATCTAATTAGGGTTTCACACATAGCATTGATCTAATTAGGGTTTCACACATAGCTTTTCTCTAATTAGGGTTTCACACATAGCATTGCTCTAATTAGGGTTTCACACATAGCTTTGCTCTAATTAGGGTTTCACACATAGCATTTCTCTAATTAGGGTTTCACACATAGCTTTGCTCTAATTAGGGTTTCACACATATCATTGCTCTAATTAGGGTTTCACACATAGCTTTGCTCTAATTAGGGTTTCACACATAGCATTGCTCTAATAAGGGTTTCACACATAGCATTGATTTAATTAGGGTTAGGGCTCATTGATTAGGGTTTCATGATCTCATTATTATGGATCAACCCTTATCACATAGTTTACTCATAATGAGAGAATTAGGGCTTAATTATATAAGCATTCATCTCTCTCATTCTCTCTCTCATCCTCTTTAGGATGTTAACTACTCTAAGATTAATCTAGGTCAACTCTTCACTTGAGTACACATAGCTAGGGTTAACCTCACTATCATCATGGATTTACATCTTTAATAATCACATAGATGATTGACCTTTGATCATATTAGATGTCCAAATGGTATAATCAATTAAACCATCGATTATATAAGGAATTCAAAAGTATTGACCAATTAAACTTTCAATTCCACAAAGTGATCAATTGGGTTAACCATTGAAATCTTCAATTGCATTAAGTATCTAAATAGGTTCACCATATTGGACCTTCAATTACATGAGATGTTCAAATGGATTAAACATGTTTATCTTCACAAAGTTAATTACTTAGACCCTCAATGATCTTGGTTCTCATACATCAATTGGTTGAAAACCACTTGAACAAGTTATACTTGAAACTAATTGGACAAAGTAGGTATTGAAACCGTTTGCACTTTGGGTCTCCAAACGGTTTGAGACCGTTTGGTCCCAAAAGGTCTTGAGACCATTTGGAATCAAACGGTCTTGAGACCGTTTGGTCCAAACCTTCTCAAAACTTCATGGACCAAAAAGGCACTTCAACACTCAAGCGACTCAATGTTTCAATCCATGGAACAATTATAAATTGAACCACTAAAGCATTCTTCAATTGGACCATTGAATCACCATTCAATTAGATCTTAAATTTAGGGTTTTGAAACCAATTGAACTAGGTTTGATAATCAAGAAACCATCACTTAGTGTTTGAAATCAAAGATCCATTAATGGTTGACATTGTGGAACCAAATCAATTGAAATCAATGAACTATCATCATCACATGATATGACCTGACCTCAAACGGTCTTGGATGACCATCAAACGGTCTTGAGACCTTTTGGTTGATCTCCAAATGGTCTTGAGACCGTTTTCCCATTCCATCATCAAAAACCATGACATCCAATTAGGGTTTTGGACCATTGGATTGCTTATCAAATCAACACTTAGTTGCAATTCAATTTGGTACCTTTGGACCTTCAAACACTTAGCCATACTTAACCATAAACCTCCAAACGGTCTTGGGTGACCCCCAAACGGTCTTGAGACTGTTTGGGTGATCCCCAAATGTTTTTGAAACCATTTGGGTCAATCAACCCAAAACAACATCTCAATCAATTTCAAAACCAGCACTTAGCCGATTAGGGTTTGCAATTAAGGAATCATTCACCATTGAAACCTTCAATATCAAACCAATTGAAACCATTGGATCACAATCCAAGAACCACAACATATATCTTCAAATGGTCAACCATTCCAAACGGTTTGGAACTCAAACCACCAAACGGTTTGGTGAAACCTTTGGACTCAACATTGAAACCGTTTGCCCTAGATATTTGGGGAGGTGTGTGCTTATGATGATTTCATCATCATAAAGCTCCAAACTCACGAAATCTACTTTGAATTCCATGGATATTGCATCAATCAACCAAACTTAATTTCAGAAAAGTAGAAATGATCACCAATTGATAAGAAATTGATTGCAATAATAAAATTAAGGGTTCAAGTTATAAAACATGCCTCCAATTGAGCTCCAAAGCTCCAAGATCATGGCTACAATTGTGGATGCAACTCCTTTCACTATTCCAAGGGTCGTCCTCAAGCTTTGAGTGAAAAGAATTGGTTAGAAATGAAGAGGGGATCGAGATATGAAGAATTTATACATTGATTTTCAATTTTCACCATGGATTCAAGGTGAAAGGAGGTCAAGAACCTTACCAACAGGTTGGGGGTAGTTCTCCTGATCCTACACAGCTCCTTGGTTGTTTTCCAAGCAAGGGGAAAGAAAGGAATTCGAAAAAGGTACTTTTATAAGAAAATTGATTTTAGAGAAAATTCTTTATAAAAGTCTCTTAATTCCAAAATTGTTGCCACCACTTCCCCCTTGGTTTCTTGCATGCAAGGGAATCTATATCCCCACCGAGTTCCCTTCCATTATCCATGAATTAAGGGAAAAGAAATTAAGCACCTTAACCCTTATAATAAGAATATCCATATTTGAGTGGAAATTCTTTTTCTTATTATAATGGTGAGTGGAATTTCACCTCCTTAGGATATGCTCGTGCCTTTGAAAGGATTTAAGCTAATACACACACATCTGAATCCAACCATTTTAATTTTGGTTGAGGGCCCTTTAATTAATACATTTATTTTTGCCCTAAATTGAATCAGGGTTTCACTTAGGATTAAATCTTGATTATTTTAATATCAAGATTCTCTCTCCTCCAACTTAATTCAAATGAGGCACCCCTCTCATTTTATTTTCTCTACATGATGGAAAGAAACATTAGGGACCTTATTGAGGTGGTAATTTGCATATTGAACCCTAGGTTTTGGGTAATTTGCACATTACACCAAAACTAGGTTTTAATGCATAAGGATTTCTTTACAAGCTTAATCTTGGTGCCCAAGCTTGTGAAAACCATACCACTACATCATATTTATTATTATGATGTCTCAACATCAGAGGAACATCTTATCATGCAACATTTGCAATTTAACCCCTCAACTTGGGTAATTTGCACTTTAGTCCAAATTAGCAAACATTATTCAAACATGACCAAAATTGAAACATAAGTTTCTCATGATCCCTAAATACTTTTCCCAAGATAAGATTAAGTATTTACTCACCTTATTAGGCAAAATATCTAGGGTTAACACATAACCCAGGTCAGGGATGTTACACATAATCTAATTGTCTAGCATTTACCCCATCAATGTTTTATCATCATCAGTGGGCCTTCAACCTGAGACATAATCTCATTGTGCAAAATTTACCCTCGTCTTGATTTCTCAAATGTAATTAGTGCATGCTAAGTTCAATTTCAACATATTTTTATCAGTTCATTCAATATCATAGTTCTTAACAGATATTCACACAAGCATTAGAACTAGAAACAATAAAAACATATAGATATCTTATATCATTCATCATACTCAGAATATATTTATCATATAACATACACTTATTCTGTCCAATTTCAATAGACACAAATAAATTTCATGTATATAGATACATAACACACTTGTTCTCCTCTTCTTTTATTTCACATTTTTCAGTTAGGGTTAGTCATCAATACATGTTGAATATCAATTTAATTCCATTGAAATAGTCCATCCTCAGAGTAAAATTATTCTCAATCATAATTCAAGAATACATTCTTATACATCAATTCAAATTCTTGAACCTCATCTTTTAATTGAATTCAACTAAAGTTATGTGCATTCCATAATCTGTCATCTGAGATCATTATTCATTACTATCATCTTACTCATCATTTTAGGGTTAGAGTTAGGTTCTTAGATTTGTCTACTAATTCTCATCTTTTTCCTTCATTTCATATTCATTAGTCTCAACTTCTTTCATGCCATGTTCATTACATTACTGGAACCAATCAATCTTAATTTACTTGATATATAATGATTCTCTTCTCATTGACATCCATCAAAGTCTAGTGTTAGAATACTTCATTCAATTTGGGTTAATCTACATGTAATTAATATAAAAGATTAAAGACCATCAAAATAACTTCATTAGTTTCATTGTTAACTTGCCATCACCATTCAGTACATTTTTCTTCGTACTAATTCTTATATTTAGATAAGTGTACCATGTCATTGACTTCTAATGTCATTCCCATAATAAACAATGATCATTCATTATTATACTACTCACTTCAGTTTAAAATAATGGTTTACGTTACATCTTCTTACACCATAATCGTTAACCATCCTTCACGACTCATTATTATGTATCTTGTATAAAAGGACCCACATTTATGTGAGAGCTACTCATTATTTCATAAATTATACTAAAAAAGTTTGTTTAGGATTATATCATATTAGTAAGTCTCATCATATTCAATTTAAGTATTAGAGCTTACACTTCAACATTTGATCACATTTTCAATATTATATACAAGTTCTAGGTTTATCACTCATACTCATCTTAATACTAAACTTCTAGGGTTTTCTAGAAGTCATTCTTAGTTCAACATATCATAAGAATCATATCATTTAGTAAATCTATCATGGTGCACAGGGGTATTAATTAGAGCTATTCACACATATTGGAACTCTAGTTTCCATTTTCACATATTTCATTCATTAATCATAAGTATACATTGATTAATTGACTCATTTGATTCAATCCTTCAATGCAAACCCTAAACAGGGAATACCACCACCTCATTATGATTCTTTTGTATATATCATATTTCATTTTAGTAATATTCAACAATACACTTGTATAATTTATTCTAATATAATTTAAATATGATTCTAGACATGTCAATTCTATTCCCAATCATATCACACATTAGGCTGATTTTTAGACAACATTGACATGAAATCACATAGTCATCTTTCCATAGAATTTCCCATGGATCCTCAATAAATATATCAAGAACTAATAAAGTTCCAATCAACGATAAATAATTAAAATTATTAGAATTTGATTCCCTAATATTTTTCCAAATAAATACCCAATCATATACATATATAAGCAAGGTTTTTGATTGTTTTAGCTGGATAGAATTAGGCTTTTAACATGAATATAGAGCTTAGGAGGGAGAAAAACACTCACCTAAGGTGACAAGCACCTAAAAAACGTAGACCAAACTTTTAATTTCTAGAAATCCAATAAAACTATAGCACTTGAATTCATTTCTTCCTCTTCTCAAATTGGAAACCCTATAAATGGAGATTAAAAGAGAAAGTGTGAGAAAATGGGATGATTTGATGAGATGTAAAATCAAATCATAAGAGGAACATAATATTGGCATGTGAGATAATAATCACCATGAAAGGCTATGTAAAGAATCTAAACTTCCTTGATTTCATCATATCTAGGATAACAAAACCCCATATCAACAATTCCATCACTTTCTCCTCTCAACCCCTAACTCTCCCTCTCTCTAGGATTTCATTTCTCTAGATTGAATGAAAACTATGAGAGATCCTAGTGTGTTAGGTTGATCATACAGAGAAATTGAGGTTTTTAGGTAATTTTCATATTGGATCCTCACTATACTTTCTCTTATTTCAACTAAATTTTCTGTCATTAAAAGGTTATTGTAACTCGTTTACTTCAGAGGTCAAACTTCCTCCAAAAATTATAATAAATTAACATGTTGTTTATAGTTGAGTTTAAATGATTAAAAAAATTAGATCATTCAGAGTTACTAATAAATAAATAAAAATCAAATACTAAACTGCTATATTGCAGTCTGCAGCATGGTCGGTCGAGTTTGTCCTAGGGGAAACTCGACCAACACCCCTCTTTGTAGAGATCAAATATCATCCAAAATTTTTGAAAATTCAACAGAATGTATATAATAGAGTTTTTTAACTATAATTATAATTTAAGATAAATTGTAAGTACCAATAAAAAGATAAAATTCAATTACCACACTATTTTATTTCAATCTGAATGCATGGTCAATTGAGTTTGTCTTGGGTAAACTCGACCGACAAACAAACCATAGAAATATTAAAAAATTTTGATATTTTTTCAGGAGGGCTCACATTTGAGTTATTCAAATCATATGCAAATATTAACTAAATGAGAGTTGTGTATAAAATACTAAAAATCATTGATTACACCAACATATGTATCAAATTTTGTATTATTTCATATGCTTTCAAAATCCTAATTTTTAGTCGATTAGGATTTTAAATTCTCAAATCCTATTTATTTGAATCAAAGTATGATTAAATCTTCTCATTATATTTAAAAAATCATAATTAAACTATCATCATTAATCAACCTTTAAACAATGACCAATCTAGTTAAGCATACAATCAATCAAGTAAATCCTAATTAGATGGTTAATCTAAAATTGGGTCATTACAAGTGTATTCTTTATACTACTTTCAAATTCGTTAGGAATTTAAAGGTATGAAGAATATGATACTTGTTTTTTTGGGTATACCATAATGTTTCAGGGTACAATACCCATGTTTTGGGCATACTATTTTTCATACCTTTCAATTCCTAATGTTTTTTCTGATTACATAAGAAGTAGTATATTCTTTGCAAAAAAATACTTTCCTTATAAAAATACTTTCAAACAAGACTAGTCTGAACATACTTTAGAGAAAGAATAATATGATAAAAATATGATACTTGCATTTTGGGGTATAACCTCATGTTTTAGGGTACAATACCCATGTTTTGCGCATAATATTCTTCAAACCTTTCAATTCCTAATGATTTTTTTGATTACATAAAAAGTAGTATATTCTTTGCAAGAAAATACTTTCCTTATAAGAATACTTTCAACCAATAGTGTTAACATACTTTAGAGAAATACTAATATGAGAAAAATATGATACTTGTGGTTTGGGGGTATATCCCTATGTTTCAAGGTACAATACCCATGTTTTGATCATAATATTCTTCATACTTTTCAATTCCTAATGATTTTTTTTTATTACATAAAAAGTAGTATACTCTTTGCAAGAAAATACTTTCCTTATAAGAATACTTTCAACCAATAGTGTTAACATACTTTAGAGAAAGAATAATATGAGAAAAATCTGATACTTGTGTTTTGGGGTATAACCCCATGTTTCGGGGTACAATACCTATGTTTTAGGCATACCATTCTTCATACCTTTCAATTCCTAATGATTTTTTTGATTACATAAAAAGTAGTATATTCTTTGCAATTTTTTTTCTTATAAGAATACTTTCATACTTGACCGGTGTTAACATACTTTAGAGAAAGAATAATATGAGAAAAATATGATACTTGTGTTTTGGGGTATAACCCCATGTTTCAGGGTACGATACCCATGTTTTGGGCATACTATTCTTTATACCTTTCAATTTCTATTTTTTTATTATATAAAAAGTAGTATTTTTTTGCAAAAAAATACTTTCTTTATAAAAATACTTTCAAATAAGATTGGTGTTAACATACTTTAGAGAACAAATAATATGAGAAAAGTATGATACTTGTGTTTTGGGGTATAACCCCATGTTTCAAGGTACAATACCCAAGTTTTGGTCATAATATTCTTCATACCTTTCAATTCCTAATCATTTGTTTGATTACATAAAAAGTAGTATATTCTTTTAAAGAATTTCTTTCCTTATAAAAATACTTTCAAACAAGACTAGTATTAATATACTTTAGAGAAAGAATAATATGAGAAAATATTATACTTGTGTTGTGGGATATAACCCCATGTTTCAGGGTACAATACCCATGTTTTGGGCATAGTATTCTTCATACCTTTCAGTTCCTAATGATTTTTTTATTACATAAAAAGTAGTATATTCTTTGCAAAAAATTACTTTCCAACAAGACTACTATTGAGAAACTTTAGAGAAAGAATAATATGAAAAAAATATAGTATGTGTGCGTACAATACCATAAATCTTGAAGTACAATACCCATGTTTTTGGTATAGTACCTCAACAAGTAAATATTTGCATCATACCCTCAAAATGGGGGCACTACACTCTAAAACACTGGCATTTTACCCCTCTTATTTATCTATCCCAGTATAATACAAATGCTTTGAAGTACATTATTTTCATTTTGGATTACAATAGTTGTGTTTACTTGCTGACATATTGTATCCCAAAACACAGAGTATTTTACCCAAAACACGGGTAATATTCATCATCAAACACATACATTGTATTCCAAAATGTGAGCAATGTATCCTGAAAGCATGGGTAATACCCCAATGGAGTACTAATATTTTGAGGTACAATACTCATTATTTTATAGTATTGTACTTTTTTATACTTCCCTCCTCTATATTTTATACTTTTCTCATATTATTTTATTATTCAAAATATGTCAACATTGATATTGTTATAAAGTATTCTTTGTGATAAATTTAATGTTTTTTTTTGGTACGGACAAAAAGTTATGAACAAAACATTTTTCTCTCTTTTTTTGTTCTTTTTTTTGCCACATCGGCAATTGACCCACCTCTCAACAATCGGGTGGGTTATCAGGTGTGGGAGGGTATTGGTAGCCTGACTCATTCTGAAGCCATATCATTTTCCTAACACAAGCTATACTCCGTTTGGGTTTTGCCCATATTGCCAAATGAAAGCCATCCTTCAGCTGTCACACTATTTTATGACCCTCAATTTCAATATGCATTATTGTGTAACCTTAGCATTGTCGGTTGTCCTTTTCATTTACCTTGTTGTAGTGATCACCACCGCGTGCTTACTAAACTAAAGCACGCTTACGCTGGCATGTAGACCGCTCTATGTTTGTTTAGTGATTCTCTATATAGACAAATGTCATACTTTCCTCTATTACACATTATGTATAGCCGTTCATTCACGTTATCCACCTTACGCCTTAATCTGTGGCAACCTCTTTTTCTTTTACATCAGTAAATATGCGATATTACTTCAACAAACTAGATCTATAGCACGTGTCATGGTAGGATGATGCCATGTTACTTTTGATTGTTGCAATGGAGTGCTGAGAACGAGGATGTACATTCAAATTTCTCTTAACGTGCCAGACGAAAGAGGAGAATAATAGGTGGAGATAGTTAAATAACGCTGGAAAAAGGTAAAAGCAGGATTAGGGTCAAAAATTGTTGCCGATGGAGCTACACTTTTGTTTATGCGGTGTTGGACTCCGTGAAACACGATGTGTTCTCTTGTGTTTTGTGTGTCGTATTCTCCTCGTGATGATTGTATAGTCCCTTTCATATGAAGGAACATATTTGGCCCCTTCACTTATTAGTCAGATCGCGAATTTTATCAGGACAAATCCAAGTCGAACTTGGGCTGCAATAGTTGTTTATCCAAACATTGATTACATCTTTCATCATATCAAAACAGGTAATGTCGTACGATGTCAGCCAAACCAAAATGGCGTCTTATTACATGGGAATCAATTACGATCCCTTGTAATGCAAGAATATGTATGGTTTAAGTACAGTCAGGACGACAAACTGTTAATTTGTTGTGTATCTTTATACATGAAAGTCACATGCTGCAATCCAAACCTTAAATGTAACTTTTTCCATCCCCGGTGCACATGATTTAAGGTTGTCATGTCAAACAAATAGCCGCCTCGCTTCCGCCTCTGTCTTGATTCCTGTTGAAGATGCCTCAAACTCAAATGGCAGTGAGCCCAATGGCGAATTATGAGCTCACACTCATCCTACTTGTCACCTCATTGCCAACAATAATAGTGAAGGCTTTGTCTTTACCTATAAACAAAGCGCTATTAGCTATTAACAATGAGAGCAGAGTACCGACTGAAAAAATAATTCGAGACGAGCATCAAGTTGGATCACCAACTACTGTATGTCTCTGTGTGCGCCGCCTAAACCCACAGTCGCTACACGTGCTAGTGCTACGGGGTTTGACCTGCGTACAAACGTAGTCCATGAATTTCTATGCTGGGGACACATCACACTCCTCCCACTAAAACCCTGTGGTTTACCGGTGATTTGTCCCCGACCAGATTAATGCTATTACAATAGTGACAACAATTAATGACAAGAAAGGTACCGAACATGCTGCTCCATCCAAAGCTCTGAACTTATGATTACGAATCCCGACGGGATATGGCTTCTCCTAATCTTCTTGCCATGAAAGTGACCGGCGCGGCTCTCGTATCCTTTAGAAAGAAAAAAACTTCTTTACCATACACGCCACTGGATCCGACCCGATTGGACCAAACTTAAATTATTTAGATTCGAAATAGATCCGGATCTGAAAAGATCTAATTGAACCCGGGCCTACATATATCAACCCTAAATCAACTTGATCCGATTGAACCCAAAAATTATAAAAACTACTCAATTTAAAAAACATGTAAAAAAAAATGATAAACTCGAAACCTGACTTGACCGACCCGAGCCAAACTAGATAAGACCCGAACTGAAGTAAAATGAACTCGAACGGACCTATCCAGAACCGAACATACCCGAAACAAACTCGAATTTTCGTGTGGAGTCAAGCCGGGTTGGATAGGGTAGAGTAGGGTCGGATAAATGGTTTCTTGCCACCCTCAAGCCAACAGTTCTAGGTTTCAATCTCAAACTCTACTCTCAAACTCTGGTCTCTTTGCAGGAAGGGAACAGATGGTGAAGCAAGTATATATGTGATGCAAGCAACCGAGAAAACAAAGCGTTGGAACAAATAGTTACTGCCTAATGGCAAGCTTGCTTTTATTAAAGTCAATTTGGCATCCATTCATATCTAATAAAAATGAGAAATGCAGAAAAAGAGTCCATGAAGTTTGAGCTTGCGAAATGCTTCATAGGATTACGGTTGTGAAGCAAAATTTCACCGCTGGTAAGCACTAGCTTCCCACTGGCTTGTCTCGTATATTTGATCACCTCACGTTACCTATATTAATGTCTCTCGGTACTACAAAGAGAACAACTGTCGAACCATCCATTAATCCTTGCGTAGTTTTAGAAATTCTTTTATCAGAAACCGTTTGTCGCACGACACGAAAATGAGAGATGGGAGAAGAGAAAAGCTACTCAAGTAGTGCTCGAGTATTGTTGAACTAATAGCAAGAAGAAGAGCAGAACTTTAGTTTGCACAAAGCAAGAAGAACAACGACCAATCAACTAGTCTCCCAAATGTTTAAGATTGTACCTTGGTTTAAACCCTGGTCGGACCGAAATCTGAATAGGTAAAATGTCTTGAACCAAACCAGACCGAAATCACCAGTCTGTTCTTGACCGTACGGAGACTTGACTAGGATCTAACCAACAAAGAACTTTGCTAGTTCAAAAATATGAATTTATCATGTATTGAAGTTATTAGTCATTTAATGTCTTCAGTCCAATATTTATCACAAGAAAGATTGCACATCACCTTTTCCTACAATACTTCAAGACCACTAGGGATTTGATTACGTGGCATTGCTGTAATCAATGAGACATAACCTAGGATGTCACCTAGGGTACCTACCATTCACCGCATGAAAGGAAAAGAACAGTCTTTGCATATTACAACAAAGTTGCAACAACAAAATACAAAACTGGAAAAAAAACATTCCTTATCACTTGAAGGAAGAACACTTTTAGAAAGATCCATCCTATCACAACCAATATACACGATTCAAATCATATGGTTACCCATTTCTACTTGTGACAAAATTGATCAGGTTGTCTGAAATATCGTATGTATTGGCACAAACTAGAATCGTCGTATCAATCTTGTAGCTTGGAAGTATCTTACCAGACCTCTAAACTAAAGTGGATTGGGAATCAGAGTCACAAGAAAATTTAACAAAACATTCACAATGAAAATGGGATGGGATCTTTTAGAAGATAATGACTTGCCTTTGAACAATCTGATAAAGGAAAAGTGTACGACCAAAGATGATGCTCATACTTCAGGTTCACATATATGTAAAAATTTGTTGACTTGTCATCCTTTCTTAAAGTCACACTCAAGTAATACAGTTATAGCCGAAACTGAGACTCTCGCATGGTTCAATGAATGGGTAGGTGAAAGTTGCGAACGTAAAATGAAACAAGATAATATTATATCAGAAGCTCTACATTCGATATTAAGAAAAATTATCTCATGTCTTATCACGAAACTGTTTGTTACCCTCATCCTACCCCCACTGACTACAGAGTCAGTGGCAGTAGGGTTTGGTTGCCCGTTCATAGAATGGTACAAATATTTTACACAGGCAATATACATGTAAAAGCAGTAACAACAGGAGATAACAAGATACTAAACAGGGGGTAGAGAAGCATGTATCCAATTCTATATCAAGATAACCCATTTGTATTGCATTTCATAGTTTAGAGTCTTGAGTACAATGAATCTTCATTTGGGAACTACAAATTTGATAAACAAAATATATTAATACTAAAACATGAAGTACACTATGAAAAATGTTTAACTATAAATTAAGAGTAATATAAAAGTTGTTTGGCTAGAAACATCATATTAAATAAGACATAGAAACAAAGCGAGAACATTTAATGATATTCTTCTATACACAACCTATTTTAGATTTCTTTATCCATTATATCAACATAGGCCTTTGATCACTTCTATAACAAATCAAAACCTAGCCTCTTGACCATGATCATATGTCTTAGAGGATAGTCAACTTGGTTCTTTGGGCTTAACCAACGAAGGTTGAGGTTTGACCTAAAGGATGTTTAGTATAACTCTAATGAGCTAATGCATGTATAATCACTCTAATGTCTTCACATTATTCTTAGGCTAATAATGGACACATAAAATATGACATAATAATTCCTTTAGTGCTAATATGAAAATAAGGAACATAATTGGATTATTGGGTTAATGGTGAAATAATATAATAATGGGCCACAAATATCAAATTATGTAAAATTGTTAAAAGAAAGGAAAATTGATTAAAAAAATTGAGATTCATTTTCTTTGATTTCAAGTTTACTTGAATGATAAGTTTCCCAAATTTAGGATAATAATGATCACATCTATTTTATTTAGAAAAGAAAAGGTGTTTTTCCTTCAAAATATCAAATCAAATATTTAATGACTCCAAAAGTGGGAAATAATCTTAGATTCATAATCTACACATTAAAATATACCTTTGGGTGAATTGTCACTCAATTTGGAGAAAGTTGGCTTAAAAGATGAAATTTGGACAGAGAAAGTGTATAGAACCTTCGAAATATATAATAAATATACAAACAAATCCTACATATAAAATTGATGGAAAATTCATAGCCAACATATTAAATATGACTTGTGGGTGAAGTTTAATCAAATTTGGAGAATCTTATAATCATTAATGCATGAGGAAACAAAAAATAGTCTTTGATCTATTTAACACATCAAAAGTTCACACAAGGCAAATCTAATTACATAATCAGAATCTACATGCCTTAATTAGTCTTTGTGCAAAATTTTATCCAATTAGGAATTTATTTGCACCCTCCAATGGAGAGTGAGAACATGAGAAATAAATGCATCTTCACTTTAATCGAATTCGATTGGGAAAGTAATTTAAACGTGTCACACTATCACGTGCTTAAATATGACTTTCATGGATGCACAAATGACTCTCGAATGTTTGATTTTGATCTGACGATTGAAAAATCGTCGCCTTCCTTGAGCCAGCGAAGGAAACAAGTGACGTTGGGGCAACCTGGTAATTCATGCTTTTCTCACTCAATTCTCGATTATTTTTCAAGATTCTTTTTGCATTGTGTTTGTGGTAAAGATACACATGCAATGATGGCCTACTTAGAATCTATAATCAAGTATGTTGGAAACGCCCAAAGCTTGGGCCACATGCTTCTCCGCTTCCTTTGCCTTTTACTCTTATACACCCCCTCACCTATATATAGGGGTGCTTCCACCCTCGTTAGCACCTAAGCGATCATTTCTCTCATGCCAATTGCTCTGAACTCCCTCACTCATCCTATGATGATCAGAACTTGGCTCATATTGGCAGCGTCCAACACCGATAGCTAGCTTCACCAAACTCTAATGACATCTGGTAGTAAGTTGCCTGGCTGCTTATCATCATTTTTGTTATTTTGGATTATCAAGCTGTGACCGGATACAGAATCCTCCAATTTCTTGTGAGCTTCTACTTGCAGAAGAGGTGGCCATGGCGTGTCCTGGGGAGGAGATGAATCTCCCCTATGTTTTTACTCGCCTAACCCTTTGTTTCTCGAGCATGGGTACTTTGGTAATTTGATCTCAATTTTCTTTTGCTTTGGGACGATTGACTTGGCCATAGACCCCACGACATGGCTGCTCCCAATTGGGCCATGTCAGTGGATGACCCTCTCCTTCTCTCTCTCTTTCTCTTTCACAGGTGTCTTACTGACGTGGAATTTTATGATTGGTAAATTTTTGAAAATTCATAACTAATTATTCCTAGTTTAGAAAAATAAAATAAAATATTTTTGAAATTAGAAAATATGGGCTTTCTAATGGTACTATTTTTTTTAACCTGAATCTGATGTTATAAAAAGGTGATTTCAATAGATTTTCCTAAATAGATAATAACTTGTATAATTTATAACTAAATATCTATAAGTCAGAAAAATATAATAAAATATGTTTTGGACTCAGAAAAAGGTAACTAAAATATTGCATGGTTTTGATAATTATATATAAAGAAAAAGGTAATGTTTAGGGTTTGAATAATTAATGTGAAATTGACCTAAAATCTACATATATGCTTAATAGGTTCTTTGGAGGCCCATACTTAGATCTAGAAGTGACTTTGGCTATTTAGACTCCAAAGTGAGGTATGTTCGTAGGCCCAATTATTCTTATTGAGCAATTATCCACTTTCTTCTTTCTCTTAGTCCTATGGATAATTACCTACACCATATCTTGTTCTTTTGGAAAATATGCTTCGTGTGAAGTACCTTTTATTTGTTATTGATCTTTGGACATTCTTTTGGTCTTTACTTATGCTTTGTTCATGATGGAACACTATATGATGACATGTGATGTCTTTTTCCCACTTGTGAGGTGGATGTATATGTTGGTCACTTATGTGCTGACTACTTTGGTATAATATGACTATACTTTCTACTTGCCTCTACATTAAGCATGCTATGTGATTCAATAGCACTAGAGTAGTGTAATTGCATTAGTTTTTGGGAAGATGTGTATTTCCTGCTCGGGGCAGCATGCTTCTGTTATTTTTGGGATGGAGGTGGCCCAATACTCGGGTTTCAAATTTATGAGGTTTGGCCCAATTTATGTATATTTGGGAGTTTAGTTATATGCCATTCTCTATCAGGTTTCATGTTTGTGAGACTTGGCCGACTTTGTTGTTATATTGTTCTAGGGCTATGTTTATCTCACATGCATGCATCTTGTTATGGGTTTTGTGCCCAAAAATATTATGTGTTCTTATGTGACACAATTTTATTGTTTTAATGGAAAGAATTTATTTTGTTATGATCATATTCTTTTATGCCCCTTTGGGTAGTTTTTTTTCCTATGGGAAGTCTTTATATTTGTTGTCCTTTATTCCATATATTGCTGAATTTCCTTTTTAGTATGCACATACCAACCTTTGTTGATGTCATCTATTTTCTCCTCTTGTTGGGGTATGCTTCCAACCCTAGGTGAAGGACTTGGATGATATGGCATGAAGACTTTGACTTAGATTAAGGAGTAAAAGCTTGGAGAAAATCTTGATATGGTTTAGATTTCCCTCTACTTAGATCCTTTTTTTGTACATTTATGTAAACCCTTTATGGGAGATTGATAATGTACTTTTGTACTCTTTTGAAGAATTGAATATAATCTTTATTTTTATTCCGCTTCTACACTTTGCTTATTTTGAATACCATTAATAAGATTTGAAAATTT
Source organism: Alisma plantago-aquatica (assembly GCA_963693085.1). Taxonomy (NCBI): domain Eukaryota; kingdom Viridiplantae; phylum Streptophyta; class Magnoliopsida; order Alismatales; family Alismataceae; genus Alisma; species Alisma plantago-aquatica. The sequence goes on from OY856409.1 coordinate 1,856,652,644, forward strand.
TACACCCACTCTAACATATCTTTTAGGCGTGTTTGGACTGGAGTTCTATTCTTCAAATTTTTAGTAGGGAGTGGATCCCCTCTGGGATCCCACTCTTTACAACTTATTAAGGAAGGGTCCGTGAGGGGCATTCATGCCCCCTATTTCTACATGACAGACCACAAGACTAAAGTCAATGAGCTAACCATGTTTTATTCGTGCCTTGTTCCCTTACCCTGAGAATTCAGGCAGGTACACAAGGTTAAATAATGGATTTCTATATGTTATGTCTGAGGTTTATCAATATATTATAGTTAACATGAAAGTAGTATTTGTAGGAAAAAATAGATCAAAAAACTAATTATCTAGCCAAGCATTCATGCGAGCATACCTACAAACAAGCCAATAACATAGTAGGGTCAAGAGATTAAGCATGCCTTAAGAGTTGTGATTCTTGAGTAAGATACCTAGAGAAGGCCCAATCCAACATGGACCTAGGATGTAAACTTAAAGAAGATAGTGTCTTAGATCACTATTTTGATTAAGATAAACAAGATATAAGTCATGTGGTTGTTCCCCTAGAACTAGGTTTCAAATAGATCAACTTAGGTCCAAAGTTCCATACGTGCATGCAATCAATCAACCATAGTTCAAAGGTCACATCAACAATGTAGGTCTAGGTGATACATACACATCATGAGTAAGACTAGATAAACATAAACTTTGATTTAGGAGTAAGGGAAGCATGCGATTTATATTTCTACCAAGGTTAATAATGTAAGATCATAACAAGTCATATTAGATCAAATTCATGCAACATAATCACATTTCCATGTCATAGGGACATTAAGTAGATCAAGTAGGATTTAGATCTATAGCAAGATGATTCTAATGATTTGAAGCCATAAGATACAAGTGTAACAATTGATCATTTTTATCACAAGAATAGAGTCCACATAAACCATATGTGCAATTAGGTCAATCTAAGATTCAAGTGTATACCGTAATGACCCAAAAGGGTGCATGAATGTACGTACCACATAGTATTTCATGTCACAAGAATTAAAGGGACTGATTTTAAGGTGCAGATAGGAATTGGATCATTAAAGACCCACTTTAGCACAAGGATCAATGTTCCAAATCTATAAGCCCATAGACATCACCTTTTAGGGCATAAAATCAGTACTTAATGTCACACATGGCAAACCTAGTGTATAAGCATGAGGTTTTGGTTTAAAAGAGTACAAATCACAAGTTAGGTTACTGATTTGAAGTTAAACCATTACATGGTGAGCCATTAGGTCCAAGAATCCAAATATAATCAAGTTGCATCGTTTAAACACATAAGGGAGTCCTATATAGAGCAAAGCTAGTCATAGGGGGTCAAGATGATCATTAGGGTGCATTAATATGATCCAATACATCAAGCACAATAAAATATAATTGAAATTACTGATTTAGTGGATTAGAGTAGCTAGTAGCCATTAACATTGCATGGAGCACATGATTACAAATAGTTATTAGTCAAAAGTTCACAAATGCATCAACTTTACTAAAATAGGGATGAAACTACAAAACTAGCCATAGGTATTAGCATAAGGAGAAAGGGGGAGTATTTCTGAGAAAAATGATATATTACATCATATGGATTGATTAAGAGATCAAGTGATTTAAAGTTTTTGCTCAATAAAAGGGGATTAGAAAGAATACCCCTTAAATGGGCCGATTCTTGAGGGATAAGAGGTGGAAGGCCCACAGTTGGTCCGATGTGTGCACACCATGGCCGACGACTGTGGATCAGACCCCTAGCTATTCGTGGCGATGGTGAGGGGTAGGCTACGTCGGGGGGGGGATCAATGCTGGGCAGAGTGATATGAGGCAACCAGGTGCGATTCTGGGTGTCTTGGCATGATGCTGTGAGGCTGGGCTTGTTGGTAGGACTGAGGCAAGACTGGGCGTCGCCACACACGAGTGGTGGGCTGAAGGGACGTGCGTCGAAGTGCGAGTGGCCAGGACGTCATGGTGAAGCATGTATGCAAGAGAGAGATAGAGAGAGGGAGAGACTGAGAGAACAAATGAGGAAGAGGGGGGACGATCTGGGCCACAAATGCTCAATTTGATGCCTCTTAGATCATCACTATCTCCATAGTTAGGGTTTCTAACCCTGCCGCTTCATTGCAGTGCCGTGTAGAAGAAAAAGGAGAGGGGGCAGAGCTAGGGAGAAGAATGGGAGGCCGAAGGGATGTACTGCAAAGTTGCTGGTGAGTTTTATAATGGACAAGGGGGTTTTAAGGGGAGTGGTTAGGATTGCTAGGTTTAAATGGATGGTAGTCGAAAGTGAAGAGGTGGGCATCCTCGTGTATCATTGGTGTTGGGAGCGCATCAAGAGGGAAAAAGGGAAACCAACAGGGTAGTGGTCGTGGGGAAAAGATGAGAGGAGGGTAGGTGGGGAAAGCAACAAAGTTGTGGCTTGTTGCTGTGTGTAGCAGATCAACATGAGTTGGGGAATGGTCCTGTGACCACATGATTCCCCTCATGATCCGTGGCACGTGGATCCAACATCCCACAGAGGACTCGATTGGTGTTAGGTGCTGGAAAAGAAGGAAAAAGGGGAAAAAGAAGGTAGAACTAGGGTTTTCCAAGGCAAATGTACTAAATTGGTCATATCTCCCACATCGATGCTCGAATCGGGATGAATTTTGGACCATTTGATTTGTAGAATCACCCCCATAAGGCCATCCAAGTTTGAGGGTAGGAAAAGGGAAGAAAGGGGGTTCAATAAAGGGAACAAGGAGTAAGCATATGATGAGTGGAACATATTTCACGTATTCACTTAGATGTCATAGCCAATTCTATAAAGACAACAATTCACCCAATTAAGCCTCAAATTATGTCAAGTCATGGAATATAGGACAATAGTTAGGGAAAAGGCAAAGGGAGAGTTTACAGATTATATATACAATTAGGTAGGAAAGTCCAATCCATCACATCCTCCCCTCCTTAAAAAGAAATTTTATCCCCAAAATTTAATCAAGTCATCAATCAAGATTGTGTTTTCATATTCCATGTCATGGTTCACTTGGTATTCTTTCAATACCAAGATACTTCATATCGAGTAATTGAGCATCATGGTCAAGATAAAGTCACATTGATCATTAATCTTGTTAAGGTCATCACATAAAACACATATTTGGGGACATATTATATAGATCACGAATTTAGAGAGATCACATTTTAGGTCAATTGAATAAATTTCAAGAGTAAGGGATGACCTTCATTCCCAAAAATTAGGGTTGTAGCATCTACATTGGTCTAGGTGGGTTCCATGATTGAGATTTCATATTTCAACAATTTGAGACCAACATCATATTTCAACATCATGATTTCATGCTCAAAATCGATTGAAGGCCCCACACTAGTCCAATTGGAGCTCATCCTAAGTCATAAATCGAGCAAATCAACATAGTCATCATTTCAAAATTTTGAGATTTTTGGGAACATGAAAGTCATTAATCATATATAGCAGGTGACCTCAAGATCCAAATAGGGTGATCTTAGGAGTTAAATCAATCATGAGTCGAGGTTTCATTTTTTAGTATCAAGTGTCAAGTTTGGACATCAAAGTCATAGGTCTAATCATTTCAAAGATAGGGTTTAGATCCCTATTTAGACCTTAGGGGTGATCATTCATCCATATACATCAATCGGTCATCAATCGAGCAACCTTGTATGGTATCAATTCAATTTCATGGTCATGGTATTTGTCATTGATGTATGATCTAAGCCTAGGTCTTTTTAGGAAATTAACCACTAACTATTGTATCAACATATTTCAAGATCAACCTCGAGACTGAAGATTGAGTACCATATCATCTTATATTTGACCTATTAGGGATTTAGGTCAAGCAATCAAAACTGTGTGGAAAGGATTACCTTCATGAACTCTAAATAACACACTAGATGAAAATTTAGAGGTAGTCCCAATAGAGATGGTACGTATGTTAGGGATGTTATATGTCAACTAGTACCCTAATCTAGCATATGAGTCCATATTATTTCTGAGTCATCAAGATTATCCAAATAGGATGAGTATCAACTATCAAAGTATTTCACAAGATTGCGAGTCAACCATTAAGATCATTAATAGGGAAACCATACTTCAAGATTTTGCAAGATAAAGGTCTAGAGGATCATCTTCCCCTGAGAATTTTGAAGCCGGTCTCTCTCCTATGGTGATGCGGTGCTGCTGGAAACCGAGCTCCATATTCTCCATGTCAATACTGTTTTTGTTTGGGGTCTCACTGGTTTGGTGGGTGGAGAACGGCAAGGGGGGGATGAAGTTTGGTTCTCTATGATCTCTGTACCAATGTGGCTGTGTGAGGGGTTTTTCAAGTTTCGAGTATCACAAATCTAATTCCCCTTTGACTACCCCCTCCTTCATTGGCTCCGAAGGACACCTCAGTGAGTTTTGTTCCTCCATTTACAGAGGTTAGGGATGACTGGGTCATGGGTCCATAGCTTTGAAGGATCCACACATCACAATGAACAAAACTATGTGACATAAGGTCCGTCACATGCCTAAGTACAAATATACCCAAAAAGCTAAAGTCCAATCATATTTACATCACTAATGTTCCAACCTCAAATAGATACATATGTTTGTAGCAATCTCTAAACATTTTGGAACTTTAGATATTGGCTCATAATACCCTAAGACAACTTCTACAATAGTTTGAGACACAAACGTATTATTTGTTTGTGCAAATAAATTCTTTGAACGACCTTATAAAGAGGCATATGAACCTTGAATTCAATTCAAATCATCATAATTCTTGATCCTACAAGTCCAGAACACTTGTTATGATACTAATACCTCAAGTTCACTAATATATCACTTGAGTCCATTGGTACTATTAAACGGGTCCCATGGACTCATATGTACCCAAATCAATTAATCAAACCTATTCATCATAATTGAACTCAATCAATGTTCTAATTGTCAATTACATATATAGTTACACTCTTTGGGTGGAAATATGCAATGATTGAATAACCAATTCCTCATTTTGGTATCAATCATCTACATCACACTCATGGTCTTAAAACACTATATTGGGTATCATAATCATAAAATCAGGGTCATCACAGAGATCCACATAGGTAAGTAGGGCTTGATTTGAGCTGTGATAACCTTGGAGAGGAGTTTAGAGTATACATTATTCAGGGAATGAGAACCATCATGGAGTCAGTACTTTAGTTGTTCTTGTTTGGGAATGAGAACCATCATGGATTCAGTGCTACCCAGATCGATGGGATGACCGTCAAAAGGGTTTTTGACATAGCTAGAAATTTGTTGTTTGAAATGTACCCAGTTGTGTTGAAGAAAAGAGGCGTCGATTCCATCTAGGCCAGGGACCTTCAGTGGCACCATCATCTTGAGAGCGTGCCAAATCTCATCGGTAGTCGGGGTTACCCCCATTGCTTCCACTTCATGCATCAATAGGGCTTGGAAGACACCTATGAAGGTAGTACTCGCATGCTGATGCATCTCCATTGCATTTTCATGGTACACATTAGAGAAAAAAGATAGGATAAGGTGGTTTAGATTAGCACCTTCCTCTAACCATACACCGTCTTGATCTTTTAGACATGTAATTTTGCTCCTCCGTCTTCGTTCCTTCATTACCAAGTGGAAATACTTCGTGTTGTGATCTCCTAGCACCACCCAATTGCACCTTGCATGTTGTTGCAAGTTTCATCTCCTCTCATCTTAGGATAGCGTCCAACTCAGTTTGGAAGTCGACCATTGCTTTTGCTAAGGCTGAATCAAAATGGAGCGAGAGTTGTAATTGATTCCACCTTATTTTGTTGCCTAAGTAGTCCTTTCTTCTTCTATCAAACTTTTTCTTATTTATAGCCCACTTTTTTGCTTTACTGAGGAAGTTTGAGCCTGCTTGGAAGAGGGATGGTCAGTGTCCCAATGTTGTTGTAAGAAGGAATTAAAGCCCTCCATCTTCTCCCAGCTAGCTTCTACTCACATAATAGGATTCCTTCTTGTGATTGGGTCAGGGGTGGCAACCAAGATTGGTGATGGTCTGAGTGATTTCTTTCCAGCACCGACACCGGGCCTACAAAATTGGATTCCATCCAAGCTTTATTCCCCAGAGCCCTGTCAAGCCGTTCATGTAGGAGACCCCTCCGGAAAGTAGTCCTAGCCCCACAAGCGCCTAAGTCATGGATGCCACAATCCACAAAAGCATCAATGAAGTCCTTACTATTGGCTTTGTCAAAAGTCATGCTTCCAAACTTTTCAGACTGAAGCATGATGACATTGAAGTCTCCTACCACAACCCATGGATGGGATATGGAGGAAGACATTAAGATGAGACAGTTCCATAGAAGTTTCCTTGAGCTTGTTGTTGTGCCTCCATGGACGAAGGTGCAGAGAAATTTTTTGTCAACACAACAGTGTACAAATTGCTTGTGGGAGAGGAGGATTTCCACTCCCACATTCGCTTTCCAGAGGACCCAAATTCCCCCATTGAATCCAACTGCTTCTACCTGGTGGGATTGTGGGAATCCTAAATTTTTGATGATCGAGTTGGCTCTTGGGCCACTGCATCTTGTTTCATAAACTTCCAAAACTGAAATTGTATATCTACTGACGAGTTCTTTGATCGTGTTCTGGGTGTCATCATCATAGACACCCTAAATGTTCTAGCTGAGCAACTTCATTGATCACTTTCTTCCAAGGTGGTCATTCCCATCTCCTATGCTACCTTCTCCAAATCCTGTATGAGGGAGGGCTTCCCTCTCTTCCTAGTTGATGCACGACTTGGGTTGCCTACTTTGATCACCGTCATATTATGAAGGTGAATCCCAACACTATTTTTGGTCAGACTTCTGTATTTAACATAGTTGCTTCCTCCGTTCCCTTGGTTCCCCATGTGAAAAACTGTTGAGACAAAAGGGTGTGTCTGTGCTACTCTACCTGTTAGAACTTCATCACCCTCCGGCGATGCCACTATGTGATCTGGCATTCTCGTTTGGCCTTGGGATGTTTTCGGCGGTTGTGTGTAGTGGGGCGGGTTGGACTAGTGCGTCTTGGTGGACTGGGGGTGACCATTTTTTTTGCCTACTTCCCTTACTTTTTACACTGGTTCCAGTCGATATTGCCTATAACTATGGTAACCATGTTATCAACATCAATAACTTCATTAACTTCATCGTCCTCCTTCTCCTCTTCCAGGCAATGGAATCTGTTGGTGGTCGATGTGCTAGGTTTTTGGTTTGCGCCTGCCATTGGGTTCTTTGTCTTGCGGGGAAGTGGTCACACATGGATAGATTCTTTGAATCCCTTACATCTTTATGGGCTTTTACGGATGAGGTTGCCTACTTCTAGGCTTGCTTTCCTTGCTTCAATTTCAACGTCATGTTTCTTTCTACAGTCCTTTTCAAGGTGTCCTGCTCTTCCGCAGTGTAGGTAGATGTACGGCATGTTCTCATATTCGATGTTGTATCTTTGTCCATCTATTAGGATTCTCAGGACTAGGGGTTTTGCCATATCTATCTCAATGGCAATACATGCAAATCTTCCCCTTCTCTAATGTTTTGTGTTTAGGTTGACTTTAATTATCTTCCCTAGATGATCTCCTATCTCCTTCAATAAGACTTCCTAATAGAGGTGGATTGGAAGGTTAGGGATGTGAATCCAGACAACTACCCGTGGAGGTGTGGCAATGTCTGGGGAGAAGTTTGGGTACCACCGCTACACTGTGAGGTAAGAGCTGAATATTGGCCATGGGCCCCCGACCAGGGCATTGATGTAGTCATCTTCTGATTGTGATTGGACGATCAAGAAGTCATTTGTTGTATCTATCAAATTGAAGCCTCCTATTGGTTTCCAAAGTGCCGAAATCCTATCTCTCAAAGTGGGATAGCCTATCTCCTTAGAGAGAAGTTTGATGATCATAGTGTATTTCCATGGTTTGAGCAATTCTTCTAGTGCTTCTTGACGGATACATACTGCAGTGAATCCTTGTTCATTACAGATTTTGATGTCCTTTATCTATAGGTCCACTCCGCATTTGTCGGTGTCAATTTGGATGAAGTCGCGGGTAGTGCTTCTTGACGGATACAGAATGTTGGGAATCCTTGCTCATTAGAGATTTTGATGTCCTTTATCTGCAGGTCTGCTCCACATCTATCGACGTCAATTTGGATGAAGTCGTGGTAATTACTGTCATTACTCCTACCCATCGAGTCCTTGTAGGTGACCTGGGACATCTCCTGTACCGTGTTCGTGCCGTGATTTCCATTATTCAGGGGTGGGAAGTGCAAAGGATTGCTTGCAGTATCCACATCCATGGAAACATTCTCTGTATGTCTCATGCCTTGGGCCTGCACCTCTTGGTTCTTATGAGGAGTGGAAGAGAAAGATAGATTGAGGCCCGTAGTTCCCAAAGGGATGCTATTTGCCCTTCGACCGAGAGGATCACCATCTCCTTCATCCACAGGGACGCCGCCTTGATCTGCGCTGACTCCCGCTATGGGAGCAACCCTCCATCATCGACATTTATTTACAAGAGAAATTTTTTTTTTGAAATTCAAGCTCATCCACTATACTACATGTAACCAAGGAATAATTCTAATAGTTTAAAAAAATCACTACATAAATGTAATAAGAAATTAGCAAATGTAAGCAATGCAATTTATTCTTACACTTTTTTTGCATCATGATAGGACATTTTCTTCCTATCCACACCTTTTTATAAATACATCATGATAGCTACTAATATCATTTTTATTGAAAATATCATTTTTCTACATAAATGTTTTACATATAATTTAGTGAAAAGATTTTCAAATGATATGATAAACTACAACTAAAGTTATCTATATATGTCTATCAATCCAACTTATGTTACTGTTTACAAGTAGTTACTTTGAAGCCTTTTTTTGTTGCAAAAATACAAACAAATGGTTATATAGAAGCCCTAGAGTCTGGGAAGAGCTAGGAAAAAAACAAAAATGAGAAGGAAAGACAACTAAGTCCTTATCATAATGCAAAAGGAGAAATTTTGGGCAAGTGCTCCAAGTGATGTAGTCATCTGGTTGTTTCAAACAATGGTTGGCGAGCTGATCCACCAAGTTGTTCCAGCCTCTTCTTTGGTAGATGATGCCATGGGAGGTTGCCTCTTGTGGTATCCTCTTCATGGTTTGGGTAAGGATAAGCTATTTGGGAGGAGTATCCTGTATGTACTCCGAACAATGAGCATCACTCTATGAGTCAGTGAGAATGATCCCTACCTTCAAATGGTTGAGTTTTAAGTATCTCAGTGGTTCAAGGATGGCCAGTAATTCCCCTTCCATAGGGTCTATTCCTATCGTGTTGTTGGCTTCCCCATGGATCTAAAGGCCAATGGCATCTCGAAGGATTATGCTTGTGGCTTTGATGCTGGAGGTTTTGTTCACAGCTGTGTCAATTTGTATACAAATAGACAATTGAGGTAGGGTGATACTTTGTGACTGTGGGGACACTTGCGGATGAGTGTTTGCATGTGTGTCTTGAAAGGCTGCCTTCAAGGATAACATTTGAGATCAACATTGGATCTCCATGACTGTTGGTGGGATGGAGGTGCCTTCAAAGATGGATGAGTTTCTATTTTTCCATAGGAGGAAGCATGAAGTTGGAAATAGAATGTTCTAATCTTCTATTGTCTTCATCATCCTCAGGTTGTAACCTACCCAATCAGAGGTAGATTGAATAGTGAAGAATTCACGATGTTCCTTGGATTGACCCTTTGCCAAGTGAGTTTAGTATCTGGGAAATCTCTCATGGCATAAAGGGATGATTCGGTAGCTAGTTGACCGCATGAAAGATCATCCTGGCTGAGTTTTCTCTTGGATCTTACTTCATTTGTGAGTAAACGATTCTGGTGTATGCGCCACAAGTGGGTTTTCATGTGGTGAGAGATGTTCAAAGACCAGATGTCATTGTATTGAATTAGGTGTGCTCATAACGCCAGTAAGAATCATGTAGGCTGAAGTGGGTGTGTAAACGTCATAGGTGGAGGTGCAGACAAAACATGTTGTCCTCCCCATAAATAGTGCTAGGAGTTGGCATGAGAGTGATTTCACGAATAGAGTTGTCTTTGAACCAAAAATTTAGGAAATCCACACCCCATGTTCCTTGGTCAGAGATGAGGCAATAGACTTTCATGTCTAGTAAGTCTTCCAAGATAGTGAGGTGTTGCTTGATGGTGGGAATGTGGCCTTCCCCTACCCATGGATCTATCCAAACAAGCTTAGAGGTTCCCAAGATCATAGCCTTCTATGAGTGATTCAACAAAAGAGGCAGAGATGCCTTAATACTCCTCCAAGTATGAGATCCTAAATTTTTGTTGCTTCTCTATCCTTAATATTTTTCCCTCATCAGTTCAATCCATGATATAGGTTTATTGAGTAAGAAGTTCCATGACTTTTTCATGAATAAAGCTTTGTTGAATCCCCTTATTCTCCTTATTCCCAAACCTCCATCTAGAAGGGGCTTAGTGATGTGTTTCCATGCCATGAGATTTTGATGTCACGACGAAATTGGACCATTCCAAATGAAGTTATTGATTAGCTGGTCAATCTTGTCCCCGGTAGAAGCTGGAAGAAGGGTTGCTTGCATAGAATAATAAGCCTGAGAAATAAGAACCAATTTGGAGAGAGTAATGTGCCCCGCCATTGAAAGAAGCTTGTGTTGCCAACTGTTGATCTGACTTTGGATTTTCTCAATTAGGAAATGGAAGTTCTCTTTCCCTTTGCACTTGTGGATTATTGGGAATCCCTAATGCCTCCCTGGGTTGGTTATTTCCTTGACATTCAGCTTCCTGCATATGTGAGACCGCATAACAGGCGACATATTAGCAAAGAAGAACACAAATGACTTCTAGTGTGAGAGAAATTGCCTTGAAGCTGAGCTAAAGAGGCATAGACAATGTTTGATTTTGGATGCTTGCTGGCTGGTTGCTTCTCCAAAGAGGAGAATGTCATCCGCAAAGCAGACATGTGAGAATTTCAATTTCTTCTAAGTAAGGATGATTGGTTTCTAGGCACCTTATAGTATTTCCTTGTTGATGAGTTGGCTTAGCTTCTCAAGGCATAAGAAAAAGATGTAAGGAGAAAGTGGATCTCCCTATTTGACACCGTAAGAAGGTTTAAATGAACTAACAATCTCGCTGTTGCACATTATGGAGGTATCCCCAGACTTGATAATTTGCATTATAATGTTGATTGTACTACTTGGTATGGTGGTCCTAGAAAGGGTATCCTCTAGGAAAGGCCAGCTGAGCTTTTCAAAGGTTTTCACAAGGTCGAGCTTGATTGCCATGCAATGTTTCTTGCATTGTTTAGATTCCATGGAATGAATGATTTCCTACACCAGGGCTATATTGTCACCAATGTTCCTTCCTAGAACAAATCTTGATTGGAAAGGTGATATCCATGCATTGAGGAAAGGTTTGATGTAGAGTGCAATCACCTTGGATAAAAGTAATGTGCATACATTGTTTAAGGAGATCAAGCGTAGATGAGAGCAAGATTTTGGTGTCACTTTCTTCAGGATGAGGACCAATGTAGTGTTTCCGGTAGTAGCAATGAGCTCCCGACCATTGAAGGGGCTAGTGATGAATTCACAGAGTTGGTCTTTGAGCAGTAACCAATGCTTCTGTAGTAAGGTTGCATCGATGCCATCCAGGCTCGATGCTTTGAGTGGAGCCATTGATTGAAGAGCTAACCGTATTTCCTTGCATGTTGTCTTACTATCCAACTTATGTATGTCTGCATCTGCAAGATGTGGGAAGGCCCCTCGAAAGCTCGAGGAGGCCTGATGTCATTCAGATGGAATGCCTTCCTAATAAACATTATAAAATAAGGATATGATTAGTTGTTTAAGAGATTCTACCTCCTCCACCCAATGGCCATCAACATCTCTAAACCAAGAAATTTGGTTGCATTGTTGCCTTGCTTTTATAAGAGAATGGAAGTATTTTGTGTTGTTGTTGCTCAGTTTTACCCAATCACAGCATGCTTTCTGCCTCTACTCATTCTCTTCTCTTCTAAAAATTGTATCAAGTTTAGATTGACGCACCACCATTTCATGTGAAAGATGGGTGTCAAAGTGAATGGCGAGTTGGCGTTGATTCCATTTGATTTCACCACTGAAGTTGGTCTTTTCCCATTGTTCCTTCTTCCTTCTAGCATGTGAAAACTACTAGAGGGGGGGTGAATAGAGTTTTATAGATAATTTAACAATTATTGAACTCAAACAACCACAATGAAAAATATTGGACAAGGAGACACAAGGTTTAGAGTGGTTCCAACTATAGCAAATACTATAGCCGTCAATCCACTACCCGGTTGCTTACCCAACCGGGATTTGAAAAGAAATTTATTTTATTACCTCTTCAAGGAATTTACATAAAATACAATCTCTTTTCCTAAACCCTTCAAGCAGCCTTCACCTAGAAGTAATCGCCAACCTTGAAGCAGCCTTCCCTTGAAGTAGATGCACCAACTCCCGTTGCACCAGCCTTCTGAAGTAGCTTCCCTTGCGATAGCCTTCTTGAAGTAGCTTGAAGTCCCCTTCTCCACCTGAGAAGTCAACCCTCTCCAATCCGCAGCCTCCAACCCTAGGAGTAGCAAGGAGAGTACAAAAGATAAACAGGAACAAGAAAGGAAAAGGAAACTACAACTTATCCTTTAAGCCCGAGGCTTGATATGCCTAGATCAAGCGTAAGATCTCCTAGCCAAGTATGTGAACTTGTGATTGCTGTGGGTAGGAGAATCTAGCCTATAGGACACGAGATTGAGCTAAGGAGAATGTAGGCCAATGATCACAGTGCTCAAATTGCTTGCAAAAGATTGCTCAAGTATGCTCAAGTGTATTCTCAAGTGTAACAAGTGAATTCTAGTGTCCTATGGCTTGTCCTATTTATAGGAATGGCCTAAGTATGCTTAAGGACGTTCTAGACAACTTCTAGGGGTTTCTAAGTGCTTAACTAGCCGTTAGGTACAAAGTTGTTGCTTTAACAACGGCTAATTACTTTATTCTGCAGTTGCTGTCAGAGACCATCTCGGTCGACAAATGGTCGACCGAGACACCTACTCGGTCGAACTTTTGTCGACCGACAGGCTCTCTGGAACAAGTGATTTGCAACGTCTTTCTTCAACTACCAACTAACTTGTTTGTTGTGTCTAACGGCTACTTTGGATCTTTCTCGGTCGAGAGGTTTGTCGACCGAGAGTGTCTCGGTCGAGGAGTTTGTCGACCGAGAATGATCCTGTTTCAAGGTTTCAATTTAAGCACTAATTATATGTGTGAGTGTGCAAAGGTGATTCTATTCAAATGGGATGACATGTCTAACTATGGTGTTTGGCTAGGGAAAATCTAACGCTTGATTTACATGCAATTCTAAGTACTTGTACATTATATATTTGTACAAGTTTTACAACATTTATTACATTGCATGAAAATATAGCTAAGTAAGCTCTTGGATTTTCCCTTGCTACTTTGTCATCCTGCACACTCAAGTAGCTCGTTAGATTAATAAGAATGAAATGTTTGTCATCATCGAAACAAAGGGATTTATCATAATATCCAATTTATCCAACAATCTCCCCCTTTTTGAAGATGACAAACATTTCCAAAATATGAAATAAGGAAATATAACTCATGTGAGTTTCATACCTGAAAATTACCTTTTGTAGCCATTTATGTTTTGTAAGTGAGTGCTGGCCAAGATGTGATGAAAACTCATTTATATTTTTGATTTTTATATTCTTTCTCCCCCTTTGTCATTTCAAAAAGATATCCAAGTTGAATATTTTATTTTTCTTCTCCCCCTTAATATTATGCTCCCCCTTAAATAGATATCCTATTAGAAACATGGATTTTTGTCTAATTTATCCACAATTTGTTTCTCAATCATTTGCAAAGGATGTTAAGCCTTGAAATGATATGAGATTCCCTTAAGCGTATGATGAATATATATTGATTTCTCATTTATCAAAGGATGTTAAGCCCTAAATTAAATGAGAATCCTCTAAGCTTAGAGTACATAAAAATGTCTCCATCCAAATGCAAGGGATGTTAAGCCCTGTTTTGGGTAGAGAGTTCTTTCAAGTACAAGATACTATTTTGAATAAATTCATAAATCGCTTTATAATCAAGGAAAATGTCCAGCTACACATGGTGGTTACAATGTTTTTGTAAGCTTCTTCAATCAAATGGTCAAAGTTGTTTTTAAGATCTCCCCCGAAGTCTTATGCTTTGCTCCCCCTTAGATAGATATCTCAAATGAAAGTTTGAGTACTAAGTAAATATATAAAATGTTGTAGATGATCTCCATGATTTAACAATGATGTATGCAATTTATGTCAGTCTGGAAAACAGAAACCCGGTCGGTCGACAATTGTTCGACCGACAGTGTTCTCGGTCGACTAGTTGCTCGACCGAGGATGTTTCTGGAGAACTGTTTTGTCATTTGTCAATTTAGCCACAATTTTAATAGTTGCCTGTTTTAATTATTACTCCCCTTATTTGTTATGCTCTACAATAATGAACTTATAATCCATGCTTAAAAAAAAATAACCATTTGAATCAAGCAAAGATGGCAAACTTCATTCAATAGCTTGGAAAATATTACAATCATATAGAAATGACCAATTAATTACAATCATTGTCATTACAAATAGTACAACTTCAACACTTCACTGGAAAGATTTAAGAATTACATCGATGTCCGGATCTTTCCCAAGGAATGGCTCGGCTCCATAATATTTGACCAGAGTTTGCCAATCCAAAGCACCTGTCGTAGTTAACGCATATGCTTCCAGAAATGTGGGAACTCGGTCAAATCGGAAGTGAGCAGCTATATCTTGCAATTGGATGGAGGAAAATTGAGTATGTGCAAGATCCATTGATGGTGGAGGTGGAGTTTGATAGTAGTTGTATGAAGGGTTAAATGGGTTGAGCATGCCAGGATTTAAGGAATGCAGATATTCATCGGTTTGGCTTGGAGAAAGATTTTGCATTCTTTGATTTAAGTATGTCATGGCATGGTGGGTATAGTTGAGTTGGTTACTAAGATGATATTGGGAGCCGACAAGATAAGTGAGAGTATTTTGGATGGGATCAACAGAAAGATTAGTAGGAGGAGGGGGTGGTGGTATATCTTGATGTGATGATTCTCCTTCTACTCTTGCCCTTTTATGACCAAAGTCAATCCCCATCTTCTCTACGGTATTCTTACTTATCTTTGGTGGTCTACGCTCCCATGTATACCCCATATCTTCAATTTGTAACTTAAGACAATGTTGAGTGATCTGACATACAAAATCGGCATACGGTGGATTGCCAGAAAACTCAAGCATGTTTTTAAGTATTATGCGAATGAAGTTTATAGGAATTTCTTTTATGATAGCATAAATTAGACACATGCGGAAAATAGGGACCTCAGATTTATTGGCTCTAGGATGTATGTTTGTGGAAACAATGAGGTTTACTATCCTACATGCAGGTTTCAGGTTTATTGCATAATAGGTTCCCCTATCTTCATGACAAGTGGTATTGGTTTGAAATATGGCTCTTTTTATATCACTAAGGCTAATGGAGTGGTCATCATGGGATAATAAATTTAGTGGATTGCCGGTGGTAAGGTCAAGGAAATCTTGGTATTCATCTATATCAATTTCTAGCATATCAAGAATATCCCCTTCGGTAAATTTAAAACTACGCCCATTGACCATGGTGTAGAAGAATGTGGTTTCATTTTCGGTGTGGGATAAGAGATTGGCATAGAATTCGTTGACTACCTTAGTGGAATAGAAAGGAAAAGAAGGATTGATGAAGTCCTTCAGCTTTTGCACTCCAAAGAGATTCTCCAGATCGACTATGTTGATGAAGTCCATAGCTTCGACTGGGCGTCGGGGAAGAGGAGCTTTAGAGGAAAGCCGTAGATATCGATCTCCAGCATCTCCGTCGACGAAGGCGATGTCGTTGATGATCGTCAGTGGCGGAGTGGCTTCCCGATCTTCTCTTCTTTTTCTTCCGGCGACTTTCTTCTTCCCACGGACAGCTGAGGATGAGGCCATTTGTGTTTCTTGAGTGTGGAGAAGAAGCAAGGAAGATTGGAGGATAAGAATGCTGAAGGGTTGCACGAAAATACACTAGAGATGGACTATGGAGGCAAGGAAATGCAAGTGTGAGTAAGTGACTCATTTTTGCTCCTATTTATAGCATTCCAGCGACCTGGTCGGTCGACGATTCGTCGACCGAGCGTCCGCAACGGTCGAGTTGCAGACGCGCCACTTGGTTCCCCAACGGTCAAAAAAACGGTCATAACGGTTGGTTTACAACGGTCGTATCCAACGGCTATTTCTCGGTCGAGCACTTGTCGATCGACGTTGTCTCGGTCGAGCATTTGTCGACCGACAGTTCGTCCGATATTGAGTCTGTTTAGTATTTGTCGGTCGAGAGAGATGGGCTGACCGAGAGGTTCTCGGTCGACGAATTCGTCGACCGACAGACTTACTGAGTACAATTTTTAAAGCTGATTTTTAAATGCAAATGGTAGATCATTTTTGTAGAGCATATATATGGATATTCTAAGGGAGTAATGTTGGGATAATTTAAGGCTTTAAATGATAACAAGTGATTTAATTAAAAAAAAAATTTATATTAAGATTTGGTCCAAAGAGAGAATTTACAAAATAAGCAATTTTTGTCGAAGCTTATTTTAGGTCGCCCTTGACTACGACCATAGCGCCCCTTAGTCAAGTTTTATTTTGACCAAGAGGCAAATTTTGCAGATATTTTTCAGATTTGAATATATTGAGTCTAATATCTGCATAAAATTTAAATATCAAGTTGAAGCATACTACTTAATTGGAGACATAATTATTTCAAAAATACTGAGTTAGAGATTTTGTTGCAAGCAATAACATATAGCTGATAAGTTATTTTGCTGGCTTGCAAACAATTTTCTATGCGCACCCAATGATGAAAGCATGGTATAAAGCATACAATGATAATTCCATTTTATAATTAGTATATGTATAGACCAGAAAATACTTTTACGAAAAATTCATATATGAAAATAGGAATTTTCTTTTTCATTTGACTTAGACTTTAAATCATCTAGGGAACAAACTAATATTAATTTCATTTATATTTGTAATTATGTAGAGTTGAGATAGACATAGAAATATGCAACTAATGTCATTGGTCATATCTCAACTTTGATTTTGTTCATTTAGTTTGGAGGTTTTGGAACCCAAACTAACTCTACATCTTTTCTCTTATAAGGACATGAAAATGAATAGTGACCAAGGCGCAAACAGTAATGACAACATATTGAGTCAACTTCATATCTTTTTCTATGGTTGTGTCCTATGTTGTCATTGGGTGAGGATGTCCTTTTAGGTACATATATAGATTGGGTTTGTGACTTTCTCTGACTAGGTTGTTGATGAGATTTTCCTTTAGGCTTGTAACCTAGTCCTCTTCTCCCAATTTGTTGATAGGTATTATCTAGAATTTGATCAAGAATGCCATGATTATTCAAACTACGAACTTGTTGTTGTAGCTTGGCAATCTCATCCATTCTTTTCTTAATGTCTATTTTTGCTTGATCTAGATTAGATGATAAAGAATTCCTTTCTTTCACTATACTATCATAATCTAGATGTGTACACAAAATAGGTTGTTTTTGAAAGTCATTTAACTTTGCAAGTAATTCAACCTTTTCTTGATATAGAAGATCATAATTTGTTTCTAGAGTAAAAATCTTCACTTCACTACTACTTAGAGATGATTTCAAAGTACGGTTTTCAGAAATAATGTCATCTTTTTCAAAACCAAGAGTATTCAATTTTAGCATATAAATCGTCATTTTCAGATGTAAGAGCAAGAAGTCTAGCATTTAACTCATCGTTTGTTTTACTAGATTTCTTTAATTTCTTCTTGCACTCAATATACTTATTGTGAGTTTCTTCAAGACTAGAAATTAGCTCTTCTTTTGATAAATCAAGAAGGCTTACCTCTTCTTCTTCTTCCTCATTGGTTGTAGCAATGAAACAATTCTTATGGACCTCTTTCTTCTTTTCTTTCCATGGACAGCCGATTGTTGTATGGTTCGTTCCTAAACACCAATTGCAGCTTGTTGAAAGTTGGTCCAAGTTGCTCCTTTGTCTGCGGTCGTAGTCACCTCCACCCTTCATTCTTCAAGACCTGGTTAGGGTTCCTTGAAGCCTGCTCTGATACCAATTGAAAACTACTAGAGGGGGGGGGTGAATAGAGTTTTATAGATAATTTAACAATTATTGAACTCAAACAACCACAATGAAAAATATTGGACAAGGAGACACAAGGTTTAGAGTGGTTCCAACTATAGCAAATACTATAGCCGTCAATCCACTACCCGGTTGCTTACCCAACCGGGATTTGAAAAGAAATTTATTTTATTACCTCTTCAAGGAATTTACATAAAATACAATCTCTTTTCCTAAACCCTTCAAGCAGCCTTCACCTAGAAGTAATCGCCAACCTTGAAGCAGCCTTCCCTTGAAGTAGATGCACCAACTCCCGTTGCACCAGCCTTCTGAAGTAGCTTCCCTTGCGATAGCCTTCTTGAAGTAGCTTGAAGTCCCCTTCTCCACCTGAGAAGTCAACCCTCTCCAATCCGCAGCCTCCAACCCTAGGAGTAGCAAGGAGAGTACAAAAGATAAACAGGAACAAGAAAGGAAAAGGAAATTACAACTTATCCTTTAAGCCCGAGGCTTGATATGCCTAGATCAAGCGTAAGATCTCCTAGCCAAGTATGTGAACATGTGATTGCTGTGGGTAGGAGAATCTAGCCTATAGGACACGAGATTGAGCTAAGGAGAATGTAGGCCAATGATCACAGTGCTCAAATTGCTTGCAAAAGATTGCTCAAGTATGCTCAAGTGTATTCTCAAGTGTAACAAGTGAATTCTAGTGTCCTATGGCTTGTCCTATTTATAGGAATGGCCTAAGTATGCTTAAGGACGTTCTAGACAACTTCTAGGGGTTTCTAAGTTCTTAACTAGCCGTTAGGTACAAAGTTGTTGCTTTAACAACGGCTAATTACTTTATTCTGCAGTTGCTGTCAGAGACCATCTCGGTCGACAAATGGTCGACCGAGACACCTACTCGGTCGAACTTTTGTCGACCGACAGGCTCTCTGGAACAAGTGATTTGCAACGTCTTTCTTCAACTACCAACTAACTTGTTTGTTGTGTCTAACGGCTACTTTGGATCTTTCTCGGTCGAGAGGTTTGTCGACCGAGAGTGTCTCGGTCGAGGAGTTTGTCGACCGAGAATGATCCTGTTTCAAGGTTTCAATTTAAGCACTAATTATATGTGTGAGTGTGCAAAGGTGATTCTATTCAAATGGGATGACATGTCTAACTATGGTGTTTGGCTAGGGAAAATCTAACGCTTGATTTACATGCAATTCTAAGTACTTGTACATTATATATTTGTACAAGTTTTACAACATTTATTACATTGCATGAAAATATAGCTAAGTAAGCTCTTGGATTTTCCCTTGCTACTTTGTCATCCTGCACACTCAAGTAGCTCGTTAGATTAATAAGAATGAAATGTTTGTCATCATCGAAACAAAGGGATTTATCATAATATCCAATTTATCCAACAACATGTTCCCAGGTTGAAGCCTATTTAAGAAAAGAGTATGCTACTTGTTGTAGGGGAACGTTGCTGTCCCCGACTGTGTGTAAGAAGTTTTGGAATTCATCTATGACTTTCTAGCTTGTCGAGGTGCGGAGGGGCTAGCTGGATGCCCGATTAGAGTTGTTGTAAGAGATAAGGATAGGTGCATGGTCAGAGTGGCATCGTTCTAACACCTAAATGGAATAGAAAGTTTTAGAGTCTACGAAGGATAGGTTGCCTAAGGCTCGATCAAGTCTTTCATGAAGTAGTCCTCGCCTGAAGGTTGTGCACACCCTGCTAGCATCCTGGTCATGGAGATTGCAGTTGTTCATGGAAATAATGAAATATTTGGAGTTAGCAACATAAAAGGATGGGCTCCCAAATTTCTCTGATGGGTACATCACCATGTTAAAGTCTCCAACTACTACCCAAGGTAGAGAGGCAGAGGGGGTGAGGTTGATGAGGTGTTGCCACAGGAAGCGACGACTTCCTCTAGTAGTGCTAGCGTAGACAAAGGTGCAAAAGGTGTTGTTGTCTATCTTGCAGTGAATGAATTTCTTGTGTGAGAGTTAGACTTGAGTAGAATATGTGCCTTCCACAACACCCAAATGCCTCCAGAAAATCCCATTGCCTCAACCCTATGAGGCTAAAGGAATCCAAGGTTTTTGATGATTCTGTGAGCATGATTGCCACTGCATCTGGGTTCAAACAGTGCCATGACAGATACATGGTATTTTTGAACAAGGCATTTCACAACTGATTGGGAATTATAAGTGTAGATACCATGGATGTTCCAACTAACAATCTTCATTAAGGAGGGGGATGTTCAAGGGTTGAAGTACCCATCGTCTACACTTCCTATTTTAGATCTTGCAACAAAGAGGTTTTGCCTCATTTTTTGGTGGAGGCTTGACCTAGGTTGTTGGCTTGGAGGATCTTCATGTTTCAAAGATAGATTTCAACTAAGTTCTTTGTCGGGCTCCTATATTTGGTGTAGTTCAGTCCACTGGCTCCTTGGTAGCCCATGTTGAATTCTGTGGATATAAAGAGGTGAGAAAAGTTTTCTCTGCCTGCTAGGACACAATCTCCTGATGGGGTGGTAGTGGTATGTTATGGTAGGGGTTGTGATTGCTTCGTTGGCTTTGGTGAAACATCAGGTTGAATTAGAACAACCTGTTGCATCCAGGTCTTCTCTCCAACTTGTTTTGCAACTTTGGTTTGATTTTTCTTTTTGCTCCAATCAATACTATCCATTACTCACATAGCCACAATGTTTATATCAATGATTTCTTGTGGCTCTTCCTCCTCTTAATTATCAAGGCTCTGAATGCGATTGGAGGTTCAGGTTGAAAGCTTGGAGTTGCTTAGGGCTACTATTTTCATTGGCCTTCTCTGAATTGGTTGGGCATGGATGGCTTTAGTAAACCCCTCCATTCTGTGAGGTACTTCCGGTATAATTGAACTTATTTCAATGCACGCTTGTCTATCAATGTTCTCTTATGCTATTCTTGCTTGACAATCTTTCTCAAGGTGGCCGACCTTTCCATAAATGAGGCATATGAGAGGGATGTTCTTGTACTTTATCCTGTATCTGATGCTGGATATTGTGATAATAGGAGTCAGTAGTTGTGCCATATTTAATTCCACAGTAACCTCACAAAATGACTGCGATGTTGCATCTTAGTATTGGAATCAACCTTAATCATTTTACCAAGTTTGTCCCAGATTTATTTGAGAAGAGCTTCCTAGTAAAGGTGGATAGGGAGATTCATGGTTCTCACCCATGCAACGAGGTGAGGTGGGGTGGCCAAGTCTGGGGAGAAGGCTGGGTGCCAGTGTTGTACTATAAGGTAAGAGCCAAAAATAGGCCATGGGCCTGGGTTAAGGTGTTGATATAGTCTTCTTCAGTCTATAATTGAACTATAAATAAATCGTTGGCTATTAATAAGATTGAAGTCACTGATGGGATTCCACATTGCTTTGCTTCTATCTCTCAGAGTAAGGTATATGATGTCCCTTGCAAGGAGTTTAACGATGACCGTATATTTCTAGGGCTTTAGGAGTTCCTTCATGATCTCGTTGCGTACATTGATGGCGGGTATTCCATCTTCTTTGGTGACCAAAATGTCATTCGGTGGCAGGTTGACTTCACACTGGTCTGCTTCAATGAAGATATAGGCATTCTTCTTGAGGCTATCATTGACATTTCTATTCACAAAGTCCTTGTACGACCATGAAATCTACTACTTTGGAGGATTTCCCTCAGAGGGAGGTCACGTGTAGGATGACATGGGTGAGAATGCGGGTTGGCTTCTGTCTCCATCTATCTCCATGGTAGATGAGTGCTGATTCTGTTGGTGAGATGGTCCAGATCGATTCGAAGCAAAGTCGGAAGCAATCCTGTGGAACCCAGTGGGATGGATAGATCTCTTCTCGATGGATCTCCATCACCTTTGTCTCCAAGGTTGACCACATCTCCATGACGGTCGCCGCCATCCAAAACCCTACCATAGCCGCTTATCGTGTTTTTAGTTACTTTGAAGCCTTGAGTAATAATATTTGTCACAAGTAATATATTACTTGAAAATTCTAGAATTAACCATCATAAGGTCAAATTCTAATGTTCCTTAAACATTAGAACTGATAAACAATTTATTCTATTTAATTTACCATGTACAAATATCTTTAATGTTAATCAGTCTAGTCAATCTAGATCAATTTTGGACAAGACAATATTGATTAGGAAAAAAAGAGGATCAGATAAAATTGAAATGATCTATAACTGGATTTGATCTAACCATATAGATTCGATCCAATGATCTAGACTGGTATATGTACAACCCTACTAATGACTCATGTTTTTGGTAGCTGAAATGTTTCTAAAAAAATGTTAAAGTGAACAAAAAGTATGTCTCATTTTATAGAAATAAAGATGATGAAGAGATTCCCACATTTGATTCATTATTACATATGGGGTAACTCCTCGTAATGTATAAAGTACCAGACATGATTTAAGAAACATAATTGAGGATTTACAAAAAAATGACTCATGTATCAGACGATAAATGCCAAAATACAAGAATTCATCATGTAATATACATGTGTACTTGACCACGTTAAAATACGATTAAATAGGTTGTCCTATACATCTCAAATAGGTAGACATGCGACAAAATCATCGATGAATCCTATTTAATAGCTCATGTAGTAGGTAGAATAAGATCTTGAATACCACTCTAATCAAACGTTTGATATGTAATTAATTGGATTCCCCGACAATGCTCTGTATAATCATGATGGTATAATGATTTTAAAAATGATAATTATGGCAATCAAATAGAGGGAAAAAAATTCTATGATTAGGCCAATTTAATGTTTTAAACACTAGGATTCCAAAATTAAAAATACCAAAAAAAGTCTAAATCAAATAGTAAAAGCTATTTTTTTTCTAAATATATTGTAATGCATGCATCACAATTCACTGAATTAGGCTGAGTCAGGTTAGGCATGGGGAGGTGGATGTTTGGGCCATGCATGCATGTTGTGTGATTTTATTTGATAAATCTCATTAAAACAAATAGTCCAATTAGACTTATATTCCATGCCCTATAGCTCAACGTGGCATTTTTCCTCATGTTACACTCAATTTGACTACACTTTCTTCAGAAGCAAGTAGTATTGGACTAAATCTGTTGGAAGAGATTTTCAAATATCTAAAAAATATGATCAATGCACAACATTCCTGCACATATTTCATAAACATCAAAAATTCGTTAAAAAAACAATGACTTGAAATATGTCTATCAACATAGATAACTTGTGGCTTTGAGCCTTTCTTGAAATAATTCATCTATATCCTTTGACAAATGGTTAACGTCTTGTACAAATTTCACTGATTGAGATTTCAACAAATCATGCAAATATTAAGAATGCACAAGGACATGTTCATATCAATTTTGCACATTATAAACTTCACACAAATCTATTTCACATGTGGTTTAGTGAGAAAAATTAACTCACATAAACCATGGTCTCACGTAAGACTCACATAGTAATAATCATCAAAGATATAATGTCTAGTTCTACATCTTGCAACATATGGCTCGAGTGATTTAGAGTAAATCTCTCCCTCCACCAAGAAAATACCAAAGGACACGCATCCTAGGGGCGGATCTAGAGTAGAAACTCATGCATTGTGCTTCTATTTGAACAAAACTACAACATAATTATTTCCTTAAATCAGTTTTAATGGATTATCCAACTTTGGGATTGTAGGGCTACCATTATAGCATTGAAATCATGGGATGAAGGCCTTGTTGGTGTATATTCCCTAGAAGCCAATCATTGTATGATGTCTGAATGGATTTTTTTACTTTTAAATTAATTAATGGAAGCAATTATATTTATTTATGCAAATTTTATTACTGTGATTTTAATGTAAATGCCATTAGAATGATCGGTTCAAAGACATGGGACTTCAAGTGTTTGACTTGTTATGAGACCCTATTGAATGCTAAGCACATTACTCTTAGATGTCTCTAGTAAAGTATTATTATATATTGGACAATATAATACACATGACCCTATTTGGTGAGTAATGAGCATGTCTCATAAAGTATAGGTAACAGATACCAAGTTACAAAGATAAGTACCTCTTAGAGAAAAATTATACTAGACCGACCCATCTTGAGAGTGATCATGGACAATTATATGATAGTCATAGTTAGCTTTCAAATTTGATATTGGTGTTGTGGTCCTTTGAACTAAAGTCACTACAATAGTAACATGATAATTGTCAAGCTTTGATGCTACCTAACACGATCTTGAAGATTTTTGCCACAAATGCAGTGACCAGATTTTATAAGAATCATGCACACATTATGAGTGATGTAGATGGAAGTTGTCCCTCCCATATAACGGGTGTAATATCTTAGGACTCTTTATGAGTGAGAGTAGAGAAATACTTGACCATGATCATATGAATTAGTAATTGATACTAAAATCATATATGTCTAGCTAGTCTACTTGGAGAACATGGAGCTTAGATTGAATGTGATAAGGATGGCATGTCCATGCATATACTTCAATTAGGAAACTTCTCATAAAAGTATTATATAACATGGTAACATTGTTCGCTTATAGTTTAGTCTTTATCAGTTAATCCTACTACCTAGGTAGAAGCGATGTGTACCTAGACACTGCTCATTGGTTTTGGATTTTAATATTGATTAGGTAAATCCATTGCCTGGATAGTTTGGTGCCTAAATGGTCACACACATAGAGATAGGTTGAAGAAAGGATGATCTAGACTCAATTGAGACTATTACAGATCTAGGATCCTAAATGTAAGTTTCAAGGATCTACAACTATATATATTGTTACTTTGGAAATTAATTTCCTGAAGCAAAGGACCTGATCATTAGAGAAAGAGGAAATTTTACATAACACCAGAATACAGTGAAAGGTAGAATCCCTTGTTCAATGAGGGAGTCCCCAGCCTAGTCAAATTAAGTTTTAGGAAACCTTACTCTCTCCACTCCTCGATATATATGATATAGTAGAAGGCTCTCCAGACACAACATCTTATTTTCTTATTATTTCTTTTGAGGATTGAGAAATGTTAAGAGAAATTAAGATAAAGAGAGAGGGAGGAGACTAACGGCTTCATACCTTTGTCTTCATGCACTTGTGTGGATATTGTGAATATGATTTTACACAACTAATTCATAATGGATGAGTGCCTTTATTGATGACATGTTAGTTGAGGAGAACGTCAACATTGTAGAATTATGTGTTCCACAACATGCCATCATATAGAAGTCATGTCTCATATTGCAACATGTAACGACCCTGACCTGGGTTATGAGGTAACCCTATTTGTTTTGGCTAATAAATTTGCTTAGAACTTTAATATAATCCTCTAAGGTGTTTTGTTATCATATGACACACTTATGTTTCAAGTTTGGTCCCGATTGAATGTTGTTTGAGCAATTTTCCTTTGTTTTGGACCAAAGTGAAATTTACCCAAATTGAGGGGCTATAATGCAAAATGTCACATGTTAAATGTACCCCATGTGTTTTAGCATCATAAGAGAGAGAAAGATGCTAAGTGGTGGCTTGTGGAAAGCCCAAATTCCAAGTTTGAACTTGTTTGAACAATGTTGGTACCTTGTGCACCAATTTTGGTACAAATTATAATTTATCCAAAATGTGGGGTTGATATACAAATTACCAACTCAAGAGTGTCCCTACTCCCTCATAGTATCATATATAGGAGATAGAAAGAAGTATACACCATGTTTGATTCCATTATGAATGATGGTAATCTTGGTGAAGAAATGACCAAGAAAAAGGGTTGAATTTCGAAGCTTAACTTGAGTTGTATCAAGTTGAAAAGTTTATATATGAGTGCCTATCGGCCATGGAGCCCAAGGTGGTGTACCATATCATTTTTTGAACTATTGGAAAAGTCCATATGGTGCAAATCACCTCAAGGAGGTGAGGTGTGACGGCCATCAAGTTTCCTTAGAAAAAGTGTATCAGCTTGACTTAAAATAGTGATTAAACCTAGATGACTTATCCAAATGGATAAGCAATGGACGAATTTGCATATTACATGATCCTCAACCTTTTTTAATGTTAAGATAAATGTTGATGCATGCATGTACATGTGTCACCCATGCATGACACGTGTCACCTACTAGCTCAAAATGTTGACACCTCATTTTTGCCTTCCTTCATGAACAACAAGTATATATACCCCTAGTTTCACTCCTTGGTGCAATTTTGCGACCCTTACCACCCTCCTACCCTAAGGTATCGTGCATAGAGCTCCCATATCATGAAGGGATGCTGTGGTATCATGCATAGGCCTTGGGATATTGCCCATGGCAAGAGCATATCGGCCAAGTAGGTGATTTCGGCCATATAGGGTGATATCGGCCATAGAGTGAAGTGTTGAGTGGCATATCATGCAAGTGAGTGTCATATCGTGCAAGAGGGGTGGAATATCGTGCAAGGGCACAAGGGTTTCATGCAAGAGTGTTAAGGAGCAAGAAGGAGCTCATACTTAACCCTAAGGAGTTTTGAACGAACCTTGGACTTTACATAAGTCATCTTCAACCTTAGGAACATGAAGCTTTGGAGCTTGGAGATTTGAAGTGGTTCTTAAGGCGGGCTATATAACTTGAACCCTTGACCTTTGTTATTGATTCCATATCTTTATCAATTGTTGATTCCTTCTTTATTTTCAAAATTTTATTTGATTGATTGATGCAATCACCATGAAAAACACAACAAGCTTCGTGGGTTTATAGCTTGATGATGATGACATCATCATAAGGACACAACTCCACAAATATCTATTGCAAATGGTTTTATAATTTGGTCCAATCGGTTTCACAAAACCGTTTGGAGACCTAAGTGACTTCAAGTGTGAAATTGTCCATTCGGTTTCATTATTGTTTTACTTGAACGGTTTCAAACCATTCAATGTCTAAGTGACCAAGACCATTTGAGGTTGAATTGGTCAAACCATTTGGACACCTAAGGTGACTAAAGGTCAATTAACTAATTGATTATTAATGATGCAAATCAAAGGTGATTATAATGGTTGTACCTTTGATGTACTAAGGTAATTAGTACCTTTGTGAGTGGTTAACTATTGATGCTTATGAAAGCAATGATTTAAGATGTTGTGACAACCCTTCATTCAAGTTGATTGGACCTAATATAATTAAGATTAAAAGTAATTGACATCCTAGAGAGGATGAGAGAGAGAGGAATTCATACATGAGTATTAATCATGTGGATATTAGGGTATGATCCTTAGTAAAGAGATTATGAAACCATAATCAAGACAGTTAATGAACCCTAACCCTAATTGAGGGTGATGCCATGTAAAACCCTAATTAAGGGTGATGCCATGTGAAATCCTAAATGCTATGTGTAACCCTAATATAGAAGGATATTATGTGAAACTCTAATGTAGAGTGATATTATGTGAAACCCATAAATATGGGAGATGCTATGTGATCCTTAATTTATGAACATGGAAAACCCTATTCCTAATAATGGAATAGTGATTAATATATTAACAAATGTAACACCTAGAGAGGTTGATAATGGATATCCTTATATCAATAGTTCTTAACTCAAAGATGAGTCCATATCATTAGCAATGGCTATATTTTCTAAATACAGTGACTTGTGACCAATACATTACATGATGAATGTGATGAACTGGTGTATAAAGTATTAAGATGGGAAATTCCTTAATACAAGCTAAGTGGATGAACTCAAGTAAGATAAAGGTGATGAGGGGAGTGATACATCAAAATATGATAGATATCACATCCAACATCTCAATATTGATATACCTTGATGTGTTTTAAATCCAATACATTTGGATGAGTGACGCATGAAGTGTGTCATGTCAGTTGTTACAGTGATATGTTATGCACTTTTTTAAGTGTAGGATAGCATGCCTTATGAAAAGGTTAATCCAAATCAATAGACTATGATGCAATCATATTCTGGTTAAGATGAGAGAGAAGCTTATACTTTGTGATGATAATTCATTTAAATGATGAATGATGAGAATAAATAAGTATGATTGAATACTTATGTTATCCATATTGATTCCTAGCTGGGTGAAGCAATGGAATAGGACTTGATCATTAATAATATGATCTTGAGAACCTATATGGTTATTTATGGAAAACCCTAATCCAGGGTGGTGTTATGTAATGTTACAGTAAACCCTAAATTGGGTAAAAGGACATGATGAACCCTAATCTGATGTGAATAGTGCATCCTAACCCTAAATTGGGTAATAGGATATAATAAACCCTAATACAGGGTAATGCTATGTGAAATCCTAATACATGGTAATGTTATGTGATACCCTAACACAAGATAATGCTATGTGAGACCCTAATACAGGGTGATGCTATGTGAAGTCCTATCACAGAGTAATCCTATGTGAAGCTCAGGTACAAATTGATGAGTTATGAATGTAATAAGAAAACCCTTGTATTGCATGGTACTGATATATAATTGTTATCATGAGTACTAATCATGCAGGTATGTTGAGATAATGAGCATAGCCAGGTATGGGCTATGATTCTCTGTATATTGAAAATGTTTTATGGTCTTCATAAGCATAATATGCCTTGTTGCTGATTAAGGGGTAATAAGAGGTGATACTAGCTTTGTGAACTATGTGGAATACTTTGTGTAGTAAGAATCATAATGTCCTAGGTCAGTTGACCTGAAGGTATTAAGTTACCTAATAGGTGGTAACAAGTATTCTATGACGAGTTAAGGGTATAAATACCCATATTCTATAATCATGATGATTAACTTGTTAAGAGATGGAAATGCACTTAATGAGATGAGGGATTAAGATCCCAATACTTTGTTAAAAGAATATGGCTACAGGCCATGACTCCACAAAGATAATGCCAGACATAGCTATGTGATCTAAGCCTGAAGAGAGTATATGCTGTGATTATAATTCTATAGTGAATAAATGTTATACATATTCCTTAATAAAGAAGTAACTACTTCTAAAACAATAATGATTCTTCTATTCAGATTTATCTTAATAAACTGCAATAATAATGTTTCTGGCGGAGAGTTATATCTCTCGCTGGGGCAATTTACAATTGTCTCACCCCCGTGGGAACCACATTTTTAGGTGGACGCGGACGAGGAGGCATGAATCCCTCAGTAGGTGAAGGACATCAACAACAACAACAAGGACAGTAGTGAATTCTCAGGTGGAGACACTGGCTGAAATATCTTGTATAGATGTACATAAAGTCCTATGTGTCGTCTCTGTACTCTCAGGTCCTCAGAGTAGTAGTTAATGCTTTTGAGATTTTTGCTTAGTACCTCAAGATTTCATACTGCCTGTGTTTAGTTTAACAGAGCAGTTGATGCATTTAATTCTCAGAAAAAGATGATGCAGGACATGTACTTGTGAACCAGTATGTAATTAAATTACTTCAGTTCTTTGTGAAAGAGTTTTCCTATGTGTGGACCTCTTTGCAAAATGGTTTTAATTTTTAGTGATTTTCGGTAATCCGCTGCTTAGTGATCGCTTCCACTTAGTTAATAACATTTTATTTGATTGGTGTGTCACACAACGTTTGTCGAGGACTAATGTATTCCACCAGAAGCAAATCTAAGGGTGCCTTTGGGGTCAATAAACTGACCTCCATCACCTTGGGATTTGCACCCATTGGTGGAAAAATCTATGATTCATCCACAAATATTGTATGACATAATCCTATAATCTACCACAAAGATTAGAGTTATAAACAAACCTTGAGGCGAGTTCTAGAGTGCCAAAAACTTTAGAAATAAGTTCCAATTTTTGTCAAGGTCCACAACTGCACCAAGAAACTCAAGTTTAATTGTTGGAACTTCTTCCACAATAAGGTATGAACATGTATCCCTAATCTGATTGTGTTGCATTAGAGCATCATACTTGAGGGATTCTTAGGAAATATGTTTTTGTTTTCCACTTTTCGCTCCCAAGGACCTGATAAAATCGCCTTCTTTTATGTAGTGAAAATTATATATGTAGCTAAGCACTTCTAAGAATATCATCTATATTCTATACATATCTCACAAATTATAGATACATTATACCTTTGGTAATGAAGCTTCTCACCTATTCATTTCTTAAACTCACGAATATCTTTCCTGAGATTCCCTTAGATTTTTTTAGCTTTGTCAATGGATGGTCACTACTTATAGTGAATAAAAATAGGATGAAATAAATATGAAAATACATGAAATTAAATAAAGACTTCTTAGCCAAATAGCCCGAAAGCAAGCTAATATATAAATTTAGATTCCATAGAGAATCTAGCCCATATAGTTTTTTGGAGGATTTTTGGAAACATAATGCATCACTAAGGTTAAATATAAAACTAATAGTAGGATTTGTGTCATCGGAGTCAGCAATCCAATTGTGAACATCATAACTGTCCAATACATATAAAAAATAAGTAATGAAGGACATACAAATGGTACCTTTAACAAACCCAAAATACTCAAATCTAAGCTTTCCAACAATCATTATTATGAGAACTAATGTATCTATGAATCCTAGTTACCTCATAGTATTGACCAGAATAAGTTTCTAGGTGCATCAAGTTTCATATTGTTTGAGCATATCTAGTTTGATATATAAGAGAACTTTTTTTTTCCTATAAGGGAAACAATAGATAATAAGGTGTATTTATAGAAACAAAATGGTTCATATCAAACTTACCAAATTTGTTCTTCATAGTGAGATCATTTAAAAATTAATAGAAGTAGATATATTTAATTTTATTCCAAGTCTAACACTAGAAATTCCAAAATCTTTCATATTAAAATCCGTTACAAGAAATGATTTAGTCTCAACAGTACCTGGAGCATTGAATCCAAACGTTACAATATTATCAACATACAAACATATCATCACAAATGCATTACAAATAGATTAACATTACATGTTGCTTTAAACTTGTAATTAGTTAAATCCACAGATAAAATGATTTTAATAAAAGTTAACATTCTAGTGCTTATGTGCCTATTTTATATCATACAAAGATGAACTAATTTATATACCTTGTGTTCTCATTCAAGAACTATATAACCTTATATAAATATATATATATAAAAATATATATAAATATAAATATAAATATATATATATATATATATATATATATATATATATATATATATATCCGTTAACTAAAGTAGTTTTTCCATGCATTTGATAGGTTGAATGATCTATAACTTCCATTTATTTATAACCTTGGCCTTAAGCTTATCTATGGAACTTTCTATCTGCATCATCATCTAAAGACCTACTTACATTCAATAGTTTTTTATCTGAATGGAGGTTATCAAGAATCCTAGTGTCATTACTTGGGATGGATACTATTTTATTATTAATTTCTTCCTTCTAGAATTATAGTATGTGGACTTTGTGGCTTCATCATAGGTCTTGGTGTTTTCTACTACTAATAAAGTGTAGAATTCAGGACCAACATTATCATGGAAATCAAGTCCTTTATATGATCTTGTTCAAGCTCAACTATCTCAAGGTTTAGGGGCATAGCTTCTTTGAAAGTAGGTACTGAATGTTGACAGTTTTCTTTCTTCTAAAATTTAGATCTTGAGAAAAGTTCAAAAAACTACCTAGGAACTGTACACTTATGAGGAAATATATTTTCAACAAAGAAGAAATCCAGTAGCATTTTTATTTTCTACATACTCTGATAAAACAAAATGTATAGTTTTCGGACCAAGTTTCCTCCTCTCTTTTTTTCAAGACCTTAAATTTGACCAAGCACCCACATAGTGAATTTTAGTATATTTCAAGTTAAATCAATGTCCATAAAGAGTTATCTTTGTCTTTGAAAGATTAACCATTCAACACATAGTTGGCATTCTAGATGGCCTCCCGACACAAGCACTGGTTAAGAATAGAATTTCCTAACATATAATTGACCATATCAATCAATGTCTTTTTCTTCCATTCAACCACATAAGTATATTGAAGTCATATGGGGTAGTGGTTCTATATACAAGTCCATGCTCTTTAATTAAGTGGTTCATGTTATTTGAGGTATACTCAACCCGTCTACCAGATTGTATATACTCAATTCTCTTCTTAGTTTGGTTCTCAGTTGATTTCTAAATACATAAGCTTTCCATGTTCTCATACACATATTTTAGCAAATAAATATATAAATATTTGTGAAGTCAAAATTTAAATTCACAAAAGTCAAACATATAATCATCAATAAGAAAAACATTAAGATCAAAGATTTGATATGAATAAGATAAAGAAAATAAGTATTTCCTTCTACTGATCTAAATAATATTATGAAATTTATGTTAAATAGTATTTGGCATCCATTTCTACTAGAAAAATTAATCTATAAATGAAATATATGTGAGGCATACACTTCATAGTATTTTTGTTCACATGTCCTAAATGAACATGTAGAACACTATAAGATATAATCATAGAAAGAGTATTGATGCACTTATCATTAATATAAGGAGAAATATTATATGTATCAACAATAAATTTATCAAACATTGACAGGTGTACTCTACACCTATGGAAGAGACAAATCTAGATATTTATAATTTGTTTCACTAACTTAAGAAAGAATATACATAAAACTTCACACTTTACTAACAAGTATTTTCCTTAAAATTGGGACATGTAAACATTTCAAAATTTTAGGACTTCTTTAAAAGGATCTTTGGGTACACACATCTAGATCCTACAATATGCATCACAAATACATCATCACCCTAGTAGCTCACATGGTTGTCATCTTTTTGATAAGTGGAAAAAGAAGGATGGTCATAATAGATGTGAGTATGACTTTAGAATCTGATGACTAATTATCTTGTGAAGATGTATTATACTAAGTGCAAGGTCATTGGTATCTAATCTTGTATAATTAGAAGTGTCAACTCCCACAACATTTATATTCACCTCATTTTTCTGAGGTGGTTTCTCTTTTGGTTCATGCAATCATTTATAAGGCGACCATGACTTCCATATGCATAGAAGATGTGTTGACCCCATGATAAGTGTTCTTATTCTGACCAGTTTTCTTGTCTTTCCTTAATGGTTGTTTATATTTAGGGCAGTGTTCTGAAAAGCGGTAATCGGTGTATGGGCAGAGAGGGTACTGAATAGAGTATATACGGTATGCAGGAGTATAAGCGGGAGAATATTCGGTTTTAATCGGTTTTGATTTTTTTAATATTAATCATAAAGATATGTAAATTATATATTGACCATATAATAATGACAATGATAAGTAATTAGAAACATTTATAAGTAATAGACTAATATTGCATTCATAAGTAGTTGAAACATTGATGAAATTAGAGAAGAAAACTTTGATAAGTAATTACAAACATTGATAAGTCATAGACTAATATCACATTAATAAGTAATTAGAAACGTTGATAAGTAATAGACTAATATTGCATTAATAAGTAATTAGAAACATTGATAAGTCATAGACTAATATTGCATTAATAAGTAATTAGAAACATTGATAAGTGATAAGACTAATATTGCATTAATAAGTAACTTGAAATATTGATGAAATTAGGGAAAAAAACAATGATAAGTAATTAGAAACATTGATAAGTCAAAGACTAATCTTGCATTAAGAAGTAATTAGAAACATTGATGAACTTAGAGAAGAAAACATCAATAGTAAGGATCAGTTCAATAAACACTAACTATAAACTTATAGAGAAAACATGAGGAGAAGACCAAATATGTAAATTGGAAGAAGAGAATGTAATTGTAATGACCAATAGTAGTATTAGAAAAAATTAATGTAAAAAAAATTATTACTAGCATTTGATTTTGAAAATTGCCGATTAATCAGCCGATTATTCCCCCGATCGGCCGATTAATCGGTCCTGGACCGATTATAGGCCGATTATTGATAATAGGTTCGGTAGACCCCCAAAAAGGAATATTCGGCCGATTATTCGGCCTAAGCGGCCGATTTTCCGAACAATGATTTAGGGTATAAGTTGTTAGGTTTCTTCTTGATTTTGTGTCGCTAGCAATGTTGATAGAAGGTTCGTTTTGTTCCTACTTCTGTATGAAGATATTCAATTTGTACAATAATGCTTAAATAGAACACAATCAACATTGTTTGTTTGTGACATAGGGATTGGGCATATGATTTCCATCACAAATGGAGATTTTATAAAAGGGGTACATCTTATATAATGTCATGCATTTCAGGATCAATGGATATGTACTTAGATTTGAGGTTTTTGCGTTCTATAACTTCATAGGAAACAAGCTTGTTGTTTTCCATCATGTAATTAAGCCACCTTACAAAGGCATAGTCTTACATCCCCTTATCTTACATGTCGAAATATTCATCTAAGTCTTGCTAGTGATCGAGATTTATCAGGAATTAATTGATAATTGTAAAGCTCGTTGGATGCGCATAGGGAACTATACTATATTTGATATATGTAAAGCTCGTTGGATGTGCATAGG
This sequence comes from Alisma plantago-aquatica, assembly GCA_963693085.1. Taxonomy (NCBI): domain Eukaryota; kingdom Viridiplantae; phylum Streptophyta; class Magnoliopsida; order Alismatales; family Alismataceae; genus Alisma; species Alisma plantago-aquatica. The sequence goes on from OY856409.1 coordinate 1,856,687,437, forward strand.
GAACTATACTATGTAAAATGTAATCATTCCTTTGGAGAAATTGGCAAGAGACATATGAGAATAATTTTCACTACTAGAATTCTACAAAGTTGGGAACAAAAGGGAAATAAGTTTACCTTTTATCAAGTAGAGTTATGCTTCAAATAATCTTGAGGATGCCAAATAGAATTTCATGTTTTGTTTAAATATGCAAAAGTGCATTCCAACTAACTTCTTGTATACAAGGGGAGTAATTTCCTCCATACTCAACATGCTTCTAAGATCCATGAATATTGAAATTAATGAAATACAACAACACATTTTGAAATAGGAAGCTAGTGTGGTAGCTAAAAGCTATGATTTTTGTCTTCGATAATGTTGTATATATTAGAAAAAAATTGTTATTTTATGTCAACTCCACTATCATGAAAAAGAATTTGGAATTAGTTGATATCTAATTAATAACGACACACATATAAAAGAATTTAAATTTTTAACCTTGGATGACAAACATGTTAAATATAACCATTGTTAAGGAAAATCCCGCAACTCATGTTTACAAGCGTTCTAGAATCTTGTTTTCCACATTCAATTACCTCCCAAAAATTTAGGTATTGTCTCCTTATTCTAGCAAGAAAATAGTTTCAAACTATTTAATGGGCCTTTTATCGATGGATAGGAACTATCATATGGAACCACGTGTCGCACAATGAAAGAAATGGATACTGGCGAAGAGAAAGGGTAATCATGTAATTCTTTGGTATGTTTGAACTAGAAATAGAAAGGAAGAAGAAAAATTGAGGAGTAATTTCCACACATCAAGAACATATTTCTCAAGAGAATGATATGATATTACTAATTTCTAAGTATTATTGTTTGTTCAAGTATTTATCAAACTTGTGTGGAAGTTAACATAATATGTCTCCTTTTATAGGAAGTAAGATGAGGAAGAGGTGACTGGATGTGACCCATTAATATCTCTTAGTTATCCAGTCCCTGAGTTCTAAGAATAAAAATATTGATTCTCATAAATGGAAATAAAGGATAAAACTAAATGGGTAGATCTGCTCAAATATAGACTGCAAATGTGTTACAAACAAGAAGACATGCAGTCAAATAGAATAATAATTAACTAAGTTAAAAATCCAATCAAATAGTTTATGGAATATGACTCACATAGGTAGACAAGGGACAAACATTTTGGTATATCATGTTAAATGACTCACCTAATAGGTTGATACTCTGAGATCATGAACCTACTTAATCTTAATTCCTCTATAATCCTTATTATAATAATTATAAACTTTATTAATTTTAAAGAGCAAATGATCAAGTTAATCCATACTTTAGTTAAAAGTGCACTTTGTTTTCCCTAGATCAAAGTTTCCTTGCAAGTTCTGGACCTAATTATAAATTCAATATAGTATGAGAACCTAACTAAAAATTTTGTGAGAAAAATCACAACATGTGTTTTATTTCATACCCATACTTATTTGAATCTTAAATTAACTGTCTAACATATTATGCTAATCTGATTTCAAATTAACAATGTTCGCCTTGATTTTGTAACTTCATGTACATCGTAGATTAACGTGAAATTCTACCAAAATTAAGGACTAAATTGCAATTTATGTATACATTACTTAGTCCAAGTTATCCTTTATAAATGTACTATATTGGAATATTTTTAATGCTTTTGAGACTAGTTGATTAAGGTCATGTTTACCCTCCTTGCCTTGGGTCTAGATAGCTCACATATGTTTTAGCTGCTTTAGTCTTGTAATCTTTTTACTTATATCTAACAAAACCCATGACCCTCTCATTTTTACAACCAAAGGATCTTTTAGGATGAGGAGTAGCATCCTAAAAGCATGCAGGACCTCGTGGCCATGGATTTGTGTTTGCATGTTTGTGCATATTAAAGATGCAACTTCCTTAGTGGATCGTTGGCCTTGCAAGTTCATTTTCACTATCATTCATGTAAGTTATCCTTTATCTAAGAATTATCAACTTTCTTATTTATTTTGTTCTTCCTTCTAACGAGCTCCATGACATCCATGGTGTTTCTTGCTCTGAACAACTAAAGCACCATCTTTTCTCCTCTTTTACCCAAGTTTTGCCCTAGATCTTGCATAAAGGAGGGCTATTCATGAGATGCGGTGTTGAGTTTTTAGTTTTTTTGGAGTGGAGATTGAATTCATCTTACATGAAAGCTCATCGTCTTGAGAAAGGAGGTTATATATTCTTGCATGTCTATGTGTGCTCACGATCAAGCTTCCATAGGACATCCTAAAGCTTGATGGCCTCATTTATAGCCTTAATATGTAATATCATCTATTTCCTCTCTCTTTTTATTGCTTCTCTTTACTTCTTCTTCTTGGCCGAGCTCCATGGCTGATGGTGGTTTTAGCTTTCTAGAGCTAAAAATCCCACCTGTCTCTCTCTTTGACCTTAGTGAGACTAAATATAGCTAGATGGAGACTAGATGGAGTTTTTGAAGGTACAAGGTGATGTTTAAAGGATGATCCATGTGGCTTGGAAGATGAGGATACTTCCCGCACATTTTTCAAGTGGGTTTCTTACTCTTTAATTGATTCAATCATATATTCATAGCCTAAACAATAGAGAAATGCTTAAATCTCACCTTACATACCTAGATCATGCTCTATACACTTAAATGTGTGATTAAAATAGACTGGTTTGCATTCTTATGGGATGAAGCTAAAATTCCTTACTTCCCTCTATATAAGAATGTTGATTCCCAATGTTAATAAAGTTCCTTCTTTTGTCTTTAAGGTTGAAAATCAGAGATATATATATGTGATTTTTACATAAAAATGACTTAGTTATAGCTTTTTGGACACCATAATGATGATAAACAATAATGTGACCATTTATTTAGGTGTGGATAATCATCTAGAGTGTATACAATAGATGCCTACAACTTTCTTGCTACTGGAAGTATATTGAACATAGGTCACATATCTAGAAGTAGCTTATCTAAACTTTAAAATGACATGTATATGCTTAATCTTGTTGGGTAAGGTCATGTTTACCGTCCTTGCCTTTGGTCTAGATAGCTCACTTATGTTGTGGGCTATTTGAGTATTTTCCTTTTAACTTGTATCTACCCAAACCCCTCGAACCCCTCATCCTTTTTACAACAAAGGATTCTCTAGGATGATGAGTAGCATCCTGAAAATTTGCATGTGCTCCTTGGACCTTTATGGACATGGATTTGTGCTTGCTTATTTGTGTATGTAGGAGATGCAACTTCCTTCATGGATATTTGGCATCACAAATTTCTTTTCAATACCATTCATGTAAGTTATCATTTATGATATCTCTTATCCATTTTTTCCCAATCTTCTTCTTCCTTCTGACGAGATCCATAAATTTCCATGATGTTTCTTGTTCCAAACAACTAAAGCACCCTTTTTTCTCATCTTTTGCTCAAGTTTTTTTTCAAGATTGTCGCTTCATTAGAGTTAAGGTTCAAGACAAGTTGACTAGACTCATATTAATCCACTCATAAGATCAACTTGTAGATCAATTTAAGTGTATAAGTGTAACTATATTCTTGATATCTACATAGTTTGAGGGGGAGTATTAAGTGTATAAGTCTGATTATATTCTTTTATATTAATTTTTTGAGGGGGTTATTAAGTGTATAAGTCTGACTATATTCTTGATATCTACATAGTTTGAGGGGGAGTATTAAGTGTATAAGTCTGACTATATATTTTATATATTTTTTCCAATATCATGTAAATGGATATTGACAACCACTCATAGTCTTATATAAATGCTAGCCCTCTTATCTGTAATACACACAACATATATTCTCCATCATCTCTCTATTACCACCTTCTCTTTAACTAAAATGTGCAAGAAGTATTGTCTCTTTTTCACACCAACTATTAATCGGTGTGAGGGGGATATAGAAGAGAGAGAGAGAAAGAGAGATAATGAGGGGTAAGAGGAGAGAAAGTATAAAGGGTGATATGAAGGAGAAAGAGTATGTGAAAAATTATATGTATCAGTTCAGGCTATTTCGATCTTCATTGAGGTTCTTTTTTTTAGTGAAGTCAGGAGGCTTTCTTATTCATCCCGCCCTCGTCTTGCAAGCATTATCAAATGAAAGCTTACAATCACTAATTAAATAGGAATTAGTAAATCTGGTAGTACTACTACCATTATAGTCATTAACAATTAAACTAATGCACCCCGTAGGGGGTGAGGCATATTCTATGTATGTCGCTTGGTTTTGGTTGTTTGACTTGGCCTACTCATTAGCAACCCCATTGCGTTTTCTGCTTATGTGCGTTATAGTCCAACCAGGTCTCCACAGCCTTCTGATACGGCTTGCCAATTTGGCATATTTAGGGTAGGCGTCTTCTTCTCTATTTTCTAACTTGACGGCAATTAGCGAATTTGTTTCAATAGACACTCTATGAAGGTTGTTGTCTATCGCCACCTCACCGCATGTAAGACTCCTTCCAACTCTGCTTCTTCTGTGTCTGGTGTATTCAGACATCTCACCACACCTCCGACCCACCAGCCTCTGTCCTCTCTTCCGACTAGAGTGCAACATGCACACTTGTTCTTCACCGCCGCATCAACGTTAAGCTTGATACCCCTTGTTCCCGTGGTGTCCATCTCGTCAGATCGGTGTCATTCTCCATCGTTCGTTGCCTGTAATAGGCCTCCTTATGTGCCCTGACCTCTCGCCTGATAGATCCATCCACCGCCTAAGCTGGTATGGTTGTGCTTTCGAACACTTCATTGTTTCTTGCTTTCCAGATAGTCCAACATGCTATCAACAAGGTGATGTATGTTTCCTCCTCAAGTTGAAGAGCAGTCTCGACCCACTCCCTCACATTCACACTGGTTGATTGCAGATCAATCGGCTCTCCTTCATGCTGGATCTCCTCCCAGACCATCATTGCTTCTCTGCAGTCCCTAACCACGTACAGGACTGATTCCTCCTCCTCCTAGCACCTCGGGCAAGCATTGTAGTTTGTTAGCCTCCTCTTGAACCTTCTGCAGTTTGTTAGTAAGGCATCGTGCATCATGAGCCAGACGAAGTGTTTAATCTTGCTTGACAGATTCGTCCTCTACATCTTGGCTCAGTTTCCTTCAGTTCGCAGACCCTTCCCTTCTCTAAGCTTGGTGTACGCCGACTTTGTTGTAAATTGGTCGTTGCTAGTCAACATCCACACTCAGACATCCTCCCCATCTTCCGGGTGTGGCGGCTTCATCCGCATAACTTCCTCCACCAATGTTGGGTTCATCCAGTCTCTCAAGAAAGCCTCGTCCCAATTTCCTTGTAGATCGACGATGCTTGCCACACGCAGATCTCTCAGATCTAGAGGGATGACTCTCGTGGTGGCTTGCGCTAGTATAGCAGTGCTAGGTATCCATCTTTCATCCCATGCTCTAACAGTTTCACCGTTCATCGGGATGCGATTAGAGTTCTCCTTTGTGAACTGATCCACGTCTAATACTACTGTCCCTAATTTGTAGATGTTCTTCGGTTTCCTACCTTGCCGCATTCTCTACCTCATGTAGGCCAGCCACTAAGTGTCCCTCTTGCTTCTGATCTCCCATAGGTGCTTTAGGATTAATGCTTGGTTCCAATCACACATGCTTCTCAAGCCCATACCTCCATCCTTCTTGCTGCAAGTCACCTTATCCCAGGCAACTAACGCCATGGGATGGACCTTATTGTTGCCCACCCATATGAACCACCTGATGGTGCCATCAATATTGTCGCAAAGATGAAGGGGAAGCTTGGCCATTTGCATCACATATGTGGGGATCGCTTGCAGTACAAACTTGTCCAACGTGACTCGACCGGCCAGGGAGACACTTCTCGCCGCCCAGGACGAAACTCTGCTATTCACCTTGTCTAGTGTCTCCCTATATGTGTCTTTGTTAACTCTATCGTGGACTATCGACACCCCCAAGTACCGACCTAGATTCGACGTTTGTTGGAACCCGCTCATAGCTATGATATGTTGTTTGAGGCTCCTCCCTACACTCCAGGAGAAGAAGAATTTGGTTTTTACAATGGACACCGCCTGCCCAGACGCTCGTTCAAACTCACTAAAATAGTCCATGACCGTTCTCATTTGGTCCAACCCTGCTTGAGCAAACACGATCATGTCATCTGCAAAACCCACATGGGTGATAGTCGGCCCTCTTGTGCCAAATTTCATGAGCTTTCACTTCCCCTCTGCCTCCTTTTGACTGATAAGTTGGCTGAGACGTTCAATACATAGAACAAAGATATAGGGTGATAGGGGATCCCCCTATTTGAGTCCCCTACTCACTGTGAAGGTGTTGGAAGTCCTGCCATTCCAATTTATACATGTGTTCCCCTGGTAATTGAACTCATGATATAGTCAGTTAAGTTCATTGGGATACCAGTTCTCTGCACAGTGTCTTGGATAAACCTCCAATCCATCTGATCATAAGCTTTGGTTAAATCAATTTTGATGGCCATCATCTTAGACCCCTTCTTCCTTTTCATCGAGTTGATGATCTCCTGGACCAACGTGATGTTGTCGGTGATGCGCCTGCCTAGTATGAAGCTGCTCTATGAAAGCGAGACCCAATTGGGTATGAACTTTTTCAACCTTTGCACCACCAGCTTGGAATCACTTTGAGTACAGAGTTGTTTAACAAGATAGGCATGAGGTTTTCACACTTATCTGGGTTTACAACCTTTGGTATCAACACAATGGTCAAATTGCACAAATTGTCAAACATTATTCCCTCACCGATGGCTAACTGAACAGTGCAGATCATGCTAGATCCTACCATGCTCCAGTTCTTCTGCAAGAATAGAGCGCTTACTCCATTCGATCCAGCAGCTTTAACTGGGTCGAGACTCATGACAGATTGAAAGATTTCCTCCACGCTCGGTAGTCTACTCAGTCAGCAGTGTTCCTTTGTCGTGGGTTCTTGGAATGTACCGGGGAACTCGTCGCACCTTTGGGTGCCACCATTCTCAGGCGCTGTTAGGATGTTTCTAAAATATTGTACCACTAATCTCATCAGGTCCTCCTTTCCCCTAACCCAATCACTGATATTGTTCTTGAGTGCCCTTATATTGTTTCTCCTCTTCCTTTGGTTGATTAAGCTATGGTAAAACTGGCTATTGTTGTCATCGTCAACCACCCAGTTGAGGTGGGCATGATACCTGAGATCCTCCTCCTCCTCTTTCAGAATGGCATTGAGGGCTTCTTGCATATCATTGCATAGAGTCTCAGAGATAGGGTTATATTATTCCATCAAATCCACCTATAGACGATTGATGTTCTTGAGGAGTCTGTCCTTCCTTCGTCTCTTGACTCTATATTCCTTGTTGCTCCACTTGTTGATAGGGTCCTGAGCCTTCTTGAGAGCCTCCTCAAACGTTAACTCTGACGGCCAAACATCATCTAACATGCTCCCGAACGACGGACAGGTCTACCAGGATGGGTGAGTGCAGAATCTGTAACAGCCCTTCTCCTTGTCATTACATCGAACAAGTAGAGGGCAGTGGTCAGACCCAAATTTAGGGAGATGTTCCACGGTGAGATTGGCGTAGTTAGCTATGAGCTCTACATTCCCCAATGCTCTATCCAATCTTTTCTATAAAATACCATGCCTATATGTAAACTTCATGCCAGAGTAGCCAAGATCTAACAGATCAGCCTCTATCAAAGTAGTTTGGAACATCGTTGCTTCCTGGTTGTTAAAGGTGGTGGTGCCACTTCTCTCGCACAGGCTTATAATGGAGTTGAAGTCTCCCAATCACAGCCAAGGCCCTTTGATCCTTTTTCCCAGGGCAAAGATGTGTTTCTAAATCAATCTTCTTGTGGTCACTTATGGGATGGTGTACACGACTGTTACATAGAAAATCCCATTCACTTTGTAGGTGACAAACTGCCTATGACAACAGATAATTTCAATTGAGTAACGGTATTCATTCCAACACAGCCAGATGCCCCCTGAGAACCCATGAGCCTGTACACGGTAAGATTTGGTGAATCCCAGGCTTTCAATGGTCTTCATCTCTCTCTCCGCGCTGATCCACAATTCAAGGATTGCGATCAAATCTGGCTTGTAGATCGACATCATCTCCTTCATCGCTAACCTTCTTCTATCACCGCCTATTCCTCTAGAGTTCCAGCAAAGGGTGTCTATCATTGAGAGGATTTAAGAGAGTCTGTCCCCCGCTGGTTCCTTTTCCTCCTTGCCCGTGGGGTCCTTTGTGCTCGATTCTTCATTATCCACCCGGTAATCAGACCTCGTAGGTTTTCTCTTTTTCCTATCGTATGGTGGAGGTTTCCTGGGTTTCTTCATCTTTGGCTTGTACCCTCTCATCTTCCTTCTTAGAGGCAACCGATTTGGGATGATTCCTTCCGACTTCTCTATTTTTAGCTGTTCAGATGAGTGACTTTCATTCTTGCTCGTGTTCTGGCTGCCCTCCATCATCAACAGTAAAGCTGTGTCTATGTTATCCTCTATTAATGTGTTGGTTCCATTGCCTTCTTTGTTGATGTTGACATTCATCACTGAGTGGGTGTCTATGTTTGTCATCGGTTCTTCTTGTGGTGCCCCTTTTGCCTCGCCTTCCTTCGTCATTTCCTCCTGGTCAGCGGTGTCTTCCTCTATTATCTCGATGACCTCGTCCACTGAGGGTTCAAAAACTCTATGATTATTGATGCTTCCTTTGACGAAGCCTCCCTTGTTGCTTGATGATTGGTCGTTGTTCCTTTCTTATTCCTTCTCGCCGTTTGTTTATGTATGGAGTGAGTTAACGCCCCCTTTCGGCCGCCAAACCTTTCCCGTTCGCTCTGTAGCCTTCTCCATGATCGACTGTATTTGTTCTTAGGTAACCGTGGCTGCCAGCGCCGCTTGCCCTTCTTTGTCCTCCTCCACTTCCTCCAGATTGGCATAATGGTTAGATGTGTGAGGGTGACCCTGGTTTGCTGCATCCTACCTGTTGTGCCCTTGTCTTCTATGTCTTCTGCCCCTTCCTCGTTGTGTCTGCCATGTTTCATCCTTATTCCTAGATCCGTCTGTCTGTGTGCGGGTTTCCTCCACACTTGCCTACTGTCGGCCTTCCGTCTCTTTCGCCCGACAATACTGCTCTCTGTGTCCAACCTTCCCGCACTTTCCCCAAGTGTCTGGGCTGACCTCATACTCCACCGCGTATTCTATCCCATTGATAAGGGTCATCGATCGCATCTCCTTGGAGGTGTTAACCTCGATTGCAAGCCGGGCAAATCTGCTTCTTGTCCTGAACGCCCTAGAGCCTTGCCGATGAACTCAAACAAAGTATGCACGTACAGGTGCAACGGGAGGTTGTGGATGCGAACCCATGTAACCAGATGCTTGGGCATTCCTTCCGACGGCTTGAATGATGGTTGCTAGTCCCAAACGGCCAGACAGCATTCGAAGATCCTCCATGGTCCGCCCGTCATAGCCAGTTCGTAATCTTCTTTGTAGGATAACTGGACTACATATTGACTCAACTCCAGTTCGTACATGTTGAAGCATCCCCTAGGGTTCCATAGGAGTTGTATCCTGTCCCTCATGGTCATGAAGCCGACGTCTGCTCTGAGCAACCTAGCGGCCACCACATATGTCCACAGTTTCGCCAACCGCTCTACTGCTTTGGGGTCGATAGTGATGGTCGGAGTTCCGCCGATCTCTTTTAGTTGCACTGCCTCGTCTTCCAAATGCCCATCGAATAGCTTCTCGAGGAAGAAGGTCTCTTGTCTTCCTCCTTGTAATCCTTCATCCACAAGCAGGATTGAACTCCCCACCACCGCACTGTAGGTTCTGTTTTGCCCTGACACTACAGTTGCAGTTGCCACACCACCAACCGACGCGACCCTTGCACCTGTAACTGCCGCGCCGCCAGCGGGTGGTGTTTGAGTGTACACCTCTTCGACAATCTCTTCCGCTTCACCATAATGTCCACGAGTGCCGACGTACTGAAACGACAGTCCGACAAAGAGGACGGTAACCCTAACGCCGCCCCTCGTGGGAGTGACGGTGGTCTACTGTCCCGTGTCTATGTTCCCAACTGAGTCACCATCTGTGGTTGCTTCATCTTGTACACCATCTCTGATCAGTAAGCCACTGTGTTCTCCCCGGCTGCCGCGATGTACGCCACCGCCGTCTCCTCCTCTTCCTCCTCTACCCCCTCTCCCACTTCTTCCCCCTCTCCCCATCTTCGTCTATCATTGAGGTTCTTATTATTATACGTATTTGTCTCCATATTATTTACCTTTTCATAACCATTTTAGCAAAGTATTATGCTCGTAATTGGAATGTAGTCAACAGTTATCTTTTTATATAAAAAAGAGCGGAAGACAATTCACATGACTCACGGGCCATGTGCTCATCTCGACACGACGATGTGAGCACGTGTAAGGGTGACTATGGTCACCATACCACAAGTGGTTGAGAATGTCATCCTTTAGAATTTTGGGACCCTTAGAATTTTGGGATGAAAATGCTACTTGCCATCTTAAAAGTGGTGTGGGACTAAACTTCTCTCTCATTTATATAAGAGACAAAAATCATGTTATCTCCTACCTTTATGTGCTAGCTGCACCTACTTTAAACTTTACTCTTGCAAGTTTATACTAGCTGAGCGCTATAGGAAATAACAACTAAACACCAAGTAAAAACAGAGTAAACAAATATCTCTATTTAACTTTGCACCAAATGAAGACTATGTAGTTTCATTTCACATCTTTTGATATCCTGTTTCATAGGTCTAGCCGTTGCTTGGTTTTACGCTCAACCAAAGAGGCCCTAAATACAGTTCTTTGTCCATTTGTAAGCTCAGTTGCACTAAAGATAACAACTTAGATTGTTGTTTGAATTCACATAATTGATGCATTCAATGCCAAACGATTGGCCGCCTCCAGACTCTAGACTCTAGAGCGGTCTAAATCAAGATTCATGTTTAAAGGTTCCTCAATCGAGCCCATGTGGCAAGTCTTATCAGGTAGCAATGATTCTAGTTGTCACCTCATCGCCAAAAATAATAGCAAGAATGGTTTGTCTCTCTTGCATGCAATCAAAGAGGCATTAACTATTAACAGCTATGGTAGAGCACCAAATGCAAGCCAAGTTGGAGGCAGAGGACGGAAGTCTACGATACCTAAGCGTGCCATCTGCAACTGCTAATGAAATTGACCTGCTCCAAACATTGTACATCCAACATCTAGGATTGGGACTACGGTTGCTTCACCATAAAGAAGCCAACGGTACGAGAGCAACATGCAGCAAGAGCTTCTAACATAAAGAACCAAACTCACGGTTACAACCAAGTACTGAATCTGAATGGCAAATCGGGTTTTTTCTTCCCATGAAAGCGATGGACGGTGGTCTTACAACCATTGCCGTGAGAAAAATTCTCATTCTCCCTTTGCATGCATAGTCACAAATTCGGTATTCGAGATACATTCGGTTGAGTTAAAAAGTTCAGAATTCGACAATTATGCGGAAAAATTGGGTAAAATGTGGTCACCGTACGGTAAAGATACGGTTGATTATTTGTGGAAAAAAATATACATATATATGTACACACACACACACACACACACACACACACACACACACACACACACACACACACACACATATATATATATATATATATATATATATAGACACATACGCGCGCCGGCAAGGAGTGGCTCAAGTGGTCAAGCACGGTGTCCCTCACGAAGGGACCTGGGTTCAAATCCCAGTTGCCGCCTTGGTTTACCACCCTCCCAGACGTTCGGCCTCCGTCACAGGTGTGGGAGAGGGGGGAGAGAATGCCTCTCTTTATCCCATAGACACATACGTGCCGCCTAGGGTTAAGGAGAGCTTTGGCGATTCAAACGGTGACTTGAGGCGACCCTCCATCCGTCGATGGTGGGGGAGCCACCCTCCCCTACTAAGCGCTCATCTGTGAGGAACACCATGGTTGATCTGATACCGAAGATATCCTGGGCTAGGGTTTCTAATGATACCGACCAGTTTAAGACGAAACAGAAGTATGACCCTCCTATTATTGAGGACGGCAAACACTTTGTCACCATCGATGAGGAAACCTACGGGGCCATGGAGAAGACATGGGAGTACACTCTGTCTGTCTACGTCATGGGAAAAAAACCATACTACTACCACTTTATCACATGGATAAAAAGGGTTTGGAAGCCGAAGGGGGGTTTTGATCTCTATTCAAAGCCTTATAAATTTTTCTTGGTCCGTTTCAATAACAAGGAAGACAAGACAACAATGATTAATATGGGCCCTAGATGGTTTGATGATCGTCAGGTGGTAGTGAAGATCATCATACATGAGATGACCTGAAGAAGGAGATGTTCAGTTCGACCCCTGTATGGATTAAGATACCTAGTATGGGACGCAATTGGTCTGAAAAGGCAGTGGGAATCGTGGCATATGGAGTTGCAAAACTACTTACATTCAATCTTCGTTCCATCCAACAAGAGTCTCTGGGAGAAGCCAGGGATTTCATAGAGATTGAGGCAGATGAGGAACCACCAAGCGATATATGGGTGAACTTGCCAAAGAAGGATCCTATTCCAGTAGAAATACAATACCTGCATGCCCCGAAGAGATGTTCAGAGTGTAAGGTATTTGGTCATGACAAATCTGACTGTCCTCTCCATGAGGAGGAAAGACAGGCTGCGAAAACCAAAGAGACCACAAAAACTAGCCAGTGAAAGGAGGTCAATTGCAAAGGCTCTCAAAAAGGGAAGGAGAAGGTCAATCCTAACACATTTGAGAAACAGACTGATAAGGTGCAGATGAGCAACAGGTTTGAAAACCTAAGCTCGGATGACGAAGAGGAAGCAAATGAGAAAGAAGGAAACATTGAAAAGGAGACCACGAAGGTCGTGATCAAAGATGAAACTGTGAACTCAGAGAAGACTGTAGAGATCCCTGAAACAACGAGTGTAAACACAGAAAAGGAGATCGTTAATACAGAGACGGTGATCACAAATCCTGCGATTCCAGAGAAAGTGACTCAAACAAACTCAAAAGGGCAACCTAGTAACAACAAGTCAAAGAACAAGGAGGGGTGTTGTGGTGATACTGGAGGTAGCGAGTCACACAAGACTTGAGCTTCTGGTAGAGGTAATCAATGACCTTCTATATGGCCAATGTCCGTGGTTCTGGGAAACCACAAAAGAAGAGGGATGTGAGGGAAACAATAAAGAAGATTAAAGCATCTGTTGCGATTCTTTTGGAGACAAAAATAAAAAAAAGAATACAAGGATTCTATGAAGAAGCTATTTCCTAATAATTGGAAGTTCAAATCTAACCATCATTACGATAACAATGGCAGGATTTGTGTTGGTTGGGATCCCAAATCATGGGACCTTTCCTTCATCAATGAGGATGATCAACAGATTACTGCTCTAGCTTGTAATAAAGGTGGCTTACGTCTAGTCATCATGGCTATATATGCTAGAAACCTCATGCAACAAAGAATGGATCTCTGGAATAAGTTGATGGATATTTCAGCACAAATTGATGGTCTGTGGCTCACTATTAGAGATTTCAATAATATAAGGAAAAGAGAAGAGAAGGCAGGAGGTAGGGAAGTCTTAACTGAGGTCCTCAGTACTTTCAATTTGTCCATTGACAATGCATATCTCATTGAACTACCTACTGTAGGAGGTGAAATCTTCACCTGGAGCAACAAACTAGCTAAGTGCAAATGGATTTCTTACAAACTTGATAGGGATTTGGTTAATGATGATTGGTTAACTAATTTTCCTAGTTCTAAAGCTAAACTTCTTACTTCAAAGTTCTCAGATCACTCCACACTCAATGTTAACCTAAGGGAGCTACGAAGAAAGATGAGACCTTTTCACTTCCTCAACTATTGGAAAGAGTGGCATGGGTTCGACGATCTTATCTAGGAAACATGGAAGGAAGAGGTAATGGGCAACCTGTTGTTTAGATTCAATCAAAAACTCAAGTTACTGAAGAAAAATCTAAAGATATGGGCAAGGAAACATGTAAATCTATCGAATCTACTTCAAAGAGAACATGTAGAGATGGAGGATATAGCTAGAGTCCTAAGGAAGAACCCTTTGGATGAGCAACTGATTGAAGCTGAAAAATGCACTCAAGATCATATCAACCTCCTTGACAAAGCTGAGGAGAAAAACTTCTAGCAAAGAAGCAGGATGGACTAGATAAAAAATGGAGATAGGAACACTAGACTATACCAATCGACAGTAAAAAGAAGAGATGCTATGAACTAAATTTTTGAGATACTTGATAGTGAAGGAGTGTTTCTAAATGACGAAGAAGCTATTGTTATTGAAACTACAAAGTGAAAACCTCTAGAGGGGGGGTGAATAGAGTTTTATAGAAAATTTTAACAATTAATTACTCAAGCAACCACAAAGAAAAAATTAGACAAGGAGACACAAGGGTTTAGAGTGGTTCCTACCTTAGCAAATACTAAGGTAGTCAGTCCACTACCCGGTTGCTTACCCAACCGGGATTTGAAAAGAAATTTATTTTATTACCTCTCAAGGAATTACATAAAATACAATCTCTTTTCCCTAAACCCTTCAAGCAGCCTTCACCTAGAAGTAATCGCCCAACTCGAAGCAGCCTTCCCTTGAAGTAGATGCACCAACTCCCGTTGCACCAGCCTTCTGAAGTAGCTTCCCATGCGATAGCCTTCTTGAAGTAGCTTGAAGTCCCCTTCTCCTCCGAGAAGTCAACCCTCTCCAATCCGCAGCCTCCAACCCTAGGAGTAGCAAGGAGAGTACAAAGAATAAATAGGAACAAGAAAGAAATAGAGAAATTACAACTTATCCTTTAAGCCCGAGGCTTGATATGCCTAGATCAAGCGTAAGATCTCCTAGCCAAGTATGTGAACTTGTAATTGCTGTGGGTAGGAGAATCTAGCCTATAGGACACGAGATTGAGCTAAGAAGAATGTAGGCCAATGATCACAGTGCTCAAAATGCTTGCAAAAGATTGCTCAAGTATGCTCAAGTATATTCTCAAGTGTAACAAGTGAATTCTAGTGTCCTATGGCTTGTCCTATTTATAGGAATGGCCTAAGTATGCTTAAGAACGTTCTAGACAACTTCTAGGGGTTTCTAAGTGCTTAACTAGCCGTTAGGTACAAAGTTGTTGCTTTAACAACAGCTAATTAATTTATTCTGCAGTTGCTATCAGAGACCATCTCGGTCGAGGAATGGTCGACCGAGACACCTACTCGGTCGAAGTTTTGTCGACCGACAGGCTCTCTGGATTAACATTCATTTGCAACTGCCAACTACTTTGTCTGTTGTGTCTAACGGCTACTTTGGATCTTTCTCGGTCGAGAAGATGGTCGACCGAGAGTGTCTCGGTCGAGGAGTTTGTCGACCGAGAATGATCCTGTTTCAAGGTTTCAATTTAAGCATTAATTATATGTGTGAGTGTGCAAAGGTGATCCTAATTAACTGGGATGACATGTCTAACTATGGTGTTTGGCTAAGGAAAATCTAACGCTTGATTTACATGCAAATCTAAGTACTTGTACATTATATATTTGTACAAGTTTTACAATATTGATTACATTGCATGAAAATATAACTAAGTAAGCTCTTGGATTTTCCCTTGCTACTTTGTCATCCTGCTTAGTCCTGCACACTCAAGTAGCTTGTTAGATAAATAAGAATGAAATGTTTGTCATCATCGAAACAAAGGGATTTATCATAATATCCAATTTATCCAACAATCTCCCCCTTTTTGAAGATGACAAACATTTCCTAAATATGAAATAAGGAAATATAAAGCATGTGAGTTTCATACCTGAAAATTTTCCTTTTGTAGCTATTTATGTTTTTCAAGTGAGTGCTGGCCAAGATGTGATGAAACTCATTTGTATTTTTATATTCTTTCTCCCCCTTTGTCATTTCAAAAAGATATCCAAGTTGAATGTTTTATTTTTCTTCTCCCCCTTAAGATAATGCTCCCCCTTAATTAGATATCCTATTAGGAACATGGATTTTTATCTAATTTATCCACAATTTGTTTCTCAATCATTCGCAAAGGATGTTAAGCCTTGAAATGATATGAGATTCCCTTAAGCATATGATGAATGTATATTGATTTCTCATGTATCAAAGGATGTTAAGCCCTAGATTAAATGAGAATCCTCTAAGCTTAGAGTACATAAAAATGTCTCCATAAAAAAACTTATTTTGGGTAGAGAATTCCTGTAAATACAAGATACCATTTTCAATAAATTCATAAATTTCTTGAAAATTGTCAGCTACACATGGTGATTACAATATTTTTGTAAGCTTCTTCAATCAAATGGTCAAAGTTTTGATGATCTCCCCCTTTTTCTTATGCTTTGCTCCCCCTTAGATAGATATCTCAAATGAAAGTTTGAATACTAAGCAAATATATAAAATGTCCAAGATTTAACAAAGATGTATGCAATTTATGTCAATATGGAAAAACAGAAACCCAGTCGGTCGACAATTGCTCGACCGACAATGTTCTCGGTCGACTAGTTGCTCGACCGAGAATGTTTCTGGAGAACTGTTTTGCATTTGGAAATTCAATTACAATTGTAATAGTTGCCTGTTTTAATTATTATTCCCTTCATTTGTTATGCTCTACAATAATGATCTTGTGATTCAATTTTTGAAGATGTCTCATATGCCAAAAATAACCATGTGAATCAAAAAAATGGCAAATTTCATTCAATAGCATGAAGAAGATTACAATCATATAGAATTTGACTAATCATTTTTATTACAACTAGTACAACTCCAACACTTCACAGGAAAGATTTAAGAATTACATCGATGTCCGGATCTTTCCCAAGGAATGGCTCGGCTCCATAATATTTGACCAGAGTTTGCCAATCTAAAGCACCTGTCATAGCCAATGCATATGCTTCCAGAAATGTGGGAACTCGGTCAAATCGGAAGTGAGCAGCTATATCTTGCAATTGTATGGAGGAAAATTGAGTATGTGCAAGATCCATTGATGGTGGAGGTGGAGGTTGATAATAGTTGTATGAAGGGTTAAATGGGTTGAGCATGCCAGGATTTAAAGAATGCGGATATTCATCGGTTTCAGCCGGAGAAAGATTTTGCATTCTTTGATTTAAGTATGTCATGGCATGATGGGTATAGTTGAGTTGGTTACTGAGATGATATTGGGAGCCAACAAGATAAGTGAGAGTATTTTGGATGGGATCAATAGAAAGATTAGTAGGAGGAGGGGGTGGTGGTATATCTTGATGTGATGATTCTCCTTCTACTCTAGCCCTTTTATGACCAAAGTCAATCCCCATCTTCTCTACGGTGTTCTTACTTATCTTTGGTGGTCTACGCTCCCATAGGTATCCCATATCTTCAATGTTTAACTTAAGACAATGTTGAGTAATCTGGCATACAAAATCGGCATATGGTGGATTGCCAGAAAACTCAAGCATATTTTTAAGTATTATGCGAATGAAGTTGATGGGAATTTCTTTTATGATAGCATAAATTAGACACATACGGAAAATAGGAACCTCGGATTTATTGGCTCGTGGATGTATGTTGGTGGAAACAATGAGGTTTACTATTCTACATGCTGGTTTTAGGTTTATTGCATAATAGGTTCCCCTATCTTCATGACAAGTGGTATTGGCTTGAAATATGGCTCTTTTTATATCACTAAGGCTAGTGGAGTGGTCATCATGGGAAAATAAATTTATTGGATTGCCGGTGGTAAGGTCAAGGAAATCTTGATATTCATCAATTTCTAGCATGTCAAGAATATCCCCTTCGGAAAATTTAAAACTATGCCCATTGACCATGGTGTAGAAGATTGTGGTTTCATTTTCGGTATGGGATATAAGATTGGCATAGAATTCGTTGACTACCTTAATGGAATAGGAAGGAAAGGATGGATTGATGAAGTCCTTCAGTTTTTGTACTCCAAAGAGATGCTCCAGGTCGACTATGTTGATGAAGTCCATCACTTCGACCGGGCGTTGGGGAAGAGGAGCTTTAGAGGAAAGCCGAAAGTATCGATCTCCAGCATCTCCGTCGACGAAGGCGATATCGTTGATGATCGTCAATGGCGGAGTGGCTTCCCGAGCTTCTCTTCCTTTTCTTCCGGCAACCTTCTTCTTTCCACGGACAGCTGAGGATGAAGCCATTTGTGTTTCTTGAGTGTGGAGAAGAAGCAAGGAAGATTTGAGGGTAAGAATGCTGAAGGATTGCACGAAATTGCACTAGAGATGGACTATGGAAGAAAGGAAATGCAAGTGTGAGTAAGTGGCTCGTTTTTGCACTTATTTATAGAATTCCAGCGACCTGGTCGGTCGACGACTCGTCGACCGAGCGTTCGCAACGGTCGAGTTGCAGACGCGCCACTTGGTCCTCCAACGGTAAAGAAAACGGTCATAACGGTCGGGTTGCAACGGTCATATCCAACGGCTATTTCTCGGTCGAGCGCTTGTCGACCGACATTGTCTCGGTCGAGCACTCGTCGACCGACAGTTCGTCCAATACTGAGTCTGTTTAGAATTTGTCGGTCGAGTGAGATGGGCTGACCGAGTGGTTCTCGGTCGACGAAGTCGTCGACCGACAGACTTACTGAGTTCAATTTTTGACTGTATTTTAATGCAAATCATAGAACATTTTTGTAGAGCATATATATGTATATTCCAAGGGAGTAATAATATTTAAGGCTTCTAATTGCTACAAATGATTTAAGTTTTGATTTAAAAATATGCTAAGATTAAGTTCAATAAAATAATGTCCAAATAAACAATTTTTATCAAAGTTTATTTTAGGTCGCCCTTGATTACGACCATGGCGCCCCTTGGTCAAATTTTATTTTAACCAAGAGGCATATTCCGCAGGTTTAAAAAAATATTCATACGTGAAGAGTAAGTTCTGCAGATGGCTTACGAATATCAATATGAGGCTCATTAAAGTGTACAAATTATGAGAACTTAGTAAGGGCATCAAATATGATGAAGCATATTAAGTGATGCTTAGCACAATGAGTATTTTCAAAAGTCGATTTGAAACATTTTAATCATTGCAAGTATTTCTAAGAGATAAATTTGCAATAAGAGTATGATAAATCTGTTATCCCTATATGTTAAGTTGAGATAGACAAAAAAAGATGTGCAAATTTGAGACTTTGGTCATATCTCAACTTAGTCTAATCGAATCAATTTGGGGATTTTGGAACCCATACCATCTCAACATTCTTTTTCCTGTATGGGCATGAGAAGGAGTAATGTCCAAGACGTGAACAATAGTGGCAACATATAGAATCAACCTCATATCTCTTTCTATGATTTTGGTCTAGGTTGTTCTTTGGTACAAAAGTATATTTGCCTCTATGTACATTCATGGATTGACTTGCTTGTGTCCTTCTCCAACTAGGTTGTTGATAGGATTTCTCCTTAGGCTTATAACCTAGTCCTCTTCTCCCTATTTGATGATAGGAATTTTCTAATATTCTATCAAGGATTCCATTGTTGCTTAACTTACTAACTTCTTGTTGCAACTTAACGATCTCATCCATTCTTTTCTTGATATCTAATTTTGCTTGGTCTAGATTGAATGATAACATATTTCTTTCTTTCACTATATTGTCATAATCTACATGGGTGCACAATATAGGTTGTTTTTGAATATCATTTATCTTTGCAAGCAGTTCAGTCTTTTCTTGACATAGAAGATCATAGTTAGTCTCTAGAGTGAAAATTTTCACTTCACTATTACTTAGAGATGATTTCAAAGTACGATTTTCAGACATAATGCTATCTTTTTCAAAACCAAGAGTATTCAATTTAGCATATAAATCGTCATTTTCGGATGTAAGCTCAAGAAATCTAGCATTTAGATCATCATTTTCTTTATTTGATTTCTTTAATTTCTTTTTGCATTCAACATATTTATTATGTGTTTCTTCAATAATAGTAACTAACTCTTCTTTAGGTAAATCAAGCAAGCTTACCTCTTCTTCTTCTTCCTCACTTATTGTAGCAACGAAACATTCTTTATGTGTATCTTCTTTCTTTGACCTCCATGGACATCTAGACGTAGAGTGCTTTGTTCCTAAGCACCAATTGCAACTTGTCGCAATTGGTCCATGCTCCTTTTCTTGTGGTTGTAGTCACCTCCTCCCTTTATCTCTTCAAGACCTGGTTAGGGCTACTTGAAGCCTGCTCTGATACCAATTGAAAACCTCTAGAGGGGGGGTGAATAGAGTTTTATAGAAAATTTTAACAATTAATTACTCAAGCAACCACAAAGAAAAAATTGGACAAGGAGACACAAGGGTTTAGAGTGGTTCCTACCTTAGCAAATACTAAGGTAGTCAGTCCACTACCCGGTTGCTTACCCAACTGGGATTTGAAAAGAAATTTATTTTATTACCTCTCAAGGAATTACATAAAATACAATCTCTTTTCCCTAAACCCTTCAAGCAGCCTTCACCTAGAAGTAATCGCCCAACTCGAAGCAGCCTTCCCTTGAAGTAGATGCACCAACTCCCGTTGCACCAGCCTTCTGAAGTAGCTTCCCGTGCGATAGCCTTCTTGAAGTAGCTTGAAGTCCCCTTCTCCTCCGAGAAGTCAACCCTCTCCAATCCGCAGCCTCCAACCCTAGGAGTAGCAAGGAGAGTACAAAGAATAAATAGGAACAAGAAAGAAATAGAGAAATTACAACTTATCCTTTAAGCCTGAGGCTTGATATGCCTAGATCAAGCGTAAGATCTCCTAGCCAAGTATGTGAACTTGTAATTGCTGTGGGTAGGAGAATCTAGCCTATAGGACACGAGATTGAGCTAAGAAAAATGTAGGCCAATGATCACAGTGCTCAAAATGCTTGCAAAAGATTGCTCAAGTATGCTCAAGTATATTCTCAAGTGTAACAAGTGAATTCTAGTGTCCTATGGCTTGTCCTATTTATAGGAATGGCCTAAGTATGCTTAAGAACGTTCTAGACAACTTCTAGGGGTTTCTAAGTGCTTAACTAGCCGTTAGGTACAAAGTTGTTGCTTTAACAACGGCTAATTAATTTATTCTGCAGTTGCTGTCAGAGACCATCTCGGTCGAGGAATGGTCGACCGAGACACCTACTCGGTCGAAGTTTTGTCGACCGACAGGCTCTCTGGATTAACGTTCATTTGCAACTGCCAACTACTTTGTCTGTTGTGTCTAACGGCTACTTTGGATCTTTCTCGGTCGAGAAGATGGTCGACCGAGAGTGTCTCGGTCGAGGAGTTTGTCGACCGAGAATGATCCTGTTTCAAGGTTTCAATTTAAGCATTAATTATATGTGTGAGTGTGCAAAGGTGATCCTAATTAACTGGGATGACATGTCTAACTATGGTGTTTGGCTAAGGAAAATCTAACGCTTGATTTACATGCAAATCTAAGTACTTGTACATTATATATTTGTACAAGTTTTACAATATTGATTACATTGCATGAAAATATAACTAAGTAAGCTCTTGGATTTTCCCTTGCTACTTTGTCATCCTGCTTAGTCCTGCACACTCAAGTAGCTTGTTAGATAAATAAGAATGAAATGTTTGTCATCATCGAAACAAAGGGATTTATCATAATATCCAATTTATCCAACACAAAGTTTTTTGACAACCTTTATAATCAGAACCTCAATATGAGTAGCTTTGATAGTACAGGTTGGAAGAAGATCATAACTGCTGAAGATAACAATATGCTTTGCAAAATACCTGACATGGAGGAAATAAAAAAAGTTGTATGGTTTATTGGTGCATCTAAAAGCCCAGGACCAGATGGCTTTAATGGGTTCTTCTATCGTGAAAATTGGAAGGTCATTTCTAATGATTTACTGAAGCTATTCAATGGTTTTATGGTGGTGGTAACATGGTTAGACAAATAAACCATGTTTTCCTCGCCCTAATTCCAAAGAAGGAGATCATTACTTCCCCAACTGACTTCCGACCAATAGCTTGCTGCTCTATACTGTACAAGATCATCACAAAGATTATTACAATGTGACTATCTACTATTATGCCTAAGATCATATCACCTAACCAAGGTGGTTTCATTAAAGACAGAAGCATCCATGATTGTTCTTTGCTTGTAGCGGAGTTCACTTTGAATTTTAATGTTGCTTGAAGGTCCCCTTCTGCGTGTGTTAAGTTGGATATAATAAAAGCTTATGATTCTGTCCAATGGCCCTATCTATGGCATTGCTTACAAAAATTGGGATTCAATGATGAGTGGATACAACTGGTTCAGCAGTGTGTCACCAACCCATCTTTCTCGGTTCTTCTTAATGGAGAAATCAGAAGGTTTCTTCAGAAATTCTAATGGATTATGTCAGGGTGACCCCTTGTCCCTCCTTCTATTTACTATAGCAATGGAGGGTCTTTCAAAGAAGCTCAAAGAAGCAGTTAATAACAAGAAGGTCAGAATGTACACCATTAGGAAAACTTTGGTTCTTTCTCACCTACTATTCGCGGATGATGTCCTTATCTTCTGTGAAGCCAGAAGCAGAACTCTGAATAACCTGAAACAACTTCTTAAAGAGTTTGGACAAGAATCGGGTATGAAACTCAATACACTGAAATCAAGCATCTTCTTATCTAAATCAGTTAAGAGGAAACAAGAACTCGTAGAACTCTTAGGGGTCCAACTTGGTATCTTACCTACTACATATCTAGGCTATCCTTTAGCTGGGGACAATCTTTGAAGAGTAAATTTCAATGCTTGCCTTGATAAACTTAAAGATATGATAACAAAGTGTCCTGGGAACAAGTTATCATTTTTGGGGAGACTGACCTTGATCAAAAGCTATGCCATGGGGCTTATCCAATATTGGATGTCTCAAGGAGAAGTTACCAAGTCCACACTTCAAAGAATGGAAATTCTAATGGGAGACTTCCTTTAGTGGTCCTCCATACATCCTGTGTCATGGGAACACATCTCTTATCCTGAAGATGAAGGAGGCCTCGGGCTAAAGACGCTAGAGAACCTAGTTGACTATGACACTATGGTGAGAATACAAAACTTACTCAAAGGTGAATCATTGTGGGCAATTTGGATGACAAGAAGATATGGTCTGAATGATTTCAGTCAACCAAATCATCGTTGGGGTTACTCAACACAGTGGCAAAGAATCATTGAGGAATGGCCTGAACACCAGGACATCCCAAGCAAAGCTATGTGGGACCTGTGTAGACAGAAATAAGAGGAAGACAAAGTCGCTAAGAACCTTTGGGGTAACAAGTTTAACCCAAGGTGGAGCTTCACAGCTTTCAGAGCACATAAAATTTACCTTCCTACTATGGACAAAGTACTTAAATGGTGTCATTCTACTGAAGCAACATGTTGCCTCTGCAGGAAGGAGACAAAAACAACTATTCACCTGACATCAGGTTACAAATGGTGGAAATACCTTTGGGGTAGATCGACACTTAAATGTGGTATATCTACATCTAGTATGCAAGAATGTCTCCTCAAACTTGAAAGCTTCAAGAAAGAAGACAAGATAATTATTCTATGGGTCGTCACTCTATGCATTCATGCAATATGGAACGAGAGAAACTCCAAGAAGCACGGAGGCAGACCTAGTGATGAACTAGTCGTCTTCACTAAGATGGAAAAAGATTTACAGATGCATTACAAGACCTATCATAAGAAGTTATCTAATGTATCTAACTTTATTATTCAACATTGGGATTTTTGTAAGTACTAATTCTAGTACTAGATGTTAGTTTGTAAGGCCTAGGGCCTAGGCACAACTATGCTATAACTACATGTATGGGCATATCTTGCATCTTTGCCCCTCTTTGAGGGTCGGAATATACTTACCAAAGATTCCGATACACACACACATACACACACAGATATATATATATATATATATATATATATATATATATATATATATATATATATATATATATATATATATATATATATATATAGTTCATTCGTTGCCCGCGCGGGTAGTCTGGATTTTCGCTACCCGGCAGATAAAAAAGTAACTCTCCTGGCCAAAAAAGTAACTCTACTGTCAAAAAAGTAACTATGGTGAATAGAAAGTAACTATACGAATAAAAGAGTAACTCTGTACAAAATATACATCAGATATATATAAGGACGGATTTTTTGATTTTGGAGGGGCAAATGATATTATTTTTGGCTAAAATTTTTTGGAGAGCTAGACAAAATAGTCCTCTACAATTACGAATTTTTTTTTTGAAAAAAAGTGATCGGAAGTGTGGGAGGGTAGCTACCCGCGCGGACAATAAAAATGGGCCCATATATATATATATATATATATATATATATATATATATAGTCAGGCTAGAATACAACCGAGTGTACAAATCGTACGAATACACTGAAGTGTGTTTGCATATCAATATTTTTTGTAAAATATAAACCATTCATCTTCACTGCATACTATAACTAGGCTACATATAAATTTTGAGTCCATTTGGATAAGTGTAAGTCACTCATCCAAGGACAACAAAATCAATGCGCGAAATTAATTTGAAATGTATAATTTTTACGGTCTTCGTATAAATGTAGGGCTGTATACGGTGCGGGTATGACCATGGGTGCTTATATGTTCTATTTTAATGTACACTCGATTAATAAGTCCCCTGATGTAACCGTATATAATCATAGTAGCGTAATCTTGCTAATGAAACGGACGGGATTCAAAATTCCATCTCCAGTTTACCTTCTAACGTACTGCTGGGACAAGTATTTATGACAGGAACTCATAAGTCAGTCAATATGAATCCAGATGAAGCCTGGAAAGAAGGGGGGAAAAGAAGAAGGGTTCAAAGAAATCGAAATTACAACTGCTACTGAAGATCAAGAAATTATACATAGAAAAGTTATGACTGTAGTATTCTGAATGAAGATTTCGTTATTCAACGACTGGCAGGGCCATTTGTTGTTCATCTCCTTTCCATTTTGAAAGTTTCTATTATGAGATTATTATACTAATTATAAAAAAATTTTGAATACATTGTATTTTAAAATCAATGCTTACATGGTTCCACAATGTTCTCATTGTGGACTGGCCGACAAACATATGTAGATAACAACAGAATGAAATAAGGGGACAAACCGTCTGTCATATGTTTGGGCATTAAATATACGAGTGCCTACTGCCTACCGAGAACCAATAATCACAATACTCATATATTGCGTAGGCCTTAGCTAGCTGTATCAGTGGGCCTCAGTTGCTGACATCCGATTCTAAATAGTCTACTGCTTCTGTGGGCTTGCTTCGCTTCCGTCCCACCAGACACCAACTTCCCCATTTCTTGACACAACTGTCCAGTGCCTCTACCTAGGGCTGTATACAGTGCGGGTACGGTGCGGGTATGACATATCCAGAACCATACCCTTTATAATTTAGTAGGTACGGGTACGGGTCCAGACCCGCAATACTTAAAATCAGACCCGTATCATATCCGGACCCGCATATCATGCGGGTATACGGTGTGGGTCTACGGGTATACGGCTCTAAGTAAATAATTATATTTATCATTACTGAAGAATGTTTTGTTTGCTTGAAGACTAGTTACTGATTTGTTTAGATATTGGGATACAAGTACATTCATTTCAACATTCAATTATAGAGTGAACGACGACACAGATTACAAAAGAACCGTCAAACAAAGAAATTATTAGTGACAGCCAACACAACAACAATGACTATAACGTAAACCAAATCAATGGCAGCGTACAGGAAACAAAAGAAAAAGGCCTAAAAGCCTAAAGTACGAGGAAGTACATATCTAAAATAATACCTATCGTAACATCTTTGTAATCGCAATCTTTATGATCAAGTAAACTTGCTGCTAGATTAGGAAGGGAGGCAGAGAAACGTCGGCTGAAGTTGTATGACAAGGGGAACCACCTGGACGTGTCGCCGCCCAGATCTGAGCTCCTAGATTAGGAAGACAGCGTGTTTTGGGCTGGATGTCACCGCTGCCAAGATCCAAGTTGTTAGGAAGCAAGCATGATTTCAACACTTGGACGCCGTCGGGATATGGAAGCGGGTGGGAAATCGAATCCTTGACAAGGTTTGGATCAGGGCCTGCAGTAGCTGTTGCCTTAGTGGGCGGCCCCTAGAGTCCTTTGCGCCTAGAGTTGGAGGCTGCTGAAGTCAGAGACGGTAGGGGTGTCGCTAGTGAAGGTTGGTGGCTGGATCTGGGCGGAAGTGGTTGGGATTGACGATTGGTAGCCGGAGGCAGTTCGTGGGCACCTGTACTTGAAGCAGCTGGGTGCGGATGATAGTTTCCAGGAGGACCAAGAGTTGGAGGCGTCGCGTCCCGCTTCCTCTTGTTCGCCCAACTGAAACCGGAGTCGAGTGTTGCGAAAGACGATTCTAGTTCATTAGGGTTTAGGTCATCAGTCTTCAATTCACATTAGACGCCAACCATTAGATCATAGGATAAGAGGGGCTTGTGGCCATTAGATCTAAAATGATATATTTATTTATAATATTTCCATTAGATCTAAAATAATATATTTATTTATAATATTTTATTATTTATTAATTTGACAATGCGGGTATACGGGTTTAACGGGTACGGGTATAGATGTACCTATGAGTAGAGCCGCTTAATTACGGGTCCACAGGTCTGCGGGTACAAAAATCTGGACCCATGATGGGTTTTATAGGGTAAAGATTTGCGGGTATACCCAGACCCATTTACAACCCTATATAAATGTCCAAATATGCTCAAATTTTTCGTATGAACTATTCACAAGATGTTGATGAAAATCAATAGATTAGATTTTTGAAAAAATATTGCATCATAAAAAACTACTTGAGTGTATTCTGCTCCGAATACACTCGAGTTTATTCTAGACTGACTCTCTCTCTCTCTATATATATATATATATATATGTATATATATATATATATATATATATATATGTATATATATACGTATATATATATATATATATATATATATATATATATATATATATATATACGTATATATATATATATATATATATATATATATATATATATATATATATATATATATATATATATATATATATATATATATATATATATATATATATATATATATATATATATATATATATATATGCCGACAAGGAGTGGCTCAAGTGGTCAAACACGATGTCTCCTCTTAAAGGGATCTGGGTTCGAATCCCATCTGCCGCCTTGGTTTATCACCCTCCCGGACGTTCGGCCTGGGCGTGGAAGAGTGGGAGAGAATCCCTCTCTTTATCCCATATATATATATATATATATATATATATATATATATATATATATATATATATATATATATATATATATATATATATATATATATATATATATATATATATATATATATATATATATATATATATATATATATATATATATATAGGTCAGGCTAGAATATACTCAAGTAGTTTTTCATGATGCAATACCTTTTTTTAAAATCTAACCGGTTGATCTTTTTAAACATCTTGTGAATAAATCATATATAAAATTTGAGCCCATTTGGACATTTATATATCATGTTATGAAGAGCACAATAAGTATGCATTTTAAATTAGTTTCGTGTGTCGATTTTGTTGTCCTTAGATGATTGACTTATACTCATCCAAATGAACTCAAAATTGTATGTAGCCTAATTATAGTATGACAATGAAGATCAATGATTTACATTTTACAAAAAAATAGTCTTCAAATGCAGACACAACTTGAGTGTAGCATGCGATTTGTACACTCGAGTGCATTATAGCCTATCTCTCTCTCTCTCTCTATATATATATATATATATATATATATATATATATATAATATATACACATATATGCATACAGATGTATGTATATATATGTTTTGTACATATATGTGTACATATATATCACGTACATTGACGTGGCTTTTACTGCACTAAAAAACTCACCTAGGACTGAAATTCCTAAGTTTTTACCAAAACCTTGTGCAATAGTACCACCAGCAAGTGGACATGTCTTATTGTAGTATAATTAAGGATCGAATCCCAAGGGACAACGTTTTTAAGAATCTTGCTAGTCAAATCTGGATCAACTAAGATAAATATTTAGAATAAGAGTTGATTTGGATTTAGTTGAACTAATTGCAAGAAAAGTAAAAGAGCGGGATTAAAACTGAGTTTTGATTAATGATGGGAATCACAGGGGTCGAATCAGATTTCACCACCACTACACATGCAAATACATCCAAAACACATCCAGGCAAGATACAACTATCTAAATGGAGTACCAAACCATCCGTTAGGAAATAGAGTTTGCGTAAGCAGCTCCGTAGGCTCAATGTTTCGTTATCCACAAATCACACAATTACTACTCCGAAGATATCCCTTCAGAAGTTCTCGTCTGGGCATCAACCACGTTAATCGATATTCAAAACGTAAGTATTGAAGTTCTGGTAATAAAAGAATATAATAGATGCAAGGTAGGTGATCAATCCACAAAACATGCATTAAACGATTAACAATGAAATGAAAAGTTATATACAAGACATAGAATGTTATAAGATGAACATATAAGCACGGGCAGCGGGGCTAGTCCCCGCACCCCAGCGAAAAGGACTACTCACTCTCAAGGATTCCACCATGGTCATGGTGAAGAAGTTGGTCGTGGCTCGGTCGAGAAACAATCTTCTACACGATGTCGGGGAAGATCTAGATGAGGAGGGAAAAAACACCAAGGCAGACAAGGATGATCTTCTCTCCTTCTTCCTTCTCTTCTCGTGCTCTTGCTCACCGGAGGTGGAGCGGTAGATGGCTAATGGATGAAGGTGCTACAGATTTGAAATCCCACCACTTTCGTGGCTAGGAAGTAGATCCTGATGGAGTGGAGATGGCAGAGTAGCAAGGACACCACATAGGTAGTCTTTGGCGGCAGAGATCGTAGGGCACAGAGCGGCAACATGTCGACGTGGATGGAGCAGAAGTGATGCCTCAAATGAAGGAGGGGGTCATCTATTTATAGGTGCAGATCTGGAGTGCACTAACTTAGATGTCGCGCTCACGACCTTCAGCAGCGGTCGCGGTATGCCTCGGCACGACTATGTTGAGGTGCGCCTGACCGTGCCGAGTTGGCCGCGGTCGTCTTGTATCGATCAAGATTTATGTGCCGCGGTCGCGCTGGTATGTCGCGGTCGCGGTGGGGTTCCGCGGTTGCGCTACCTTGACCTCGACCCGACCGTGCCGAGTTGGGCCCATTCATACCGAGTGTCGGTTGACATGGCATCTTGGCTGCAGTCGCGACATCATTTTCTTGACCGCGGTTGCAGTATCATGAAGCAAACAAACCCCCGCGGGGGGGTAGGGTATTGCTATGGGTCGATAAGCCTGTGTCAATGAATCCTCTGACTGATGGGGATATTTTCTGATGAAGAGACTGGCCATCGAAAATAGAGTCTAAATTATCAAAACTTTCTTGGGCCCACTAGTCAGTTAGCGGGACCACCGCCTCTTACACTTGAGCACATAGTGCGATGCTTAATCTTGCAATGGAGACGAATGAATTTGATCAAAACTCTAAACAATCATCTAATTAAACTGAAGAAAATTGTATATGAGCAGATTCAGGGGGTATATGAGAGCTTTCAGTGCAAAATTGGACCAAAAATGGCGATTAAAACTAAGATGAATATGCATTCATCATATATATGTTGGGTTTTTAGGGGAGACAGAGAAGGCAGCGGAAACAAAAATTTCTCCCCCAACCCATACCGAGGAAACGCGTCAACGTCTATATAATAGGAAAGGATGGTTTGCGGAATCATACCTTGTCCCGAGGCTTGCTCGGCGACAATACCTCACGCAATGCGCGGTCTTCAACTCCGGACTTCGACGGTGTCTGTGCAGCTCCTGGTCGCACCGGGACTGACAACTCCTACTCGAACCGGACTGTCGGATGACAGTTGTCCTCCTAAGCGGCAGTGTCCTCCCGCCTCTGTAGTAGTCCACACGGACCACCTGGAACTCCACACTCCTTGTCCCATAAGGAAGTGGAAGGAGTCGCACCCTCCTGTTGACGTACTAGTCGCCAACACGCTCTCCTGCCTCCTGTTGCAACTACAGTTATCCTTCCCTTGCTGCACCTCCCTTTTGCGGGAAGCACTTGCTCGGGCTCTCTCACGGTTACCAAAACCAGAGAGAACGACAACTTGCAGAGCAACTGGTTGCACTGAGCTGTACTCTGAGAAGCCCCCAATACCCCTATATATATAGGAGAGTTATGGGACAGGGTTCTCCATCCCGGGCAATGCGAGACTAAAGCAGGAGTAGAAGGGTTTGAGAATTTTCTACAAAAAAGCAACCGGTTCACAACTTGAAATGATCGGTTCACAACTGAACCGATCGGTTCGGCCATTGAGCCGATCGGTTGGACCTGAGCCGATCGTTTGGGGCACTCCAACCGATCGGTTGGTGCCCTGAACTGATCGGTTCATGGTCCTAATCCGGCTCAAAAAGACTTTCCTTGTTTCTTTCCCAATTGGTATCGATTACCAATGTTATTCCCAATCAAATTGGGCAATTTGAAACGAAAGGAAAATTCTTGCCGACATGACTTTTCCAACTGGTCGGTTGCACCAGTTGAGCCGATCGGTTCAACTCTTGAACCGGTCGTTTCAACCTGGGCATGAGCCGATCGGCCTGGACACTCCAGCCGACCGGTTCAGCAACCTCAGCCGACCGGTTCATCACATGAGCCGATCGGTTGGGAGCACAGGTTAGGCAAAATCAGTCAATTGCGGTTTCAATCAATCCGATACTCCAATCAATGCGTCCAACACCTTGAACCATACGATATTGAGCTATCGACTGATTGAGTGTTTAATTGAACTACTAAACTCCTTTAGTAATCAATCTAAACATTGCTTTGTGGACAAAACTCCTCTTCCAGGTTAAATCCTATGTGTGTGACCCTGCAGGTCCATTTCACGTTGGCAGTGAAAGTCCATAACACTTATGACTTCACAAGCAAAGAGCGGTGCCTAGTCACACATCAGTGCTACCCAAGTGAAAATAGAAAGTTGGAGAACAACTTTCATCCTACAATCCGTGAATGGTGTTACAGCGAATGTATAATTCCTTTGTCACTGATATCCCGAATGAACTCGAGGCATGGAGCAGACATCCTGTCAACGTTCATTCACTTCCTTGATCTCAGAGTAGACTGGAAGAGATATGTATGACATCAGTATCATATACTGATTCACACATGCGTGCACGCCTTTCTCAATCCTACTCATCAAGTGGCCATGGATATCAAACTCCCTCAGGAGGGACAAATCCCATATCTATCACTCACCCCTCAAAAGCCCCATGTGTCAAAGCCACCCAATCATCACCTTTATAACAACCCATGTTTCAGGACTGCGTTTGATGATGTCAAAGTGTGCCCAACGACATGTGTTAAGTGCAGTGATTTCAGGTCTAAGAATCACACTCACCACCATCACTGTGAGTACTGACTGTGACTACCATCTCATGGTTCCATGTGTCAAACTCACGGTGGGTCTGTCCGGTATCTTGTTCTCTAACAAGTACCTATGTGTTTGGTTTGATATCTCTATATCATGACTAATGAGATTCTGTCATCAACCAACACCACAATCTAGTCTTGTGTGTCATTGTTGTCTATCTACCTTCCACAATGACATCCGACTAGGGACATAACAAGAATGTACAAACTCTTAGCATCCGTATGATCTCATCGTTCAGGTCCTCAACCTGAAAGCATACGTCATTGAGTACTGTCATTCTCTAGACATTCAATCTGTTCTATCACTATCTCGTATGACTGAACCAGAAAGAATTTGAAGCTTGCCTTTGATGTTTATCAAATCAATCTTAATGTATCCCACCAATCATCATATGATTGGCTCTCAGGGCATACATACCAACAGACTCCCACTTGCACTGCGAGCCAATCACCCATGAATCATATTCATAGTGATCTTCAAACATGTCCCACATGTTACTGTGCTGTAGTGCCAACATGGGGAGTAATGGCAACACCTTGCCAAAGTCTGTACGAATTGCATGTCTCACATCTCTTCGCTGTACGTCATACATATGAGATGGAGTTGCCGTAATATGCGATCTTGTATTCCATTTTCTAACCTTTAGCCACATTGCATGATCAAGGATTCCAGACTTGTCATCAATGAGTGGAATATAAGTTCATCTCATGAACTTTTCAGATCCATATAGTATCCACTGCTGTTCACTAACACATAGATACTCGACTTTTCCTTTTAAATGGCTTTATTGGAACACTTCCAATTATCAACAAACTTTTACTTTTATACATCCTATGTATATTTTGCGATTAATTTTCTGTCCTTTTGGAAAGTTCGCATCAATGTAACTCTTTACATCAAACTCTTCCTTATCTCCATAGAACTAGTACTTCCCAAGTACTTATCAAGTTCTCATGGTATTCCAGTAACCCTTACTGGAAATAGACAGCCATCCACTCGTCATGTCACACATGCGAGTTATCAGGATGAGCACATCATATTGCCATGTCCTACATACAAGATGATGAATGCATTTTATTCTTGCCATGTCATACGTGCAAGATAATGGGATGATTACATACATGATAGATCCATATCTATTCTTAGTGTTCCCATTCTTCATAAGAATTGGACACTTGGCCTTGGGATACTAACTCCATGTAACATGGACAAGTTTTCTCCCACTGAATCTGTGCATACTGAACACTTCAGTACAGATTGCCAATGTATGCTCTCTCTTTCCAGGTCAAGAGATTTTCGATAACTATCTCTATAGATCTCTATTCCTATCTCATAGGAAACATCTCTATCTTCCTTAAAGATAATTTCCACATTTGGATTTCCAATCTAGAACATTTTTCATTTCACATCAATATGTGGAATGTGAACACGCTCCCACTAAATCACAGATCCCTTCTTTATCTTTGATATATCAGTCAAACCCTTTGACTATATCATCAAAATAAAGATCCAATTTTGAGTTTCTTGTACTCAATCAATCACATTGATTAGTCCATTGTAACTTATAGACTTCATTTGCATTAGTGGATGCATAAACCTTATAGGTTGTGTCACGTACACATCCTGGTTTTATTCCTCATAGGAATGCGGTTTTAGTATCCATATGCCAAATGTCTTAGTCATTAAGTTGCAATCAACAAGCATCATCCTTCTCAAAATGTTATCCATGTGTCTTAACACTTAAGACTCATTTGCACTTATGGATATAATCCAATGAGTGCTACCATCAAGGTCATACCTTATGGTTCACATGGATGTCATTTAGAATGTAAAGGTCATAAACCATAACTCAAGATTCGTTTCCTCATATTCATCTTGATAGTTGACTCATCACATGAACAACTCATCACATAGATATTTGAGGTGTATCTGTTAAAGATATAAGAACTCACAACCCTTGTGATTCTTAATTTCTTTTATTAGTATGGGGTATTCTTTTATTAAGAAGAATTCAATTATTTGATAATCATTCTCTAGCTCCTTAGAGTATGATTCCTTCTTGATTCAGACATCACCATGCCTTAATCATGAGTTCACTATGATACACTATCATAATCACTCATAAGGATCTCAAACATTTGGTCCAAGTATTTCATTCATTGATCTCATCAAGAATTAATACTTTACCAAATTTGTACTTCATTTATGATAATCTTGAACATTTCAAGACATTCATATTGGTATTTCTCTAAACACCATTTGAAGTATTAGCAGTTATTCCAATAGGTATGTAAATACATCACATGTATTATACCTAATAGGATAATCACTCTTCCACTACTTTAGTGAAGATTGATTAATCATGTCCAAGATATTCATGTCCCTTACTGGTTCTCTAACCAAAAGAGTCTAGTTTTATCCATCACATGGAAACTAGAAATGAATTTCTCATGATTAATGCTAATTAAATTGTTTGAGTTATCTATAACTTTTAGGTATCGTCTTATCTTATGCATATCAAATATCACAAGATAAATAAGGCATTGCCACAAAGATCACATCTTTATAAATTGAAACATCTCTTTATTAATTGCTATCATTGTCATACAATATGCAAAAAATAAAGTGTTTCTATCTATTGGCAAGTATGAAATAGCAGTTCATAACTGTATTACATGCCTTATTGGCTGAAAATAAACTAAAGTATTCCTATCTATAAAGGCAACACTTGCCCCAAGTAAGAATGCTTTACACTTTACATCTTGATATCATATATCTCAAAAAGTGTTACAAGTTTATTTACATGACACCTTCAAGTAGAGGCTTCAGTCGCCTCCTTCTTCTTTTGTTCTTCCAGGTAGAGAGGACAATTCCTTTTCCAATGTCCTGGCTTTTGACAATGGTGGCAATTTCCTTTCTTGGTCACGCCTCCCTTGGCCTTGAGAGCTGAAGATGGCTTGGACTCCTGGCTAGCTTCAGAACCTTTCTTAGCTTTGCCCTTACCCTTGCGCTTGGACTTGCCTTTCTTGCTCGTGATCACCATCACAGACTTAGGCTTGTCCTTCTTCATCTGTAACTCGGCTGTCCTCAACATGCCCAACAACTCTGACAGTGGCCTATCAAAGTTGTTCATGTTGTAGTTCATCACAAACTGACTGTAAGATTCAGGCAACGATTGCAGTATCACGTCAGTAGCCAACTCTTGGCTCAGTGGAAATCCCAGTCTCTGCAGGTTCTCCACATACCCAATCATCTTGAGTGTGTGAGGACCAACTGGATCTCCTTCTGTCATGACGCACTTGAACAACGCCCTAGAAACATTGTACCTCTCTTGCCGTGCCTGATCTTCATACATGTTCCTGAGATGCAGAATCATCTCTATGACACCCATGTTCTCATGTTGCCTCTGAAACTCATGGTTCATTGAACATAGCATCAAGCACTTTGCATCAATGGCATCATCAGAATGCTTCTTGTAAGCATCCCTTTCTGTCCTTGGTGCATTAGGAGCGGGTTCCTCTGGAATTGGAGTATCCAGGACATAGAGCTTATGCTCTTGAGTGAGAACAATTCTCAATGTTCGATACCAGTCGTGGAAGTTTGTCCCATTTAGCTTGTCCTTGTCAAGGACCGATCGCAAAGAAAAGTTGTTGTTGTTTGTTGCCATTTGAACTACAAAAGGAAAGTATGCAATTTTAGTTCAAAATTCATTTTTGACTTATTTGATTGATTTGAAAGTTTGACGATATAATTAGGCCTTTAATTAATTATCGCTCCCACTATTTTACTTCAAATTGATAGCCCTCACCATCAATTCGGAAGATTGCAGCGTACAACCTTCTAGTGGGCAAGATCCTGAAATCCTCTAAGCCATGGACCAGCTAGGGCTGTCACCCACAACATAGATCTCTCATGTAGGCAACTTTTGCCAATTGCATCATATGCAACTCTTGATAAGATGTCATATACAACTCTTTGCAATGATCATCTCCATGCCTCAAGGTACTAGATCCCATCTAGATCACCTTGTTAAGTCCGACCCAAAGCAAACACGATGAATATGCACCCTGCTAGGGTAGACCCACACATTCATCCTTCACGCTTCCACGAGATAGACGGTGCACCACGCTAGGGCGTGCCCACACTTGGTCGATCAAGCTTTTCACGTGTGTCGTATTTGGAAGGCATCTAAAACTTAATATTTTAATGAGGGATTTGGTATTATATACATATACATATCCAATCACCACAATACATAGTACGTATCATATACATGCTATATCCCACAGAAAACATGCACATACGATAAAAAGCGATGATTATGGCCATCCTAATGTGATTCCTCGAGCCAAGAGGAATCACGGTCATCTAGGTCTACATCACATGCAACCTGTACAAGATGAACTCTGTGCCTTGCCTTCCGAGTTGATCAACTCATCACATGAATGATCTGTACTCTCCAGCCAGTCGTCTGGGTGCCACCAGCCGATCGGTTGGCTCCTCCAACCGATCGGTTCGCCTAGTCGTCGTGCATCTCATCATGTCCACCACCCGCTCGTCTCGCTCCTCGAACCGGTCATCAACCGATCGGTTCACTCCTTGAACCGACCGTCTGGAAGGTCAACCGATCGGTTCACTCCTTGAACCGACCGTATGAGCAGTCGTCCTGATGTCCGCCGGTCTTTGACATAACAGGAAATAAAATCCTATTCTTTATTTATTACATTGCTTTAAAAAGGAAACCCCAATTTACATTCGGGGGAGCAAAGGTAGGAAAGAATCTCGAATTATTTCGAGTTACATCAGGAATAAGAGAGGGAAGATCGGTGCGCAGACCGAAATGCAAGCAACCACAAACAACCACACACAGATAGGGGTTTATAGGCCATAATCATGCTACACACATCCACCACAAAACTCGTTTAAGGGCGACGCGTATCGAGTGCATTAATAATACATATCATATATGTAATTAGGGATTTGTGGATTTAGGATTGGACATGCATAAAGCCGATATTATTCGCATCGCATGCAATAAATAAAGGCGACAAACCAAAATCGATCATATCGATATTCCTAAAACGAAGAGCGGTTGACGTGGCTCTGATACCACTATTGGGTTATTAGGGGAGACAGAGAAGGCAGCGGAAACAAAAATTTCTCCCCCAACCCATACCGAGGAAACACGTCAACGTCTATATAATAGGAAAGGATGGTTTGCGGAATCATACCTTGTCCCGAGGCTTGCTCGACGACAATACCTTGCGCAATGCGCGGTCTTCAACTCCGAACTTCGACGGTGTCTGTGCAGCTCCTGGTCGCACCGGGACTGACAACTCCTACTCGAACCGGACTGTCGGATGACAGTTGTCCTCCTAAGCGGCAGTGTCCTCCCGCCTCTGTAGTAGTCCACACGGACCACCTGGAACTCCACACTCCTTTCCCACAAGGAAGTGGAAGGAGTCGCACCCTCCTGTTGACGTACTAGTCGCCAACACGCTCTCCTACCTCCTGTTGCAACTGCAGTTGTCCTTCCCTTGCTGCACCTCCCTTTGGCGGGAAGCACTTGCTCGTGCTCTCTCACGGTTACCAAAACTAGAGAGAACGACAACTTGCAGAGCAACTGGTTGCACTGAGCTGTACTCTGAGAAGCCCCCAATACCCCTATATATATAGGAGAGTTATGGGACAGGGTTCTCCATCCCGGGCAATGCGGGACTAAAGTAGGAGTAGAAGGGTTTGAGAATTTTCCACAAAAAAGCAACCGGTTCGCAACTTGAAATGATCGATTCACAACTGAACCGATCGGTTCGGCCATTGAGCCGATCGGTTGGACCTGAGCCGATCGTTTGGGGCACTCCAACCGATCGGTTGGTGCCCTGAACTGATCGGTTCATGGTCCTAATCCGGCTCAAAAAGAATTTCCTTGTTTCTTTCCCAATTGGTATCGAATACCAATGTTATTCCCAATCAAATTGGGCAATTTGAAACGAAAGGAAAATTCTTGCCGACATGACTTTTCCAACTGGTCGGTTGCACCAGTTGAGCCGATCGGTTCAACTCTTGAACCGGTCGTTTCAACCTGGGCATGAGCCGATCGGCCTGGACACTCCAGCCGACCGGTTCAGCAACCTCAGCCGACCGGTTCATCACATGAGCCGATCGGTTGGGAGCACAGGTTAGGCAAAATCAGTCAATTGCGGTTTCAATCAATCCGATACTCCAATCAATGCATCCAACACCTTGAACCATACGATATTGAGCTATCGACTGATTGAGTGTTTAATTGAACTACTAAACTCCTTTAGTAATCAATCTAAACATTGCTTTGTGGACAAAACTCCTCTTCCAGGTTAAATCCTATGTGTGTGACCCTGCAGGTCCATTTCACGTTGGCAGTGAAAGTCCATAACACTTATGACTTCACAAGCAAAGAGCGGTGCCTAGTCACACATCAGTGCTACCCAAGTGAAAATAGAAAGTTGGAGAACAACTTTCATCCTACAATCCGTGAATGGTGTTACAGCGAATGTATAATTCCTTTGTCACTGATATCCCGAATGAACTCGAGGCATGGAGCAGTCATCCTGTCAACGTTCATTCACTTCCTTGATCTCAGAGTAGACTGGAAGAGATATGTATGACATCAGTATCATATACTGATTCACACATGCGTGCACGCCTTTCTCAATCCTACTCATCAAGTGGCCATGGATATCAAACTCCCTCAGGAGGGACAAATCCCATATCTATCACTCACCCCTAAAAAGCCCCATGTGTCAAAGCCACCCAATCATCACCTTTATAACAACCCATGTTTCAGGACTGCGTTTGATGATGTCAAAGTGTGCCCAACGACATGTGTTGAGTGCAGTGATTTCAGGTCTAAGAATCACACTCACCACCATCACTGTGAGTACTGACTGTGACTACCATCTCATGGTTCCATGTGTCAAACTCACGGTGGGTCTGTCCGGTATCTTGTTCTCTAACAAGTACCTATGTGTTTGGTTTGATATCTCTATATCATGACTAATGAGATTCTGTCATCAACCAACACCACAATCTAGTCTTGTGTGT
This sequence comes from Alisma plantago-aquatica, assembly GCA_963693085.1. Classification (NCBI taxonomy): domain Eukaryota; kingdom Viridiplantae; phylum Streptophyta; class Magnoliopsida; order Alismatales; family Alismataceae; genus Alisma; species Alisma plantago-aquatica. The sequence goes on from OY856409.1 coordinate 1,856,726,064, forward strand.
CATTGTTGTCTATCTACCTTCCACAATGACATCCGACTAGGGACATAACAAGAATGTACAAACTCTTAGCATCCGTATGATCTCATCGTTCAGGTCCTCAACCTGAAAGCATACGTCATTGAGTACTGTCATTCTCTAGACATTCAATATGTTCTATCACTATCTCGTATGACTGAACCAGAAAGAATTGGAAGCTTGCCTTTGATGTTTATCAAATCAATCTTAATGTATCCCACCAATCATCATATGATTGGCTCTCAGGGCATACATACCAACAATATATATATATAACTATTACTTATATATACATATACATATATTACATACTGACACACACATATATGTATCTACATACACATAGACACATATATACACTCAAACTAAGTTAGAAGGTAATCAATATCATATGGGAAAAGAATGTATAAAAAAAATAAACATGATTAATTTGCAAAAATATGAAAATAATATGTAATATTTGAGAATTAGAATTTATTCGGGAGTATCATACATCTAGGGAAAAGTTTGTGTTTTAAATGTGACTTTTTCAAAAAGTCGGAGTATATTGTGACTATGCTCGCACGCGATCGACTATGGTTATCATTCCAGAATTTTACTGTCACAATTACGGCTGGAGTGGATGGTCAGATGGCAACACATGAGTTTGCAATTTGATCATAGCATTGTGTAAATTAAGCTAATCCAAACTCCTCTTCGATGACAACATCAAATATATCCCGACGATTCTCATCTCAAATTGTAGGCGTTTTCTAATTGAGTGTCGGGATAGTTGTGGAATAGTCGTTGGACAGATCAGCTTTAGAACTAACCAGAATATCTGATAAGGAGATCGTACTACTTTATCCCTTCCATGTTCACAAGTTTTAACACGACATCACACACATGATAACATAAATCTAAAAGTCCACAAATACCAAACTGGATTCTGGGACCCAGGGTTAGGATTCTATTCATGACCCTTTGTACTCCAAGCATGCCTTGTGGAATCAGAGTCCACATTGGTGCATATATATTCTAACACATATTTTGTATATTGATTCATACATAGCACACGTAAACCTGGGTGATTTAAATTCTTCTATTTTCTTCGAGCCATAAATGCAATGAGGTAATATACAAAAAAGTAAAACTTCAGAATATTTAGCAGAAACCACAATTGGACCATAAACCACTAAGTAATGACGGAATCCACATCCACCCGAAACCTCCTTAAAAGTCACCTCCGTCAACGCCAGAACCACCACCAAGACCACATCCAGCTGGATCTTTGACTCTACTATTTATTGCACCTCCAATATAGAATCCACCATCACCGCCGCCTCCGCCAGCTCTTTTGGCTGCAACAAAACCATCATCACCTCAAGTGCCACCTCTACCATCAGCACTGCTACCAGCTCCAGACCCTCCTTCATTGTCGGTTAAACCTTCATTACCACAACCTCTTCTATCACCAACAAAACCTTTTCCACGAACTCCTAAATAGAAACCCTGACCTTATCACCACCACCACTACTTTCTGCTTCACCTCCACCACTAGTCCCTCCTCTAGATCATAACATTTTCCCCCATTGCTTTCATTATCAAAGCCTCCACCATGATCAACACTAACACCTACTCCGCCATGAAAGCCCCCTCTCTGACCACCACCATCACCCACATTACCTGCTACTCCTCCATAAAGCCCTACTCCTTGACCTGTCACTAAAGCCTCCACCTTGACCATTACCACCATAAACACTACCACATCTTCTATCACTAAAGGATCTACATTGATCACCACCACAACCCTCTCTTCCTACTCCACCACTAACCCCACCTCATTGACCACCTCGACCACAGGCTCTGCCACCAAAATCTCCTCCTTGTCCATCTCCACCACTAACTCCACTAATAAAGTCTCCTACTTGTCAATCCCCCTTAGCCCTTCAACCACCTTGATACCACCTAACTAACATACTAAAAACCCTCGCTCTGGCCACCACCACCATAAGCACTGTTAGCAAACCCTCTCTAACTTACACACCATGACTGCCAAAACCTTCACCACCAAAAGTTCCATCATTACATATACTACCTCTATCTCAACCATGGCCTCTACCTAATCCATATATGGCTCCTACCACAAGTTCACCACCAAAACCTCTATCGACACCACCTCAAATTGCACCAACACCACCAAAGCCTCCTCCTGCATTGGCCCTAACATCTAATCATGTGTCTGATATACATCATTCAATCTCAACGCAACCACTAGCTATCCACCAAGAGCACCTCCTGCCCCTGCAACTACATCTCTACCAACACCTTTTATCATTCCACCCCCATTTATGGATCCCAGTCCAACTCCTACCTCATGTCTGATGTCACCTCCAATTTCAACGAAACTTCCCAACCATCCACCATGACCACCCCACCTACCCATGTTCCTAAACCGCCGCCTCCAGACTAACCCTTTCCACCTTTAGGAGGAGGTAGGAAACAAGTATCAATAACTATCTTCATCTAAGGCAGGGCTTGGAGTTAGAATGACCAAATAATACCTAGACTGTGCCAACTATCTTGGGGAAGAAGAAACATAAAACATAGCAATCGAGTTGTAAACATAAGTAGAACAACACCACAGATGGACTCAAACCAAGGTAGGGTAGAAATTCATGAGGAAGCACAACTCTACACCCACAAACATAAGCGCACTAGGAGGAGAAGACACCCCCAAGACTGCATAAAGAGAAGAGATCGTGATCACCAAGCAAGCACCCGATCCAAGTAGCAGATCCAGTTCAAAGATGGGAAGAATGGTTGGAGGAGTGGAACCCACAAGGCAAGGGAGAGGAGGTAATAGAAATCCTTACTTGTCCCCCTAGAAAACCTACTTCTTGGTTTGTCATGCTCGTGATCTCTGCGACACCAAAGTTTGGTTCTGCCCTTGGTTACATAGTAGCCACACCTACTAATAATATGTTCCATCATCCTTATTAAGGGCTAGTTTGGTTGTGTGTAGTGATAGTACATGCAATGAAAAAAATATGATTGCACTATATCAAACTGAACCTATATTTTTTTTTATAAAAGTGGTTATATTTCATTTGACTTTAAGATGATACATGAATTATATACAAGAAGTACTTTGGAGGATAAGGGGGGTAATTAGCTTACATGGGTTAAAGTAATAGGTAATGCATTTGGTAGGTAAATGTTTCTCACCAATATCAACTAAGGTAACTAAATGAATCCCCTAGTCCAACAAAATAGAGGTATTTGTGGCAAGGTCGGGATCTTTGCTTCCTAAATATATTTAAGTTTAGATTTGTATCACAATAATTCTTTGAGTAAAGCATGCATAGAGTAAGCAAGATAAATATATTTCTATAAGGATAATGTTGGTATGTATGCCCAGAGATCCAATCATATAATGATTGTAATGATATATCTTATAAAATGATTTGATTAATAATAAAGGCAAGCGTCCAATTTATTCTAATTTATTCAGTTATGAGATAATGATGTAACATAATAAATGTCTAAAGAATGATATTGCTCAATGACATATGCCTTCAGATTGAGGACCTAAAGATGATATCATACGGATGTAAAGAGTATATACATTCTTGTCATATCCCTAGTCAGATGTTATTGTGTAAGGATGATAGACAACAACAACACTAAAGACTACAATGTGTGTTGGTTGATGACAAAATCTCATTGGTCATGATACGTTATATCAAATCAAGCACATAGACACTTGTCAGAGAGCACTGTATCAGGCATGCCCACCTTGAGAGTGACACATGGAAACCATGATTGTTAGTTAGAGTCATCTCTAATAGTGATGGTGGTAATTGTGGTTCTTAGACATGAAATCACTACACCCATTACATGTAATTCTATGTACTTTGACATCATCCACTGTGATCATGAATATAGGTTGCCATAAAGGTGGCGCTCAAGTGCACTGTGACACATGGGGACGGTTGTGAGTGTTGTAGATGGGATTTGTCCCTCCTACATGAGCTTGATATCCTATCCACTTGATAAGTGAGACTAATAAATGCATTACCATGTTGGTGTGAGTCAATATGTGATATTGAGCTTACACATATTTCAGACAGTCAACTCTGGTTCAAGGAACATGGATAGAATGTTAAAAAGGATGAAAATTCCATGCCTCGAGTTCAATCTGGATATCAGAGACAAAGGAACTACACAATCACTATAACACCAACCACAAATTGTAGGTTGAAGTTGTTCTCCAAGTTTCCATTTACTTGTGTATCAATGACGTCTTTATAGATACCACTCATTATGTAACGACCCACACTTTTGAGTGTCTAAAAGACCTTAAAGTTGTGAATAATTACTCATACAGTCCAGGATTTGATTCAAGAAATAATATAGAATAGTAAGTAATTTCCATTAATGAATAAATATTTACATGTTTGCAAAAAAATCTCTCTAAGGAGTTACATAAATTTTAGAAAGAATTAGCTTGTACATGTGTGATGATATACAACTATGACTAAACCTTCATTTATAACTTTAGTGTCTTCAACATCTTTATTTTGTAACATCATGTCCACGAATCAAGTATACCTAATACCTAAAATGTCGAAAAACAAATACGCGGTCAATATATTCCTATACTGGTACATGGGTTCATCCAGTAATCACAAGTATACATATCAACAAACATCTTTTATTTGAACATAAGAACATAATCTTGCTTTCATATTCTAACCCATATCTGGTCTACTACCTTAGGTGTAATCACTGTCCCTCCTGGGCTTGTGTGCATTACCCTTAAGATCAGTCTAACCCAGGGTTCATAATATTGTTATTTACTTTACATGATACTCATAAGAACTTTATAATTTACAAGAAGTAAATAAACAAGCAAGCAGTTTATCATTCGTTCAATCTCCTCGAGAAACCTCAACAAACATAGAATTCAATACGTGTATTCATAAGCGTAACAACATACCTTATGCCATGGCAGAAACCATGCGAAAATATCATGTACTTTAAGAGTGCATCCAACATCCAAGCAATAAAGCATTCAATCAACTATATCTGAAAGATGTCTAATACATATGTGTTACCATATATTCACATTACATTAATCAGATCTAGATTTGTTCCTAAACTAAGGTTTAGGGTTGTATTATGTTTGGACTAGGAATAAGGGTCACAAACCCTAAGTCCATCATGTCATGATTTCTAAAATTACAATCTTTAGTTAAGCATATTAGGTGAAACCCTAATCATTATCTTAAGCATATTAGCTTATCTGTGATACCTAGATCATATTACTAGCATTAAGATCTTAGTAAGATACTCACATTGGTTTCAAAACCCTAAATATACATGTGCATGATTATTAATCTAGAAACATCAATTATTCATCAGTATCAAGGATTTCCTCATTATACATCACAAGATCAGGTATTATCTCAACATAAACAATTGTACTTAGTTAAGCATTGTATTAAAGGAATCTAGGTCTTTCCTTTATATTAACCATATCAAAACATATATTGCATATACTTTTGGAATAGGAAGCATAATTAGTCCACGAAACTATTTTATTCAGATTCTACATGTTTTTCTAAGAGATTTCATATAAAGGTTCATTACCATCCAACCTACCATGAATTAACTACATTATTTGCAAGGTCAATTATTTTGGACCAAACGCCTAACGCCATGTCAACATAGCGTACCTCAACACTACTCAGTGACGACACAACGTCGTCAAACCAGCGTCCACTCACAAAGCATGCAATGCAACATTTATGACTCAACATCGATGCAACGCCGGTGACACCATGTCCTCAACAGAGCATCCCCACAAGACGCAACATCCCCACTCGACACAGTGTCTCCACCTGATGCATCATATTCTCTGGACACTCCGTCTCTGTGTGACACCAAACCTAGGATGGTTGTAGACAATGGATCATGTCTCCCATCATTGTACGCCCATTGCAACCTCAAGATTGATGAGGAATGAGATGAGGTGCTGACATCACCAGCCCTCGATGGAGTTAGCCCATCCTAGCCACGTTGGCGGTGGCCTGACGCCACAGATTCACCCTCCCTCTCGATATCCACATAACTGAAGGAACATCCCCTCTCCTACCTTCTTCCCTCTGCCGCCTTCCTGACATCTACAAAGTAACATCCTTCGGACAGAGAGGGAGTTTACATGGACTTGGGCCACCTTCCCTTCCTGGGCTTGGTGCCATACCGGTCTTCCCAATCCTAGGCTTGACTAGTTGTGTTACTCAGAGATGGCATACTTAGGTTTAAAGAATGTAAGTGCTTTCATCTTTATATCTTTTAACTCTTCACCCCTCTAGGTGACAAATAAGGTTAGCTCAATACTAAAATCTGTTTATTCAACATACCTTTTAAGGGAATGTCCTAGCCTACGATGCCTTCTTGGCTCATAAGAGGGTGGTTAGCTCTCTAGCCACAACCTGATCCCAATATCTAAGGTTTTGCCTCCCTCATATGTCATCTTCCCACTCTTGGGTTAACCCACCCTAGGTTGGCACACTAACCCTAAAGGTTTCATATATATCTTTTTTTTCTTTCATCATTATGTATAAATTTTATCATTGTAACTTATCAACCCATGTTTTCTCAATCTCTGGGCTACCCCCTCATGGGTTCTGTCCATTCAATGAACTTGGTCCACCTTTCTCTCCAGGGGCTTGGTGCCTACATTAACCTTCCCCTCCAGGGGCTTGTCCATCATCACCAAACTTGTGAGGCAACATGAGGGGTTTGGGCAAGTTATATTCAGATTTTCATCTCCATAAATAAATAACTATTGGGTTCTTATATTACTTAAGACCTCTTACATAAATGTGATGCTCCTTGTGTATGCATGTATGGGAGATTGGGTCACCTAAACCCATCCATTTATCTTTCTTATTCCAGATTATTTAAGATTAAGATTTTAGGGTTAGGATTAGGGACTATAACCTACCTCTTAGAGTTTCCATGTCCCTTGACCCTCTAGGGTTTACATATCTCAATCCAAGTCCTTCCTCTATGAAAGGGATTACCCATACTTGTATCTTTCTAGTGTTTACCGTCTCTAGAGGGACCTACACAAAAGGTTATATTTTTTCACACTTAATTCTCTAATTAATCATTTCTTTTCAAGGCTTATTAAGCAAAGAGATGAGAAATAGATGAAATGTGAGCTGAGAAACCTAGAAGATACATTATGCCTTAATATTTTTTCTCTTATATTTCTAAGGATGATTTGAAATTATAAACTGTAGATATTAGTTGATGAATATGTGCTCTGTAACCAAATGTAACTACCCTAACTTTTGAGTGTCTAAAAGACCTTAAAGTCACGAATCATTAGTCATAAATTCTAGGATTAGATTCAAGAAATAATACAGAATAGTAAATAATTTCCATTAATGAACAAATATTTACATGTTTGCATAAAAATCTCCTCTAAGGAGTTACATAAATTTTAGAAAGAATTAGCTTGTACATGTGTGATGATATCCTACTATGACTAATCCTTCATGAATAACTTTCATGTCTTCAACATATTTATTTTGTAACCTCATGTCCACAAATCGAGTATACTTAATACCTAAACCGCTGACAAACATATATGCGGTTAGTATGTTCCTATACTGGTATGTGGGTTCATCCAGTAATCACAAGTACACATATCAACAAACATCATTTATTTGAACATAAGAACATAAACTTGCTTTCATATACTAACCCATATATGGTCTAATACCTCAGGTGCAATCACTATCCCTCCTGGGCTTGTGTGCATTACCCTTAAGATCAGTCTAACCTAGGGTTCATAATATTGTTATTTACTTTACATGATACTCATAGGAACTTTATAATTTGTAAGAATTAAATAAACAAGGAAGCAGTTTATAATTTGTTCATTCTCATCGAGAAACCTTAAAAAACTCAAAATTTGATACATGTATTCATAAGCATAACCACATACCTTATGCCATTGCAGAAACCATGCAAAAATATCATGTACTTTAAGAGTGCGTCCAAAATCCAAGCAAGAAAGCATTCAATCAACAATATCTAAAAGATGCATAATACATATGTGTCACAATATATTCACATTACATTAATCAGATCTAGATTCATTCCTAAACTAAGGTTTAGGGTTGTCTTATGTTTGGACTAGGAATAAGGGCCACAAACCCTAAGCCCATCATATCATGATTTCTAATATTACAACATTTAGTTAAGCATATTAGGTGAAACCCTAATCATCATGCTAAGCATATTAGATTATCTATGATACCTAGATCATATTACTAGCATTAAGATCATAGTAAGATACTTACATTGGTTTCAAAACCCTAAATGTACAAGTGCATGAATATTAATCTAAAAACATCAATTATTCATCATTAACAAGGATTTCTTCATTATACATCACAAGATTAGGTATTATCTCAACATAAACAAATCTACTTAGGTAAGCATCATATTGAAGGAATATAGGTCTTTCCTTTACATTAACCATATGAAAACATGTATTGTGTATAATTTTGGAACAAGAAGAATAATTAGTCCACGAAACTATTTTATTTAGATTCTAAATGTTTTTCTAAGTGATTTCATATTTAGGCTCATTACCATTCGACCTGCCATTAATTAACTACATTATTTGTAAGATCAACTATTTTAGACCAAACACATAACACCATGTCAGCATAACATACCTCAACACTACTCTACGCCAACACAGCGTCGCTGACTCAGCGTCCACACACAAAGCCCAACGCATCGTCTATAAATCAACATCGACACAATGTTTGCGATGCCATGTCCTCGACAAAGCATCCCCACATGACACAACATCCCCACATGATGCAGTGTCTCCGCCCGACACAACGTCTTCTCTCGACGCACCGTCTCCGCGTGATGCCAACCGTAGGATGGCAGCAGGCAACAGACCATGTCTCCCATCATCATACACCCACTAAAAACTCAAGATAAGTGAGGAAGGAGATGAGGTGTTGGCATCACCAACCCTCGACGGAGTCATCCCATCCTGGCTGCTTTGGTGGCGGCCAGATGCCATAGAGTCACCCTCCCTCTCGACGGCCACATAATTTAAGGAACACCCCCTCTCCTACCTTCTTCTTTCTTCAGCCTTCCCGACGTTTACAAAGCAACATCCTCCTAGCAGTGAGGGAGTTTACTCCTAACTTCAAGCGCCTTTCCAGGGACCAGGTTACTAGGTGTGGCCATCACTCACTTCGGCGAGGGTTTTACGGTGGTTCATCATATTTAAATCATCTACGAGCCCCCTCTTAGACTATAGAGATGGAGTTCCTCCATGGGAGAAAGGGTGAGAGATCATGGGTTCTTATATAGACCCTAATAGGAGGCCTACGACTCACAACATTAAGAGAAAGGGAGGCCCCCAAGAGGGGATCTGGGTTTCCTTTCCCCATACGTTCACAGTTGGAGAGAATTATTAGTGTGAGTCTTTATATGAAAAAGGTGTTTCTAAACATATCAAACACCAAAATCTCTCGCCCTTCTATTCTCATAAGTCATGATCCCTTTTCTTTTATTTTCTTTAGATAAAACCCATATTGTGAAGATAATTGCTAACTGCCCATAAGACCTCCAATTACCTTCAAACTCTGGGATAAAGCACATATTACTATTATCCATGTAAGGACCCTGACCTCCATTTAGGGTTTACCCTATTTGCTTTGCTTAAACCTGATGCTTAGTTTCTTGCTAATCACCTTTAGTGGTGATTAGGGTTTGGTTGTGCTTTGTTGAGAGTTGGAGGTGCTACTTGCAATGTACCCTAGTTTAGGGTTTGTGGGCAAGTTTTCCACCTTGTGAGGTGTTCCTCCCTCTCCTTGCTTCCTATGGTATTGAGAGGAAGGTTTGGGCTCATTGCTTGTGTTCCTTTGGGCTTTGTTGAGCCACGCCTTTATCTTGTTGGATCCTTGTGTCAGCCAAGAGTGCTTGTGTCGGCCTGGGTATGTCGCCCAGTGTGGAGGTGTGTCAGCCTGGAGGAGTGGGGGTGTGTCTCCCATGGACCTTTGACTCTCTTTGACCTCATTTGTGTCACCACTAGTGGACACTTGGTTCTTGATGCTTGCATGTGGCAATGGCCTTGGACATGTGTTTAGGGCATGCTAGAGTGGTGGTTTTTGCTCATAGACAAGTGTCCCTAGGTGGGCGACACCATGCTTTTCTTTGCTTTGCTTTGGTTTCTCCTCCATCCCCTTCTATATATGTGTTTCCTTTCCCTTGATAAGGATCCCTTTAGTTCCTTAGTCTCCTTTTCCCTTGGTGCACGACACACTCCCTTCTCTTGCAAGCTTGGTGGCCGATCCTTCTTTGAAGTCTCCTTCTTCCTCTAGTGGTGGCCGAACCCTAGAGTGCCTTGCTCTCCTTCTTCCTTGGTGGTGCTTGGAGCTTGAAGCTAGGATCTTGGAGCTTGCTTAATACGGGTTACATAACTCCTAACCCTAACTACTCTACCTTCCTTATGTTCTTATATGTTGATATGCATGTTTCTAGTTAGTTTCTTGCTTAGTTTCCTCTTGTTGGCCGAACCATGTGTTCTAGGGTTTCTTGGTGAGCAATACTCCCTTCTCTCCTAGGTCTTGAGGAGTGAGCTTGAGTTCTAGTATCATGAGAAACACTCCTCTATAGTTTAAGTTGAGAGGTGAGCTTGTGTTCTAGTACCTTGAGAAACACCCTCCTCTCACCATGGACGTAAAGGGTGAGCTTGGTGGTAGTTGTGGACCTCATTTAGGGTTGTTCCTTGTGTTTCCCGAATGGTGATAAGATATGTGCAAGACCCCTCTCTCTCTTAAGTTGAGAGGTGAGCCATCCTCTTGATCCATTAAGTTTGGTGCCCTTGAGCTTGAGGTTGATGACAATCTTGAAGAGTTTATTCTTTACCATGATGAGCTTGGGGGGGAAGTGATGCCCGATACCCCACTTGACCTAGAACCTGGGACGACTTGTTGGGGTGGCTGTGGTGAATGATACCCTTGGTCCCTAACCTTCTGATGGGCATCACACTACCATCCTTTCTTTGTGACGACTGATGGGCCATGGATGGATTGGCCGAACGACAGGTTCCCTGCTAGCTGTTTGAGTTGCACCCTTAGGTGTTGCCTCTTGAAGAGTGCCCTGCCCGACACACTTGACTTAGGTGTAGCTTGGTGTTGTTGTGCTCGAGGTATGGACGTTTCTAGTCAGTTATGTGATGAGCATCACCCCTGGCCCTAACCCTATGGGTGTAGGCCAACAACATGTGTTACGGGGCGTTACGCTCTCCTTGTTGCACACCTGGTTGCCGTTATTAGTTGGGTGTATGGCACGCTTGGCTCAAGTGCCCGATACACCCTTGGATGACACCTGATGAGCATCACACCTGACTCTTACCCTTGTGTGTGTGATGGGCGTCACCAGGGGTCCTTGCCTTGTGTGTGTGACGAACATCACCCCTGATGATTGCCTACCCGATACCTGAGCCTCTGTTATGGTTTGACGTCGTTAGGGTAGATTTGTGCGTCACACAACAAAGTCCTAGTTGCCTGATACACGTGGCTTGAGGAGGTAGTCTTGCAGCCATTACCATGAAGCACGACACCGGGTTGCACGTTATACCCCAGGTGTTGCCCGTCCGCTTGGTGGTTTGTTTGACCATTACAAGGTTGAAGTGGTTGGACTATGAGGAGTGATCTACCCGATGCTACCCTTGGTGAGGGTAGTGGGTGTTTTTAGTGAGGGTCATGTCCCTTATGGAAAATGATATGTTACATGTTGTTTTCGCTATCATGTTTAGTCATGATAGTGACCCTTGATATGCTTGATGGTAATCGTTATGGCAGAGTTTATCTATGTATCTTAACATGACTTTACATATGTATGTGATCATCTTGATATTATGTATTATGCTGAGGAAATTATAAGCATGTAGAATGCCTTGCTTAATGATGAAACCTATGCTTATGATCACAAGTTGAGGCATGATTGATAAAGCATATAATCATTAATGTCACCTTATATTGATAGCATGGTCTTTCCGTTAAGCCTACGATTATTGTGTATACTAACCATGCAGGTGATGCATAGCCAAGTAAAAGGCTATGGGGTATATATGATAAGTAACATTGCTTTGATAGTTACTCTTGATGATGAGGTATTATATATGATGTGTTTGGTCTGAGGACCTAAGTTTGACTAAAGTGCTTGGGATTTCTATCCCATGTTGATGATGTAAGCCATGAGAGGCAGTGACACTATATGATGAGGAATTGAGATCCCATGGCAATATGATGATCCTTGAGTTGGATCTAGCCGTTTGGCAAGAGGCCAAGTGATAACATGTAATGTTGGATCCTTGTGGTGGATCAGGATGATGTTGATTACAATAAAAGCATAGCATTGAGTTTTATGTTGATTATTCTTGTTATAGTTTGCATGTTATATAACTTGGTTGAATCTTGCAATACATATAAAAGATACTAATTAATCATACTGGAATATATCATGTAGTTGCCCTGGCCATAGATCCATCATCGTCAGGAGTTGGTGATGGTGAAACGGGTTCTCTTGCGGGTTAACCCGGAGCGCATATTGTTGAGTATGCGAGGTTTCTCCTAGCCTAAAATAGTGAGGATTCGAGTGCAGCTACGGTTGCAGACTCGGGATGTGTATAGGAGCATGGTGAACAAGCCCATGGCTCAGGATATGTGATATGGGAGCATGAATGCGTTCATGGATCAGAGCATGGTGAACTGGCCTGTGGCTCAGATATACTAGTGCTGAGACCTATACCGAGGCGGGCTAGAGGATGGGTAGCCTATGGAGCTGACCCCGTGGCTGAGGCCACTTAAGCACGAGACTGCGGTCCTGCTTTGGTTCTCGTGCACTGACCACGAGGTGGGAGGCCGTGGAGTCTGGCTCTTCCATTGACCTTGTATGGAACCGGCTCCGGGTTTCACAGCTGTCGGTTGGATTTGAGCGGTACGACACACTTCCTCAGGGCATAAGAATATGTAATCCAACCGAATAATATTTACTGCTTAAGGCAAAACACAGAATATTGGTTGAGGCCTTGCTTGTAGTTAATCCTTTTTACATCTCGCAATTACTTATATGTTCCTTAGGTTATGTGGTAAGACCTTATAAATCTTATCTTGTTAATCATGTTCCGTAAAGAAATACTTGAGTGTATGCCTTTTGTACATCGGAAAGCTTGACGGTATGAATAGCTTTATTTCATAAACTGCTCTTGATATACCCTTTATCGGTTATCTACTGTTACTGCTTTATCTTTCTGAGGTGTTGTAGTTTCGGCGGGGAGTTATGTTTCTCGTTGGGACAATGTTCAATTTTCTCACCCCACTGGTTTTTAGGTGTTTGAGCTAGATGTGGTGGTGGTCGCGGAGTTGCGACTGAGAAGCAAGACGAGTAGTAGAAGGCAAGAAATGGACATGTTGCTATTTTGGTCATTTTTTTAGTAGAGTCTTAGAGTCATCCATGTACTCTTAGGTCCTTGGAGGTGTTTTTATGTCATTTCACAATGTATATCTATTGTTGTTTTGTATATCCTGCTTCTAGCTGGATGTGGGCCTTTATGTACATATAAACATGTGATGAATGCATGTGATGGTTAGACAGTTGTTCCTCTAAGCTTTGGACACATATCAAGGCTTGTATATGCTTATATAAACTGTTGACTAGCAGGATGAGGACTTAAATGTAATAGTTTCTCAGTTTATCTGCTTTCCGCAGTCAGTTTTAATTAACCCGTGTTTTGATAATCTGTGGTTATGGTGATTTCCGCACATTTTTGCATAACACCTCATTTTCTGTGTGATAGCAGGATGTGTTGCCATAAGTTTTGGTATCAGAGCTCTAGGTTCACTGAGTTTATAGGGATTTAGGACTAGGTTGTATTTGTTCTTGTGAGTTTTCCAGATTTTCTTACGATCGTCTTCTGCTCTCAGCGAAAGAAAAGTCAAGATGTCTGGAAACCATGAAGAACATGTTGCTGAGAATATCGATGTTGCATCAGTTGATGGAGCTATAGGGCAGGCACATGGAGATTGGGTGCCTGAGTTCCCCCAACCCGACCCAGCCATTCTTGAACACCCTTCCTATCAACAACTTATGGGGCAGATGATGGCTACGATGAATCTCATGGTAGAAAGACTGTCAATGCCTCCGCTAAGAGCACATGCTCCCCATGGTGAAACATCAGGTATTGGGCAGACTTTTGAGTGGCTTCGCCGAGTCGGAGCTTCAGATTATGCTGGGACGGCTGATCCAACGGATGCAAATTTGTGGCTGACAAGTCTTGAGAAGGCTTTCCAGATCCTCGACATCCTCGAAGCAGACAAAGTAAAGCACGCTGTCTACCTTTTGAAAGGTAGTGCTGGTCACTGGTGGACCATCGAGGAAGAGAAGCGACCTGGTGAGGTGATCGGTTGGGAAGTTTTCCGACGCGAGTTCGTCAGTAGATACTTTCCGAAGACATATCTGGATGAGAAGATCATTCAGTTTGAACGCTTGTGCCAAGGAATGATGAACATCACCGAGTATGAGGCTAAGTTCATGGATCTGTTGAGATTTTGTCCTCACATGGCAGCAACAGATCAGGAGTGGATCAGACGTTTTGAGAAAGGTCTGAGTGCTAAGCTGACAACACCTATCTCTGCGTTGGAGAACCGTGAGCGATTTGCTACATTTGTGGAATCTGTCCGGAGGATTGAACGATCAGTAAGGGAGAAAAGAGAATCCATTTCCAAGAAGAGGCATGCTCAGTTCTAGGGACAAAGGTTTGGTGGCTTCAAGAAGCCAAGGTTTTTAACACCTTTTGTGATGAGAGGTTCCAGTGTACCATCACAATGGTCTCCGAGTAAGAGAAGAGGATATGTTTCTTCACCCTCTAAGGCACATAGTACAACTTTAGTGGCAGTGATAGGGCCATCTAGGCCACGGTTTGAAGATAGGGCATGCTATCTTTGTGGTCAGACCGGGCATCTCAAGTTACATTGCCCGAATAGGGATGTTGAAGTAACACAACAGCCAAGACAGAATCAACAAGGATCAGATAGATAACAACCCAGTAGTAGCAGAGGGTGAGGACACGGTCAAGCGTCGCAAGTGGGATCATCTGCTCAAGGAGGCAGATGACGTGCACAGCAAGCAACAACTCAATTCTACGCTATGAATCATCCGGAGGCGATAGTCAACCCGCGAGTGGTGACAGGTCAAATTGAGTTATTTCATTTTGATATGTATTCTTCTTACTTTATATCTATTTTGGTTGACCCGGGTGCTACACACTCTTTTATCGCCTATAGTATGCTTGAAAACTGTCGTTTACCTGTTAGTCGTAAGAAGGATAGTTTGTTGTTAGAAACCCCTCTTGATGGTTCCTCGATGCTTCGAGAAGAGTGTCCATCTTGTGTCTTGTCTTTCTCAGAACACAACATTCAAGTGGATCTCATACCACTTGATATGCATGGTTTCAATGTTATCCTTAGGATGGATACCTTACAGAAGTATAAGGTTGTTTTGGACTGTGGTTCCAAGCAAGCTGTGTTTGATGATGGCGGTAAGAAGTGGATCTTCCAAGGAGATAGGAAGATTCTTCTGATGTGTCTGGTATCAGCTATGGTGGCAGAAAAGCTGTTACGACAAGGATGTGAGGCGTTCTTAGCTCACGTGGTGGATATCGTTGTGGATACCAAGGCGAAAGGTCCTAGTCTCGAGGAGGTGTCAGTTGTCCGAGAGTTTACCGATGTGTTTCCTGATGAGTTCCCTGGTGTTCCTCCACCCTAAGAGATCGACTTTGAGATTAATCTGGTACCAGGAACGCAACCAGTTGCACAGACACTGTATAGGATGGCTCCAGTAGAGATGGCAGAGCTTAAGAAGCAGTTGCAAGAATTGTTGGAGAAAGGTTTCATCTGACCGAGTACGTTGCCTTGGGGTGCTCCAGTGTTGTTCGTCAAGAAGAAGGACGGATCGATGCGGTTGTGTATAGATTACCGACAGTTAAACAAGGTCACGATCAAGAACAAGTACCTGTTACCAAGGATAGATGATATTTTCGATCAGTTGCGTGGTGCTATAGTGTTTTCAAAGATCGATCTACAGTCCGGATATCATCAGTTGAGGATTAAGGCGGATGGCGTACCCAAGTCAACTTTTAGGATGAGGTATGGTCACTTTGAGTTCGTGGTTATGCCATTTGGGCTAACCAATGCACCTGCTGCTTTCATGGATTTGATGAACATAGTATTTCGTCCGTTCTTAGATCAATTTGTTGTAGTCTTTATAGATGACATCTTGATCTATAGTCGGGACAAGCAAGAGCATGAGCGACATCTTCGACTAGCGTTGACTCTTCTTTGCCAACATCAGTTGTACGCCAAGTTCAATAAGTGTGAATTCTAGTTAGAAGAAGTGACTTTCTTGGGTCATGTGATATCTGCGGAAGGAGTCAAAGTAGATCCGAAGAAGGTGGAGTCCGTTGCGGATTGGGAGCAGCCGAAGACACCGACAGAAGTTCATAGTTTCCTGGGTTTGGCAGGGTACTACCAGAGGTTTATTAAGGACTTCAGTGTGATTGTGTTGCCAATAACGAAGTTGACTAGGAAGGATGTACCTTTTGTCTGGGATGATCGTTGTCAGCAAGCTTTCTAGAGTTTGAAGGGAAAGTTGACTAGTGCCCCAGTGTTAGTGTTGTCAGAGCCTGGAAAGGGTTATGTTTTTTCTGTGATGCTTCCAAGAAAGGTCTAGGTTGTGTGCTGATGCAGGAAGATCATGTGGTTTCTTTTGCTTCACGACAGCTTAAGAAACACGGGGAGAACTATCCGACTCATGATTTGGAGTTGGCAACAGTGGTTCATGCGTTAAAGATTTGGAGACACTATCTTTATGGGGAAGTGTGTCGGATCTTTATGGATCATAAGAATCTGAAGTACATCTTTTCACAACATGAGTTAAACATGTGACAGTGTCCACGGATGGAGTTAATCAATGATTACGACTGCACCATCGAGTATAATCCTGGTAAGGCGAATGTGGTAGCTGATGAACTTAGCCAAAAGTCTTCCTCTCTTTCTTCAAAGAAGGTACAGTTGAGTTACCTGGTATGCCATAGACGGGATATGCTTGTTTCCTTGCGGCAGATGAATGTGCAGATGGAAGTTTCCTTGCTAGCTGGATTTTTAGCACAGATACAAGTCAAGCCTATGCTGAGACAACATATCAAAGATGCACAACAAACAGATGATACAGTACAGTTGATCAGATTAGAGATCGGCAGTGAAAAGTGTGATGGATTCCATGAGTTTGAAGATGGGCTGGTTTTCTATCGTGATAGGATGGTGGTCTCTGATGCTGATGATATGAGGAAGTTAGTGCTCGAGGAAGCACACACGTCGATGTATGCTATGCATCCAGGTGTCACCAAGATGTATCATAGTTTGAAGGACTTATATTGGTGGTCCAGTTTGAAGAAAGATGTAGTTGAGTTTGTGGCTAGATGTGCGGTCTGTCAGCAAGTCAAGGCTGAACATCAGAAGCCGACATGTACGTTGCAACCCTTGCTGATACCACAGTGGAAATGGGATCATATAACCATGGATTTTGTAGTTGGTCTGCCTAGGACAACTAGGAATCATGATTCCATTTGGGTGATAGTGGACAGATTGACGAAGTCTGCCCATTTCCTACCGGTAAGGACAACGTATACAGTCGAGAAGTTTGCTCGAGTATATGTGGATGAGATAGTACATTTGCACGGTGTGCCAGCGATAATAGTATCTGACAGAGGTCCTCAGTTCACGAGTCATCTCTGGGAACAGTTGCACAAAGCATTGGGAACGTAGTTGAGGTTCAGTACCGCTTTCCACCTGTAGATAGATGGACAATCTGAGAGAACTATTTAGACTTTAGAAGATCTCCTTCGAGCTTGTATCTTGCAGTTCCTAGGAAGTTGGGATGTGCATCTCAGTCTGATAGAGTTTGCTTACAACAACAGTTATCAACGGAGCATTGACATGGCTCCTTATGAAGTGCAGATCTCCTTTGTGTTGGTACGGGTCTGGTGAATATCAGCTTTTGGGTCCTGAGTTAGTACAACAGACAACAGAGAAGATCAAAATGATACAGCAATAGTTGAAAGCAGCACAGGACAGGCAGAAGTCTTATGCAGACAATCGCCGACGACCTTTGGAGTTCTAGGTAGGAGACACAGTGTATCTTAAAGTCTCTCCATGGAAAGGTGTGCTGAGGTTTGTCCGGAAGGGTAAGCTAGCACCTAGATATATGGGGTCTTACCCAGTCATAGCACGTATGGGCAAAGTAGCTTACAAATTAGAGCTGCCACCAGAGTTGCACAGGTTACATCCAGTGTTCCATGTCAGTATGTTGAAGAAACGTCATCCAGATTCAGGAATAGTGATACAGCCAGTTGAAGTTGAGCTTGATGAAGATGTGACCTACGAGGAAGGTCTTGTGGCGATCCTTGACAGAAGGGTTAAGAAGTTGAAGAGGAAGGACCTGGCTCTTGTGAAGGTTCTTTGGCATCATCGTGGCATTGAGGAAGCCACGTGGGAGCTTGAGGAAGAGATGAGGAGGAAGTATCCCTCGCTTTTCTCTTCAGATTTTGGGGACGAAATCCCTTTGTAGGGGGTTAGCTTGTAAGGACCCTGACCTCCGTTTAGGGTTTACCCTATTTGCTTTGCTTAAACCTAATGCTTAGTTGCTTGCTAATCACCTTTAATAGTGATTAGGGTTTGGTTGTGCTTTATTGAGAGTTGGAGGTGCTACTTGCAATATAGCCAAGTTTAGGGTTTGTGGGCAAGTTTGCCACCTTGTGAGGTGCTCCTCCCTCTCCTTGCTTCCTCTGGTGTTGAGAGGAAGGTTTGGGCTCATTGCTTGTGTTCCTTTGGGCTTTGTTGAGCCTCGCCTTTATCTTGTTGGATCCTTGTGTCGGCCAGGAGTGCTTGTGTCGGCCTGGGTATGTCGCCCAGGGTGGTGTGTCGCCCAGTGTGGAGGTGTGTCGGCCTAGAGGAGTGGGGGTGTGTCTCCAATGGACCTTTGACTCTCTTTGATCTCGTTTGTGTCACCACTAGTGGACACTTGGTGCTTGATGCTTGCATGTGGAAATGGCCTTGGACATGTGTTTAAGGCATGCTAGAGTGGTGGTTTTTGCTCATAGACAAGTGTCCCTAGGTGGGCAACACCTTGCTTTGCTTTGCTTTGGTTTCTCATCCATCCCCTTCTATATATGTGTTTCCTTTCCCTTTCTAAGGATCCCTTTAGTTCCTTAGTCTCCTTTTCCCTTGGTGCACGACACACTCCCTTCTCTTGCAAGCTTGGTGGCTGATCCTTCTTGGAAGTCTCCTTCTTCCTCTAGTGGTGGCCGAACCCTAGAGTGCCTTTCTATCCTTCTTCCTTGGTGGTTCTTGGAGCTTGAAGCTAGGATCTTGGAGCTTTCTTAAGGCGGGTCACATAACTCCTAACCCTAACTACACTACCTTCCTTATGTTCTTATATGTTTCTATGCATGTTTCTAGTTAGTTTCTTTCTTAGTTTCCTCTTGTTGGCCGAACCATGTGTTCTAGGGTTTCTTGGTGAGCAATACTCCCTTCTCTCCTAGGTCTTGAGGAGTGAGCTTAAGTTATAGTATCATGAGAAACACTCCTCTCTCATTTAAGTTGAGAGGTGATCTTGTGTTCTAGTAGCTTGAGCAACACCCTCCTCTCACCATGGACTTGAAGGGTGAGCTTGGTGGTAGTTGTGGACGTCGTTTAGGGTTGTTCCTTGTATTGCCCGAATGGTGATAAGAGATGTGTAAGACCCCTCTCTCGCTTAAGTTGAGAGGTGAGCCATCCTCTTGATCCATTAGGGTTTGGTGCCCTTGAGCTTGAGGTTGATGAGGATCTTGAGGAGTTGCTTCTTTACCATGATGAGCTTGGGGGGGGGGAGTGCTGCCCGATACCCCACTTGACCTAGAACCTAGGACGACTTGTTGGTGTGGCTGTGGTGAACGATACCCTTGGTCCCTAACCTTGTGAAGGGTGTCACACTACCATCCTTGCTTTGTGACGACCGATGGGTCATGGATGGATTGGCCGAACAACAGGTTCCGTGCTAGCTGTTTGAGTCGCACCCTTAGGCGTTGCCTCTTGAAGAGTGCCCTGCCCGACATACTTGACTTAGGTGTAGCTTTGTGTTGTTGTGCTTGAGGTATGGACATTGCTAGTCAGTTCTGTGATGAGCATCACCCCTGTCCCTATCCCTATGGGTGTAGGCCAACAACATGTGTTACGGGGCGTTACGCTCTCCTTGTTGCACACCTTGGTTTCCATTATCAGTTGGGTGTATGGCACACTTGGCTCAAGTGCCCGATACGCCCTTGGATGACACCTGATGAGCGTCACACCTGACTCTTACCCTTGTATGTGTGATGGGTGTCACCAGGGGTCCTTGCCTTGTGTGTGTGATGGACATCACCCCTGATGAATGCCTGCTCGATACCTGAGCCTCTGTGATGGTTTGACATCATTAGGGCAGAGTCGGGCATCACACAACAAAGTCCTAGTTGCCCGATACACCTGACCTGAGGAGGTAGTCTTCCAGACGTTACCATGAAGCATGACACCGCGTTGTGCGTTATACCCCAGGTGTTTCCCGTCAGCTTGGTGGTTTGTTTGACCGTTACAAGGTTGAAGTGGTTGGACTATGAGGAGTGATCTGCCCGATGCTACCCTTGGTGAGGGTAGTGGGCGTTTTTAGTGAGGGTCCCGTCCCTTGTGGAAAATGATATGTTACATGTTGTTCTCACTATCACATTTAGTCATGTTAGTGACCCTTGATATGCTTGATGGTAATCTTTATGGTACAGTTTATCTATGTATCTTAACATGACTTTACATATGTATGTGATCATCTTGATATTATGTATTATGCTGAGGAAATGATAAGCATGTAGAATGCCTTGCTTAATGATGAAGCCTATGCTTATGATCACAAGTTGTGGCATGATTGATAAAGGATATAATCATTAATGTCACCTTATATTGATAGCATGGTCTTTCCATTAAGCCTACGATTATTGTGTATACTAACCATGCAGGTGATGCATAGCCAAGTAAAAGGCTATGAGGTATATAATGATAAGTAACATTGCTTTGATAGTTAATCTTGATGATGATGTATTATATATGATGTGTTTGGATCCTTGTGGTGGATCAGGATGATGTTGATTACAATAAAAGCATAACATTGAGTTTTATGTTGATTATTCTTGTTATAGTTTGCATGTTATATAACTTGGTTGAATATTGCAATCCATATAAAAGATACTAATTAATCACAGTGGAATATATCATGTAGTTTCCCTGGCCATAGATCCATCATCGTCAGGAGCTGGTGATGGTGAAATGGGTTCTCCTGCGGGTTAACACGAAGCGCATATTGTTGAGTATGCGAGGTTTCTCCTAGCCTAAAATAGTGAGGATTTGAGTGCAGCTACGGTTGCAGACTCGAGATGTGTATAGGAGCATGGTGAACAAGCCCATGGCTCAGGATATGTGATATGGGAGCATGAATGCGTTCATGGCTCAGAGCACGATGAACTGGCCCGTGGCTCAGATATACTAGCGCCGAGACCTGTACTGAGGCGGGCTAGCGGATGGGTAGCCTATGGAGCTAACCCTGTGGCTGAGGCCACTTAAGCACGAGACTGCGGTCCTGATTTGGTTCTCATGCACTAAACACGAGGTGGGAGGTCATGGAGTCCAGCTCTTGCATTGAGCTTGTATGGCACCAGCTCCGGGTTTCGCAGCCATCGGTTGGATTTGAGTCGTACGACTCACTTCCTCAGGGCATAAGAATATGTAATCCAGCCGAATAGTATTTACTGCTTAAGGAAAAACATGGAATATTAGTTGAGGCCTTGCTTGTAGTTAATCCTTTTTACATCTCGCAATTACTTATATGTTCCTCAGGTTATGTGGTAAGACCTTATAAATCTTATCTTGTTAATCATGTTCTGTAAAGAAATACTTGAGTGTATGCCTTTCGTACATTGAGAAAGCTTGACGGTATGAATAGCTTTATTTCATAAACTGCTCTTGATATACCCTTTATCAGTTATCTGTTGTTGCTACTTTATCTTTCTGAGGTTTTGTAGTTTCAGTGGGGAGTTATGTTTCTCGTTGGGACAATGTTCAATTGTCTCACCCCACTAGTTTTCAGGTGTTCGAGCTTGACGTGGTGGTGGTCGCGGAGTTGCGGCCGAGCAGCAAGACGAGCAGTAGAAGGCAAGAAATGGACATGCTGCTGTTTTGGTCATTTTGTAGTAGAGTCTTAGAGTCATCCCTGTACTCTCAGGTCCTTGGAGGTGTTTTTACGTCATTTCACGATGTATATCTATTGTTGTTTTGTATATCCTACTTCTGGTCGGATGTGGGCCTTTATGTACATATAAATAGGTGATGAACTCATGTGATGGTTAGACAGTTGTTGCTCTGAGCTGTGGACACGTATCAAGGCTTGTATATGCTTATATAACCTGTTGACTAGCAGGATGAGGACTTAAATGTAATAGTTTCTCAGTTTATCCGCTTTCCACAGTCGGTTTTAATTAACCCGTGTTTTGATAATTTGTGGTTATGGTGATTTCCGCACCTTTTCGCGTAACACCTCGTTGTCTGTGTGATAGCGGGATGTGTTGCCACAATCCATGTCACATATTTCTTCAACTAATTATCAATGCCACATATTAACTTGGAACATTCTAGAAATTCTCCCATAATCTTACATTTTGATTATCTATCAACCAAAAATATCTTGGATATCTATTAATGTCACGAATATCAATAATATCCAAAAAATATCTCAGGGACCCATATGTAAGGTCTGATTCATCATTTGGGTTGAAATGTGTCCCTAAGGTCCATGAACCACATCTTGGGCCTTCCAAAGGTTCCTTGAGCTCAACTACATTCCTGTTTACATATTTAAGGCTTTGGTAAGCATTTCATCTTACATTAGCCTCACATGAACACATATTCTCAAAAGCATATTATTTCCTTAAACTGAACATTTAGTTTAGGGTTTGGAATCATCAATCCAATGTTCCTCAGTCCTTTTCCTTATTATTTCATTTAAGCTTGAAATCTACAATTTTCAAGGTTGTAACACATTACTTGCGATCTCATATATTAATTATGGACATTCACTACCAATATAACTTGGAACTTATAGGCTCACACACATAGATACACTTAGAATATGAGTATGTTCATGAATGTAGTTTAAACTTGATTTTTTTTATGACCGAGAGAACCCACCCCGGGCGAGCATGACATGGTAAACTCTCAAGGCATGAGAGGACGTGGTCAGGTCACCCCCTCCCACACCAAACGAGTGTTGATTGTTGTTCACAAAGTTTCTTCAGTGGGGTTGGAATAGGAGTATATTCATGAATGTAGTTTAAACTTGATTACTAAAGTGTTAGGTAACCAATTTAAACAACAATGACTGGAAGTTGACTAACTGGACTGTGAATTGACTGGTTCAAGTGTTGTACTAATCGATTCAAGTGCTAGGTCAATTGAACTAACATTGACAACTAGAACCATGAGACAATCAGTTCAACAAATGAATCTAACGTCTCGGGTCTCTAAATCGACCGGTTTAGGTTGTGAACTGACCGTTTGGTTTATCATTTCGATTAGATCAAGGATTTATGCAAATGTCATGTTGTGCATTAATCAAATATTATGTTCCAATATAATTATGGTTGGGAAACATAGTGAAACAACTGGTTCAAGGGTTGAACAGATCGACTCACATGTGAACCAACCATTTTAGTAGTGAGCCGATCGGTTCAACGTTCATAGGTTTGAAAAATTCATGAAATTCTGTCTCTTCAACTCCTAGATGATTTGGGAAGGGTACTGGAGGCCTTATAGGGACAAAAAATAAGCTCTGATAATTGTTGCGGTAATGTGAGAACCCAAGCAAGTTCTACCTGTCAAAGGGAGGAACAACAAGGGATAGACAATTGAGAGAGCAGGTCGGCACTAGAACACTGACTAGGATAGACAACTACTTCCTATTTGTTCATCTCGAACGACATGAGTTCCTAATGTTCTATTTGGAATACTAAATATGCGAGGAGGGTATTACCCACCACTAGGAGGATGGTCAACTATCATCTGTGGTGATAAACTAGGAGGACACCAGTGTTATTAATCCCTATACAACTTGAAGAAAGGTACATGCTACTATAAGGGTTTTTCGTTGGACTTTCTCTAGGACCTAGTATAAGCCTTGCAAACTCTCTTTCATATTGTTGACGCATGCCATGTACCATATTCGAAGAATATGGCAAGTGGAATTTTTATTTCCGCTTCCTTATCTAATGTCATATTTCGCAATAGTGGTATCAAAGTCACATCAATTTACTATGCTTTGGAATTCAATCGATATGCTCAGATTTTTATATTATCATTTATTTATTGCATACCATGTGAATACTTAAAATAATCAATGTCCTTATCCTATTAAACATCACACATGACCCCAACTAATACACACACAATGTGTGTATATATATATATATATATATATATACATGTTGCCCTAAAATTAGTTTTGATGGTGGATGTGTAGCATGGTTATGGATAATAACCCCTAGATCTTGTTTTCTTGGTTGAATGGTTTTATTCCTATTAATATCTCAGTTTTCATATCGAGCCTTTCTCTTCTTTTCTATATGTAAAAGTATTTGTTCTCTCCTTCCTATGCACCCCTCAAATGTAACTCGAGTTTTATCTATAACCATGTAATATGTTAAATAGGATTATGATAGCTTTAACTCCTATTATGGAAAAGAAGGCATTCTACACCAGACAAACTGGCAATTTCAGTAGGAGAACTGATTGGCTAGAGGACCTAGGAGACCTGACGACATGAGGAGTTGAATCGATTAGTTAGAGGCCCAACCGAATGACTGGAGGTATCTAGAAGTTGTTTGGACTGGATATTAGATGACCGTTCTGAGAGACCAACCAACCGGCCAAGAGGCGAATTGATCGATTCAAGAGTTAATCCAATCGATCTAGATTTGTTAGAGCATAATTATTCATCAAATAAAAGTTTCTCCATATGATGTAGACCTCAAGTGGAAGTAATTCCTTGTGGCTCCAAGGAATTACATTAGATATGATCATAACCATCTCTTGTGTTTATAATTGTAGTATATAGCATGTATATGATAAATACTATTAGTATGCGGTGATTGGATATGTATATATATATTTAAATAAATATAAATTCCTCAATCAAACATATGAAATCTTAGATGATTTCCATTAACAAGACACATGAAAATCTTGATTGACTATGTGTGGGAATGCCAAGCATGGTGCATTATCTATCTCATGGAAGTGTGATATGTGTTATGTTGGCCTGTCAAACCGGATGCATTACTATCATTTTGGATTTTGGGTTAAACTTAACTAGGTGATATTAATGAGATTAAGTACCTATAAGCATGCAGATGACTATTCCAAAGAGTTAGGTATACCATCTATCCAAGAATTCCATAAGATGCAGCTGGAAAATGTTACCTACCTTAATAATTGGTTATGGACACTGGCGTTGGCCGGATAATAATTCATTTATTTTGGATCTTGGCTCACTAGAATGTCATACGCTAAAATCTTACAAAATGATATGTGAGGGCTATCAATTTGGAAAAAAATAGTGGAGCGATAATTAATTGAAATCATAATTAAATATCATTAAATTGTATCTTAATCCAATCATATAAAAAATGGTTTGACCAACTATAATGTTTTCTTGTAGAATCAAATAATGACAAATAACACATTTTCCTTGGGATCGGTTTTTGAGAAGGACAGGTTGAATGGGAATAATTTCCATGACTGGTTCAGGATGCTGAGAATTATTCTTACACATGAGCGCAAGCTCTATGTCCTGGAAACACCAAAGCTAGATGAACATGGTCCCACTATGCCTAAGGCTGAAAGGGATGATTAGAAGAAGCACTTTGAAGATGTCATGAATGTCAAGTGCATGATGTTATGTTAAATGAACTATGAGTTGCCAAAACAATATGAGAACATGGATGTTATTATGATGGTCACACATCTTCAGAACATGTACCAAAGTCAGGCAAGATAGGAGAGATATGATGTCTCTAAGGTGTTGTTCAAGTGCAACATGCCAGAAGGAGATCCAGTAGGTCCCCATGTGCTCAAGCTTATTGGGTATTTGGAGAACCTTGCTAGACCATGATTTTCCTTGGATCAAGAGTTAGCCACTGACGTGATTCTACAGTCACTACTAGAATCATATTTTTAGATTGTCATGAACTACAACATGAATGATTTTGACAAGTCGTTCTCAAAATTACTTGGCATGTTGAGAGTAGCTGAAGTGCAAATGAAGAAAGACAAGCCCAAGTCTGTGATGATGATCAACAAAAAGGGGAAGTCAAAGGGAAAAGGCAAAGCTAAGAAGAGTTCTAAAGCTATCAAAAAGCCTAAGTCTTCTGCACTCAAAGCAAAGGGAGGGGTGAATAAGGGAGGTAATTGTCACCACTATCACCAACTAAGACATTGAAAGAGGAATTTCCCTCTCTACCTGGAGGAACTGAGGAAGAAGAAGGAGGGGTTAGAGATCTCCACTGTAGGTATATAAATTATTGAGATAAATTTGTCTACTTCATCTTGGGTACTAGATATCGTATGCGGATCTCACATATGCTAGAATATGCATGATTTGTAATGAAGTAAGCCTTTATGAAAGGTCGAGGTTGAACTGCGCATCACAAATGGAGCAAGAGTTGTTTCCACTACAGTTGGAACCTATAATTTATCTCGACTGATGTGGCTTGTAATTGAGTTACAGAACTACTATTTTGTACTTGCCATAAATAGAAACATTATTGTTGTTTCTTGTATGGATAAGGATGGATATGAATTTCATATAAAGAACGGTTAATGTTCTATTTCAAAAGATGATATATTTCATGGTAGTGCCCCGATGCCTTATGGTATTTATTTTTTGGAACTAAAGATAAGTGTTTACAATGTTAATACTAAAGTATTAAAACTCGATAACTTGAATAAAACATATCTTTGGCATTATAGTCTAGGGAACATAAATGAGAATCACATATCTAGACTCGATAAAGATGGTTATCTAGACTCTCTTGATTTCAAATCAATATAGACATGCGAGTCTTGTTTGTTTGGCAAAATGACCAAAACTCCCTTCACTGGTAATAGTGAGAGGGCTAGTGATCTGTTAGGAATCATACATACTAATGTATGTGACCCTTTTAGAACAAATGCTAAAGCTAGTTATTTGTACTTCATTACCTTTAATGATGACTTCAGGAGGTATGGTTATGTTTACTTGATGAAACATAAGTCAGAAACTCTTGAAAAGTTCAATGATTTCATGAATGAAGTACAAAACCAACTTGGTAAAAGTATGCAAGCACTTCATTTTGATCGAGGTGGAGAATACTTAAGCCAAGAGTTTGAGGACCTTCTACAAGCCCGTGGTATCATATTACAATGCAATCTACTTGGAACACTACAATACAATGGTGTATCAGAAAGAAGGAATCACACATTACTAGATATGGTGCAGTCAATGATGAGTTTTGCTAAACTTATGGCTTCCTTATGGGGATATACTTATGAAACCGCCACATTTACACTAAATAGTGTACCTTCTAAATCAGTTCAAAACACACCATATGAGATATGGTATGGGAAGCATCCCAATGTGTCTTTTATGAAGATTTGAGGTTGTGAAGCTTATGTGAGAAAGTAGTGTCCCGAAAAGCTTGGACCCAAATATGATAAATATTATTTTGTTGGATATCCTAGGGAAACCTAAGGATGGTTTTTTATACTCCATAAGATAACAAAGTATTTTTTTCTAGATATGTTGCATTCCTATAAAAGGAATTCATTTCCAAAGGAATCTGTGGGAGGAAAGTAGAACTCGAAGAGGTTGAGACCAATAAGAAACCATTGAACCTATAAAGGTACAAGAGGAACATAGAGAGTCAAAAACCATTGTGTAATCTCAAATTCCTCATGTGACACAAGAACCTCATAGATCTAGTAGGACATGTATTGAGCCATATATATTTGGTTATCTACTAATTCAAGAAGGCAATGAGTCGATCATTGATGATGAGCCAATTACCTACCTAGAAGCTGTGAAGAGACTAGAGTCTAAGAAATGGCTTAAGACCATGAGACCTAATATGGAATCCATGTATACTAACAAGGTATGGACCTTAGTGGATCCACCTAAAGGGGTAAAACCCATAGGGTGCAAGTGGGCCCTCAAAAAGAAGACCAATATGGATGGTAATGTACAAAATTACAAAGGTCAATTGGTTGCAAAGGGTTTTAGACAAGTTTAAGGTGTTGACTATGATGAAACCTTTTCTCTAGTAGATGTAGTTAAGTCCATCAAGATCATGCTTGCCATTGCAGGTTATCATGACTATGAGATTTGGCAGATGGATGTTAAAACCACATTCCTTAACCTGAATCTTTTTGAGAATGTGTACATGACACAACCTGAGGGTTTTATAAATCCAAAGGATGCAAATAAAATCTATAAGCTACAAATGTCAATCTATGGATTGAAGAAAGTATCTAGGAGCTAGAATCTTTAATTTGAGAAACCAGTCAAAGAGTTTGGATTTAGTCCCAATGAAGATGAATCATGTGTTTACAAAATGTTAGTGGGAGCATGATTGTATTCCTCATATTGTATGTGGATGACATAGTATTGATGGGGAATGACATCCCTACATTATAGATGTTAAAGACCTAGATAATAAATACATTCTCTATGAAAGACATAGGTAACACATCCTACATTCTAGGAATCAAGATCCATAGAGATTGATCTAGAAGGCTTCTTGGACTAAGTCAAAGCACATACATTGACAAAGTGTTAAAGAGGTTCAACATGGAGAACTCGAAGAGAGGAAACCTGACCATGTCTCATGGTGCTACTATCTCTAGAGATATGTCCCAATTCCATTGAAGAAAGGAAACACATGAGTAGGATTCCATATGCTTCTGTAGTTGGATCTATCATGTACACAATGTTGTGTACTCATCCAAATGTCTTATATGCCTTGAGCATGACAAACATATATCATTCAGATCCTGCTGAAGCTCATTGGAATATAGTTAAGAACATCCTTAAGTACTTGAGAAAAACTAAGGATCAGTTCCTTGTCTACGGTGGTGAGGAAGATTTGGTGGTAAAGGGTTACATCGATGCAAGATTCCAAACTGATAAAGACGACGACTGTTCGTAATTTGGAATTGTGTTTTGCCTCAAAAATGGATTGTGAGCTGGAAGAGTTTAAAGAAAGAGATGGTTTCTTATTCTAAAATAGAGTCTGAGTATATTGCTACATCCAATGCAAAAAAGGAGGCTGTTTGGATCAAGAAGTTTGTCTTAGAACTAGGGGTGGTTCCAAGCATCAATGATGCAATTGAGCTATATTGTGACAACAATGAGGCTATTGCACAAGTTAAGGAAACTATATGTCATTAGCATTCCAAGCATATACAAAGACGGTTCCATCTCTGAGAAATCATACATCAAGGAGATACAAAGATTTGTAGAGTACCAACTGAGAGCAATGTGGCTAACCCCTTGACAAAAGCCCTTTCATAGAAGAAGCATGAAGGTCATGTTATATCACTTGGGATAAAGTTCATGGGTGATTGGCTCTAAGTGCAAGTGGGAATCTATTGGAATGTATGCCCAGAGAGACAATCATATGATGATTGTAATGTCATATATTGTAAAATGATTTGATTCATAATAAAGGCAATCTTCCAATTTATTCTGTGTTATTTAGTTGTGAGATAATGATGTAATAATAAATGTCTAAAGAATGAAATTACTCAATGACATATGTCTTCAGGTTGAGGACCTGAATGATGATATCATACAAATGTCAAGAGTATTTATATTCTTGTTATGTCCCTATTCGGATGTTATTGTGGAAGGCTAATAGACAACAATAACATTAAAGACTGGAACGTGTATTGATTGATGATAGAATTTATTAGCCATGATATGTTATATCGAGACAAACACATAGATACATGTTAGAGAATAGTGTATCAGATAGACTTACCTAGCGAGTGACACATGGAAATTATGATTGGTAGTCAGAGTCATCTCTCATAGTGAGGGTGGTGTTTGTGGTTCTTAGACCTGAAATCACTATACTCACCACATATCATTCGATGTACTTTGACATCATCATTGTAATTTTGAATAAGTGTTGCCATAAAGGTGGTGCTCAGGTTCATTGTGACATACAAGGATGACTGTGAGTGATGTATATGTGATTTGTCCCTCCTATAGGAGTTTGATAACCTCACTACTTGATAATCAAGGATGAGAAATGCATGCCCATGCTAGTGTGAGTCAATATGTGATATTGATCTTACATATATCTCAGGTAGTCTAGTATAGTTCAAGGAACATTGATTGAATGTTGAAGAGGATGAAAATTTCATGCCTCGAGTTCGATTGAGATATCAGAGACAATAGAACTATAAAATCACTATAACACCAACCACAAGTTGTAGGTTGAAGTTGTTCTCCAACTTTCCAATTACTTGGGTAGCAATGACATCTTTCTAGATACCACACATTGCTTGTGATGTCAAAAATCAATTATGGACATTCACTGCCAATGAAACTTGAAACGTATAGGATCATGCAAATAGGATACACTTTGAATAGGAGTATATTCATGAATGTAGTTTGAACTTGATTACTGAGTGTTAGGTATTAAATTTACATTATAATGGCTGAGAGTTGATTGACTCTTTTGTGAACTAACCAGTTCAAGTGTTGAACCAATGATTCAAGTGTCAGGTCAAATGAACCAACATTGGCAACCAAAACCATGAGACAACCAGTTTAGAAGGGGAACCAATTGGCTTAGGTCTCTGAACCAACCAGTTCAGGTTGTGAACCGACCATTTTGTTGATCAATTCGATTGAATTAAGGATTTATGTTGACGTCATGTTGTGCATTAATCGAATATTCATTTCCAATATAATTGCAATCGAGAAACATAGTGAAACGATCAGTTCAAGGGTTGAACTGAGCTCACATGTGAATTGACTAGTTCAATAATGAATCGACTAGTTCAACATTCGTAGGTTCTAGAAAGTTCATGAAATTCTGTGTCTTTGTCTCCCATATGAATTGGATTCCCTAACCCTAACCCTCCTATAAATATAGGGGTACTAGGGGCCTTCTAGAGACATTAAAATAAGCTCTGACAATTGTTGTCTTCTCAAAGTTGTAATAATGTGAGAACTCGAGCAAGTTTTACCCATCAAAGGGAGGAACATCAAGGGAGAGACAATTGGGATAGCAAGTCGGTGCTAGCATGTTGACTAGGAGAGACAACTCCTTCATGTCCACGCATCTAGAATGATAGGAGTTTCCAGTGGTTCTAGTGGACTACTACAGAGGCGAGGAGGTTGTTAACTACTGCTAGGAGTACAAAGTCAACATGGTGATCAACTAGGAGGCTGCCACTGACATCTGTCTAGGTGAAACTTTAATAAAGGTGCACTCTACTATAAGGGATTGTCACTAGACCTACTCCAGGACCAGGTTTAAACCTTGCAAACCCTCTTTCTGATTGCAAAGTTGTTGACGCAATCTAGTGCATGACAAGTAATTTTTTTGTTTCCATAGCCTTATCTAATTCCATATTTCCCAACACATATATCTAGTATCTTTGTTTGTCAAGGATTGGGTTATAGTTTTGAGTAACTTGAAGATACTTAATTTTAAAAAAGTTAAGATACAATCATAATGGTGTACCAATGGTTAAGTGATAGGTGAGGAGTAGTGGAAATATGGTATTGTGTAAAGTAAATCAATGCTTGGAAGGACAATGTATATAGAAGAAGGATAAAATATTTACTTTAGTGGGAGACTAAGGACACTAATATAATTTAGTGATTTATAATCATTCCAACAAAAAATCATGGGAAAGATCTAGACAATGATCTAATGGGGTGTTTTAACCTATATGAATCATGTTGGCATGAAGGTGTGACATGTGTGTTTACTACATGAGAAATTATCCCAAGGTGATTAACCTTGAGCTTATCTTAATTCCATGTGAAATACTAATCACCCACAAGCATGTGAATATTATTGTAGCATGGTTTTTTGTGTCGATTCCCAAGAGTCAATTTTTTAAGAAATTAGTATTGAATAAAAGAAAAGTTTATTTTTAGAGACAATAAGGTGATTTTGGAATTAGACAAATTATAATGGAATGAAAGAACAATAAGGGAATGACGAATCAAGATTAAAAGACAACAGAGAATATGGATCTCACCACTAATGCCTATGTAATCATTCTCCTTGTTACAACTAACTCAATTATGGATTTTAGATTAGGATCATGTGAATACTTATCCATTTGAGATAAAAATTGCACAAGGATTGGCTTCCCCATGGGTTCATGGTATCACTCCTAAAAAAAGATTAACTAGTCATCCTAGTAACCCATTTCCTGATCTCATCCAGGGTTCCATGTATCCAATTGACAATCTAATCAAAGATTTAGTGATATGTATGTCTACAATTGCATTCAACATGTACATTGATTGATCAATTCAAATGATAGTTATTAAATAATTGGGAAGCAATATAAATAACTGCAATGAGACAAGTTTGATAACAATATAATGAAACATGGGTAACAAGGCTTCTCCCCATGCACCAAAAAAGGAACTACTCACTCATGTTCATGTCAATAAAAAATACAAGCATAAGAGGAGAGATACATGCAATAGAAGGAAGAGAAAAATATGCTCAGTGATACCTTGCAATAGGTCCTTATTTCAGTTGTAGTAAATCTGACAATCTCTACAAAGAAGATGACATTCTACCATCCCTTTGATCTTGTCTTTATGAAATGGAATAGAACAGAGAGTCCTAGGCCCACTTGTATTAGGATACAAATATCTTATATAGGGATGCCTATGATCCAACTAAATATTCCTTTGTATGGGCCAGTAGAACATTTCCAAAATGGTTTAATTCATGCCAGTCGATCGACTGATGTTTTTGGGGCAATCGACTAGTCTTTAAGTGGTTGCATAGTTGGATACCCGGTCCTCCGACCCATAATTGGGTCAATTTTTTGGGATCTTGTGGCTCATTTATGTTGAATAGTCAGTCAACTAATTGGAATGGTCAACTGATCGATTGGATATTGATAAGTGTCTCTATATATTTCTCATTCTAAAGACCACTGGATTTGGTGAAAATATACTAAAGTTGGGTGAGTAACCTGGGTATGCAATTGATTGACCTGTGGATCATAGGAAAACTAGTGAACTCTATAAAAACTTTCCCAAACTAGTCGTTCGGTCCACTTGGTGTGTTGATCAACCCACTTGCTAAATTGGGTACTCATTCCACGACTCAACTAACCAATGGACTGGTGAGATTAGTTGATCGACTAATCTTCTAGAACATGGATGAATGTGCCTTTGATCCTTCAACTGCTTCCAAACATAGAGGTTGAGATATCAGATGGCACAAGGTCACTCTCTTGGACTGATTGATTATACATTCCTACAAAATAGTGAGAATTTCTTTTAAAAACTTAAGTTTATAAAAGCAATATGGACCAATTCAATCAGAAAAATAGGAAATAAGTGAAGGAAATTTGGAAAATCTAATCTAAAACATAAAATATGGTATGAGTACACATATTAAATAACCTCAAACTTAAATGTTGTTTGTCCTTGAGTAACACATATACTAAACAAGGTTCCAAATAGTACTACCATCCCATCATCATCTCTCTATCAATATCTCTTTTTATACCAACCACCAACATGGCAAAGCAACTCCTGTTCCCTGATATCACAAAATGCAACTTTCCTTATTTCCTATCTTGGCTTTGCTTTCACTATCATGCTTCTATGTCTAAAGGTAAAATGTAGTATATGAAATATCATTTATGATTCAAATCATTTTGCATATTCCTATGATAATTATCATTAGAAAAATGTTTAGTTATGGAAGAAAGTAATTGGGGTGTTTTTCCTACCGATGGTGAAAAAGGAGTGAATTGAGGTATGGAAGGAAGAACATTTGAATATGTCCTCTTTTTGACTAGAGATTATTTTTTATTGCTATAATTACATTGACTGTATTTTTTCATTGTGCACATTTATATCTTTTCTTTAGTGGTGGTATACCCCTATTACGTAGGAGGGATATGGAAGAAGTAGATAGAGAGGGAGGGAGAGGGTGCCAGCTCTGACATAGGGTTTGGAACAATTTTAGTTTAGTGTATGGAGGGGTGAGATGATGATAGAAGAAGTGTAGATAGAGATTTTAACTTGTGCATCTCATATACCAAAATTTAGTGCATAATAACTGTAATGACCACATTTGTGCTTAATTGGTAAACTAGGGTTTACCTGAATGATTACATTCTTGATTAGATTGAACATCGTTTAGACTTGATTAATGATAGTAGATCAATTGTGATGTTTCAAACCTAATAAGAAACTCTAACTATGATTTTAGTTTGAAGAATTAGGGTTTGAGAAATGTAAACCCTAATCAACAAAAATTAGGGTTTTGATAGTACATGAATATAGAATTTGATCAGGATAGTAGTGTGGTAAATGATTTTTCATATTTTCTACAAATTTTTTATTTAATTGAATTTTGGATATGATATGAATAACTCAATCATGCATATTGGAGAAGATTTCAGAATATTTGAGTGTACTTTGAATGTGGTTCTCGGTTGAACCATACTTCAACCAAAATGCTGATAGAGTGCTTTTCAACAGTGTAGTGTTTTATTTTTAATTATTTATTATAAATTGAAAATGACCTGAAATTTTAACTAGAGATCTTAAACTCAATCATAAACAACATGTAAAAGTTTCATAATTTTTGGATGTGTGTAGACCTTATCAGTAAACGAATTACAATATTATTTTTATGAAAGAAAATTCAGCTGAAATAAGAGAAAGTATAGTGAGGGGTCAATGTGCAATTGACCCAAGTAGCTCAATTACTCTATATGGTCAACCTAACACACAATGAGCTCTCATAATTCATGATTCAATCTAGAGAAACGAAATCCTAGAGAGAGAGGGAGAGTTAGGGTTTGAGAGGAGAAAGTGATGGAGATGTTGACCTAGGGTTTTGCGGTCCAAGGAATGATGAAATCATGTAAGTTTAGCTTCTTTGCATAGACTTTAATAGTGAATCTTCTCTCACATGTCAAGATTCCGTCCCTCCTATGATTTGATCCAAAATGGTATCAAAACTTTCCCTTTTCTCACTCTTTCTTCATAATCCCTCATTTTTAGGGTTTTCGAGTTGAAAAGAACAAGAATCAGATGAATTGCTAGGGATTTGATATGGATTTGAGATTTTCAGATATGTGATACATTTTTAAGGTGTTTTTACACCTTAGCATGATGGGTAAAAGAATATTTCAGTCAATTGTACTCAATTAGATGGTTTTAATTTATATTCTCGATTTCTCCCTAGATGACAACAAATGAAAAGAACTGTTCTTGAATTCAGTTTATAGAATACTTCAATTCATGTTCCAACTATGATCTAAAAACCTTTATATGATGACATAGATATAGATATCCTTGAATCTTTAATACTACAAAATTAAGAAGTTTATTGAGAATCTTCTGAAGATCTGCATTTTCAAGTTATTCAGGTGCTTGAACAACATTATAACTGAAATTCAGATTTATGTTTATATGATCTTACTTATGTTCCTAGTGCATATAATTCTACATGTTTGATCTCTTTGATTTGATGTATGGACAAATAGAGTTTCTTATTTTCACAATACATATCCTGTGAATAGCAAGTAATCAAGGATGGAAACCCAATCTAGTATGCTTTTACAAGTATACATATCTAATTTAGTAGTAAATGGCCGATTGAAATGATTCTTGTGATATTGTGGGATTTTATCTGAATATTATCTTATATGCATATATGCTTTGTTTATGAGATTCGAATTTTCTAACTCAAATACTTGTCATGAAATGCATATGTTGTTATGCTATTGCAAGTGGAGATATGATATGCCCTGGATAGGTATGTTATCGATGCCGTGCATAAATGTGAGAAATGTTGAATGAGAATATTTATATTAGTAGACATGATATATGTTTGAATACATGAGAAGTGCTATATGTGCATGAGTAAGGAGAAACCCTAAGAAAGGGGTAAACAATATATTAAGCATCCAGTCCAATATTATCAGTGTATTAAGAAGTTCAATTGCATGATTCTAGTGCATAAAGTGCCAAGTTGACATGTATTTTGTTTATTTAAGAATTTTAGTCTGCCTATATGTATAGTATGATGATTACTCTAAATATCACAGTAATTTGAATATACTTCTCTACAAAGTTTAGAATGATACACATGTTGTATTATAAATTTCAAATAAATAGACGCAGTACCATAGAGATACCAAAGTCAAGTATAAGTAAGGAAAGGATACAATATAGTAAGTTCTTTCCAAGAATAATAAAATAATAGACTTAGGGGCCCTAAACACCATAGATTCCCTATGAGAGGTCTACGTCGTAGGGATGAAATGACCTAACCCTGGTAGTGTCTAGTATATGGGGGTCGGAATGTACTAACAGGTAGTACGGGGGATGAAGCCCTAGTGGAAGTCTCCTTAAAATATAGAATGTAGTGTCCAACATCAACCAGAGATCCTGGTGGCAATAGAGTACAGTAAAGCCAATAGGTGGCTTGACTCTCTACCTGTGTGCTCAGGTTAGAGGAGGAGTCTAGTTTTTATGACATAATAAGTGTACCGAGGCCAGAGAGCTATTTTCCTATTGCAGACCAGCAACGTAGTCAGGCTTAGCATTCTCGGGTATGTCAGCTAAGTCTTGTACAATGAGATCGTAGTTTGCTACGAGTCTTCATATGTAGAATACACTGCATATGATCAGTGCATAAGCTAAAATATGATCATATTGGTTTAAAGAGTTTCTTTTAAGTAAGAAAGGCTAAGAAAGATTCAAGTACAATTTCACAGTAGTTGTTCTTTAAATGTAATATTGAATATAGTGAGGATTATATTTCCATACTTGTTTATTTCTAATGATGTAGGCTTCAATGTTATTAGTAAGTTTTTGAGTATCTAGTCTTTTAATTTGAAATTACTATGTTGTTTTATTTTAATTATCCAAGAATGATAAATGTTTGATTCATTATTTTAGACTGCATTATTGTTTTACTCATTCACTAAGCAAGTAGGCTCACCCCTCTACTCACAATTTTTAGGGATATCACATGGACTTGAAGAAGGTCATTGCATTAGAATAGATCTGCCACAAGAGTTAAGTCTGAGTATAGTTAAGTATAGTTGGTCCTTGTCACTCTAGGTCCTTGTAAAGAAATAAGAGAGAGTTGTAAATGATGATGTATAACATTATTCCTCTTTTAGCAATATTTGCGAATCAACAAGTCTTATGTGCTTAAAAGTATGAGAATCATAATGAATGTTCATACATGCATTTTTTTATACTGTTGAAATTAGATTAGAGAAATACATTTTTAGATGCCCTTGTAAAGTTAGTTGATGCGGTTCAATGTGAGAAAACAAAGTGTTTGAAAAAGAAAAAAAAAGTTAATGGTGATCTTTGTATTACATTAAATCCTCGATTTATGCCCTAATCTCATGATTAATGGTAATTGTGAGATTGGGGTGTAACAACTTGGTATCAGATCTTAGGTTGAGTTGTCAGGGACCATTAAGTTAGTAAGTTAGAGTCATAAGTGTGGCAGATAGGATATGTTATGATGTTAGGTCTGGGGATTTGAGTAATTGGATATCCTGGCCCGGTATCTGAGTACTTGGATCAACCACTATCAAGCTACTCTCTCTATTCTTTCATGTATACCCTGGCCAGGTATACAGTGTAAGGATGGTCTAGAGAGGAAGCCTAGAAATATTTGGGTTAGAAACAAGATAAGTAGCATGAATTAAGAGCATAAATATAAAATGAGATATAACTTTCATTTCATATTGTTGTTTTATTGGAGATGAATAGAAAAGCTCTTATATGTTTGAATTCAGATATTCAGTATTTTGAAATATATATGGGTCTTTAAGATTTGTTATAAACTATGCATTTGTAGCATTTATTGATTACATTCTTTGTATAAAGTAGACTAGAAATGATCTTTGAATGAGCTTTCCTAAGTGGATACATTTTCTTCCACACATTTGAGATGAATAGGAGTTGAGTAATCCTGAGTAGCTGTTGGCTTCAGGACTGTAGGTTCGGCCTGGTCTGGCTGGCAGGATGCATTACTGGGATATAATGACTCCTATTAGTAACATAACAAGAGTAAATTCTAGATAGATTAGATCCAAATTCTAGTATGAATGTATATACTTTAAGATTTTGAAGTATAAGGGAAAGATGACAAATCACTAGAGGGGGGTGAATAGGGTTTTATGATATTTTAATAATAATTCAACCAAAGCAAGCAACCACAAAAATATTGGACAAGGGGATAAGGATTTAGAGTGGTTCCAACCTTAGCAAATACTAAGGCAGTCAATCCACTACCCGGTTGCTTACCCAACCGGGATTTTGAAAGTACTTAAATTTTATTACCTCGCAAGGATGTTACATAAAATTACAAATACTTTCACCAAACCCTTCGGACAACCTTCACCTAGAAGTAGTCTCACCAACCTTGAAGCAGCCTTCC
Organism: Alisma plantago-aquatica; assembly: GCA_963693085.1. Taxonomy (NCBI): domain Eukaryota; kingdom Viridiplantae; phylum Streptophyta; class Magnoliopsida; order Alismatales; family Alismataceae; genus Alisma; species Alisma plantago-aquatica. The sequence goes on from OY856409.1 coordinate 1,856,765,023, forward strand.
TTGAAGTAACCTCAAGCTCCCCCTTGAAGTAGCCTTCCTCTTAAAGTAGCTTCTCGTTGAGACAACCTTCTTGAAGTAGTCTAAAGTCCATCTTCTCCACTGAGAAGACCCTTCTTCACCTGAGAAGTCAAACCCTCTCCAATCCGTAGCCTACAACCCTAGGAGTAGAAAGGAGAGTACAAAAGATATAAAGGAATAAGAAGGAAAAATAGAAATTACAATACCGTTGTAGCACAAGGCTTGATTTCTTATATCAAGCGTTTTGATCTCCTAACCAATGTATATGGAAGTGTTAGTGCTGTGGGTAGGAGATGCTAGACTATAGGACATGAGATTAGAGCAATGGAAATGAGTAGCAAATGTTGAAGTTGCTCAATTGCTCATAAGAATGGATTCTCAATTGCAAGTGTGAATGCTCAAGTATTGCACAAGTGTGTTTTAGTGTCCTATGGCTTGTCCTATTTATAGGAATGGCCTATGGATGCTTAAGGACGTTCTAGACACTTTCTAGGGGGTTCTAAGTGCTCAACTAGCCGTTAGGTATCCATTAGTTGATTTAACAATGGCTAGTTAATTAATTCTGAAAAGTGTAGACAGAGACATTCTTGGTCGAGGAATTGTCGACCGAGATCCCAGTCGGTCGAGGTCTTTGTCGACTGAGGGACTGTTTGGAGCAAGTGTATGTAACGTTCTGATCCAACTCCCAACTACCTTGTCTACTGTGTCTAACGGCTACCTGGGTCATTCTCGGTTGAGGAATTTGTCGACCGAGAGTGTCTCGGTCGAGGAGTTTGTCGATAGAGAATGACCCTGTTTTAATGTTTTGAACTAGATACTAAGTGTGTGTATGAGTGTGCAGATGTGACAGTATTGTAGGGGATGACCTATCTATGTGTTGTGATTGGATAGGGAAGATCTAAATGCTTGATTTACATGATATCTAAGTACTTGTACATTATATACTTGTACAAGTTTTTACATTTGATTACAATCATGAATTAAATCAATTTGAGCATATAGATCTTCCAAGTTGTTTGTCATCCACCTAATTCCTGCAACACTCAAGTAGCACGTTAGATCCACAAGAATGAAATGTTTGTCATCATCGAAACAAAGGGATTATAATAATGTCCAATTTAGCCAACAATCTCCCCCTTTTTGAAGATGACAAACATTTCCTAAATATAAAATAAGGAAATATAAATCATATGAGTTTCATACCTGAAGTTTACCTTTTGTATCCATTCTTATTTTTCCAAGTGTGTGTTGGCCGAGAGATTATGAAACTTATTTTATTTTATGTTTTTTATTTTATATTATTTCTCCCCCTTTGTCATTTCAAAAAGATAACCAAGATAATCATTAAGTATGACTTTTATTACTCCCCCATAATTTTATGCTATGTTCCTCCTAACTAAGATATTCAGTTTTAAAAAAATAGGGATTAATATAAATGTAAACCATTTATTGTCGAATTTAGCCACAATTTGTTTCTCAATCATTTGCAAAGGATGTTAAGCCTTGAAATGATATGAGATCCTTTTAGATCTATGGCATATGTATTTTGATTTCTCATCCATTTTACACGGGATGTTAAGCCCTGAAAATGATATGAGATTCCCTTAAGCTCATGATGGATACATATTGATTTCTCATCCATTTTGCAAGGGATGTTAAGCCCTGAAAATGATATGAGAATCCTTTAATCTTATAGTAGAGTACATGAAAAGTATCTCTAACCAATTGCACGGGATGTTAAGCCCTGATTTGTTTAGAGAATTCCATTAAGAACGAGATATATCACATTCATGAAATTTATAGATTCCTTTATTTTCATAACCAAGAATAAAAATACTAAGGTCATAACATGTTTCATCTTTTCTTTATGACATTCTCAAAATTTTGTAAGCTCCTTCTTAATCTTATAGTCAAGATAGTTTATGTGAGCTCCCCCTTAATCTTATAATCAAGATGTTCTAAGGATTCTAAGGTCACAATAAATATTAGATCATAAAAAGTTATGCACTAAAAATTTTGTTTTCAATATACTAAGATTGAGTGCAGTAAAATTATGTACCAATAAGCATTTTTTCAGGCTTATTTTAGGTCGACCTTGACTTCGACCATAGCGCCCCTTGGTCAACCTTGATTTCAACCAAGAGGCAATTTCTGCAAATTTCCAATTTGAACACTTATATGTGAAGTATAATTTTTGCAGATTTTTGATTTAAAATGCATTTGTGCCATGAAGTTTTACTATTTATGCAAAATGGAATCTTCATATGAGCTGAATCACAATGATAAAAAACAATATCCCTTCATTGTTTGTATATATGGATCAAAGATTATTGTAGACAAACCAATGAAACACAACGATTATGGCATAATAATTATGATAGAACAGTAGAAGTATATCCACAATACAATCATTAAGATGGAAGCATGTAAATACAATGATTATGACCATTTTAATTTTAATACACATGGTTCCTACATAGATAGACCAAGAATTACTTAGGATAAACCATGTGGACTATGATAAAAATAGTAATTTCCTTGATTATACCAACATGGTTCATAATTTTAAGTTTTAAACCATGTAGAGGATAAACCAAAATAATTTCATTCATGATTTATGGATTTTAAGATAAACCTTGTAAATAAACATGCTTAATAAACTTTTTCAATCAATGAAGAAAGTATGTTCAATGTCAGTCTTGATATAACACTTTTGCAAATATGTTTAAGGATTTCATATACATAATGTTATACCTTCATTCAACAATTCATGATGTGAAAGATCAATATGTCTTGATTAAAAGATGATCTCCAAGATTCATTCTTAATTTGAATATTAAATCAATCATTAACAACAAATTGATAGTAAAGCTGGATTAATTAAAACAGGTTCAGCAGAACTTAGTTCGGTCAAACTTTTTGTCGACCAAATTTTATCTCGGTCGACGTTTTTCTTGACCGAGAATGCTGATGTTTGTACAGATTTTATCAGATTTGTTGCAGACTTCAAAACAGTAACCTGCTCGGTTGACTAATTCTCGATCGACAGTGTTCTCCGTCGAACAGTTTCTCGACCGAGAATGTTTCCATACTGTTTCAGAACTGTTTTCAGTAATTGTTTCCAAAAAAAAATATGAAAGTTAAAGCTTGATAGTGTTGAGATATGACATTTGTATATAAAGAATTAGTTTAGGTCAAATCTCAACTAGTCAAATTTAAACTTCTAAGTTTTAGGAACCCAAGCTAGATCATCATTCCTTTTCTTGTATGTGCATGAAAAAGAGTAGTGTCCAATACGCAAGTAATAATGACAACTAATAGAGTCAATCTCATTTCTCTTTCTAGGAGTTGAGTTGTTCTTGGGTACATACATGGATTGATTCTTTAGCACTTGTGTCCTTATCCAACTAGGTTTTTGATAAGATTTTCCCTTAGTCTTATAACCTAGTCCTCTCCTTCCAATTTGACGATAAGAATCATTTAAGATATTATCAAGAATATTATTGTTACTCAAGCTACTCACTTTTTGTTGTAACTTCATAATCTCATCCATTTTCTTCTTGATATCTAATTTTTCTTGATCTAGATTAGATAACAAAGAATCTCTTTCTTTCACGATAATATCATAATCTAGATGTGTACACAAAACATGTTGTTTTTGAAGATCATTTACTAGAATTTGCAAGTTTAACTTTTTGAAGGAAAGAAGATTGCAATTTGCTTCTACAGATTTTAGCTTAATATCATAATCTTCAATAGCCTTTTTGAGATCTTCATTTTCAGATGTGAGAGCAAGAAGTTTAGCATGTAACTCTTTATTTGATTTCTTAAATTTCTTCTTGCACTCAGTATATTTCTCATGTGTATCTTGAAGACTAGCAATTAGATCTTGTTTTGGTAGATCAAAAAGACTTACCTCTTCTTCTTCTTCATTTGTTGTAGCAATAAGACATTCTACTTCTTCTTTTCCATCATCACTATCATCACTTGAATCATCCCATGCAGCTTTATATGCTCTTTCTTTCTTTTTGTGAGATGATTTCTTCCCTTTCTTGAGTTTTGGACAATCACCTTTCATGTGTTCCTTTTTGCCACATTCAAAGCACCTCGAAGAAGAATTACTAGAAGTTTTGTTAGTTTTAAAACTTGTATACTGCTTACCATTTACAATGAGAGTTTCTTCTTCACTATCATCTTCACTTGTGTCATGATTAATCTTGGTTGATGCTTTGAATGCAATGTCCTTCTTTCTTCCTTGTTGAAGTTCACGTTCTCATCTTTCTTCCTCTTCTAAAGTTGCCTCATGTGCTTCTAGGTTGCCAATAAGTTGTTCCATCTTTAGCCAGGTGAGATCATTTGCTTCTTCAATAGCAGTCACCTTAGGCTTGTATTTGGGAGGAAGAGACCTAAGGATTTTTGAAACTTGATATTATTCGCTAATAACTTTACCTAAAGCATTTAAACCATTCACAATAGAAGAGAATTTTTCATACATTTCACTAATAGACTCATTTTGATCCATACGAAACTGTTCAAATTTTTGCTTAAGAATTCCGATTTTAGAGTTCTTAACTTGAACAGTTCCTTTGTAAGTTATGGAGAGTCTATGCCATATTTCATATGCTGTTTCACAATTTGATATTCTATTGAATTCGCCAACGGAAATTGAACAATAGAGTATACTTACAGCTTTTGCATTCATTTGGGCTGATCTTACCGTATTAGCATCCCAAGTTGCATACTCTGTTTGAGGGAATTCATATGGATTTGAAACCATTCTTCATAGATCCTAGCTAATTCCTTGGAAGTAGAATTGCATCCTCCTTTTCCAGTAGGTGTAGTTAGTTCCATCAAAAGGTGAAGGTCTAGCCACGAGTGTCCCTTCTAGGTTGAGGTTGTTAAGTACCCCGTCACCCATTCTTCAAGACTTTGTTAAGGTTCCTTGAAGCCCTGCTCTGATAGCAATTGAAAAATCACTACAGGGGGGGTGAATAGGGTTTTATGATATTTTAATAATAATTCAACCAAAGCAAGCAACCACAAAAATATTGGATAAGGGGATAAGGATTTAGAGTGGTTCCAACCATAGCAAATACTAAGGCAGTCAATCCACTACCCAGTTGCTTACCCAACCAGGATTTCGAAAGTACTTCAATTTTATTACATCGCAAGGATGTTACATAAAATTACAAATACTTTCACCAAACCCTTCAGATAGCCTTCACCTAGAAGTAGTCTCACCAACCTCGAAGAAGCCTTCCTTGAAGTAACCTCAAGCTCCCCCTTGAAGTAGCCTTCCTCTTGAAGTAGCTTCCCGTTGAGACAACCTTCTTGAAGTAGTCTAAAGTCCACCTTCTCCACCGAGAAGACCCTTCTCCACATAAGAAGTCAAACCCTCTCTAATCCACAGCCTCCAACCCTAGGAGTAGCAAGGAGAGTACAAAAGATATAAAGGAACAAGAAGGAAAAATAGAAATTACAATACCGTTGTAGCACAAGGCTTGATTTCCTATATCAAGCATTTTGATCTCCTAACCAATGTATATGGAAGTGTTAGTGTTGTGGGTAGGAGATGATAGCCTATAGGACATGAGATTAGAGCAATGGAAATGAGTAGCAAATGTTGAAGTTGCTCAATTGCTCATAAGAATGGATTCTCAATTGCAAGTGTGAATGCTCAAGTATTGCACAAGTGTGTTTTAGTGTCCTATGGATTTTCCTATTTATAGGAATGGCCTATGGATGCTTAAGGACGTTCTAGACACTTTCTAGGGGGTTCTAAGTGCTCAACCAGCCGTTAGGTATCCATTAGTTTCTTTAATAATGGCTAGTTAATTAATTCTGAAAAGTGCAGACAGAGACATTCTCGGTCGAGGAATTGTCGACCGAGATCCCAGTCGGTCGAGGTCTTTGTCGACCGAGGGACTGTCTGGAGAAAGTGTATGTAACGTTCTGATCCAACTCCCAACTACCTTGTCTGCTGTATCTAACGGCTACCAGGGTCATTCTCGGTCGAGGAATTTGTCGACCGAGAGTGTCTCGGTCGAGGAGTTTGTTGACCGAGAATGACCATGTTTCAATGTTTTGAACTAGATACTAAGTGTGTGTATGAGTGTGCAGATGTGACACTATTGTAGGGGATGACCTATCTAAGTGTTGTGATTGGATAGGGAAGATCTAAACGCTTGATTTACATGATATCTAAGTACTTGTACCTTATATACTTGTACAAGTTTTTACATTTGATTACAATCACGAATTAAATCAATTTGAGCATATAGATCTTCCAAGTTGTTTGTCATCCACCTAATTCGTACAACACTCAAGTAGCACGTTAGATCCACAAGAATGAAATGTTTGTCATCATCGAAACAAAGGGATTATAATAATGTCCAATTTAGCCAACAAAAGACTGGGATAACTAAGAATCAGTTGAAACTGATATCTAAGATCCAACTTTGGGGCCTCATTTGATATACCCTTAATTGGGAATAAAGGAACATGACATAAGGTTCAGATTAAGTTTAATTATTAGTATTATATGAACTTTAAATATGAAATATGGAAATGATATGAGAAAAGTATGTAAGGGGCCAAGATAGTAAGAATCAATCATGAGGAATGGACTATATAATTGAGTACAATGTTTTTATGTACTCCAAAGCAAAGGGAAAATAGAAGAAAAGAGTTAAGTAGACAATAAGTAAATATAAGTGAAGAGTCTTTAGAAGAGTTAAAGTAAAGAGAATTAGATGAACATGTAAATCATAAGACTAGGATAAGAAACTTAGTTGAAATAAAGAGAAATGTTGGAAATAATGAGCTTGATTAAGGAATGAGGGTTATGATATAATTGAGAGAATGGAATGTATACCTTTATTAATAAGTTTAATACATTCATCCTTACTGCCTTTGAATTTTAAGTCTCTTTGAATTCTAAGTCTCTATAGAACAACAAACTAGTTTCTAAAAGAAGAACAAAAGTGTAGCTAAATAAATGAATAAGTCATACAAAGGTAGACCTTATTTAGGATGGAAAAACTTGATTGAAAGAGAAACTATGTTTCACCCATGCATGAGCTGTTTGATTTAAAATGAAGGATATGTAATGTATGAAACATGAGGTAATACTAGTAGAGAGATTATTGATTTAGAATTTCAACTTCACATTAGTAGAAGGATAAAAGGAAATATATGCATCATGGTATACATGATCATACACATAAAAGAAGAAACATGATCATAAGAGAAAACTAGAAGTTAAAGATGACATGTGGAATAGTTGTATATGATAAGGGGATTATGGAAAGTAAAGAATGGTTTGAAACATAATGGAGTAATATAGATTATAAAAGAAAGAGGTTGCGATATTCAAGAAAGTGCTAATTAGTCAAGTATCCTTGTTGATAATTAATTAAACCTACATATGAGAAATGTATTATTGAATGTTTGAAGATAAGAATTCAAGTCTCAAAATCATCTTCTCTTTCATATCTTCCTTAATGAGAGCAATGTGTGAATGAAGTGATAAGAAAATGAATCATATATGATGCATAACCACCATGGTAGAGACATATAGTGAATGTAATAATGACACACAATATGATGATGAAACCCTAGCAGAGTAATTGAGAATGTAATCTATCTGAATGGCCAAGTAAGAGAAAGGAAATTCAATCAATAAGATAAAGAAGACTTTAATAAAACTTGTGAGATCCAAAGTTTGAATTTCAAATTAAGGGAGTAAAGTCACATCACAATAACATCATTCTACTAATAAGGACCAAACCCTAGAATGTTTAGAGTTGTAGTAGTTCAAGGGATGCCACTAGTGATTTGACCGTGAATACTAACATCTTTATAAAACAAGATCATGAGATTTGCACTATGAGAAGTAAACTAACACTGATAGTAATCCATGGTTTAAAGATAGCTAATCTGAAGGTAGATGAACAATATGGAAATGATTCGGAGTAAAGAGTAAGATATAAATTTGAAATGTAACAAGTGTGTTTTGAACAAAAGGAGAAATACAATATGAGTGAAGTGTGATATGAGATAATTCTTGTAGTGATAGCAAGAATGATGAATAATCTATTTGTACCTTATATGTTTCAATTTTAGGAATGTTTAATCTACATGATTAAAACAAGAAGGATAAGTAGCAAAAAGTAAGTAGTAGTGAATGAGGAGCAAGATAAGAGAAAACAATGGCTTTTAGTAATATGTGAATTTGTTTTTAGAAGTATAATTTGTTGAAGGTATATTAAGGAATGTAAATTGGTTCTACGTATGATTTTAGTGTACATGTGCAAGCAATATGTTAATTAAAGGTGTCTGATAGTTGTAGTCATTCATACGAGTAATCCATCTTAGTATTGTACAATTGTGGTATGGTGATATGGGTTGAATGATGATGGAACAAATGGAGGATTACCCAAAATAAGGTAGTATTACCTATTCACTCATATGAATAGAAGGGATGATAACCATATTGTATTGATATGTAACCCTAATGAGGTATAGCTTGTTATACCTAGCTTTAATATAACTAAATGATGGTAATTGGGTATGAATAGTCCTTGAATGACGAATATAATCATGGAGTACTTTGTTACTGTTGTTGAAACCCTACTATGCTATAACCCAATGGTTACACCTTGAATTATGTGTGGGTTCGTACTTGAGAATAATATGGAATGTGATGGTAATGCTTCACCTTATGCATCCATGATGCAATGGGGATGCCATGAGTAGTATTGTACAATTGTTGTTGAATCTAGTCTTCCAACTCAAGACTATTTTTCTATTTGAGTAGCACAATAGTAAAATTCAAAACAACATGGTGAACTCTCTTTTGTGACTTAGAGGTAATACATAACTATAGTACATATTAAGCCGTATGAATTGAGATGGTTGGATCAGATTATCAATGTTGAGGTAATACCTCAAGAGTATGAAAATATTGAAATGGTTGCTTCTCTATCTACTCTATGATTGATTGTGGCATAGATAATTTGTTTGTTATCATTGAGAACTGTTTTAACATGTTGTGATTAGAAAGAAATAAAGGACTTAACGTTGAAAACTACATTCAAGTATAAAATACAAGAATGTAATGACATGTAAGATTTCAGAATCTTAAAATAAACTTTGAATATACTTTGTTTGAATATTTATGGTTTGGGGATGAAACTTTTTAAGGGGGTGAGAATTGTAATGACCACATTTGTGCTTAATTGGTAAACTAGGGTTTACCTGAATGATTGCATGCTTGAATAGATTGAACATCTTTTAGACTTGATTAATGATAGTATATCAGTTGTGATGTTTCAAACCTAAGAAGAAACTCTAACTATGATTTTATTTTGAAGAATTAGGGTTTGAGAAATGTAAACCCTAATCGACAAAAATTAGGGTTTTGATAGTACATGAATCTGGAATTTGATCAGGATAGCAGTGTGGTAAATGATTTTTCATATTTTCTAATTTTTTATTTAATTGAATTTTGGATATGATATGGATAACTCAATCATGCATATTGGAGAAAATTTTTAGAATATTTGAGTGTTCTTTGAATGTGGTTCTCGATCAAACTATACTTCGACCAAAATGCTGACAGAGTGCTTTTTAGCAGTATAGTGTTTTATTTTTATTTATTTATTAGAAACTCCAAATGATCTGAAATTTTAAATGGATATCTGAAACTCAATCATAAACAACACGTAAAATTTTAATAATTTTTTGATTCGTCTATACCTTATCAGTAGATGAATTACAGTAATATTTTTATGACAGAAAATTCAGTTGAAATAAGAGAAAGTATAGTGAGGGGTCAATGTGCGATTGACCCAAGCATCTCAATTTCTCTATATGGTCAACCTAACACACAAAGAGCTCTCACAATTCGTGATTCAATCTAGAAAAACGAAATCCTAGAGAGAGAGGGAGAGTTAGGGTTTGAGAGGAGAAAGTGATGGAGATGCTGACCTATGGTTTTGCGGTTCGAGGAATGATGAAATCATATAAGATTAGCTTATTTGCATAGAATTTAATGGTGAATCTTCTCTCACATGTCAAGATTCCGTCCCTCCTCTGATTTGATCCAAAATGGTATCAAAACTTCCCCTTTTCTCACTCTTTCTTCATAATCCCTCATTTTTAGGGTTTCCGAGTTGAAAGGAAGAAGAATCGGGTGAATTGCTAGGGATTTGATATGGATTCGAGATTTTCAGACATGGGATACATTTTAAGGTGTTTTCACACCTTAGGGTGAGTGGGTAAAAGAATATTTTAGTCAATTGTACTCAACTAGATGGTTTTAATTTATATTCTCGATTTCTCCATAGATGACAATAAATGAAAAGAACTGTTCTTGAAATCAGTTTATAGAATACTTCAATTCATTTTCCAACTATGATCGGAAAATGTTTATACGATTACATGGATATAGATATCCATAAATCTTGAATACTACAAAATTAAGAAGTTTATTGAGAATCTTTTGAAGATCTGAATTTTCAAGTTAATTGGGTGCTTGAACAACATTATAGATGAAATTCATATTTTTGTTGATATGATCTTACTTACGTTCCTAGTGCATATAATTCTACATGTTTGATCTCTTTGATTTGATATATAGACAAATAGAGTTTTTGATTTTCACAATACATATCCAGTGAATAGCAAGTAATCCAGGATGGAAACCCAATCTAGTATGCTTTTACAAGTATACATATCTAATTTAGTAGTAAATGGCTGATTGAAATGATTCATGTGATATTGTGGGATTTTATCTGAATATTATCTTATATGCATATATGTTTGTTTATGAGATTCAGATTTTCTAACTCAAATACTTATCATGAAATGCATATGTTGTTATGCTATTACAAGTAAAGATATGACATGCCCTAGATAGGTATGTTATCGATGCCATGCATAAATGTGAGAAATGTTGAATGAGAATATTTATATTAGTAGACATGATATATGTTTGAATACATGAGAAGTGCTATATGTGCATGTGTAAGGAGAAACCCTATGAAAGGGGTAAAAAATATGTTAAGCATTCAGTTCAGTATTATCAGTGTATTAAGAAGTTCAATTGCATGATTCTAATGCATAAAGTGCCAAGTTGACATGTATTCTATTTATTTAAGAATATTAGTCTGTATGGTATAGTATGATGATTACTAAGAATATCACAATATTTTGAATATACTTCTCTACCAAGTTTAGAATGATATACATGTTGTATTATAAATTTCAAATAAATAGACGCGGTACCATAGAGATACCAGAGTCAAGTATAAGTAAGAAAAGGATACAATATAGTAAGAGCTTTCCAAGAATAATAAAATAATAGACTTAGGGGCCCTGAACACCATAGATTCCCTATGAGAGGTCTACGCCATAGGGATGAAATGACCTAACCCTGGAAGTGTCTATTATACGGGGGTCAGAGTGTACTAACAGGTGGTACGGGGGACGAAGCCCTAGTGGAAGTCTCCTTAAAATACAGAATGTAGTGTCCAACATCAACCAGAGATCCTAGTGGCACTAGAGTACAATAAATCCAATAGGTGGCTTGACTCTCAGCCTGTGTGCTCAGGTTAGAGGAGGAGTCTTGTTTTTATGGCATAATAGGTGTGTCGAGGCCAGAGAGCCATTTTCCTATTGCAGACTAGCGATGTAGTCAAGTTTAGCATTCCCGGGTGTGTCAGCTAAGTCTTGTACGATGAGATCATAGTTTTCTATGAGTCTTCATATGTAGAGTACACTGCATATGATCAGAGCATAAGTTAAATATGATCATATAGGTTTAAAGAGTTTCTTATAAGTAAGAAAGGCTAAGAAAGATTCGAGTACAATTTCACAGCAATTGTTCTTTAAATGTAATATTCAATATAATGAGGATTATATTTCCATACTTGTTTATTTCTAATGATGTAGGATTCAATGTTATTAGTAATTTTTTGAATATCTAGTCTTTTAATTTGAAATTACTATCTTGTTTTATTTTAATTATCTAAGAATAATAAATGTCTGATTCAGTACTTTAGACTGCATTATTATTTTACTCATTCACTGAGCAAGTAGGCTCACCCCTCTACTCACAATTTTTTAGGGATATCACATGGACTTGAAGAAGGTCATTGCATCAGAGTAGATCTGCCACAAGAGTTAAGTCTGAGTATAGTTAAGTTCAGTCGGTCCTTGTCAATCTAGGTCCTTGTAAAAAAATAAGAGAGAGTTTTAAATGATGATGTATAACATCATTCCTCTTTTAGCAATATTTGCAAATCATAAAGTCTTACATGCTTAAAAGTATGAGAAACATAATGAATGTTCATACATGCATTTTTTTATTGTTGAAATCAGATTAGAGAAATCAATGTTTAGATTCCCTTGTAAAGTTAGTTTATGTGGTTCAATGTGAGAAAACAAAGAGTTTGAAAAAGAAGAAAAAGTTAAGGGTGATCTTTGTATCACATTAAATCCTCAATTTATTCCTTAATCTCATGATTAATGGTAATTGTAAGATTGGGGTGTAACAATAACAATCTTAGCAATCAAATTAATCATATCATGTAACTTTCAAGATAATTAGATTTCTACACAATGCTAGTGTGACGTCCCTGAATTTTCTAAAACTTAATCTAATGTGTGACGTCCAAATTGAAACCACACCGCAGAGAGACTACAATTTAAACACCACACACTATCTAAGAAGAAGAAAATAAGAGGAAGTCAGAAGGAAACAACAGTAGCACATGCATATGAATAATAATAAAACCATACAACACATGTTCACCATTCAACATATAATTACATAATGAATTGTTACAACATTTGATATTACATATCAAACAACAAACTTGTACATATACATGTACTACCACTAAACAAAAAGATCTTAAGACAATATATCCACTTGTACATCAGCTAGCCACACAAGTCTCAACTATCCTGGTCTTCAAGATCACATGTCCACACCTAAAACAAAGATTACATGTGGTACATGTCAACACAATATTCAAGAATATTGTATTGAGTATGCCTATATTTCTTTTATATACCTCTCATTACTAAGCTTGGCAATAAGATAAAACTAATACTTGATAGGAATAAACAAAATATAAGAAAAGGAGTATACTTGCACAAAGATATTCATTAACAAACAAGAACACATGTTTTAAGCTCATTTTCAATTATATGCTAGTGCATCTGCCTACCAATGAGATAGATGCATTCAAGCCTTATGATCTGCTTACCAAAGAGATAGATCATTGTACATGTGATCTGCTTACCAAAGAAATAGATCACTCACTAGCACTATGCTTACCAAAGAGATATAGTGCTTTAACATAATGGAAAAGATATATTATGTTTCATGTGTTCATAGCCATAAGTAAGAAATATCAAGCAAGATAGAATACAAGAACAATCATGTCATCCAATATCATATGCCAAGCACTTACTATGCATATAACACAAGCATATTGTATAATAAGCCAAGTAAGAGGTAATTGCATACCTTCCAAAGAGATATTCCTAATCACATTCCTGATGTCAACTCTAACCTTTTGTCGACCCTGATTAAGAAAAGATCACATATACCATCAGGTTCTCATCCTCTTACATCTCATCTTAACCCTAGTTATGTTCAATAGGGTTTTCTTAGTTCATTAGGATATTCTCATAATTACTTGTATTCTTGTCTTGAAATTAATTTATTGATGTCATATTCCATATTATAGTTCATTAAATGATAATTGTGTTTCACATTATGATGTGAACCTATTAACCTTAGGTTACATGTATTAACCTAAATTAGGGTTTCAAATCATGTATTAAGGGTCAAATTCATATAACATGAATTCTATGCATCTAACTGATCTCATGGTTTCATATTAGCTTCTAGTTACTGATATGAGGGTGTTGTGTGAATTCCATCATTTATTGAGAATGTATGTATTCATTGCATTGTATTTAGGGTTATGAGCCCTAATTAGCCATATTGAGCAAATTACATGATATCGTGCATCAACATCATAATCATTGACCTCAAATGGATTACACATACCATTTAGGAGTTACTGGAACATTCTCATAATTTTAGGCCATCATTTGATATTTATTATCATTTAAGCAAGTGCAAAACATCTTACATGATATCACCACGATTAGTGCATCAAAAGACCGATATTATGAAACATTTACCTTTTTTGTCTAATTGAATGGTGCCACGTGGCTCTCGGTCTGGCGCAACTCCCTTGCTTACAGTTGGTTGGTTCTTTGGTTGAGTCTATCGGGTTCACTTGGTCTAGGCCGGGTTCAGGGTTCTAGAAACGAATATGGTCTCTTTCCCTTTCTCCTTGCATAACATGAACTCTGTGTTAGTCCGTAACATGGCTGCCACCCACAACCTCTCTCTCAAGCACTGTCGTGGCTGCTCAAGGAGCTCTAGTGACGGATGGAGCTAGAGCTCCTATGTAACTGCCTCTGTGAGTCTTCCCCTCTGGCGTGCGACTGTGCAAGCACTCAATGAGAGCTCCAGTCATCTATTCTCTACAGGCAAGGTTGCTGATCGTGCTGCTGTGCTCTATGAGCAATGGCGGCTCCTCTTCTCGCATCAGTCTCATACAAGGGCCTCTCATGGTCCTAATTCATAGTGCAACCCCTCTGTTCTGGTAAGTCGATGTGTCCGTAAGCACCGACGTTTGCTCACTGAAAGCTTCGACCGAGTTATTTGCAGGTGCCACCACACAAACCAACCCAGAGTTATACTCTTTTGTGCCGCTTGATTATTTGCAACCCACAACATCGCCCACATATCCAGGTCAGAGTGGCTTTGGCATGGCCTGTCATAGGGGGAGATCTCTGGTGGCCATCGATATAAAGCTTGATTTTGACAGTTCCTCTTCGTGACTCTAGGGGCTCACTGCTGCCAAAAACTGATGTGACGAAGGAGGGAAAAATACCTCTACTCTCAGCAATGGAGAAAAGACGAAGGATGAGAGCTCGTTCTCCCTACTCTGCTCTCCTGGTTTATTACACAAGAGAGGTCGTTCACTCTGTGTATGTGTGGCGAGATGAACTGCCTGTTGGTTTCTCCTATCTAGCCACGACCACGACATGGGCTTGGTGGAAACTGGGCAACGTCGTACGTCCACAATGTATGGTCTAACTGTAGCTTGGATACAAACTATTATCTGTCAGATCACCACATCTAATGGCTTCTAGATATAGATATGTGGCATCACCTTCTAAAGGACCATGGTCACTGGATTAAATATCCACAACCATAAATGAGCACATGATCATCCCAATACCAGAGGGGCATGTGACACCAGATTAAACCCAAACTAGGTCTAATAAATCCTCTATTAATTATCCAACTTTTAATTCCTCAATCTTCAATTATGTATATCATTCATCAACAACCTCATATGAATATGCATCTTCAAACAACTATTCATAAAATTCTAAAGTACATTCTTGAACAATCGAGGTGCAAACTCCAATGATTGGCCCTTCAATCAATTTCTCCAAAGTGGCACATATCTAGGTATGTGAAACATGATGTCCTCATAAACATAAATGTATATACTTAAAATGCATTCAAATTCTCAAATCTATAGTTCACGTATCCAATTGAGTATCCAAAATTCTAGAATTTCACTTCATCACATCCTACACACCTTAAAAGAAAATTTCGTCCCCGAAATTAAGTCAAAAACCAGTTTATCACATCATATACATCTTAAAAGAAATTTCACCCTAAAAATTAAGCCATCCTATTACTTTAAAGAAAAAGCAAAAGGTCTTCATTCATATGTAGGACACCACTCTATCTGCAACATATCCAAAAAAAAACTCCATAATGATATCCAAACCACTATTAGGAGGGTTTTAAAACATCTAAGGTGAATCACTCCTCCATAAATGATTTAAACAAGGGTTTAGAAACTCTAGTTATGTCATTAAATATCTCATATGTTAGGGTTTCATCCTTATCTTTATCCCTGCATTAGGGTTCCCACATAATATTACCATGTTCTAAAGGAGTTAACTAAAGTTAGCCCATTATATCAAGGTGTCATCAACATTTTATTGAGCTAACTGTTAGAACATGTTCAACATTAGCATATGCCTTTTAGGAGGGAGTTAACTATAATTATGTTGTGCTAACTGTCAAACTACATTTTTCATCTTTATTATGCACTAAGATTAACACCTCATGTAACATGTTTCATTCATATGGTCTTATTTCATTGCTCATAATAAATTGCAACATTTACTAGTGATTTAATCACAAGATTAATCAACAGTATCACATTATCATAATTATTCATATATATGGTTAATCAGTTATGCATAGAGAGTTATTAATCATCACTAGATCCACCAGCCATATTATGTCATCACTATTCATGTAACACATATCTCTAGTGTCATCTCGTTGTACTTTCTCATATTAGGTTGTAAACTCTCATAGAGATTCATCATGAGATTAGCCAACTATTCGTATTATCATAATTCACACATATGGCTAGCCAGCCAATATAGTTCTATGTCAAAACATCACTAGGGTTTTCCATTCTTATCATGTCCTCATACATTATTTTGAGATTGGAACATGAACATATATATTATATCATGGTTGTGCTACACAAACTTATATGATTAGCTTGCCAAACATATATCAAAACTTCATCTAGTCCAATTGAGGTTTCCCTAATCCATATCATGAGGGTAGTGTCATGCTCAGTCTTACTGAGCTCACTCAACCCTATGAGTATCTCATATGCATATACTTCATCTTTCCTCTCTGATCTAGGGTTATTAGGTATACATCATTGGCTCTAGTGATACACTTACAAGCTCTAGCCACATAAGCACAAACTAGAACATGCTATGACATTCTCTTCATTGATTCTCTACCCATCATCTAGTCCAATTGAGGTTTCCCTAATCCATATCATGAGGGTAGTGTCATGCTCAGTCTTACTGAGCTCACTCAACCCTATGAGTATCTCATATGCATATACTTCATCTTTCCTCTCTGATCTAGGGTTATTAGGTATACATCATTGGCTCTAGTGATACACTTACAAGCTCTAGCCACATAAGCACAAACTAGAACATGCTATGACATTCTCTTCATTGATTCTCTACCCATGAGACACACTATTTCCCAACTGCCTATCTTATATGCACCACTAGAGTCCTACAAGGAACCACGAACTTGAGCATGAGGCTTTACAAAAACTAACACATAATTACCTCCTCCAGGGTCTTGGGACTCTCTGTCCCTCACCCAAATGGTAGGTTCTCATATCCATATTCACATATGCACATATACCTAGCCTCTCTTTGTATCTAGGGTTTGGTCCTCCCAAGGACATCTAGGGTTCAACAAGACTATAGGAATCATGCATAAAGTGACTCAACTCAATCACTCAGGAGTATTCTAGTTTAGGATATATCATAACACATATTTCTCATAATTCTCATATATTGGAGTTTAGGTTCTCTGACCTTCTTCCGATGGGTCTCACTCTCCTTGGAGTTAACCCTAAAACTAATCCTAACACTAGAGGTCCTCCTTCATAAAAGAGATCGAGGCTCATGCTTATTCACATCCTTGTCTTAACTTAACATATCTTATCTCATAAAAGCCTAGTTACTTTCATCATCACTATTTATCTCAAATCCTAAAATCTAAACTTAGGTCCTCAAAGACAAACATTGATCATCATAAACCATCTTATATCATCTATATAAGAAATACATCATCACCAAATCTTGTTTCATCTATTCCATCTATCACATATTCTAAACAAGGCTCTAGACATCTAATCTAGAACTACTCTCTCTTCTAGACTGATGTCATTCACTTTCACTTAGGTTGCATGACCATCTCCTACCATAACATGTGTGGACACACATTTTTGTAATACTTACATATATAATAAAATATTATATAGTTTTTCTCGATTAAAACATGCGTCAGAGAAAACTATCAAGGTTCGATCTAATTGGAATAAAAACCAAATCCATAAAGCGAGTGCCCCACACATAGTAGAGAGTCTAGTTCCATGTCAGCTAGTGAAAAGGGTGAGAACGGGGTGTAGACTGGTGTAGCTACCCAAAACATAGATGCATCATATGTCCAAGGTTTCTCTTCCCATGATGTACGTCATTTCCAAATAATGCAACGTCCCTTACCGCTGCACTATAAGGAAAGAACAACACCTAAGGACTTTCTATACAACAAGCACCAGTCTATACCTAAGTCTCAGACATCAAGGTTCTAACCTAGAGGCTAGGTCAGATCTAGTCTGGAAGAGATGACTAATCTAACCGTAATAGACTTTTATAGTTCAAGGTTTTCTTTAGTTTGAGTTGCATAATGAGAAAATGTCAGACTTTATTATTGTTTATGCTCTGATACCACCTGTGACGTCCCCACATTTTCTAAAACTTAATGTAATGTGTGACATCCAAATTGAAACATCACCTCAATGAGACAACAAATTAAACACCACACACTAGGCTAAGAAGAAGAAAATCAGAGGAAGTCAGAAGGAAACAACAGTAGCACATGTACATGAACAATAATAAAACCAAACAACACATGTTCACCATTCAACATATAATTATATAATGAATTGTTACAACATTTGATATTACATATTGAACATCAAACTTCTACATATACATGTACTACCACTAAAAAACATGATCTTAAGACAACAGGTCCACATGTACATCAGCTCGCCACACAACTCTCAACTATCGTGGTCATCAAGATCACATGTCCACACCTAAAACAAAGATTACATGCAGTAGACATCAACACAATATTCAAGAATATTGTACTGAGTACACCTATGTGTCTTTTATATACCTCTCATTACTAAGCTTGGAAATAAGATAAAACTAATACTTGGTAGGAATAAACAAATATAAGAAAAGGCGTATACTTGCACAAAGATATTCATTAACAAAAGAGAACACATATATTAATATCATTTTCTATTATGTGCTCGTGCATCTGCCTACCAATGGGATAGATGCATTCAGGCCTTATGTTCTACTTACCAAAGAGATAGATCATTGTACATGTGATCTGCTTACCAAAGAGATAGATCACTCACTAGCTCTATGCTTACCAAAGAGATATAGTGCTTTCATATAATGGAACAAATATATTATGTTTCATGTATTAATAGCCATAAGTAATGATAATCAAGCAAGATAGCGTATAAGAACAATCATCTCATCCAATATCATATGCCAAGTACTTACTATGCATATAACACAAGCATATTGTATAATTAGCTAAGTAAGAGGTAATGGCATACCTTCCAAAGAGATATTCCTAATCACATTCCTGATGACAACTCTAACCTTTGTTCAACCCTAATTAAGACAAGATTGTATATATCATAAGGTTCTCATCCTCTTACATCACATCTTAACCCTAATTATGTTCATTAGGGTTTTCATGGTTCATCAGGATATTCTCATAATTATTTATGTTCTTGTCGTGAAATTATCTTATTGATGCCATATTCCATATTATAGTTCATTAACTGATAATTGTGTTTTACATTATTATGTGAACCTATTAATCTTAGGTTACATGCATTAACGTAAACTAGGGTTTCAAACCATGTATTAAGGGTCAACTTCATATAACATGAATTCTATGCATCTAACTGATCTCATGGTTTCATATTAGCTTCAAGTTACTGATATGAGGGTGTTCTGTGAATTCCATCATTTATTGAGAATGTATGTATTTATTGCATTTTATTTAGGGTTATTAGCCCTAATTAGCCATATTGAGCAAATTACATGATCTCATGCATCAACATCATAATCATTGACATCAAATGGATTATACATACCATTTAGGAGTTACTGGCACATTCTCATAATTTTAGGCCATAATTTGATATTTATTATCCATTGAACAAGTGCAAACAATCTTGCATGATATAACTGAGATTAATGCATCAAAAGACTGATATTATGGTTTAGTCTGGTTCTACTCATTTGTTTGAGAATTTTGGTACCTTATTTGTAATTTCCTGATAAGCGGACTAATTTTCTATGAATTATCAAAGTTCTGAGCATTTACTAAATTATTTACCTTTATTGGCCAATTGAATGGCGCCACGTGGCTCTAGGGCTGGCGCAACTCCCTTGCTTGCTGTGGGTCAGTTCTTTGGTTGAGTCGGTCGGGTTCACTTGGTCTGGGCCGCGTTGAGGTTCTAGAAACCAGTCCGGTCTCTTTCCCTTTCTCTTCGCGGAACACGGACTCCGTGTTAGTCCGTAACACGGCTGCCGCCCGCAGCCTCTCTCTCAAGCGCCGCCTTGGCTGCTCAAGGGGCACCGGTGATGGCTGGAGCTAGGTCTCTACATGGCTCCTATGTAACTTCCGCCATGAGTCTTCCCCTCTGGCGTGCGACTCTGCAAGCGCTCAATGAGACCTCCAGCCGTCTGTTTTCCGCAGGAAAGGCTGCTGATCATGCTGCTGTGCTCTGTGAGAAATGGCGGCTCCTCCTTTCACATCAGTCTCACACAAGGGCCTCTCCTAGTCCCTATTCACAGTGCAACCCCTCTGCATTCTCCGCCTAGCACTTCCGCCAAGTCGATGTGTCCGTGAGTGCCACCGTCTGCTCGTTGAAATCTTCGACTGAGATATTTGCAGGTGCCGCCGCACGAACCAACCCAGAGTCCTATTCTTCTATGCCTCTGGCTAATCTGCAACCCAAAACATTGCCCACATGTCCAGGTCAGTGTGGATCTGGCGCAGCCTGTCGTAGGGGAAGATCTCTGGTGGCCATCGATATAGAGCTTGATTCTCGTAGTTCCTCTTCATGACTCTAGGGGCTCGCCGCTGCCAAAAACTGGTGTGACAGAGCAGGAGGGAAAAAGACCTCTGCTCTCAGCAATGGAGACGAGACGAAGGCTGAGAGCTCGTTCTCCCTACTCTGGTCTCCTAGTTTATTGCACAAGAGAGGTCGTTCACTCTGTGTATGTTTGGTAAGATCAACTGCCTGTTGGTTTCTCCTATCTAACCACGACCATGACGTGGGCATCGTCGTACGCGGTACGCCCATGATGTATGGCCTGACTGTAGCTTGGATACAAACTATTAGCTGTCAGATCAACACATCTAAGGGCTGCTAGAGACAGATTAGTGGCATCACCATCTTAAGGACCATGGTCACTGGATTAAATATCCACAACAATAAAATGGCCACACAGTCATCCCAATACTAGAGGGGCATGCGACACCAGATTAAACCCAACCTAGGTCTAATAAATCCTCTATTAATTATCCAACTTTTAATTCCTCAATCGGCAATTATATATATCATTCATCAGCAACCTCATATGAATATGAATCTTCAAACAACGATTCATAAAATTCTAAAATACCTTCTTAACAAATTGAGGTGCAAACTCCAATGATTGGCCCTTAATAAATTTCTACAAAGTGGTACATATCTAGGTATATGAAGCATGATGTCCTCATAAGCATAAATGCATATACTTAAAAGGCATTCAAATTCTCAAATCCATAGTTTACGTATCCAATTGAGTATCCAAAATTGTAAAGGTTCACTTCATCACAGCTAGAGTACTCGTTGAGGGACACATTGCATTTGATATCATTCAATCTCACATGACTTGCCATCATTTCCATGGAATGATATTTATCAAGGTTGTAGATAATGAGATAGGTTTTGGAATTGGAAACTTCTAGAAACTATTTTATACAGATATTTGCTTCATTCACGGGTTCAATGATTAAATGATGGTAATGAATGCAATGCAGACATGTAAATCAATATATGCCTAATAGATATTGGCTGATTAACATGAAATTATAAATGAAATTTCAAAATAACTAAAAATGTATGAAAACTAAGGATGCGTCATACACAAGCTAGTTCAAGAGACAAACATCATAAAGAAAAGAGGATGTGTGTGGAGTAGAAATGTACCACCCTCCCTCCACCCGAAACTTAGATTTTTTTTCATCCTTGAAAAAATCTTGAATTTTGAATGGAAGGAAGATAATAGGCTAGAAGAACCACCCTCGTTGTGATATTCTACAAGAGGTGGAGCATGTGGTTGTTGTTTAAATGATTCCCATGACAACTGATCAAATCAATCTTGGTCCTATATGTAATGGAAGGAGCATCACATTGAGATGCCTCTAAGTACTATTACCACCAATAGTGAGAAGTGGGTAGGAAGTATGTGTGACAAGTGTGTTAGTTTTGGTAGCGTGTATGTGTGTAGTCCTATCTACCTCAATCAACATGCCATTCCTTATGCATATAATGCATGAAATACATATGGTTGAGCTGGTGGCCCTACCTTCATTGCTTCCACTCCATGCAAGTTTGGTGTCCTCTATGTGATCTAAGTGATGTTATAACTAAGGGAAGATGAGGGTTTAAACGAGATGACATTGTTTGGAACACACTGCTTGTTGTGGGGTATAGTAGGTTTAGGAGGCTTGATCTAATCTCCTTTGGCCTCCAGGAGGCACTACAATCCCCTTACAGGGGTTATGGAATCTCACCCTAAATTGGGGGTGCTCCCTCAAGAAATACTTGATGTGATATGAAAGAATAGTGATATCATAGAAGAAATTCACCACTGTGAAATATGCGTGAGTGGGCAGGGCGTCCCTATCTCTTATGAAGGGTGTAGCACTAAAAAAGCCTAAAGGTACTTAAGGACAATCATGTATGAAGTTTTTTGGGTCATCACCTAATACACAATGTATGTAACCCAAATAAGTAGAAATGGCAGTGATTATTCCACCTGGGTTGAATCAGGAGTTCTTGTTTCATATGACAACAAGATGGAGGCGTTCAATCAAGGTGCTCCCCTAGTTGAAGGTATTTCCATTCAAAATACACCAAATGTAGTGGATCTCATTTTGTTCTGTGACACCTTGTGTGACGTCCCCAGATTTTCTAAAACTTAATCTGATGTGGGACATCCAAATTGAAACCCTCACCTTAGTGAGAATCCCAATTTAAACATCACACACTAGGCTAAGAAAGAGAAAATTAAGGGAGTCAAAAGGAAACAATCAGTAGCACATGCACATGAACAATAATAAAACCATACACACATGCTCACCATTCAACATATAATTACAACATGAATTGTTACATCACTTTATATTACATATTGAGCAGCAAACTTAAACATATATATGTACTACCACTAAACTACATGATCTTAAGACAACATGTCCACCTGTACATCAGCTCGCTATACAACTCTCACTATCCTGGATCTTCAAGAGCATAACCACAACCTAAACAAAAGATTACATGCGGTACACGTCAGTACAATATTCAAGAATATTGTACTGAGTATGCCTACGTGTCTTTTATGTACCTCTCATCATATCTTGGCAATAAGATAAAACAAATACTTGGCAGTTATAAAAAAATATAAGAAAAACATATACTTGCACAAAGATGTCCATCAACAAAAGAGAACACATATTTTAAGCATATTTTCGATTATATCATCCATGCATCTACTACCTGAGAGTTGAATGAATTAAGGCCTTTATGATCTACTACCAAAGAGTTGGATCATTTCATAATGTGATCTACTACCAAAGAGTTGGATCACTTCCAAGTACTTTACTACCAAAGAGTTGAAGTACTTGTTTTCCAGCACTTTACTACCAAAGAGTTGAAGTGCTTAGATATAATGAAATATATATATATTATGTTTCATGTGTTCATAGCAATAAGTATGGAAAATCATGCAACATATCATAAAATAAAAATCATTTCATCCAATATCATATGCCAAGTATTTTACTACACATATAACACGAGCATATTGTATAATAAGCCAAGTAAGAGGTAATGGTGTACCTTCCAAAGAGATATCCTAATCACATATATCCATGCCATTTATATCTTTGTTAAACCTGATTAATACAAGATCATGTATTATCATCAAGTTCTCATCATCATAGCCCTAGTTATATCCATTTTAGGGTTTACCTTATCTCTTTAGTATATTTCCATATCACTTGCATTCTTATCCTATATTTATCTTACTGATGTCATATTTCAGATTATAGTTCATCAACTGGATATACTCATGTGTCACATTATTATGTGAACATACTTAACATTATGTCACTTTCATTAACCATAAGTTACATGCATTACTCAAATTAGGGTTTATATCACATTAAGAGAAAACATCATAGTATAACATGGATTATGGGTATCATCCTGATCTCATATTTAATTCTGAGGTTCCAGATACTGATATGAGCTTACTCTGTAAATTTCATCATTTATTGAGCATGTATGCATTAATTGCATTATCTTTAGTGTTAATAGCCCTAATTAGCCATATTGATCAAATTACATGATTTCGTACATCAACATGACCATAACTGACATCATATGCATTCTAAACATGATTATAGACTTAGTGACATATTCTCATAATTTTAGATCTTCGTTTATTATTTATTAGTTGTGAAAAGATTATTTCACATCTTACATGATATCACAAATATTTGTGCATCAAAAGTCTTATATTATCATTCTACTGTGTTCTATGCATTTTTATTAACATTTTGATACCTTACTTGTATTTTTTGGACATTGGAGCTATTTTCTATGAATTATAGAAGTTCTGGGAATATTACCTTTCTGTGGCCAATAGGCCACTGCCACGTGGCCACTTACAGTTGCGGCTCCTTTGCTTGGCCTTCTGTGAGCTGGGTGGTTTACGACTCAGGTCTTCTAGGCTTGGGGCCAGTCTACGTTGTGAACCAGGGTCATCCTTCTTTTCTTCTCTCACGCAATTCCTCACGAGTTAGCCTGGGTGAGTTTGCGTCCTCGGTTCCCTTTATCACTAACCGCCGCCGCTTGGTTGAAACGCTGGCGAGAAGTCAGTCATCCTACTGTGATCTGTGAGCAACAACGGCTCCTTCTCGCTAAGCCCTTTTGGACCACAGAAAGGGAGCTTGAAGCCTCCCCATCGCCCTCCTAAGGCTGCACCTCTGCGATGCAACCACCCCAACTTCGCTGCAACTGCGAGTCCCATCTGTCTCATGCCGCCGCCGCCAACGGAAGACCTCCTTCTCCTAGACACTGTTGTGCAATTCCTCAATCACGTTGCTCTACCTCCTTTTTGCTTCAATGTGTTTCTCCATGTATGGGCTAATGACGTCGTTGTCTGCTTGAACACTGCCTCTGCCGCTACTCCTCGTCCACTGACGACGGATCCCCCACCTCCGCAGATGTATGGACTCTCATATACTGCTCCTCACAAGAGCCGACTGCCGATCTGGTCGCTCCTATTTGCAGCTCAAGGAGGCCACCGCCGTGGGCTTCGCTGGTTTGACACTCCATACAGGTGTGAGCGCCGCCAGGTCAGATTCCGGTGAGCCACCCACTGATTTGAGGTGCTCCACATTGTTTATTTGTCCAAGCGTGCCCCACCACCAAGCGGTATGTCCTCGTGTACTCGCACACGGTGCAGCGGTGAAGCCTTCCTTCATCCTCTACAACGTGAACGACGATGGATAGGGAAGGAGAACAACCACCAGTTCTCGTCACTTGGTAGGATAAAGGGATCATGAGGGGGGCTATTGATAGCTATTAACCTCCCTAAAGAAACCACATTCTCAGTCACGTGCCTCAACCCACGACCACGTCGTGTGTTGGTGGAGGTAACGCATCAACTACATGCTGCTACTGTAAGCCAACTGCATAGTAGGATATCGAATACCACCCCTCGATCTCACATCCAAGACCATATCCTAACAGTAATCTGACGCCTTCTTTGTGACTAGTGCTACGACCATTAAAGGAAAATGGATCCAAAGTAAGATCATTGCCACACATTCCATATGTACATCATAGGGCGCGTGATGTAGCTATTGATAAAATCTTGATCTATCATACATAAAATCACATTATTACATGACATTCCAATCTAAATATCTCCTATTAGGATCATTCAAATATTCACTAGTTTGGGCTATAGCTTCCTCAACACTTCATGTATTTTACATTTGATTTTGATGCCAAAAACCAACTATTATCATGCCAATTAAAAAAATCACGTTGAAACCCAAAAGTTCACTCCATCACATCCTACACACCTTAATAGAAATTTCGTCCTTGAAATTAAGCAAAACCCCAGTACTTCACATCATATACATCTTAAAAGAAATTTCGTCCTCAAAATTAAACCATACTCATACTTCTAGGGAAAACTTTATCTTGCCTTCATCCACATGTAGGCACTATTCTATGTGTAACATATCCGCAAAGGTTACCTAGAACCATGTATCCAAATCACTATTAGGAGGTTTCAAAAGCAGCAAGGGTGAAACTTCACTCCATAGAAGGCTCAGACAAAGGTTTAGAAGCTTAGGTTATGTCATTACATATCTCATATGTTAGATTTGCTTCCTTATCTTAACTCGTGCATTAAGATTCAACATCATACTATCACATTCCGAAGAAGTTAACTAAAGTTAGATGATTATATGAAGGTGTCATAAGCTTTATGTTGTGCTAACTCTCAAACTATATTTTTTTTCTTTCTTTATTAAGCATTAAGATTGACACCTTGTGTAACATTTTTCATTCATATGATCTTATTTTATTGCTCATTTTATATCAAATTATCATCATTATTTATGTATTTGGTTAGCCATTTATGCATTGCCATCTATTAAACCATCTCTAGGTTTCCATCTTATCATGTCTATATATCATGCCTCGAGATTAGATCACATTCTTACATATATCATATCATGGTTGTGCTAAACAAACTTATGTGAGTGGCTCATGAAACATGTATCAAAACTTTATATAGCCCAAATGAGGTTCCACTAACCCATACCACGAGGGCAGTGCCATGCTCAGTCTCTCTAAGCTAACTCAAATCTATGAGTGTCTCATATACATATACTTTATCTTTCCTCTCGGTCTAGGGTTCTTGGATTACCTCATTAGCACTAGGGATAGCCTTACAAGCTCTAGCCACATAAGCACAATCCAAAACATGGTATGGAATCCTCTTCATAGATCTCTAACCATGAAACATCATACCCAAAGCTCTCTTATATACACCACTAGATTCCTCTGTGGGAAACCATCAACCCAAGCACGAGGCTTCACAGAAACTAACATAGCTACCTCCTCCAGGGTCTTGGGCTCTCTACCTCACCCAGATGGTAGGCACTCATATTTCGTTATTCACATGCACATATGTAACTAGCCTCTCCCTATCTCGAGGGTTTTGGTCTTCCCAAGGACATCTAGGGTTCAACAAGACTATAGGAATCATGCATAAAGCGACTCAACTCAATCACTTAGGAGTATTCTAGTTTAGTACATATCATATCACATATCTCATAGTTCTCATATCTTAGAGTTTAGGTTCTCTAACCTTCTCCCTCTGGGTCTCACCCTCTCTGGATTTAACCCTATAACTGGTCCCAACACTAGAGGTCTTCCTTTGTAAAAGAGCTTGAGGCTCATGCTGACTCACAACTTTGTCTTAACTTAACTTATCTTAACTTAGAAAAGAACACATACTTGCATCATCAAAACTTATCTCAAATCCTCAAAACTAAACCTTAATCCTTAAAGGAAAACATATATCATCATAACCATCTTATGTCATCTATATAAGACTTATATTGTATCATCAAAACTTATTTCATCTATTCCATCTATCATATATTCCAACAAGGATCTAGATGTCTAATCTAGAACTACTATCTCTTCTTGACTGATGTCATCACTTTCACTTAGGTTGCATGACCACCTCCTACTCGTAGATGTGTGGGGACACATTTTTGTAATACATATACATAATAAAATATTATATAATTTTTCTCCAATAAAACAAGCCTCAGAGAAAACTATCGAGGTTCGATCCGTTTAGAATAAAAAACCAAATCCAGAAATGAGTGTCCCACACATAGTAGAGAGTCCAGTGTCATGAAAACTAGTGAAAAGGGTGAGAACATGGCGTAGACTAGTGTAACTACTCTAGACAACATGTGCCATATGTCTAGGGTTTCTCTTCCCTTGATGCACATCATTTCCTAATAATACAACATCCCGTACCGCTGCACTATAAGGAAAGAACGACATCTAAGGACTTGCTACTCATCAAGCACCGGTCTAGACCTAGTTCTCAGACATCTAGGTGCTAACCAAGGGGATAGGTCAGATCTAGTCTCTAAAATTGCTAATCTAACCCTAAAGATTATTAAGGTTCAAGATTCTTTAGTTTTAAGTTGCATAATGAGAAAATGTCAGACTTTTCTATTGTTCATGCTTTGATACCACCTGTGACGTCCCCGGATTTTCTAAAACTTAATCTGATGTGTGATGTCCAAATTGAAATCATCACCTTATTGAGAATCCCAATTTAAACATCACACACTAGGCTAAGAAAGAGAAAATCAAGGGAGTCAAAAGGAAACAATCAGTAGCACATGCACATGAACAAAAATAAAACCATACACACATGTTCACCATTCAACATATAATTACAACATGAATTGTTACATCACTTTATATTACATATTGAGCAGCAAACTTAAACATATATATGTACTACCACTAAACTATAAGATCTTAAGACAATAGGTCCACCTGTACATCAGCTCGCTATACAACTCTCACTATCCTGGATCTTCAAGATCATAACCACAACCTAAACAAAAGATTACATGCGATACACGTCAGCACAATATTCAAGAATATTGTACTGAGTACGCCTACGTGTCTTTTATATACCTCTCATCATATCTTAGAAATAAGATAAAACTAATACTTGGCAGTTATAAAGAAATATAAGAAAAACATATACTTGCACAAAGATGTCCATCAACAAAAGAGAACACATATTTTAAGCATATTTTCCATTATATCATCCATGCATTTACTACCTGAGAGTTGAATGCATTAAGGCCTTTATGATCTACTACCAAAGAGTTGGATCATTTCACAATGTGATCTACTACCAAAGAGTTGGATCACTTCCAAGTACTTTACTACCAAAGAGTTGAAGTACTTGTTTTCCAACACTTTACTACCAAAGAGTTGAAGTGCTTAGATATAATGGAACATATATATTATGTTTCATGTGTTCATATCAATAAGTATGGAAAATCATGCAACATATCATACAAGAACAATCATTTCATCCAATATCATATGCCAAGTATTTTACTACACATATAACACGAGCATATTGTATAATAAGCCAAGTAAGAGGTAATGACGTTTCTTCCAAAGAGATATCTTAATCACATATATCCATGTCATCTATATATTTGTTAAACCTGATTAAGACAAGATCATGTATTATCATCAGGTTCTCATCATCATAGCCCTAGTTATATCCATTTTAGGGTTTACCTTATCTCTTTAGTATATTTCCATATCACTTGCATTCTTATCCTATATTTATCTTACTGATGTCATATTTCAGATTATAGTTCATCAACTGGATATACTCATGTGTCACATTATTATGTGAACATACTTAACATTATGTCACTTTCATTAACCATAAGTTACATACAATACTCAAATTAGGGTTTATATCACATTAAGAGCAAACATCATCGTATAACATGGATTATGGGTATCATCCTGATCTAATATTTAATTCTGAGGTTCCAGATACTGATATGAGCTTACTCTGTAAATTTCATCATTTATTGAGCATGTATGCATTAATTGCATTATCTTTAGTGTTAATAGCCCTAATTAGCCATATTGATCAAATTACATGATTTCGTACATCAACATGACCATAACTGACATCATATGCATTCTAAACATGATTATAGACTTAGTGACATATTCTCATAATTTTAGATCTTCATTTATTATTTATTAGACATGAAATGACTATTTCACATATTACATGATATCACTAATATTTGTGCATCAAAATCTTATATTATCATTCTACTGTGTTCTACACATTTTTCTGAACATTTTGATACCTTACTTGTATTTTTTGGACATTGGAGCTATTTTCTATGAATTATAGAAGTTCTGGGAATATTACCTTTCTATGGCCATTAGGCCGTTATCACGTGGCGACTTAGAGTTGCAGCTCCTTTGCTTGGCCTGTTGTGAGCTGGGTGGTTTATGGCTCAAGTCTTCTAGGCTTGGGGCCGGTCTACGTTGTGAACTCGGGTCATCCTTCTTTTCTTCTCTCACGTGATTCCTCATGAGTCGGCCTGGGCGAGTTTGCGTCCTCGATTCCCTTTGTCGCTGACCGCCGCCGCTTTGCTGAAATGCTGACGAGAAGTCGGTCGTCCTACTGTGCTCTGTGAGCAACAACGAATCCTCCTCGCCAAGCCCTTTTAGACCACAAAAGGGAGCTCGAAGCCTTCCCATCGCCCTCCTAAGGTTGCACCTCTGTGATGCAACCACCCTAGCTTCGTTGTAGCTGCGAGTCCCATATGTCTCATGCCGCCGCCAACAGAAGACCTCCTTCGCCTAGACACTGTTGTGCAATTCCTCAATCACGTTGCTCTACCTCCTTTCTGCTTCAGCATGTTTCTCCATGTATGGGCTAATGACGTCATTCTCTACTTGAACACTGCCTCTGCCGCTACTCCTTGTCCATTGACGACGGATCCCCCACCTCCGCAGATGTATTGACTCTCATATACTACTCCTCACAAGAGCCGACTACCGATCTGGTTGCTCCTATTTGCAGCTCAATGAGGCCATCACCGTGGGCTTCATTGGTCTGATGCTCCATACAGGTGTGAGCACCTCCAGGTCGAATTCCGGTGAGCCACCCACTGAGTTGAGGTTCTCCACGTTGTTTCTTTGTCCAAGTGTGCTCCACCACTGATCTCTCCTCCAGAAGGCAACCAAGATTGGACTCCTCATGTACTCGCACACGGCGCAGTGGTGAAGCCTGCCTTC
Organism: Alisma plantago-aquatica; assembly: GCA_963693085.1. NCBI lineage: Eukaryota > Viridiplantae > Streptophyta > Magnoliopsida > Alismatales > Alismataceae > Alisma > Alisma plantago-aquatica. Next base: position 1,856,796,069 of record OY856409.1, read on the forward strand.
TTCCTCTACAACATGAATGGCGATTGATAGGGAAGGAGAACAACCACCAGTTCTCATCACTTGGTAGGCTAATGGGACTGTGAGGGGGGCTATTGATAGCTATTAACCTCCCTAAAGAAACCACATTCTCGGTTACATGCCTCAACCCATGACCACGTCATGTGTTGATGGAGGTAACACAGCAACTACCTACTGCTACCGTAAGCCAACTGCATAGTAGTTGATCAAATGCCACCCCTCGATCTCACATCCAAGACCATATCCTAACACTAATCTGACGCCTTCTTTGTGACTAGTGCTACGACCATTAAAGGAAAATGGATCCAAAGTCAGATCATTGCCACACATTCCATATGTACATCATAGGGTGTGTGATGTAGCTATTGATAAAATTTTGATCTATCATATGTCAAATCACATTATTGTATGACATTCCAATTTAAATATCTCCTATTAGGATCATTCAAATATTCACTAGTTTTGGATATAGCTTCCTCAACACTTTATGTATTTTACATTTGATTTTGATGCCAAAAACTAACTATTATCACACCAATTGAAAAAATCACGTTGAAACCCAAAAGTTCACTCCATCACACCTTGGGTACCTCCCTATAGTAGATGATGCACGAAAGTTTTTGGTGGAGCTAGTACAAAATAGGGTTGTAGATCAAAGAGAGCTTTGATCCATTGGGAAATGATAGTGGCTGACCTATGATCACTACCCATCACTTTTGTTCAGCCAACCCACCCTTCTAGTATTTGGGATTTTTTTGTAGTGCACAAGCTCATCCAATCTATCCAAATACAGAATAATAACAATGAGATTGACATCAATCTGAGTGTCCTCCTCTCGACATAATCAAAATAAGTAGCCATACTTGTTCTGGATGGAGTAGTGCTTCATGAAGCTCACAAAGAACTCTAACATCAGTTCCTTGTAGACCAATTGTACACTACATGTGATGAGGGAGATATGGAACCAATGAAACACAATGTCCACTACCTCCAAAATCCACAATGCCAGGAGTGTAGCAATGCAAGATTAGACTGGAAGTATTACAACAAGCAACTCCATCTTTTTGTATCTTTTTTCTAGTTTGCTATTGACACCCATTTTCACTCACTCAGAGAAATACGTTATTAATGTTGATTCTATGTATAAGGATCGAGTCCATTTCACATGTTTCACACACTTATCACTTTCCCACATATATCCATTTCCACATACTTTCCACCTATTTAATCTATTCATTTTACCCACTTTTATCCAATTCAGGGAATTCTGTATAGAAATATTCTTTTTAGACTAAAAGTGCAATTTGCTCATCAATTCTACTTTTTTGAAGCCTTTATCTAAATGGTCTAGTTGAATTACCCTGATGAAAATATCCCTTTCTCCCCATGGTTTTTGAATTGCCTCTTTTCCTGATAAACTTGAGGGATAATCTTGAATTATCTCTTTCTTCCATTATTTTATTTGGAATCCACGATTTTGCATTATTTACTCCAAAACATTTATGAAATATCTTGATGTTCCGAAAGTAGGTTCTATCCAACCGGACTACATGGAGGATTAGGGCAATCACTATGTGACATGTGGCAATTTGCCTTGATCCATGGGACATACCTAATAATGCATAAGGATGATCCACCACCTCTTCCAAAATATTTTATGTCGAACCCCAAATCCATATGTTATTTTACTCTCCTAAAACAATTGAGATAACTACCTCCCTATTTTCCATTATCATGATCTGAGGATCCTTCCTCTGACATCACCTACCTCTAAATGTCATTAAGCTATGCAAATGATAATATTATTATGCTCCCAAGTGCTAATCTAGTTATCAATCCAAACTTATTTGAGCTAGATATTATTGTTTATATCTGCTTAAACTATCTATGTGATCGATCTTCATATGTCTACTCATCTGATGTCATATTAGATTAGATCTTGTTTAAATTTATATCTTCTTATCATTCTTTAAGAGCTTCCTACAAATTGATCCTAACCTCATGTGATGGTTCTTCTCTGTGGGGACTCTTGAGGCAATTATGACCCCAACTTACATAATGAAATAGGAAATTGAGTTAAATAATGGGAAGGATGTATACATCTTCATCGTCAAAGGCCGATCCACAAATAAAACATGATTTATAATTTTTTATTAACATGAAAACATAAATCTTTTAAACACTTAAAAAAGGTTCAATACAGGTTGGCCGGGTGATATGGAAGTGCTAATCCTTCCTCTCTTGTAACAAGATCGCCAGATCTAGATTTCTAGTTTTGTTGATTTTTATATCTATCCAAATCGGATGCCAAATCAGCCTTACACTATTGCCTTATGATGTTTTATCCAACTTTTCCTCGTTTTCCATATAAAACACGACAACCGACTCTGAACACCTTTTTTACTTTTTTTTATACGACCACCAAACTAAGATTCACTACCAAAGATTTATGTCAAACACATATTACTTTTTGGACAAGGTGCAACATATTGGCATCCCTAAGGGATCACCAAGACTATATGGGTTGAATTCCCCATCTTTCTTGTAATTCAAGCATTTTTAGGATTGCTTTTTACTCTTTATTTCTTTTTCTTCATTATATTTTTCTATTTTTCTTTTTGACCCAAGTGTAAGGCAACACATCCCTACAATAAATAGGCCCATGGCTCGTGCATCTCTATCCATGTTGCCTCATATCAGGTTTTAGCATACTTTTCTCCTTTTCTTTTCATTTTTAAAGTTTTCTCAAAATTTTAATCTAGAGTTCAGAGCGATCTTCCCAGTTTAGGGTTTCAGATCCACTTCCTTCTACTGTGTGTTTTCTTTTTCCTAAAATGGTCAATGGATAATCTTGATTCGTGGTGATAATTTGATTATGATGTTTTAAACATAATGAGAAATTCTAAGCATGCTTGTATTTAATAATTAGGGTTTGAAAATTGAAAACCACAATCTGACAAATTAAGATTTTGGTAGAACATGACACCAAATTTAAATAAATTCAGTGGTATAGTATTTTTTATTTTATTTTATTTATAAATTGGATCTACTTGAATTTTTGTGTGGTTTGGATAACTCAAACATAAGTGTTCTAGAAAAATGTCATCACTTTTGAATTTTTTTGACCTGTAGGTCGGTCAAGTTTCCCTAGGACAAACTCAACCGACTATGTGTTTAGGCTGAAATATAGTAGTTAGATGCTTGAAATTATCTTTTTATTGGTACATACAAATGATATGAAATTAAACTATGGCTTGGTAATTTAATTTCATACATTAACTTTGATTATCATAATCTTTGGATGATGTTTAAGTTCTACAAAGTGTGGTGTTGGCTGAGTTTCTTATCAGTAACAACACAACCAACCAACCAATTTGAATAAATAAAAAATAAGATTGAAAATAGTTTTTTAACTTCTTTGCAATTGTTCTAAGCACCTCAATTCATTTATATCATCAACCTAACACCAAAGAAGCTCCCATAATCCATCATTCATGTTAGATATACAAAATTGTAGAGAGAGACGGGGAGAATCCGGATTGTGAAGGAAAAATCACCGAATATGTTAAATTATAGTTTTCACTTGCTAAAGCTTGAAAATTCATGTAAGGTCATCAACCCTTAATTCTTGGTGATTGTTCTCTCACATGTTTAATTTTCGTCCATCCTTTTTTTGAATTAGAATGCTAGCAAATCACCATCTTTTAACTTTTAGTAATTACCTTATTCATTTGATTATATTTTGTTAGGGCCAGTTGTATGTTAAACTGCCGATCATTGTGGGTGCTAAAGCTTATACCAGCGCATAAACTTGAACTCCACCCTTACATACCATTCATGATATGCAATATAATTATCACTTTAGAATCTTTCCTTTATTATTTCACTTTTGATGTGCTATTTGTAAATATCAGCAAAGGGAAAAGAAAAGGGAATTTCATAACTAATAGGATAGTGAAAGACAAAGACAACTGGAAAGCAGAGTTATAGAAAGAATAGGAGTAGACTTGTATATGGATGATCGAGGAGGAAATTATAAGAGAGCTGGAAAGGACTATAGAAAGATGGTAAGGCAAAATAAGAACACAGTTAAATAAAAAACTATTACTTAAGAACTAGATAAGAAGTTGATTCCTTACTAACTTTCCTGAACTCAACAGTTCCCCACTACCCTCCTTCTTTCTTATAGAGTCATATATATATATATATATATGTATGTATATATATATATCCTTTTCTCTTCTATTCTCCTTTTCTAGGATTTCATGATGAGAGGAGGAAGAAATCAATTCAATTTCTAGAACCTTGATGGACTACTAGAACTTCTGATTATATGAAACGTTTTTAAGGTTCTTGGCACCTAAGGTGAATGCTTATCTCCGTCTTAAGCTCTATATTCATTTGAAAGACAAATTCTATCTGGATAAATTGATTGAAATTCTTGTTTGTATTTGTATGCAATTGGGTAACCATTTCAGAAGATGTTTAGGGAATCAAATGCTACATATTTGGATTCTTCTTATTGATTTGTATTTAGATGGTTCCTAATCCATTGATTTAAGTTGCATATGGATAGAGAACTATATCATTTTAGAGAAATTTTTCTTAAACATTATCCCATTGGGTGATACGCTTGAAAATTTAGGTGACATGTATGTAATCATATTTGAACTCATTAATCATGAGTTGCTCAACTAAAATTCTGGATAATTACTTGAATTAAATATAATATGTACATGTGGATCAGTATATGAGGGTTTGATATTGAGGAAATCCATATCTAGGGTTAATATTAAGGGTTTGACTGAAATGATTCAATGAATCTTGTACAATTGTAAATGATTGGTTCGTTATGGATTGGAAAGTAGGGTTTCCATGTGTCTTGAATATACTCAATGAACCTCTAAACATCCTAATGAGAATACTAAATTATACGATTCTTATGATGTGTTTAACTAAGATAACTTCTTAGAACACTAGCAATCTAGAATCAAGACAAGTACGAGAGATAAAGCCAAACTTGCATATAAACCTTTGAATGTGAAAAGATGTTCAATTATAGGTGTTGTTACTTCAATTGAAGGTGATAAATCTAATTAAGATTATGTAAGCATAATGCATGTATTTTAGTACTATATATGGAATATGAGTAAATCCCACATGAGTGCTAGGCTTTTATACAAGTCACATAATGATGAATAGAGCGATGAATATGTTGGTAAGGTATGCCCATAGAGCTAATCATGTGAAGATTGACATGGATTATACCATAAAGGATTTGATTAATACTCACAAAGGCAGGTTTCCAATTCATTCTATATCACTCAATTATGAGATAGTGAGGAAATATTATGAATGTATAAAGTATGACAATACTCAATGATATATGTCTTTAAATACCTGACTTGGAAGGATGAGATCATATGAGTGATAAGAGTATGTAAATTCTTATTATGTCCCTAGTCGGTTGTTACTATGGAAGGTAGATAGACACCGGTAATACATAAGAATATAGTGTGGGTTGGTTGATGACAAAATCTCATTAGTCATGATATGGAAATATCAAACCAATCACACACAAGTTAGAGAATAGTATATCATAAAAACCCACATTGAGAGTGACACATGGAAACCATCATTGGTGGTCATAGTCATCTCTCATTGTGAAGGTGGTGATTGTGATTCTTAGACTTGAAATCACTACACTCGTCACATGTCATTGGGGATTCTTTGGCATCATCGAACATAGTCCTGAAACATGGGTTGTTATAAAGGTGATGAATCGATGACTTTGACTCATGCAAATAGAGTGTGAGTGATAGATATGGGATTTATACCTCGTACTAGAGTGTGATATCTTGGCCACTTGATAAGTGAGACTGAGAAACATATGAACATGCACATGTGAATCAATATATGATATTAAGGTCATATTATCTCAGATAGTCTTCTCTTGGTTCAAGAAACATAGATTGAATGGTGAAAGGATAACTAGTCCATGCCTTGAGTTCATTCTAGACATCAGTGACAAAGGATTTATACAATCACTGCAACACCTTACACAAATTGTAGGTTGAAGTTATTGTCCAACTTTCCATTCACTTGGGTAGCACTGATATGCTAATAGGAACCACTTCTTGCTTGTGGTTTCATAAGCTAGTCATGGACACTCACTGCCAATGTGATAAGGGACCTATAAGGTCAGACAAATAGCTACTCATCTAGAAGAGGAGTTTATCTTAAATGATGAATGAAATGATTATTAAAGTGTTTCGATATTCAATTCATGCAATAGATCAACAGATTGGATGACTGAACTACCAAACGATCATCTCAAGTGTTGAGATAGTCATTTGGGCAGCCATATGAGCATCTCAAATGTTGAGACGACTATTTGGGTTGTTAGCCTGATCAAAGTTCGAATTGGCTTAGTTTTGCCATGTGAACTGACCGATTGAATCGATCGGTTCAGATCGACTCACTAGATAGGCATATGGGTGAGTGAGATGGGCATCTCTCCTAGTTGAGATGACTTGATTGGCTCGAACAAAAGTTTTAGAATATTCTTGAACTTATTTTGATTGTACATTACTTGGGGTGCAAGGAATTAATATGTGATATTAATTGGAATCCAAATTGCCAAATTTTTATGCGGTTGGAAAACTTCCTGACGACTATATCGCAGTGTGAGATGACCATCTGGGTGTGCCAGATGACTATTTGGAGTGCTCAGGTTGTGAAAATTCAAGATCTTCTGATCCCTTCCAATCCCACACAATCCCGTACAGACTGGGAACCCTAACCCTAACCCTAAACCCGCCTATAAAAGGAGGGGTATTGGGGGATTCACATATCACAACACAAATAACTGAGAATCAGTTCCTTTGACACTTATTGTCCTCTCTAGTTGTTGTAACTGATAGACCACAAGAAATTCCTACCCGACAAGGGAGGGATAATGACGGGAGAGAACAATTGAGAATCGTTGTTGTAGGAGAGCAAGTTGGTGAGTAGTACGCCAATGAGACAGACAACTCCTTCCCGTCTATTCTAGTTGAATGACATGAGTTTTAGTTAGTCTGTGTGGACTACTCTAGAGGCAGGAGTCCTTTGGCTGCTTTTAGGAGAGCAAAGTTAGCCTGCCATCATAGTCTAGACCACATCAATCACTATAGAAGTTGTTCGTGTTTGTTGTTGATGAATGCATATTCATATTAGTTCTAGTCGTCATTCTTGGCCTAATTTTGCACTGAAAGCTCTCATATACCCCCTGTATCTGCTCATATACAATTTTCCTCCATTTCAGTTGATTATTTAGATCTTTGATCAAATCCATTCGTCTCCATTGCAGGATTAAGCATTGCATTATGTGTACAAGTATAGGAGGCAATGGTCCTGCTAAACCGATTAGCGGGCCCAAGAAACTTTTGAGAATTTGGACCTTATTTCAATTGTCAATTCCTTCATCAGAAAGCATCCTTATCAGTCAGGCGATTCATCGATGGAGTTCCATAGACCCATAGAAATACCCCCTATGGGGGTGGGTTTATTCTAAAAGGGCCGCGACTGCGGCATAAGGAGGGTCACGACTGCGGCATAAGGATGGTCAAGATTGTAATGTAAAAAAGGCCACAACTGCGGTCAAGATGTAGCCTTGACTGACACTCGACATGACCGGGCCCACCTCAGCATGGTCGGGTTGAGGCCAAGGTAGTGCAACCATGGCCAGGAAGACCCCACCACGACTGCAACACATGACCTCGACCACAACACATGACCTCAACCGTGACACACGACCTTGACCGCGTCACATGACCTCGACTGCGACACACGACCTTGACTAATACAAAATTCCTGGACCACAGCACCCAACTTGGCATAATCAGGCACACCTCGGCATGGTCGTTCCGACGAGTACTGTGACCACTACTGAAGGTTGTGCCCGTGGAAGTTAAGTCGGTGCTCCCTAGATCTGAACCTATAAATAAATGACTCCATCCTTCATTTGAGGCATCTCTTCCACTCTACGATGCCAAAAATTTTCCGCTCTGTTCCCAACCAAGGAAGACAAGATCCACTGCCAAATACTACCTCTGTGGCATCCTTGCTACTCTGCCATCTTCTCTCCATCAATATCTATCTCCTAGATAAAAAAGTGGTGGGATTTCAGATCTGTAGCTCCTTCATCCATCATCCATCTACCGCTCCATCTCTTACGAGCAAGAGAATGAGAAGAGAAGGAAGAAGGAGAGAGAAGATCATCCTTACTCATCTTGGTGTTCTTCCCCTCCACATCCAGATCTGCCCCGCCACCATGTAGAAGACTATTTCTCCACCAAGTTGTGATCATATTCTTCACCATGATTGATAACTCTCTATTTTATGTGTTTTTGTATATATTTTACACCACTTTTAGTATATCTCTTGTTGGATTTTCACATAATTTTACTGCCTTTTTGACTAAAGCTTCATTGACATGGTTTCAGGTACATTCACAACCTAGGGCGCAATCGTAGGACCACGACCATGACCCAATTATACCTCAACCACGATCGTAGTTTTGGAGCTCTCTTGAGATTGAGGTCGTCAGACATCAAAGATGGACCGCGGTCATCACAAAGCCATGATCACAGCTCAACTGCAAATTCGACAATGGTCGCAATCAGAACATGGGTCCCGAGTAAGACTAAGGGTCCCGGTGTGAACACAGACTGTGACCAGTATGTAGACCACAGTCGCTGATGAATTCCTACAAACTGTGATTGTGATAAAGAAGACCTCAAACTCAATCGCCCAAATGCAACGCACAAGCAAACATCAATCGTGATCGTCACTAGCCCGTGACTAAGGCTCAACCGCGGTGAAAGATGGAATAATGAATAGACCACGACCGCGGTATCACCCCTCACCCAACCAAGACCACGAATGCGGTCTAGGATTAAGTTGGTGGAACATGCCTATAAGTGGCAAACCCACCTGTCTTGTCAAATCATCAGATCATAGATCGGATCTCGAGGACTACGAAGTGCTGGTGCATTCTAGATTTGTCCCAGACCATCCCATCCACCGGTCTTGGAACTCTAAAGGTGGAAGCTGAGGAGAGAGAAGACTGAAGACTCCTTCTTCAAGAGAAGAAGACCATCCATGCCATCCACGTGTTAGATCCAGATCTGAAAAAGTACTATGTTGTATCACATCTCTTCTCTCTAGATCTATCATTTCTGTCTCACTGTACTTCTTTCCTCTCTTCACAGGAATTCATGTATCCATCTTTTTGTAATGTTGTTATGTTGTCTGCAACTATGAGCAGCTAAACATCTTAAATCGGGTTGGGAGTATCCACTAAGGCTCTCCCAACATGTATATTGCCTCTTTCTGTTGAATATACATAATCTTATCAAGATTATCTCCATGCATATGTTTTAATGCTTCACTTGTATGCTTAGCTACCATCTTGTGATGTTTGATTGTTGATATCTCAAAAGAGTAATATCGCTTTTATCATGTGTCATGGAGTAGTATTAATACATGAGAGTGTTGTAATGCTAAGGCTTTAAAACCATATGTTTTCTTGTGAAGTTTACGTGTGGTCATCTCAAGAGAGAGACCACCCTTAGACTTAGATCTATCCTCATCTTGAGAAAGAGTGGAATAGACGCTTTTGGTGGTTGCTTGTAATCTTGGTAAGAGTATGTGAGAGAAAGAGATGATATTGCATGTTGGAGAGATGCTTTAGTAGGTGAACCCCAACCCGGGTTTCCTCCCATATACCTATTTCATCTCATTTCTTTTGCTTTCTTTTATTCTTCTTATTCTTGTTTTACTTGACCTACCTTAGTTTGTGTGCTATCGTTCCTTAGGGAACACCCTTTATATATACCCTCTTTGGCTGGAGTATACGAGTGCTAGATTCCGTGCACTTAACACTGCTAATCTTGTCCCTATGTTCGACCCTGATCGCTACATCGGACCACATTTATTGTTGTGGGGGCTAGAGAGTTGGATTATCTCTTTAAAACGTCTGACTACTCTGAATCCACTCCTCTTGGATGTGCGATTTAGGCCGGTCAACTTTTTGGCACCATTGCCGGGGATAAGGCAAAACGGCACTGTTAAGAACCTGAGTCCTCTTACTATACTCCCGTGCCTCAAGATTAGCAATAAGCTTGACAACACTGTTACTTTAAGCTTGCTACCCTGAGTTTGTATAAAAGAGTTCATTTTGACACGTCCAGTTTGCTAACTTGACTGTATAATCTATTCAGGAAACCAAGAAGAAGCAACTTGTTCGACTTTACTCCTTTTCACCATGTCATCTCGCATGGATTTTACCCTCTCAGGAGATGAGCGGAATGCGAGGAATGAGCACCACCCACCTCCACTAGGCATAGATGAAGATAGAGATGGTCGTTATAATGACAGTCATCAATATGAAGAACGGGAGGAAGAACACAAAGAGCAACAAGATGATGATCGTCGTGAAGATGATCATCACTATGAGGAACGTCATCATCACCGTAGGCATAGAAGAAACAATAACAACCATAACCGCGGAGCTGAGAGGAATCACAACTGTAGGGATAGTGATAGCGAGGATGATGAGGAAGGGAAGACCCTTTGTGAGCTGGCAGCAACGAGGGATAACGAGTCAAGATGTCCGATCATTGTACTGAATTTCAACACAAAAACTTTGAACTAAAAATAGTTGTCATATCTATGATCCAGAACAAAACTTTCTGAGGTAACTTAAGGGAGAATCTGTACCACCATCTTGATGCTTTCAAGAACATTTGCGACACCATTAAGATGAGGGGTGTCCCACACGAAGTGATTTATTGCAAGGGTTTCAACTTCTCCTTGGAGGATAAGGCCCTCTCTTAGTATTCAAATCTTCCCCACCAGTCTATAGATGGATGGAGACCCCTGGCAGATGCCTTTATCACTAAGTTTTATCCTATTGGGAGGACCATCCGTAACATGCAGAAGATTACATCTTTTACACAAAAGCCAGGAGAAAACCTACACGAGGCATGGGAGCATTACCAGGAATACTTGAGGGATTGACCACATCATAAATACCATAAGGGATTCATGGTGATCACCTTTTATAATGGGCTGACTCATACAAAGAGGACATCTCTGAATGCTACTGCGGGAAGTGACTTCTTGGGAAAAAATCCAAGCAGACTATGAAGATTATAGAAAACATGGTTGCGCTTCAAGCAGGAGTAAACATGATAGGAATGATAGAGGCACATCAAAGAAGATAGGATCTGAAGAACCATCCATGGAAGCCAAGTTTTTAGAAAATATAACCGCCCAAATCTAGAAAATAGCAATGGACGTCAAACAACTAAAAGATACTGGGGGTAAGGGAAATTAGCACAATGAAAAGGTGATGAAGTGTGTTACCTGTGGTGAAGGAGGATACAGAGTCGATAAATATATCTACACCACACCTGAAGAGAGTGAAGATAGTGAAAGAGAGGAAGAGTCTATGCAGAATGTTTCCTATGCCAACTTCAAGAGGCCAGATCACCCTGGTTTCAACTACGGGAACAAGTATGCGGCCGAGAATTCACATCAACTGGGGAATTCACAAAAGCCACCACCAGGATTCGAAAAGAGGAGCGGACAAGTGTCGTATACTCGAACAACCAATTTCCAGACAAATAAGAATAAATACTTAGCACAAGGTAGGGACCAAACTCTCCAAGGGGTAGGTCTGAGCCAAGGAACAAGTCATGTTCAGGGACAGGGGCAAGGAAAAGATAACAACCATCCAGACTTGGTAACTCAATTGTTCAATTTTTCTAAGAGGCAAGCTACTGTGAATGACCAACTAGCGCAAAGTGCCCTTGCCAATTCTGGCATCCTAACAACTATGCAAGTCTAGATGGCAAATATGCAAATGCATCAATGCCAGATCGACCAACAGCTCGTGCAATTGGCTGAGCTAGTGAAGAATCCGTCAGGAAAGATCTCGTCAAACACAGAATTGGCTGAGCTAGTGAAGAATCCGTCAGGAAAGATCTCGTCAAACACATAAACTGTAAAAATGGCTACCCTCTGATCAGGGAGGACGTTGATCAATTCTAGAATGGGAAACGACAAAGAGGAAGAAAAAGTTGAGGAACCCTAACAGGACAAGGACGTTTCATTCGAAAAGTCTATTGATAGGGAGAGGCCTATTGAAGAAAACTGTGAGAAAAGTGGAGGAGCTAGGGATCTTGATCCCGTTGAACAAATATTTATGAAGAAAAGCCCATATGCACCAAGAATCCCATTTCCATACAAGCTTATCAAGGCCCACCTGAAGAAAAGATATGAAAAGTTCATAGAGGTAGTAAGGAAACTGCATATAGATGTCCCATTTCTGGATGATTTGGAGGAGATGCCGACATACGCTAAGTTTTTCAAGGACCTTATCACAAAGAGAAGGAGAGGAAACCACGTCAAAATGGTACACCTAGAAAACATGTCCAGTGCGTTTGTTCAGGATGAACTACCTACCAAGAAGAAAGACCTAGGGGCTTTTAACATCCCTTTTTGCATTGGAGACAATGTCGAAAGGAAGGGACTGGTAGATTTGGGAGCCAATATAAGCCTGATGCCCCTGAGTTTAGCACAAAGATTGGGATTGACCGATATGGTAAATACAAGTATGCATATAGAACTAGCTGATCACACTTTCAAGATACTAGTGGGTATAGAGGAAGACATCCCGATCCACTTGGGACAGTTATTCATACCTTGTGATATTATTGTGATAGATATTGTGGAGGACCCGAAGTGTCTGATAATCTTTGGATGACCTTTTCTAGCTACTGGATGAGCCCTGATAGATGTCACAGAAGGCATCATAACCCTCTGAGTTAGAAGTGACCACATTGACTTGAAAGTGAAGGATGCTATGAAGGGGCCATCTCTTTCCGAGTCAGTCTACTTCATGGACAGCTATAACCAGTATTGTGAAGAGATTCAAGAAGAGGAAGCCATTGTGGACCCACTTATGAGGGCCTTAAACAATCCAAATCCTTTGATAGAAGACCCATAAGTGGTCTCGCATCAACAAATACAACAAGGAAAACAAGCCAATCCGATCTCTTTTGATGACAAACTGTCAACCATTGAGAAGATGCTACAGTTACAATAGACTATGATAGAAAATCAGCAAGCCCATCAGAAGCTATTGAATACCAACTAGCCTCAAGCCACCTGCTGGAGTGTTTGATGGCCAACTAGAGAACAATCCTAAACATCCTGAGCAACTGAAAGTTGTTTCCACTCGATATGGAAAAGACTATTCTGATCCTCATGTAAAGACACCTATGGTATCTATAGACAAGGATGACTTGGTGATTGTCCAAGACACTAAAGTACTCAAATCTCAATCGAAAAAACTACTGACAACTAATAAGGCAGACAAAGAAAGTTCTGAGGAACCTATTATTCCAGAAGTAGAAGCCACGCCTGAACTAGTTCTACTAGTATACAAACCTAGTCCTCCTTTCCAAGCTCAACTAAAGTCAACAAAGTTGGACACTCATTTCATGAAATTCAAGGAAGTAATGAGGAAGCTTCATGCTAATATACCCTTCCTAGATGCACTAGATGAGATACCAGCCTGGACAAAGTACTTGAAATCTCTCCTGACAAGCAAGTATATAACTGAGGAATATGAGACAGTCAAATTAGCAACAACTACCTCCGATATTATTCAGAGCAAAATGCCCAAGAAGAAAAAAGACCCAAGAACTTTTGGGATTTCATGCCATATCGGAGACTCCACATGTAAGAAGGGACTAGTCGACCTCGGTGCTAGAATCTCTATCATGCCACTTAGCCTTTGTAAGAGGCTAGGGTCTGCAGAACTTCTCCTAACTGGCATGACCATACAGCTTGCAGACAATTCTATGACTCTCCCTTTGGGAATCATTGAGGATGTCCCAATCAAGGTAGGAAAAGACTCTTATGTCCCATGCGACTTTATAATCATGGAAATAAAAGAAACTCCAGATACCCTATTATCTTTGGCCATCCATTCCTCACCACTGAGAGAGCTTTTATTGATGTTGGAGCAGGAACCTTGCTCCTAAGACTAGGCAAGGAAATAGTTGAGTTCAGAGTTTTTGAAAGTATGCGAAGACCAAGCTTGTAAGAAGAAGTCTATTTGATTGTATGCATAGAGCAAATGTTACTCCTCCCACAAGTGAATCATGAATCAGACGATCCTTTAGAAGTGTCTCTAACAAACCTGACTACTAATAACTCCATCGACGAACAAGTAAAGAATTGTGTTTACACCTCAACGCTGCAGAAGAACATCCTGAAGCTAAATTTGAGGAACTCAAGGTTGTGAACGTAAATGAAGACCTATGTGAGAAACCAGAGGCCCCTGAAATGAAGCCCCTACCTGAGGGACTGAAGTATGTGTTTCTGGATGATCTCAAGGTCTGCCTAGTTATCATAAATTCTGACCTAACATCTAAACAAGAAGATAAACTCCTGATAGAATTAAGGGAAAGAAGAAAATCTCTCAGCTACTAAATGAGTGACCTCACTAGAGTTAGTCAAGCGCTTTGCATGCACATAATCAACATGGTAGAAGACCACAAGCTGACTGTCAAACATCAATGAAAGTTGAATCCAAATATGAAAGAAGTAGTCCTCCTTGAAGTCATTAAATTTCTCACTACGATAATCATCTATCCTATGTATGACTCGCCATGGGTAAGTCTTGTATATGTTGTCCCAAAGAAAGTTATAACTACCATGACACGGAATGAAAAGAATGAACTCATCCCCACTCAAACAACCACTAGCTGGAGGATGTGTATTGATTATAGGAAATTGAACAAGGCCACACATAAGGATCATTTCCCGATGCCTTTCCTAGACCAAGTCTTAGAGCAATCGGCTCACCAAGATTATTTTTGCTATCTTAATGGTTAATATAGATTCTATCAAATTCCCATACATCCAGATGACCAATAGAAGGCAACATTCACTTGCCCCTTTGGAACATAGGCCTTTAGAAGGATGCCTTTCAGGCTTTGTAATGCTCCTGCCACTTTCCAAAATTGCATGGAAGCCATATTTGCTGGATTCATTGAAAATATTATGGAAGTTTTCATGGATGATTTCTCCATATAAGGGGATTCATATGACTCATGTCTGAAGCACCTCTCCCTGGTCCTCAAACAATGTGAAGAAGCACATCTAGTGTTAAATTGGGAGAAATGTCATTTCATGGTAAGAGAAGGCATTGTCCTCGGCCATAGGGTCAGCAATCGCGAAGTAGACAAGGCAAAGATCAAAGTGATTTCTAAACTCAGTCTCCCAACCAATGTAAGAGAGGTCCGCACATTTCTTGGTCATGCATGATTTTATAGAAGGTTTATAAAGGATTTCTCCAAGATAACCAACCCTATGACAAACTTATTACTAAAGGACGTTGGTTTCCACTTTGATGAAGAATGCATCAATGGTTTCAAAAATATTAAGCATGCCCTTACATCAACCCCTATCATCAGAGCTCTAGATTGGGGGAACCCATTTGAAATAATGTGTGATGCTAGTGATTACACAGTTGGTGTTGTCCTGGGACAATATATAGAAAAGAAATATCATGTCATCTACTATGCATCTAAGACCCTTGACGAAGCACAAAGGAATTATGCAACTACCGAGAAGGAACTTTTAGCGGTTGTGTATGCCTTTGACAAGTTTAGATCCTACCTCATTGGTTCAAAGGTCATCGTATACACCGATCATGTTGCAATTTGCTACCTCCTAGCAAAGAAAGATGCAAAACCCAAGCTAATTAGATGGATTCTCCTCTTGCAAGAATATGATCTTGAGATAAGAGATAAGAGAGGCACATAGAATGTTGCGGCAGACCACTTGAGTCGTATCCACACCCTGTACACTGAAAAGATCCCAATTAATGACTCTCTTCCAGACGACCAACTCTTGAAAGTCTCCAAAGCTATCCCTTAGTACGCAGACTATGTGAACTACCTTGCGGCCGATGTCATCTACCCTGAATGCACTGACATTGCACTGAAGAAATTTATGCATGAAACAATATCATTGGGATGAGTCGTACCTCTTAAATCTATGTGTTGATGGTATCTATATACATTGTATTGCTGAGGAATAAGCTCAACTTGTTCTAGAGCAATGCCACTCAGGCCCCGCTGGAGGCCAGATGAGTTCCAAGAAGTCTGCTTTAAAAGTTCTACAATGTGGCTTCTTTTGGCCAACTATATCCAAGGATAACTACAACTTTGTCTTGTCTTGTGACAAATTCTAGAGGGTGGGTAACATTACAAAAAGAGATGAGATGCCCCTTAAGCTCTGGCAGGAGGTCGAGATTTTTGAAGTTTGGGGAGTGGACTACATGGGTCCATTCCCATCCTCGTATGGATTTTTCTACATTCTAGTTGTGTTGGATTATGTCTCTAAATGGGTAGAGGCTATACCAACTGCCACTAGCGATTCAAAACCAGTCATCAAAATGTTTATAGATAATATTTTTCCCCATTTTGGAGTTGCACGCACTGTGATATCCCACGGAGGTTCTCATTTTCTGAAAAGAAGTTTTGAGCCTCTATTGAGAAAATATGGTGTGACTCACAAGGTAGCTTCCCCGTACCATCCACAAATGATTGGACATGTAGAGGTGTCAAATTGTCAACTCAAAGCTATCCTGGAAAAGGCAGTAGGATGCAACCTAAAGGATTGGTCAATAAAAATCAATGATGCCCTGTGAGTGTACATAACCGCTTTCAAGACTCCTCTTGGAATGACACCCTTCATATAAATCTATGGAAAATCATGTCACCTGCCTGTAGAACTTGAACACTAAGCTTGGTGGGCAATCAAACAACTGAATTTTGACAAGAAAAAAGTTGGCCAATTCAGGATTCTACAGCTTCAAGAGCTGGAAGAACTTCAGATGACAGCCTATAAGAATGTACGAATCTACAAAGAATGCACAAAATTATGGCATGATGGTCATATGAAAAGGAAATAAATACAAGTGGGAGACCAAGTCCTACTATTTAACTCAAGAATGAGATTGTTCCTAGGGAAACTCCATTCTCACTGGTCTAGACTGACACTGTCAAGAGCATCTACCCACATGGTGCCTTCATTTTATGGAGTGAAAAGTCGGGAGACTTTGTGGATAACGACCAATGCTTGAAGAGATATTTCACCACAGCTAACATGAGCATTGAAGCATTGTTCAATCTTTCCAAACCAGTTTATCCATAAGAAAATTGAAAGAATCATGCCAGCAACATAAAACAACGACGCTTGTCGAGAGGAAACCCGATCCTTACCTTAGATTTTGCTTTCAGTTTTGAATTAATTTTTTTTGCACTTAGTAGATAATGCATCACAAGATGCAATCTTAAGTTATGATAGTTCTCATTTTTGAGATTTCAGATGGAGGACACATTGTGGAGAGGAACACAACCACATCTGGTGGTCCAACCAGCACAATTTTTCCCCTCCATCTCAGATTTAGAGTTTACTCAGGCGCACAAATTTATAAGTTTGGGGTGGAGGATGGGTGGTACGTACTTTACTTTCCACCCACACCTATCTGTTTCAGACTTAAGATTCCATCATTGCAATTTTGGTCAAAATTTTAAGTTTTCAAAGTAGTTTTGTATAGAAACTTGATGAAGTTTTGATGCTTTTATTTCAATCAAAGACTTTACCTAGCCGGCTAATTTCTTTTTCCATGCACTTTTTAATCATTATAACCTCCTTATTCAAAGAAAAGCATCAAGATGGACAATTTCTAAAACTAAGCAATGGTTAGAAATCACCATGTGAAGCTTATGAATCTTAACATCTTGATCCTTCAGTAAAGATGGCAAGTATCTATGGAATAATAGCATGGAATCACCATCGGATCCCCATCAAGTCATTATTTGATCATAGTATGATAAGGAGAACAACTTGATGCACTGGATTGTAAATCAAGTTGCATTATGATCTAAAACAAAAAGCCATAAAAATAGTGCCAAACCCTAAGTCTGAGGTGGCATATCACCCCTCTATTTATCCACTTCTTCCATACCCCTCTCTATGTAATAGGGGTGTATCACTAAAATGAAAAAGAAATATGCCAATGTGCACAAAAGAAAAAAAAATGCAATCTCGAGTCGAATAGAGGAGAGATTCACATAAAAAATGAAGCTGTAATCAATGAAATTGCAAGCATATAATAAAATCTCGAGTCGAATAGAGGATATATTTACTACTCCCTTAAGATCATCCTCACCCATCTTGGTGTTCTTCCCCTCCACGTCTAGATCTGCCCTGCCATCATGTAGAAGTCCATTTCTCCACCGAGCTATGATCATCTTCTTCACCATGATCATGATGGAATCTTCCCTCTCTCCTGTTCTTTTTGTTTCTATCATGAGAAGCGAGTAGTCCTTTTCATTGGGGTGCGGGGACTAGCCCCGCTGCCTGTGCTTACATGTCCATTTTATAACATTCCATGGATTGAATATAACTTTCCATTTCGTTGTTAATCATTTAATGCATGCTTTGTTGATTGATCACCTGCCTTGTATGATCTATTATATTCCTTTCTTGTGAGAACTTCAATACATAGGATTTGAATATCAATTAATATGGTTGATGCCCAGACCAAAACTTCTGAAGGGATATCTCCAGAGTAGTAAGTGTGTGACCCATGGGTAATGGTACATCGAGCCTATGGAGATGCTTACGCAAACTCTATTCCCAAATAGATGGTTTGCTACTCCATTTGAATAGTTGTATCTTACCTGGATGTGTTTTGGATGTATTTGCATGTGTAGTAGTGATGAAATCTGATTTCACCCCAGTGATTCCCATCATTAATCTACACTCAATTTTAATCCCTCTCTTTTACTTTCCTTGCAATTAGTTTAACTAAACCCAAACCAACTCCTTGTTCTAAATATTATTCTTAGTTGATCTGGATTCAACTAGAAATCTTCTTAAAAAAGTTGTCCCTTGGGATTCGATCCTTAACTATATTGCGATAAGACCTGTCCGCTTGCGGGTGGTACTATTGCACAAGGTTTTGGTAAAAACATAGGGATTTCAGCCGTAGGTGGATTTGTTAGTGGAGTAAAACCCACATCAGTTGTTTGTGGTGAAGACCAAGAGCTTTACAACCACCATCATGGGTCAACTAGTTGATAGTTGCATTGAAGCGAGTTTTTTCACTAGACTTTCTCTAAGACCATATAACTCGCTAAACCATCCTTCCTATTTCATAGTAGTGGATGTGATCTAACTATTATAGGAATATAGATAGATGAATTTTTATTTCTTTTGATATACTTTGTTCCTGTATTTTCCAACAGTGGTATCAGAGCCATGTCAATTTGTTATGATTTAGGATAATCGATATGATCAGATTTTGGTCTAATCATTTATTTATTGCATAGAATGTGAATATTTAAATTGTCTCATATGTGTATACAATCAAATACCATATAATCCAAAAACTAACACAAATATATATATATACCTTTTTATTCCCAATGTAAAGTTAATTCTTTCTACATTTTCTCCCCTCAAATGTTACTCGAGGTTTCTCTTATAATGTAATAGTTTAATAGAAATATGATAGTTTCTTTTCTTGCAACAATGATGAACATGATCATCTCCAATGAGACGACCACTTCATGAGACGAGCCGACTGTATGGAGGACCATGGAGGACAAAAAGGTGGAACCAGACGACCACCTGGTGTGCCCAACTGACAATTTGAAAGGATTCCAAATGACCATTTGTGATGACCAACCAATCGGTCAAGAGGCGAGATGATCGGTTAAAGGGTTTAACCAATCTACCTAGAATGGCAAGCACAGGTCTGCACCAACAACAGATTCATACATGTGATGTGATGATTGACCTAGGTGGTAGAAATACCTTGTGTCTCCAAGGAATTACAAGTAGACATGGACATAACCATCACTTTTGTTTTATATTGCATGTTTGCATTGTGGGATATAGCATGTATATGATACATACTATATATGAGGTGATTTCATATAATATATATATACATATGATATATAAAACCCCTCAATCAAACATATTAAGTCTAAGATTATTTCCAATACCAATACACATGAAAATCTTGATTGAACAAGTGTAGATTTGCACAAAGCATGGTGCTTTGTCTATCTCGTGGAAGTGTGATGGTAGATATGTAGATTTGCACAAAACATGGTGCATATCTATCATATTAGCTATTGGGTCAGGCTTAACTGGTGACTTGGAGAGCGCAAGCCCACAAGCATGGAGATGATTATGGCAAGGAGCTGCACATATCATCTATCTAAGAGTTTCATATGATGCAATTGCTACAATTGCCTACCTTAATGGTTGATTATGGATTCCAGTGTAGACTGGGTACTAATTGAATAATTTTAGATCTTGTCTCATTCGAAAATTGTTCGCTGCAATTCCAAATTGATACTTGAGGGTTGTCAATATGAACAAAATAATGAGAATGATAATGAATTAAATACCTAATTATTTTCGCCCAAATTTTAATCAAAACAAATCAAAATGAATTTTTGAAAAAAAATGCAAATTCTTTTGTAGGACAAATGGCAACAACAACAATCACTTCTCTCTATGATTAGTACTTAAGAAGGACAAACTAACTAGGAACAACTTCCATGACTAATTTAGGACACTGAGAATTGTTCTCATACAAGAGTGCAAGCTCTATGTCCTGGAGATGCCAGAACCAGAGAAACCACCTCAAAATGCACCACAGGATGAGAGAGATGCTTACAAGAAGCATACAGAGTATGTCATGGATGTAAAGTATCTGATTCTATGCTCCATGAACTATGAGTTGTAGAGGCAGCATGAGAATATGACCATGATTGAGATGGTCACTCATCTCAAGACCATGTACCAAGATCAAGAAAGACAAGAGAGATATGATGTTTCCTTGGATATGTTCAAATGTAGCATGGCAGAAGGAGATCCAGTAGGTCCTCATGTACTCAAGATAATTGGGTATGTAGAGAACCTAGCTAGACTAGGATTCCCTTTGGGTAAAGAGTTGGACACTAACATGATTCTGCAGCCCCTGCCAAAGTCATATAGTTAGTTCGTCATGAAATACAACATGAACGACTTTGAAAAGCCATTGGAAGAGTTGTTGGGCATGTTGAAAACAGCTGAGACACAAATGAAGAAAGACAAGACCAAGTCTGTGATGATGATCAACAAGACAAAGGGAAAGTCTAAAGTCAAAGGCAAATCTAAGAAGAGTTCTAAAGCTATACAAAAGTCCAAGCCTTTAGATCTCAAAGCAAAAGGGGGTGTCAAGAAAGTAAGAGTTGATTGTCACCATTGTCACCAGCCTGGACATTGAAAAAGGAATTTCCCACTTTTAGTTAGAGGAACTAAAGAAGAAGAAGGAAAGCACTGAGGCCTCCACTTTAGGTATAAATGTTATAAGCTAAATTTGATTACTTCTTCAATTTGGTATGTGATACAAAATAGAAATTTGACATATGATTTGCAGGATCTGACAAGAAGTAAAAGCCTTCATGGAAGGACAAAGATGGAAAGGAGGAGCAAAAGTTGTGGAAGCTTTAGGCTTCATTTAAATTTATCTTAGCCCAATGGGCATGTAATAGAGTTACTAAAACTAATATTTTATTATGCCATAAAATATAAACATGTACTTTAAAGCATCTTGTATGATAAGGATGCTATATCAATAAAGTGAGATATTAATGTTTCTATTTCAAAAGATATGATCTTGCATGGCAACGCCCAAACATCTAATGATGTTTGTACAAAAGACTTTGAGATGAATGATTATAATGTCAATACCAAAGGATTATAATTGATAACTCAAGAGTATCATTAGCATTAGTCATCTTGCACGTATATTTAAGAAATGCATGTATAGAATACATATTCATGTTAATATAAAATTTCTTAGTTGTCAAACCTAAGGAAACATGCAAAGTCTTATTTACGTATAGAATGACATGACATCCTTCACTAGATGTAGTGGGAGGATAAACCTTCCATAAAGACCTCATACATGTGATGCATGAAGATCTTATGGAATGAATGCTATAGATAATTCCTTATAACTCATATTCATTTACTGGTAATATGATGATATGTACTCAGTAAAATGGAGATCTCTAGAAATGTTCAAAGAGAGTAAAAATGAAGTACGACTTTGATGAAAGTATTAAGAAACTTTGATGAGAGCAAATGTTGAGATACTTTACATCAATACCATGAGTACCTTCAAAGAAAGGACTGTGATAATGTATCACAAGTCAAATCCATATGAACATGATGATGTGTCAAAATGAAGGAATTATACCATTATGAGTCATGATATGATTATCAATAAATCTAATCTTCTTATCCTCATAAATATATACCTATCACTAAATAAAGTATCATCTAAATGGTTTGTAACACATCATATATGATATGATTTGGGAATGTCCCAATATGTCCAAATGATTGAAACCTACATTGAGAAAGTAGTTCCTTGAAGAGGTTTATCTACAAACCATAAATGTTGATTGTTACTATTGATCGTGATCCAATAACAAAAGCCTTTTTTTGATAGAATAATTGAGTTCCTAAAGAATCAGTGGGAGTAAAAGTACAACTCAAAATATTTGAAGTCAACAAAGAGGTAAAATGATAACCAAGGGAATCACAAGTTTTTGTGGAGTCTCAGGTTCATCATTTAACACAGAATAAAGTTGTTTAGTAGGACACATCTAAAATGGGAGGATTGTGAATCCAACAATTCAGATTGGTTGGTCATAATAGGATGAGCCAACTAGTCAACTAGAAGTTATTTCTGAGTAACATGGTATCTATGTAAGCTAACAAGGTAGGACCTCGATAGAGCCACCTAAAAGGTTAATAGCTATAGGGTGCAATAGGGTCTTGTGGAAAAGACCTACATGGATAACATGAAAGGACAAATTGGTTGAAAAGATTTCTTCAAACTAGTTCAAGTTGTTGAACATGATAGAAATCCTTTACCAATTGTCATGCTTGTAGTTGTAGTTAAATAGACTAATAGATTTGGCATATGAAATTTGAAATTGGATTCCTTAAAGGTAATAATTAGAAGTTTTCTACGTGACACAACCTATAAGGTTTCATAACTTCAAGAATGAAAATAAAATCTATAAACTATAAGGTTTACTTTGGGATGAAAACAAGCAACTCAGAAATGGGATCATTTAAAATTGACAAGATAGTCAAAGAGTTTGAGTTGAATCAAGAAAAAAGATGGAATATGTGATTATAAAAGATTTATTGGGAGCATATATGAATATTTAACATATGATGAGATATAACATCTCAATATTATGAATATTGAGATATGGAATGAAAACCCCTTCATCCTTGAAGGATTAAGTGAAATATTTTATGAGATAAGGATCAAGACCTATGGGATAGTTCTTGAATGTTTCACAATGGAAGTTTGAGTACATACAATAGCTATGTGTTGAAGGAGTTCAACATTGAATTTCTCAATGAGAGAGAATATGGATTGGTCTCTCATGAACCTTATACTCGAATTCTTGTGAAAAATGGAAATATCATGAATCAAATGCCATATGATGGATCTGTCATGAATGCTATAATTATACTTATCCCATATAATCTTATATGCATTGGACATGACAAGGTATTAAGTGAATTCCAATAAGGGTGATTGGAATGTCATAAAGATATCCATTATTACTTGAGAAGTACTTAAGGATAGATTGATAATAAATAAGTATAACAATTAAAAGAAGAGTTGGATGTTAAGGGTTACATCGATGCAAGCTTCCATAACTGAAAATGATCACCAATTAAATATGTTTGATTTAAAAGGAGAAATTTTGTTTGTTGGAAGGGTTACAAACTAACAACCATTAATTCTACTCTACAATAGAAGTCAAGTACACTTGTGTTATGAGAACAAAGTGATACTACATGGATCTAGAAATTCATATGGTGAACTTATAGATGTTCCAACCATTGATGACTCAGTAGTGATATTGTGACAACAATGGAGCTACTTGCTAGGAAAAGAATACTAGATGCAATATTACAGTGGTTTCATCTCAGAGCGAAGAAATAAGAAACATGCAATATACCAACTAAGTACCAAATTGTTGCTAGCCCACTGGATTAAGCAATTGTGTAGTAGAAGCATGACAAACATGTTTGGATCATTGAGAATGAGATTCATGGATGATTGGCTCTAAGTGAAAGTAGGAGTCTATTTGTAAGGTATGCCCATAGAGGTAATCATGTGATGATTGACATGGCATATACTGTAAAGGATTTGATTAATACTCATAAAGGCAAATATCCAATTCATTATGTTTCACTCAGTTATGAGATAATGAGGAAATATTATGAATAACTAAAGAATGACAATACTCAATGATGTATGTCTTCAAGTACATGACTTGGAAGGATGAGATCATACATATGCTAAGAGTATGTACATTCTTATTATGTCCCTAGTTGGTTATTACTATGGAAGGTAGATATACACCAATAACACATAAGACTAGAGTGTGGGTTGGTTGTTGAAAGAATCTCATTAGTCATGATATGGAAATATCAAACCAAGCATGCAGATACATGTTAGAGAACAATGTACTTGACAGAACCACCTTGAGAGTGACACATGGAAACCATCATCGGTGGTCATAGTCATCTTCCATAGTGAAGGTGTTGATTATGATTCTTAGACCAAAAATCACTACGCTCATCACATGTCGTTGGGTACGCTTTGACATCATCAAACTCACTCCAAAAACATGGGTTGTTATAAAGATGATGATGGGGAGACTTTGCCACATGGGGATAGACTATGAGTGATAGATATGGGATTTTTCCTCCTACTGGAGTGTGATATCCTGGCCACTTGGTAAGTGAGACTGAGAAACACATGCGCATGCACATGCACATGTGAATCAATATATGATATTGAGGTCACATTATCTCAGATAGTCTGCTCTTGGTTCGAGAAACATGGATTGAATGTTGAGAGGATGACAAGTTCATTCCTCGAGTTCACCCTGGATATTAGTGACAAAGGAATTATACAATCACTACAACACCTTACACGAATTGTAGGTTGAAGTTGTTCTACAACTTTCCATTCACTTGGGTAGCACTGATGTGCGTCTAGGCATCACTCCTTGCTTGTCATTTCATAAGGTAGTTATGGACAGTCAGTGCCAATGTGATATGGGACATATAGGGTCACACACATAGGAACTCTTCTAGAAGAGTAGTTAATATTGAATGATGAATGGATTGATTACTAGTGTTTAGGTATTCAATTCACACAACAGATCAACAGATTGGCTGAGTGAACTATTAAACAACCATCTCAAGTGATGAGATGGTCATTTGGGTATCCAGATGAGTGTCTCAAGTATTGAGATGACCGTTTGCATTGTTAGGTCGATCAGAGTTCAAATTGGCTTTGTTCTGCCCTGTGAACCGACCAATTAAACTGATTGGTTTGGCTCGACTCACTAGACGGGTGTCTCTCCTAAGTGAGACAGCTTGGTTGGGCCAAATGAAAATTCAAGAACTTTTCTAAACTTGTTTTGATTGCACATTTCTTGGGGTGTAAGGAATTAAGATGTGATATTAATTAGAATCGAGATTGCCAAATTTGTATGTGACTGGAAAACCTCCAAATGATCGTCTTGTAGTGCGAGACGACCATCTCATAGTGCGCGATGACCATCTAGGTGTGCCATATGGCTATTTGGAGTGTTGCAGGTTGTGAAAATTCAAGATCTTCTGGTCCCGTCCACTCCCACACAATCCTGTACAGACTGAGAACCTTGACCCTAATCCTGCCTATAAAAGGAGGGGTACTGGGGGCGTCATAGAACCCATCATAGAAAAATGAGAATCAATTCCTCTGACAATTTTTGTCCTCTCTAGTTGTGGTAATCGAGAGAGCCCAAGCAAGTCCTATCCGACAAGGGAGGGATAGCGAAGGGAGAGAACAACTGATAGTCATTGTTGTGGGAGAGCAAGTTGGTGACTAGTATGCCAACAAGGGGCACAACTCCTTCATGTCTATTCTATTTCAACCACATGAGTTACAGTTGGTCCATGTGGACTGCTCTAGAGGCAGGAGTCCTTTGGTTGCTTTTAGGAGAGCAAAGTCAACCTACTGTCTCTGGCTAGACCATAGGAGTCACTGCAGAAGTTGTTCGTGTACGTTGTTCATGGTGAAGACCAGGAGTTGCACAACCATCGTCCAAGGGCAACTAGTTGATAGGTACATTGAAGCAAGTTTTTTCGTTGGACTTGCTCCATGACTAGGCATAACTTGCTAAACCATCATTCCTATTTCATGGTAGTTGACACGATCTTGCTATTATGGGAATACAAATAGATGCATTTTTGTTTTTTGTTGCTATACTCTGTGCCCGTATTTCCCAACTGAATAAAGTTTAAGGAGTAAGAATATGAATCCTAAACCATTTTATTTGCTATTTTGGTAGTCTTGAAAGAATTAGAAGAATTGATTTTATTTACCAAAATCCCATTACGAGTCAAATGACGTGATACATATATCTAGATGCACATTATAAAAACGGACAAGAATGATATGTAATTAAAAAATATTAATAAAGTAAGTATGAGGATTTTTTTATCTTTTTACTTTAAATATAACTGTGTTATCCAAAATGAATGAATCTACTAAAATCAGGCTATAATGGATTTCAATGAGAGAGAAATTTTTACATAAGTAAGTTTAGAATGATTTTCTAAGAGTAGTAGGGAACATGATATGGAGGACAATGAGACTAATTATTATGAAATGGAAGGAAAATGATGAACACTAGTAGATGGTTCTAATAACCTAAATCTAACCCTAAATTGATATCCTATGTAACACTAATGAATAATGATCTCAAATGAGGAATTAAGGAATGAATATAAGTATAGTTCAAATCAATTACAAGATGAAGTTCAAGAATGTGAATTTATTTACAAAAATAAGTTCTTGGATTGTAAATGTTTATTAGCATACTTGTACTCTGAAAATGGTTCATTTAGATGGAGTTCAAATGAGAATCAAGCATGTGTTTATTAGTAACCATAAGAGAGAATATTGAATAATAGAAGAGGAGAATTAAGTGTCTTATCAATGTTTATTCTTGAAATTTAATCACAACTACTGTAATTTGATAGAATAAGTATATGTTGTATGATAAACCTATTATTAACATCATGGTTAACATAAGGGTCTATATGCCTATATTGTTTCTAGTTCTAATGTATCTATGAAAATTTTATGAGAACTATGATATTTAATTAACTGATAAGAAATATGTTTAGATTTAATTAGCATGCATTTATTACATTTGAGGAACCCTATTTATGGTAATTACTGGATGATGATATGATGTATCAAGATAATAGCCCACTGATTATAAATCATATGAAATAATTTGGAAATGGGAAATGAACATGAATGTTGTAATTCATAGATTGTTTTAGTTATTTATATAATAATGATCTTTCTTATTGACCCTAGTATGATTTATGTCATTCTAGTTGTGTGAGAATATACACATAAATAAATGATGATCTAAAATTTCTTTAAGATGAGTAAAAAGGGTCTAATAACAAGTGAAATTATGACACATCTAGTTAGGTGCACTGAACACCATGAATCTCCCCTAAGTGCCACATTGGGGGAAATGAAACAAATTTCCTTGTATTATTTAGAGTGTCAAGAGAAGAATTTTTGGAGTGTGAATGTAGACCTTGAAGGTTAGAGAACCATGATTTAGATATGAGTCATCTGGTGTGATTATATCTCTAAATACTCTGTTGTGAATTTTTTTCATGAGGAATAGACAATGATGAAATGGAAATTATAAAACATGTGAATATGATGATATGTGATATTATGATATTTGGTTCTGTTTGTTCCTATATCATGTACTCGAGATGAGGACCTAAGCATCTTTAGGAAACCCTATGGAGGATCAGGGTTTGTTGTTGATATATTTAGGAAACGTTGTCACGTAAACTCTAAGATAGTGACAACGAGTCGTTGACACGAGAATCAAATGTGGTGACTTCTACTTGATGAGGTACAAGCCAAGTATTTTGATATTAAATGAATAATAGATAACAAGCCATATAGAATATAAATTGAATGTTTGTTATATATCTTATACTACTAGCTAATATACCGACTATATCTGAATCTATTTCTTATTGTGGATATTAATGATTATTTTATGAATATATTCTATTTCATTATACTTAATTTTCTAGTGTTGAAACTAATCTTAAATGTTGATAAGTACTTTATGCTGGGATTTAATATCCACTCTGAATACTTGGATTTATTTGTCATTTGGATATCCATGTTTGGTATACATGTCTTATGTGTACTTCAGCTTTAGGACTGTAATATGTGCTTGCTGTCCAGTTGGTGGGGTATCACAAAGATGATGTTATTGTCATGTCTTGATTCTCATTGTTTACATCTTGACTTGTTACTCCTACAATCAAATTGTCATTATAAAGCAAGTAACATCTATTGATATGTTCATAGACATGCTCTTATGCATATCTTAAAATGGGAATTGGTCCAAGTGACCATCTATATGAATGATGGGTCTTAACTCAGGGGGAAGAACGGTAATAGACACAAAACTATCCATTGTGGTTTTACATTTGTTTGAATAAAATGTTGAGCTAATTCCATGCATCTAATAAAAAAGTCATTTCTTCTTCCAATTTTCCTATCTTCCCATTGATTCCCAATGGATTCTTCATATCCTAATTCCTTCCACTACCATTGAGTCAGCAGCCCCGATCAAATAAAATGTGAAGACATAATTAAAAATATGTATATAATTGAAACAAAATTCAAAATAAAAAATAAATAAGAATAATTAATTGATTTTCAAATAAATAGAAATTCAGTTATAGAATCACCAATTTTATAATTTCATTATGAAGATTTTCTTTTCTATCAATAATTTCTTAATGATTAAAAAAAACCTTATATGATTAATTTGATTATTGTCATTAATTGATTTTGACCAAAAGCTAGAACTATGTATTAGACTTTTCAATATCTACATATTTCTAATAAGTTCATTATACTAATGCATGTACTCAACTTAAGTGGGAGGTATCCACTCACTGAGGCTCTATATGAGTCTCATGAGGTTGTCTCAAATGTTTTAGTATTATGTTTCATTGGAGAGATCATGACAAAGAAGATATAAATAGTATAATCTAGATTAGAATGTCCTTATAATCTATTTTCCCCAGAATGGGTTGTAGAAAGAGTTTGTCTTTCATGTACATGTAGCTATTGTAATCTAAACTGCATATGAGCAATCAGGCTTTAACAACATTGAAGGATATTTGTGACATATGTGCATGTGGTTAATCTGATGTGGAATTTGATTCACAAGTTTTGTTAAGAAAAGGAAAAAGTTTACTTGTGCTTTTTGATATTATAGTAATCATGTATGTTAAAAATGATGGTTTGTTTCTTAATGTGGGTTTAGATTTAGGATTTCTCTCTAATAGTGGCATTTATGTTAATAAAATGACAAATCCAAACAACTTACTAACAGATCATAGGTTAAATGAGTTTGCAAGGACAATAGGATCTAGGGATAAATGATAATTGTAACATACCTGACCTGGGTTATGAACTAACCCTAGGTGTTTTGCTTAAAATTTTATTAGAGGCTTGTGATTACCCCTTGATATGTCATTAAGCTTTAGAAGAATCTACAATTTCATTTCTGTCTTTTTAAAACAATGTTGTAATATTGTTTTGTTATGCAGGGACCTATGTGCAAACTACCCAATTAGAAGGGTTAACTTGAAAATTTCACATGTTAAGATGTTCCTTTGATGATGAGACATCATATGAATGAATATGTTGAGCTATGATGGATTCTCCAAGCTTTGGCACCAAGGTGCAGCTTGTGGAACAATCCTTGTGCTTAAAACCCTGATTTTGGTGTAAAGTGCAATTTACCCAAAATATGGGGTGCAAACTTGTAAAATATACCTTCTAGTATATCTTTTATACCTCTTAATATCATTTAGAGAAGAAATGATGAGAGGGGCGCTTCAATTAAACAATTGGATAAGAAGGGTGACCGTTGTAGTGAAAACACCTAGTATGAGTGAGAAGACCCTTCATATGTGTATCCTAGTATGCATGTTGGTTTTCTCTACCCTAGATCTTGAGTTTTGATGGACTTTGCATAAGATTATCATCCTTGGACGTGCCTTAGAAAGAAGGAGGGACTTAGATGAGAATTCTATGCTTTGGAGGTCCTTATGGTGAAAATCAGCCTAAACTATATAAGCACCTTTCTTTCCAAACCAAACCAACGTTTCCCTTCACTTCCTCACTTATTATATTTCTCACACCGTCTAAGGAAGCTATGGAGCTCAAGGGGGCGACCAACCTGTTCTAGGTAAGAGAACACCACCTTCTAGCTTGGATTCATGGAGAAAATTCTTGTACAAGGTTGGTTTCATGGCTAATTCACTTAGGTTTCTTGTTCTAGCCGATCATCTCCATTTTTTCCTTGGAGAATCACCTTGGACCAACCTGTGGAGCTCAAGACGCCATTAAAGGCTTGAAGCTTGGAAGCTTGGAGCTCTAGGAACAATGTTTGAGGCGGGTTTTATAACTCTAACCCTTTCACTTTGATAAGCATATGTTCTTTTATGCACATATTAGCTTGTTCTTCTTCTTCCCCTCCTATACTTGCACTCTTGCAAGCTTTTCCATGAAGAACATCCCTTGGTCTCAAGGTAGAAGATGATGGGCGTTAATATCTATGTTGGTCCTTATCCAACTTTTCCAAACGGTTTGAGATTCGGTTTGGACCAAACGGTCTCAAGACCGTTTGGGGCCAAACAGTCTCAAGACCGTTTGGAAGGGTTGACCAAGGGACGACCGTTTGAGGGTCTGTTGGTAACATGTTGAATTTAATTTCTACAAAGAATCATGACCTAATTACAAACCAATCTCAAGTTGAAGGCATTTCAACATCCTAAACCCTAATCGGGTTGAGTTGATGATTTCAATGATAGGTTTTGGTGAACTTTAAGTTGAAGGGCCCAAACGGTCTCAAGACCATTTGGGGGTTCACCCAAACGGTCTCAAGACCGTTTGGTGTCAACCCAAGACCGTTTGAAGGTCTAGGGTTAAGGAATTTGATGGTTTGAGGGTCCAATCACAAGATGTTGATGAATTGATGAAAAGTGCTGATTTGTAACCTAATTAGGGTTCAACCCTTATCAAATCAACTTAGATTTTGGTCAAACTTTGGGCAAACGGTCTCAATACCATTTGGAGGATGTCCAAACGACCTCAAGACCGTTTGGGCCAAGTTTGGGCCCAATTGGAGGTCAATTGATGGGTTCAACCTTGAATTGATTCACATTGTTGAACATTGATGAGTATCCGGTTGAAAACCCTAATTGAGATGGACTCAACCCTAATTGGCTTTCAATTGAGGGTCAATTTGATGTCAAAGTGATAAGGCTAATCCTAATTGACTCAATTTATAAGTGGTTAACATGGTTATAGCCAATTGGAGGCTTCAACATAGATAACCATAATCAATCATGACCTTTGATGGACTTTGGAGGTCCAAATGGTCTCAAGACCGTTTGAGGCCAAACGGTCTCAAGACCGTTTGGGGCGAAATGGTCTCAAGACCGTTTGGGCTCAAACGACCCCAAGACCACTTGGGCCAGATCGATCTCAAGACCGACTGAGATCAAACGGTTTCAAACCGCATAAGCTCAAACGGTTTGGAAGTCAAACCTAGCAAACTGTCAATGCACTCAAACAGTCTCAAGACCGTTTGGTGGTTGAAGGTTGAAACCGTTTGGAGGTTTGCAAGGTTGTTTATACTTGATCAATTGAAGGTGCAATTGGCTCAATGATGGTTTGATCTAAACCCTAATGGTACCCTAGGACATTAAGGGACCAAGTGACTAATGGATTGACCC
The DNA here is from genome assembly GCA_963693085.1 of Alisma plantago-aquatica. NCBI lineage: Eukaryota > Viridiplantae > Streptophyta > Magnoliopsida > Alismatales > Alismataceae > Alisma > Alisma plantago-aquatica. The sequence goes on from OY856409.1 coordinate 1,856,828,202, forward strand.
ATGATGGTGATCAATGGTGTAATTTACCTAAATGCCCTTGAAGGGTTAAATCAAGGAATACCTTGTTCTAATCAAACCCTAATTACATGATAGTGATGTGTTGGTATATGTTAGTCAATGAGGACTTCACCCAACCTAATCTAGAGTGATGTAAGCATCATCTAGAAGTAAGAGGAGAGAGAGGGTGCCTAATATGATTAAGAATCAAGTAACATATCTTTAATATATAAGAATGTACATGTTTAGGGTATGATCCATCAAGGTGAGATCATGGAAACCCTAATTAAGATGATTGAAGAATCATAACCTAATCAAAGGGCATAAATGATGATGTTTCCCATACATGATGATGATATGAGCCCAATTCACTATGAGGTGATTAGTAAACCCTAATTCTAGGATAAAAACTTGTAATGTGAATAGTAAACCCTAATTTGGGTTGAGATTATATATGAAGTGACTCTAGGTTATACCTATGAATGTGAGACCCTAATTACAAGTTGAAGTAAGATGAATCTATTTATCTTGTAAGATCAAGAGGTTCAATCACCCCATGATAAGAGGGATGATATCCAAACCCTAAAATCAGTGAAGTTGTACTGATTCATAGCACGCCCGTGCTATGGAGCACGGCTGTGGTAGCCTTCCTTTGCATGACCGTGCAAGGAAGCACGGTCGTGGTATTCTATAAATCAAATTGAATAGCTTGAGTATTGTGATGATGTTGGTATACATGCATATTCTCAGTTATACTAATCATGCAGGTGATTAGCAAGAAGTAATCATAGCTAGGTAAAGGTTATGACTTTATATTCATTGAAAGCATGTTATTAGCTTTATGAATAAGAATAATTATGTTGCCTAGATGCAAGTGGAAACATGAGAGACTGATATGCCTTAAGGGACATGCATAACATCAAGGTCATGTTATTAGATGGCTTGATGCTGACATGTCACTTGATAGCAAGTGTTATGATGATATAAGGGTGTGAGCACCCATGTTCTTGAATCATAGTGATAAGATGGTTTAGAATTAATATCCATCCAATAAGTGATGAGAGTTAAGATTGACAGGTTTCATAAAGAGGTGATCAGGTCCATGTAATGATTATAATGCTAATTGCATTAAGAACACTCTAGACCTATACTTCAAGTATAACTATATGTCATGTTATCTGGTAAGTGATAATGTATGAGCTTGATAGGCTGAATGAGCCATGGGAAATATGCTTTGTTGATAATCGAAGGTCATATTAATAAGATGACTAGATGAAATGAGATGTTATTTGGTAACAAATGCAGTGATTGGTTGAGGGGCTTGAATTCCCACATTCCTGAATCAATTGATAAGATGGTTAAGGATTGATATCCCAATATTAAAATATGAGGTGTGATCCTAATACTATGTGTTTCTATGTGAAACTTTATTACAGGATAATCCTATGAAAGGCTTAACTACAGACAAATGGGTTATGAATGTAAACAACCCTTATATTACATAAGTATTGTTAAATATGATGTCATATGTACTAAACATGCAGATGTATTATGGAATTGGAATTCTAACACTTTGTGAGAAAGAGTATGGCTACGGGCCATGATTCTTCCATAGCAATAATGCCAGGCAATAGATATAAGATCTAATTCTAATGAAAGTTAGTGTTGTGATAATGGTTCTATAATAAATAGATGTTGTACATGTTATCTTATTTGAAAGATAAGTGACATATGGGTTTATCTTGTTATAGTTGCTTTGTTTTAACTGAAAGAATAGTTTAATCTGTTAAACTTTGTTTTAGCTTTTCCCAAACATATATATAATTCCTTTGTGTACATCTTTTCTCTTAAGCTGCAATAATTATATTTCTGGCAAAGAGTTATATCTCTCGTTGGGACAATCTTTATAATTGTCTCACCCCGTAGATTTCAACCTTTAGGTGTACGTGGACGAGGAGGCAGAAACCCTTCAATAGGTGAAGGGCAGCATCAACAGTATCAGGGACAACAATGAAGCTTCAGGTGGAGACTTTGGCTACTATGTCATGTGTAGATGGAGTTAGAGTCCTATGTGTCGTCTCTGTACTCTCAGGTCCTAAGAGTAATAGTTAGTGCTTTTGAGTTTTTGCTCCAATCCTTAGAGACTTTTGTATCTTGCCTTACAGAGTTTTACTGATGGATCAGTTGTAAACAACTTATCATGTTGCTTTATGAGAAAGCTTTACCTTTAAAGGATCTCTTCGTAAAAAGTTTTAATTTTTTTTGTGATTTCTGGTAATCCGATGCTTAGTGAATGCTTCCGCATTAGTTAATCTTGTTTTCTCGAAATAGACGTTACAATTAGTGGTATCAGAGCTCTAGGTTCGCTGAGTCTACAGAGACATAGGACTAAGTTTGTAGAGTCTGTTCTAAGTGTTTTCCAGATTATCTGATAGTATCTTCTGCTCACATAGGAGGAGAAGAACTTGAAGATGTTTGGACCACATGAAGAGAATGCCGATGAGGGCAGATCTGCTGCACCCGGAGGAGGTGCAGGAGACCAGAATAGGGAGGGGCCTATACCTGAACAACCCCAGTTTGACCCTGCTGAGATAGAAAATACAGCTATCCATGCTTTATTTGATAAGTTTCTGACAGCCATAACACACATAGCATATAGGGTGCCACCATCTGCATCTAGGGAACCAGCCCATCAGAAAGGTTATGGAACCGACAAGACTTTCAAGAGACTTCGCCGGGTGGGAGCCATAGACTATGCTGGTACATCCGATCCAGCAGATGTTGATCTATTGTTGACAGAGCTAGAAAAGGCTTTCAGGATCCTTGATATTCCTGAAGCTGAAAAGGTAAAGCATGCGGTATACCTCCTAAAAGGAAGTGCTGGTAATTGGTGGATGATAGAGGAAGATAAGAGACCAGGTGAAGAAATAGGATGGGAGGTTTTCCGATGAGAATTCCTCAATAGATACTTCCCTAAGACGTGTCTAGATGAGAAGATCTCTCAATTTGAGAAGATCACTCAAGGACTGATGAACGTTATTGAATATGAAGCTAAGTTCATGGAGTTACTACGGTTTTGTCCACAGATGGCAGTTACTGATGAAGAAAGAATTCGACATTTTGAGAAAGGATTGAATGTTGAACTAGCCACTCCTGTGTCTGCCCTGGAGAACAGAGAAAGGTTTGCCACCTTTGTGGAGTCAGTAAGAAGGATAGAGAGGTCGGAAACCATGAAACAATAGACAAGTAGTAAGAAGATGTACACCCAGCCTCATGAGCAAAGGTCTGAAAGTTTTAAGAAGCCAAGATTTTCTACACCGAAAGAAATGTCAGAATTTCCTACCCAGACACAATGGGTGTCAAGTGGAAGTAGGGACCATAGTAGTATTCCAAGAAGACCCTCCAATATAGCATCAGCATCGGTAATTGAATCGTATAGACACTTTGCACCTGGGATCTCTTACCTATGTAGACAACCGGGACATCTGGCAAGGGATTGTCCAGACAGGAATACAATAATGACTCGACCCCAAGTACAGAGTCTGCAAGGCCCACAAGGGAGGCACTATAATAATAGAGGACATGGACAAACGTCCCATACAGGTCAGATGAAATAAGTATTGTTTTAATATTATATATTAGGGTTCTATGTGTTAAAAATATGGAAGCTAGCTGCCTTTGAATTTCTTGACTAAGTCCTAGAAGGACACATGAAAGATAAGAATTCATATCTTACTCAATGTTCTTTAAGAACAATTTATAATCTTCCTTAACTGTGTATTAAAAGGGTGAGATATAGATGTGATACCTGAAGAATAACCTAGTATGATAAATTCTGCGTGTATAAGGATATGAGAAGCAAAGAATAGGATGACAAGTAAAATACATACTACCTAATCTCAATACTTATGTACCCTGGCCAGGTATATGGTTATTGCAGATGCGGCAAGTATGAAACTCTTAGATTGTTATCCTTTGATTACTCTGATCAGGTAATTATTTTGAAACAATCTAAGAAGTATAAGAAAAATTAAATGAGAGGATCTTAGTGAATACTTAGTGAACATACTTTGTGAACATACTTAGTGAATATGCTCAGTGAATGCTTAGTGAACATACTTAGTGAATATACTCATTGAATATACTCAGTGAATACTCAGTGAACATACTTAGTGAATATGCTCAGTGAATGCTCAGTGAACATACTTAGTGAATATACTCAGTGAATATACTCAGTGAATGCTCAGTGAATATACTTAGTGAATATACTCAGTGAATACTTTGTGAACATACTTAGTGAATATACTCAGTGAATATACTCAGTGAATACTCAGTGAACATATTTAGTGAATATGCTCAGTGAATACTCAGTGAACATAGTGAATATACTCAGTGAATATACTCAGTGAATACTCAGTGAACATACTTAGTGAATATGCTCAGTGAATGCTCAGTGAACATACTTAGTGAATATACTCAGTGAATATACTCAGTGAATACTTTGTGAACATACTTAGTGAATATACTCAGTGAATATACTCAGTAAATACTCAGTGAACATACTTAGTGAATATGCTCAGTGAATACTGAGTGAACATACTTAGTGAATATACTCAGTGAATATACTCAGTGAATACTCAGTGAATATACTTAGTGAATATGCTCAGTGAACATACTTAGTGAATATACTCAGTGAATATACTCAGTGAATACTCAGTGAACATACTTAGTGAATATGCTCAGTGAATGCTCAGTGAACATACTTAGTGAATATACTCAGTGAATATACTAAGTGAATGCTCAGTGAATATACTTAGTGAATATACTCAGTGAATACTTTGTGAACATACTTAGTGAATATACTCAGTGAATATACTCAGTGAATACTCAGTGAACATACTTAGTGAATATGCTCAATGAATACTCAGTGAACATACTTAGTGAATATACTCAGTGAATATACTCAGTGAATACTCAGTGAACATACTTAGTGAATATGCTCAGTGAATGCTCAGTGAACATACTTAGTGAATATACTTAGTGAATATACTCAGTGAATACTCAGTGAACATACTTAGTGAATATGCTCAGTGAATGCTTAGTGAACATACTTAGTGAATATACTCAGTGAATATACTCAGTGAATACTCAGTGAACATACTTAGTGAATATGCTCAGTGAATACTCAGTGAACATACTTAGTGAATATGCTCAGTGAATGCTCAGTGAACATACTTAGTGAACATACTTAGTGAATATACTCATTGAATATACTCAGTGAATACTCAGTGAACATACTTAGTGAATATGCTCAGTGAATGCTCAGTGAACATACTTAGTGAATATACTCAGTAAATATACTCAGTGAATACTCAGTGAACATACTTAGTGAAATTCTCCAAGACAAATTGCTTAGTGAACCTTCTCAGTGAATGTTTCCAAGTTAATTGATTAGCAAGATATGATACTTAAATAATATCTACTTCCTTTTATCTGAGATTTCGAGGACGAAATCCTTGTTAGGGGGGATATAATTTGTAACATCCTTGACCTGGGTTATGAACTAACCCTAGGTGTTTTGGTTAAAATATGATTAGAGGCTTGTGATTACCCCTTGATATGTCATTAAGCTTTATAAGAATCTACAATTTCATTTCTGTCCTTTTAAAACAATGTTGTAATATTGTTTTGTTATGCAGGGACCTATGTGCAAACTACCCAATTAGAAGGGTTAACTTGAAAATTTCACATGTTAAGATGTTCCTTTGATGATGAGATATCATATGAATGAATATGTTGAGGTATGATGGATTCTCCAAGCTTTGGCACCAAGGTGCAGCTTGTGGAACAATCTGTGTGCTTAAAACCCTGATTTTGGTGTAAAGTGCAATTTACCCAAAATATGGGGTGCAAAATTGTAAAATATACCTTCTAGTATATCTTTTATAACTCTTAACATCATTTAGAGAAGAAATGATGAGAGGGGCGCTTCAATTAAACAATCGGATAAGAAGGGTGACCGTTGTAGTGAAAACACCTAGTATGAGTGAGAAGACCCTTCATATGTGTATCCTAGTATGCATGTTGGTTTTCTCTACCCTAGATATTGAGTTTTGATGGACTTTGCATAAGATTATCATCCTTGGACGTGCCTTAGAAAGAAGGAGGGACTTAGATGAGAATTCTATGCTTTGGAGGTCCTTATGGTGAAAATCAGCCTAAACTATATAAGCACCTTTCTTTCCAAACCAAACCAACATTTCCCTTCACTTCCTCACTTCTTATCTTTCTCACACCGTCTAAGGAAGCTCTGGAGCTCAAGGGGGCGACCAAACTGTTCTAGGTAAGAGAACACCACCTTCTAGCTTGGATTCATGGAGAAAATTCTTGTACAAGGTTGGTTTCATGGCTAATTCACTTAGGTTTCTTGTTCTAGCCGATCATCTCCATCTTTTCCTTGGAGAATCACCTTGGACCAACCTGTGGAGCTCAAGACGCCATAAAAGGCTTGAAGCTTGGAAGCTTGGAGCTCTAGGAACAACATTTGAGGTGGGTTTTATAACTCTAACCCTTTCACTTTGATAAGCATATGTTCTTTTATGCACATATTAGCTTGTTCTTCTTCTTCCCCTCCTATACTTGCACTCTTGCAAGCTTTTCCATGAAGAACGGCCCTTGGTCTCAAGGTAGAAGATGATGGGCATTAATATCTATGTTGGTCCTTATCCAAATTTTCCAAACGGTTTGAGAGTCGGTTTGGACCAAACGGTCTCAAGACCGTTTGAGGCCAAACGGTCTCAAGACCGTTTGGAAGGGTTGACCAAGGGACGACCGTTTGAGGGTCTGTTGGTAACATGTTGAGTTTAATTTCTACAAAGAATCATGACCTAATTCCAAACCAATCTCAAGTTGAAGGCATTTCAACCTCCTAAACCCTAATCGGGTTGAGTTGATGATTTCAATGATAGGTTTTGGTGAACTTTAAGTTGAAGGGCCCAAACGGTCTCAAGACTGTTTGGGGGTTCACCCAAACGGTATCAAGACCGTTTGGTGTCAACCCAAGACCGTTTGAAGGTCTAGGGTTAAGGAATTTGATGGTTTGAGGGTCCAATCACAAGATGTTGATGAATTGATGAAAAGTGCTGATTTGTAGCCTAATTAGGGTTCAACCCTTATCAAATCAAATTAGATTTTGGTCAAACTTTGGGCAAACGGTCTCAAGACCGTTTTGAGGATGTCCAAACGACCTCAAGACCTTTTGGGCCAAGTTTGGGCCCAATTAGAGGTCAATTGATGGGTTCAACCTTGAATTGATTCACATTGTTGAACATTGATGAGTATCCGATTGAAAACCCTAATTGAGATGGACTCAACCCTAATTGGCTTTCAATTGAGGGTCAATTTGATGTCCAAGTGATTAAGGCTAATCCTAATTGACTCAATTTATAAGTGATTAACATGGTTATAGCCAATTGGAGGCTTCAACATAGATAACCATAATCAATCATGACCTTTGATGGACTTTGGAGGTCCAGACGGTCTCAAGACCGTTTGGGGCCAAACGGTCTCAAGACCGTTTGGGCTCAAACGACCCCAAGACCGCTTGGGCCAGATCGATCTCAAGACCGACTGAGATCAAACGGTTTCAAACCACATAAGCTCAAACGGTTTGGAAGTCAAACCTAGCAAACGGTCAACGCACTCAAACGGTCTCAAGACCGTTTGAGGCCAAACGGTCTCTAGACCGTTTGGGGGCAAACGGTCTCAAGACCGTTTGGTGGTTGAAGGTTGAAACCGTTTGGAGGTTTGCAAGGTTGTTTATACTTGATCAATTGAAGGTGCAATTGGCTCAATGATGGTTTGATCTAAACCCTAATGGTACCCTAGGACATTAAGGGACCAAGTGACTAATGGATTTACCCATGATGGTGATCAATGGTGTAATTTACCTAAATGCCCTTGAAGGGTTACATCAAGGAATACCTTGTTCTAATCAAACCCTAATTACATGATAGTGATGTGTTGGTGTATGTTAGTCAATGAGGACTTCACCCAACCTAATCTAGAGTGATGTAAGCATCATCTAGAAGTAAGAGGAGAGAGAGGGTGCCTAATATGATTAAGAATCAAGTAACATATCTTTAATATATAAGAATGTACATGTTTAGGGTATGATCCATCAAGGTGAGATCATGGAAACCCTAATTAAGATGATTGATGAATCATAACCTAATCAAAGGGCATCAATGATGATTTTTCCCATACATGATGATGATATGAGTCCAATTCACTATGAGGTGATTAGTAAACCCTAATTCTAGGGTAAAAACTTATAATGTGAATAGTAAACCCTAATTTGGGTTGAGATTATATATGAAGTGACTCTAGGTTATACCTATGAATGTGAGACCCTAATTACAAGTTGAAGTATGATGAATCTATTTATCTTGTAAGCTCAAGAGGTTCAATCACCCCATGATAAGAGGGATGATATCCAAACGTTAAAATCCGTGAAGTTGTACTGATTCATAGCACGCCCGTGCTACGGAGCACGGCTGTGGTAGCCTTCCTTTGCATGACCGTGCAAGGAAGCACGGCCGTTGTATTCTATAAATCAAATTGAATAGCTTGAGTATTGTGATGATGTTGGTATACATGCATATTCTCAGTTATACTAATCATGCAGGTGATTAGCAAGAAGTAATCATAGCCAGGTAAAGGTTATGACTTTATATTCATTGAAAGCATGTTATTAGCTTTATGAATAAGAATAATTATGTTGCCTAGATGCAAGTGGCAACATGAGAGACTGATATGCCTTAAGGGACATGTATAACATCAAGGTCATGTTATTAGATGGCTTGATGCTGACATGTCACTTGATAGCAAGTGTTATGATGATATAAGGGTGTGAGCACCCATGTATTTGAATCATAGTGATAAGATGGTTTAGAATTAATATCCATCCAATAAGTGATGAGAGTTAAGATTGACAGGTTTCATAAAGAGGTGATCAGGTCCATGTAATGATTATAATGCTAATTGCATTAAGAACACTCTAGACCTATACTTCAAGTATAAATATATGCCATGTTATCTGGTAAGTGATAACGTATGAGCTTGATAGGCTGAATGAGCCATGGGAAATATGCTTTGTTGATAATCGAAGGTCATATTAATAAGATGACTAGATGAAATGAGATGTTATTTGGTAACAAATGCAATGATTGGTTCAGGGGCTTGAATTCCCACATTCCTGAATCAATTAATAAGATGGTTAAGGATTGATATCCCAATATTAAAATATGAGGTGTGATCCTAATACTATGTGTTTCTATGTTAAACTTTATTACAGGATAATCCTATGAAAGGCTTAACTGCAGACTAATGGGTTATGAATGTAAACAACCCTTGTATTACATAAGTATTGTTAAATATGATGTCATATGTACTAAACATGCAGATGTATTGTGGAATTGGAATTCTAACACTTAGTGAGAAAGAGTATGGCTACGGGCCATGATTCTTCCACAGCAATAATGCCAGGCAATAGATATAAGATCTAATTCTGATGAAAGTTAGTGTTGTGATAATGGTTCTATAATAAATAGATGTTGTACATGTTATCTTATTTGAAAGATAAGTGACATGTGGGTTTATCTAGTTATAGTTGCTTTGTTTTAACTGAAAGAATAGTTTAATCTGTTAAACTTTGTTTTAGCTTTTCCCAAACATATATATAATTCCTTTGTGTACATCTTTTCTCTTAAGCTGCAATAATTATATTTCTGGCAAAGAGTTATATCTCTCGCTGGGACAATCTTTATAATTGTCTTACCCCATAGATTTCAACCTTTAGGTGTACGTGGACGAGGAGGCAGAAACCCTTCAATAGGTGAAGGGCAGCATCAACAGTATCAGAGACAGCAGTGAAGCTTCAGGTGGAGACTTTGGCTGCTATGTCATGTGTAGATGGAGTTAGAGTCCTATGTGTCGTCTCTGTACTCTCAGGTCCTAGGAGTAATAGTTAGTGCTTTTGAGTTTTTGCTCCAGTCCTTAGAGACTTTTGTATCTTGCCTTACAGAGTTTTACTGATGGATCAGTTGTAAACAACTTATCATGTTGCTTTATGAGAAAGCTTTACCTTTAAAGGATCTCTTCGTAAAAAGTTTTAAATTTTTTTGTGATTTCTGGTAATCCGATGCTTAGTGAATGCTTCCGCATTAGTTAATCTTGTTTTCTCAAAATAGACGTTACAATAATATGGATTGAACATCACCTAAATGATTCACATACTGATTGAACTCAATATTCAACTACTCTGGGTCAAGTATCTGAGTATTGGGATAAGTTAGTTTGGAACTATTAACTATACTTCTTTTGGCTGACTCGACCAAGCATTCATATGAAGACAGTTTGGGAGTATAATAATATGCATGATGGTAAATAATTGAATGATGAAATGCATAAAGAGACAAGATGATACAATCATGTATTGAACCAAGACAAGTTGGAATTTTTTCATGAGAAAAATAAATAAATTTAATGGATCTCGAAGATAATCCCTAATGAATTTGAACATGATTATGAATATGAAAATGTTAAAAAAAGTTGAGAACTGAGAATGATGCCCAGTAAATGATCTTGTTTTTGAAGAGAATGGATGGATGTGGATAGTAATACATAATGAATTATAATCTTGATCCGTGAGAAAATAATCAAAATTAAAAGAATATTAATGGTCATGTGAATCACATCTTTATAAGTGATGTAATTCTCAACGAAAGATATGACAATGACAGGAGATGGAATATCCTGCTAATGGCAATAAATTCAGAATTCCAATGTAATAGATCTAAAATGTAAGAAAATGATGCAATAAAATGAGAAGGATAAGTTGGAAATCATTCGAACAAGATGGTGAGAGAGATGTGGGATTAGATTGTATGTTGTTATTCTATGTTTTTTCTTGTATTTAAAGATGAAATCCTAAAATGAAAGACGATTTGTAATGACTTGTTTTCAAATTATCAATCTAATTAGGGTTTACTCAGACTATTACATGCTTAACTAGAATGATCGTTGGCCTAATCTGGATTCATGGTGATAATTTTATTATGATGTCTTAATCCTAACGAGAAACTCTAAGCATGCTTTGTTTCAAATAATCAGGGTTTAGGAATAAAAAACCATAATCAACAAAATTAGGATTTTTTTATCATATGACTACATAATTTGATAAAATACAATGGTATAGTAAATAATCTTTAGTATTTTATAAATAACTTTGATCTACTTGAAATTGGTATATGGTTCTAATAACTGAAATATAAGTATTCTTGCAAAATATCATAAATTTTTAAGACTTGCTAACTTGTTGGCCGATTGATTTTCCCAAAGATAAACTCAGTCGATCATGTGTTCAGACTAAAACATAGCAGTCTAGTATTTGAACTTTATCTTCTAACTGGTACATCCAAATGGTCAAAAATCTAAGCTTTATCTTAGTAATTTAGTTTCAGACAATCATTTAAATTTTAATATTTTTTTTATGTTATTTGGGTTCTACATAGACTGGTATCGATCGAGTTTCTTACAAGTAACAACTCAACTGACCAACCCATCTAAATAAATACAGAAGAAGATTAAAAATAGTTTTTGAGCTTTTTTGCAATTGTTCTAAGCACCTGAATTCATCTATATGATAAACCAAACACCCTAGTTTATCCTGTATTCTGTCACTCCTATTATAGGTACAAAATTCTAAAGAGAGGGGGGGGGGGAAATTAGGAATTTGAAGGAGAAATCATCGGAGATGTTGAATTGGAGTCTTTGCTTGCTAAAGCTTGGAAAATCATTGGACATGTTCACAAACCTTGGACAGGTTTTCTTGATAGTCCTTCTCCCACATGTGTATATATATATGTCATACATCCTCTAATTTGAATCAAAATCATAGCAAATCACCATGTTTTCACTTTTTTCTCTTGTATTCTCCTTTTCTAGGGTTTTTGAGTTGAGAGGAGGAAGAAATGGATTTAATTACTAGAACCTTGATGGATTACTAGAAATTTTGATTATAAGGTAAATTTTTAAGGTGTTTGGCACATAAGGTGAGTGTTTATCTCCCTCTTAATATATGTATTCATGTTGAAAGCCTAATTGTATCTAGCTAAATTGATCAAAATTCTTGTTTGTATTTGTATGCAATCTGGTAACTATTTGGGAAGGATGTTTAGGAATCAAATCTTACTGATTTAGATTCTTCTCATTGATTTTTTATTTAGGAATTTCCTAATTCTATTGATTTATGTTACATGGAAGATCTTATAGATAGAGAACTATACAATTTTACACCAATTTTTCTTAAAAACCATCCAAATGGGCAATATGCTTCTAAATTTTGGTGGCATGTATGTAATCATATTTAAACTCATCAAGCATGCGTTTCTCCAATGAAATTTCAAATCTTTACCTAAATCGAATATGTTATGTACATGTGGATCAATATATGAGGGTTTGATATGGAGGAAATCCATATCTTGGGTGAATGTTGATGGATGGACTCAATTATTCTTGTAAATGAGTGGTTGTTTGTGTGGAATGGAAAATAACATTTCCATCTGTCTTAAATAGACTCAATGAACATGTGAACATCCTAATAAGATCACCAAATAATATGATTATGATGATGTGTTGAACTAAGATGGCTTCTTAAAACCCTAGAAATCTAATACCAAGACGAGTATGAGAGATAAAGCTAAACTTGAATATAATCATGTGAATGGGAAAACATGCATAATTCTAGGTGTTATTACTTCACTTGAAGATGATAAGTCTTATTAAGATGATATCAGCCTAATACATGTATTATAGTATAATATATGGAATATCGGTAAATTCCACATAAATGATATACTTTTATACAAGTTACTTAATGATGAATCAAGAGATACATAAAGATTAAAGAGTAAGAAGAAGTAATCATAATCCATTTATTTACTATTTTGATAGTCTTGTGAGAAAGGATGAATTTATTACATTTATGGAAATACCATTATGATCAAATGACTTCGTATATGTATCTTGATGCAAAATAAGAAAATTTACATTTATGAAATGAATTGTGATGATATATACGAATAAAATATTAATAAAGTAATTATCAGGAAGTCTTTTATCTTTTTACTTCAAATATTTCTAGGTTGATCTAAAATGAATGAAATATATGAAAATCAAACTATAAAGGATTTCAACAAGAGAGAAACTATATGAATAAGAAAATTCACAATGATTTATTCCAAGAGTAGTTGGGAACATTATATGAAATAACTTGAGACTAATGAGTATGAAATGAAAGGAAAATGATGAAAACTAGTAAATGGATCTACAAACCTAACTGTAGCACAGAAATGATGCCCTATGTAATGATAATAAATAATGATCTCAATTGAGGTATTAAGGAATGCATATAAGTATAGTTCAAATCAATCAAAAGATGTAATTCAAGAATGTGAAATTATTTACAAAAATGTATCCCTAGAGAGTAAATGCTTTTTGGTATACGTGTACTATGAGAATGGTTTATTCAGATGGCCCTCAAATGAGAATCAAACATATGTTGATTAGTAACCTTAATTGAAAAATGTTATATAATAGAAGATGATAATTAGGTGTATTATGCACGTTTATGTTTGAATTTTAATTACATCTATTGATATTGGATGGAATAAGCATATGTTATATTATAAAAGTGTTGTGAACATGATGGATGACATAAGATGGTTTATATGCCTATATTGTTGTTAGTTCTAATGTCTTTGTGTATATTTGATGAGAACTATAATGTAAATGAGCTTATAAGAAATATGTTATGATTGAACTAACATGCATTGATTGCATTTGAGGAACCATGTTTTGGTTAATTGTTGTCAGATGAGATGATTTCTCTAGATGATAGCACACTGGTGAAAGATCTCATGAAATAGTATGAAAATGGGAAAGAAACATGAATGTTGTAATTCATATATTATTTTAACTCTTAATATAATATTTTTATTTCTTGTTAACCTTTATATGCTTTACATCATTCTAGTTGCGTGAGAATTCACACATATGATAAATGATTATTTTAAATGTCCTTTAGATGAGTAAAAAGGGATTGATAACAAGTTAAACGATGACACAAATAGTTAGGTGCCCTAAACATTGTGAGTTCCCCATCTATCACACTAGGGAAATGAAACAAACTTCCTTGTAGTAATCAATTCATTATGAGAAGGATTTCTAGAGTTTGGATCTAGACCTTGATGGTTAGACCAACATGATTTAGGTATGAGTCATATGATATGATTCTAAACCTGAATCCCCTATTGTGAAAGTCTACGTCCATGGTGAATAGAATGAAATGAAAACTATGAAACATGTTAAATATGATGATATGTGATATTTTGATATGCTATTATGTTTCTTCCTATCTCGTGTTCCTGATATGGGAACTGTGCCTCTTTACAAAACTTTATGGTGCACGAGGGTCTGTTGTTAATATCTTAGGGTGGTCGGCTAAACCCTAAGATAGTGACGGTGAGTCATTAATACAAGGATCAGGCGTGGTGACTTCTACTTCATGAGGTACAAGCCAAATAGCTTTAGGACAAATGAATAAAATATGGCAAACCATGTAGAATAGGAATTGAATGTTTGTTATTTGTGTGATACTGCTAACTGATACACCTATTGTTGCTGAATATTTTTTATGTTGTGCATGCTAATCATCCTTTTATTACGATAAATTGTTTCATATTTCTTATTTTTCTAGTGTGGAATCTAATATTAAATGTTGACAATACTTGATGTTGGGAAATAATATCACTTTGAATGACTTGGATTTACTTGTCATTTGAATGGTCATGTTTGATACACATGTATTAAGTGTAGTTTAGCTTCAAGACTACAAGATGTGTTCCTAGTCCGGCTATTGGGGTGTTATAAAGATGATGTTATTATTATATGTTGATTATAATTATTTGAATGTTGACTTATTACTCCTACAATTAAATTGTCACCTGAAGCAAGTATCATATGTTGATCTATTCATAGACATGCTCTCATAAATGTCTTAAATATGAATTGGCCTAAGTGGATACGTTATCCAACTAATTTGATTGTTGTCGTAAATTGGTTGTGACTAAAAGCTAGAACTATTTGTTAGACCATTCAATGTCAAGATATTTCTTTTAAGTTCACTATACTTAATCTGACACGGATGCATGCACTCATCATGTGTGGGAGGTATCCACTCACCGGGTCTCTATATGAGGTTCATGAGGTTGTTTCAAATATTTTTAGATATAATGTTGTTGAGCAAATAGGTTGTGGCAAAGATGATGTAAACAAAATAATCTAGATTAGAATGTCCATGTTTCTCATTCCTGGGTTGGTTTATAGATAGTGTTCAATCTTTCATGTACATGTAGATATTTTAAAATGAACTACATATGAGCTATAACCCCTAATTTTTCTTTAACAATGATGAATGATATTTTTAATAGTTCTTCATTAATCTGATGTGGAATTAGATTCTTAGGTTTTATGAAGAGAAGGAAAAATTACTCATGTTTTCTAGATATTGTATTAATTATGTTTATCTAAAATGATTGCTTATTCTTAATTTGGGTTTAGATTTAGGGTTTCAAACTAATGGTTGGCATTTATGCTAATCAAAAGAGAGGTCCCCACAATTGTCTTGCATGGAAGCTTCACATTACGAATACAAAAGAAGGTCCCTAGGGAGTAGACAATTATCCATTATAACCATTAGTCTTTTCTAGGACATCTAAGATTGGGAAAGTTTTCTGGGACCCAATGTTATCTATCTTGAGTTATAGATGTCCTAGATTTGATAGGAAAAATCATCACATTTTCACCTTTTTAAGTATTGTGATTCCAACCCTAAATTGGTTCACTTAAACCAACTCTCATGATTGACCTAAGTCACTCAGATATATAATCACACAAAAATATAAAGTTTAAAGAGAAAGATATCATGAATTTTCAAGATTGTTTCACAACTGAACACTTTCCATGATTATCCATGATAAAAAAGTATTCATTTTAATGACTTCTAAAAAACCTCAATCCTATCCTCTTTTTTGAATCCACATTTTCTCTCTGAGGCATGAGTTCATGAGAGAATCAGACCTACAAATATAAGAAGAGGAATGATGGGTGTTACTCGTGCCATGATAAAGTTTTAATGGTTCTTCAACACTCCCATGGAATGAATAATTAGTCAGATAGGTAAAAGAATTAGATGAAAGACAACCCCTTTTCTAGATATATTGTCACACCCCAATCTCACACTAACCACGGACCACGAGATTAAGGCGCGACAAAAGGATTTACGCACAAGCCAAACCATTAATCACTTTTTAAAACATCTTAAAGACATTAAAAAGATAACCTGATTTAGGCTGTAAACCAAAACCAAACAAACTGCAGAAACATTTCTATTAAACTGACAGGAAATATATACAAAGTCTACAACAAATTACATTGTTCAACATAGATTAAACATAACAGTTAATTTACATCTTTATACACATTCCACAAACATACTCTCTCTCACCCACACCATGTCCCAAGGACTGAGGGGAAAGGACTAAGAGACCTCTAACTAAACTAACTACAAACCTTCTATAGACTAGGCGTTAGGATGAAACGATCCTTCTGATTCCTGTTGTTGATGTTGACCTAAAAATGTTTTGAGTAGAGGTATGGGCCTACTCGCTCAGTGAATAGCATTTCACTTAGCTATCACTAAACAACTCATCAGATTTATAAAATTGAAGTAAAACATAAGTGCAGTACAAGCAGGGCAGTTCTAATGACATAGCAGATTACAAAATATAATCGCATTTCTATGTAACAACAGATAATTTAAACCAATAAACAGATATAATGAATTGACACAAAAGTTCAGATAATATTAATTTACTGCGATCCTATATGATTACATATTTATATTATTATTCCCTAATCATATGCAGTGTACTCTGCATATAAAGATCCGTAGCGAACTACGATCCCACCGTACAAGACTTAGCGACACACCCGGGGAATGCTAAGTCTGACTTCCGCCCTGGTCTGCTGCAGGGCCCACAGGCTCATCGGCCTTCAGGCTCATCGGCCTCACTACACTCTCAAAAGAGTGAACTCTAGACTCCTCCTCAAACCTGAGCACACAGGCAGAGAGTCTTACCGGGTTACCACCGTGACATCGCACGCGTTGTTGTTGAATAACCCCTATTTATTCCAGTGCCACCGTGACATCGCACGCGTTGATGTTGAACACGAGTTTCACCCCCCTGGTGCAGACCTCTCAAAGGGGTTCTACAGTATTAGGGCACCTAAGTCTATTAACTGATTTAACATTTAAACAATTAAACAGGAAAATCACATTTCATACTTATTTCACATTCTGAACATCTCTTTTAAACTCATATATATATCATTGTCATCTTTAAACATGACTCAATACCACTTATTCAAATTCATTGCTAATCAACCATCTTTATTCAGCATATGCATTACAACTGTAAAACAGGATATTCCATCTTTTTCATCAATCATATTACGTATCTCAAGTTCTATTGAATCTATAATAAACCATTGTATGTGCTAAGATGTTTAGAAGTTATACCAACTGATATTAAAGCAATTAAGCACTTAAATTGAGTTAAATAATGATTTCTGAATGAACTGCCACTCACACTCTGAAACTCGGCCGATCACTCTGGAACTCGGCCGATCACTCCTCAGTTTCTGAAACTCAGCCGACCAACTTCGGCCGATCAGCAGGAAACTCGGCCGATCCTCTGAGGAACTCGACCGATCGAAACACCGCTTGTTTACCTACAAAGAAACTCGGCCGATTCAAGACCAAACTCGGCCGACCAAAACACTGTTCGATTGCCTAAATAAGAAACTCGGCCGACCAAACACAAACTCGGCCGAACCGCGCACAGACAGAAAATAAAAACAGACCTGCAGATGTCGATTTCACTCGAATCGACGGGCAAAACCTCTGATTTGCGCTGCAAATCGCCCGCAACTGGTGCACACCACCAAGAACTAGCTGGAGGGGGAGGAAGGATGAGCTAGGGCTGCTCTTTGCACCCTAATCTCCAGCCCACTACCTTGCAAACGCAGCTCCTGCTGCTAGCCGGATCGAATTGATGGAGAAGAAGATGGAAAGAGGGAAGAAGATGATTCGTAGCTGCTGGCCGGAGCAAAACCTTGGCTCCAAGACGTTCTTCCCTTCTCAGCTCCCTCTCTCTCTCTCTCTCTCACGTGAAGGAAGAAGAAAATAACGCTCTGCGTTCTCTCGTTTCTGGAAAGAAACGAGTAAAGGGAAAGAAAGATAAGAAGGAAAACCTAGGGACCAAAACATAAAGTCCGAGAACTTTCAAAAATTACAAACGGGTCCCTATAAGCCCAAAAACATGCAACTTTTGACTCAAAGGTCGGATTCGAACGATTTCTCTGGAAACGCTTCAAGCGTAAGATCCTACACGTTTTAAGGGCTAGGATTCACACTAAGCACATCTCATATCCGTTATAAACATTATTAACAAAAACAAGCTTACAGCTTAGTAAAGCAGCTAAAACACATGCTTAACAGCATACTTACAGGTTAAGCTCGACGCGGGTCGTAACAATCTCCCTCCCTTATAAGAATTTTGTCCCAAAATTCCTAAAAGAGAAAAGGAAACTTGCTACGCATCTCAGACTCAAGCTCCCACGTAGCTTTCTTCAAGATTATGGTTCTTCCACAGAACCTTTACCAAAAGAATCTCACGGTTCTTAAGCTTCTTAATCCGGTGATTGACTATCTGCACTGGTCCTTCCACGTAAGACACATCTGTCCTAAGTTGTGCCAGATCTGGATCTAATATCTTTTCTGTACCGGGATGACACTTTTTTAGCATAGACACATGAAACACATCATGAAGATGTGCCAACTCAGACGGCAAATCCAACCTGTAAGCTACAGGTCCAATCCTCTCAACAATAGGATATGGGCCCATGTACCTAGGGGTCAACTTACCCCTCTTGACAAACCTTAAAACTCCCTTCCACGGTGAAACCTTCAGATAAACCTCATCACCAACCTCAAACTCAAGAGGTCGACGTCGTCTCTCTACATAACTTTTCTGCCTGTCCTGTGCAGCTTTCAACTGCTCCCTGATCACAGATATCTTCTCTGTAGTTATATCAACTATCTCAGGTCCAAGAATTTCTTTCTCTCCAACCTCATACCAACAAACTGGTGATCTACACTTCCTACCATATAGAGCTTCATATGGGGCCATTCTAAGACTAGAATGGTAGCTGTTATTATATGCAAACTCCATCAAGCTTAAGTGTTCTTCCCAGTTACCTCTGAACTGCAGAACGCATGCTCTCAACATGTCTTCAAGAGTTTGAATGGTCCTCTCAGATTGACCATCTGTCTGCGGGTGAAACATTGTACTGAATTTCAGCCTTGTGCCCAACGCACGATGTAACTGATTCCAGAATCTGGATGTAAACTTTGGATCTCTTTCGGAAATAATGGAAACTGGAATCCCATGTAATCTGATTACCTCATCCACATAAACTTTGGCCAGCTTTGGAACGTCAAAGGTTGACTTGACAGGAAGAAAGTGAGCATACTTAGTTAGTTTATCCACAATCACCCATATCGAGTCCGAACCCCTAGGCATCCTGGGTAACCCTACCACAAAGTCCATCATGATGTGTTCCCATTTCCATTCTGGTATAGGAAGCGACTGCAAGGTTCCAACAGGTTTCTGATGTTCAGCTTTAACCTGCTGACACACCCCACATCTAGCCACGTATTCAGCCACATCCTTCTTCATACCAGACCACCAGTACAGCTCTTTGAGGTTCCTGTACATCTTTGTGTTACCTGGATGCATAGCATACATAGAAGCATGTGCTTCTTCAAGAATTTGCTCTTTCAACTCACTGTTCCCAGGTACACACAACCTATCATGAAGATACAACACACCATCGTCAGAAAACCTGAATTCTGTTCTTTTACCTTCCGACATATCCTTCATAACTTGCCACAACTCATCATCACTCTTCTGCAACTCCTTAATCTGATCATAGAAAGTAGGTTTGACCTGCATCTGAGCAATGAACCCACTCTGTCCAGTCACATCCAAGTCTAAGTTCAACTTTCGCATATCTACAAGCAAGTCTCTCTTGAAACATGCCATAGAAAATGCATCTGCTGTTGAACTTGACTTTCTACTCAAGGCATCTGCCACAACATTCGCTTTACCAGGATGGTAATCGATTGTCACATCATAGTCTTTGATCAGCTCAAGCCATCTGCGCTGTCTCAAATTCAAATCTTTTTGAGTGAAGATATACTTCAGGCTCTTATGGTCTGTAAACGCCTGACATGTCTCACCATACAGATAGTGACGCCATGTCTTAAGAGCATGAACTATAGCAGCCAATTCCAGATCATGAGTAGGGTAACTCTCTTCATTCTTCTTAAGCTGTCTAGATGCGTAAGCCACAACTTTGCCTTCTTGCATCAATACACAGCCCAAGCCTCTCCTGGAAGCATCGCAGAACACAGTATAACCCTTTTCTGCTTCTGGTAAAACCAACACTGGTGCTGAAGTCAACTTCCTCTTCAAGATCTGAAAACTTTTCTCACAGTTCTCAGACCAAACAAATGGTGCATCCTTCCTCGTCAAGCGTGTCAAGGGTGATGCTAGCACACTGAAGTTCTATATAAACCTTCTGTAATAGCCTGCTAATCCCAAGAAACTTCTAATCTCAGTAGGAGTCTTAGGCCGTTCCCACTGAAGCACAGAATTAACTTTCTTAGGATCAACACTAACTCCATCTCTCGAGATAACATGTCCAAGAAATGCTACCTCAGCCAACCAGAACTCACACTTGCTAAACTTAGCATACAACTGATGTTGCCTCAACAACTGCAACACTACTCTCAGGTGTTGCTCATGCTGTACATCATCTCTGGAGTAGATCAGAATATCATCTATAAAGACTACAATAAACTGATCTAGGAACGGTTTGAAAATCCGATTCATCATATCCATAAAGGCTGCTGGCGCATTGGTCAGCCCAAACGACATGACCAAAAACTCATAATGTCCATACCTGGTTCTGAAAGCTGCCTTGGGAATATCAGAAGCCTTTATTCTGAGCTGATGATATCCAGATCTCAAATCGATTTTAGAGAAGATCGTCGCTCCACGCAACTGATCAAACAGATCATCTATTCTCGACAAAGGATACTTGTTCTTAATAGTGATCTTGTTTAGTTGCCTGTAGTCTATACAGAGACGCATGGTACCATCCTTTTTCTTAACAAACAGGACTGGAGCACCCCACGGTGAAGAACTGGGTCTAATGAAACCCTTATCCAGCAACTCCTGCAACTGCACCTTGAGTTCCTTCAACTCTGCAGGTGCCATTCTATAGGTTGGCAGTGCTACTGGATGACTACCTGGATATACCTGAATCTCAAAATCAATGTCTCTGACAGTAGGTAAGCCTGGTAATTCTTCTGGAAAAATATCAGAAAACTCACGGACCACAGGCACATCATAAACACTGGCGGTGCTCTTCTCTGCTCTGGTGTCAATCACATGAGCAAGGAACGCTTCACATCCTTTCTGTAACATCTTATCAGCTACAGCAGCTGATACTATACACGTAGGTAGAACTTTCCTGTCTCCAGTAAAGACACAAGAAAATTCACCTAGTTGAAAGGTAGCTTCCTTCTTCCAACAATCGAGTTGCACTCGATATGTCTCAAGACAATCCATACCCAAGATGACTTGAAAAGTATTTACATCCAAGGGTATGAGATTAGCAGCAAAGATGTAACCTCCAAAAGATAACAAGCATCCGGGACAGAACTCGAATAAAACTGTTGGTCCACCTAGTGGAACCCTCAACACTAACTCATCTATCAACTCTTGAGTTAACAAATTAAGTTCACCAACTAAAGAGCGTCGTATGAATGAGTGAGTAGCACCCAGATCTATCAAAACTGAAATTGGTATACTATTAAACAAAAGCATCTCTCCTGTAACAACTTGTGAAGAGATTATACCTTCCTGAGGTGTCAAAGAAAAGAAACGTGCTGAAGCTCTCCCTCTGTCACGTTGTCCTCTCTGACCACTCCTGCCACAAGGCGCTCCACCACCTCTAGACCCAGAAGCCACAGAAGAACTCAGAACATCATGGTACTGAGGCTGGAAAGCTTGCGATGCTGCTTGTCGAAGTTGAGGACATTCTTTTCTGAAATGTCCTACTTGTCCGTAGACAAAACAACTTGCACCCCAACACGGACCAGAATGTAGTTTTCCACATTTGTCACATGGCGATATCCCTTGTCCCTGGGGACGTGTCACTGACATTGATGACCCAGAAGACTGTCCACTAGCGGAACTGCCCCATCTCCCTGGGTTGTATCCCCCTCTGCCTCTAGAAGAAGCAACATCCTCAGATCTCTGTCTATTGAAACAACTAAAGCCACGTCTGAGATTAGAAAAGAACCCTCTACCTCCACCTCTGTATCCACTACTGGACTGTCCTCTACTGAAATCTGCAGATCTCTTCTTAGACTCAGGCACCTTATCAGCATTCACAGATTCTTCAACCTGTCTAGCAGCCTCAACAAACTCACCAAAGTTCTCTCTGTTCCTCCTACTAGTAGCAGAAACTGTATGCCGAATTTCTGGCCTTAGCCCTT
Source organism: Alisma plantago-aquatica (assembly GCA_963693085.1). NCBI lineage: Eukaryota > Viridiplantae > Streptophyta > Magnoliopsida > Alismatales > Alismataceae > Alisma > Alisma plantago-aquatica. The sequence continues at coordinate 1,856,851,012 of OY856409.1, forward strand.
CCTGAAACCTTCTGCATCTTTCTATGTTGTCGGGAACAAGCTGCGGACAGAAGTTCGCTAACCGGGTGAAAAGCGCTTCATACTCAGTAACTGTCATGTTCCCCTGCTTAATGTTCTGTAACTGCCTGATTTTCTCATTAAGAAAAGTGGGTGGATAGAATTTAAGATGAAACTCCTCGGAGAAATCCTGCCAAGAAAGCTCTGTACCTCTCCTCTTTTCCTCCACACCACGCCACCACAACTCTGCATCGCCTGTCAAAAGGTAGACTGCATGATTAATCTTCTTCTCTTCTGGAAGCTCCATCAGGCGAAAGACCTTCTCTATCTGTCTAAACCATTCATCAGCCTCTGCTGGATCTATAGTGCCACTAAACTCTGTGCCACCAAGCTTCTTCACAAGCTCATAAGATCGCATCAGATCCTTGCTGCTGGTAGAAGTAGAAGCTCGCCTATCAGCCTTGTACCTCTCTCTGGTTTCCAGAAACATCCTGTACATCCGGGATGCTTCATCCACGTGGTCACCACCACCTGGACCCAAGTACAAAGGATCAGGGCCAACATGGCTCTCGGCCTGATCATCACGATCAAAGCCTCTTCCTACCATCTGCAATGATATAACAGAATATTTCCTGTTAGAAAACTACAGTTAGAAGAAAGACACCTAAACCTTAATCCTATTGGTCTCTTATCGTCCCCTAACTTGGACTCTGAGTAACTATGTACTCAACCCAAGCTCTGATACCAAAAGAATGTCACACCCCAATCTCACACTAACCACGGACCACGAGATTAAGGCGCGACAAAAGGATTTACGCACAAGCCAAACCATTCATCACTTTTTAAAACATCTTAAAGACATTAAAAAGATAACCTGATTTAGGCTGTAAACCAAAACCAAACAAACTGCAGAAACATTTCTATTAAACTGACAGGAAATATATACAAAGTCTACAACAAATTACATTGTTCAACATAGATTAAACATAACAGTTAATTTACATCTTTATACACATTCCACAAACATACTCTCTCTCACCCACACCATGTCCCAAGGACCGAGGGGAAAGGACTAAGAGACCTCTAACTAAACTAACTACAAACCTTCTATAGACTAGGCGTTAGGATGAAACGATCCTTCTGATTCCTGTTGCTGATGCTGACCTGAAAATGTTTTGAGTAGAGGTATGAGTCTACTCGCTCAGTGAATAGCATTTCACTTAGCTATCACTAAACAACTGATCAGATTTATAAAATTGAAGTAAAACATAAGTGCAGTACAAGCAGGGCAGTTCTAATGACATAGCAGATTACATAATATAATCGCATTTCTATGTAACAACAGATAATTCAAACCAATAAACAGATATAATGAATTGACACAAAAGTTCAGATAATATTAATTTACTGTGATCCTATATGATTACATATTTATATTATTATGCCCTAATCATATGCAGTGTACTCTGCATATAAAGATCCGTAGCGAACTACGATCCCACCGTACAAGACTTAGCGACACACCCGGGGAATGCTAAGTCTGACTTCCGCCCTGGTCTGCTGCAGGGCCCACAGGCTCATCGGCCTCACTACACTCTCAAAAGAGTGAACTCTAGACTCCTCCTCAAACCTGAGCACACAGGCAGAGAGTCTTACCGGGTTACCACCGTGACATCGCACGCGTTGTTGTTGAATAACCCCTATTTATTCCAGTGCCACCGTGACATCGCACGCGTTGTTGTTGAACACTGCCTTTCCATCCTCGTGCCACCGTGACATCGCACGCGTTGATGTTGAACACGAGTTTCACCCCCTGGTGCAGACCTCTCAAAGGGGTTCTACGGTGTTAGGGCACCAAAGTCTATTAAGTGATTTAACATTTAAACAATTAAACAGGAAAATCACATTTCATACTTATTTCACATTCTGAACATCTCTTTTAAACTCATATATATATCATTGTCATCTTTAAACATGACTCAATACCACTTATTCAAATTCATTGCTAATCAACCATCTTTATTCAACATATGCATTACAATTGTAAAACAGGATATTCCATCTTTTTCATCAATCATATTACGTATCTCAAGTTCTATTGAATCTATAATAAACCATTGTATGTGCTAAGATGTTTAGAAGTTATACCAACTGATATTAAAGCAATTAAGCACTTAAATTGAGTTAAATAATGATTTCTGAATGAACTGCCACTCACACTCTGAAACTCGGCCGATCACTCTGGAACTCGGCCGATCACTCCTCAGTTTCTGAAACTCGGCTGACCAACTTCGGCCGATCAGTAGGAAACTCGGCCGATCCTCTGAGGAACTCGACCGATCGAAACACCGCTTGTTTACCTACAAAGAAACTCGGCCGATTCAAGACCAAACTCGGCCGACCAAAACACTGTTTGATTGCCTAAATAAGAAACTCGGCCGACCAAACACAAACTCGGCCGAACCGCGCACAGACAGAAAATAAAAATGGACCTACAGATGTCGATTTCACTCGAATCGACGGGCAAAACCTCCGATTTGCGCTGCAAATCGCCCGCAACTGGTGCACACCACCAAGAACTAGCTGGAGGGGGAGGAAGGACGAGCTAGGGCTGCTCTTTGCACCCTAATCTCCAGCCCACTACCTTGCAAACGCAGCTCCTGCTGCTTGCCGGATCGAATTGATGGAGAAGAAGATGGAAAGAGGGAAGAAGATGATTCGTAGCTGCTGGCCGGAGCAAAACCTTGGCTCCAAGACGTTCTTCCCTTCTCAGCTCCCTCTCTCTCTCTCTCTCTCTCACGCAAAGGAAGATGAAAAGAACACTCTGCGTTCTCTCATTTCTGGAAAGAAACGAGTAAAGGGAAAGAAAGATAAGAAGGAAAACCTAGGGACCAAAACATAAAGTCCGAGAACTTTCAAAAATTACAAACGGGTCCCTACAAGCCCAAAAACATGCAACTTTTGACTCGAAGGTCGGATTCGAACGATTTCTCTGGCAACGCTTCAAGCGTAAGATCCTACACGTTTTAAGGGCTAGGATTCACACTAATCACATCTCGTATCCGTTATAAACATTATTAACAAAAACAAGCTTACAGCTTAGTAAAGCAGCTAAAACACATGCTTAACAGCATACTTACAGGTTAAGCTCGACGCGGGTCGTAACATATATTGTTCACACCCAATCTTATTTATTTATGAACAATCATGTCAAAAAACCATTCATAGATATTTCCCATGTTTTCAACCCTCCATAAGGTTTATTAAACATGTTCGATGAGTCTCACCTTTTTGTCTTTGGTGACCATAAATGGGGGTCAGACTTGGCTCAAACATGTGGGTCTCACGCTTATCTCAAACCTTTTCTTCATAAAGGAAAATTATTGAAACCTATTTTTCTAACTCAATGGAAATTCATGATAATGTTAATTCTCTATCTAATGATTAAGTTCGTTTCACATTTCCCCACATTTTCCACTTACCCATACTTTTCTGCTTATTCCAACTATTTTATCCATTCCTTTTCAACCAGCTTGGGGTTCCCGTAAAAATGTGCTTTTCATTAAATTCAATTGCAATTTTCACCCCAACTTTGCTTTTCATAAGACATTTTCACAAATTTCATAATTTGATTATCTTGAATACTTTTTCCCCAATTGATATCCAATTTATTTTATCCTACTCAAAAAATTCATATCTTTTAATGAAAAATAATTATGAATGGATGCTTGTTCACCTCCTTTTATTAAATTATTTAAAATATGCACTTTCCATAAATTTAATCCAAAATTTATCTTTAATATTATTTAAATATACAAAAAATAAAAATGAAAACTTTAGGATCCATCTTGTCTGGGCCACCCAGAAGATTGTAGCCATCTTCCATATGATATCTGGCAAATCAACACAATCTACAAGCTTGCACATTGTCATGATTCACCATTACTCCAAATCTCCCATCACGATCCTTGGACCCTAATTATACCCTATAAATAGACCCTTGTATAATCATATTGAAGGTCTCTTTTTATGCTCCTGAAGTCAGGGGATCAAGTACCCCCTCTCATTATTTTCTATTTTGATTGTGTTTAGAAGATCCTTCTTAACATAATGGTTATCTAAGATTTGTTAGGCTGAACAAAAACCATTCATGTCACATCTTCTCATCTCAAGATTGTATATCGTTATTACTCAACTATATGAAACTTCTTCAATCCACTCATTAATAATGATCTGTCTATCTATTGGAGTTGTCCTGCTATTATGTAGTTTGCATATATTGAATAACTCCACTATTCAAATGGATCCTGATCATGGTCCTAACTAAATTATTTGCATATTGTCTCTCCGTTTTCTTCCTAAGAACCAATCCTAACCCCCATGGAGGGATCTTTGTCCTAGGAGATACTAATGTGATTAGGACCCCACATATAAAAAACTAAATCCTTTAGGGAAATGGCGGGAAATCCACAATCATCCCAAGATCCAAAGACCTTCTAATAAAAAAATCATTTCTATTGCTTTTTCATCACTTCTATTTCTTTTCATCCTACCCGAAGCCAATCTAGCTGAAGAATATTAAGGAAAGGGAATGATTCAAAATTTTTGGGTGATATGAGGGTGTTATAACTTCCTCACTCGTAACACATCATTGGAACTAATTTTTGGTTACATAATCTATTTTTTTCCTTATTCATCCATGGGTGGAATCAAAAAATCAATTTTCATGTTTTACCATTGATTGAAAACGTTCATGTTTTTTCTACAAATAAATCTGGTGGCATCTCAAAGCTTATCCTGTTTGCGATAACCAAATTATTTCCCTCGTGAAAGGTTTGTATTCTTTGGGCCAAGTACAACAATAACATCATTCAGTTTGATCATGACACCACTATGTTCCTCAAACCAGATGATAGGAACACTATTAACTTCATCCATATCTGAGGCATTTTCTCCCGTCTCTATGGTATTAATATTTAACCTTTTCAAATCTATCCTATGGATAGAGTTTCTTTGATGAAATATTCAACACATCCTTGGGTGTAAGTGTTTTCCTATATATCAAATATCTGGGTCTTCCTCTCTCCCCGGAGACTTTCATCGTATACTTAAAATCCTTTCATCATGACAAATGTAAATTCTTAATAGATGAATAACTTTTCTCTCAACAGAGTTGGTAGACTAGTCCTCCACAATGTTTGTCTTACACCACTTCCCACTTACTTCGTGAGTTGTGTTTGATGCCATAGAAAGTCAACTAACAATCAACCATCTATCTTTTTAATTGCTTTGTCTTAATTTGTCTAAAATCCAAATTGTTCTTAGTTAGTCTATCCCTTTAGGGTTTGAGTCTTAACTGCACTGTGATAAGGAACATTCACTTGTAGGTGGAATTGTTGTACTATTTGTTTTGTTAAAGCTAGGGATTGTATATCTCTAGTGAATGTGAGGGTACGTAAAAACATTATGCGAGAAGACTAAAGATTTTAGAATTTAATTCTCACTTTATTCAAGGAAATTATTTTTACCACAAGAGAGATAAGAGTTCTCAAGGAGCTAAAGTACATAATAAATCTAGTAATGTTGATGTCTAGCCGATTCCCAAATGGAATTTGGAATTTGGTTGAACTACCTCATGATTGCAGTATACCTTAGAGAGCTACAACTATAAAAAATTTCTATACTAAAAGGAGGGGATTATGTTGTTCCTAATGTCATCATGATATAGCATGCATGTATCATAATGCATCATACATAGACCAAGTCACAATTTTTGTGTCGTTACAACTGCATACTCTTATACCCAAAACATTTACATCTAAACTACTATAAAAAGAGGGAGTCTTTGTTTAAAATTACAACATTGTTATTTTTTTGAAAGAAAAAACTTTAACCAATCAAAAAATAGAGATTCAAAATCATACATCCTCCTTAACTCTCTCTGTTCCAACATTTTTTCTCTCTCAATTTCTTCTTTTTTTGTCTGATTTTCTCTTCTCCAAAAATACCATCCAACAAAACTACGTTCTTCGTCCAGTTATCCAACAACGTCCACTTATCCAACAACCTCATGTTCCATCTACTTCTCTCTTCCTAAAAAACCTCAACAATGGAACTGACAAATACACTTCAATGAGGATGCACAATAAACAACCGGACCAAGCTTATGACATTGAATGTACATAGAGTGGTGGGAGTCCCAGGAGCGACAACCAAGACACAAGTGAAGGGTCGAGGAAGAAGTAAACACTACATTATAGCACAATGGCGTGCTTGGTGGCAGTGGCGAAGCCAGAAATTTTTGATTGGGGGGGCACCACATTGATATATATATTAATGAAGTAAAAAATTATAAAAGTAGACAAACATTGATAAAGATACATATAGTTCTCTTGTAAGATGATGATTTTGTGCGAGCCGGCGTCAGAGTTGTCTAATTGATAGAATTTTTGTATAATAATTTATATCACTGTATTGAAGATGAAATAAATATTGAAAAGAAGAAGAATCGTTTAACTTTTACCCTCTACGCAGTGGATGAAAAATAGAGATTAAACAAAGGCCTGACAAAATACCAATACGGATGTAAAAGAATGTAATAGAGAAGATGTATATGCGATCAAGAAATGGAAAACTTATACTATTCCAGAGCAGCTACCCGGAGCCAGATTTTTATAAGAGCTGACATGCTTTTGCTCAAGAATTTCTTATGTAGTTTTTCTTCCGAAACCAGCAACAGAAACACATGCGCCGCAGGTTACCACTTCGTTTTTGAGTTATCATGATTCTCTGTTTTGTGTTCCGTTGTTTTGGTTGAAACAATACTTTTTATTGATATAGTTATCTATTCACAGTTTGAGAGAAACAAAATGTTAGTGGACGGCGTACGTGGGGAAACGAACCGACGCAGAGACCGCTCGCAGACGTGAGAAAAAAGGATTAGGCATATGCGGAGAATTTCTTGCCGACTTGGAGGCTCGGGCCCTACAGAACCGAGACGGGTGGGGCACTCATTAAGAAGTTTCGCTGGTCGTTGCCAAAATCTGAAGTTATACCTACATATTCGTTTTTTTTACTTGGGAACGGGGTAGGGCCTGTGCCCTCTCGTACCCACACGTGGCTACGCCACTGCTTGGTGGTGTCCATGATGTCAATCGAGTGGAGGATATTAAGCATTGCATGAAGCCTTACCCATGCACCATCATTGAAAACCAGTAGCATTGGCATTCAGTCGATGGCGTAACTTCTATCCTGGGTCAACACAACCCTCGTGGATGACAAAGGCGATCATGTTAGTGACCTGGGAAGCAAATGTCATAGGCATTCTTGATGTTCTCTATGAAGAACCTCACATAGTGGAGGAGGTGGTTACCATGAAGGCGGATGAGGTCGTGTTCTTGGAGTAGATATAGCTGTGCAACGTACGGTACCCGACTACCTAGACTTTGGCAAGGTGAAGTCATGTGATTTAAGTACGATAGGTATGATGCATAAAATAAGAATATTTCTCCATTTGGCTTCTAATCTCTACACTCTTGATATTTTTCTCTATTTAAAACTAATGCAAATTAATGAGGTAACATTTTGGAAAATGATATATGCACGACCCCGTTGAATTAGAAACAAGACGAACACTTGTCCCCTAGTGGTATACTGGTATGCACACACCACTTGTTCAATTTTTATCAATTATTCCATGATCTCCTATTGCGCACGGGTTCGTCTGTGGTTGCTATTTGCAACGTGAGAGAAAGAGGGAAAGAGAGATGGAGAGTAGGAGAGGGAGTGGAGAGACGGAAGTGGAGAGAGAAAGTGACTGTAGGAGAGAAAAAAAACAGAATATTTTTTTGTTAATAACTTTTAAATGACAATGCATTTTTTGACGAAATAAATATTGTTGTACTCCTTACAAAAAATACTTTAAAATAAGACTACTGTCGACATACTTTAATAAAAAATAGCAGCGGAGAGAGAAAGTGATTGTAGGAGAGAGAGAAAAGAATGTATATTTTTGTTAATAACTTTTAAACGGTATTGCATTTTTCGGCGAAATAAATACTGTTGCACTCTTTAGAAAAACTATTTTAAAATATGACTATGTCGACGTACTTTGATGATAAAATTTTTAACGATATAAATATAACACATGAGATAAATACTTTAAAATAAGATTAAAGTCAACATACTTTGGTAATAATATTTTTAAGGAGTATAAAGAGAAAGTGATTGTAGGAGAGAGAAAAGAGAGTATATTTTTATTAATAACTTTTAAACGATGATATATTTTTTGACAAAATAAACATTATCGCACTCCTTAAAAAATTACTTTAAATAAGAATAATGTCTACATACTTTGATAATAATTTAAAAAATATATAACACATGAGATAACATGTTATAACATAGGGGAATTATTCTTTTAGAGAAAAAATATGAAAAATAGGAAGGAAGTAGGTGGCAGACATTATCTCATGTCCAAATATATATTATCTACGCTACAATTATACGTTATATTAGGTTCATTTTATTTTTTAAAGAGAGACAATATGAAAAATAGGTGGGAAGTAGTGTCATATGTTATCTCCGATATAATTGTATGTTATGTTATCTTAGGTCAAATTTATTTTTAAAGAAAGAGAAAATATGAAAATAGGAGGGAAGTAGTGTAAAAGAAAGAGAAAATATGAAAATAGGAGGGAAGTAGTGTCGTATGTTATCTTTAGTCTAAGTGTACATTATCTATGGTGCAACTATACACTACAATTATACGCTACAATTGTACGTTATCTCAGGTTCAATTTATTTTTTGAAGAGAGAAAATATGAAGGATATGAGGGAATTAGTGTCGTACATTATCCCTGGTCTAAATTTATGTTATATCTGATCCAATTGTACGTTATCTCATATTTAATTTATTTTTAAAGTTGTACATTATCTATGATCTAGTTGTATGCTATCTTCGATCCAATAGTGTGTTAGTTTAGTCTCAATTTATTTTTTAAAGAGAGAGATAATATGAAAAATAGGAGGGAGGTAGTGTCATATGTTATCTCTGATCTAAATGTACGTTATCTCCAGTCCAATTATACGTTATCTCATGTTCAATTTATTTTTTAAAGAGAAAAAAATATAAAAAATGATATGTTATTCCATTTATTCATATTATTCCATATTATTCATGTTAATCCAAGTTATCTATGTTATTATATGTAATTTCATGTTATCCATTTTATTCAAATTTTATGGTATTCTATATTATTCATGTTATCCATGTTATAACATGTTATCTCATATTATCCCATTTGTATTTCACAATTTTTTATGTTATCCAATGGGATAACATGAGATGATATGGAAAATATGAGATAACATGGATATCATATGATATCCATGTTATTTCATGCTATCTATGTTATCTATGTTATTCCATATTATCTATGTTGTCGATGTTATCTATGTTATTCAAATGTACGTTATCTCCATGTTATCCATTGAAAGTAAAAAAAAATATTTCGTTAAAAATCCATTACATATTAGAAATTATACAAAAAACAAATTCCTCTCTTTTCTTTTTAACTTTTTAGAATCACATTATTTTTCATTTATTTCATGTGTGATAATATGAGGATAATATGAAAAATATGAGATAACATAGATAACATAGGATAACATGGGATAACATGAAATACCATACGATATCTATGTTATTCCATGCTAACCATGTTATCAATGTTACTTGATGTTATCCATGTTATCCAAGTGCACGTTATCTGCATGTTATTCAGGTTATCCACGTTATCCATTTAACATAACTTTTTTTTATTTGGTAAAAAAATCTATTAAAAATTAAAAATTATAAGAAAAATAAATTTATCTCTCCTCCTTTTGTCTTTTTTCAATCACATTATATCTCCTTTTTTAGATTGTATATATATATTTTTTAAATATATCAAACTTGATCTTGTTGTAATGTATTTTTTGTAAGGAGTACAATCATGGGCGGACCCACGGGGGGGGGGGGGGGCAGGGCCTGTTTGTAATGATATATTGATATGTATGTATGTAATCCATATATATGTATGTATACATATATATATGTATGTATACATATGTTTGTAATGATATATTGATAATAAAAAATAAAAAATGTAATCCATATATATGTATGTATACATATGTTTGTAATGATATATTGATAATATATATTAAAATCACTACACATACATCACATACACAGACTTGGTCTAGTAGTTTAAAGTACTAAGCCCCTGTTTGGAAACAAACCAAGATGGGATTTAGGCTTGTCTTATTAGGCCACGTATGCGCCACATCAGCAGATCTAGTCCCGATCCAGTCCGGTTCTGCACTTGCGCGTTTGGTTGGAAACTGTGAAACAGTCCCATTTTGAGATTCCATAATCTCAAAAGCTGGACTATTCCTGTCAGCAGCAGGATTAGGAATCTCAGTCCTGATTAGGCTCTGTCTTTTGTGTATTTTGTTTTATATAAAAGACTGAAAAACACAAAGTACGAGGTCAGTCGGATTGGTTTGCCAAACAGGGCTAAGTGGGGAACCCCAATCCCAATCCGGATTTCATAATCAGATGACTGGACTAATCTCAACCCGTATTTCATAATCCCAATAATCTCAGTCCATTGCCAAACAGTGTCTAAGGTCTCAGGTTCAATCCTTTATGCATGCATTATTCATTTTTCACAATACATATAGAACGCATATGTTATATATGTGTAATTTGATACAAAGTAGTGGTAAACATATTTGTTGTTGTATTTGAGGTCATAAGTTCAAATCCTATATTAAGCATTTAAATTATTTTTTGGCTCCCAAATCGCTAACTCCTGATGTTGCCACTGAGTGTAATGGTATTTATTTTGTCAAAATATACATTATGTTTCAAAAGTTATTAACAAAAATAATTTATTTGTTTTTCTCTTCCTCCTAAAATCACTCTCTCTACCCACTCCCCTCTCTTCACCCCCTCACCCCCCCTCTCCCTCTTTTTCTCTCCCCTCACGTGTCTCTCTTACGTTGGAAAACAAAAACTGGACCTGCTCCTCACGTATCTCTGTAACGTTGGGAAATGTATCTCTGTAGCGTTGGAAAATAAAAACTAGACCTGTAGCAGCCGGAATGGGATGGTTGACGTGTAACGTTTTGTCTTCAAATGAGTGGTCGTATGAGATGAGGTCTGTAAATGACTCTATATAGCAAAGCTCTAACATTTTTATCCAAATGCAGACCCGTGATTCCATGAACCCGACCAGAAGCAACCCTCAGCACAAGTTCGTCTGGACTGTTGCACTTGGCCCTCAAGCTCCTCGTGGTGGAGTAGAATCCTCTGAGTTTGTGTGGGCTATTCAGCGAGCTTGTGCTGAAACGTGCCGGTCTATGCAGTCACTGATCAAGAATTGCACGAATAGCTAATATCTTGAGGGCATCTGCAAGTTTTCTTTCAAGAGTAATATTCAAATAAATAACCAGCTGCTTAACACTATCTTCTATTATCATGATGAGCAAGCTAAATTTGACCGTTGCATTCTTGTTTTCATCATTCATTCTTGAAGAATCATTGAGCAATGAGACTCATCAGGAATGTCATAACAAAGGGACCATATAGATCAACCGTATTAACTTAAAAGCACTCCACTAGAAGTTTTTAAGGGTATATGATGGGAGGTGCGGAAGATCCTTAAGCAACTTAGAAATACGTCATTTAACCAATCAGGTTGTAGGAATTCTGAAATGCTCAATCTTCCACCATTCTTTCTCCTTCTTTCAATTTTCATCAAACTTTATATTCTTTATATTGTTTTCTCTTACTGCGCTATATCCTTTCCTTTGAAAGCGGATCCTTCAGCAATTGAAAGTCTCGACCATAGAAAAACTGGTAAGCCATCAGTCAGTTCATAACGGAGAATGAAGATGTATGTAATGTACATTTAATATAATAACTACCACGTTATAGCGAGATATATGTTTATTATAATTTTTTTAACCCGTTTTTCTATTTCATTTTTTTCTTCTTCTTCTTGGTAAGTCTTGTTAGACCACTAAGTAATTATCCTAAATAATAGACCGTGACAACTTATACTCCAATATCAAATCTCCATGATTTGCTCCTCTATCCCACATAATTCAAATTACCAATAACAAACTTGTATTCCCAACAACCAATCAAAGGAGCTCCTCGTGCATGAGATTCATTTTATGTTATTTGGTATTTTTCTCACATAACTATTTCCTATGTTGAATTGATAACTGTCCGAAACAAAAGGAATAAGATGCCCTAGTCCCTGTTTCCACTTTCCATGTTCTTATAGTCGACCAAATTTTCTTCCAAAATTATTAGTCTCATTTAGACTACGTTTGGGACACTGGTGGGATAAGTTCAATTTTTATGGACAAATTAACCAATGATATGTTAATCTTGTGCTAGATAACTATTATTTGAAGCAACAGAAAATAAACCTAATGGTAAGATGCCGTAAATTTTTTATGTTTGTACAAAGAGTATTATGCCCAATATATAAATATCATTGTAAGTATTAAAAAATTTGTTAGAGGAGTTCCATGAGAAATTAACACCTCTGGCAAATTAACCTGTTTTGTTCCACGAGAATCTGACACGACACATTGTCTGGAGAACTTATTTGTCCTCTATATAGAGTAACAGACAGTAGGTAATATATCGCTAATAGTTTATCTACCATGCTACTGTTGTGCCAATGGTACAAACACAGTCTCAGTAGACCCCTCTACAATCTGATTTCTTGACATTCCCAATTTGTACCTTACAGACGCATTACAGAGCATATACTCTCTCGGTAATCATGTATATTATTAATGTGTTGCCCTTCTCCTTCCCTTTTTTTATCTCTCCACTCACTATAATCAAAAAAATTATTGCTTGTTCAAATTAACTAACCATTCTTCTAGAGAAGAAGTCTCAAACGCATTCTTCGTCTCCTTCCACTTTCTCTCCCTAAACTAACTCCTATATACAAGGACACTTACTCCTCTTATGATGAATTCCAACATAGAAAAAGGTTTGAAATCGACATTCACTTTTATCTTGGGTTGTCAAATTTTTTTCGAACCCGTGAAATGGATTCCATCCGAGTCGAAAAAAATCAATTTTGGTTTTGGACTTCAACAATTGGGGTTAGTTCTGGGATTGGATATTGATGTTTGAATTGAAACTTGGTCAAATTGAGTGGTGACTTGTTCAACCCAGATTGAATTTGGGTTGACAAATTTCTATCCATATCACAACGAGATTGGCTCACACATGGTCATCTTCCACTACCTATAATTAAGGATGCAAGGGGATACTCGAATTGAACCCTGCATATTCAAAAATATGTGCTTCGAGTTAAACTCGTTTCACCATCCAGCACAAAAATTGTCACTAGAATGGATCTATGGCACATGTCAAGCTACATGATTAGATTCCATTTGATTAATTAGACCAATTAAAGAATCTTTTAGCATCGGTCAAGTTACAACGTATAAAGCCATAGCAAACTCTATAAAATAAGGGCATAACACACTTTTAACAGATGCAAACATATAGGATGTGAGATTGTCAAAATATCATCACATAATGTCTGTATCATTGTCATTCACAAGACCATCACCACTATTTCACAGCCCCTCAAGGCTTATCACCAATGCCACATCACTATGGGATGCCAATCCCTCATTCCAGTACCAAAGGATATCACCTCCACTAAGCACTAAGCCCTCGCTAGGTCCTAAGATCCATCACATTACACTTGTGGTTCGTGGTTATGTCATCATGCCTCATTGAGCATATAAGCATTACTTATGCTAATCATCACTTATGCCGCATCACATGTACTTTCCATAGAAATCATTAGCTATTACATTCAGAGAGAGAATATATTAAAACACATTAAACACCTTTAAATAGAGCAAGTAATGCATCATAAGTTCTCTAGTTTGGGATTAGGATTCATGCTTATTCCACATAAGGTTCTCAAGCATCATTCTAACTCAAATCTCTAACTTTCACTACCTCCCATAATGTTGGAGTGTATGAGTTTAAGAATTAAACAATATAACCAAGTATGCACATTTACATGTTCATGCTTTCCATGTTCCCTTATCAAGGCTTAAAGGAAATGTTTGATAACATTTAACCATCTTCTTAGTATTCACAAGTTATAACTCCCAATCAACCTACAAGGTTAAAGTAATGTAATTTAAGAGACATAGAGAGTACAATATCATCCTTTCTATTCATACACATTCAATAATATAACCTATCCTTAGAATTAGAGTCAATGCTTTTCACATATAGCTGATTAGGGTTTTATATCATGGTTATTATCACCAAACCCAAAACACACCTTTTCTACTTTCTTGGAACCGATTTAGGTTTGAACAATATTAGTTAGTCATGAATAAATCATTATGTCATCAGAACTAGGTATCACCATTTTATAAATTCATATGTGTATCATCTCATTAAGTTATGTGTGGATTACAACAATGTATTATGTAGACACATTAACTATTGCACCAACATGATGTTTCATCATTAAGTAATCCAAATGTCGTTACTTTTCACAAGCTATCAACCACATTATCTTACTAAGGAATGTCAAACCTTCGATTACATAACTAAAGGGTTTTACTTCAAATTATACACAAGACACTTATTAGACAACTAAACTTGTTCATATGATTTCTACACAAAAACTAACGCCCCTTGATTCCAACAAGGCTCATCACCGCTAACATGTACTCACATGATTGTCTCATTAACGTTTCTCACAAGTTATGATCATGTAGAAAAGAATATAGGAGAAACTTTTCATGGATTACAATCTTTTGCTAATGTGTGCACATAAGTCTTACCATCTCATGATTAGGATTAACGTATGGCCACTTTACCACTAAACCCTACTTCTATAACCTCCCACCTTATTGGAAAGTTTTAAGGCTAAGAATCATAATTAAGGATTGACCATTCATAGTCACGACATCTTAGATAGATCACCACACTATGTATTGACTACATCCATACACAAGAGCATAGGTGTAATGGCCCTTCATTACACATGCATCAACTAGTCAATTACATGTCATTTTGGTTTATCCTTTCACCCTAGATATTGGTTTCACCTTCAATTTAAGATATTGGTTTGTCATCAAATCTAAGGTATCAATTTCATCCCTTCCAAGGTGTGTCAACTTGACATCCACGTTGCATCACATTTCTCACACCAACTAGGTATGTCAGTTTACCTCATTATGGTGTGTTTAGGTTTATAACATCTTGAGTGTATCGGTTTGGCATCAGTCCGAGCATGTCAGGTTGATACACTTGAGGTGTATTAGTTTAGCACTCAAGGTGTCAGTTTGACCCTTCTTGAAGGTGTGTCAGCTTAGGCATATGTATCAGCCATACCATCATGTACGGTATCAACCTCAAGTGTGACACCTCTCACATGTGTGTGTTGGGTTAGAGGTGTATCAGGTTGTTAGGGTTAGGGCATCAACAAGGTATAACAGTTCACCTCATCAAGGTGTGTTGGTTTAAGCACCACTTAGGTGTGTCGGTCTAAGCACCCGCAAGGCATGTCAGGATAGCAAGGCATATAGGTTTAGACCCTCTAGGGCATGACGGGTTAGCCCTATCCAAGTGTGTGATTTAGAATTCTCATGTGTCTTGACTTGTTACATGATGTGTCGGTTTAAGCACCACAAGTCATGACGACCACTCACCACTTAGTGTATGTGTCGACTTTGACATCTTCAACCTTAGGATATCGGCCACTAGTTCCACCATTTTCATGACATGAAGGTACAAGGTATGGACAACAAACAAAGTGAGATTCCTCCACCAAAATAGTTCTCAACACCATTATCAACTTCTAACATATATGAGATGAACGATTTAGAGATGAGAAATAATATAGATATATGAAAAAGTAAAAATAACAAAGAAGGATAAGAGTTATATAACCTTCCTCAAGAAGGTCTCCATAAAGGGTTCAAGCTCCATGATCAAATATCCAAAGCCCATGTTTTTCAAATTGAAGATGATCCATCAAGAGTGCCAAACTTGACCTCAACCTTTTCACTAAGAAAGAAGATGACATGGTTATGATAGCTCAAGGAGGAAGGAAGGAAAGGGAGAACCATGACCTATTCATCCTTTATTCAAGGTATGATCCATGGTCGTGAGGGGAAGAAAAAGATGAAGAAGAAGAGCTCAAAGGAATTGTCACCAAGAAACATAACTCACCAAGATGGAAGTCAAACCAAGAATCACCATGAGCAAGGAACTCGACCTGCAAAGCTCCATGGAGACTCCGTCTATCTCCTTAAGCTCCCAAACTCATCCACCAAGAGGATAAGAACAAGAATGGGTGAAAGGCTTCACTTGTGTGAAGAAGGAGGGCTTTATATACTTGAGGGAAGAAAGAGAGATCAAAAGAGAGGTATCATCACCTTAAGAGTCCAGGTGGCACTTGTCCACGTGAAAAGGCCACATGCAACCTCCTTAACATGCAAGGTTATGGTGATATAATCTAGGTAGATTATTTGCCTCTTGGATTCCTACCAAGGGCGCCACACCTCCAAACCAATACACTACACTACCTCAAACTGATACACTACATTCCAAGGTTAAAACACACATTGTCCATAGGTCATTATCTTTACTAAGGATATCATATGTTGCCTGAGATCCAAAATTGTCCCCCACCTCTTTCTATATCTTCTATATGATTCCAAATAAAAGGAGGAACTCTCTAGAGATGATAAACTGTATGTTAACCCCTTTACTTTGGGTAAATTGCAATTTACACCAAAACTAGCCCATAAAACATAAGCATCATCCACATAGGCTCAACTTGAAACTTAAGCTCTCCACAAGACACCCCATAGCTTTCGTCCTCTCTATTATGATGCTAAAACACTTAGGGAAAACTCATCATGTGTCATATTCCAAGATAACCCCTCATCTTGGGTAAATTGCACTCTGGTCCAA
The DNA here is from genome assembly GCA_963693085.1 of Alisma plantago-aquatica. Taxonomy (NCBI): domain Eukaryota; kingdom Viridiplantae; phylum Streptophyta; class Magnoliopsida; order Alismatales; family Alismataceae; genus Alisma; species Alisma plantago-aquatica. The sequence continues at coordinate 1,856,868,053 of OY856409.1, forward strand.
AATAGGCAAACATTGCTCAAACATTATCCAAACAGAACCAAACTTGAAACATAAGCGTGCCACATGATTACCAAACACCTCAAAAGTTTTTGATTAAAGTTTTAAACAACTTACTTAGGCAAAGAAAATAGGGTTAGTTCAAAACCCAAGTCAAGGTCTTTACAGACCCGAAACTAAATTTTTGACACCACTACTTTTATCTCAGTATTTTGAAAAACTCAATTATCTTTATGTACAATTTGAAAACGCCAACCATTATTTTTTGATCTCTCTCTTTCTAGAACCATATCCTAAAGAATACCTTCCCAATCACAAGCCACATTCTCCTCTTTCCACAATTACCTCACCAGGATCAACACAAGTCACACTTTCCCATCCCTTACCCAAGGACCACATGGTTCTTCCATCTATCTCCATCTTCAACTATCCTGACATTTAACTACTCTCTATCTCAAACACACAATTGTCACAAAATAACCAACTCCCAAAAATCACACACCATCAAATGAAACCAATACAACACTTATCTTTATCCTCAGGAAGACTCACCATGAACATATTGTAATGACCCCCTCCTCCTGTTATCCCCAATTAAGGTGGACCGAGAGGGCAAGGACCATTATCATTTATAAAGGGTAAAGGTTTGGCAGTTAACCAATGATAATTTGAAATTTCATTAAATGTAATAGATTTTGTTAACAATATGAAGATAGAATCTCCACTAAGGATTTACATAAAAAGGAAATCTAAACGTTTGCAATAGGAAATTAAAACTATCTATTTAAATACTTCATAATATATTTAGATCTTTTCTTTTGGTGTCTTCTTCTCAAGATGTCCATCATTCATCATTACTTGCAGTTTAACAAAAAATGGTGTGAAAAAAAACACGATTAGTATAATGAGATATAAAGAGTATGTGGGGGAAAGAAAATGTTCACATGTAGGTGTAACAACCTAATCAACCATAAAAACAATTATGATTACAAAATTGAACAAGCATTTTCCAATTTTAACATCTTAACCCTTATCCTCCTTTCTCTATGGTGTACCCTCTCTTCAAGGGATCATTTTTATGGGGAACCCTCTCGTTAGGGTTTGGTCCCTACAATGGACATTCATAACCTTCCAACACCTAGGCTTGGTTTCATGCATAGGCCTTCCTTTCCGGGTTTGGCCTGTGGTGATCTTCCTTTTCGGCCTTGATCACCAATCATTTCCATAATGAATTATTCATCCATGCTCTTTAACTCAATATAGATAATTATACAGGGTTTGAGAAGGTGTAAAGAGTGGGATCCTAGAGGGGAACCACTCCCTACTAAAATTTTGAACAATAGAACCTCCAGTCCAAACACACCTAAAAGGTATGATGGAGTGGGTGTAAAATTTTCAAATCTTTATTAAAGGTATACAAAACAACCAAAGTATAGAAGTAGAAGTAAAATAATGACTATATTCAATTTCACATATGGTTACAAAGTAACATTTTAAACTTCACTACAACATAACTGCCCATTAGTGGCATTTATTTAAGTGGAATTTATAAAAAAAAGCCACTATCTTTCTAATATACATGCATTTTTAATTAAAATGCCACTGAACCACCTATTATAGGATTTTTGAAAAGGACATAACATTAAAGGCATTTTTATTTCTAATTAGTGGCAATCTTAAATTTCCATACTAAATTAGGAAATCTTTTGCTAAACTATATTGACTTCCCGCTCCAAATTAAATTTTCCCTTCGCACTGCACTCTCCGCTCATTTAGCCCGACGTTTCCTCTCTCCCCCTCTCTCCCTGTGTGACTTCCTCACTCCCTGGACCATTGTGCCCTAGGTTCATCGGTGGATCACGATCGTCTACAGACTGGGAGAGACTGGTGGCGCCTGTTGTTCGCCAGTTGTCGTCTGTGGTGCCAATAGTTGCTGGCTATGGAGTGCCAAGTTGCCGGTGCCGCAGTGACACCTTGCCTGTGATCGTGAGCGTTAGTTCTTCCTCCTCTTCCTATTTGAACCGAGCCCAACCGAAGCATACTCATGCACCATTCGTTCTTCCTCATCCGCCTTGGCGGACCGAGCCCAGCCGAAGCACCGCCGCAGACTCAATCTGCCCCTCCGGCATCGACGAGCTTGAGTGAGGGACTCGATCAATCCTCTTCAGGTAACCATCGCCGCACCCTATTCTGTTAACTAAGATGTAGCTTACATACCTCCTTCAAGGTAACCATCGCCGCACCCTATTCTATAAAGTGTCAAAAATTCTCATGCTTGGACGAAAAATCTGTAGGTATAGAATGCCAAGCCACTTGGAATTTGTTGTTCATGTGCATGTTATCCTAAATCATCAATAACTATTAATGGGAAACCTTGCAGTAGAATAAAAAAACATATTCTGACTAATAACTTGTTTACCAATAGTAGTCCACTCTTGTTTCCAACCATTTCAATTGACAATAATTAAAATGTATTTTCCTTGGATCCGACTTCTGTTCTACATACATTATTAGTACTTTTTATCTGTAGTGTTATAATTTTGAAGAAAGACAAGAATGAAGAAACTATAGAACTTCAAATATGTTAACAGAATATGACTTATAGAGTTCATGTAAACATCACATGTAATTAATCAGTTCCCTATTAAGATGGTGGATTGGTATTTTCTATTCGATGTTTACATGGTCTTCCCACAAAATTGTTTGAGAAACCAGGTGATGTGAAATGCAGTGATCAGTATAATTGAAAAGCATAATGTAGACATAATAATTCATAAGTGATCTCCTTAAAACAGACATAATAATTCGTAATGTAGACTATGATAATTGTTGGTATAATGACATACTCATCTTACTTTCCATCTAAGTCTGATTTGTATTTCTCAAGTTATCTCTTAAAATATGTAACATCGTTATATATACTTATTGAAAATATATAACATCATTATATATACTTACAATTGTTAGTACTAATATTTTCCAGTCTCTTTCCACCCACAACAATCACTATGGCCTGGGCCTCGACCCCCCCTGTCCTTTTCCCTAAAACAGTACAGCTGGACATCACCCTAGACCATCGTACACTAGCACAACTCACCATTACTAGAAAGTGACGTCATTCTAACGGAAGACGCTACATGGATGGTCATGTGACTTTAAAGTATGGAACCTTGACAACTGTAATCGATGTTTAGTATGATGGCGAATGCACTTTAAGGTATCCACATCCAATTGGCTTGCGTGGATTCAGAACATGCTAATTGGCCAAGAGGACCAGGTCTGGCTTCCGAACATGCTAATTGGATTCGTCTATGAGGGACTCCCTCCGCGACACAGCATCATCAACAAAATGGCCAAGTCACCATTCAAACGGGTGTCTCAATTCTTGATGACTTTTTGTTACTTTTAAATAAGGAAATCACCAATAAATGTATTTTTACAGTGTTTGTCACAATTCACCAGTCAAACGGGTGTCACAATTCTTGATGTTATATTTTTTACTATTTTTGTAGAATGGATAAGTCTTCGACAGCAGAGGATGACCGAACGAGTAGTAAATACCTATGTGGAGTATCCAACTTTTTGGATTTCACTTTTCAACATTCAGCGATTGGAGACAAGATTGTATGTCCTTGTAGAAAGTGCACTAATGTATACCAGGTCACCAAACAGACAACATTGAGTCATCTATTGTGGAATGACTTCTTACAAAGCTATATTTCTTGGGCTTTTCGTGGAGAAGATGCCGATGTTGAAATGGATGCTCCAACTGATCAAGGTGATTGTCTAGATGATGAAAATTTACAAGATATGTTGAATGATGTTTTTCCGAGTTTCAGTGAAGATGAAAATATGGAAGGAGTACAGTCGACTACTGATTAACATTTAAATGCTGACAAATTTTATATCTTGTTAAAGGATTCTGATACAAAATTATATCCAGGGTGTAAGAAACTTACCAAACTTGCTTGCATCCTAGAATTCTATCACTTGGTTTGTCTAAATGCCTTGAGTAAGAAAGCATCATATATGTTTCTTAAGTTCTTTACAAAAATACTACCAGAAGGAGAACAATTACCTAATTCCTTTTATGAGCTGAAGAAGACAATAAAGGAGTTGGGATTACATTATATGATGATTCACGTTTGTCGAAATTGTTGCATGCTGTTTTGGAAGGAGTCTGCTGATAAAGACGTCTGTGATACATGTGGAGAATCAAGATGGCTAACGACTTCAACACCATATGATGATGATGAGGAGCTAGTAAACAAACCCAGAAGAACACCTGCCAAAGTGCTCAGACACTTTCCACTTATACCACGGCTGAGGAGGTTGTTCATGTCATCAAAAACCTCTTCCTTAATGAAGTGGAATGCAAAAGAATATGAAAAAGATGACAAGTTAAGACACCCGGTAGATTCACCTGCATGAAAAACATTTGATGTTATGCATCTAGAATTTGCTGCAGATGCTAGAAATATTCGATTGGGACTTTCCACTGATGGATTTAATCCTTTTGGGACAATGAGTAATTCTCATAGTACATGGCCTGTTGTAATTATTCCATATAATTTACCTCCTTGGTTGTGCATGAAGCAACATTATTTTATGTTGTCCCTACTAATTTTTGGACCATCTTCACCACAGAATATAGATGTTTACTTACATCCATTGATTGATGAGATGAAAGAACTATGGAGTACTGGTGTACAAACATATGACGCTAGAGCCAAGGAATTCTTTTAGATGCGTGCTTCTTTATTATGGACTATTAGTGATTTTCTAGGATATGCACATCTATCTGGTTGGAGTACTAAAGGCTAAAAAGCATGTCCTTATTGTAATAAAGATACTGTCTCACATTGGTTGCCACATAGCTGTAAAGTTTGTTACAGAGGACAACGTAGGTTTTTGCCAGCTGACCACAGATTCTGAAAAGAATCTAGGGCATTTGACAATGAGCAAGAATTTAGGAGTCCACCTAAACCTCCTTTTGGAGCTGAAATCTTGTCACAATTGGATGGCGGAAGCACTGTAATTGGTAAGAAAAGGCCGAGAGGTAAAGATTCGACACACAATTGGGATAGGAAAAGCATATTCTTCGAGCTACCATATTGGAAATCTAACATTGTAAGGAACAATCTGGATTTCATGCATATTGAGAAGAATATATGTGAGAGTATTGTTGGAAAATTGCTAGGTCTGAAGGATAAAAGTAAGGACAACTTGAATGCAAGGAAGGATTTGGAGGATATGGGAATTAGATTTCCGCTTCATCCACAAACTGTTGGCACACATTCCATACTACCTACAGCTTGCTATATGATGAGAAAAGAAGAAAAAATATCATTTTGCAACCTCTTAAAATTGGTCAAAGTTCCATATGGGTATGCATCTAATATATCTAGATGCGCACGACTGACAGATCAGAAGATGCTACCAATGAAAAGTCATGATTATCACGTGTTGATGCAACAACTTCTACCATTAGCTGTCACTGTGTCTTTGCCCAGTAAGAATGCTAAGTCATGTATTATTAATCTTTGTCGCTATTTTCAGAGGTCGTGCACTAAAGTCATAGATCTAAATAATTTTGCTGCATTGGAAAATTCAATAGCTGTGATACTTTGTGAGATGGAGAAGATTTTACCTCCATGTTTTTTTGACATAATGGTGCATCTATCAGTCCATCTCATTTTTGAAGCTAAGATAGCCGACCCTGTTCAGTATCGTTGGATGTATCCAATTGAAAGGTAACTTTTCATACGTCATGATGACTTCACCTATTGGAATTTAATTTATCATAATATTTTCACCAACTTTGTTATCAGGTATCTGTAGACCCTAAAAGGATATGTTCATAATAAAAGATATCTAGAAGGATCAATAGCAGAAGGATATATAGCTGAAGAGTATCTTACTTTTTGTTCAAGATACTTGGATGGAGTTGAAAAAAAATTAAATCGGCCAAATAGAAACGATACTGACGAAATAAATTTGGAAAACGAGCCAACACATGACAGTGATGATTGGTCGATCTTCTCAACAGTAGGTTATGGTGTTGTTAAAATGATAACATGTGTCTTGGACTAACATACATTGCAACAAGCCCATAAGCATGTACTATTTAATTGTGATGAAGTTGAACCCTACATTAAGTAAGTTAGTGACAATTGTCTTCTATTATTTAAATATTATTACATATTCCAATTACATATTGCACATATTTTGTTTTTAGGAAGCACTATGATATCATTAGGTTAAAACATCCTCATAAGTCCTTAAAGGAGGTACAGAGAATACATAGTAACTCATTTGATGGATGGTTTAAGGAACATGTAAGTGAATATGTCATAATTAAATTTGTTATGCTTCATAATTAAATACTAACAAATTTTTCTTGTGTTAAATTGAGACACTCCTAAGAACAGAAATGATGGATGATAAAATCAAGTTTCTTTCTCAAGGTCCACATCAAATGGCCGTTAAGTACAAGGGCTACATTGTCAATGGTCACAGATTCCATACCAAAGCAAAAGATCGACATCTAACAACACAAAATAGTGGAGTCTTTCTAGTAGCTAAGACTGATTGTTATGCTAAAACCACTGACCACAATCCAATTACTAGAGATGTTACCTACTATGGTGTTTTGAAGGATGTTATTGTGCTCAATTATTATGAACACTTTAAGGTGACATTATTTAAGTGTGATTGGGTGGACATCTACTCCAAGAGGACAATCAAGCATGATGAACATGGGTTGACTCTTATTAATTTGAGACGACTTCAATCAACTGGAGAACTATATTTAGTGGAATCTAAAGTTGGACAATTATTTTATGTAGAACATGTCACTGCAAAAGGGTGGAATTTTTCTATAAAGATTCCCCCACGAGATACGTTCAACGTGGAAGATCCATCTTGTAGTGAGACTGTCGAAGCTTATGTGCAAGGTGAACCTAGAGATGGGCCATCAATGACAACAGAGGATGAAAATGTAGACTGTGACATAGTTATATTAGATATGGAAGGAATTACTATTGATAGTTCAACAATTGAGAAAGACCAATCCCAAATTCAGCAGGATGAAGAAAGTGTATATCAAAGTGTTGAGGATGACAGTTTTGAATGAGAAAATTACAAAGTAGAAACCAATGTTTATTTTAGTTTGTCGTTATTATTTGACTTATATATGCCTATTTTGTTGGCATGAAGTTTCCATTGTCTGAAATTTATCTGACATATTTTAGTCGCATGCTTCTATGTGTGTTGGATTATCTCACATATTCTCGAGAGAGAAGGTTGTCTGATCAGCTCCTTCAATGTATTGCAGCCTAGCCAAAGTGGTATCTAAAAGAAGTATCTAAAGTATTCTGTTCTGCTTAAATTATGATGTCCAACTTACTAACAATGATGATCACCTTTTGCCTTGCCTTAATGTAGGTGTATGCAATCAGAGTTTCATTTTTATGCAATCCTCTTCACTAACACTGCTGCTAGCTCTGCTGTTACTGATATGTTGACAATGACTTCGTGTACCTCTGCAGTTTTGCATCCTAATTTCTCTACAGAGGTACATGAAGTCATTGTCAACATGTCAGAACTATGCTCTGGTGGAGAATTCTGCAAACAAGCCTCAAGGAAGAATGGTTTCTCTAAGAGATTAAAGGCCAATCTCGAGAGATAAGGTTGTAAATGTCTTTTTTCTTCTTACTCTGGAAAGTCTTCTGGCATGTTTTGTAGTTACTTATTTTTTACATGTGGTGGTTGCCATGACTGGTGATGGTGTCAATGATGCACCTGCTCTGAAAATGGCAAACATTGGTATTTCCATGGGAATTTTTGCAACTGAGGTGATTATATTCGCTATGGGAATTTGTATATCTATCTTCTTGTCTTTTAGTAATTATTATTGATAATGATGTTTCTTCTCTTTTTATGTGTGAGTCTAGGTTGTCAAGGAGGCTTCAGACATGGTTCTTGCTGATGATAACTTCAGTACAATATTTATTGCAGTTGATGAAGGGAGATCTATCTATAACAACATGAAGGCCTTCACCAGCATCTTCTCTTATTAATCATTTTATGCTTTCTTACCTTAATAAAAATTCTTTCAACTTATTATGTATAGACTATAGTTTTATGAGAACACATGACAAGATTGAGTTTGATTATAATCTTTTGCTTTTACATAATTGTCAAGATTGTCAACTTTGCCCCCTTTCTATAATCTTCTTAGTTGTGTGCTTAGCTAAATGTCTAAAGCTTTGCTGTATGGCAAACTCTATTAAGTTGACATAATATGAATGGTAAATTTGAAATTATCACCCCTGTCGAACTTATTAGGAGTGGTGAGAAGGTGGGTTCTTGTGAGGCTGCCCTTCTAGCAAAGCTCGGCATTAGGCCCTTCTCATATGGACTAGTTGTGATGTCAATTTATGACAGTGGATCTGTATTCATCCCTGAGGTCCTTGACCTTACTGAAGATGACCTTAATTATTTATAAATTTAGCAATGGTGCTATCTTCCCTGATACTATCTTATTGCATGCTAGTGTTGGAAGTTTTTCTTGTCTTACATTTGCATGCAAGTGCTCAACTTTTTGCTCACTTCATGGCAGGATCCTAGTAAGTTTGTAGTTTTTGCTGCCCCTACTGTTGCTTCAGGCTATGTAGTTGCACCTGCGGCTTTTGCTGCCAAGGTGGAAGAGAAGAAGGAAGAACCTACTGAGGAATCTGATGACTTTATGGCCGAATTATCATATGCTATCACTAAAGCTAAGAAGAAGGATGAACCTTCATTGTAGTGTAGCTGGTCTAATCCCGCAGAAGCTCACAACTACTTGGAATGCTAGAATGGAGCTGTATGTTTTCGTAAGAAAATGAGTTTGTATTCCTTTGGGGGGTCTCCAAGTGCAAATTGAGTTGATATATAATTAGTGATCATGTCTAGAATATGTACCATATATAGTCATATGTGATGGTGTTGTATTGAATATAAGGGGCAAGGTAAAATGTCCTCCCCATGTAATTGTCATTTGATTATAAATAAAAAAGTTCAATACTTCTAGAAAAATGTGTTCGACTTCAATTGGCATTCAATTAGAAAACTTGATCATGAACTACAAATTGACTGACTAAAATCCATAAAAAAATAGTAATGCAGAACTAGTATGTCGTTACTGGCTTTTTTCATAAGCCACTACATTCAATCAAAACCGTTTTATACAACAACATGATACAAAATAGTGGCATTTGTATAAAAGCCAAATGATGGATAGTGGCTTTTCAATAAATGCCAAATGATGGTTTAGTGGCCTTTATGTGGCATTTATTCGAAGTCACTAAACACAAACGTTTAGTGGCTTTTACAACTTAAGCCACTATCTTCCTAGTGGCATTGGCACTATAGGCATTTTTTTAAATGTCAACAAATGCCGCTAAACCAATTTACTGGCTTTTTTTTCAGTGGCATTTCTGAAAGGTCACTAATGGGTATTTTTGCTGTAGTGCTTTCATGTAGAGTACATCATAAGGATCCAGGTAGAGGGAAATATAAACCACATCAAGATTGTCTCCAAGCTTTAACTCCTTAAGCTAGGTCCAAAAATTTATGCCATGTCCACCATATCCTTCACCTAGGGTTGGAAGCATACCCCAACAAGAAGAGAAAAATAGAAGACATCAGTAAATGTTGGTATGTGCATACTAAAAACTAAATTGAGCAATATATGGAACTAAGGATAGCAAATAAATAGAAGCTTCCCATAGAAAAGAAAAGTACCACCCAAGCGGGTATCAAGAGAATTGATCCATAATAAAAGAGATACTTGCCATTAAATCAACATATAAAGGTGGTGCCACATAAGCACATATGAAATTAGGGCACATAATCCATAATCCATAAACATCATTGATGTGGACTTTTACTGCACTAACAAATTTACCCAGGGCTGAAATCCCTGAGTTTTTCCCAAAACCTCATGCAATAATACCACCCACAAGTAGACGGGTTTTATCGCAATATAGTTAAGGATCGAATCCCAAGGGACAACATTTTTAAGAATCTTGCTAGTCAGATCCAATCCAAGTAAGACTAATATTTAGAACAAAGAATTGATTGAGTTTAGTTAAACTAAATGCAAGGAAAGTAAAGAGCAGGATTAAAATAGAATCTAGATTAATGATGCAAATCACTGGGGTGGAACAGGGTTTTACCACCACTACACATGCAAACATGTCCGAAACACATCTTAGAAAGATAAAACCATCCAAATGGAGTTGCAAACCCTCCTTACGGAAGTTAGGTTCGCATAAGCATCACCTATAGGCATCAAATGTCTCGGCACCTGTAGATCACACACTTACTACTCTGAAGATATCTTTTAGAAGTTCTCGTCAAGGCATCAACCATGTTAAATGATATTAATAAACCTAAGTATTGAAGTTCTTGCAACAAAGGGTTATAATAGATCATTCAAGGTAGGTGATTAGTCTATAAGCACACATCAAACGATTAACACGAGATGAAGAGTTATATACAAGCCATGGAATGTTTTAAGATGAACATGTAAGCATGGGTAGTGGGGCTAGTCCCCACACCCCAGTGAAGAGGACTACTCGCTCCTCATGATTGAAACAAGAAAAACAAGAGAGAGGGAAGATTCCACCATGGTCATGGTGAAGAAGGTGGCCAAAGCTCGGTGGAGAAATGGTCTTCTACACGATGTCGGGGCAGATATGGAATGAGGAGGGAGAGAACATCAAGGCAGTCAAGGCAGATCTTCTTCCTCCTTCTTCCTCTCGTCTCATGCTCTCGCTCGTAGGAGAAGGAGAAACAGATGGCCGATGATGGAGTAGATCTATAGATTGAAGTCCAACCACTTTTGTGGCTAGAAGATAGATCTAAATGGATTGGAGATGGACGAGAGGTAAGAACTCCATAGAGGTAGTCCTTGGCGGTGGCGATCATCTTCCTGAGGGTTGGGAACAGAGCGGCAGCCTCCCGACATCATGGAAGAGATGGTTAGTCAAGTCGGGTGGGTGGCCTATTTATAGGTGTCATCCATCAACTTAACTCCGCAGTCATGGTGGCGTTCTGTAGTTGCACTAGTGTGCCACGGTCGTGGTGTGGAACCGTTCGTTGTCAAAGTTAGGGTTGTGGAGGGGTAAGATTGCAGTTGCGATCTAGCAACGATCGCGGCTTCCCTATGGCTTACGGTATGGAAGTCGAGGTCTCCCATGCAGGTCGTGATCTTTTGAGGTCGCGGTCCATGTCAGGTGGAGGTGCAACTAGGTCACGGTCGCAGTGTACTCAGGTCACGATGTGCTTTAGCTCGCGGCACCTCAGGTCGAGGTCGTCCTTGAGACTGCGGTCGCGACCCTTCTTGAATCAAACCGTACACCTCCTACACTGGAACACATAGGGCGATGTTCAATCCTGCAATGTAGACAAATAGATTTGATCAAAACTCTAAATAATGATATGGAACTGAGGAAAATTGTATATGAGCATATTCAACGGGTCAATATTAGCATTCAATACAAAACTGGGCCAAAAATGGCGACCAAAACTAAGATGAATATTTATTCATTAATCATCCTGTATGAATCTTAGATAAACATATCCCTATAACAATATAAATACAAATTCGACCAAGTCTCACAAACTTAAAACCTGGTAGAAATTGACGTACTGCCAAACTCCCAATATAAAAGTGGACCGAACCTCACAAATTTGAAACTCGGGTATGGGGCACATAACCTCCATCCCAAAATCATAAAGGGCACAAAACCCAAAACCAATGCAATTACACTACTCTAGTTCCACTGAATCACATAGCATGTTTAATGTAGAGGCAAGTAGAAAGTATAGTCAGATTATACAAACTAGTCACTACATATGTGACCAACATATACATCCACATCATAAGTGGGAAAAAGACATCACATGTCATCATATAAAGTTTCATCATGAACCAAGCATAAAATAAGAGTCCAAAAGAATATCAATGATCACAAGATCAGTTACAAAGCAAAGTAGTTCACATGAACCAAGATTTCCTAAAGAAAAGACATATGTGTAGGCTATTGTCCATAAGACTAAGAGAAAGAAGAATATATGTGATTTCTCAACATAGAATAATAGGGTATACAAACATACCTCAACTTCAGAGTCTATAGAAGTTCAAATCACTTCTATATCCAAGTCTAGGCCTCCAAAGAACGTATTATGCATATATGTGGAATTAGGGTTAGGTTTCATTAATTATTCAAACCCTAAAAATTTCCTTTTTATTATTAGTGAATTAGGTTATCAAAATATAGGTTCCCTTTTTCTAAGTCAAAAACATATTTTATTACATTTTTCTGAATTATATATATTTAGTTATGAATTTTACAATTAATTACTTGTTTAGATTAATCTGTTAAAATCACATATTTGCAACTATAGGATTTAGGAAAAAAAATAACACCATAAGATAGATCTTATTTTTCTAAATCCAAGAGTATTTATTTGTAATTTTTGGGTAAAGGAATAAAAAGATGTGAATTTTATAAAAGTGACCAATCAGAATATTCCAAAAATCCTTAGCAGCCAAAATAAGTCTGGTCAGCGGTCAATGTTGCTGAGTTGGCCCAATAACCAAAGGTCAACTCATCTTGGTGGGCAACCAGAGAGGGCATCGTTCAAGGAAAACAAAAATGAGAGGGAAATGACGTATTTGCCCTTGGGTGAGAAAACAAAGAAAGAAGAAGATGTAAGTGGTAAAATAAAAAAAACTAAGGGCAATCGTCTTCCTGACCACCCCGATACCATAATAGCAGGATGTCTTTAAGGGTCAACCTCCTGAACCTGGAATATGGAATCAAGCACAGGACATAACCATAGGGGACATACAAAGTCTAGCCAGCTATTGGCGACCAATGCTAGGTTGAAGGCGAGGAAACCCAAACCCAATCAAGACGGTGGCATTGGATTCCCAACCGTACTGGAAAATAGAAGGAAAAGGGTGTGAAAGAGGGACATCCAAATTAAACCTTGGTTGAATAAATTGAAGCATTAACAAGCTTTCCAGGATGCAGGGTAGACATTCTATCATCTTAGACACACTTGTATTGGTGCGGAACCTGATGGCGAATTGGTCTTCACCGACGACAGCAGCAGAAAGTGGGGAACTCAACTCTAGGTTGAAGGGAGCCGCACCAGCACTAAAGGGTGATGATGGGAGAAGCGACGACTACCAGGGACCAGTCTTCTACAGGTCTGATCACCCGAGGTGTGAGAAAATAAAGAAGAAAGGGCCAAACAGGGGATGAATAGAGAAGGAGGGCGGCCGAGGTACCAAAACCAAAATAGGCAATGAAACACTATAAAATTGGGATTAGATTGACCACAAAGATACACTAAACACTGGGGGGGGTTATACTAAGCCTTGTATGGATAAGTAAAAAAGATCAAACTTCTAGGGTAGGGTTCGAGATCTAGTATCTTACAACACTCCACCCCTTAAAAAAGGTTAAACCTAACAAGTCAAACTAAACAAAAATTAGGGTTACCTATGTATCTTTTAGTTGTGAATGTTTTAGAGATTTATGTTGTTCATGTATCCAACTAATAAGTTAGAACCATCTAAGGTTGAGTTTTGAGTCTTCATGTCTCTAACCTATCAACCCTAAGATCTAAAAAGTCACAGGGTAGGTCAACTATATCTTTATATCAATCCTAGTCATAACCTTCAAGTCAAACTAGGGTTAGCACTAGGTTTGGGGTTTTACTAATAAAACTTCTATTATCACTTCATTGCGATTTAGTTCAAGAAAAATTCGATAAAGTCCAGAGAAAACATTATTTTTTTGTACATATAGTATATAAGAAAAATAATTTGGTATGAAAACGTTTGCGAGTGAAAACTGAAATCAGGGCCCAAATTCAATGCAAAAACCAAGTCACAATATTTCCAAATTAAGACCTCCTTATCCTACCATTTCCTCATAACCAAATTGAATCCTCAAGTCAAACCTCATTGCATCAAGATATAATCATCATCTCATCATAGATCAAAGGGTGAACATCTCACCTTGAGGTAACTATCTAAGTCAAGGGTTCTATTAGGGAGACAAAATTGAAATACTCAAATTAGACTACCATGGGCTATGATACCATGTTGTAAGGAATGGGACTCCTGAGGGGAACCACTCCCTACTAAAAATTTGAACAATAAAACCTCCAGTCCAAACACACCTAAAATGTATGATGGAGTGGGTGCAAAATATTCAAATCTTTATTAATGGTATACAAAACAACCAAAGTATAACAACGGAAGTAAAATGATGACTATATTCAATTTCACATATGGTTATAAAGGAACATCTTAAACTTACATGTAGAGTACATCATAAGGATCCAAGTAGAGGGAAATATAAACTACATCAAGATTGTCTCCAAGCTTTAACTCCTTAATCTAAGTCCAAAACTTTATGCCATGTCCACCATATCCTTCACCTAGGGTTGGAAGCATAACCCAACAAGAAGAGAAAAATAGAAGACATCGACAAAGGCTGGTATGTGCATACTAAAAAGTAAATTAAGCAATATATGGAACTAAGGATAACAAATAAATAGAAGCTTCCCATAGAAAATAAAAGTACCACCCAAGCGGGTATCAAGATCATTGATCCACAATAAAAGAGATACTTGCCATTAAATCAACATATAAAAGTGGTGCCACATAAGGATATATGAAACTAAGGCACATAATCCATAAACATCATCCTGCATGCATGTGAGATAAACATAGCCCTGGAACAATATAAATACAAATTTGGCCAAGTCTCACAAACTTGAAACCTGATAGAGAATGACGTACTGCCAAACTCCCAATATAAAAGTTGGCCAAACCTCACAAATTTGAAACCTGGGTATGGGGTACATAACCTCCATCCCAAAATAATAAAGGGAACATAACCCAAAACTAATGAAATTGCACTACTCTAGTGCTACTGAATTACATAGCATGGTTACTGTAGAGGCATGTAGAAAGTATAGTAAGATTATACAAACTAGTCACCACATAAGTGAGCAACATATACATCCACCTCATAAGTGGGAAAAAGACATCACATGTCATCATATAAAGTTCCATCATGAACCGAGCATAAAATAACAGTCTAAAAGAATATCCATCATCACAAGATCGGTAACAAAGCAAATTAGTTCACATTAACCAAGATTTCCCAAAGAAAAGACATATTTGTAGGCTATTGTCCGTAGGACCAAGAGAAAGAAGAATATTGTGATTGCTCAACATAGAATAGTAGGGGATATAAACATACATCAACTCTATAGTTGATACAAGCCCAAGTCACTTCTAGATCCAAGTCTAGGCCTCCAAAGAGCCTATTATGCATATATTTGGAATTAGAGTTAGGTTTCATTAATTATTCAAACCCTAAAAATTGCCTTTTTATCATTAGTGAATTAGGTTATCAGAACTATGCCATATTTTAGGTTCCCTTTTTCTAAGTCTAAAACATATTTTATTACATATTTCTGACTTATATATATTTAGTTATGAATTTTACAAGTTATTACTTATTTAGATTAATCCATTAAAATCATAGATTTTCAACATCATATTTAGGCAAAAAAAACTAACACCATAAGATAGATCTTATTTTTCTGAATCCAAGGGCTATTTATTTGTAATTTTTGGATAAAGGAATACAAAGATGTGATTTTTATAAAAGTGACCAATCAGAATATTCCAAAAATCCTTGGCAGCCAAAAAAGAATCCGGACAGCGGTCAACATTACTGATTTGGCCCAATAACCAAAGTCCAACTCGTAAGGGTGGGAAACCAGAGAGGGCTTCATTCAAGGAAAACAAAAATGAGAGGGAAATGGCGTGTTTGCCCTTAGGTGAGAAAATAAAGAAAGAAGAAGATGTGATAGATAAAAGTGAAAAAATAAAGGGCAATCATCTTCGTGACCACCCTGATACCATAGTAGCAACAAGGCTCAAAGATCAACCTTCTGAACCTAGAATATGGAATCCAACACTGGGCATAACCATAGGGGACATAAAAAGTCTAGCCAGCTATTGGCGACCAATGCTAGGTCAAAGGCGAGGAAACCCAAACCCAATCAAGACGGCGACATTGGATTTTCAACCATATTGGAAAATAAAAGGAAAAGGTCATAAAAGAGGGACAGACAGATCATACCTTGGTTGAAGAAATTGAAGTATTAACAAGATTTCAAGGATACATGGTAGATGTTCTATCATCTTGGACACACTTGTATTGGTGTAGAACCTGATGGCGAACTGGTCTTCACCGGCGGCAACAACGAAAAGCAGGGAACTCAACTCCAGGTCGAAGGGAGCCACACCAGCACTAGGGGGTGATGCTGGGAGTAGCGGCTACTGCCAAGGACCAATCTTCTACATGTCCGATTGCCCGAGGTGCGAGAAAATGAAGAAGAAAGGGCCAAATAGGGGACGAACAGAGCAGGAGGGAAGCTAAGGTACCAAAACCTAAATAGGCAATTAAACACTATAAAAGTGGGACCAGATTGAGTGCAAAGATACAACAAAGAATAGGGAAAAAATCAAAGGATAGGGTAGGGAGTTGAAGGAGAAAATTAGGGATGTAAATGGGTATGGTTAGACCTGCAGACCCTTGGACCCGTATACCCTTGGACCCGCATATAAGCGGGTCCAATAAAGGGTATGCTTGGACCCATACCTCTAGACACGTGTACCCGCTATACATAAGTAACTATTTAAATAATATGTTTTATATATCATACTTTACTAGTCTAACTAATATAATTCTTGAGATTATATCCTACACTAACCACAATAAGGTTGAGACTAGTCGTATAATTAAGAATTAGCTATTCTAGTTACAATAATGAACATCATATGTAAACTTAAAATCAAAATATCTACTAGTTTACATTACTTTATACATAAGTTAAACGTTATCATGATGACTACAAATATGTAAACTATTAAACCAATTAATGTTAGTGTATAAAATATAGAATTATCTAATATAACTATTGTTTTTTTTAGAGCAAAAGGATCGATTCATTACTTGTTAGCCATACAATATCTACAATTGGGGAGAAAGATACAAACAAAACATACAAATGTCACATTCAGTAACCCAAGGGCACTACAACTCATATTGGAACAAGAGAGAGACATTTCTGCATTGATTCTTCTTTCTTGAGGCTGTCTTAAGAAACTTTTCCTGAAGAATTCCTTCAACCTGAGTGTTAAGTAGTGGTAGAGGGGCTGGAATAGGACGGTATTCTACTCGTATATCAACTCAAACAAAGCCATACAACTGAGTAATGAGATCAATCCATAGCAAAGATGAGATTTAGCCATACTAAAGTTGAATTACCGGGGAAACCCAGAAAAACTACCGCCTTCACAGACAAAGGAGTAACAATCCTTATTCAAAGGAAGAAACAACGCCGATATATGGCAGAACAAGGCAGATAGCCTGCCAGAAACTAGAACCCAAGTGAAAATCTGCAAGGCAGAAACAAAGGAGGGAAACCTGCCTCCTCCAGAACCCCAGTGAGGACACCCCCACCAGCCACCTGCCTCAGCCTCAAGGCAAATATGAGCAAGACTCTGCCAGGAGAAGAGCACCACCATCACCTCCTGTAAGAAATACGCCAAAGAGAAGACCCGATCACAACCAGGTCACACGACCACCGCCCAGGGGGAGAGATGAGGAGCTCAGAGAGGCACCTGCAAAAGGAAACTGGAAAGAAGAGGCAAGTCGAGGAGGAGGCCCAGGGGGAGAAGGTGACGGCCCAGCAGGACGCCTGACCCCCTCCCCCAAGCTTTAGCATTGCACCTAGCGGGAGCCCTAGACCGCCACCGTGATCACCAGAGCCCTAGATGACGGGAGTTGCATCTATTTAAAGTACATATATGTACCAACATCGACCCATCTAATATAACTATTGTTAATATACTATATAATAACAATATCTTATTGTATTAAAATATATAGAATCTTGTCATTTTTCTTACATAAACAATATGATGTTTATAGAACTGCTTACCTGGATACCCGCACCGCATACCTGCTATTATTACGGGTACGGGTATGGTGCAGGTCTAGGTTTTTTATTATGCGGGTCTCAAACCAGAAGCAGACCCGCTAAATTAGATGGGTATGCGTATGGGTATGGCCAGACCCACACCATTTACACCCCTAGAGAAAATGGAGCAGGAAAATTGCCAGAACTGGTTTACCGGTTCCCATGGGAAATGCTAGGGACAGAGATAGGGGAGAAGGTCCAGACCGTCAGATGCAAAATCAGATGATTGAAAAAAATTCAGATCAAAGGAAAAAAAGATTGGCGTGACACCGAAATAGAAATCGAATAGTGATAAATTAAATATGTAGTTATTTCTCTCTCTCTTTTATTTAAGGGTGCAAATGAAACCCAAATGAAGTCAAATTTGACATCAAACCTATTTATATATGAGGAATCCAAATATGTAATTATTTTTGCCTTTTAAGAACTTTAAATGTGTTAAATAAGTCAAATCATATTTTCTCTTTCCACATGCATTAATGATTATAAGATTCTCCAAATTTTATGAAAGTTCACTGATAAGTCATATTTAATGTGTTGGATATGAATTTTCAATCAATTTTACATGTTGGAGTTGTTTGTACAATTATTTATTACTTTGAAGGTTCTACACACTTTCTCTCTCCTGTTTTTGCCTTTTAAGCAAACTTTCTCCAAATTGGATGAAAATTCACCCAAAGGCTATATTTATTATGTAGATTATGAATCCATGATTATTTTCCTCTTTTGGTGTTATTTATTGTTTATTTGATATTTTGGAGAAAACTTAGATATTTTCTTTCCTAAATGAATTTAATTAATTATTATTATGTGAATAATGTGAAACCTGACTCGCAAGGCAATTGGGACCCAACGAACATGATTGTTAACTTAGATTCCAATTTTGATATTTGTAATAGTGATTTATGTCACATTTATTATTTGTGGCTCATTATTATTATTATTATTACCATCATTGAGCCAATTATGCTTCTTCTTCTCATATTATCACCAAAGGAATTATGTGGGATTATTAGCCCAAATTTTACATTACTTCATGTGACATATTTTATGTATCCATTATTGGCCTAAGAGTATTGTGAGAACATCAGGTTACATTAGGGTGATATGTTCATGCATTATCTCATTAGGGTACTAAACTTTATTTGGCTAAGTCCAAAAGATCAAACTTCTAGGGTAGGGTTCGAGATCTAGTATGTTACAACAGCTTACATTTTTATAAGATGATATCCATAGCGACTTTATTGATTGTAGGAAGTAAATAAATAGTCAAGAAATCTAGTTGCAATCCAATCTAGAAACTTTGAAAAAATGATAGAAGCCAGTTAAGGAGAGTAGTCACAGGTGTAACCACATACCTTTCCCAAAGATGACTTAAAGTCCAAGTAAACAAGGGCACTTGTGATCAACCAAGCAATCACCTAGAAAATAATGCATGACACTCAAGAATTACTATTTTTTCCATAAACTAACATTAAGATTGACTTGGGTTCCATGTTAGGGTTTTGGGGCCAAATTAGGGTTTTATTAGGGTTATGCTTCCCAAACTCTAATTACCATACTTAATGCTTTTTAACTTACATACCCTAATCTTTGGCAACATGTGAGTAGTTAAACTTATACTAGATCAATATGTCCCTTTTTATCCAAAATGAATAGTCTTACTCATTAAGTCCAACTAATCTAGTTGTGACCATCAATTTTATTAATCATCAGAAATTAGGGTTTTCATATATGAAATCATATTAAAGTTATCATCTTTAAGATATTTTGAAATTCAAAATAGATCTAGGTCATGAAACCAATTATATTGGATCCCATATATTGTTTGGATCAAAATACACTACTTATTTTCCATATTCAGTTATCCCTATAATTTTCTAGAATTTTTAGAAGTTCTAATCTTTTATGGCCAATTACATCTCACCACATATGCAGCTGACTGTGTAAACACAATGCATCATGATTCCACTGTCGAGCCAATCAACTCATGCCATGTCAGTGGCCCGCACTCACATGTCTTGGTGAGGGAATATGAGGAAAAGACCAAAAGTAACCCTCACCTTAAAGTTGAATACATGGGGGCAAAGAAGTAATTTTTTGATACTCGACTTCTACCTCTACTTGTTCATGAGAAGGCTCCATTGGTCAACGTGAAGGTTGACTCTGATCTTCTAATCCTTCTTGGATGACATGCATGGGTTCCAACACCCTCACGTCATCCTATCAGATTTGCTGAGGGTCTCATTTGTCTCTAAGATAGCCTGAGCAAGGAAAATGACACAGAGGGTCAACTACATTGCTAGGATTAGAAGCAAGGGAAAGAGGATAGGGCTAGCATGGAAATTTAAGGTGGGGGACATGTTCTTGTGATGAGCTTTATAGTCTCTCATAGGGTTGCCACCGCTCCATATATCAGCTTAGCTATGGAGGGTTGGTTGGTGAGGGGTCAAAGAATTAGGGAAATCCTTAATAGCCTGCTAAAGGGGGTAAAACCTAGGATCGGTTGGATCAAAATTGTTTCTAGACCACAATGGAAAGGTTTCTAAATATGCACATGGATCTAAGAGAGAGAAAAGTTAGAAAGGAAAGGGAACCAGACTGTTCCTGGTTTTCCAATCTATTTGGGGTAGATGATGACTCATGTATTGTCAGATCTAAGATCTAATGACCACAATGCTACCTAAAATATCAAAGGGGTCAGGTTTTTGTTTTCAAATCCAATTATATCTCATGAGATTTAATACTTATGTCCTTTAAATCATCACTTTAGGGGAAAACCAATCAATTCATCACTCTTTCTCCTCTAAACCAATTGATCTCATTTTTAGAGGAAGGTTTTTATTAATTAAATCTTAGTTTAGGGAAGATCTAGGACAAAGACACAAAGGTTATTAATAATTTTGTTTGCCACTAAGTCTTCCTTTTATTTGAATTATTTAAGGAATCAATTAACTCCTTTTCTCACTCAAACTCGGCAAAATTTCTTATTTTGAAATTTTTTCTCATTAAGTGTACTAAAATACCAATTTTCGATAACTTTTAGTAATCCCTATATTATTGTATTCTCCTCCCTTCATTTATCCAATATCAAATAATATTTAATTTAAAATAGTAAACCATGAAAATATCATTACAAATGATAAATTTTATATTAAATCAATACTTTAAAATAAGTCATAGATATACCCCATTTTCTAATATTTCCTTCACAATCCAATATTTAAATTCAAATATTTGTATAAATACATGTGAAAAACTTGGTTATACCACCCTTTCCCTCTTATAGGAATTTTGTCCAAATAGTCATACAAAAAGTTTAGGATGGGACTTTTCCATGGCCATCTTTACCTCTCACATGGCTTCATACTCACCATGGCATTTCCAATGAATCTTTACCATCTTTATATTTTTATTCCTAAGCTTTTTCTTCTTGGAGTCTATCATCCTCACAGTTGACGCAGGTTATGACAATCTCCATTGGAGTTCTATAGGATCGATATTCAACACATGGGTAAGATCATTCACATAGTGCTTCAAATTGGACACATGAAACACATCATGTATCATACTATATTGTGGAGGTAAATCTAGATGATAAGTGACCCAACCAATCCGTTCTAGAACCTAGAACATACCACATATTGGGGACTCATTTTTCCTATTTTTATCTATAGCTCAGAGGGGTCAGATTTTTAGAAAAATGTGATCACATGTAATGAAGTGCAAATATGTTTGCTTTGCATCAACATATAACTTCTTTTGATATTGGGCTCTCTTTAGACTTTGTTTGATAAAAGTGACCTAATCAACATATAACTATAGTTCCTATGACCTGAGAAAAGTTCTCTCACTGACATCATCCCAATGAAGTGGTAACTGACACAACCTCCCATAAGAGCTTCATACATAGGCATCCCAATGTTGTATTGGTAACTCTTGTTATAGGCAAACTTAGATAAGAGTAGGTACTTATCCCATGTTCCACCCCAATCTATCAAACATGCTCTCAATAGATCTTCTAAGGTTTCTATCATACTTTTTGACTGTCCATCAGTCCGGGGGTGATAGGATGTGCTGAATTTCATCCTCGTACTGAGTCCCTCTTGAACTTGTTGGCATAACTTTGAGGTGAATTAAGGGTCACAACTAGAGATAATTGAACTCAGACCACCATCAAACTGACTATCTCTCTGATGTGAAGCTCAACTAAGTATGAAACCTTGTCATTTGTCTTCATTGCAAGGAAGTGTGATGACTTGGTTAGGCAGACCACCACAGCCCATATTTGATCATGACTTTTTCTTGTCTTGGGAAGACCAACTACAAAATCCATGGTGATTTGATCCCATTTCTACTCATGAATCTAAATGATTTCAGTAACCCACTGAGTCACGGGTGCTCAACCTTCACCATCTGACACGTGAGAGAACTAGCCACATACGAGACTATGTCCCTCTTCATTCCTGACCACCTAAAGTACCACTACATGTATTTGAACATCTTAGTGGTGCTGAGGTGTATAGTATATTTTGACCCATGAACCTCTTGCAGGATACAAGTCTTTAAAGTTGAATCCTGTGGAACCCATATATGACTTTCATACTATATTACATCATCCACACCTACTGAGAGGTGTGCTTGATGCTTCATCATCAAACCCTTCATCTTTTCTAACGCTAGGCTGGATAACTGGGCTACTACAAGCTCGGCTAACAGTTTGGGTTTTAGTTGGATATTGGCCAGACGAATCCTATCTACCAAAGGTTATGGAATCCATGAGCAAAGTACTCTAGTCTCTTCCATTAGTTAACCAAACCAACTGCACAATTGATACATTTTTAAATGAGGGCATCTGCTACCACATTGGCCTTACCAGGATGATAAGCTATGGTGAAATCAAAATCCTTCAGGTATTCCATCCAAAACCTTTATTGAAAGTTTAGGTCCTTTTGAGTGAACAAGTATTTCTGGCACTCATTGCCAGTGAAGATGTCAAAGGTATCCCCAAACAAGTAATTTTACCAAATCTTTGAGGCATAGATAATCACCGCAAGTTCCAAATTGTGGGTCAGGTAATTCAACTCATTAGGCTTGAGTTGTCTGGAAGTAAAGGCGACCACATGCTTGTTATTCTATGACACACATGCTAAGACCATCTTTTATGCATCAGTGAAGATGGAAAAACCATCATTACCCAAAGGTATGGTCAAGACAAGAGCTAAGGTACAATTTTCCTTCAACTTCTGGAACTATGATTCACATAGGTCGTACCAAACAAACTTCTCATCCTTATCAGTGAGCTTGGTTAAGGGAAAAGTAGTCTTTGATAAATCCCTAATGAATCACAGATAATACCCTACCAATCCCAGGATCATTCTTTTATTTGACGAAGAAGAAATCCAAAAATCAAAACATGAGTGATAGGATAATAATGAGAAATTGATGTTTGTTTGTGAATCTTAGACGTATTCTACAGTGTTGGCCATTATCAAACAACCACTAATTTAGTAGGGTCCACTGATATGGTTCCTCTACATATAGTGTGCTCGAGGAACATAACTCATACCATCCAAAACTCACATTTGAGAATTTCTCATAGAACTTCTGCTTTCTCAAGACATCAAGGACCTTATGTGATGGGGTGGACTTTTGGACATCAGTGGCACCAGTCATCAGGATGACAGTTAATGGCACCAGTACGTCAAGTTACTTGGGATCGTGGATCAGTTAGGAACATGGGGTTCCTGGTCATCACAGATCGCAAGAAGAGAGACAAGGCACGACCCTCAGTGGGAAGTTGCTTTGTTTGCGATGAGGAGAAACAACCCTCATTAGAGAAGTTTTAGAAGCCAATGGAGAGAGAGAGCAATTGCTACTCCCTATCAGTTTTCTTGCAAGTAGGAAGGAGGAGTTTGAGAACGAGTGAAAGAGCTAGGAGAAGAGGGACCCAAGAAGCTACCAGAGGCTGGAACCTCACTACGGCAGCTTCGTGCGGGCAAACATAGCCCACACACACAGGCGTCTAGGCCTGGTGGTCGACACAACATGATAAGAAACCTGGAATGATTCATGACTGCTCAGTAGGAGAGGAGCATGGCACCTGAGATTGCTCTCCAAAGAAGTCCCGTGTGCGACGGTAGTTCACAGACAGAGACTAGGCATCGAGCCCTATATGACGACATTGGATAGGAAGGCTAGGACAATGACGTCGAGGACAGACACATGATGGTGTCAAGCGAAGGACATCCATAACTCACTGAGGAGCTCTGAGGAGCAACGCCGATGACCAGACTAGGAGGAGGAGCTTTTCTGGAGAAGGATATCGACGGTGGTGCCTGAGCAAACGAACTGGATCCACATCAGCCAGTCAGACCTATCGACTTCCAGGCAGCCAGATCAAGAGGTCGAATCGAAGCTTAGCTAGGCGATGTCCAACTAGAGATGAGGTCTGTGACAACGCTGCATCGTGCAGATGAGGAGATCGCGAGAAGAGAAAACCGTCTACGTGAAGGGAGAAAGAGAGGGAGCGGACTGGTCTGACTCCCAGTCAATGTTGAACCAGGTTCACTTCACAGAATTGGTAGCTCACTTGACACTAGCAACAAGGAGTGACCCACATAGACACATGGCAACATATGATTGGCTTGAAGGTAAGAATTCCCAAATAATTCCTAGATCTTACATAATTCACAGTAATTATCTCTCTTATCCAAAAAATACAAATAAGGTACCAAACTTCTCAGAAAAATGAGTAGAACATAATAAGAGGATAATACAAGGCTTTTGATACACTAATAATAGTGATATCATGTAAGGGGCAAAATGGTCATAGGATGGATAATAAATATCAAACAATGGTCTAAAATTATCAGAAAATACCAGTAAATCATAAATCATGTTTGTAATCCATAAAAGGTCAGTAGTTATGATGTTAATGCATGAAATCATGTAATTTGCTTCTTATGGCTAATTAGGGCTTTTAACCCTAAATAAAATGTAATAAATACATACATGCTCAATAAATGATGAAATTTACATAACACCCTAACATCTGTAACTGGAAGTTAATATGT
Source organism: Alisma plantago-aquatica (assembly GCA_963693085.1). NCBI lineage: Eukaryota > Viridiplantae > Streptophyta > Magnoliopsida > Alismatales > Alismataceae > Alisma > Alisma plantago-aquatica. The sequence continues at coordinate 1,856,893,261 of OY856409.1, forward strand.
AACTTTGATATCAATCCTATGCACATGTTTATTGTTATATGAATAACACCCTTAATACATGTGATGTAACCCTAATATGGTTAATGAAAGTGACATAATGTTAAATTTTTTCACATAATAATGTGACACATGAGTATATCCAGCTAATGAACTATAGTCTGGAATATGACATCACTAAGATAAATCTAAGACAAGAATATAAGTAATCATGAGAATATCATAATGAACTGAGGTAAACCCTAAAATGGATACAATTAGGGTTAATGATGATGGGGACCTAATGATGGTACATATGATCTTGTCTTAATCATGGTTTGACCAAGAGGTTAGAGTTGACATGAGGATATATCTGATATCAGGAATGTGGTTTAGGTTATCTCTTTGGAAGGTACACCATTACCTCTTTCTTAGCTTATTATACAATATGTTTGTGTTATATATGTAGTAGAAATACTTGGCATATGATATTGGATGAAATGATTGTTCTTGTATGATATGCTGCATGATTTTCCATACTTACAACTATGAATAAATCAAACATAATGTATTTGTTGTATTATATGAAAGCACTAAACTCTTTGGTAGTACAATGCTTGGAAGTGACCTAACGCTTTGGTAGTCGATCACATTGTACATATGATCTAACTCTTTGGTAGTTGATCAAAAAGGCCTTAATCTTGAGCTCCTTGAGAGTTAAGAGAATGCATCAAAATTTTCGGTGGTCAATGCATGGATATATAATGGAAAATAAGCTTAAAATATATGTTCTCTTTTATTAATGAATATCTTTGTGCAAGTATACACTTTTCTTATATTTGTTAATGCTGACAAGTATTAGTTTTATCTTATTGCCAAGATATGATGAGAGGTATATAAAAGGCACGTATATATAAGATTACAATAGCTAGACATCATGAAACGTCGTCAAACACCTCTGAGGACCTGAGAGTATAGGGATGACTCTAGGATTCTACTATAAAACCACCAAAACAACAACATGTCCATCTCTTGCCTTCTACTGCTCTTCTTACTGGTCGGCCGCAACCTCACAACCACCACCACATCTAGAGCGATCACCTAAAAAGGGTGTAAACCAGAGGGGTGAGACACACAGTCCCAACAAGAAAAATATCTCCCCGCCAAAACTATAAAACCTCATAAGGTTAAGGCAACAACAATAGATAACTGTTAAAGCGTATAACAAGAGCAACATACTGAGCAAGGCTATTATTACCATCAAGCTTACCAAGATATCTGGGAGGCATATAACCAAGTATTTCTTTATAGAACATGATTGGCAGACGTACTCAGTACAATATTCTTGAATATTGTGCTGACGTGTACCACATGTAATCTTTTGTTTAGGTTGTGGGCATATGCTTTTGAAGATCCAAGATAGTTGTGAGTTGTATGGGGAGCTGATGTACAGCTGGACCCGTTGTCTTAAGATCCTATAGTTTAGTGGTAGTACATGTATATGTATAAGTTTTCTATTCAATGTGTAATATCAAATGTTGTAACAATTCATGTTGTAATTATATGATGAATGGAGAACATGTGTGTATGGTTTTATCATTGTTCATGTGCATGTGCTATTGATTGTTTCCTTCTGACTCCCTTGATTTTCTTCTTCTTTGCCTAATGTGTGGTTCTCAAATTGGGATTCTCACTGAGGTGAGTTTTCAATTTAGATGTCACACATCATATTAAGTTTTAGAAAATCCGGGGATGTCACAAGTGGTATCAAAGCATGAATAATAGCAAAGCCTGACATTTTCTCATTATGCAACTCAAACTAAAGAACCATGAACTTAATAATCTTTAGGGTTAGATTAGTCGTCTTTTAGAGACTAGCTATGACCTACCCTCTAGGTTAGCACCTAGATGTCAGAGAACTAGGTCTAGACTGGTGCTTGTTGTATAACATATCCTTAGATGTTGTTCTTTCCTTATAGTGCAGCGGTATGGGACGTTGCATTATTTGGAAATGATGTACATCAGGGTAAGAGAAATCCTAGACATATGGCACTCATTGTCTACAGTAGCTACACTACTCTACACTATGTTCTCACTCTTTTTACTAGTTTTCATGAAATTGTACTCTCTACTATGTGTGGGACACTTGTTTTGTGGTTTTGGTTTTTGATTCCAATCGGATCGAACCTCGATAGTTTTCTCTGACGCTTGTTTTACCAGAGAAAAACTATATAATATTTTATTATATATATGTATTACAAAAATGTGTCCCCACACATGTACAAGTAGGAGGTGGTCATGCAACCCAAGTGAAAGTGAATGACATCAGTCTAGAAGAGAGAATAGTTCTAGATTAGATGTCTAGAGCCTTGTTTGGGAATATGTGATAAATGGAATGGATGGAATAAGATTAGATGATGATCTAAGATGTATAGAGATGATATAAGATAGTTTATGATGATATATGTTTATCTTTGGGGACTTAAGTTTAGTTTTGAGGATGCAAAATGAGTTTTGATGATGCTGGGTAACTAGGCTTTTATGAGATAAGATAAGATAAATTAAGACAAGGTGAATCAGTATGATCCTAAAGCTCTTTCATGAAGGAGGACCTCTAGTGTTAGGACTGGTTTTAGGGTTGACTCCAGAGATAGTGAGACCCAGACAGAGAAGGTCAGAGAACCTAAACTCCAAGATATGAGAATTATGAGATGATATGTCCTAAATTAGACTACTCCCGAGTGAATGAGTTGAGTGCTTAATGCATGATTCCTATAGATATCTTGAACCATAGATGTCCTTGGCAGGACCAAACCCTAGAGTCAAAGAGAGGTTGGTTATATATGCATATATGAATAAAAAATATGAGAACCTACCATCTGGGTGAGGGAGAGAGAGTCCCAAGACCCTGGAGGAGGTAAAACTATGTTAGTTTTTGTGAAGCCTCATGCTCGGGTTGGGGGTTTCTCACATAGGAATCTAGTGGTGTATATAAGAGAGTTTTGGGTAAGCATATCTCACGGGTAGAGAATATTTTATGGTGATATCACATCATGTTTTGGATATGTGCTTATGTGGCTAGAGCTTGTAAAGCAATCACTAGTGCCAATGAGGTAATCTGAGAACCCTGGACTAAAAGAGAAAAGATAAAGTATATGCATACGATATACTCATAGAGTTGAGTTGGCTCAGAGAGACTGAGCATGACACTACCCTCATGATATGGGTTAGGAGAACCTTAGTTGGACTAGATAAAGTTTTGATACATGTTTGACAAGCCACTCACATAAGTTTGTTTAGCACAACCATGATAGAATATGTGTAAGAATGTGATCTAATCTTGAGATTTGATATATGGACATGACATGAAGGAAACCTAGAGTTGGTTTAATAGATATCAATGTATAAATGGTTAACCATATATATGAATAATGATGATAATGTGATATCACTAGTTGATCTTGTGATGAAATCACTGGTATATGTTGCAATTCACTATGAGTAATGAAATAAGATCATATGAATGAAATATGTTACATGAGGTGTTAATCTTAGTGCTTATTAAAAGATGAAAAATATAGTTTGACAGTTAGCACAACATAACGGTTGTGACACCTTGATATGATCTAGTTGGATAAAGTGGGTTAACTATAGTTAACCCTAACATATGAGATATGTCATGACATAATCAGAAGTTTCTAAACCCTTGTTTCAATCTTTTATGAAGTGGTGGTTAACCCTAGTTTTGCTTGAAATCTCATAGAAAGATATAGATATAGCTATGGAGTTTGTTTTTGGATATGTTGTACATAGATAGGTGCCCTATATGTGGAATTAAGACCTTTTAGTTTTTCCTTGAAATAAGAGGATGGCTTAATTTCGAGGAGAAAATTTTTGTTAAGATGTATATGATGTGAAAGATGAGATTTTTTTTGAATTAATTCCAAGGACAAAATTTTTGTAAGGTGTGTAGGGTGTGATGGAGTGGACTTTTGGAACCCTTTAATTTCAGATGACATAAGTAAATTCATGTATGTTGAGTTATATTAAGTATTACAAGTTCTTTGGAAATGTTTGGATGGTGATTGATGTTTATATCATGTTTGAGATCCCAAAGCTTATGCCTTTTGAGGAATTTAATTGATTGGTCAATTAATGATATATTGAGACAAATGTTTGATGGGATGTATCTAGGATAATAATAATAAAGTTTTGGACCAAAGTATTTTAATATTTAGCCTATGTATAGACCTTCTTTGGGATGTCACACACCCTTTAGTTCTGTTGTTAGAGTCACAGATTGCATGTAAGTGGTTCGATCCAGTCACCATGTTGACAATATAACGACACCAGTATGTCAAGTTGCTTGGGATCTTGGACCCTTTAGGAGTGTGGGGTTCCTGGTCATCGCATGTCGCAAGAAGAGGGACAAGGAATGACCCTCAGTGGGCGATTGTTTTGTTTGCAATCAGGAGAAACAACCCTTGTTAGAGCAGTTTTAGAAGCCAATGGAGAGAGTGAGTGATCGCTACTCCCTATCAGTTTTCTTGCAAGTAGAAGGGAGGAGTTTGAGAACGAGTGAAAGAGCCAGGAGAAGAGGGACCCAAGAAGCTACCGGAGGCTGGAACCTCACTGCAGCAGTTTCGTGCAGGAAAACACAGCCCACACACATGGAAGTCCAGACCTGGTGGTCGGCATGGCGTGACAAGAAACCTGGAATGATTCATGATAGCATAGTAGGCGAGGAGCATGTCACCTGAGATTGCTCACCGAAGAAGTCCCGCGTGCGGCGGTAGTTCACAGACAGAGACTAGGTGTCGAGCCCTATACGGTGGCACTAGATAGGAAGACTAGGACATCAACATCGAGGACAGACGCATGAAGGCGTCGAGCGGAGGACATCCATAAGTCACTGAGGAGCTCTGAGGAGCAACACCGATGACCAGACTAGGAGGAGCTTTGCCGGAGAAGGACCGACGATGGTGCCTGAGAACATGAACCAGATCCACATCAGCCAGCCAGACCTGTCAGCTTCCAGGCAGCTAGATCAAGAGGTCGGCTCGAAGCTTAGCTAGGTGGTGTCCAGCCAGAGATGAGGTCTGTGGCAGCGCTGCATCGTGCAGATGAGGAGATCGCGAGATGAGAAAATGGTCCGCGTAAAGGGAGAAAGAGAGAGGGAGCGGACTGGTCTAACTCCCAGTCAATGTTGAATTGGGTCCACTTCACAGAACCGACAGCTCACTTGACACCAGCAGCAAGGAGTGACCCGCATAGACACGTGGCAACGTGTGATTGGCTTGAAGGTAAGATTTCCCAAATAATTCTTAGATCTTACATAATTCACAGTAATTAGCTATGTTATCCGAAAAATACAAATAAGCTACCAAACTTCTCAAAAAAATGAGTAGAACACAATAAGAGGATAATATAAGGCTTTTGATGCACTAATAATAGTTATATCATGTAAGTGGCAAAATGGTCATAGGATGGATAATAAATATCAAACGATGGCCTAAAATTATGATAAAATACCATTAAATCATAAATCATATTTTTTATCCATATAAGGTCATTAGTTATGATGTTAATGCACAAAATCATATAATTTGCTTTGGCTAATTAGGGCTTTTAACCCTAAATAATATGTAATAAATACATACATGCTCAATAAATGATGAAATTTACAAAACACCCTCACATATGTAACTGAAAGTTAATATGTAACTTTGATATCAGTCTTATGCACGAGTTTCATGTTATATGAAGAGCACCCTTAATACATGTGATGTAACCCTAATATGGTTAATGAAAGTGACATAATGTTAAATATGTTCACATAATAATATGACACATGAGTATATCCAGCTAATGAACTGTAATCTGGAATATGACATCACAAAGATAAATCTAAGACAAGAATATAAGTAATCATGAGAATATCATAATGAACTAAGGTAAATCCTAAAATGGATACAACATGGGTTAATGATGATGGGGACCTAATGATGGTACATATGATCTTGTCTTAATCAGGGTTTGACTAACAGGTTAGAGTTGACATGAGGATATATCTAATATCAGGAATGTGGTTTAAGTTATCTCTTTGGAAGGTATACCATTACCTCTTTCTTGGCTTATTATAGAGTATGCTTGTGTTATATGTGTAGTAGAAATACTTGGCATATGATATTGGATGAAATGATTGTTCTTGTATGATATGTTGCATGATTTTTCATACTTATGACTATGAAGACATCAAACATAATATATCTATTCCATTATATGAAAGCACTAAACTCTTTGGTAGTGCAGTTCTTGGAAGTGACCTAACTCTTTGGTAGTCAATCACATTGTATATATGATCTAACTCTTTAGTAGTCGATCATAAAGGCCTTAATCTTGATCTCCTTGAGAGTCAAGGGAATACATCAAAACCTTCAGTGGTCAATACATGGATATATAATGGAAAATAATCTTAAAATATGTATTCTCTTTTGTTAATGATTATCTTTGTGCAAGTATACACTTTTCTTATATTTGTTAATGCTACCAAGTATTAGTTTTATCTTATTGCCAAGATATGATGAGAGGTATATAAAAGACACATAGGCGTACTCAGTACAATATTCTTAAATATTCTATTGATGTGTACCACATGTAATCTTTTGTTTAGGTTGTGGCCATATGCTTTTGAAGATCCAAGATAGTTGTGAGTTGTCTGGTGAGTTGATGTATAGGTGGACCTATTTTCTTAAGATCCTATAGTTTAGTGGTAGTACAAGTATATGTATAAGTTTGCTATTCAATGTGTAATATCAAATGTTGTAACAATTCATGATGTAATTATATGTTGAATGGCGAACATGTGTGTATGGTTTTATCATTGTTCATGTGCATGTGCTACTGATTGTTTCCTTCTGACTCCCTTGATTTTCTTCTTCTTAGCCTACTATGTGGTGCTCGAATTGGGATTCTTGTTGAGGTGATGTTTCAATTTGGATGTCACACATCAGATTAAGTTTTAGAAAATCTAGAGACGTCACACCTTACATATGTGCTCATGATGTATTTCTAGGTCATTGAAGTAGACTAGGATGTAATCTATGAGCACTATGACAAAGGTGTTGAGGAAGAGCTGGAACACACTATTTATGAGGTTCATGAGCATACTTGGAGAACGGGACAACCCAAAAGGCATAAACAAAAATTCTTAGTGTTCATAGAGGGTTCAAAAAGCAGTCTTTGGGATATCTTCACTCTTAACTCGCAATTGGTTGTATCTAGATCTCAGGTCAACCTTCAAGAAAACTTGATAAATGTTGAGCTAATCAAATAGGTCATAAATATGGGGTAGAAGATATTTATTCTTAATGGTCACCTGATTTGTTATTCTATAGTCTATACACATGTGAAGCAAATTGTCCTTCCTCTTTCCAAAGAGGACTGCTGCTCCCCAAGGGGATGTGCTAGGTTGGATAAAGCACTTGTATAGTACTTCCTATAATTGTGTCTTCAACTTAAGCAATTCAGAGAGAGCCATCCTATAAGGTGTCGTGGAAATCAAGTTTTTCCCAAGATCTATCTCTATTGAGAAGTCCACTTCTCTCTCTGGAGGTATTCTTGAAAAATCATGCGGGAACACATCATCATAGTCTCTAGCTACCTCTATTTGCTCTAGGGCTGCACCTTCTATTCAGGATCAGTCACTACATCTAGGAATGTTAAACAACCCTTGTCTACAATCCATTCCGATTTTATGATTGACAGATACATGTTGGTAGTAGCATCTTTCCTACGTCTAATGGTAAAGGGTGGATGACCTGGCTTCTCTATCCTTATTTTCTTTTCCCTATAGTCTATCTTCACATTATAGTCATAAAGACAATCCATTCCTATAATGACATAAAAATCATTCACATTAAGAAGGATAAAGTCAGTAGGGAGTTCATTGTCATATATTTAACACGGATGACCAGTGCCTTTAAGAGGGATGTGAAGATACGACCACTAGATGTAGTGACTTCTAAGACATATCCTAAGTCTAAATAAAGCATAGTTTCAAGGTTTCTCAAAATGAAAGTATAAGTAGAATTAGAGTCGAATAAAACTTTAACATTATACCCCACTATATCAAGTAGTCCTACATTCTATTCATGGTGGTCAAAACTATTATTCGCTTCATGATAAAGGATAGAAAATGGATTTCAAGGTGGCATCTATGAAGGTGCTTCTTACCATAGGTGCGACATTCGAGGTTCCATTTCTCTTGATGTAGTTTTTTCTTTCCTCCATTTCTACCCTTGCCATTATTTAGACCCTATTGCCTTCCATTGTCATTTCACTAGGTAGAGGTTCCTTAAGTTAACCCTAGATATCTTCTGAGTAGGCATGACAGTCTTCTCCAAGTTTTAGGCAAAGTTGAGGGCCTTGGTGAAGTTGAGGGGTAAATTGGTCATTGATGAAGTCTTCCACTCGCCTTTAATCTGTCAGCATATACACATCCACATTGAACCATCTTTCTTCTTTATGAACATGACATGGGCTCCCTAAGGTGAGATGCTTGGGAAAATAAAACCCATGTCGAGAAGTTCTTGAAGTTGCTTCTTCAGCTCAACAAGCTCAGCTGGTGTTAAGCGATAGGGTGGCTTCGAAATTGGTGAAGTTTTAGGTGCAAGCTCGATGGAGAATTCCATGCCACGAGTTAGAGGTAACCTAGGTAGTTCTTTAGGGAAGACATTAGGGAACTCCCTTACTACTTCTATATGATCGAGAGTAGGGGGTGTGGCATTAAGAACTATAGATGCAACAAATGCCCTACACCCCTGCGAGATGAGTTTTTTTGACTTTGATGGCTGAGATAACAAATTTCCGTTCTTCTTGATTCCTTCCTTTGACTCACATCCTTCCTTCTTCAGGGTGTAACAAGCTAGCCTTTGATTCTTCACAGAATAGGACTGTCTTATATCTCTTCAGCCAATTCATACCCAGGATAATATCAAAGGCCATCATGTCAAGCAAGATAAAGTCCAAAGGAAACATCTTTCCAAAGATGCAAAGGTCTATGGTTAATAGTTTGAGATAAGATGAGCATATTCTACCACTAGGGGTTTTGACATGTAACACATGGTCCATAAATTCAGATTCCAATTCTAGCATAGAGGCAAATTGTGTAGATATGAAGGTATGTGACGATCCAAAATCAAAAAGTGCTTTAACTAAATGTACGTTAAGGTGTAAAGTACCTTCAGTCACGTCATTGCCATCACTAGCTTCTTCTGCATCCAAAGCAAATACCCTTCCATTCCACCTCTCCACAGGGGGGGCGACACACTTGCTAGTTACTATTGTTGTGGTTGTTGTTGTTGTGGTTTCGTGGAGGCAGATTCTAATGTTGAGGTGGCTGCTGAGCTGGGGCTTGTCCTTGGTGAAACTTGGGATAGTTTGGCTGTATATGACCAACTTGGCTGCACTCACGGCAGATGGGTGCAGGTCGATCATCCCTTCGAGGCGGTGCATTTCTTTGGAGGATGAGATCGGGAACACCCGTTGCAGCGGTCACGCCCTTGGTAACCACCAAAGTTCTTTTGTTTATTGTTGTTGCTAGGACTAGAAGACTAGAAGACATGATAGGACTCAACAGCCAAGGATTTTCTAGCAATTTTTGAAAGGTGAGCGGTAGTTGGGGCACAAGGTGATGCCCCACATTATAATTGAATCCTTCCAGGAAGATGGTTGCCCTTTGTTCTTTAGCTAGGCCCATAGAATAATGCTCTAGCAAAAGGAAACATTGAACATATTTAGACACAGTCATGTTTCCTTGCCAGAGAATGTAGAACTCAGCCTCCTTCTTCTTCAGATAAGCTGAACATATGTACTTTGCTATGAACAGTTGGAGAAACTGTTCCTAGGTCATAACAGTAGTGTCACGGGTGCAAGAAATTTTGTTCCACCACATTTGAGACGGGCCATCCAGGATGTAGGCTGCAAAGCAGACCTTTTAGTGTGACAGACACACCATGCCCTCAAAAGTGCATTCTAGGGATAACACCCAGTCATTAGCCTTGTCCACCATATTGGAATCATTCTCCCCCTTGAAGTAGGGAGGCCGCATCTTGACAAAATCCATCAAGGTGAACTCCTTGGGCTTATTGGCATTAGCTGCAACTACAGAAAGCTACCCTACTAGGGTGGTAGAGAGGAGTTCTCACAACATAGTCAACTCCTGTTCAGGAGTCAAAGGAGTGGCATGAGTCTTAGGGGTCTCCAGATTGTTGATGCCAAAACTATCTTCGAACATGCTACCCTTCCTGAAAGCAAGTTCATTGGGTAAGATTTCTAGGAGTATAAGATAGAAAAAGATGAGGCTACCATTGCCTATAGGCATGCTATTTTGGGAATTCTATATCAGATCAGGCAAGGCCGGGTCATATAAGCTCGAGAGTCCCAGTAAACCAAGCTAGTGGCGTGGAGGAAAATATTGCCAGTCCCTAAGTTCTGACCCTGAATATACACCATACTTTCAACATCGTGCCCTAGTAGCTACCCTATAGGCTCTGATACCATGCTGTAAGGAGACAAGATGTGATGCCCCGATCCCCGTGCCATCTCTAATGACCCCGAAGACCAGAGAGTCAACCTTGGTAAACCACCCTTAACTTTTTCTTTTCTTAATCACTTAAAATTAACCTAAAGGAAAATCTTATAACTTGGAATAAACTGAAATCTTACTAAACTGTGGAAGCAACTACTGTTTACTTTACTAGGTAGGTAAAGTAGATTTACACAACATATTACATTTTTCATGCGGAATATAAAGCACAATAGATAACTTAAAACTAAACTGCATTTTACATTACATTCTCTCTCTCTCTCTGCCACACTACATGCCCCAAGGACTGAGGGGAAAGGACTAAGAGACCTCTATTCTAACTATGAACTACCTTCTAAGATGCTTGGTGATAAGATCCTTCAGCTTCCTCATGTTGACGTTGACCTGAAAAATATTTTTAGTAGGTTGGGGAGCTATAGGCTCAATGAATAGAATTTCACCCAACCATCATAGATAACTCATTTTATGTTTATCAAAACGGAAATAAAATACATAAATTTCTACACTGAGCAGATCTAAAAAAATACAGTTAAAGTAACAGGGAATTTCAATGTTACATTTAAAGAACAACCGCTGTGAAACTATACTCAAATCTTTCTTAACCTTTCTTACTTATAAGAAACTATTTAAACCTATATGATCATATTTTAGCTTATGCCCTGATCATATGCAGTGTACTCTACATATGAAGAATCGTAACGAAATACGATCTTACCGTGCAAGACTTAGCTGACACACCCAGGATGTTAAGCCTGAAAACGTTGCTGGTCTACAATAGGAAAATGGCTCTCTGGCCTCGACACATCTGTGGGCCGTAAAAACTGGACTCCTCCTCTAACCTGAGCACACAGGCAGAGTGTCAAGCCACCTATTGTCTTTTCGGTACTCTAGTGTCACCAGAATCTCTGGTTGATGTTGGACAATACATACTATATTTTTAAGGAGACTTCCACTAGGGCTTCGTCCCCCGTACCACCTCTTAGTACATTCCGACCCCCATATACTGGACACTACCAGGGTTAGGTTGTTTCATCCCTACGATGCAGACTTCTCATAGGGAATCTACGGTGTTCAGGGCCCCTAAGTCTATTATTTTATTATTCTTGGAAAGCTATTACTATATTGTATCTTTTCCTTACTTATACTTGACTCTGGTATCTCTATGGTACTGCATCTATTTATTTGAAGTTTATAATACAACATGTATATTATTTTAAACTTGGCAGAGCAGTATATTCAAAACACTGTGATATTTTGAGTAATCATCATACTATATATACATGCAGACTAAAATTCTTAAATAAACTGAATACATGTCAACTTGACACTTTATGCTCTAGAATCATGCAATTGAACTTCTTAATACACTGATAAGAGTTAATTACTTGACATATGAGTAATCATCATTTACACCTATAAATTATTTGTACTTTCTTGAAAAACGTACACATCAACACAAATCCTGAGTTATGCAACACATAACTTAATTAAGAGTTAATTACTTATCATGGCACGAATTATTAATAATAACTGAGAATTTCTAATGATGTCCTTGAGAAATGTGCCAATTCATGTTAATACTAACCACACATATTAACTATAACTTGGAGCATGCAAATAGGTTTCCATTGAAACATTGCTGGTCATCGTCTTTTTCTTTGAAAATGTGCAATTAGTTAATTACTAGAATCATACAGCCTGGGTTTATACCCAAATGTACAACTATTGCAAATCTGGGTCACGTACTACTGTCTTCAACCTCTATACTAAGCAATTTAGGATTTGATCAACTGTATAAATTCCAACAATCCAAATCGTACAGATCAGCTAATAAATTAAGATCATGCAAAATGTGGAGAAGAGAAACATATAGTAAGGAGTCAGGCGACACCAAGACTACACAACACCTGGGTAATCGTTGTTACCCGTGATAAACACAGATCTAACTAAAATCACCCATTTCATAGAGTTATTACTTGCTTAGTGAGTGAAATTCTACTCACAGAGTATCGAGATGGCTTAAATCAACTGGAAATTTGTCCAAAGCCTGCTTCTAGGCATCTGCGGGGTCGTCTTCAACCTATATGATGCCTTGGATTCGGGCTTGCTTCACACAATAGCTCCACCTCACACAGGTTGAGGAAAGGGGCTCGACTAGGTGCTGCTTGTGGCTGGGAGCTGCGGATTCAAGCTTGGGCCTCAAGACCAGAGTCAAGGGCATCGACTCAAGGTGCTACTCACGCCAGAACAGCCCCTGGCTGGTGCTGTGTAGCTGTCATGCTACTGCTGGCCGGCGCCGCCCTAGCGGTCAGGGCACTGTAGATTTGGGGTGAGGAAGATAGGGGAAAGAAGGTGGAAGACGACGCCAATCTAGCTCAGCTCTATGGAGCCCTAAGATCGCCCTAATCCTCTCCCTTCTGCTGGCCGATTGAGCATATCTGTGTGCTGCTCAAGGGTGCTCTGCACCAATCCAGAGGTAAGAGATAAGGGAAAGGGGGTTAATAGATCTATTAATGGGTAAATTGCAGCTTCAACCCAAGAAACTTGAAAATATCATAACTTTTTCCTCAAAGGTCCGATTCAAGTGATTTCTTTTGCAAACTTTCAAGTGCATGATCCACTACAACCTCAAAGCATGAAAACATACTAAATAGATTAACGCAACTTAATAAAATCACTAATTGCATCTTGAACACTTATCTTAGCTTAATCAACGTGGTGATGCACTAATCACTGTACTTACTAGTTAAACTTGGAGTGGGTCATAACAATCTCCCTCCCTTATAAGAGTTTCAACCCGAAATCCCTAAAAGAGAAAAGGAAACTTGTTACACATCTCTGAATCAAGCTCCCACATGGCTTCCTCTAGGTTGTGGTTCCTCCACAAAACTTTCACTAATGATATCTCTCGATTCTTTAGATTCTTAATTCTCTGATCAACTATTTGTACTGGTCCTTCAACATAGGACACATCTTTTATGAGCTGTGCAGGTTCTGGGTCCACTATTTTCTCTGTACCAGACTAACACTTCTTCAACATCTATACATGAAACAAATCATGTAAATTAGCTAACTCGGATGGAAAATCCAACCTGTAGGCTACAGGTCCAATCCTCTCAATGACAGGATATGGGCCCATAAACCTAGGAGTCAGTTTGCCTCTCTTGCCAAACCTCAAAACTCCTTTCCATGGTGAAACTTTTAGATACACTTCATCACCAACCTCAAACTCAAGAGGTCTATGCCTCTTCTCAGCGTAACTCTTCTGCTTGTCCTGTGCAACTTTCAACTATTCTCTGATCACTGTAATCTTTTCTATAGTCAAATCCACTATCTATGGTCTAAGAATCTCTTTTTCACCCACCTCATACCAACATATGGGTGATCTACACTTTCTGCCATACATAGCTTCATACGGGGCCATACCAAGAGTGGAATGGTGACTATTATTGTATGCAAACTTTATAAGGCTCAAGTGTTCTTCCCAACTTCCTCTGAAATGTAGGACACATGCTCTCAGCATGTCCTCAAGAGTCTGAATGGTCCTCTCTAACTGACCATCCATCTATGGGTGAAAAGCTGTACTAAATCTCAACTTTATGCCTAAAGCATGATGCAACTGATTCTAAAACTTGGATGTGAACTTAGGATCTCTATCTGATATTATTGAAACTAGGATACCATGCAACCTAACTGTCTCCTCCACATATATCTTAGCCAACTTTGGGACATTAAAGGTTGACTCAATAGGAAGAAAGTGAGCAGACTTCGTCAGTTTATCCACAATTACCCATATCGAGTCACAACCTCTGGATGTCCTGGGCAATCCTACCATAAAATCCATAGTGATATGTTCCCACTTCCACTCTAGTATAGGAAGAGATCGCAAGGTACATGCAAGTTTCTAATGCTCATCCTTGACCTGCTGGCACACACTACACCTAGCCACATACTCAGCTACATCCTTCTTCATACCTGATCGCCATTACAACTCCTTAACATTCTTGTACGTCTTAGTGTTGCCTGGATGCATAACGTACATCGATGCATGCGCTTCCTCAAGAATCTATACTTTCAAATCACTATCTCTAGGTACACACAACCTGTTATGTTGATACAACAGACCATCATCTGAAAACCTGAACTCTGGTCTTTTTTCCCCTGTCATGTCCTGCATGATCTGTTGTAACTCATTGTCACTCTATTGTAGTTCCTTGATCTGATCATAAAAGGTAGGCTTGACTTGCATCTGTGCAATCAAACCACTCTGTTCTGTCACTCCTATGTCTAAGTTCAACTTTTGCATCTCTACTAGTAGGTCTCTCCTGAAACATGCCATAGAGAATACATCAGCTGTTGAACTTGACTTCATGATCAGGGCATCTGCTACCACATTCACTTTTCCAGGATGATAATCTATCATCACTTCATAATCCTTGATCAATTCTAATCATCTCCATTGTCTTAGATTTAGATCCTTCTGGGTGAAGATATATTTCAAGATCTTATGATCCGTAAACACCTGGTATGCCTCACCATAAAGATAGTGGTGCCATGTCTTAAGAGCATGAATTACTACAACTAACTCCAGATCATGTGTCGGGTAATTCTCCTCATTCTTCTTAAGATGTCTAGATGCATAAGATACTACTTTGCCTTCCTGCATCAACACACAACCTAAATCTCTCCTTGAAGCATCACAAAACATTGTGTAGCCTTTATCTGCCTTAGGCAAGATCAACACTGGTGATGTAGTCAACCTCTTCTTCAAGATCTGAAAAGTCTTCTCACAGTTGTCTGATCAGACAAACGATGCATCCTTTCTCGTTAAACATGTCAGAGGTGATGCTACAACACTGAAGTTATGGATGAACCTCATGTAGTAACATGCCAATCCTAAGAAGCTTCTGATCTCAGTAGGAGTTATAGACTGCTCCCACTGTAGAACAGACTCAAATCTCTTAGGGTCAACACTTACTCCATCTCCTGAGATGAAATGTCCAAGAAAAGACACCTCAGCTAACTAGAACTCTCACTTACTAAACTTAGCATATAACTGGTGTTGTCTCAACAAATGTAACGCTATCCTCAAATGCTACTCATGCTGCTCATCATCTTTGGAATAAATCAGAATGTGATCTATGAAAGCCACTATGAACTGATCCAAGAACGGCTTGAAAATCTGGTTCATCATATCCATGAAAGCTGTTGGGGCATTAGTCAGTTCAAACGACATGACCAGAAACACATAATGCCCGTATCTTGTTCTAAAAGCTGACTTAGGAATATCTAAAGCCTTTATCCTCAAATGATGATATCCAGATCTCAATTCTATATTAGAAAAGATCATCGCTCCACGCAATTGATCAAACAGATCATCTATCCCTGGCAACGTGTACTTATTCTTGATGGTGATCTTATTCAACTATTTGTAGTCTATACATAACCTCATCGTACCATCTTTCTTTTTCACAAACAAGACTGGAGCTCCCCATGATGAAGAACTAGGTCGAATGAAACCCTTATCCAGTAAAACCTATAATTGGATCTTCAGTTCCTTCAACTCTACAGGTGCCATTCTATAGGCTGGCAGCGCTACATGGTGACTACCTGGCAACACCTGGATCTCAAATTCTATCTCTATTTTAGGAAGTAGACCTAGCAACTCATCTAGGTAAAAATCTGGGAACTCACAGACCACTGGCACATCCCATAGGATGACTGTGCTCTTCTCTACTCTGGTATCTACTACATGTGCCAAGAACGCATCACAACCTTTGTGCAACATCTTATCAGTTACAATGGCTGATATGATACACGTAGGCAAAACTTTCCTATCTCCAGAAAAGACATAAGAAAATCCACCCTGTTGAAAGACACTCTCCTTCTTCCAATAGTCGAGCTGAACTCAATATGTCTCTAGGCAATCCATACCTGAGATAACTTGAAAAGAGTTAACATCTAGGGGTATAAGATTAACCGCGACGGTGTAACCACCAAAGGTCAATAAACATCCAGGACAAAACTCTATCAACATTGTCAGTTCACTGAACGGAATCCTCAACAACAACTCAAACGGTATCTTCTGGGTTAACAGGTTAAGCTCACGAGCTAAAGAACTCTGTATAAATGAGTGAGTAGCACCCGAATCTATCAAAACTGTAACTGAAATGCTATTAAAGAGAAGCATTTCTCCTATAACTACTTGGGAAGAAACAATACCTTCTTGTTGTGCCAGAGAGAAGAAGCGTCTTGAAGCTCTTCCTCTCCCATGATGTCCTCATTGTCCTTCCCTTCCATTGGGTGCTCCTCCTCCTCGGGAACCTGAAGCTCCTAAAGAACTCACTCCTCTAGCTAGAGCCTATCTCAGAACATTCTGTTATTGTGACTTAGAACCCTATGTTGCCACTTGCTAAAACTGGGGACATTGCCTTATGAAGTGTCCCGCCTATCCACAGATGTGACAACCCTGAAAATCTACACCCCAACCTGGAGTGCGGCTTTCCATAGATATCACACATCAGTATCTCTCTCTTTGGCAGACCTGTCACTGAGGTTGATGATCCTGAAGACCTTCCTCTTGACGCACTGTTCCATCTCCCTGGACTGGATCTTCCCCTACTCTAAGAAGATATCACATCTTTAGATCCTTGTTTACCGTAACAGCCAAATCCACATCCAAGCTTCGAGAAGAAACCATCACCGCCTCCTCAATGTCCACTACTAGCTTGTCCTCTTCTGAAGTCTTCGAATCTCTTTCTATTCTGATAGTGCTTATCAACATTCACAAACTCCTCTATACATCTTGCTACCTCAAGAAACTCTCTTAAGTTCTCTCTTTTTCTTCAACCAACTACAGATATACTATGCCAAATTTCGGGCCTCAATCCATCCTGGAATCTTCTACACTTTTCCATGTCGTTTGGGGCGAGCTACGAGAAAAAATTTACCCACCTGGTAAAATATGCCTCGTACTCTCCCACTAACATATTCCCTTGTCTGAAGTTCTACATCTATCTTATCTTCTCCCTCAGAAAGGTAGGTGGGTATTACTTAAGATGGAATTCATCAATGAAATCCTTCCAAGTCAATACCATGTTCCTTCTTTTATTTTCCACTCCACGCCACCAGAGCTCTACATCACCTTTAAGCAAATAAACTATGGGATTGATTTGTCTTTCCTGAGACAGCTCCATCATACGGAACACTTTCGTTAACAGTCTCAGCCAATCATCTGCCACTACAGGGTCCATAGTTCCAACAAACTCGGTACCTCCAAGATTCTTAACCAGCTCATCGGATCTCATCAGATCCTTACTTCTTGAGATAGAAGCTAGCCTCTCGATCTTATACTTTTCCCTGGTCTCAAGAAACATCATGTACATTCTTGATGCCTCATCCACATCATCTCCACCACCTAGACCCATCACCTGAGGATTAGGTCCAATGTGGTTCTCAACTTAGTCCTCATGACCACACCCTCTTCCTGCCATCTGCAATAGTATAACAGAACACTTCCTATTAGAAAATTGCTGTTAGAAGGAAAACACCTAAGTCCTAATCCTATTGGTCTCTTATCATCTACTGACCTTGACTTAGAGTAACTACGTACTCAACCTAGGCTCTGATACCAATTGTTGTGATGCCCCGATCACCGTGCCATCTCTAATGACCCCAAAGACCAGAGAGTCAACCTTGGTAAACCACCCTTAACATTTTCTTTTCTTAATCACTTAAAATTAACCTAAAGGAAAATCTTATAACTTGGAATAAACTGGAATCTTACTAAATTGTGGAAGAAACTACTATTTACTTTACTAGGTAGGTAAAGCAGATTTACACAACATATTACATTTTTCATGCGGAATATAAAGCACAACAGATAACTTAAAATTAAACTGCATATTACATTACATTCTCTCTCTCTACCATATTGCATGCCCCAAGGATTGAGGGGAAAGGACTAAGAGACCTCTATTCTAACTATGAACTACCTTCTAAGAGATTGTGTGATAAGATCCTTCAGCATCCTCGTGCTGACGTTGACCTGAAAAACATTTTTAGTAGGTCGGTAAGCTACTGGCCCAATGAATAGAACTTCACCCAAACATCATAGATAACTCATTTTATGTTTATTAAATTGAAATAAAATACACAAATTTCTACACTGAGCAAATCTAAAACAATACAGTTAAAATAACAGGGAATATCAATGTTACATTTAAAGAACAACTGTTGTGAAACTGTACTCAAATCTTTCTTAACCTTTCTTACTTATAAGAAACTCTTTAAACCTATATGATCATATTTTATCCTATGCCCTGATCATATGTAGTATACTCTACATATGAAGAATCGTAATGAAATACAATCTTACCGTACAAGACTTAGCTGACACACCCGGGATGCTAAGTCTGACAATGTCGCTGGTCTGCAATAGGAAAATGGCTCTCTGGCCTCGGAACACCTATGGGCCATAAAAATTAGACTCCTCCTCTAACCTGAGCACACAGGTAGTGTGTCAAGCCACCTATTGGCTTTTATGTACTCTAGTGCCACCAGAATCTCTGGTTGATTTTAGACACTACATACTATATTTTTAAGGAGAAACAACTAGGGCTTCCTCCCTCGTACCACCTGTTAGTACGTTCCGACCCCCGTATACTGGACACTACCAGGGTTAGGTCGTTTCATCCCTATGACGCAAACCTCTCATAGGGAATCTATGGTGTTTAGGTCCCCTAAGTCTATTATTTTATTATTCTTGAAAAGCTCTTACTATATTGTATCTTTTCCTTACTTATATTTGACTCTAGTATCTCTATGGTACCACATCTATTTATTTGATGTTTATGATACAACATGTGTATCCTTCTCAACTTGGCAGAGCAATATATTCAAAACACTGTGATATTCTAGTTAATCATCATACTATACATACAGGCAGACTACAATTCATAAATAAATAGAATACATGTCAACTTGGCACACTACTACAGAACATGTCTTTGGCTTCGGGTGTTTAACCCATTTTAGTGACAGTTCTCAAGCGACGCCTATGTGGGCGCCGCTAAAGGTCGAACTCTTCAGCGTAGGTTCTACAACCGACGCCAAAAGGGTTCGCGCCACAAAAAGGGTGCCATCTAGGACACTTTCTGCGTCAGTTTACAACTAAATAACCGACGCCATAGTTCCATACACCACGGTCGTGCTTCCCTACACGGACATGTTTAGTACCATACATGTCGGTTTTATACTAATCACTGATGCTTTTTCTGCCACAGTTGTGCTTTCTTACACGGTCGGATTGTTTGTCATATTAGGCGGCAGTTTTTATCCAATAACCGATGCTGTAAGCCTTTGATGACGGTGTTATATAAATAACCGATGCCTATGTTTTAATTTTTTTTTTCTAATCAGTTTGCAGGCCTACTGTGGCTGGTCAGCAGGATGAGAACCTACAATTCAATTTTCTGAACTGCAGGTTTACGACATCCATTGATATCAGCCTACAAACAGGCCACAAACCTGCAAAATCAACATATATACTTTTCACACAAGTAGATACATTCAGACATCAATTCAATTCTCACATTCACACATGTAGAAATATTCAAATACATGTAGAAACATTCAGACATACATAAACATTCAGAAATATTTATTTACAAAATATCATTCAACATCGCTATCAGCATCCCAATTATATTTTACAATCGCCACTGTTTGTATGGCTCTTGCCCATTCTTCTCTTATTTCATTTAATGCTTCCATCTTATATGGATCATGTACATCTTTTAAGCATTTACCTATATTGTGGTCAGTTTTAAACACCTGCAAAGAGAATGATGTATATATATAAGTAATAATATAAAAATAAGATTGATATATTGCATACTAACTAATGAGACTATATATAATACCTCATGTATGGTATTGATGTCCAATGGGGCATATCGGATAATCATCTGCATAAATCACATCACATAGTATGCGCATGTCCAGCCGTTGTCTTGTGTAGTGCACTATAAATTGAAACATACAAAATATTAAAAAATACAACTAAGCACAGTTCACATAAATAATATATACATTGGAGTCGGGAACTTACTTTTATGTTCTCCCAAATTATTGGCTGGTTCTTTCTCCTTGGGACCTGTCCTCCAGCATTTTTGAATGCATCTAAACCCCTACATGTTAATGTAACATAGTAAATTGCATAATTAAATAGTAATGTAATAACATATGTTAACGGATATAAAAATGAAATATTTCTCACCAGAATAATGGCATTCTCATTATGTGTCCAATTTTAGTGTTCAATGTACTCCCCACAGGATCTAGATAATAAACAGTGAACGTACCGGGGACAATAACTAGTAACTCCCAATGCCTACCGCTAGAGGTAAAAAAGTTAAAAATTAATAAATCAAAATGCACAATAATGGAGCTATTATTATCGTCTTCTTTTGCTGACCGAAAATTGTAAAAGCATCTATAAAGTATTGTTGAACACTATCAGGGTCTTTAGCTACCATACTAATCAATGATGGAATCAAAAATCCCACATGATCAAATGCAAATTGTTTGCATTGATCTTCGACTAAGTAGCTGCAAAACATGTATTACGTATGCATTAATATATAAGAAACCAGATCACCGTATCTTACACAAGGTATATGGATGTATAAACAAGATATCACCTTATCCATGTCTCTATCATTGATGTGTTCAGCCAATCACACCTAAACAGCTCAATAATATCTTGTATAAATAAAGAGCTTTCGTATGATTGACCTGCATAATCCGCTTCTAAAGAAACAATTATAGGGCAATGTATATTATGTGCCCGTAGCCAACATGCCATTCCCCTACAAGCAGGACCGAACAGGTATTTTAGGTCAGTTGGAACCCAACTTGGTAATGTAGGAAGTGGAGGTGGAGGCCTAGGTGCTCCGGGTGTCTTATTTTTAACCTGTATATATAATTTCAGATTAGCTGACCTCATATATACACATTAACAATCTAAAGTAATTTAAATTTATCTTACAATTTTAGTAGTGTAGACGACATCTGCTTTGGGCCACAATATCACCCCGCCTTCTGCCTCAGCAAGTGTATCAATATCTGGGTGGGGATATGGCAATGTTGCTTCCCTCCAATCGGGTAATACATGTATCGGGCTCACACGAATGTAGCCCTGTGGCATTGGAGTCCCGTGAAACGTTGCCCCAGGAAGGGACGGGTAAGCCTGCGCCTCTGCAACAACATAGTTTTGTATTTTTATGCGGCATGGCTTCAATGCCTACAAATTTACGTAAATAATATTATACATATATACATATCATCTTGAAAACATATCATCTTGAAAAGACTAGATACAATGTCATAAACAATACTTACAGTAGACGTGTTAGGCGGTGGGTCTACAAGATTACTCTCAGTCTGTGCATCAGGAGAAGAGTGGGTCGCCATAGGCTGATTGGAAGCCTGAGATGCCTGCAACCGCACTATTTCTTCCTTGACCTTCTCAGCAACTATATCATTGACCTTCTTAGAAACTATATCCTCGACTCTCTTATTCTCCTATACATGGATAAGAGAAACATTAGCTTCTTATTATTGAATTTCTTTTTGCAGTAACATTCTAAAAAAAGAATAGGTTACCTCTTCTTGTGAAAATCTCTCTCTGGGTTTGTGCTGGGATGGCCCAAAGAATGCTTTGATGCCCACACCAGTGCCTGCACCCCTAACACGTCCAGGATGCTCTAGGTTACCCAGAGCAACTGTCAATTCATCCCTTGTGCCCTGAGGGATGAACGTGCCTTGTTTCCTCGGCTCGTGCAGCTCCCGCTAATCACCATCAACATAAATTGGTAAGTTAACACCACAAATAATCAATATTCAAACCATTGCTCTAAGAGTTGTATTTTACCATTTTTTGCAGGCGCCTCAGCAGTTGCGGGCTTCCTTACTTCTCCCTTCTTATTTTGCCTCCCAGCTATCCAAACATCATGGTGAGGCAGAGGTGTGCTACCTATAGTAGAGGACTTCTGAGTAGCAGCAGACTCCGCCTGTAGTCTTTGGCGAATGCTTGCATAGCCCTTTGGACCCATAGTGTGGTCATGCACATTCAGTTCACGCCTTGCTTTTTGTGCGTCACTGAGGGCCTATTTAGTATGCACATTAATGATTTGGTTAGTAGCACTAAATGTTAATCTTGAATAGGTGAATACAACGTATATTAATTAAATTGGGAGTGACGCCTAATACCTTGAATTCTTCAGATTTTCTTGAAGCAATAAACGTGTCCCAATCTTTTTTGTCCAAGAAGTTCCACTGTTCAAGGGCTGACTTCTTCTTCTTATCACCATCTTTTATGTATTCTCTATTGAGATTTGTCCTATAGTTCCTTAGCATCTTTCCAGCGTGTTGCATCACGCTTTTATGATGCAACTTCTCATCCAATGCAAACAGATTCTGTAAAATAGAATTCTTATTAACTAGTATCCAAAAATAGAATTTCAAATAATAGAATTTGTAGTCTACAAAATAGAATTGCAAATAATAATAACTCACGCATAAATCCTTCCATATCAAGTCTTTCTTCACCTGAGGAACTTTATGCCAATTATCATACTTAACACCACAATGGCTTCGAATGACAGTCCCATGATAATTTACAAAATTATTGCAGTTCACTCCAATTCCATTTCCTCCATTATCAAACTCCACAACCAATCTGGATCCACTACCACTTAGCGCTATTAACTTCTTCAATAGAGTGATGCCCCTTTTCTTGTTACATTTTTGGTGATGCGCATCAAGTTCCTCCAGTGCTTCAGTGGGTACATGCACATCATCAACCTAAAATTTGACAAAAATAAACACACTGAATTAGCGCAATATAGAAATATGGGATATATGACATAACTAGAAGATAATGAATTTTATAGAAATACAGGATATGTTTTTAGAACTTACATTGGTATCCTCACCATACTCATCATGGACAGCATGCTCATCGTGGACTTCATGCTCATCATGGGCATCATGCTCATCATGGTCAGCCATCTGAAAATGTCATTAAAAAGGCAAACATTTAGCATCTAAAGATAATGAAACATCAAATCTGAAAATGATATTGATATTAAAAAAGCAAACATTTAGCTTCAATAAAAAATATAAGCATGCATGCCTCTAAAATTGTGATCTTTTATCAATTAACAATCCTTCATTGTGATCTCCACGCACATATAAGTCATCATTAGCTTCAATATTTTGTGGAGTTGGCAACAACGAAAGGGCATAAACAACCGACGCCAAAGACATGTTCTGTAGTAGTGAAATTCAGGGCATAAACACATGTGATGTCATTCTGATATATAATAAATGTGTACCACCTATCCTATCCTTGGACACCTAATCTCACTAGTAAGTGTATAATGTGTATTGGGTTTTCGAGAAAATTTCGGTAGCATTTCCCCGATGTTCTCTAAGTACATATGTACTTAGAGAACAAATGGGGAAATGCTGCCGAAATTTTCTCAAAAACCCAATACACATTATACACTTACATCCTAAGTGAGATTAGGTGTTCAAGAACAGTCCCAAATCGGGGACTATCCAAGATTTACTCCTAATGAGTAAATCTTGGACGAGTTTCTAGGCCAACAAACACATGTGATGTCATTCTTATATATAATAAATGTGTACCACCTATCCCATCCTTGAACACCTAATCTCACTAGTAAGTGTATAATGTGTATTGGGTTTTCAAGAAAATTTTGACAGCATTTCCCCATTGTTCTCTAAGTACATATGTACTTAGAGAACAAATGGGGAAATGCTGTCGAAATTTTCTCGAAAACCCAATACACATTATACACTTACATCCTAAGTGAGATTAGGTGTTCAAGAACAGTCCCAAACCGGGGACTATCCAAGATTTACTCCTAATTAGTAAATCTTGGACGGGTTTCTAGGTCAACAAACACAATAATAGATATGTACATGTTAGGGTTTCATCACAATTAATGTTAGGGTTTCATCACAATTGATGTTAGGGATTCATCAATGTTAGGTTTAATCAAATCAAATTAGGATGCTAGAATGGACAAGTTTAAATCTTATTCCAACATGCATCAAAATTTATTGAATTAGGTCAAACATTAGGATTAGAAGCACAAATATATGCAAGCAAAAGATTTGTTCGTATCCAAGGATTTACATAAAGCATTACATAAAGATTTGTTCATATCCTTACCAACAGCAAGCATGGCCGTGCCTGTGCTTGCTGTTGGTATGGAGCTAGGGAGAAGGAGCTAGGGTAAGGAGCTAGGGCTACCTGGAGCTAGTGTGGAGAAGAGCGACGGCGAGCGGCGACAACAGTAGCGGCGAGCAGGAGAAAAGCATAGCAGAGAGGCGCTCGCACTGGCACCAGGAGAAGAGAGCAGAGCAGTAGTGGCAGCAGCAGCAGAAAGAGGACGCGACGGCGGCGGCGGCGAGCAGAGCGCACCGGTAGCAGTGGCGGCAAGCACAGTAGCAGCTACGGCGAGCACAGCAGCAGCTGCGGCGAGCACAGGGTCGTTGGACGATTTTAGGCGAGTGCGGCGAGCACATGAATTATTACGATGAAACAAGAAGAAAGGGGGAAGAGTTGGGTGATCAGGTCTATTAAGTTGGTCAATGGCGTCGGTTATCTCTAAAACCAACGCCTTTCACTCTTCAGTGTCGGTTGATAGTAAATAACCAACGTCCAATTAGACAATCTTTGCCCTAAATTATTTGGCGGGAACCATTATCAGTGTCGGTAATCACATGATAACCGACACCTAAATTGGAACTTTTTGCGCAAATTTCCATCTTATATCGGCGTCGGTTAATGGTTAAAAAACCGATGCTATATGTGATACTTTGGGGCAAAACAATTTCACACAAAAATTGGATTTCACGGGAGATTTTAGGCGTCAGTTTGTTTTACCCAGCCGACGCTGAATACAAAGCGGTATGCATGTCTGGCTGGTCTTTGAATATAGACGTCAGGGTTCCTAAATATCTGACGTTGAATATTATAGGAGTCAGCTTTGTTAAATACTCGACGCCCAGAAAAGCGACATTGAATGTTTTTTCTGTAGTAGTGGCACTTTTTGCACTAGAATCATGCAATTGAACTTCTTAATACACTGATAAGAGTTAATTACTTGACATATGAGTAATCATCAATTGCACCTGTAAATTATTTGTACTTTCTTGAAAAATATGCACATTAACCCAAATCCTGAGTTGTGCAACACATAACTTAATTAATAGTTAATTACTTATCATGGCAAGAATCATTAATAATAACTGAGAATTTCTAATGATGTCCTTTGAGAAACGTGCCAATTTGTGTTAATACTAATCACACATATTAACTATAACTTGGAGCGTGCAAACAAGTTTCCATTGAAACCATTACTACAGAAAAGGCCTTTAGCGTCGGTTATTTAGAGCCTTTAGCGTCGGTTTCCAAGTGACACCCAAGTGGGCGCCGCTAAAATTCGACACCTTCAGCGTCTGTTTCTAACCGATGCCATAACCCTTCCCGCCACTGAAAATGCGCCAGCAAGGGAACTATAAGCGCCAGTTATTAAAGAAAACTGACAATATATCATTGTTAAAGACATCAGTTATTAAATAAATACCGACACCATTAACCTTCCCGCCACTGAAAATGAATCAGCAAGGGAACTATAAGTGTCAGTTATTAAATAAAATTGACACTATATCATTGTTAAAGACATCATTTATTAAACAAAAACCGACGCCATTAACCTTCCCCCCACCAAGCCGGTGAGGGCACATAGATGGCGGTTTTTTGCTAATAACTGACCTTATATATCTGTGGTGTCAGTTTTATACAAATAACTGACGCCTATGTTCTAATTTTTTTTTCTTATTAGTTTGCAGGCCTGCTGTATGGCTGGTCAATAGGATGGAGAACCTACAATTCAGTTTTGAACTACAGGTTTACAACATCCATTGATATCAGCCAACAACAGGCCACAAACCTACAAACTCATTAACATTCAGACACATCTATTGATCAGATACATGTAGAAACCTACAAAGTCATTTACATTCACATTCAGTTCCATTCATTTAATCTCTTTTCACATTCATACATTCATGTATTGATCAGAAAAAGTCATTCACATTCACACATATGACAATTCAAAAAAAGTCATTCAGATCCTCACAAAAATAATTATGAGAACAAAGTTTAGAAATATCATTCTTTATTCATGATCGTCATCATTGTCCTCAGATACCCAATTAAATTTAAACATTCTCACTACTTGTAGGGCTTTTGCCCATTCTTCTCTTACAACATCTAATTCCTCCCTCGTATAGGGAGTATGTGCATCTAATAACTTTCCACATGTACTGAAGTCATTTTTAAACACCTGCAATGAGAATGACATATACATATATATATATAATTAATAATATATAAAAAGATTGATATATTACATATTATCTAATGAGACTATATGTAATACCTTATGTATAGTATCTATTTCTATTGCGGCATATTTGATGATTAGGTCCATAAATCACATCACATAGTAGGCACATGCCTAGCAGTTGTCTTGTGTAGCACACTATAAATTGAAACATACAAAATATTCAAAAATAGAAATAAGAACAATTCACATAAATAATATATACATTGGAGTCGGGAAACTACTTTCACATTCTACCAAATTAGTGGTTGATTCTTTTTACAGGGGACCTTTCCTCCAGATTTTTTGAACTCTTATAAATCCCTTCATGTTAATGTAACACATTAAATTGCATATTTTAATAGTAATGTAATAACATATGTTAACAATTATAAAAATATGAAATATTTCTCACAGGAATAATGGCCTTTTCATTGTGTGTCCATATAATGTATTCAATTTGTTCCCCGCATGATCTAGATAATAGACAGTGAAAGTCTTGGGGACAATAACTAGTAACTCCCAATGCCTACCACTACAGGTAATAAAGTTAAAAATTAATAACTCAAAATCCACAATAAAAACATAATTTTCTGAAGTCCAAATTATAAGCAAAGTAAACTTACTCAACATTGAATGGAGCTATTATCACCATCTTCTTATTTTTACCAAAATATTCAAAAGCAGCACAATAGTATGAAGTAACTGAAGAAGGGTCTGTATCTACAAGACTAATCAAAGATGGAACCAAAAATCCCACATGGGAAAATGCAAAATCTATACATATCATGTGTAAGTGGCTACAAAATATGTATTACGAATGCATTAATATATAAGAAACTAGATCACCGTATATAAAACAAGGTATATAGATGTATAAACAAGATCTCACCATATCCACAACTCTATTATAGATGTTTTTAGCCAATCATAACAAAACAACTCCCAAATATCTTGTATGAATATCTTGTTATCGTATGATTGACCTGCATTAATACGTATGCATTAATGCGTATGTAAAACTTGTATTACATATGCATTAATACGTATGCAAAACTTGTATAAATAGATTGTTATTGTATGATTGACCTGTAGCATCCTCCGGAATAGTAACATTTATAGGGAAATTTGAATCATGTTCACCTATCCATACTGCCATACCCCTACAATTAGGACCTAGTGAGGCGTGTAGGCATATGGCAGTGGAAGATCCCTCCAATCGGGGAGTATATGTATCGATCTCACACAAACCGCACCAGCTGGTACTGGAGTCCCATGAAAAATCTCTCCTGGAAGGGCTAGGTAAACCTGTGCTTCTACAACAATATATTCTTGACTTTTTAGACGACATGGCTTCAACCCCTACAAATTTACATAAAGAATGTTATATACATATATACATAAACATATCATCTTGAAAAGACTAGCTACTATATATGTTATAATAATACTTGCAACAGACGTGCTAGGTGGTGGGTCTATAGGATTACTACCAACCTCTACTGTAGGAGAAGAGCGGCCCACCACAAGTACTATCTGAATGGCAGTCCGAGATGCCTGCCACTTTCTAATTGCTTCATTGACTCTCTTCTCAAGTGTTTCCTTGACTCTCCTATCAAGTTCTTCCTCGAATATCCTTTCAATTAACTGATCTACCTATACATGGACAAAAGAAACAATAGCTTCTGATTATTGAATTCTCTTTCACAATGACATTCTAAAAAAAGCATAAGTTACCTCAACTTGTGAAAGTCCCGCTATTGGGATTGGTTTGTGCTGTGATGGCCCAAAGAACGCTTTGATGCCCACACCAGCTCTTGCACCCCTAACACGTCTAGGACGCTCTGGGGTACCCAGAGCAACTATCAATTCATCCCTTGTGCCCTCAGGGATGAACTTGCCTTCCTTCCTCTTCTCATGCAGCTCCCGCTAATCGACATCAACAAAAATTGGCAAGTAAACATAACAATAATCAATATCGATTGATAGCTCTAAGAGTTGAATTTTACCATTTTTGCAGCCGCCTTAGTAATTGTGGGCTTCGTTATATCTCCCTTCTTGTTTTTCCTCCCATCTATCCACATAGCATGGCGAGGTAGAGGTGTGGGACCAATAGTAGAGGACTCCTGAGTAGCAGCAGACTGAGCAGTAGACTCAGCCTATAGTCTTTGGTGAATGCCTGCATAGCCTCTTGGACCCATTGTGTGTTCAAGCACATTCAGTGCACGCCTTGCTCTTTGAGCATCACTAATAGCCTTGTTAGTAAGCACATTGATTTTGTTAGTAACACTAAAGGTTATTATTGAATAGGTGAATACATTAGAACGTATATTAATTAAATTGGGAGTGACACTTAATAGCTTGAATTCATCCATTTTTCTTTGACTCCTCCCAGTCTTTGGTGTCCAGGTAGTTCCATTGCTCAGTGGCTACCTTCTGCCTAAATTTATTTTTTTAAAGAGAATACAAACAAAAATTATGTGTAGAGTTAGTCAAAAAGTGATCAATGTCTAGAATTGGAAATCAATCAAGAACCTCTTCTCAACATCGTGTATGTAATCTGGGGTGAGATTTGTCCTATAGTTCCTTAGGACCCTCCCAAAGTGTCGCATCATGCATTTACGATGCAACTTTTCATCCAGATCAAATATACTCTGCAAAATAGAATTGCTATTAACTAGTATCCTAAAAATTAGTAATCTAACAAAATAGAATTACAAATAATAAAACTCATGCATAATTACTTCCATACTAAGTCTTTCTTCCCCTTAGGAACTTTATGTTAGGATTCAAAAATAGGACTACAATGGCTGCGAGTAAGAACCCCAAGATATGAAATAAATGAGTTGTGGTTCACTCCAATTGGATTTCTTGCATGATCGAAATCTACAACCAGTTTGGGTCCATTCCCCCTTTGTTGTAGTAACTTGTTCATCATTGTGATGCCCCTCACTTTTTCAATTTTTTTTTACTGCTCATCAAGTACCCCAATTTCTTCAAGGGGTACATCACCAACCTAAAATTTGACAAAAAAACACACTTACAGGATATAACTATAAATGAACATATAGATAGAAACCTCAGGGATATGTTTTTAAAACTTACATTGTGAGGTGGCGCATTGACGTCCTCACCCTCACGGTAATCATCAGCACGGGCATCAGGAGAATGCTTAGCAATCTGAAAGTTCACATTCACATTGTAAAGTTTACATTCACATTATAAAGTAGTTCACATTGTAAAGTTCACATTCACATTGTAAAGTAATCTACATTGTAAAGTTCACATTCAAAAAAATAAAACATATAAAAAATATAGACATGCATTCCTCTAATATTATGATCTTTTATCAATTAACAATCCTTCATTGTGATCTCCGTGCACATACAAGTCATCATTAGCTTCAATATTTGGTGGTGTTGGCAACCCAACTGAGAATGGATAGGAGTCATCATACTTATCATAGTACTGTTCTTCATCTATAGGATCTTCAATGAACTGTCTTTTACCATGAAGAAAAACTGACCATTTATCAGTAGCAGGATCATCGATATAAAATAGTTGTTTCTCCTGTGATGCCAATATGAATGGTTCACCCTTCTTGCCAATCTTTTCAAAGTTCACTAATGTGAAACCCAATTCATCCACTATAACTCCTTTGGTGGTATCAACCCAATTACATTTTAAGAGCATAATTCTGAAATCTATGTAGTCAAACTCCCGTATGTCTTCGATGACACTGTAATATGACATTTTAGCTTCACATGGACTCTTATCCTTTGCACTTGCAAAAAACAATGCAGACGCTTGAAGGGTGATCCCACTATTTTGGACGACACTCTTATCATCTTGATGCTTTGTTTAATATGAGAATCCATTTATGTCAAACCCTTCATAAGACATAACATTCAATTTTGGTTTAAAGGTGAGGCATTTGATAGTTTCAGTAAGATTATCTGGTGTTTGAGATAGTTGATGTAAGACTTTATCTTCAAACCACTTAATAAATGTCTTGTTATGCTGTCTAGCAATCCACATTGAATTGGCTCGAGGATATTGTCTCTTGATGAAATTGGTATGTTCCTCGATATAAACACTCATTTCATCGATGTTGTGTAAAATATACAAGTGACCTTGTTCCAACTAATCACGGATGATTACTTTCATCCGTGATAAAAAAATTCCTTTTCCAAAATGCTCCTCAATATTCTTGTCATTAACAGGAGTGTCATTAGCACTCAGAAAGTCATTGCAAAAATACATAACCTTTCTCGCCACATAACCCTCAATAATACTCTCTTTAGGCCGATAACGGTTTCGAACATCACCTTTAAAAACACTCATGTATCGTTCAAAGGGATACATCCAATGCAAGAAAACTGGTCCCAACATTTTTACTTCCCTAGTCAAGTGGACAACAAGATGTACCATGATATCAAACAACGAAGGAGGAATATACATCTCAACCTGACATAGGGTAACGACCACTTCTCTTTGCAATTTATCAAGAGTATTAGGGTCAATAACTTTGCTGCACAGACTGTTGAAAACGAAACATAGTCTGGTGATTGCAAACCATACATGCTTTGGCAATATAGATCGAATTTCCACGAGCAATATTTGTTGCATTAGAGTGTGACAATCATGAGATTTAAGACCTATCAACTTTAGATCTTTCATTGATACCAATGTATGGATGTTGGATGAGTAACCCTGTGGCACCTTGACATTTACCAAACATTCACAAAAAGCTTTCTTCTCCTTTCTCAACAACGTGTAACAAGCGGGAGGTAAGTATGTTCTCTGATCGCTACTAACTACTATTAATTCTGTCCTTATTCCCATTTCACATAGGTCCATTCTGGATTTTATCCCATCTTTAGTCTTACCTAGTATATTCAAAAGAGTAATGATGATGCTATCACAAACATTTTTCTCAACGTGCATGACATCGATACAATGCCTGACTACCAAAGAACTCTAATAAGGAAGATCCCAAAATATTGAATTCTTCTTAAATAAAGATTTGTCACTCCATGTGGCCATGGTACATTGTGATCACTTACCAAATTCATTGGCAAAGTCTTTTACTCTTTCATTAACATCCTCCCCTGGTATAGGTTTAGGTGCACTCCATTCCTCATTCCGTCCATTGAATGCTTTGTGAAACCTACGATACATATATAATTTTGGAAGAAACCTTCGATGACCAAGATATACAGTCTTGCCATCATGTTTTAGTCGTATTGAATCAGTGTTCTCTTCACATATAGGACACACTTTAGATCCTTTGACACTATATCCAGACAAATTCCCATATGTTAGAAAGTCATTCACAGTGCAAAAGAACATAACATGCAAACAAAATGTCTCTCTTCGTGAAGCATCATAGGTCATCACACCTTCACCCCAAAGTTTCTTCAAGTCATCAATCAGAGGTTCAAGATAAACATCGATATCATTTCCAGGTTGTTTAGGGAGCGATATCAACAACGACAACATAACGTACTTATTTTTCATACACAACAAGGGAGGAAGATTGTATATAACAAGCATAACTGACCAAGTGCTATGTAGGCTGCTCAATGTCTCGTATAGATTCATCCCATCTGTACAAAGCCCAAGTCTTAGATTCCTGACTTCTTCACCAAATTCAGGGACAATAAATCAATCTTCTTCCACTGTGGGGAATCAGACGCATGTCGTAGGATCCCATCCTTATTTTTCTTAACATCTACATGCCACCTCAAATTCTTCACATCTATCGGATTGCCAAACAAGCATTGAAATTGTGGTATTATAGGTAGATACCACATCACCTTAGTAGGAGAACCAGTTTTAGACTCCCCCAAAGTCGTAAGTTCATACCTTGACGCACCACATTTGGGAAAATCTTTCAAATCCACATAGTCCTTTTGAAATAATACATAATCATTTGGGCATATGTGTATCTTCTTGGGCTCATTTCCCAATGGGCACAACAATTTCTTTAACCGGTATGTTGAGATTGGAAGCTTGTTTCCTTCAGGAAGAATTTCTTTCAACAAAGACAACAATGACGTGAAGCTTTTGTCGCTCCATCTATTGTTAGATTTAAGCTTATACAATCTCAACACAGTGCTAAGCTTCGTAAACTTACAGCCTATATATAACGGTATCTCAGCATCATGCACAATGTTTCTAAACATGGGAGGTGGATCGGTGTGCTCTACACCACAACTATCCAACATCGCATCAATGATGTCTACTAAAACTAGTTCGTTCACATATATGTCATCAGAGACAATTTATTCTCCCACACAAGCACTACTATCGACATCCACTGATTTTAGGTTTGAAATCTCTCCATGCCAGTGCCATTTTGTATAGCCTTGTACAATCTCGTTGCACATGACATGACTTTTGATTTCATCACCAGTACTGTCTTTCAAGTTGTTACAGCGATGCCTACATGGACAGTAGAACCTATCTCTAGGTTGTTTCCTATGTTCCTCGGCAAACTTAATAAATTGATCAAGACCAGAAATAACCTCTGGGGTGTAGTGATTTGGAATGGACATCCATGATCTATCCATTCTATGATCAAAGAGAAAACAAGTATATATTAGAATAAGATTAGGGTCTAGGGTTAAAAGATTAGGGTTTATGTTTAAAACTTTAGGGTTTAAGGTCTTATATATAATAAATGGTTAAAACATCCTAAGTGAGATTAAGTGTTCAAGAACAGTCCCAAACCGAGGACTATCCAAGATTTACTCCTAATGAGTAAATCTTGGATGGGTTTCTAGGCCAAAAAATACATGTGCTGTCATTCTTATATATAATAAATGTATACCACCTATCCCATTCTTGAATACCTAATCTCACTAGTAAGTGTATAATGTGTATTGGGTTTTCAAGAAAATTTCGGCAGTTTTTCCCCGCTGTTCTCCAAGTACATATGTACTTAGAGAACAAATGGGGAAATGCTATCAAAATTTTCTTGAAAACCCAATACACATTATACACTTACATCCTAAGTGAGATTTGGTGTTCAAGAACAGTCCCAAACCAAGGACTATCCAAGATTTACTCCTAATGAATAAATATTGAATGGGTTTCTAGGCCAACAAATACATGTGCTATCATTCTTATACCTACAATCCTAGTTTCATTATTCAAATCCTAGTTCTTCAAGTTAGGGTGATTATTGATGTCTTTAGAAGCATGATTGGAAATCTAGGGAAAAGTTCATCATTTACAATCCAAGCATGTCACGTGTGTGCATTAGAGTTCATCATTAAGCAAGAAGGGTGATTAGGATTCTCAATATACTCAACAAGGAAACAAGTTACCAATTTCATAGTTAGGACGGTAGTGATACCCTAGCTAAGATCAAGATGTAATGGTTCATAATGAGCCTATGATAAAGTTACATCACTAGATGATTATATAATTTCAAAAGCAATACACAAATAAATTCAAATGAGTAGATAACTAAATAAAAATAGTAGACAAAAAATACAAATAAGTAGATGAATAAATACATTTTTTTTATAAACTATGTAGATGATCAATTAATTCCTGAATCAATACATAAATAAATACAAACATTAGATGAATAAATACATATCAATTGATAAATAAAGTTAAATCATTTTATAAATAAAGTTAAATAAGTAGATGATTAAATAATAACAAAATCAGTACATAAATAAACACAAATCAGTAAATAACTTAATTAAAATAAAATAAAAACACCCAGCAGCAGCCTAGGCATGCCTTAGCACCACCCAAGCATCCACCTAGTCCACCTAGGCTGCCCAGAGGCCTAACTAGATAGTGGAAGTAGTGGAGAAGTAGGCGGCGACAGTGGAGGAAGCATACCTTTTGATCAAGAAGATGAGCAGTGTGGCAGCGGTGAGCAGGAGAGCAGGTCACAACTGGGAGGAGTGGCGATGGCGAGTAGGGAGCTGATGAGCATGGAACAACAGAGGTGGTGGTGAGTAGGGAAAATCAGCGGCGGAAGCGGCAAGAAGGGAGAAGGAGAAGAACGACGGCGGCAAGCAGGGAGCAGTAGGGAGCTCCAGGTGGCGGCGCGCAAGGAGGAGGGAGCAGGGAGCGGAATCGCCAGACCTATTTCAATCGACAATGATATAGAGAAAGGGGAAGAGTCTGCTTCGTGCAGGTGATATTAATTTAACACTGAGTGTCGGTTATTAAAAACAACCGACACTTATAATAATAGGCGTCAGTTACCACATAAAAACTGACACCAAAGGGGGTTGAAATTTTTGCACGGACAGCGTGGGAAAACACATCAACATCGGTTATTGCAAGAGAACTGACGATAAAAATGTGTCCAATTTATGTCTCATGAAAAACCTTTAGTCGTCGGTTAATTAGTTAACAACCGATGTCGTATGTTAAATTTTTTTCCACTGGAAAATTTTGGATTTGGCGGTCGATTTTAAGCGTCGGTTGCTTATTAAGGAGATGCTAAATTAAAAGTGATACCCGTGCTTGGCCACTCTTCACAGATAGATGTCGGTTTGTATATTCAACCGATGCTATATGTTTTAGGCGTCTGTTTCTTGTATATAACCGACGCCTATAAATGTGACATTATAAGCCATTTCTGTAGTAGTGAACATTGTAGGTCATCATCTTTTTCTTTGAAAACGTGCAATTAGTTAATTATTAGTATCGTACAATCAAGGTTTATACCCAAACGTATAGCTATTGCAAATCTGGGTCGTCTGCTACTGTCTTCTGCCTCTATACTGAGAAATTTAGGATTTGACCAATCATGTAAATTCCAACAATCCAAATCTTACAGATCGGTTAATAAATTAAGATCGTGCAACATGTGGAGAAGAGAAACATGCCGTAAGGATTTAGGCGACGCCAAGACTGCACAACACTTGGGTAATCGGTGTTACCCGTGATAAACATAGATCTAACCAAAATCACCCATTTCATAGAGTTATTACTTGCTTAGTGAGTGAAATTCTACTCATATAGGACTGCGATGGCCAAAATCAACTGGAAATTCATCCAAAGCTTGCTTCCAGGCGTCCATGGGGTCATCTACAACCTAGACGCTGCCCTGGATTCAGGCCTACTTCACACAACAGCTCCACCTTGTGTATAAGTTGAGGAAAGGGGCTCGACTAGGTGTTGCTCATGGCTGGGAGCTACAGATTCGAGCTTGGGCCTCAAGGCCAGAGTCAAGGGCTTCGACCCAAGGTGCTACGCATGCCAGAACATCCCCTGACTGGATCCATGCAGCTGCTAGACGGTGCTGCCCTAGCGGTCAGGGCGCTGCGGATTTGGGGTGAGGAAGAGAGGGGGAAGAATGTGGAAGACGATGCCAAGCTAGCTCGGCTTTAAGGAGCCCTAAGATCGCCCTATTCATCTCCCTTCGACTGGCCAATCAGGCATAGCTGGGCGCCACTCAAGGATGCTCTACACCAGTTGGGAGGTAAGAGATAAGGGAAAGGGAGTTAATAGATCTATTAATGGGTAAATTGCAGCTTCAACCCAAGAAAATTGAAAATATCATAACTTTTTCCTCGAAGGTCCGATTCAAGTGATTTCTTTTGAAAACTTTCAAGCGCGAGATCCACTACAACCTTAAAGCATGAAAACATACTAACTAGATTGACCCAACTTAGTCAAAGCACTAATCACATCTTTAACACTTAGCTAAATCAACATGGTGATGCACTAATCACTGTACTTACTAGTTAAACTTGGAGTGGGTCATAACATGAGATCACCCCTCACTAAAATTTAATGGAAAATACAAAACATACCTCTTCATATAAATTTGATGATGAAGCCTGCATGCATAATAATTCCATTTAAATGAGCATGAACCAAATACAAAATTGCTAATAGTAGCAACAGAAGAAAAAGATGAGAAACCTATGCTATTACATAGATTTATTACAAAGGTTTATGACATAAGATTGAACATGATCTAGCAATAGCAACCTAGGCATGATTGCAGCACTACTCCTATCTTGGTACTCATTGTCCTTCATCTATACCTTGCCCTAGTACTGGGTGGTTAGGGGCCACCCAGCAAGAGAAGATAAAAGTATGTGTCAATTACATGATAAAGGACAAGTAACATTTATTTTTAGTAGATGGAAAAGTAAAGATTCACTATACTATGATATTTCAAAAGTATGAGGCATGTTAACAATTTAGATTTCTACCAAGAAAATAATAAGTAAAGGGAAAGCATGATTCATTGACTATATTAAACTAATATAGGGATGAGGCACCTACCTAACCTCAACCAATAGGTGAGGGAGAGTGGTCACATTCCCAAACACCTACAATATATATATATATATATATATATATATATATATATATATATATATATATATATATATATATATATATATATATATATATATATATATATATATATATATATATGAGATTGTTTTTACTACCCGTGCGGGTATCCTAATCAAACTACCCGTGCTCTGAAAACACAGTGGCAAGTATTGTAATTATCTGTATCTACTCAGCACTTGATTGTGTCATCTCTGTCTCTATTTCATAAGTGCGGCCGTGAACTTCCAACAAGATTGCAATGTATTTCCCCCAAAAATTTTAACCCAGTCTGTTATACAACCATCTCATGGGCTCCCCATCTCCGTCATAGCATGATCTCATCATCCCCTCTTGTTCTCGTTTCTCCACTTGGACCACTCCTGCAAAGTGTCCTTGTCGCCATCGTCTGGCACCATTGTCTGTCATCTCCATTGTGGAACTCTGAAATTGTAGACCCCACATTAGTCACCCTTACTCCGATTATACATATTGTCGCTGCATTTTTGACGTGCATGCACCTGCTCCCTTCGCGAGAATCCTCGGACAAGTGTCATGGGCACGAGAATCCTCAGAGGAACCCGGAGCGGAGAAGGCGTGGACGTAGGAGGTGGCGGTGGAGGAACCCCCAGCAACTACCATGTTCATCTTCTTCTGCAATCCTCCCTTGGAAGCAGCTGTCCTGATGCTTTCATTTCCTCGGCACAGACACGATGCAAAGAGGAGTAGCAGAGCCGTCCATATCATGATAGAGGAGGAGGAAGAGCAGAGATGTAGATCCCGACAAGCTGCCATCGTATCTAACAGAAGCCACCAAGTCACGTCGTGGTCAGAATGATTTCCTGGGGTGGCATGATTTTTTGTGGACTATGGAGAGACATAGGGGTTCCGCTCTGCAACCTTCCAAATCAGGAGTGTTTGCGTGGGCTGCTTGCCCCACGTGGTTGCGGAGCCAGAAAAAGGAGTAGTCGCAGCCACCGATGCATCCATCACCACCGGAGGGAGCAAGGCCGGGCAACGGAGGAGGCGGCGATCCACGTCCACGTCCTCGTCTAGGACGTCGCTGGTCGTTTCCGAATAGGCATATTCACTCAATACTTTTCGCATTGGTCGGCGGCCGGAGTTTGACCAATGACGAATCGTCTTTTTAACAGGAAAGGAGGAAATCAGGCCGGCGAAATAGACAACCCTGACCCCCCCGAGAAAGCGAAACAGAATCGCTTGCTTTTGTGACTTCCATTACTTTTTTTTCTTTCTTTCCTCTTCATATTTTTTTTTTTCCACCTTTTCTTTCTCAAAACCCACCCACCCTCTCATTTTCGTTTGCTTCTGCTGAAAAAAAAAGGTGAAACGAAACCAACACCAACTGCCGCTGATGCTAGTGTTTACAGTTCCACAAGTGTGTACATGCTAGGGAAGCTAGTCATACCCAAGTTGAATATCGATGTTTGATGTAAGCTGCTCATCTACCCAACCAAGCACAAGTCTCCCATTGCAAGAATGTGTGCCACTGTAACTGGTACATATATGGTTTTCTTTACCCCCACCAATCCATCCTGATCTGTTGGGCACTACACTTGGGGTCAATTTTCTTCAGTATAGTGTGTAGTGGATTGCATAAAATGACTGTCATTGTATTGTTTGTTGTAATGTCAAATAAAGCTTCTGCATCCGGTTTGCATTTACTCCTCTTCATCTTCTACAATCTACACAGTCATCACTCGTTCTTATTTGTCTAATGGTGTCTAAATTGATTCTCTGTTTGTTCAAATTATGTCACAGAAGTACAAAGTAGCATCTTGTAATAAGCAAGTGGGTGGAAGAAGTTACAGACAGAGAGAAAAATGATGTCTTTGAACATACAAAAATTACAATATCGTAATGTAATAAGAAAGTGTCATATGTAATATGAACAGTCATATTGTAATAGGTAAGAGCCAACTGTAATGTAGGTGATAATTTTGTAATATGGATACTCATATTGTAATAAGCAAGTGTCATCTGTAATATGGACAGTCACATTGTAATAAGCAAGAGCCAACCATAATGTAGGTGACAGTTTGTAATATGGATACTCATATTGTAATAAGCAAGTGTCATCTGTAATATGGACAGTCACATTGTAATAGGCAAGAGCCAACCGTAATTTAGGTGACCATTTTGTAATATGGATACTCATATTGTAATAAGCAAGTGTCATATGTAATATAGATAGTCACATCGTAATAGATAAGATGCAACTGTAATGTAGGTGACAATTTTGTAATATGGATACTCATATTGTAAAAAGCAAGTGTCATATGTAATATGAACTGTCACATTGTAATAGGCAAGAACCAACTGTAATGTAGGTGACAATTTGTAATATGGATAGTCATGTTGTAATAAGCAAGTATCATCTGTAATATGGACAATCACATTGTAATAGACCAGAGAAAATTGTAATGCAGGTGATAGTTTTGTAATATGGATAGTCATATTGTAATTTTCAAGTGTCATGTCATATGGACAGTCAATTGTAATATGGATACTCGTATTGTAATAAGCAAGTGTCATATGTAATATGGATAGCCATATTATAATAGGCAAGAGGCAACTGTAATGTAGGTGACAATTTTGTAATATGGATAGTCATGTTGTATTAAGCATGTGTCATATGCCATATGGATAGTCACATTGTAATAGGCAAGAGCCAACCATAATGTAGGAGACAGATTTGCAATATGGATACTCATATTGTAATAAGCAAGTGTCATCTGTAATATGGATGGTAATAGGCAAGAGTCAACCGTAATGTAGGTGTCAATTTGCAATATGGATAGTCATTTCTCTGTGTACATTAAAAATATCCACCTTCCTTATAATTTGTTCCTACAAATTACGGTTTCTTTATATACATTACACAATGTCCACCTACATTACTATTTAATAATGCACGTTACAAATTTGCTATGCACATTACAAAATATCCATCCACCTTATAATTTATTCTTGTACATCACTGTTTCTTTATATCCATTACAAAATATCCACTCACCTTAATGTTTCATCATGCATGTTACAATTTCTCTATGTACAACAATATAACC
The DNA here is from genome assembly GCA_963693085.1 of Alisma plantago-aquatica. Lineage (NCBI taxonomy): Eukaryota > Viridiplantae > Streptophyta > Magnoliopsida > Alismatales > Alismataceae > Alisma > Alisma plantago-aquatica. The sequence continues at coordinate 1,856,933,754 of OY856409.1, forward strand.
ACTCACCTTACAAGTCAAAATATAGGAAAGATTACAAATCAATTTTAAGTTACTGTGACATGGACAATAACGAGATGTAGCGATATGCAACTACCACCGCTATTTCGGCCACACAAGACGGAACTATTTGACACAAAAAGTAGTATCATGACACAAAAAGTAATTATATGACACTGAAAGTAATAATAGGACACATAAAGTTGATCTCTATCGAACACTAAAAATTTTAAATGAGATCAAAACATTCTGAAAGTAAAATCCAAGCGCATACAAGTGTGTGTGTCGAGTTGATTTGTGACGCTTTTGGCATTTACCAACAACACCCAAATATACAATCTTTACCCGAAGCTGCAAGCTTAAAGACATAGTTGAACTCTGATGCTAGTTCACTGAGAAAGACAACATCCCTTTTCCAGTATGTTAACATCGCTTTTCTAGTATGCGACTCTTCGATACAGTAATGAAAAAGGAAGCAATCAATGACCAGACTCCTAAATAAATAAACTTACACCTCATCTACAGATGAACTACGTACATATACATGCCTCTAGCATATACCGACCGTCCTAGTAAATACTATGCATACCAAACTATATCAACATATAAAAAATTGTTGGGATCGTCTTCCCAACAATGATGTTGTAATGCATATTGTAGCAAGGCTTATATGCCTGGTACACTTTTGCCATCCTCCTCTTTCTGCGTCTTAGTCGGGTCCTTGTTCTACTGTTTATCCTTCCAGCCGTCATCCTCCTTTACATCTGCAATCAGCCTTGTTGGGTTCCTCCCTAGTGGACAATCCCACAAATGACTCTCGTACATCTTAATCGTCCTTCTGGTCTTGTCCACCGCTGTACGATTTCATCCTGATCCCATCGGCCCCCGATCCCTTCTATGGAAAGAACAAGGCGGCGAACAAGCTAATGTAGATGGCCATGGACGATGTGTTGGCGGAGTTCATGGAGTGCTTCTTCTAATGGCTACAGTGAACCAGCCTGTCCTTCTCCTCTAGTCTCCTCGATGCCATCTACGGTTCAATCGACGAAGGTGGCACTACGCCACCGCCTCCGGAACAGTCGGGCCACCTATGGACAAGCCACCAGAAAGCGGCATACCATCAACAGCTTTCTACATCCTACACCTCTTACCTCCACAACGATGCCGACTACACAACCCACATGTGCATCTCCGATGTCCAGCCCCTTAAGTAGTCAAAGTAGAGGAAAGAGGCCGACCGTCGGCACTCATTGATGTGCTCCACATCCAGCTCGTCTGACTCGAGCAGTGCCGACGAGTTCTCTCATTGGAGGTAGAATCGGAGGCCATGTTGTCAAATTAGTTGCTGGTATCGTTAGTGGATAGGAGGAGCCACCCCATTTGGACCAAGGAATTGTTGTCCCAGACCAGTCAGTCTGGATCATCTGTCATTCGAGGGACCACAACCATTAATTCCTATAGCACGATGAGTGGGAAATTGACACCATGTGGTAGTGTGCAGTGGAGGATGGTGCCTCTAAAGGTAGAAGCATGGGGTTTAAGAGATAGTAGGACCAGTGGACAGAGAAATAGAAGGTGGGCTGATGGAGGTCGGTGCTTACTCGGCAGGAAAAGGGGAGTACCACCAGTGATTGGCCTGGAGTTTGAAGCGGAAGTGGGAGAAAAAGATAGAGACAAGGCCGGAGATGGGAGGGGAGCGATAGCCGTGACATAAAGATCTTATTATGCCTATTTACAACTTATGCCACCATGACTTCATGACACGGGTAGCAACTGTTGAATACCTGCGCAGGCATTGAGTGATCTCCCTATATATATATATATATATATATATATATATATATATATATATATATATATATATATATATATAATGAGGAGAGTGGTCACATTCCCCTAGGGAGAATTTACACATGCCATCTATGGGTGGTTTGTATTCATGTATACTACATTAGTTAATTAGTCATTTACATCATCATCATGCTTATATAATCAAATGGCAAATATAAGAAATTTGAAACATTGCAGGTGGGGTCCAAGACCCTATAATCATGGAAGTAATCACAATAAGAAAATTATGGTGAAATAAGTATATAGGTTCATGCCTCATTGGGAAAGTGGGATTGGATTACAAAAATGCCAACTTAGGTGCCAGAATGCACATACCTGAGTTTAGATTCCTAGATAGGATTTTCCCACCAATTGATTAAATCCAAGTCACTTTAACCCATAGTTACAAGTACTCATTACACATATTAGAGATTTGATATAATTAAGTGTAAAATGCCCAAATTTGGACCTTCCAAACAAACCAATGATTTTGGGCTTGAAAACCTGACCAATCGATTCACAATATTTTTCTACTAAAGAAAACATATTTATTCTTTGAAATTGGAATTAACATGCATTAGTTATCATTTTTAGAACATTAAATTTGATTAAGATGGGGTACACTATAAATATCAAAATAAAATAGAGATTCCATAATAAAAAAACCATAAAATAGGATTCTACTTGAAATAAGCTTTCCAATGAGTATTTATGTGCATTTTCCTAACAAGGCCTCGATTTATAATGAATTAAACAGATCTAGCTAATCAGAAATTAGGAAAAAGCCTCATTGGCAAATTTTATTTGCGAGAGAGCGGGCCACATGGATGGGCCCATGCTGACTTGGGCCAATAGCGCGTGGCCCAATCAACAGTCTGTGCTTGTGTGACTTCAGTTAAAGGCGAGCGAATGGAGGCTATAGGATCAAAATGCATGGTAAATCAATCTATCAAAATCACAAGGGCACTAGGTCATTCAAGATCATCCATTTATCTATGGTTAGAAATCAACATAGAAACCCGAAATGACATCGCTTCCCATGTCATTTTAATTGACTCATTGACAGGATGAGGGCAATCCGATCATTCCATTAGCCAACTTCTTCTACTCACAACAATGGCGAGGAAGCTGTACGCCAGGAGCCTGAGTACAAGCAAAACTCAAACCCCTAATGTCATTCAGATCTAGGGAACATCCCCTTTGTCTTTGCTTATCACCAGCGATGACGAAGAAGCCAAAATAGAGGTCGATCAGTGCAAAAGAACATCCAAATGAATGGAGAAGTCCGAAGAACAGAGAAGAGCAATCCGACATCAAAATGAGGAGACCAACCTCTGATGAGGCATTCGAAATGATTGTGAAGTCGGGGCAAGTTGAAAATCGGGGTTTACAAAGGTAGAGGAGCGTGGATGCAGAATAAATCCAAGTGTCGGTGAGGTGATGTAACCGAGCTATATGTCACAACATTCAAGGCTTTCACGAAGCAAAATGAGAGTAGGAAATGGAAAAGCAAAGGTAGGATATGGTTACCGTACCGCCGATTAGGCAAAGGTGGTCAGAGGTGTGAGTTGTAGATCACCATTGTCAAGGAATAAGGTGGACTAGGACAGGGTTCTTTATGGTGATAGAGATCCAATTGACAGTGGAGGAGGGTTGCTAACGGCCTAAGGGTCCCCAACCTATCCTTATATAGGCAGGAGGGGACTCTAGAACCCTGTATAACTCCATGGTGGAGACGAGAGGTTAACCTTGATTGGGCGTTTCACCTATGGTGGAGGAGATAGAATGAGCTATGGCTCGTTAGAACCAGTAGAGGAAGGCGGAGAGAGTGGAGGAATAACCACTCAATTTGGTGGAGGGGAGAGAGAATAGGGTCGAGGACCTATACAGTCAAAACTGACCGAATGACCGAAGGTAGGAAATGATCCCCTAGCCGTCGGATTGGTTGGGAATTAAAACAAGATCATTGGATGCACATGAAAAAAAAATTGAATCAACTTTAGTGTTATGTATGATATAAATGATATCAATTAATGCACTATAGTTACACTATATTCATTTCTTATAAAATTGATTTGAAGGGTCAAACTAGGTCCAAATGACCTATGTAATGACCCCACTTCCCGATAACCCCCAATCAAGGGAGACCAAGAGGTCAGAGGCGCTATCCCAAATACAAGAATAATGGTTTACCAATTAATCAAAAATAATTATCAAATTCTATGAAAAACTAAACTTGAAAGCTGGAACAAAATTTACTTTTACATACCATCCAAAAATAGGTAACTATGACTTCTACCCACAGTAGAAATCTATCTAGATAATCCTCCTTGGTATATTTAACTTTAATCTTTTACAGGTTCCACTTTACTATTTGTCCAATTTCAAATACTTCCTAAAATGCCGACAAACAAAATGTCGTTCAGTATAGATGAATATACTAGTATGTGGTGACAAACAAAACATTGCAATTAGGCTCTAACAATCTACTCATATCAAGTAGTTGTTAACAATGCCAAGTTTATGTTTTCAATGTTACTTCAACCGCTTTTACACATACTATGGGATAATGTCTCTTAGGGTTTAGTCCTTGCAAGGGATTCAAGGCCACCTTCTCCATCCTGAGCTTGGTGTCTGGGGTCACCTCTCTAGATGCCCAGTGGTTTTCCCTCTGGGGCTTGACCACTTCAGACCTTCCCTCTGGGGCCTGGTCTTACATCATACATCTAGAGATGGTATGTAGGTTCGAGATAGTCACACATATACTTAAATTGTTATACACATAGCCACTTTAAAGATTGTAGTAATTAAACATCTAAATAGTTTAATTTCATTGCAATCGATAAATCCTCAAGAAACATTAGGAAACATAATGCATGTACTCATAATTAACCACATACCTGATCGGTAGATTTCACAAGCAATAAGCAATTTCAATCACCAATCCAAGCAAGCAATTCAACCACACTATCATAGAATCCTAAAAAGCATATGTAACCTATTTACTACATACTTATTAAGAATCTATCTAATTGACTTGAAATTGCTTCTTAGGGTTTCTAATCTGGATTAGGGTTTCATTAGGGTTTATCTACAACTTTTCATCATTAAACTACTAAAACCCTAAAACAACAAAACTAGCCACAAACCCTAATTATCTCATTTATTCATATCAAATCCTTCTTTTCATCAATTTGGCTTAGGATTATCTTAACATCATTTTATACAAAGAATCTCAAAATATATTTCAGTAGAAACCATTAGCACTTAGATTAGGGTTTCTAAGTCCATTAATGCACATTATACATATGATAACCTAAAGTAGCCAATCGTGTGCAAGGATCATCCCTTTTGATCTAAAACATCCTTTTTATTAACAACATGTTAATATCATCTTAAATTATCCAAAGAATGCTACTAAGACCCATTACATCAAAATCTAGGGGTTTTCATTCATAAAACCATTAAAGATAGCATCTTTACATACTTTTCGAGTTATAAGCATATTTAGGCCTTGATAATATTTTTATTGTATTCCTTGCATTCTCCTAATAAATTTTCATATATAACTTGTAGCAATCTGAGTTACGAATAATTATTTATGAATTTTGCAAGATCTACTTACATGGCAAATGAGAGGGTGACACATCAGCCATCGCATGCGTTGCTCTCTGACGTAACTGAACTAACTTAAAACATAACTAAAAGACAATTATGCCCCCATGTGATGGCATGGTTCTTTATATCTTGGAGGGGCAGTTTTGTCAAAAAGAGCTGCTCGTCATCTTCCTCTGGAACCGTCCCGCTGCCGTCGGGCCAGGGCCGATCGTGGGGTTGTTTCCCCCTCCCCAGGGCTCGAAGGGCACCACCATCCATCCCTCTACATCTGCCACCCTCCTCCGCACCTAGCAAGGCCCCAAGCCATGGCCAAGGTATCTGGGTTCAAGAGAACTAGGTCTGCGACCCACGACTGGTTTGCAGACCTACTATAGGCATAGCACAGGGGCTAGGGTGAGGAGACGGCAGTTGAGTTGCTGGTCGACAACATTGGAGCATCCTAATTCCCCTCAAACTCATTTCCTTGGTTCAATGCTGCCTCATGGGTCGTACCACCCGTCAGTTAGGGTTTGGATAGATACAAGTTTAAAGAAGAGTGTGAGACGCCTGAGATCCTCTTGGACTCGAGGCTATGGTTCCAACCCTTATATAGGAAAGGATAGCAACGTCTCAACGTGCTTACCCATTAGGAAGCAAGTCCCTATGTTTATAGAAAACTACTTTTCTTATTGGCATGTAATTAAACCTTCAATTAATTCCTTATCAAGCCACCTTCCTTGGTTATCAAGGAATCTTATATTAGAGTTTTTATATAATGGCCAATCTAAAAGTCATCAATTATATTTTCTTTTAGCTTGGCTTGTAATCCATTGGTCATGAGGATATACTTCCTTATACCAACTAGTATTTCAATTTGGAAATAAAAAAGTCACTACATAGTCCCATAGTAGATGGCACTTTATTCCCAATTTATGAAATTATCCTCTTCTCACCATTATAACCATATGGATTCAAAATCTCATCCATGATGACTCCATTATTCATATTTCCACACATTTCTTATCTTTCCCTCATTATCTCAAATTTACTTATTAATAATGCTTTATTTGATTTCATCTTTTCTTTCAATCATATTGGACTCATTAACATATTATGATCCACAAAATCTCATTCACCAAGGAAAATATTGCAAAGGAAATCCATTCAATACACATAATTCATACAATTCCCATAACCATACATTTATTGGGAAAATTGCATTTCCAACTATATGAACACGAAAATTGGGGTTCTAACATCCTTCCCCTATTATAGGAATTTTGCCCTCAAAATTCCACTAAACATATAAACAATTCAGGATAAAACTTTTCCATGTCCATAATTGGCTCACATGTGGCTTCATCTTCTCCATGTTGCTTCCAAAGAACCTTCATCATCTTATATTCTTACATCTAAGTTCTCTCTCACCTTGGTATATCATACCCTCATAGGTGACTGAGGATATGCTATCCTCCCTTGAAGCTCAATAGGTTTAATGCTCTGTACATGGCTTGGTTACATCACATAGTGCGCTAGATCATACGCATGGAACACATCATACATCATATTATCCTGAGGGGTAAGGCTAAACATAAGAAACTCCACTTATCCATCTCAAATGGACCTATGTATCATGGACTCAACTTTCTCATCTATAGCTCAGAGGGGTCGGGTTTGCATAATACATATTCACCCATAGTGAATTGCATGTTAGTCCGCTTTGCATCAACTCGTGACTCATGTCACCCTTGGGCTTTCTCAGCCATTGTTGATCAAAGCGATTTCATTTGTATACACCATGGTCTCTTAAACCTTCACAAGGTCCTCCCACCGACATCATCCAAGCGAAGCAGTGACCGATACAACCTCTCTTACAGATCTTCATATGTCCCGATAGTGGCTATGGTGGCTATCATAACAAGCAAACTCTGCTAGGGGCAGGAACTACTTCCACGAATCACCCTGAACGAGCACACATGCTCTCATCAGACCTTCTAAAGTCTGGATCATACTCTCTTGACTGTCCATCAGTCAGGGGTGATATGTTGCATGAACCTTTAATCTAGTATCGAGTTTTTCATGTACCTACTTACACAACATGGAAGTGAATTGGAGGTCATGCTCAAGATATCAAACTCGAATCACTATGTGGTCTAACCATCTTTTTCTCAAACATATGGTTCATCTATATCTTGTCATATTGGGATGTGTCAACTTGGTAAGGCAATCTACCATAACCCGTATTACATCATGACCTCGCTTGGTCTAGGGGAGACCCACCACAATGTCCATGGTATTCTGCTCCCATTCCCTCTTGGGGACTCCTCATTATCTATAGCAACTCACTAGGATACTGGTGTTCCACCTTCACCCTCTAGCATGTATGGCCACTGGCCACATGCAACTCTATATACTTCTTCAGCTCATGTCCTCAAAGTACTACTGCAAACTCTAACTATCTTAGTAGTACCACGGTATATGGTGTACTTAACATAACGAGCTCCTACATGTCATGATTCCTCAAGGTTGACTCCTGAGAACCCTAAAACACTCTAGAAGTGGGTTTCACCACCTTCCTTTTCCTAAGAGGTGTATCTGAGGTTCTCACTACTATCCTTTTATCTCATCAAGCTCTGGGTTGGCTAACTGAGTATCCACTAACTTGACCAACGGGTCAGGTTGGATCTGGATGTTAGTCACACATGTCTCATCTTCTAACGATCGTAGGGTTCACCTAGCAGCCTCTTCCAATCTCTCTACTGGCTATACAAGACAATTGTACACCTGAGTTGTATTCGACTAAGAACATTTTATTACCAAATAAGCTTCCTTACGTGCTAGGTGATGGTGAAGACATAAACCCTCATATGCTTCACTCATCATCCTCATCTCGAGTTTAGGTCTAACTGAGTCAAGAAATCTTCGAGCTCATCATCTTAGTTATCAAACCCAAACTTATGACTCATAGATTCCAAACTACTTCTAGGGAGGTACATCGTCATATTACCTCTATTCACTTCATGGTTTCAAACCATCTATCCCACACACTCTCAAAGATTTGGTACTTCTTCCATCCTCGAACATCATAGAAAGGTTTCAACTCATATCACTTTTATCCTTAATATATGGCATATGCTTTACCCCATCTCTCACACCCATAATGAGAGGAAATAAGCATTTGGCTACAGTTTAAATATAGAGTTCATCTCGTTCCAAAAGTAGAGATGGTGCATCACACATTGCCCTTATCCTTTAAGTTAAAGCATACATCACACGTATCCACATCATGAGTATCTCCAACCTATGCTTACATCCATGGAAAGGCTGTTCCCAAACACTCTTGGGTCTACATATTACTCATACATACATAATCCTTAGTCCTTTCCTCAAGGCCTCAAGGGTGCCGATACTTTTGGGGTCATCCATATTCCCTTATGCATCTAGGGAGTGCCCCCCTCATTTGCCCTTTGGGTCCCATGAACTCATGAAGGTGTTCAATCTCCTAACCCATGGTCCTAAGGCAAAGATAGTTGTTACCTCCCTACCCTATGGTCTTGTGCATCTAGGGGACATACAACTCCTACTCCCATCGATCTTATCCCTACTTGACCTGAGTATCGACTTAGGATTCTATTATGATACATCTCAAACTTGAATCCTCACCCGTATCTCCATCATCTCTCTGGGCATGCATGGTTAAACTTACATCCTTCCATAGGGATAATGGTGACCTGCCTATCTCGGTCTGGCCCCATACAAGTTACCTCCATGACAACATATCCTCATGCCCCTTAAAGATGGCCACACTATGGTGTATAGATTCGTGCTCACTATGCGATCTCCACTTAGTTCATCAAGATCCTATGAGAGACCTCTTTAGGTTACCTCGAACCTAACCAAAAGTTGGTACTTGCCCTATAAAAGGGTCCCTTCCCAAGATGGGAAAAAACTATCTCTTCATAGTAACAAAGGTCACAAACATCCTTAGTTCTAAGGTTTACATCATCATGTGCATGCTTAGACCTATCATGCTACTTATACACATAGTTAGCAAGAATACAACCTACTAAGACATGCTAAGTTCCTTGGAATATCATACTTGTTCCTTATTCCTCAAAGTTGACCAATCTCATACATATGTCACCAACATGTGTGAGGGGTTCATCAAACATATACCTCATTTCCAGTTGGGTTTACTTTTCTCTAACACATGGGGGATGCCATGCTCTATTCCTATGAACTCAAGTAGTCTCATGAGCATCATGTGTACCATGAACAACTACTTTCCCTCTTTGGTCCAAGAACCCCAGGTTCACATCTTATGCATTAGTTGACAAACCACATGCTTAGTTGTTCCAACATGAACCGAAACTATACTAGATAGGGCATATACATCCTAACACTCTTCCATGTGAATGACATTAGATCTCTACACCAGGAAAACCAAATGGGTGCGAGACCTCACAACTTATTACCATAGCTCTTCAGGGTCTAAGTGTGGGCTCCGATCTCCAAAACCACGATATAAACACGATTTAAACTTAGCGGAAGCATTCGATTAGTTGCGGAATATGAAAAATTACTGGAAATTAAAAATTTTGAGACAAGACCTGGAAATTATAAAATTCCTTTTTATAAGAAACCAAGTAAACAGTTTACATCTCTGTTAAACCACTTCTTGAGTAGTTATGTACAACATGATTCAAAATTCTCAGGAGCCAATCACCAAAAACTCAAACCACTGATTCCTAGGACCTGATAGTACAGAGACGGCATAGGACTATCTAACTACATAACTCAGCAGCCAGTATCTATTGGGGTTTACAAGGAGGCAGAGAAGCAGCGGAAACAAAATTTTTCTCCCCAAACCCGGAACAAAAGGAATCGCGTCAACATCTATATAATAGGAAAGATGGTTTGTGAATCATACCTTGTCCCGAGGCTTGCTCGGCGACAATACCACGCGCCTTGTGCGGTCTTCACCTCCGGTCTTGGACGGTGTCTGTGCAGCTCCTGGTCGCACCGGGACTGAAGACTCCTCCTCCTACCGGACTATCGGATGACAGTTGTCCTCCTGAGCGGCAGTGTCCTCCCGCCTCTGAAGTAGTCCACACGGACCACCCAGAACTCCACTCTCCTTGTCCCACAAGGAAGTGGAAGGAGTCGCACCCTCCTATTGACGTACTAGTCGCCAACACACTCTCCTGCTGTCGACTGCAACTGCAGTTGTCCTTCCCTTGCTGCACCTCCCTTTGCGGGAAGCACTTGCTCGGGCTCTCTCTCGGTTACCAAAACCAGAGAGAACGACAACTATGCAGAGCAATCAACATGCACTGAGTTGTACTCTGAGAAGCCCCCAATACCCCTATTGTCACGCCCCGATCTCACATTAACCAAAGACCACAAGATTAGGGCGCGACAGGATGGGATTATCATATAAACAAACCACTGAGAATTTTTTCTTTTTAAAACCTCGTAATGATATCCGGATTATTGCTGTAAACTAAAACAAAAATAACTATTGCGGAAGCATTTCAATTAAACTGGCTAGAGAACATAAACAGAGTTTACAACATGTAATATTGTTTAACAGAAAGTAAACATAACAGTTAATTTACATCTTTATACACATTCCACATACACACTCTCTCTCACCCACACCATGTCCCAAGGACCGAGGGGAAAGGACTAAGAGACCACTATCTAACTAAACTAATTACATATACCTTCTACTGATTAAGCGTTAGGACGAAAGGATCCTTCAGATTCCTGCTGCTGACGATAACCTGAAAATGTTTTGAGTAGAGGTATGAGCCTACTCGCTCAGTGAATAGCCTTTCATTTAGCTATCACTAAACAACTCATCAGGTTTATAGAATTGAAATAAACATAAATACAGTACAAGCTGGGCAGTTCTAATGACATAGCAGATTACAGAATATAATCGCATTTCTATGCAACAACAGGTAATTTAGACCAATAAACAGATATAATGAATTGGCACAAAAGTTCGGATATATTAATTTACTGTGATCCTATATGATTACATAATTATATTATTATTATGCCCTAAATATATGCAGTGTACTCTGCATATAAAGATCCGCAGCAAGTTCATGCTACGGTCCCACCGTACAAGACTTAGCGACACACCCGGGAAATGCTAAGTCTGACTGCTGTCCTGGTCTGCTACAGGACTCTCAGGCTCACACGGCCTCACTGCACTCTCAAAAGAGTGTACTCTAGACTCCTCCTTGAACCTGAGCACACAGGCGGAGAGTCGGGGTTACCACCGTGACACACGCACGGATTATTGTTGAATAACCCCCATATACTCCAGTGCCACCGTGACACACGCACGGATTATTGTTGAACACTGCCTTTCTGCCCTCGTGCCACCGTGACACACACACAGATTATTGTTGAACACGAGTCACCGACCATCTAGACACACGCTAGGTAGGTCGTTTCACCCCAAGGTGCAGACCTCACGAGGGGTTCTACGGCGTTAGGGCACCTAAGTCTATTAACTGATTAACAAATAAACATTTAAACAGGAATATCACATTTACTGATTTCGTATCAAATCACAATACACTGTCATTCTAAACCGACAGAGCAATATATTTCAAATCATTGTAATTTCTGATAAATTCTCATACCATGCATTCAAGTAAATTAGAAATGCATAAATAACCCAACTTATTTCAATTTGGCACATACATAGTGAATTTACGCAATTGAACATCTTATTGCACAAATTAAAGAAATTTACTTCACATATGAGAATCATACTCAACAATTATCAATTCTCTAAATTTCTCGAAGAACGTGCACATTAACCCAAATCCTGGTTTGTGCATCACTTAACTCAATTAAGAGTTAATTACCTATCACAACACAATTTAATAACAATACTTGAGAATTTCTGGTAATACTTGAGAGAAATGTGCCATTTCATGTAAATATCAATTTACACATATTAACGTCAAAAGATATATACAATTAGGGTTTTCATGCATATTTTATTTATTCATATCTACTTTGAAATCGTACATCTGATAATTTATCAGAAATCCTTATTGTCTGGGTTCATACCCAATCCATACCATTTTTAGACATGAATTTCTAATTTCAACATTCAAATAAGCAATTTAGGTTCCAATGAACCATATAAATCTACCGATTCAATCCACACTGATCAATTGCTAAATTTAATCATATAACAACGTCTAGAAGCAATTTATGAAATAAAAAGTCGGGCGACGCCAAACGCTGCCCGACGCCTGATAACGCCTGTTATCAGCGTAATTCGCGCACATAACTGGAAATATTCAAACGCCTGAGTTATTTAATGATAAATGAATGAAATCCTACTCACAGTGATTTGGTCTATCCAGATTCGTCCGGGGATGTGCCCAGGGCCTGTTTCGGGGCATTCGTTGGGTCTTCTTCAACCTTCGGACAGTCCTGGATTTGGACCAATTTCACCTATAGGTGGAAGGGCTCAGTTGATTCATCGCTTCTCGTGGCTAGTTGGCTACGGATCTCTGATCTGGACCTCCAGACGAGTTTGTTGGCATCAATTTGGGTGCTAGGCTGCGACCTAATTACTTCTGGCCAAACCTGCTGCAAACAAGCAATAACATCACCCGCCCAGGAGGAAGGGGAACTCGGCTAGGAGTTGAATCAGGGGCTAAGGCTTCAGATTCTTGTGTGAATCTCAAGGTCGGAGTTGAGGGCACCATTTCAAGGTGCCTTGCTGCGCCTAATAGCCCTTGGCCGCGCACCTGCTACTGGTCGACGCTGGAACTAGCTGGCGCCACCCTAGCTTGGTCAGGCACAGATGGAGCAAGGTAAGGGATGATGAGGTGGCGGAGGAGCGAGGCACAACAAAAACGACCTTCAAAAACTCCAGAATCGGCCGCATGAACCTCCTTTGCTGCTGCCAAGATATCCTATGGTCGCTTCTTCACGCAGCTGCTGCCATCCGCATCTATAGGGGCGCCCAAGCATGTTGAGCTGTAGGTGGGTGCCGCTAGGGCAAGGATGCGGAGGTAAAGAGGTAGGGTGGCGTCGTCGCTGGTACTGGCCGCATCAAAAGACAAATTCCTGGCCGGCCTCCCGAAAGCTATGCGGCAGCTGCTCCATGTTGCAGGTAGGGCGCCGCCCTACCAAGTGGAGCGTGGACGAGGTGAAGGAGAGGAGGTAATGGAAGAAGAAGAAGAGAAGGTCGGGGAAGGCTGGGCGCTGGTGATCCGAGGCAGAAGAGCCCAAAATCGGCCGCTCTTCCATCTCGATGGTCGAGCGCTACAGAGAGGGCGCCGCCTCTCCAAGTTCTGTTCTATCGGGAGTGAAAGAATGGATAAAGGAGAAAACGGAAAAAGGAAAATAAATAGCCAAAGTTTTGGAAAAATTGCAAACTAAATCCTAGTTTTAAAAAGTGCCATAACTTCCACCTCGGATATCCGATTGAGGTGATTCTTTTTGCAAAAAGTCAAGCGTAAAATCCTCTACACCCTCAAAGCAATAAATAATCCTAATTGGATTGTTTCACCTGATCAAAGCACTAAACATATCAGTGAGTTTTTAATTCAAATTAATTAACTTAACGATCCACTTTGCTATTATCATTAATTGCCTCAGGTGATTCAATCTCAACTATTGAATCACATCTTAGCTTATCATGATTATCCATGATGTTTAACAGACTGCTTAGCACTAATCAAGGTACTTATTGATTAATCACAGAGTGGGTCATAACAATCTCCCTCCCTTATAAGAATTTCGTCCCGAAATTCCTAAAAGAGAAAGGAAACTTGTTACACATCTCAGACTCAAGATCTCACGTGGCTTCCTCTAGGTTATGGTTCCTCCATAAGACCTTCACTAAAGGCATCTCACGATTCTTGAGTTCTTTGATCCTCCAATCAATCATCTATACAGGTCCCTCAACATAGGACACATCAGGTCTGAGCTGTATAGGTTCTGGGTCCACTATCTCCTTCGTGCCAGGGTAACACTTCTTCAACATCGATATATGGAACATGTCATGTAGATTATCCAACTCGGATGGCAATTCCAACCTATAGGCTACAGGTCCAATCCTCGCAATGATAGGATACATGCCCATAAACCTAGAAGTCGGTTTGCCTCTCTTATCAAACCTCAAACTCAAGATGTCAACGCCTCTTCTCGGCATAAATCTGTTATCTGTTATGTGCACCTTTCAACTGTTCTTTGATCACAGTAATCTTCTCGGTAATCACATCCACTATCTCTGGTCCAAGAATCTATTTTTCACCTACCTCAAACTCTATAAGGCTTAAGTGTTCATCCCAACATCCACTGAGATGTAAGACACATGCTCTCAGCATGTCCTCAAGAGTCTGAATGGTCCTCTCTGACTGACCATCCGTCTGTGGGTGAAAAGTTGTACTGCATCTCAACTTTGTGCACAAAGCACGATGCAACTATTTCCAAAACCTGGATGTGAACCTAGGATCTCAATAAGATATGATTGAAACTGGATTACCAGGCAATCTAACTATTTCATCCATGTATATCTTAGTCATGTATCAAGACATCAAAGGTTGACTTAATATGAAGAAAGTGAGCAGACTAAATTAGTCTATCCACAATCATTCATATCAAATCACCACCTCTAGGTGTCCTGGGTAATCTTACCACAAAATCCATTGTGATAAATTCCCATTCCCATTCAGGTACAGAAAAAAATTACAAGGTAGCTATAGATTTCTAGGGTTCAACCTTAACCTACTGGTACACATTACTTTTAACCACATACTCAGCTACACTCTTCTGCATATCTGACCATCCGTTTCAACTACTTGAGATTCATATACATCATAGTGTTTCCTGAAAGCATAGCATACATCAATACATACATTTCCATAAGAATCTTTTCTTTCGGCCTTTTCCCCTTAAAAGAATTTTACTCTATCTCGAGGTACACACAACATGTCATGCTAATACAACACCTTATCACCTAAAAACTTAAACTCTAGTCTCTTTTTCCTCCTATCAAGTTATGCATGGTCTGGTTTAACTCACTATCATCCTATAGTAGTTCCTTGATATGATCATAAAAGGTAAGCTTAACTTACATCCGTACAATCAAATCACTCTGTACCATCATCCCTAAGTCTAAGTCCAACTTATAGAGAATGCATTAACTGTTGAACTTGACTTTCTGCTGAAAACATTAACCACCACATTCTCTTCACCAGGGTGATAATCTATTGTCACATCATAAGGATAGTGACACCATGTCTTTAAAACATGAACTACATCAACTATCTTTAAATCATAATCGGGTAATACTCCGATTTCTATGTTACTTACTTATTGTTACATTTTAGGTTTATGTCTTACTCATTCCTCTAAATCATTTCATGTTGTTCATGTACCGATCAGATTATCTACTTCAAAACCCTAGATCGTTATCAAAACCAGTTTACTTTTCATAGAACAAATCCCAAGATCTTTATTTAACAAAGATATTGGCATACAAGGTTACATCACTAATGATACCCTTTAAACTACTTCAACCCTAATCATCCTAGGGTTTTGGTCTAAATCAATATCATAGCATTATTGTGTGTGGTCGATTATATAGATCAAATTGATTTGCTTGGGGCAATAACATATTAATCCAATACTCAACTTTAATTACATTAGCTGAAAATTCAGTTTTCACAATAGTTTTCTGTAATTCGTTTATTAAACTGCTAACAGAAGTTCCAAAAATTCTGACAAATTTATATGTTGTACCTAATGAAGTTTTAGACCCTCAGTAAAAATTTCAGATCATTTCAAGTTACCAATAATTAATTAAAAATCGAACAGTGCACTGCTATATTGCAGTCTGCAGCAGGTTCGGCTGAGTTACAAACTCGGCCGACACCCTTACTGTAGAGGTCAAAAGTCATTCAAAAATTATGCCAATTTAATAGAGTGTCTAAAATTGTATTTTTTTCAAGCACAGTTAAAATTTGAGATCAATTGGATATACCAATAAAAAGATAAAATTCAATTACCACACTGCTATATCATTCAGAAAATGTGATCGTATAATTGTAAATACTGAGAATTTTTTTATATCATGCATTCATTTTCTAAGTTATGTGTTTGTTCTTTATTTTAAAAACTAATTTGTTAGTTTATAGAGACTTAGAATCCAAAGGTAATATGTATGAATGTATTTAACTTTATAATAAAGATATGCATTCCATACTCTCAATTATGTCTTGTAATTCTCGTTCCTTAATCAAGTCATCATTTTTAACATTTCCTTTAATCCTACTAAGTTTCTTGTCTTGATCTTATGATTTTCATAAGACTCTTTATTTCTATGTACTTATTGCATGTTCAACTTATTTTCTTCTATTTTCCCATCTCCTTAAAGTACATAAAGTATTTTACTCCATTCCATGATTCAACCCAAATTTGATTCTTACTATCTTAGCCATTACATACTTTTCTCATATCCTTTCCATACTCTTATATTTAGAGTTTGTATAATACAAATCATTAAATTGAATCTAAACCTTGTATCAAGTTCCTTTATTTCCAATTAAGGATTGCTCATATGAGACTCCAACATTGGGCCTCTGATATCATTTCCAGCTACTTCTTAGCTGTTCTAATCTTTCCCTTATATCTCAACATCTTATCGTATGTACATTCTTACTATGATTCAAGTCTAAATCATCCAGAGTCTACTCTAATTATACTGTTAATAGGAGTCATTAGATCCCAGTAACGCATCCTGCCAGCCGGACCAGGCCGAACCTGTAGTCCTGAAGCCAAGAGCTACTCAGGATTAATCAACTCCTATTGATTTCAAACATGTGGAATGAATATCCACTTAAGGCAAACTCATTTAAACATAACTTTTGGTCTACTTGATACAAAGAATTTAAACAATAAATAAACCATTTCATGACATACAACAACATAAAAGAATCATGTTTACTTTACAAACTAAAAATCTAATTTCATGCATATAAGAGCATTCTAGTGATCTCTAATCAAATAAGCAATATAAAACAAGAGTTGTATTGCATCCTATATTTAATCTCCTGTTCCTATATTAATTTCTTATCTCTTAACCCTAAGATTTCTAGGGTTTTCTCTCCAGCCTATCCTTCCTCTGCATACCTGGCCAAGGCATCCAGAGAAGAACAGACAGAGTAGCTTGATACTGGTCAATCTAAGTATTCAGACACCTGGCCAGGGTATCTAAACACTCAGACCTTCCAGAGCTAAAACACATCATTCATTATTCGTCTTACTTATAACATTATCTTTTGACCTTAATGATTCTTAATGACTCAACTTAAGCTCATTACTTGATTCTCGTGACCACATCCTCTTCCTGTTATCTGCAATAATATAACAGAACACTTCCTGTTAGAAAATTACAGATAGAAGAAGGACTCATAAACCTTAATCCTATTGGTCTCTTATCGTCCCCTGACCTTGACTTAGAGTATTCATATACTCAACCTATGCTCTGATACCAAAATTGTCACGCCCCGATCTCACATTAACCACAGACCACAAGATTAGGGCGCGATAGGATGGGATTATCATATAAACAAACCACTGAGAATTTTTCTTTTTAAAACCTCGTAATGATATCCGGATTATTACTGTAAACTAAAACAAAAATAACTATTGCGGAAGCATTTCAATTAAACTGGCTAGAGAACATAAACAGAGTTTACAACATGTAATATTGTTTAACAGAAAGTAAACATAACAGTTAATTTACATCTTTATACACATTCCACATACACACTCTCTCTCACCCACACCATGTCCCAAGGACCGAGGGGAAAGGACTAAGAGACCACTATCTAACTAAACTAATTACATATACCTTCTACTGATTAAGCGTTAGGACGAAAGGATCCTTCAGATTCCTGCTGCTGACGATAACCTGAAAATGTTTTGAGTAGAGGTATGAGCCTACTCGCTCAGTGAATAGCCTTTCATTTAGCTATCACTAAACAACTCATCAGGTTTATAGAATTGAAATAAACATAAATACAGTACAAGCTGGGCAGTTCTAATGACATAGCAGATTACAGAATATAATCGCATTTCTATGCAACAACAGGTAATTTAGACCAATAAACAGATATAATGAATTGGCACAAAAGTTCGGATATATTAATTTACTGTGATCCTATATGATTACATAATTATATTATTATTATGCCCTAAATATATGCAGTGTACTCTGCATATAAAGATCCGCAGCAAGTTCATGCTACGGTCCCACCGTACAAGACTTAGCGACACACCCGGGAAATGCTAAGTCTGACTGCTGTCCTGGTCTGCTACAGGACTCTCAGGCTCACACGGCCTCACAGCACTCTCAAAAGAGTGTACTCTAGACTCCTCCTTGAACCTGAGCACACAGGCGGAGAGTCGGGGTTACCACCGTGACACACGCACGGATTATTGTTGAATAACCCCCATATACTCCAGTGCCACCGTGACACACGCACGGATTATTGTTGAACACTGCCTTTCTGCCCTCGTGCCACCGTGACACACGCACAGATTATTGTTGAACACGAGTCACCGACCATCTAGACACACGCTAGGTAGGTCATTTCACCCCAAGGTGCAGACCTCACGAGGGGTTCTACGGCGTTAGGGCACCTAAGTCTATTAACTGATTAACAAATAAACATTTAAACAGGAATATCACATTTACTGATTTCGTATCAAATCACAATACACTGTCATTCTAAACCGACAGAGCAATATATTTCAAATCATTGTAATTTCTGATAAATTCTCATACCATGCATTCAAGTAAATTAGAAATGCATAAATAACCCAACTTATTTCAATTTGGCACATACATAGTGAATTTACGCAATTGAACATCTTATTGCACAAATTAAAGAAATTTACTTCACATATGAGAATCATACTCAACAATTATCAATTCTCTAAATTTCTCGAAGAACGTGCACATTAACCCAAATCCTGGTTTGTGCATCACTTAACTCAATTAAGAGTTAATTACCTATCACAACACAATTTAATAACAATACTTGAGAATTTCTGATAATACTTGAGAGAAATGTGCCATTTCATGTAAATATCAATTTACACATATTAACGTCAAAAGATATATACAATTAGGGTTTTCATGCATATTTTATTTATTCATATCTACTTTGAAATCGTACATCTGATAATTTATCAGAAATCCTTATTGTCTGGGTTCATACCCAATCCATACCATTTTTAGACATGAATTTCTAATTTCAACATTCAAATAAGCAATTTAGGTTCCAATGAACCATATAAATCTACCGATTCAATCTACATTGATCAATTGCTAAATTTAATCATATAACAGCGTCTAGAAGCAATTTATGAAATAAAAAGTCGGGCGACGCCAAACGCTGCCCGACGCCTGATAACGCCTGTTATCAGCGTAATTCGCGCACATAACTGGAAATATTCAAACGCTTGAGTTATTTAATGATAAATGAATGAAATCCTACTCACAGTGATTTGGTCTGTCCAGATTCGTCCGGGGATGTGCCCAGGGCCTGTTTCGGGGCATTCGTTGGGTCTTCTTCAACCTTCGGACAGTCCTGGATTTGGACCAATTTCACCTATAGGTGGAAGGGCTCAGTTGATTCATCGCTTCTCGTGGCTAGTTGGCTACGGATCTCTGATCTGGACCTCCAGACGAGTTTGTTGGCATCAATTTGGGTGCTAGGCTGCGACCTAATTACTTCTGGCCAAACCTGCTGCAAACAAGCAATAACATCACCCGCCCAGGAGGAAGGGGAACTCGGCTAGGAGTTGAATCAGGGGCTAAGGCTTCAGATTCTTGTGTGAATCTCAAGGTCGGAGTTGAGGGCACCATTTCAAGGTGCCTTGCTGCGCCTAATAGCCCTTGGCCGCGCACCTGCTACTGGTCGACGCTGGAACTAGCTGGCGCCACCCTAGCTTGGTCAGGCACAGATGGAGCAAGGTAAGGGATGACGAGGTGGCGGAGGAGCGAGGCACAGCAAAAACGACCTTCAAAAACTCCAGAATCGGCCGCATGAACCTCCTTTGCTGCTGCCAAGATATCCTATGGTCGCTTCTTCACGCAGCTGCTGCCATCCGCAGCTATAGGGGCGCCCAAGCATGTTGAGCTGTAGGTGGGTGCCGCTAGGGCAAGGATGCGGAGGTAAAGAGGTAGGGTGGCGTCGTCGCTGGTACTGGCCGCATCAAAAGACAAATTCCTGGCCGGCCTCCCGAAAGCTATGCGGCAGCTGCTCCATGTTGCAGGTAGGGCGCCGCCCTACCAAGTGGAGCGTGGACGAGGTGAAGGAGAGGAGGTAATGGAAGAAGAAGAAGAGAAGGTCGGGGAAGGCTGGGCGCTGGTGATCCGAGGCAGAAGAGCCCAAAATCGGCCGCTCTTCCATCTCGATGGTCGAGCGCTACAGAGAGGGCGCCGCCTCTCCAAGTTCTGTTCTATCGGGAGTGAAAGAATGGATAAAGGAGAAAACGGAAAAAGGAAAATAAATAGCCAAAGTTTTGGAAAAATTGCAAACTAAATCCTAGTTTTAAAAAGTGCCATAACTTCCACCTCGGATATCCGATTGAGGTGATTCTTTTTGCAAAAAGTCAAGCGTAAAATCCTCTACACCCTCAAAGCAATAAATAATCCTAATTGGATTGTTTCACCTGATCAAAGCACTAAACATATCAGTGAGTTTTTAATTCAAATTAATTAACTTAACGATCCACTTTGCTATTATCATTAATTGCCTCAGGTGATTCAATCTCAACTATTGAATCACATCTTAGCTTATCATGATTATCCATGATGTTTAACAGACTGCTTAGCACTAATCAAGGTACTTATTGATTAATCACAGAGTGGGTCATAACACCTATATATAGGTGGGTCATGGGACAGAGTTCTCTGTGCCCGGCAATACGGGACTAAAGCAGGAGTAGAAGGGTTCGGGATTTTCCACAAAAAGCAACCATCTCGCAACCTGAACCGATCAGTTCATAAGTGAACCAGTCGGTTGGGGACCTGAACCGATCGGTTCACCACTGAACCGATCGTTTGGGACCCTTGAACCGATCGGTTCACTCATGAACCGGTCGGTTGGGGTTCCAGGTTAGTTCCCGATTGACTTTCCTTGTTTCTTTCCCAATTGGTATCGAATACCAATATTATTCCCAATCAAATTGGGCAATTGAAACGAAAGGAAAATTCTCACCAATCCTACTTTCCCAAGTTGCTCGATTGCACCAGTTGAACCGATCGGTTCAACACTTGAACCGGTCGTTTCACTCTGTGCATGAGCCAATCGGTTCAACAATTGAGCTGACCGGTTCAGCAACCTCAGCCGACCGGTTCATCACATGAACCGATCGGTTGGGAATGCAGATTGTGCAGAATCAGTCAAATGCGATTTCAATCAATCCGATACTCCAATCAATGCGTCCAACACCTTGAACATTATGATATTGAGCTATCGATTAATTGAGTGTTTAATTGAACTACTAAACTCCTTTAGTAATCAATCTAAACATTGCTTGTGGACAAAACTCCTCTTCCAGGTTAAATCCTATGTGTGTGACCCTGCAGGTCCATTTGACGTTGGCAGTGAAAGTCCATAACACTTATGACTTCACAAGCAAAGAGCGGTGCCTAGTCACACATCATTGCTACCCAAGTGAAAGTAGAAAGTTAGAGAACAACTTTCATCCTACAATCCGTGAATGGTGTTACAGTGAATGTATAATTCCTTTGTCACTGATATCCAGAATAAACTCAAGGCATGGAACAGTCATCCTGTCAATGTTCATTCATTTCCTTGATCTCAGAGTAGACCGAGTGAGATGTGTATGACTTCAATATCACATATTGATTCACACGTGCATGCACATGCCTTTCGCAATCCTACTCATCAAGTGGCCAAGGATATCAAACTCCCTTAGGAGGGACAAATCCCATATCTATCACTCACCCCTCAAAAGCCCCATGTGTCAAAGCCACCCAATCATCACCTTTATAACAACCCATGTTTCAGGACTGCGTTTGATGATGTCAAAGTGTAACCAACGACATGTGTTGAATTCAATGATTTCAGGTCTAAGAATCACACTCACCACCATCACTGTGAGAGCTGACTGTGACTACCAAGTCATGGTTCCATGTGTCACTCTCACGGTGGGTCTGTCCGGTACCTTGTTCTCTAACAAGTACCTATGTGCTTGGTTTGATATCACCAGATCATGACTAATGAGATTCTGTCATCAACCAACACACAATCTAGTCTTTAGTGTTATTGATGTCTATGGTTATTTCCACAATAACAACCGACTAGGGACTAAACAAGAATGTATACTCTTAACATCCGTACGATCTCATCGTTTAGGTCCTTAACCTAAAAGCATACGTCATTGAGTAAAACAATCTTTAGACATCTATCATGTTACACCATCATCTCAGAAACAGTTTAAACATATAGATTGGAAATTGCCTTTATTATTATTCAAATCATTTACAAAGTATCCCATTACAATCATCATATGACTTGCTCTATGGGAATACATACCAATAGACTCCCACTTGCACTTAGAGCCAGTCACCAAGGAAACGCAGTCCTTGTGACCTAGCATGACCATCATGCTTCTGCTGAGAAAGGGCCTTAGTCAGTGGATCAGCTATGTTGTCTTCAGTTGGTACTTTGCAAATCTTCACATCTCCTCGCTGTACGATCACTCGTATGAGATGGAAGTGCCGCAGTATGTGCTTGGACCGCTGATGTGATCTGGGTTCCTTAGCTTGTGCAATAGCTCCATTATTGTCACAATAAAGCTCAATTGCATCACAGCTACTGGGAACTACACCAAGTTCAGAAATGAACTTCCTGATCCACACAGCCTCCTTTGCTGCATGCGAAGCAGCAATATACTCGGCCTCTGTAGTAGAATCGGCAACTGTTTCTTTCTTGGAACTCTTCCAGCTCACAACTCCATTATTAAGGGAAAATACAAATCCTGACTGCGATCTGTAATCATCTTTATCGGTGTAACCCTTTACAACCAGCTCTTCCTTGCCGCCGTACACAAGAAACTGATCCTTAGTCCTTCGCAAGTACTTGAGGATGTTCTTCACGGCTGTCCAGTGAGCATCCCCGGGATCTGACTGGTACCTGCTCGTCATGCTGAGAGCATACGAGACATCTGGGCATGTGCACAACATAGCGTACATGATGGATCCGATGGCTGATGCATATGGGATCCCATTCATACGCTCCCTCTCTTCACAAGATTGGGGACATTGAGCTCTAGAGACGGTAACTCCATGTAGTATAGGGACGTTTCCTCTCTTTGAGTTCTCCATGCTGAACTGCTTCAGCACCTTGTCAATGTACGTGCTCTGACTTAGTCCGAGAAGCCTTCTAGATCTATCTCTATAGATCTTAATTCCTAGAATGTAGGATGCTTCTCCTAAGTCCTTCATTGAGAAAGTTTTCCCAAGCCAAGTCTTTATCTTCTCTAAGGCTAAGACATCATTCCCCATCAAAAGTATGTCATCCATATACAATATGAGGAATGTGGTAGAGCTCCCACTAACCTTCTTGTACACACAAGGTTCATCTTCATTTTGAATAAAGCCAAACACTTTGACTTCTTCATCAAATCGAAGATTCCAACTCTGAGATGCTTGCTTCAATCCATAGATTGACCTTTGCAGTTTATAGACTTTATTGGCATTCTTTGGATCTACAAAACCTTCAGGCTGTGTCATGAACACATCCTCATGTATATTCCCGTTAAGGAATGCGGTTTTAACATCCATCTGCCAAATCTCATAGTCATAGTAAGCTGCAATAGCAAGCATGATCCAGATGAACTTAATCATGGCAACTGGAGAAAAGGTTTCGTCATAGTCAACACCTTGATTTGTCGAAAACCCTTTGCAACCAATCTGCCTTTATAAGTTTGCACATTGCCATCCATGTCGGTCTTCTTCTTGAAGACCCACTTGCACCCTATGGGTTTTACCCCTTCGGGTGGTTCCACCAAAGTCCATACTTTGTTGGAGTACATGGATTCCATCTCGGATCTCATGGCTTCTAGCCATTTCTCAGAATCTGGTCCCTCCATAGCCTCTATGTAGGTAGTTGGATCATCATCTATGATCAACTCTCCACCTTCATGAGTTACAAGGTATCCAAACCTCTCAGGTTCAAGGTGAGTCCTACTAGATCTACGAAGTCCTTGTGTTACCTGAGGAGACTGAGATTCCACAACACCTTGTGAATCTCCATTTTCCTCTGGTACATCTACCGGTTCAATGTTTTCTTGTTGGGCTTGAACCTCTTCAAGCTCTACTTTCCTCCCACTGTTTCCTTTGGAAATAAATTCCTTCTCTAGGAACACAACTGTCCTGGCAACAAACACTTTGTTGTCAGTAGGGGGTATCCCCTCGTTTCCTTGGGGTATCCAACAAAATAACATTTATCGGATTTGGGTCCAAGCTTATCAGGAAACATTTTCCTAACGTAAGCCTCACAACCCCAAATCTTCAGAAAAGACAAATCGGGACGCTTCCCAGTCCATATCTCATATGGTGTCTTTTGAACCGATTTAGATGGCACACGGTTAAGAGTAAACACGGTGGTTTCAAGAGCATGACCCCAGAAAGAAATCGGAAGATCAGCAAAACTCATCATTGATCGCACCATATCTAACAATGTGCGATTCCTTCTTTCAGACACACCATTATGCTGTGGTGTTCCAGGCGGAGTCCATTGTGATACAATACCACGGGCTCGCAGAAGGTCCTCAAACTCCTGGCTCAAGTATTCTCCACCTCGATCAGAACGAAGTGCCTTAATACTTTTACCATGCTGGTTCTATACTTCATTCATGAAATCCTTGAACCTTTCAAGGGTTTCTGACTTATGTTTCATCAGGTACACATAGCCATACCTACTGAAATCATCAGTAAAGGTAATGAAGTACTGATACCCATTTCTGGCATTAGTTCTAAAAGGCCCACATACATCGGTATGTATGAGTCCTAATAGATCACTAGCTCTCTCACCTTTACCTGAAAAGGGAGTCTTGGTCATCTTGCCCAACAAACAAGATTCACATGTCTCTATTGATTCATAATCAAAAGAGTCTAGATAACCATCTTTATGGAGTCTAGAAATGCGCTTCTCATTTATGTGCCCTAGACGACAATGCCAGAGATATGTTTCATTTGAGTCATTGAGTTTTTGCTTTTTGGTGTTTACGTTGTATACACTTGTCTCTAAGTCTATCAAGTATAGACCATAAGACATAGGGGCACTGCCATAAAAGATCCCATCTTTAGAAATGGAACACTTTCCATTCTTAATAAGAAATTCAAATCCATCTTTGTCCAAACAAGAGACGGAAATGATATTCCTATTTATGGCAGGTACATAATAGCAGTTCTTCAACTCTATTATTAGCCCACTAGGTAGAGTTAACTCATAGGTTCCTACGGCACTGGCGGCAACTCTTGCCCCATTAGCAACACGTAGTTCAACCTCGCCTTTCCCCAAAGGCCTACTTCTCTTAAGATCCTTCACATTTGAACAAATGTGAGATCCACATTCGGTATCAAGTACCCATGACGAAGAAGTAGTAAAGTTAATCTCTATCACGTATACACCAGAAGTAGAGATCTCTATCTCTGACTTCTTCTTCCATTGTTCCTTCCATCCTCTCCATGTAGAAGAAATCGGTTTGGCGAGAGAACACTTCTCTCCCTTACCTACCCTCTTCTTCACCAACGTATTAAGCGTACATAGAGTGGATTCTAAGGCTCCTGGTATATCTGGATTGTGCAGAACACTTCCCACAGTCCTCAACCAGTTATGGAATTTATTCTCAATTAATTTGCCCATTTTAAAAGATGATTCTTTTGCCATTCTACAAGAGAAAATTTGCATTTGTCAAAACCTTTTTGATTTGATTTGAATAAAATTTGACGATAGTTAATTAGGACTTTAATTAATTACCGCTCCCACTATTTTGACTCAAATTGATAGCCCTCACCATCAATTCGGAAGATTGCAGCGTACAATCTTCTAGTGGGTGAAGATCCTGAAATCCTCTGAGCCATGGACCAGCTTGGGCTGTCACCCACAACTCAGATCTTCCAGGTAGGCAACTCTTGCCAATTGCATCATATGCAACTCTTGAAAGATGTCATATGCAACTCCTTGCAATGATCATCTCCATGCCTCAAGGCGCTAGATCCTATCTAGGTCACCTTGTTAAGTCCAACCCAAAGCCAACACGATGAACATGCACCCTGCTTGGGCAGACCCACATATTCATCCTTCACGCTTCCACGAGATAGACGGTGCACCACGCTTGGGTGTGCCCACACTTGGTCGATCAAGCTTTTCACGTGTGTCGCATTTGGAAGGCATCTGAAACTTAATATTTAATGAGGGATTTGGTTTTTATATACATATACATATCCAATCACCACAATATATAGTACGTATCATATACATGCTATATCCCACAGAAAACATGCATAAATGATAAAAAGCAATGATTATGGCCATCCTATTTGTGATTCCTCGAGCCAAGAGGAATCACAGTCATCTAGGTCTACATCACATGCAACCTGTACAAGATGAAATCTGTGCGTGCCTTTCTGGGTTTGATCAGCTCATCTCCATGACTGATCGGCTCGCCATCAGGTAGGTTGTTCGGGTGCCACCAGCCGATCGACTGGCACCTCCAGCCGATCGGTTCACCGGTCATCGTGCATCTCCTCAGGTCGCCACCCGCTCATCTCGTTCCTCGAACCGGCCGTCTGGATCACCAACCGATCGGTTCACTCCTTGAACCGATCGTCTTCAGGTTGTCCGCCGTTCTTTGACATAACATGAAATAAAATCTATCCTATTTACAATTGAATTGTGAAACCCCGAGTTACATTCGGGGGGAGCAAAGGTAGGAAAAGAATTCTGGAATTATTTCGAGTTACATCAGGAATATGAGATAAGGAATCGGTGCGCAGACCGAGATGCAAGCAACCACACAAACAACCATACACATATATAGGGGTTTATAGGCCATAATCATGCTAAACATCCACCACAAAACTCGTTTAAGGGCGACGCGTATCGAGTGCATTAATATTACATATCATATATGTATATTGGGGATTTGTAGATTGGACATGTATAAAGCCGATATTATTCGCATCACATGCAATAAATAAAGGCGACAAACCAAAATCGATCACATCGATAATCCTAAAATATAGAGAGGTCGACGTGGCTCTGATACCACTATTGGGTTTTACAAGGAGGCAGAGAAGCAGCGGAAACAAAATTTTTCTCCCCAAACCCAGAACAAAAGGAACCGCGTCAACATCTATATAATAGGAAAGATGGTTTGTGAATCATACCTTGTCCCGAGGCTTGCTCGGAGACAATACCACGCGCCTTGCGCGGTCTTCACCTCTGGTCTTGGACGGTGTCTGTGCAGCTCCTGGTCACACCGGGACTGAAGACTCCTCCTCCTACCGGACTATCGGATGACAGTTGTCCTCCTGAGCGGCAGTGTCCTCCCGCCTCTGAAGTAGTCCACATGGACCACCCGGAACTCCACTCTCCTTGTCCCACAAGGAAGTGGAAGGAGTCGCACCCTCCTGTTGACGTACTAGTCGCCAACACACTCTCCTGCTGTCGACTGCAACTGCAGTTGTCCTTCCCTTGTTGCACCTCCCTTTGCGGGAAGCACTTGCTCGGGTTCTCTCTCGGTTACCAAAACCAGAGAGAACGACAACTTTGCAGAGCAATCAACATGCACTGAGTTGTACTCTGAGAAGCCCCCAATACCCCTATATATATAGGAAGGTCATGGGACAGGGTTCTCTGTGCCCGACAATACGGGACTAAAGCAGGAGTAGAAGGGTTCGGGATTTTCCACAAAAAGCAACCATCTTGCAACCTGAACCGATCGGTTCATAAGTGAACCGGTCGGTTGGGGACCTGAACCGATCGGTTCACCACTGAACTGATCGTTTGGGACCCTTGAACCGATCGGTTCACTCATGAACTGGTCGGTTGGGGTTCCAGGTTAGTTCCTGATTGACTTTCCTTGTTTCTTTCCCAATTGGTATCGAATACCAATATTATTCCCAATCGAATTGGGCAATTGAAACGAAAGGAAAATTCTCACCAATCCTACTTTCCCAAGTTGCTCGATTGCACCAGTTGAACCGATCGGTTCAACACTTGAACCGGTCGTTTCACTCTGTGCATGAGCCGATCGGTTCAACAATTGAGCCGACCGATTCAGCAACCTCAGCCGACCGGTTCATCACATGAACCGATCGGTTGGGAATGCAGATTGTGCAGAATCAGTCAAATGCGATTTCAATCAATCCGATACTCCAATCAATGCGTCCAACACCTTGAACATTATGATATTGAGCTATCGATTAATTGAGTGTTTAATTGAACTACTAAACTCCTTTAGTAATCAATCTAAACATTGCTTGTGGACAAAACTCCTCTTCCAGGTTAAATCCTATGTGTGTGACCCTGCAGGTCCATTTCACGTTGGCAGTGAAAGTCCATAACACTTATGACTTCACAAGCAAAGAGCGGTGCCTAGTCACACATCATTGCTACCCAAGTGAAAGTAGAAAGTTAGAGAACAACTTTCATCCTACAATCCGTGAATGGTGTTACAGTGAATGTATAATTCCTTTGTCACTGATATCCAGAATAAACTCAAGGCATGGAACAGTCATCCTGTCAATGTTCATTCATTTCCTTGATCTCAGAGTAGACCGAGTGAGATGTGTATGACTTCAATATCACATATTGATTCACACGTGCATGCACATGCCTTTCTCAATCCTACTCATCAAGTGGCCAAGATATCAAACTCCCTCAGGAGGGACAAATCCCATATCTATCACTCACCCCTCAAAAGCCCCATGTGTCAAAGCCACCCAATCATCACCTTTATAACAACCCATGTTTCAGGACTGTGTTTGATGATGTCAAAGTGTACCCAACGACATGTGTTGAGTGCAATGATTTCAGGTCTAAGAATCACACTCACCACCATCACTGTGAGAGCTGACTGTGACTACCAAGTCATGGTTCCATGTGTCACTCTCACGGTGGGTCTGTCCGGTACCTTGTTCTCTAATAAGTACCTATGTGCTTGGTTTGATATCACCATATCATGACTAATGAGATTCTGTCATCAACCAACACACAATATAGTCTTTAGTGTTATTGATGTCTATGGTTATTTCCACAATAACAACCGACTAGGGACTAAACAAGAATGTATACTCTTAACATCCGTATGATCTCATCGTTTAGGTCCTTAACCTAAAAGCATACGTCATTGAGTAAAACAATCTTTAGACATCTATCATGTTACACCATCATCTCAGAAATAGTTTAAACATATAGATTGGAAATTGCCTTTATTATTATTCAAATCATTTACAAAGTATCCCATTACAATCATCATATGACTTGCTCTATGGGCATACATACCAACAGTATCTCCACATGAGATTCACTGCTGCCCCTGGTACTGTTGTTGTTGTTGTTGTTGCTCATCCTTAAATGGAATCCTTCGTCTTCAACGACCACCTAAAAAGAGTTGAAATCTACAGAGTGAGACAATGTACAAATTTTCCCAGCGAGAGTTATAACTCTCAACTAGAAGCTTTATTATAACATTAAGGAATATCATAGACAAGATAACATAAATCATACAACAATAGGTTTAATAATAAGTGAAGCAACTTCTACTTAAGTAGTCATGTCTTTAAAGCATATAAAGAACATGTATACAAAATATCTGAACAGATCATTAATGTAAACAGTGTAACACCAAACATTGTTCCTCGTAGTAAAACCTAAGCAGATATACTACGCGGTTGATTATGTTTTACAAACATTATTATGCCCTGTGGAGATGAGGCATACCACTCATACTCCAACTGATCGCTAATGAGTCACCTCAGTATCATACATAGGTCATTAAAAGAGCCGGATTCTTAAGACCTCATCTTCCTCAGTCAGTTAGAGGATTGCTTGCAGGACACTTTGTGTCTCCGCTGTTATAGCTTACCAGGGTAATCTGGTCCTTCACTATTTTAGAGTTACATTGGCGTTCTGTACTCTCTTCGTCATTAGGAGATTTCGTGTTTACCTTCCACTGATGCGGTGTTTGTGTTTTCTTTGGGAGAATTGTGGTACATCTCACCATTTGGTTTTGTAGTGAAGGATTGACGGACTATAATAAATCTACATCAATTCCTACACTAGGATGTAAGGATTTACGCATCCATCTCCCCCACATACTCAAAAGTATGTGATCCAGGAGTTCCCTTGGGAAAACCTGTTTCACCATCATTTGGTCTCTGACAATGATGGATCTATGATCAGGGCTCTACATGGAATGATTATACTTGATTAGTTAGGTACATTTCAGTATTTTTTTAACATCATACATGTTCTCAAACAATAATCATTAGCATAACAACTATGAAAATAGAATACTAAATGTAACAAGTCTAACTTGCATCAATTATCATTTCCCAAATATCTCATCACAAGTCATCTGTCAAGCATGACCTTGATGATATTCATGGCTCTCACAGCCTATCAATCTCATAGGATGCCACTCAACAAGGCATCAGAATATTTCATTTATTCATAAAGCTAAAGCATGCTTTCAATGAATATAGAATCATAATCCTTACCTGGATTTGATCATGTTCATGAAGGAACCTGCATGGTTAATCTAACTGATAACAGTAAACAATTCATTTCAATGAAGTTGTACCTTCCTACTCTTACAAGAGTTAGGTTCCCTGTATCTCATCGATTAGGGTAATTCATCTCCTTTACTTATGATTAGGAATATTGATTCCTCATCTCATACTTCAATCATGAGGATTCATGCTTAAAAGCATAACTGGAAATAGGGTTTCACCCTATTCAAAAATAAGGTTATTGAAATCCCTTTATCTTATAAGACATCATATTTGGTAACTTGTTCTCAAAGTTTCATACCTAAAGGCATGACACAGGACTAAGGTTAACATACCCCATCCTTCATTAATTAATATTTCCTATTCAGATTATCAATCCAACTCTAGTATGCAACTTTGCCAT
This sequence comes from Alisma plantago-aquatica, assembly GCA_963693085.1. Classification (NCBI taxonomy): domain Eukaryota; kingdom Viridiplantae; phylum Streptophyta; class Magnoliopsida; order Alismatales; family Alismataceae; genus Alisma; species Alisma plantago-aquatica. The sequence goes on from OY856409.1 coordinate 1,856,965,421, forward strand.
TCTTGGAAATATACTAGGGTATGATGAGTGTTTACCTTTAATTATAACGTTTATCAAACATCATAATGATTACCAATTCAAGGTGTGAATTCATTTCTCATCCTTATCATGGTATGATTACATCATACTCATTGGTTTGGCTATACATCACTCAAAGGCATAACCCTGAATTACTACATTTATCAGATCACCATAAATTAGGGTTTACTATTCTCATTATATGTTATCACCCTAGAATTAGGGTTTACTATTCACATTACATGTCATCACCCTAGAATTAGGGTTTACTATTCACATTACATGTCATCACCCTAGAATTAGGGTTTACTATTCACATTACATGTCATCACCCTAGAATTAGGGTTTACTATTCACATTATGGTGAGTTGAACTCATAACATTGTCATGTATGAGGAACATCATCATTGATGCTCTCAGATTAGCTTTAAGATTCATCATATATCATAATTAGGGTTCCATGATCTCACATAGGTGGATCATACCCTAATCATGCACATTCATGTGTATTGAAGGTACTTTACTTGAATTTTCATCATAAAAGGGTACTTCCTCTTTCTTAAGATACTTTCTCTCTCCTCATACTTGTAGATGGTGATAACACAAATCTAGATCAGGTTGGGTTAAGTCCACTTTGATTAACATAGACCAAATCACCACTATTGAGTGATTAGGGTTTGATTAGAACAATGTTTCACTCAATTGAACCTTTCAAGGGTATTATGGTAAATTAGACATTGATCATCATCATGGTTTAATTTACTAACCACTTGACCCTTAATGTCTTTTGGTATCATTAGGGTTTAGGTGGAACAACTATTAAACCATTTAAGCCTTCAAGGCATTAGGCAGACTTAACTTCAAAAGTCTCCAATAGGTTTCACACCTTCAACCTTCAAACGATCATGAGATCGTATAAGGTTGTAGACCGTTTAAGCTTTGTAGACCATTTAAGGTTTGGTTGACTTCAAGACCGTATAAAACTCAAGACCGTTTTCCCTCATTCGGTCTTGAGGTCGAATGGTCTCATTCGGTCTTGAGGTCGAATGATCTCATTCGGTCTTGAGATCGAATGGACTCATTCGATCTTGAGGTCGAATGACCTCATACGGTCTTGAGGTCGAAAGCCCTCATACGGTCTTGAGGTCGAATGACCTCATATGGTCTTGAGGTCGAATGACCTCATACGGTCTTGAGGTCGAAAGCCCTCATACGGTCTTGAGGTCGAATGCCCTCAAAAGCTCAAGATCGTATGGACCTCCAAGGTGGTTCAAAGGGTAAACTCGATTAGGGTTTCCTATGTTGAAGCCTTCAATTTCTCTAAAGTTTGCTAACCACTTATCAATTGAGACAATTAGGGTTAGCCTTAAACAATTGGTTACTCAATTGACCCTCAATTGATATCCAATTAGGGTTGGAGTTGGTTCAATTAAGGTCTATAAACGTTCAACCATCAACACTCCACAATGTGAATCAAATCGAAGTTGAACCCATCAATTGACCTCCAATTGGGCTCAAACTTGGCCCAAACGGTCTTGGGATCATTTGGATATCCTCCAAACGGTCTGGAGACCGTTTGCCCAAGAATTCATCAAAATTTAGATTGATTTGATAGGGGTTGAACCTTAATTAAGTCATAAATCAGCAATTTGATTATTTCAATAACCCATTGTAATTGGGCCCTCAATTGATCAAATTACCTTAACCCTAGACCTCCAAACGGTCTTGGGTTGTCACCAAACGGTCTTGAGACCGTTTGGATGAGTTCCAAACGGTCTGGAGACCGTTTGCCCATCCATCCTTTGGACTCTAGTGAAAATTCATCAAGGTTTGATTTATTGAGTTGATTATTACATCAATACTTAATTGCAATGTAATTTGGTATCTTTGTACCTTCAATTGGTCAACTATACTTGACCCCAGACCTCCATACGGTCTTGGGTGATCCCCAAACGGTCTTGAGACCGTTTGGATGATTCCCCAAACGGTCTTGAGACCGTTTGGGCTAATCAACCCAAAATATCAAATTAGCTCATTGTGATTTCAGCACTGATTTCAATTAGGGTTTGCCCTAGTAATCAACCTTCAACTCTTAACTCGTTTGGAATTAGTTCATAAAATTTGGTGAGTCATTAATTAACATCATTATGAACATTAATCTCATACGTTCAAGGCTTAGTCAACCATCTTATACGGTCCTGAGACCGTTTGCCCAAAAAGGGCAAATTAAGCAGATTGAAAATCAGAACTAAATTCAATTGGATTTGCTAATTGATTTGCTTATATCTCACGATCCCTTTGGAGTTAACCTCTCAAAATTTGTGGGTAATTAACCTAAATAATTTCGAACAGGTTTCCCATACGGTTCACGCTTGGTCAATGCGGCAATATGGTCTTGAGACCGTATGTCTTCATACGACCTTGAAACCGTTTGCCCACCAAACGGTTTTGTAAACCGTATGGGCAATTGGTTGAGGTCGTATGGTAAAGTGGAAAACTGTGGATAAGCATAGGAAATAACGCCCTCATCTTCTAGCTCAAGAACAGCAACAGTTCCTCACGGATTTGCTTGCAAGGAAGCAAGGGAAGATAGGGAAGAAGAAGAACTAGAAACTAAAAGCATAGAAAAGATGTACATAACAAAGCATAGGTTTCGAGTTATAAAACCCGCCTAAAGGTTGTTCCTTGAGCTCCAAGCTTCCAAGATCCAAGATTTAATGGCGTCTTTGAGCTCCACAGGTCGGTCAAGGTGAATTCTCCAAGGAAAAGTTGGAAAGGAATGGCTAGAAAGATAGAGCTAGGTGAGCTAGCCATGAATTCAACCTTGAAAACGAGTTTCCTCCATGAATTCAAGCAAAAGGGATGATCCAAACTTACCTAGGACCCTTGGTCGTCCTTCTCTGCTCCAGAGCTTAGCCTTGGTCGGTTTTGAGCAAGGGGAAAAGAAATGAAAGGAAGAGGATCGTTCCCTTGCTAAGTGAGAAAAGTAGTATATATACTTAAGTGAAATTTCAACATAAGAACATATGTTTTCCTCATTTCTCATCTAAAGTCCTTCCTTTATTCCTTGCACGTCCCCAAATCTTATTTCTAAGGACAAACTCCTTCTAAGGTCAAGAATTGAAGGCAAAAAGGATCAACCCATCACTAAAGTATACACATAAAAGGGCTATTATACATACACCTTGATTATTCAATCACAAAGGTGCTCTTTATTATATGATTATTCACATGAAGTGACCTTTTCATAATTTCTCTTCTAAATGATTCCAAGAGTCATAAAAGATATTTTCGATGATGCATTTTACAAGTTGCACCCCTCAAATTGGGTAAATTGCATTTTACACCAATTTAGGGTTTTCAAGTACATGGGTTGCTTCCATAGCTGCACCTTGGTGCTCAAGCTTGGGAAATCCCTCAAACCTCATCATATTCATTCTTATGTTGTCTCAACATTGAAGGAACATATAAACATGTGAATGTTGCAAGTTAACCCCTCTGATTGGGCAAATTGCACATAGGTCCATGTTTTGCAAACAATACTTCAACATTGATTTATAAGGGACAGAAATGGAAACATATGTTCCATAAAAGCTTTAATTATATACTAAAGGATAATTACAACCATCTAATTTCATAATTAGGCAAAACACCTAGGGTTAGCTCATAACCCAGGTCAGGGGTGTTATAAATCATAAACCCCTAACAAGGATTTCATCCCCGAAATCTCAGGAAGAAAAGGGGAAAACAGATATTGTTTCAAGATACACATTGTTACATCCTTAGGTAACATACCATTTTTAGGGAGATGTTATAGAATTTTGATCAACATTCTTTAGGATCAGATTCAAGCCCTGATACTTATTCAAGACCATATAAGGGCCTTTTTCACCCTGAGTGTATCATCACATCTGATAATTAGCATACTAACTCCCTTTATTATATGCATTAACTACCTCATCAGTTACACATTCTTATCATAGAGAAAAAGTTTTCTTGTCACACAAGGATTTACTTAACAGACATTCTGGAGAAGGATATGTTTATTTTAAGAACATAAACCCCTAACAAGGGATGTTCTTAAAATTCTATCTTTATTTAAGAACATAAACCCCTAACAAGGGATGTTCTTAACATTCTTACTTTGGTATTAATTACTTGTGTTATCAAAACTTTATATCTCTTTCTTCCTTTTATCATGGGACATTTCTCATTACATATATTCTTTCAATCATTACTAATCATGGTTGACCTTCTTTATTCTTTTTTTTCTTATCTTATGATGCTCTTTAAGTTGTTTTAGATTGACTACTTGATCAGAGTAATCAAAAGATAACAACTTCAAAGTTTCCATATTTACTTCATCATTAGTAATTGTATACCTGGCCAGGGTATATGATTACTGAGGTAAGAAAATATGTACTTGTATATTACTATGTTCCTTCTCTTTTTCCATCCTTACAAACATAATTATTAACTTTACTGAATCCTACATTCAGATCAATTCTTTAATACCTTTTTTTTTCCTTATAGAAGTAACATGTAATATAAAACGATTATATCTGATGCATCATTAAAAACTTTTATGAGACCAATCAAAGAATAGTTCAATCAACTACTATTTCAACTTATCCAAAAGGTCATTAAGAGATTTATAAGAAATACCATTTATCTTGTCTAATCAATCATGGCTCGAGGATTCTATCAAATCCTTGCATGTCAAGGTATAAGATCCACTCGAATGCGATGATTAGAAAAGAAGAGGATGCAGGGAGGTCATACCTCCTGCATAACAACAGACTCACTCAACGGAGTCTCCAACAACAACTTCCTGCCCTATGACTGAATGTCATATTGCAGTTACGGATCACTCTTCGAGTGATAAAAGAGTGTGTAGCACCCAGGTCAATCAGAACAGATACTACACAGGAATTAGACATATCAGAATATAAAAGTTCATCTGACCTGTCACAACCCGTGGATCGACCACTGCATCAGGTGGGTTCATAGCAAAGAACCTCACTATTGTCTGTGGTTGATTTGGTGCAGATGATCCAGCTTGGGACGCTTGTCCACGTCCTTGAGCTGCTCCTTGAAATTGCCTTCTCTATGATCCTTGTTGCCCTTGCCTCGGAGGCTGTGTCACACTGACAAGCTTAGATCGACAGTCCTTCATCAACTTCCCCATCTTACCACAGTTGTAGCAGCATCTCTCCAGTTGTTGTGGTCTAAAGGGTTCCTTATCCTTTCTGGATAACCGTTGCCTTGGTGTACTAGGTTCCGGTTGTGTTGGTGACATCAGAAACTTCTTCCTTCTGGAATTTCCAGGTCTTTGTTTCTGGATTTGGATAGGCCTTTTCTCAATTCTTCCTCTATATATTCTTTCTGGACAATTAGATCTGATATGTCCAGGCCTCCTACAATTATAACAGGTCCTGGTCTCTGGTTGTATTCTAATCCCCACATTACTGTGGACTGATTCATCAGGCTGAGGCTGAGCATAGGCTTGCTCTAAGTTCAAAGCTTCATCATTTACTTCTGCTTCAACCTGCTGCTGAGGGTTACATATCCTAAGGATATCCAGAACATCATCATTAGGAGCTGGTAATCTAGGTTGTACTGCTAGTGTTTGATCCACTAGGTACATCATGGTTGCCCTAAATTCTTCAACAGTGATTCCTAAGGAAGGATTCCTTATCATGGTTGGATTAACTAGGGGAACCTCAGGTAAGTGTTCCTCTACTGCTTGCTCCTGTGCACTCCATCTGGGTGTAGCATTGTTGCTTCCTACAACAAACTCCTCGTCCTTATATGTCTTCTTCTCCCGAGGAGCAGAAGATTCTATTAGATGAGGAAGAAACACTAAAGACAGACTCGACATCCTAAGTCCTATGTCTCTGTAGACTCGGCGAACCTAGAGCTCTGATACCACTTAATTGTGGGTTCCGATCTTCAAAACCACGATATAAACACGATTTAAACTTAGCGGAAGCATTCGATTAGTTGCGGAATATGAAAAATTACTGGAAATTAAAATTTTTGAGACAAGATCTGGAAATTATAAAATTCCTTTTTATAAGAAACCAAGTAAATAGTTTACATCTCTGTTAAACCACTTCTTGAGTAGTTATGTACAACATGATTCAAAATTCTCAGGAGCCAATCACCAAAAACTCAAACCACTGATTCCTATGACCTGAGAGTACAAAGACGACATAGGACTATCTAACTACATAACTCAGCAGCCAGTATCTCCACCTGAGATTCACTGCTGCCCCTGGTACTGTTGTTGTTGTTGTTGTTGCTCATCCTTAAACGGAATCCTTCGTCTTCGACGACCACCTAAAAAGAGTTGAAATCTACGGAGTGAGACAATGTACAAATTGTCCCAGCGAGAGTTATAACTCTCAACTAGAAGCTTTATTATAACATTAAGGAATATCATAGACAAGATAACATAAATCATACAACAATAGGTTTAATAACAAGTGAAGCAACTTCTACTTAAGCAGTCATGTCTTTAAAGCATATAAAGAACATGTATACAAAATATCTGAACAGATCATTAATGTAAACAATGTAACACCAAACATTGTTCCTCGTAGTAAAACCTAAGCAGATATACTACGCGGTTGATTATGTTTTACAAACATTATTATGCCCTGTGGAGATGAGGCATACCACTCATACTCCAACTGATCGCTAATGAGTCACATCAGTATCATACATAGGTCATTAAAAGAGTCGGATTCTTAAGACCTCATCTTCCTCAGTCAGTTAGAGGATTGCTTGCAGGACACTTTGTGTCTCCGCTGTTATAGCTTACCAGGGTAATCTGGTCCATCGCTATTTTAGAGTTACAGTGGCGTTCTGTACTCTCTTCGTCATCAGGAGATTTTGGGTTTACCTTCCACTGATGCAGTGTTTGTGTTTTCTTTGGGAGAATTGTGGTACATCTCACCATTTGGTTTTGTAGTGAAGGATTGACGGACTATAATAAATCTACATCAATTCCTACACTAGGATGTAAGGATTTACGCATCCATCTCCCCCACATACTCAAGAGTATGTGATCCAGGATTTCCCTTGGGAAAACCTGTTTCACCATCATTTGGTCTCTGACAATGATGGATCTATGATCAGGGCTCTACATGGAATGATTATACTTGATTAGTTAGGTACATTTCAGTATTTTTTTAACATCATACATGTTCTCAAACAATAATCATTAGCATAACAACTATGAAAATAGAATACTAAATGTAACAAGTCTAACTTGCATCAATTATCATTTCCCAAATATCTCATCACAAGTCATCTGTCAAGCATGACCTTGATGATATTCATGGCTCTCACAGCCTATCAATATCATAGGATGCCACTCAACAAGGCATCAAAATATTTCATTTATTCATAAAGCTAAAGCATGCTTTCAATGAATATAGAATCATAATCCTTACTTGGATTTGATCATGTTCATGAAGGAACCTGCATGGTGAATCTAACTGATAACAGTAAACAATTCATTTCAATGAAGTTGTACCTTCCTACTCTTACAAGAGTTCGGTTCCTTGTATCTCATCGATTAGGGTAATTCATCTCCTTTACTTATGATTAGGAATATTGATTCCTCATCTCATACTTCAATCATGAGGATTCATGCTTAAAAGCATAATTGGAAATAGGGTTTCACCCTATTCAAAAATAAGGTTATTGAAATCCCTTTATCTTATAAGACATCATATTTGGTAACTTGTTCTCAAAGTTTCATACCTAAAGGCATGACACAGGACTAAGGTTAACATACCCCATCCTTCATTAATTAATATTTCCTATTCAGATTATCAATCCAACTCTAGTATGCAACTTTGCCATTCTTGGAAATATACCAGGGTATGATGAGTGTTTACCTTTAATTATAACATTTATCAAACATCATAATGATTACCAATTCAAGGTGTGAATTCATTTCTCATCCTTATCATGGTATGATTACATCATACTCATTGGTTTGGCTATACATCACTCAAAGGCATAACCCTGAATTACTACATTTATTAGATCACCATAAATTAGGGTTTACTATTCTCATTATATGTTATCACCCTAGAATTAGGGTTTACTATTCACATTACATGTCATCACCCTAGAATTAGGGTTTACTATTCACATTACATGTCATCACCCTAGAATTAGGGTTTACTATTCACATTACATGTCATCACCCTAGAATTAGGGTTTACTATTCACATTATGGTGAGTTGAACTCATAACATTGTCATGTATGAGGAACATCATCATTGATGCTCTCAGATTAGCTTTAAGATTCATCATATATCATAATTAGGGTTCTATGATCTCACATAGGTGGATCATACCCTAATCATGCACATTCATGTGTATTGAAGGTACTTTACTTGAATTTTCATCATAAAAGGGTACTTTCTCTTTCTTAAGATACTTTCTCTCTCCTCATACTTGTAGATGGTGATAATACCAATCTAGATCAGGTTGGGTTAAGTCCACTTTGATTAACATCGACCAAATCACCACTATTGAGTGATTAGGGTTTGATTAGAACAAGGTTTCACTCAATTGAACCTTTCAAGGGTATTATGGTAAATTACACATTGATCATCATCATGGTTTAATTTACTAACCACTTGACCCTTAATGTCTTTTGGTATCATTAGGGTTTAGGTGGAACAACTATTAAACCATTTAAGCCTTCAAGGCATTAGGCAGACTTAACTTCAAAAGTCTCCAATAGGTTTCACACCTTCAACCTTCAAACGATCATGAGATCGTATAAGGTTGTAGACCGTTTAAGCTTTGTACACTGTTTAAGGTTTGGTTGACTTCAAGACCGTATAACACTCAAGACCGTTTACCCTCATTCGGTCTTGAGGTTGAATGGTCTCATTCGGTCTTGAGGTCGAATGATCTCATTCGGTCTTGAGATCGAATGGACTCATTCGGTCTTGAGGTCGAATGACCTCATACAGTCTTGAGGTCGAAAGCCCTCATACGGTCTTGAGGTCGAATGACCTCATACGGTCTTGAGGTCGAATGAACTCATACGGTCTTGAGGTCGAATGACCTCATACGGTCTTGAGGTTGAAAGCCCTCATACGGTCTTGAGGTCGAATGCCCTCAAAAGCTCAAGATCGTATGGACCTCCAAGGTGGTTCAAAGGGTAAACTCGATTAGGGTTTCCTATGTTGAAGCCTTCAATTGGTCTCAAGTTTGCTAACCACTTATCAATTGAGACAATTAGGGTTAGCCTTAACCAATTGGTTACTCAATTGACCCTCAATTGATATCCAATTAGGGTTGGAGTTGGTTCAATTAAGGTCTATAAACGTTCAACCATCAACACTCAACAATGTGAATCAAATCGAAGTTGAACCCATCAATTGACCTCCAATTGGGCTCAAACTTGGCCCAAACGGTCTTGGGATCGTTTGGATATCCTCCAAACGGTCTTGAGACCGTTTGCCCAAAAATTCATCAAAATCTAGATTGATTTGATAGGGGATGAACCTTAATTAAGTCATAAATCAGCAATTTGATTATTTCAATAACCCATTGTAATTGGGCCCTCAATTGATCAAATTACCTTAACCCTAGACCTCCAAACGGTCTTGGGTTGTCACCAAACGGTCTTGAGACCGTTTGGATGAGTTCCAAACGGTATTGAGGCCGTTTGCCCATCCATCCTTTGGACTCTAGTGAAAATTCATCAAGGTTTGATTTATTGAGTTGATTATTACATCAATACTTAATTGCAATGTAATTTGGTATCTTTGTACCTTCAATTGGTCAACTATACTTGACCCCAGACCTCCATACGGTCTTGGGTGATCCCCAAACGGTCTTGAGACCGTTTGGATGATTCCCCAAATGGTCTTGAGACCGTTTGGGCTAATCAACCCAAAATATCAAATTAGCTCATTGTGATTTCAGCACTGATTTCAATTAGGGTTTGCCCTAGTAATCAACCTTCAACTTTTAACTCGTTTGGAATTAGTTCATCAAATTTGGTGAGTCATTAACTAACATCATTATGAACAGTAATCTCATACGGTCAACGCTTAGTCAACCATCTTATATGGTCTTGAGACCGTTTGCCCAAAAAGGGCAAATTAAGCAGATTGAAAATCAGAACTAAATTCAATTGGATTTGCTAATAGATTTGCTTATATCTCACGATTCCTTTGGAGTTAACCTCTCATATTTTGGTGGGTGATTACCCTACATAATTTTGAACAGGATTCCCATACGGTCCATGCTTGGTCAACGCGGCCATACAGTCTTGAGACCGTATCATACAACCTTGAAACCGTTTGCCCACCAAACGGTTTTGTAAACCGTATGGGTAATTGGTTGAGGTCGTATGGTAAAGTGGAAAATTGTGGATAAGCATAGGAAATAACGCCCTCATCTTCTAGCTCAAGAACAGAAACATTTCCTCATGGATTTGTTTGCAAGGAAGCAAGGGAAGATAGGGAAGAAGAAGAACTAGCAACTAAAAGCATAGAAAAGATGTATATAACAAAGCATAGGTTTAGAGTTATAAAACCCGCCTAAAGGTTGTTCCTTGAGCTCCAAGCTTCCAAGATCCAAGCTTTAATGGCATCTTTGAGCTCCACAGGTCGGTCAAGGTGAATTCTCCAAGGAAAAGTTGGAAAGGAATGGCTAGAAAGATAGAGCTAGGTGAGCTAGCCATGAATTCAACCTTGAAAATGAGTTTCCTCCATGAATTCAAGAAAAAGGGATGATCCAAACTTACCTAGGACCCTTTGTCGTCCTTCTCTGCTCCAGAGCTTAGCCTTGGTCGGTTTTGAGCAAGGGGAAAAGAAATGAAAGGAAGAGGATCGTTCCCTTGCTAAGTGAGAAAAGTAGTATATATACTTAAGTGAAATTTCAACATAAGAACATATTTTTTCCTCATTTCTCATCTAAAGTCCTTCCTTTCTTCCTTGCACGTCCCCAAATCTTATTTCTAAGGACAAACTCCTTCTAAGGTCAAGAATTGAAGGCAAAAAGGATCAACCCATCACTAAATTATACACATAAAAGGGCTATTATACATACACCTTGATTATTCAATCACAAAGGTGTTCTTTATTATATGATTATTCACATGAAGTGACCTTTTCATAATTTCTCTTCGAAATGATGCCAAGAGTCATAAAAGATATTTTAGATGATGTATTTTACAAGTTGCACCCCTCAAATTGTGTAAATTGCATTTTACACCAATTTAGGGTTTTCAAGTACAGGGGTTGCTTCCACAGCTGCACCTTGGTGCTCAAGCTTGGGAAATCCCTCAAACCTCATCATATTCATTCTTATGTTGTCTCAATATTGAAGGAACATATAAACATGTGAATTTTGCAAGTTAACCCCTCTGATTGGGCAAATTGCACATAGGTCCATGTTTTGCAAACAATACTTCAACATTGATTTATAAGGGACAGAAATGGAAACATATGTTCCATAAAAGCTTTAATTATATACTAAAGGATAATTACAACCATCTAATTTCATAATTAGGCAAAACACCTAGGGTTAGCTCATAACCAAGGTCAGGGGTGTTACACTAAGGAACTCTCCTTCCTACACCTAAAAGGTAGGCACTTATAAGCTCTATACATCAGTTCCAGAAGCCTCTTCTCTTTCTAGGGTTTGGTTCCTCTAAAGGAAACTAAGGTACGATGAGCCTCTAAGAATCATGCATGAGGCAACCACATAAATCTACTTAGGGTAATCCATTCTAGGCCATATCATGCCTAACTTCTTTTGTCTCATAGTCCAGGTTTCCAACCTTCTTGATTGAGTCTTGCCCTCTCTCTAGAGATAACCCTAAATATGGTCTTACCACTGGAGGTTCACTCTTAGAAGATGGGCCAAGTTCTTAAGGACACATGTCTACACCTACCTGGGTGAAACGTATGATCCAAAACCTATGTTCGACCAAGATTACCTAAAGCTTTGCATGCTCATCAGTTATAACTGGCTTAGGTCTAACACCTACTGTCAGCCTTGCTTCCACTCTTTATTTAGGTATGTGCCTCTTTCCTACTCATATATATCTGTTAGGGTTCCTATATGGTCACCACTAACCTTCTCAATTAGGGAGCGATCCCCGACCCTAACAGGCACGACCCTCCCAAAGTCGGGTCACCAAAAGGCACTAGGTCAAATAATCACACATAGATCATGCTCCTCATGTGTACTCAAAACCTTTACATAAAACATGTATGTCCAACCCATGTAATTGAGGGTATAGAAGACTAAGGTATCCAAATCATCTTGTCATCTCTAACTTCCATTTAGGGTTTGGGTTGAGCAATTTCCTTAGAGGATTTATAAGGTCTCTACCTCTTCTTGGAGGCCTCTTCCTCCAAGGCTAACTCTCTCCTCATCCTCCTACAAGAAGTTCTAACTGTAGAGCTCTCCTAAGGGCATAGAAACACAACCATGCAACCTAAGCATCTAACTAATCTTTAGTTTACTCTTAAACTATTAAAACTTATGTCCCTGACATCTTGTTTACATGCTTTTCATTATTTGGTAGAGGATTCATTAATGCTTATCACACTTATCCCAACTACATGAGGGAAGTAGAGAGAGAGAAACCCTAAGCACTTAGAATCCTATATGAATTAGGGTTGAGAAGGGAATAAGACATGTGAGAGAGTCCTAGAGGTATCTTACTTTGAGTCAAAACCTATGATTTTGAGCAAGCAGTCACACAATATCTGGGAGTCCTCGTAGACCGACTAGCGGGGCAGAGGAAAATCTTACCAGCTCTCGGATTGTGATCCTTTTCTAGACACCTCCATCATTGGAAAATCCTCTAATAACTCCCTTGGGTTCTAAAGAGTTTGTAAAATTTTATAATTATTAGAGATTAAATGGAAAACCTGGCTATGATACCAATTGTAAGGACCATGCTTCCCGGTAACCCCCAATCAAGGGAGACCAAGAGGTCGGAGGGGTTATCCCAAATACATGATCCATAGTTTAATAATTAATTAGAAATAATTATCAAATTCTTTGAAAAACTAAACTTGAAAGCTAGACCAAAATTTACTTTTACATAACTTCTGAAAATAGGTAACTATGACTTCTACGCATAGTAGAAATCTATCTAGGTAATCCTCCTTGGTATATTTAACTTTAATCTTTCACAAGTTACAGTTTACTATTTGTCAAATTTCTGATACTTCCTAAAACACCAACAAACAAAGTGTTAGTCAGTATAAATGAATATCCTGGTATGTGATGACAAATAAAAATTGCAATTAGGCTCTAACAATCTATTCATTTCAAGTAGTTGTTAACAATTCCAAGTTTACGTTTTCAATGTAACTTCTCAACCACTTTTACACATACTTTGGGATACCCTCTATTAGAGTTTAGTCCTTGCAAGTGACTTAAGGCCACCTAATCCATCTTGAGCTTGGTGCTTGGGGTCACCTCTCTGGGTGCCCAGTGGTCTTCCCTCTGGGGCTTGACCACTTCAGACCTTCCCTCTGGGGCCTGGTCTTACATCATACATCCAGAGATGGATGTAGGTTCGAGAAAGTCACACATATACTTAAATTGTTATACACATAGTCACTTTAAAGATTGCAGTAATGAAACATCTAAATAGTTTAATTTCATTGCAATCGATAAATCCTCGAGAAACATCAGGAAACATAATGTGTGTACTCATAATTAACCACATACCTGATCGGTAGATTTCACAAGCAATAAGAAATTCCAATCAAGCAATCCAATCCAAACAAGCAATTCGACCACACTATCACAAAATCCTGAAAAGCATATGTAACCTATTTAGAACATACTTATTAAGAATCTATCTAATTGACTTGAAATTGCTTCTTAGCATTTCTAATCCTGATTAGGGTTTCATTAGGGTTTATATACAACTTTTCATCATTAAACTACTAAAACCCGAAAACAACAAAACTAGATGCAAAACCTAATTATCTCATTTATTCATATCAAAGTCTTCTTTTCATCAATTTGGCTTAGGATTATCTTAACATCATTTTATACAAAGAATCTCAAAATATATTTCAGTAGAAACCATTAACACTTATATTAGGGTCTCTAAGTCCATTAATGCACATTATACATATGATACCCTAAACCAACCAATTGGGTACAAGGATCATCCCTTTAGATGTAAAATGTCCTTTTTATTAAAAATGAGTTAATATCATCTTAAATTATCCAAATAATGCTACTAAAACCCATTACATCAAAAATTAGGGTTTTTCATTCATAAAACCATTAAAGATAGCATATTTACATACTTTTGGAGTTGCAAGCATACTTACGCCTTGGTAATACTTTTTTTGTATTCCGTGCATTCTCTTGATAAATTTTCATATACAACTAGTAGCAATTTGAGTTATGAATAATTATTTATGAATTTTTCAAGATTTACTTACAATGGCCAATGATAGGCTTACACGTCAGCCATCGCATGCGTTGCTCTCCTAGGTAACCAAGCCAACTTAAAATATAACAAAAAAGACACTTATGCCCCCATGTGATGGCGTGGTTCTTTATATCTTGGAGGGGTAGTTTTCTCAAAAAGACCTTCTCGTCATCTGCCTCTCGAACCCTCCCGCTGCCATCGAGCTAGGGCCGATCATGGGGCTGTTTCCCCCTCCCCAGGGCTCAAAGGGCACCCCCATCATTCCCTCTGCATCCGCCACCCTCCGCCATGCCCAACAAGGCCCCAAGCAATGGCCATGGTGGCTGGGTTCAAGAGAACCAGGTCTGTGACCCACGACTGGTTTGCATACATCCTGTAGGTGTAGTGTTGGGGATAGGGCAAGGAGGCAGAAATTGAGTTGCTGGTCGACAACGGTGGAGAATCCTGATTCCCCTTGAACTCGTTTCCTTGGCTCAATGCTACCTCAGGGGTCACACCACCGTTCAGTTAGGGTTTGGACAGATACAAGTTTCAAGAAGAGTGTGAGATGCTTGAGATCCTCTTAGACTCGAGGCTATGGGTCCAACCATTATATAGGGGAGGATAGCAACGTCCCAACGTGCTTACCCATGAGGAATCAAGTCTCTCTATCTATAGAAGACTACTTTCCTTATTGGCATGTAATTAAACCTTTGATTACTTCCTTGTCAAGCCACCTTCCTTGGTTTTCAAGGAATCTTATATTAGCATTTTTATATAATGGCCAATCTGAAAGTCATCAATTATATTTCCTTTTAGCTTGGATTTTAATCCATTGGTCACACGGATATACTTCCGTATACCAAGTAGTATTTCGATTTGGAAACACAAAAGCCTCTACATAGTCCCATAGTACATGGCACTTTATTCCCAATTTCTGAAATTGTTCTCTTCTCGCCATTATAACCATATGGATTCAAAATCTCATCCATGATGACTCCATTATCCATATTTCCATATATTTCTTATCTTTCCCTCATTATCACAAATTTACTTCTTAATAATGCTTTATTTGATTTCATCTTTTATTTTAATCATATTGGACTCATTAACATATTATGATCTACAAAATCTCATTCACCAAGGAAAATATTGCAAAGGAAATCCATTCAATACACATAATTCATACATTTCCCTATAATCATACATTTATTGGGAAAATTGCATTTCCAACTATATGAACCCAAAAATTGGGGTTGTAACAACCTCAAATTTTAACCATAGGCTAGATTTAATATCTAGAATAATGCCATATATTTAGTTTCTCTTTTAACCCCACCTTTGGCTTCAACCATTATACGGCTCACTAATGTGTATGTTAATGTGTAAATTTTGTGAATTATATGGGAAATGGTTTTTGTGCATCTTTTGGTTTCATTTTTAGATAAGTAATCCAAGAGTCTTATACCACCATATTAATCACTTTTTCATGTTTCATTACCCCATAAGATGAGAGAGGGGGAAAGAGGGGTATTACATCCTTTACTAATATCTATTCTCATTATTATTATCCAATTGATCATAAAACTTTTAAATTAACATTATCCACTAATTTATATAATAATCATTTCGTTTTTGTGAACATTTGCATCATGGCCATTACTAAAAGTATTAATTGAGGTAAATGTGAACTAACCCTCATGTTTGGGTGAATATTTTCTCCAAACCTCTCAATTCCCACAAATTCAACATTAAGGACAAAATGAAAGGGAAAATAAGATAACATGAAGAATAGGGGTGGAATTGCAATAATTATTTGAAATTCAGTTCGGTACAACACTCCACCATTTAGAAAAGTTTTCATCCCCAAAATCTCAAACAAAAAGAGAAGGGTGAGATCGAAGCATTTCATCTCTCAGCTCCCAAGTGGATTCCTCTAACCCATGGTACTTCCACAACACCTTCACTAACTCAATTTCCTTATTCTTCAACTATTTGACCCGAGTGTCTAGGATCTTTACAGGTAACTCCTCATAGGTTAGATTTTCATTAATCTCCAAGGGTTCTACTATGAGCACATGAGAAGGATCTTTCACATACTTTCTCAACAGTGAGTAATGAAAGACATTATGGATCATGTCATAGGTAGGCGGAAGAGATAGATGATATGCACACTCCTGTATCTTAGACAAGATCTCAAAAGGTCCCACATAATGAGGACAAAGCTTGCCTTTGACTTTAGATCGGGAAATTGAGCGTATAGGCTTGACCTTCAGGAATACATGGTTGCCTACTACGAAGCTCACATCAGACCTATGCTTGTCAGCATACATCTTCTGTCGGTCTTGAGAGGCTTTGATATGCTTCTTAATCGACTAGACCTTTTCAATCATCATTTTCATGTTATGGGTCTTCACTAGAGTGTGTTCTCCCACATCATCCCAATGCAAGGGGGAACGATAAGATCTTCCATACAAAGCTTCATATGGGGGCATCCCTATGCTGGCTTGGGAGCTATCATTGTATGCAAACTAAACCAAGGGTAGATATCTATCCCATGCACCTCCCCAGTCCATCACACAATCATGAAATAGATCCTCTAGAATCTGCACAGTTCTTTCTGACTGACCATCGATTTGTGGGTGGTAGGCAGTACTGAACAGTAGATCGGTTCCCATTTCTTCTTGAAGTTTTCTCCACATATGGGAGGTGAACTTGTGATTTCGGTCAGAAACTATCACTTCAAGTACACCATGCAGATGAACAATCCACTCCATATATAATTGTGCCATGTCTTCAACCTTGTAATTGGACTTGAAAGGCAAAAAGTGGGCAGACTTAGTGAGTCGATCAATCACAACCCACACAACATCATAGCCTTTCCTGGTCTTGGGAAAACCAGTGACAAAGTCCATCATTATCTTCTCCCACTTCCATTCTGGAATTTCAAGCAGATGGAGAAGACCACCAAGTCATTAATGTTCTATCTTCACTTGTTGACAAGTCAAGCATCTAGAAAAATATGGGCTACATCTTTCTTTATATTCTTCCACCAGAAGCTTCGCTGTAGGTCCTTGTACATCTTGGTCGTTCTAGGATGAATTGTGTACTTAGACCCATGAGCTTCACTTAGAACTTTCTATCGTAAGTCACTGATATCAGGGATCCACAATATTTGTCAAAAGTGGAGAGCCCCATCCACTCCGATAGAGAAATCAGACTGTGGTTTCAAGGTTAAGGTCTTCATTTCTTCTAACTCATGACTTTCTAACTGGGCAGCCACAATATCTAAAATCCAACTTGGGGTGACTACTAATCTAGCCATGTGAACACATAACTTATCGAAAACTTCATCATTCGAAACCTCTTCAGGTTGGGGTTGCCATCCAGAAACACACTCTAGATCCTTCCATATAGAACAAGTTATTACAACACAAGTTCCAACTTTCTTACGACTCAAGGCATCAACAACTACATTAGCTTTACCAGAATGATAAGTGATGGTAAGGTCATAGTCCTTGAGATATTCCATCCATCTACACTGTCTCATGTTCAGGTCCTTTTGTGTCAAGAGATATTTTAACCTTTATGATCAGATAAGACCTCAAACTAAACTCCATAGATGTAGTGTCGCCAGATTTTTAGAGCATGTACAATGGTTGGTAGCTCTAAATCATGAGTAGTCTAGTTTTCTTCATTTGTCTTCAGCTGGAAGGAGGCATAAAATCATTTTCCCTTCTTGTATAAGAACACATCCCAATCCTTACTTCGAGGAACCTGTGTAAATAACATAAGGTTTGCCTTCAACAGGTAATGCAAGCACAAGAGCAGATGTCAAGCAATTCTTCAACTTTTGGAAACTATCCTCACATTCAGGAGACCAAACAAACTTGACTTCCTTTTGTGTCAGCTTTGTCATAGGGAGGGGTAGTTCAGAGAAGTTATTGATAAACTTCTAGTAGTAGACCAAGGAAACTATGGATTTTAGAAAAATTCTTCAAAACCTTCCATCTGGTTACAACTTCAACTTTTGTAGGGTCAACAACAATGTGTCCACTAGAAATTACATGACCCAAGAACATGACTTCTTTGATCCATAACTCACACTTTGAAAATTTAGCATAGAGTTGATTTTCTCGTAGTGTATTGAGTGCCACTCTCAAATGTTCATGTTGTTCTTCAGACTCAATATATATCAAGACATCATCAATGAAGACCACAAAAAATCGATCAAGGTAAGGACGGCACACTCGATTCATAAGGTCCATGAAAGCAGATGGGACATTGGTCAACCCAAAAGGAATGAACAAAAATTCATAATGCCTGTATCTGGTTCTAAAGGCTATCTTTGATATGTCTTCATCCTTCACTCGCATCTGATAAAAACTGCTTCATAAGTTCATCTTGGAAAATATAGTGGTAGACTTGAGCTGGTCGAAGAGATCGTCGATGCATGTTAGTGGATAACAATGCATCACTGTGACTTGGTTGAGCATGCGGTAGTACATACAGATCTGCATTGAACAATCTTTCTTCTTTACAAATAGGACAGGGGCTCCCTAAGGTGAGATTCTTGGACAAATAAAACCCATGTTGAGAAGTTCTTGAAGTTGCTTCTTCAGCTCAAAAAGCTCAGATGGTGTTAAGAGATAGGGTGGCTTCAAAATTGGTGAAGTTCTAGGTGCAAGATCGATGGAGAATTCCACATCGCAAGTTGGAGGTAACCCAGGAAAATATTTAGGGAAGACGTCCATCACTACTTCTATATGATCGACAGTAGGAGGTGTGGCATCAAGAACTATAGATGCAAGAAATTCCCTACGTCCTTGCGAGACGAGTTTTTCATCTTTGATGGCTGAGATAACAAATTGTCGTTCTTCTCCTTTCCTGCCTTTGACACACATCCTTCCTTCTTCAGGGTGTAACAAGCTAGCCTTTGACTCTTCATGGAATAGGAAAACCTTATATCTCTTTAGCCAATTCATACCTAGGATAAGATCAAAGGCCGTCATGTCAAGCAAGATAAAGTCTGAAGGAAACATCTTTCCCAAGATGCAAAGGTCCATGGTCGGTAGTTTGAGATAAGATGAGCATATTCTACCACTAGGGGTTTTGACATCTAACACATGGTCCAAAAATTCAGATTCCAATTCTAGCATAGAGGCAAATTGTGTAGATATGAAGGTATGTGACGATCTAGAATCAAAAAGTGCTTTAACTGAATGCATGTTAAGGTGTAAAGTACCTTCAATAAATTCTTTGCCATTGCCAACTTCTTCTACATCCAAAGCAAAGACCCTTCCATTCTATCTCTCCACAGGTGGGTGACATTCTTGCTGGTTGTTATTGTTGTGGTTGTTGTTGTTTTGATTCCACACAGGAAGATTCTAACATTGAGTTGGCTGCGGAGCTGGGGCTTGTCCTCGGTGAAACTTGGGATAGTTTGTCTGTATATGACCGACTTGGATGCACTTGTGGCAGATGGGTGTAGGTCGATCATCCCTTCGAGGCAGTGCATTTCCTGCAGGGCATTTCTCAGGAGGATGAGATCAGGAACACCTGTTGCAATGGTCACTTCCTTGGTAGCCACCATAGTTCTTCTGTTTGTTGTTGTTTCTAGGACAGGAATACTGGAAGGTAGGGTAGGAATCAATAGCCAGGGCTTTGTCCAACATTTGTTGAAAGGTGAGCGGTAGATCGGGCACAAGGTGACACCCCACATTATAGTTGAATCCTTTTAGGAAGATGGTTGCCCTCCGTTCTTCAATTAGGCCCACAACATAACGCTCCAGCAAAAGGAAACATTGAACATATTTAGAGACAATCATGTTTCCTTGTTGTAGACTGTATAACTCAGCCTCCTTCTTCTTCAAATAGGCCGAATAAATGTACTTTGCTCTGAACAGTTGGAGAAACTATTCCCAGGTCATAACAGTAGTGTCAGGGGTGTGGGAAATTTTATTCCACCAAATTAGGGCTGGGTCATCCAGGATGTAGGCTACAAAGTGGACCTTTTGGTGTGGGGGACACGCCATGCCTTCAAAACTACATTCTAGGGCTAACACCCAGTCATTAGACTTGTCCACCATATTGGATTCATTCTCCCCCTTGAAGTAGGGAGGCTGCATCTTGATGAAATCAGTCAAGGTGAACTCCTTGGACTTGTTGGCATTAGCTACAGCTGCATAAAGCTGCCCCACCAGGGTGGTAGAGAGGAGTTTTCACATCATACTCAACTTCTATTTAGAGTTAAAGGAGTGGCAGGAGTCTCAGGGTCTCCGGGTTGTTATTATCAGTACTATCTCCGAATAGGCTACCCTTCCTGAAAGACAAGTTCATTGAGTAAGATTTCTAAGAGTATAAGATAGAAAATGATGAGGCTAATATTGGATATATGAATTCTATTTCAGGCATTTTGTATCAGATCAGGCCAGGCCACGACATATGAGCTCGAGAATCCCTGTAAACCAAGCTAGTGGAGTGGAGGAAAATATTGCCAGCTCCCAAGATCTGACCCTTTCTAAACCCCATCAATTTTAACGTCATACCCTAGTAGCTACCCTACAAGATCTGATACCATGCTATAAGGAGGTGAGATCACCCCCTCACTAACAGAAAATACAAAATATCCCTCTTTACATAAATTTTATGATGAAGGATGCATGTATAATAATTCCATTTATATAAGCATGAACAAAATACAAAATTGTCAATAGTAGCAACAAAAGAAAAAGATGAGAAATTTATGCTATTACAAAGCTTTATCACAAAGGTTTATAACATAAGATTGAACAGGATCTAGCCATAGCGACCTAGGCATGATGGAAGCACTACTCCTGTCCTGGTACTCCTTACCCTTGATCTATCCCTTGCCCTAGTACTGGGTGGTTGGCGGTCACCCAACAAGTGAAGATAAAAGTATGTGTTAATTACATGATAAAGGACAAGTAACATTTATTTTTAGAAAATGGAAAAGTAAAGATTCACTATACTATGAGATTTCAAAAGTATGATGTGTGTTAACAATTTAGATTTTTTCCAAGAAAATAATAAGTAAAGAGAAATCATGATTCATTGACTACATTAAACTAATATAGGGCTGAGGCATCTACCTAACCTCAACCAATAGGTGAGGGAGAGTGGTCACATTCCCAAACACCTAATATATATATATATATATATATATATATATATATATATATATATATATAATGAGGAGAGTGGTCACATTCCCCTAGGGAGATTTTACACATACCCTCTATGGGTGGCTTGTACTCATGTACACTACATTAGTTAATTTGTCATTTAAATCATCATCATGCTTAAATAATAAAATGACAGATATAAAAAATTTGAAACATTGTAGGTGGGGTCCAAGACCCTATAATCATTGAAGTAATCACAATAAGCAAGATATGGTGAAACAAATATATAGGTTCATGCCTCATTGGGAAAGTGGGTTTGGATTACAAAAATGGCCAACTTAGGTTTTAGAATGCACATACCTGATTTGATATTCCAAGATAGGATTTTTCCACCAAATGATTAAGTCCAAGTCACTTTAACCCCTAGTTACAAGTGTTCATTACACATACTAGAAATTTGAAATAATTAAGTGTAAAATACCCAAATTTGGACCTTCCATACAAACCATTGATTTTAGGCTTGAAAACATGACCAATTGATTCACAATATTTTTCTAATTATGAAAACATATTTATTCTTCACAATTGGAGTTAAAATGCATTAGTTATCATTTTTAGAACATTTAATATGATTAAGATGGGGTAAAATATAATTATTAAAATCAAATAGAGATTCAGTAATCAAAAACCTTAAAATCAGATTCTACTTGAAATAATCTTTCCGATGAGTATTTATGTGCATTTTTCTGACAAGGCCTCGATTCATTATGAATTTAACAAATCTCGCCAATCATAAATTAGGAAAAAGCCTCATAGGCAAATTTTGTTTATGAGAGAGCAGGCTCCACAATCAGGCCCACACTAACTTGGGCGAATAGCCCGTGGCCCTGTCAACGGTCCGTGCTTGTGTGACTTCAGTCAAAGGCGAGAGAATGGAGGGATAAAAGACCAAAATGCCCTAGTACGGTAAATCGATCAATTAAAATTGCAAGGGCACTAAGGTCATTCATGATCATTCATTTATCCATGGTGAGAATTTACATAGAAACCCAAAATGACATCACTTCCCATGTCATTGTAATTGACCCATCGATAGTATGGGGATAGTTCGATCATTCCATTAGCCAGCTTCTTCTACTCGCAGCAATGGCGAGGAAGCTATATGCCAAGAGCCCGATTACAAGAAAAATTCAAACCCCTAATGTCATTCAGATCTGGAGAACATCCCCTTTGTCTTTGCTGATCACCAATGATGATGAAGAAGCAAAAACAAAGGTCGATCAGTGCAGAAGAACATCCAAAGGAATAGAGAAGGCCGAAGAACAGAGAAGACCAATCTGATATCAAAATGAGGAGAACAACCTCTGATTAGGCCTTCGACATGATCACAAAGTCAGGGCGACTTGAAAACTAGGGTTTGCAAGGGGAGAGGAGTGTGAATGGGGAATAAAACCAAGCACCGGTGAGGTGACATAACTGAGCTATAGGTCGGAGCATTCGAGGCTTTCGCGAGGAAAAATGAGAGTAGGAAATGGAAGAGCAGAGGTAGGAGATGGTTACCGTGCTGCCGATTAGGATGAGGTAGTAGATCACCATCACCAAGGAAGAGGGTGAACTAAGGCAAGGGTCTTCGGGGTGATAGAGATCCAATTAATAGTGTAGGAGGGTTTCTAACAGCCTAAGGGTCCCCAACCTATCCTTATATTGGTGGGAGAGGGACTCTAGAACCCTATGTAACTCCATGGTGGAGATGAGTGGTTAACCTTGACTGGGCATTTCACCTGTAGTGGAGGAGACAAAACGAGCTATGACTCCTTAAAACCAGTAGAGGAAGGCGGAGAGAGTGGAGGAAGAACTGCTCAATTTGGTGAAGAGGGGAGAGAGAACGGGGTCAAGGAGCTATACAGTCGAAACTGACCAAATCACCAGAGGTAGGGGATGATCCCTGGGCCTTCAGATCAGTTGGGAATTAAAACAATACCATTGGATGTGAGTCACAAATAATTTGAATCGACTTTAGCGTTATGTATGATATTAATGATAGCAATTAATGCACAATAGTTACACTATATTCATTTCTTATAAAATTGATTTAAAGGGTCAAACGAGGACCAAATGTCTCAAATTTTAATCAAGGGTAGATTTAATATCTAGAATAATGCTATATATTTAGTTTCTCATTTAACCCTACCTTTGGCCTTCAACCATTATATGGCTCAGTAATGTGTATATTAATGTGTGAATTGTGTGAATTGTGTGAATTATAAGGGCAATGCTTTTTGTGTATCTTTTGGTTGCATTTTCAAGATAAGTAATCCAAGAGTCTTATACCACCACATTAATCACATTTTCAAGTTTTATTACCCCATAAGGTCAGAGAGAGGGAAAGTGAGGTCTTACACCCATTACTAATATCTATTCTCATTATTATTATCAAATTGATCATAAAACTCTTAAATTAACATTATCCATTGATTTATATAATAATCATTTCATTTTTGTGAATAGTTGCATCATGGACCTTACTAAAAGTATTAATTGAGGTAAATGTGCACTAACCCTCATGTTTGGGTGAATATTTTCTCCAAACCTCTCAATTCCCACAAAGTCAACATTAAGGACAAAATGAAAGGGAAAATAAGATAACGTGAAGAATAGGGGTGGAACTGCAATAATTATTTGAAATTTAGTCTGTTACAATGGTGTAGAAATCCACTCAAGCTATAGGCTCCTTAGTCAGGTCTCAACCTGTAGTGTAATATTTGCACCACAACTTTGTATCTCCTTCCAAAAATTGGGTCGTGAAAAGGACCTTCTTGTTAGGTTGTACCTCTAGGATGTGGAAGCCATTCTCCACCGCTAGGAGGCAAACATATGCCATGTTCACAACTTCTATCTTATCCTCACTCTAGAGCTTCTCTATGTTTAGTTTTCTAAAGTCAAGAATGGTTCCTTCAAGATGAGGGAAGATATGTAGGGGTTCACCATTCTTATCTTTGGTGACTTCCTTGAGGGCTAGGGCACTGATAGACTCAATGAGCTTATTTTGCTACTTGAATTAGATCATCTCAGGGGTATGAATCACCACCTGCCTAACAGTAGGCCCAGATCTAGCAACATGGCTAAGGTCAACCTTGGGCTCATCTTGCATCATAGGTTCACCTTTAGAGTTGAGGACCAACTTCAGGGTTTGGGATGTCAAAGGGGATAGCCTCATGCTCAGTACCTCTCTTGGAAAATACCTCATCTAATCTCTTATGCTTCTTAGAGGACTCACCGTCCAAGAACCTCCTCCTTTTCTTTGAGAAAAATCTCTTCCTGTGGGAGGGCCACCCCTTTGCGTAGTCCCTGGGTGTGTTATCCAGGATGGCAGTGGACGTGGTGTGGGCCATGTTGTTTCACATTCAATAAACTAGTCTCAGTTATGTTTAAGTCATTAAAGAATCGTAAAATTAAGTCCATGATATCTTGGTTACATGCATTTCATAATTTGGTAGAGGATTCCTTAACCCTATTATTCAAATCCCTAATTCTCAAAAAGGGTAGAGGAAGAAGTTATCTTGTCCCTAGGGTGTCAGTGAAGTAGGGAGTAAAAGGGATGAATTTAGATGAAAAGAGAATGCAGAGGTATTTTACTTTGGGCGAAATCTTTCTACATTGGACAGGCAGGATGCACAATACCCTGGAAGTCCTTTTAAGTCGACAAGCAATGTGGAGGAAAGTATTGCCAACCCCTGGGGTCATGGTCCCTTCTAGACACCATCCACTACTACAGAAATGGCTTATAAAGTCACTTTTCAAGGTGTCAGTTGTATAAATAAACCGACACCTAAACTCTACAGTGTCGGTTGATAACATAAACCGACATCCAATCTATGAAGGGAGACCAGACACGTGTACCGCTTTTATTAAGTGTCAGTTACTTATTAAAAAACCGATACCTAAAATTAACCGCCAAATCCAAAATTTGCAGCGAACAATTACCTTTTGGTCGTCGGTTTTTTTACATTGACCGACGCTTATGAGTTTTCCCGCGCTGCCCATGGGGAATTTTTCACACCCTTTAATCGTCTATTTAAGGAAGACACCGACGACTATGGTCAGAATAGGTGTCAGTTTTCGTGGGAACCGACACCTTATTTTTATGTGTCGGTTTGTATTGAAGAACCGACGCCTATGGTACAGCTAATAGCCCCGTGTGAAGCTGACTGTTCCCCTTTCTCTGTTTCATCGCCCCCGCAAAAATAGGTCTGGTGATTTGCTGCCCGGCAC
Source organism: Alisma plantago-aquatica (assembly GCA_963693085.1). Taxonomy (NCBI): domain Eukaryota; kingdom Viridiplantae; phylum Streptophyta; class Magnoliopsida; order Alismatales; family Alismataceae; genus Alisma; species Alisma plantago-aquatica. The sequence continues at coordinate 1,856,991,299 of OY856409.1, forward strand.
CGCTGCTCCGTGCTCTGCCGCCCGCCGCTGCTCCATGCTCGCGCCCGCCGCTGCTTCGTGCTCCGCCGCCGCTGCTCCGTGCTCTACCGGCACGCCGCTCCTTGCCCTCCGTGCTCACCGGCAGCCCTCTGTGCTCTCTATGCTCACCGACACTTTCCCTCTCTTCTCTTCGGCCCTCTGTGCTCACCGGCGGCCGTGCTCGTCGGAAGGCCCTCTCCCTCTCCCTCTCTGGTCTCTGGTCACCGGCGCTTCGTGCTCGTCGGCCCTCTGTGCTCCAGGCCAGGTACTGCCTTCTTCCTCCTTCCTTCCTCCGCCTAGGCGGCTGCTTGGACGGTGCCAATGCACGCCCAGGCTGCTGCTGGGCATTTTTTTATTTTTTTTTTAAGTTATTTACTTATTGGTAACTTGATAAATAACTCATATACACTTATCTATGGCAATGCCTTAGTTGATCACTCTTTATATTAGAGCTGCAAGCCTGTAACATTAAGTAATTTTTGAAAGTAAAATAATTATTGACTGTAATATATTGAACTTATATACAATACATGTTCTATGATAAGCCTTAGTTAATTTAATATGCATACTTTGTATGTAAGACATAGTAATCAGGTACTGCTGTATATCCACGTAAATTACATGTAACTAATCATGACATAGATGTTAGAATGCATACTTTGGTTAAATGTACTGCTGTAATTTTTGATCAAGTGATGATATGTAAATGTAGCAATAAGTTAGTAAGGTATCAATGATAAGTCTGTTGTAATGTGATGCAAAATAGTTATTGTATCATGCATATCTTAATACTTTTTTGTTTTATAGTTGTATAGGGTGTTTTATGTGTGACAAGTCTATTGTTTAATAGTTTAGCTATAATCATTGTTTTATAGTTGTGTTATAAAGTATTTGGGTGTTTAGTATGGTTATTTAGGGTGTTCAGATATGTGTAAAGGTTCCAAAAAGTATAGTATATATATGCATAAATGTGCATTTTTTTATAAAATTGTATAGAAAATCAAAACCCATTCTTGATGAGAATCCTAATCACCCTTCTTGCTTAGTGATGAACTGTAATGCACACATGTGACATGCTTTGAATGTAAATGATGAACTTTTCCCTAAATTGCCAATCATGCTTTTAAAGACATCAATAATCACCCTAACTTGAAGAACTAGGATTTTAGGTATAAGAATGACAACACATTATTTGTTGGCCTAGAAACCCATCCAAGATTTACTCATTAGGAATAAATCTTGGATAGTCCCCGGTTTGGGACTGTTCTTGAACACCTAATCTCGCTTAGGATGTAAGTGTATAATGTTTATTGGGTTTTCAAGAAAATTTCGGCAGCATTTCCCCGTTTGTTCTCTAAGTACATATGTACTTGGAGAACAACGGGGAAATGCTGCCGAAATTTTCTTAAAACCCAATGCACATTATACACTTACTAGTGAGATTAGGTGTTCAAGAATGGGATAGGTGGTACACATTTATTATATATAATAATGACATCACATGTATTTTTTAACCCTAGACCCTAATCTTGTTGTAATATATACTTGTTTTCTCTTTGATCATAGAATGGATAGATCATGGATGTCCATTCGCAATCACTGCACCCCAGAGTTTATTTCTGGTCTTGACCAGTTTATTAGATTTGCCGAGGAACATAGGAAACAACCTGGAGATAGGTTCTACTGTCCATGTAGGCATTGCGGTAACAACTTGAAAGTCAACAATGGTGACGAAATCAAAAGTCATGTCATGTGCAACGGGATTATACAAGGCTATACAGAATGGCACTGGCTTGGAGAGATTTCAAACCCGAAACCAGTGCATGTCGATAGCTGTGCTTGTGTGGAAGAAGAAATTGCCTACGATGATGTAGATGTGAATGAACCAGTTCCAGTAGACATCGTTGATGCGATGCTGGATAGTTGTGGGGTAGAGCACACCGATCCACCTCCCATTTTTAGAAACATTGTGCATGATACTGAGATACCATTATACACAGGTTGTACTAAGTTTACGAAGCTTAGCGCTGTGTTGAGATTGTATAAGATGAAAGCTAACAATAGATGGAGCGACAAAAGCTTCACGGCATTGTTGTCTTTGTTGAAAGAAATGCTTCCTAAAGGAAACGAGCTGCCAATCTCAACATACCAGGTAAAGAAATTGTTGTGCCCAATGGGAATGGATGCTAAGAAGATACACGCATGCCCGAATGATTGTGTATTATTTCAAAAGGACTATGCAGATTTGAAAGATTGTCCAAAATGTGGTGCGTCACGGTATAAATTGACGACTTCGGGGGAGTCCAAAACTGGTTCTCCTGCCAAGGTGATGTGGTATCTACCTATAATATCACGGTTTCAACGCTTGTTTGCCAATCCACTAGATGCGAAGAATTTGAGGTGGCATGCAGATGTTAAGAAAAATAATGATGGGATCCTACGACATGCGTCTGATTCCCCACAGTGGAAGAAGATTGATCTATTGTACCCTGAATTTGGTGAAGAAGTCAAGAATCTAAGACTTGGGTTTTGTACAGATGGGATGAATCTGTACAGGACATTGAGTAGCCAACATAGCACTTGGCCAGTCATGCTTGTTATATACAATCTTCCTCCCTGGCTGTGTATGAAAAATAAGTACGTAATGTTGTCATTGTTGATATCGGGCCCTAAACAACCTGGAAATGACATCGATGTTTATCTTGAACCTCTGATTGATGACTTAAAGAAAGTCTGGGGTGAAGGTGTGATGACCTATGATGCTTCACGAAGAGAGACATTTCGTTTGCATGCTATGTTGTTTTGCACTATTAATGACTTTCCAGCATATGGGAATTTTTCTGGATATAGTGTCAAAGGAGCTAAAGCGTGTCCTATATGTGAAGAGAACACGGATTCAACAAGACTAAAACATGGCGGTAAGACTGTATATCTCAGTCATCGAAGGTTTCTTCCAAAATTCCATCCGTATCGTAGGAAGCGCAAAACATTCAATGGATTGAATGAGGAACGGAGTGCACCTAAACCTATACCAGGGGAGGTTGTTTATGAAAGAGTAAAAGACTTTGTCAATGAATTTGGTAAGAGATCACAATGTACTATGGCCACACGGAGTGACAAATCTTTATTCAAGAAGAAGTCAATATTTTGGGATCTTCCTTATTGGAGTTCTTTGACAGTCAGGCATTGTATCGATGTCATGCACGTTGAGAAAAATGTCTGTGATAGTGTCATTGGTACTTTGTTGAATATACCAGGTAAGACTAAAGATGGGATAAAATCCAGACTGGACCTACGTGAAATGGGAATAAGGTCAGAATTAATAGAATTTCATGAAATGGGAAATCGGAGAACATACTTACCTCCCTCTTGTTACACATTGTCTAGAAAGGAGAAGAAAGCTTTTTGTGAATGTTTGGTAAATGTTAAGGTGCCACAGGGTTACTCATCCAACATCCGTAGATTGGTATCAATGAAATATCTGAAGTTGATAGGTCTTAAATCTCATGATTGTCACACTCTAATGCAACAAATATTGTCTGTGGCAATTAGATCTATATTGCCAAAGCATGTAAGGTTTGCAATCACCAGACTTTGTTTCTTTTTCAACAGTCTATGCAGCAAAGTTATTGACCCTAATACTCTCGATAATTTGCAAAGAGAAGTGGTTGTTACCCTATGTCAGCTTGAGATGTATTTCCCTCCTTCGTTCTTTGATATCATGGTACATCTTGTTGTCCACTTGACTAGGGAAGTGAAAATGTTGGGACCAATTTTCTTGCATTGGATGTATCCCTTTGAACGATACATGAGCATTTTTAAAAGTGATGTTCGAAACCGTTATCAGCCTGAAGGGAGTATTATCGAGGGTTATGTGGTGAGAGAGGTTATGGATTTTTGCAATGACTTTCTCAGTGGTAATGATACTCCTGATAATGACAAGAATATTGACGAGCAATTTGGCAAAGGAATTTTGGGATCACGTGTGAAAGTAATCAGCGTGAGCAGTTGGAACAAGGTCACTTGTATATTTTACACAACATGGACGAAGTGAACGTTTATATTGAGGAACATACCAATTTCATCAAGAGACAATATCCTCGAGCCAATACAATGTGGCTTGCTAGAGAGCATAACAAGACATTTATTAAGTGGTTTGAAAATAAAGTCTTACATCAACTATCTCAAACACCAGATGATATTACTGAAACTATCAAATGCCTCGCCTTTAAACCAAAATTGACTGTTATGTCTTATGAAGGGTATGACATTAATGGATTCACATATTACACAAAGTGCCAAGATGATAAGAGTGTCGTCCAAAACAGTGGGGTCACCCTTCAAGCATCGACTATGTTTTTTGCAAGTGCAAATGATAAGAGTCCACGTGAAGCTAAAATGTCATATTACGGTGTCATTGAAGACATATGGGAGTTTGACTACATAGATTTCAGAATTTCTCTCTTCAAATGTAATTGGGTTGATAACACCAAAGGAATTATAGTGGATGAATTGGGTTTCACTTTAGTGAACTTTGAAAAGATTGGCGAGAAGGATGAACCATTCATATTGGCATCACATGCGAAACAGGTATTTTATATCGATGATCCTGCAAATGATAAATGGTCGGTTGTTCTTCATGGTAAAAGACAGTTCATTGAAGATCCCATAGATGAAGAATAATACTATGATAAGTATGATGACTCCAGTCCATTCTCAGTTGGGTTGCCAACACTAGCAAATATTGAAGCTAATGATGACCTGTATGTGTGCGGAGATCACAATGAAGGATTGTTAATTGATAAAAAATTGCAATATTAGAGGCATGTTTATATTTTTTTATATGTTTTATTTTTCTGAATGTGAACTTTTCAATGTGAATGTGAACTTTACAATGTGAATTACTTTATAATATGAACTTTACAATGTGAATTACTTTACAATGTGAATGTGAACTTTACAATGTGAGCTTTACAATGTGAACTTTACAATGTGAATGTGAACTTTACAATGTGAATTTTACAATGTTAATTATTTTATAATGTGAACTTTACAATGTGAATTACTTTACAATGTGAATGCGAACTTTACAATGTGAGCTTTACAATTTGAATTACTGTACAATGTGAACTTTACAATGTGAATGTGAATTTTCAGATGGCTGAGCATTCTCCTGATGACCGTGCTGATGATTACCGTGAGGGTGAGGACATCAATGCGCTGCCTCACAATGTAAGTTTTAAAAATATATCATATATTTATATCTATATGTCCATTTATAGTTATATCTTGTAAATGTGTTTATTTTGTCAAATTTTAGGTTGATGATGCACATGTACCATCTGAAGCACTTGAGGCACTTGATCAGCAACACCAAAAAGTTGACAAGAGAAGGGGCATCACTATGATGAAGAAGTGAATAGCGCAAAAGGGCAATGGACCCAAACTTGTTGTGGATTTTGATAATGCAGGAAATGCATCTGGTGTGAATCGCAATTCATTTGTTTCATATCTTGGGTATGTTACTTGTAGCCATTGCGGTTGTAAGATAGATTCTTGGCATAAGGTTTCTAAGGAGAAGAAAGACATAATATGGAAGGATTTATGCATGAGTTATTATTAATTTGCAATTCTATTTTGTAGATTACTAATTTTTTGGATACTAGTTAATAGGAATTCTATTTTGCAGAGTATATTTGAATTGGATGAAAAGCTGCATCGTAAATGCGTGATGCAACGCTGTGGGAGAGTCCTAAGGAACTATAGGACAAATCTCACCCGAGAATACATAAAAGAAGCTGACAAGAGGAAGAAGACAGCCACTAAACAGTGGAACTTCCTGGATAAAGAAGAATGGGACGCGTTTGTTGCTTCAAGACAAACTGATGAATTCAAGGTATTAGGCGTCAGTCCCAATCTCATTAATATATGTTGTATTCACTTATTCAAGATTAACATTTACTGTTACTAACCAAATCATTAATGTGCATACTAACTAGGCCCTCAGTGAGGCACAAAGATCAAGGCGTGCACTGAATGTGCATAACTACACAATGGGTCCAAAGGGGTATGCAGTCATTCGCCAAAGACTATAGTCTGAGGCTACTGCTCAATCTGCTGCTACTCAGGAGTCCTCCACTATAGGTAGCACACCTCTGCCTCACCATGATGTCTGGATAGCTGGGAGGCAAAATAAGAAGGGAAAAATAAGGAAGCCCACAACTGCTGAGGCGGCTGCAAAAATGGTAAAATACAACTCTTACAACAATCGTCCGAATATTGAATATTTGTGGTGTTTACTTAATTACAAATTTTTGTTTTGGCGATTAGCGGGAGCTACATGAGATGAGGAAACAAGGCAAGTTCATCCCTGAGGGCACAAGGGATGAATTGACAGTTGCTCTGGGTAACCCAGAGCATCCTGGACGTGTTAGGGCTGCAGGCGCTGGTGTGGGCATCAAAGCTTTTTTTGGGCCATCCCGGTGCAAACATGTCCCAAAAGCGGGACTTTCACAAGAGGAGGTAACATATTCTTTCTTTATAATGTTATTGTAAAAGAGAATTCAATAATTAGAAGCTAACGTTTCTTTTATCCATGTATAGGTAGATAAGCTAGTTGATAGGAAACTAGAAGAAGCAATGAAAAAGTGGCAGGCATCTCAGACTACCACTTACCAGACAGTACCTATGGCGTCTCGCACTACTCCTACTGCAGAGGTTGGGAGTCATCCTGTAGACCCACCACCTAGCACATCCGCTGTAAGTATTTTTATGACATAGTAACTAGTTTTTTAATTCAAGATGATATGTTTTCAAGATGATATGTATATATGTATATAACATTCTTTACACAAAAATTTGTAGGGGTTGAAGCCATGCCGTCTAAAAGTTAATGAATATGTCGTTGCAGAGGCGTCGGCTTACCCATCCCTACCAGGGGAAATGTTTCACGGGTCTCCATTACCAGCTGGTTCGATTCGTGTGAGCCCGGTACATATATTCCCCAAGTGGATGGATCTTCCATTGCCATATGCCCACCCAGATTGTGAAACGCTTGGTGAGGCAGAAGGCGGAGCGATATTGTGGCTAAAAGTGGATGTCCTCTTTACTGAAATTGTATGGTAAATTTACATTATGTTAAATTGTTAGTGTGTGTATATGATGTCAGTTGATCTGAAATTATTATATATATATATATATATATATATATACAGGTTAAAAAGAAGACACCCACAACATCTAGGCCTCCACTTCCACCTCCTACATTACCCAGTTGGGTTCCACATGACCTAACTGTCCCGTTAGGTCCTAACTGTAGGGGTATGGCAATATGGTTAGGAGAACATGATATAAATTGCCCTATAACTGTTTCTATAGATGCATATGTTCTAGGTCAATCATACGAAAGCAAACTATTTATATAAGATATTTTGGAGTTGTTTCGATATGATTGGCTGAATACATCTGTGATAGAGCTATGGATAAGGTGTGATCTTCTTTATACATCCATATACCTTGTGTAGGATTTGGTGATCTAGTTTCTTATTTATTAATGCATACATAATACATGTTTTGCAGCTACTTAGACAAGATATGTGCAGATTTTGCATTCGAACATGTAGGATTTTTGATTCCATCTTTGGTTAGTCTAGTAGCTAAAGACCCTCCGTCAGTTCAACAATACTGCTGTGAGGCTTTTTCAAATTTTTCTCAAAAAAAGAAGACGATGATAATGGCTCCATTTAATGTAGAGTAAGTTTACTTTGCTTATTATAATTTGGACTTAAGAAAATTACATTTTTATTGTGGATTTTGAGTTATTAATTTTTAACTTTTTTACCTCTAGTGGTATGCATTGGGAGTTACTGGTTATTGTCCCCGAGACGTTCACTATCTATTATCTAGATCTTAAGGGGAGTAAATTGAATACAAAATATGGACACATAATGAAAATGGCATTATTCCGGTGAGAAATATTTTCATTTTCATATCCGTTAACATATGCTATTACATTACTATTTAATTATGCAATGTACTGTGTTACATTAACATGTAGGGGTTTTGATGAGTTCAAAAAGGCTGGAGGAAAGGTCCCCACGAAAAAGAACCAACCAATAATTTGGAAGAACGTGAAAGTAAGTTCCCGACTGCAATATATGTATATATTATTTATGTGAATAGTGCTTAATTAGTTGTATTTTTTATATTTTGTATGTTTGAATTTATAGTGTGCTACACAAGACAACGTATGGGCATGTGGATACTATGTGATGCGATTTATGCACATGATTATCAAATATGCCACAATGGACATCGATTGTATTGATGAGGTATTATATAGTCTCATTAGATATATAATATGAAATATATCAATCTTATTTATAGCTCATTAATTATATATATACATCATTCTCTTTACAGGTGTTTAAAACTGACCACACTACAAGAACAGCCTTACCAGATGTACATGCTCCCTATACGATGGGAGAATTAAATGAAGTAAGAGAAGAATGGGCAACAACCATACAAGTAGTGGGGGATTTAAGATATAATTGGGATGTTGATAGCGAATAATGACTAAAGAATGATATTTTGTAAATGAATTTCTGAATTATAATATATGTGAATGTTTCTACATGTCTGGATGTTTCTACATGTGTCTGAGTGAAAATGAATGAAACTGTTGGTTGCTATATGAATGTTTCTATATGTGTGAATGTGAAAATGAATGGAACTACAAATTGCTAGCTACATGAATGTTTCTAAATGTGTGAAAATCAAATGGAACTGCAGGTTGCATTGCTAAATGTGTGAATATTTTTGTTGTTAATTTTGCAGGTTTGTGGCATGTTGTTGGCTGATATCAATGGATGTCGTAAAACCTGCAGTTCATAACTGAACTGCAGGTTTCTCATCCTATGACCAGCCATACAGCAGGTGTGTAGACTGACAGAAAAAAAAACAAAAAATAGGCGTCATTTATTTGTAAAAAACTAACACACATAGTTACAGTGTTGGTTTTATATAAATAACCAGTGTCTATTTCCTGTGGCGTGAAGGCATGTGGCGTCGGTTTCTTATCTAATAACCGATGCTGATAGTACCCAAGATGGCGCCCTTCTGTAGTGCGAAGGCATATGGCGTCGGTTTCTTATCTAATAACCCACGCTGATAGTGCCCAAGATGGCGCCCTTTCTGTGGCGCGAAGGTATATGGCGTCAGTTTCTTATCTAATAACAGACACCTATAGTGCCCTGCTGGCGCATTTTTGGTGGCGCGCGAAGGGTTATGGCGTCGGTTTTTGAACCGACACATAACGACTGGGCTTTTAGCGTCGCCCACATAGGTGTCGCTTAGAAACCGACACTAAAGGCCTTAAATAACCGACACTAAAGGTCGGTTATGTACTAGTGATGATATTTAGAAAATACCCTAATAATTTCCTTGGGCTCTATGGAATTTTAAAATTTACAATTATTCAAGGTTAAATTGTAGACTTAGGCTCTGATACCAAATGTAACGACCCCCTCGCCCTATTATCCTTGATTATGGTGTACTAAGAGGGCAAGGACCATTATCATATATACATGATACATATTTAGCAATTAATCATTAACGATTAAAATTTCATTGAATGGAAAAGAGTTTGGTAACAGTATGATGATAAAATATCGACTAAGGAGTTACATAAAATGGAAATCTAAATGTTTGTCATAGGAAATAAAAACTATCTATCTAAATTCTCGAGGATAACTATAAATCGTTTAGTTTGGTGTCTTCTTGTATGGATGTCCATATTTCATCATTACTTGATGTTTAACGTAAATCAGAGTGAAACAAAACATAGTCAGTATATCGAGATATACTGAATATGTGGGGGAAACAAAGTATTCACATGTAGGTGTAACAACATAATCATCCATAACAAAAATTATGATTACAAATTGAATAGGATTTTTCTTATTTTAACCTCTGAACCCTTATCCTCTATTTCTCTTTAGTGTACCCTCTCTTTAGGGGATCCTCTTTATGGAGAACCCTCTCTTTAGGATTTGGTCCCTATAGTGGACACTCATAACCTTCCCCCACTTGTGCTTATTTTCATGCATAGAATTTCCTTTCTAGGCTTGTCCTACAGTGATCTTCCTTTCTAGGCATGATCACCAATCATTCCCATAATGACTTATTTCACCCCATGCTCTTGAAGTCACCAGAGATAATTGTACAAGTTTTGAGAAGGTTACATTCATATAAGATAATATCCATAAACTTTATAGATTGTAGGAAATAAATAATTATTCAAGAAGTTTAGTTGCAATACAATTGAGAAACTCCAAAACACCAAGGAAGTCAGTTAAGGAAAATAGTCATAGGAGTAACTACATCCCTTTCTCAGAGATGACTTAAAGTCCAAATAAACAAGAGTGGTTGTAATCAACCAAACAATCACATTGAAATTAATGCAAAGGACCCAAGTATTACTATTCTGTCCCTAAACTAACATTAAGATTTACTTGGGTTCCAAGTTAGAGTTTTAGGGTCAAATTAGGGTTTTATTAGGGTTAGGCTTCCCAAACCATAATTACCATGTTTAATTCTTTGTAACTTATAAACCCTAAATTTTGGCAACATGTGAGTTCTTAAACTTATATTAGATCAATATGTCCATTTTTATCCAAAATTATTAGTCTTACTCAATAAGTCCAATTAATCTAGTTATGACCATCAATTTCATTGATTTTAATAAATTGTGGTTTTCATATATGAAATCATATTCAACTTAGCATCTTTATGCTTTTTTGTAATTTGAGATAGATCTAGGCAATGGAACCAATTTTATTGGATTCCTTATATTTTTTGATCAAAATACACTACTTATTTGGCATATTTGGTTATCACTACGTTTTTCTAGCATTTTTTAGAAGTTTTAATCCTTTTTCGCCAATCACAACTTGCCACATAGGCGGTTGACTATGTAAATCCAGCACATCACGAGGCCACACCTGAGCCAATTGGTTCATGCCATGTCAGTGACCCACACTCTCGTGTCTAGGCAAGGGAAAAGGAGGAAAAGACTGAAAATAACCATCATTTTAAAGTTGAATACGTGGTGGTGATGTGTGTCATTTTGCATACCAAAAGTTAGGTAGTTATCCTAGAGTTTATCCTTTTAAATGGCAAAGTAACCAATTAAGATAATTTATTAGTATAGAAAGGGTCGGTTGATACATGTCATTTCGTGCACCAAAAACTAGTTGGTTAATCCTAGAGTTTATCTTTTTAAAATGGAAAAACAACCAATTAATGTAATTTATTAGCATAATAAGGGCCGATCCACAGATAAATGTTTTAAGATTGAATTTCTACCCAAAAATTTTGAACAAAGAGATGTAGAAAGTAAAGATCCAGATTTTGATGGTTTCATTAGACTAGAACAAGGAAATTAAATTTACAAATAATGAAAGTTACACTAAGAACAATTTAAGAAAAGTGTTATGCTAAACAAGAGTAAAGAAGTATTATTCTAAAAATAAAATTAAAACTGTAAGAATGTAAAGTAGGAGATTGAAAACATTATTTGAAGAAATAGATTGGATCAAAAGAAAGAGATATCAAGGCTATGGTTTTACCACCATGGTCGACATGAAATAAGATCGATGGAATCTATATGATAAAACAAGATAGAAGAGGGCATGTAAAAATATTTTTAAATGTGTATATAAAAGAAAGCTCCTTGTGAACCCATTGGTCCTGGCATTCTTAATTCCTTGACCGAACATCCCAATAAGGATCCTTCCATGGTCATATCCAGATCCTTATATATTTGGTTAGTTGTTTTGAGCCTTGAGCTCTGCAGTCACATCCTTTAAGAGTAGCGTACAGTAAAAAATGAGAGACCAAATCATTAAACTGACAATTATTTAAGCTAAAAATTGTCTAGCAAATAGAATCAAATAGGGAATCGATCTATGTTACAACATGGACATGAGGCTGCTCCCCACACCTCGATATGGGAAATTACTCGCTATCCATTATAAAAGAAGAAGAAGCAAAGCGAAGAAGGAAAAAATCATAGACTAGATAAAGAAAAATCTCAAAGGGGATATTGCTAGTGACAATTAAAAGGCTTTCTCCTTAAATCCCCCATTCTCAACGATGAATGAGAAAATAAAATAGAAAACTAGAAATCCAGAGATGAAAAACTATTCTTTATTGAATAAGAAAAGAGTACACATACAAGAATTGAAAGGGCAATGCTAAAATAAAAATTGCAAGTACAAATAGTTGGACCTATAATGATAGAAGAGGAGATCACAACATGGTTTTTTGCTTTGGAGGTACCCCTCCTTTTATAGCAAGAAAGGAGGGGGAAAATCCTATAGGAATGGTTTGTGGTCGGGGCTAGATTGCTTCCTCTTTGATGTCGGTCAGTCAACAATAGTAAATCACTTACTACAGCTCGAAGTCAAATTCAAGTGTCGACCGCATTAATGATTTGATCAAGTATTTATTTTAATTTTGTCCACCACATAGAGGGATATGGAATTGGCCAACTTTCCTAGTTAAAAGGGAGAACTTTTAATTTCTTACCCATAATGGTAAGAATTATTGAGTTGTCCTTTTTGACCATGTGACTCTCTTTAATGCATATTCCCACAATAGAGAATTAAAGAGGATTTATATCCCATAAAAACTATAAAATGGTAAAAATAATATCAGTTTATTTTATAAAATAAATTTTTCTTTCCGATGAATATTTGTGCACTAAATTTTGAATTCGGACGTAGAAGTTATGACACTTTTAGTGTCTAGTATACATGAATTTTAGGCACAACGAGAAATTGTGTAGAATCTTCCAAAAGCAATTTTGTGCTTTGAAGTAATTATCAATTTTCCTACAAAAAAGAAAATAGTCAAGTAAAAACTCTAATTTAAGCAAAAAAATCTAAATTAAGATAATTTATGCTAAAACTTTTTAATAGCTATCAATTTATTATCAATTCAAGATGAAAAAAGTACAATTAAAGGTGGTGAGTTTGCACTCACCATCGATCCACAAACAACAATCTTAATATTGAAATCCCAACTCGAATCACTTTGTACAAGATTACTAGAAAGTAAAGATCCTTAGAGTGATTGTTTGATATTCTAAAATAAGGAATTAAAATTGCAAGGAAATAAAATTTACAGTAAGAACAATAAAGTAAGGAGTTACGCTAAGAACAACAAGAAAAGAATTATCTATGAGAAAAATTAAATTGCAATAAGTAAAGGAAGAAATTGGAACAATAGATTGAAAAGTGAGAATGAATCAATGGATAAATATATCATGGTTATGGGTTTTACCACCATAGATGACGTGAAAATAAATCGAAGAAATCTATATGATAAAGAATCTGAGTAGGATCTTAGCTAGTGATAGAAAAACAAACTTCTCTCTTAGTTCCTTGATCCAAACAAAAAAACTAAGAACAAATATGGAAAAGAATTAGTTTTATTGCAAGAACAAGAGTACAAATTACAAGAATGGAAATAACAAGTGCTACAATGTAAAGCACAAGTAAAAAATGTTGGTTTCACTTTCTTGTGGAGTCCTCCTTCCTTATATAGTGGAAGGAGGGGTGGAAACGCTGAAAAGGAGGGAGAGGAAAATGGGCAGAGACTACTTGAGATTTATGACCACCTTTCTCAAACCAACCGGTTCGTGGCCCGAACTGATCGGTTCAGGCCTGAAGGGGCGCGAAAGTGAATCCAAAACCCTAATGGGGGCGGCGGTACTGACTTGGTCAAATCTTTGTTGTGAAGCAATCTTGGACCAATCATCTGGCATATGAAAAGCCCAGTTGGTAATTGAGCATTTGTGTACCAAAGGGGAAACCCTAAGGTGAGGTGGTGACACGCTATTGCAATGACTTGATTGTGAAACAATTTGAGGTGGTTGTTTAGGGACTTGAGATGCTCCTTTAGTGAGACAAACTGAGTAAATGGAAGGTTGGGAACGTTTGTCTTGGTTTTTGAGTAGCTATGGTGGAAGGCAGATCCGAGGGCCAAAACGGCCGTCTGGGCATGAGAACTGACATTTTCATATATTAAATGATCTCTTCAGTGTATGAGATGATCAGTTCATGCACTGAAATGGTCACAATTATGCATGTAGGACAAATATGCAAAATATAGATGAAAGAGATAAGAATTTGCATTATTGGTTGAGAAGTGGCAAAATTACAATTATTTTAGAAAATTATAAAAAAGGAATAAATTATAACAAAAAAGACTACAAAATATATATTCAAAATGAGATAAATATACATTCATCTAGGGGCAAAGAAGTAATTTCTCTAATAGTCATCTTCTACCTTCGCTTGTTCACGAGTAGGCTCTGGTGGTTCAACATGAAGGTTGAATCTGAGCTTTCAATCCTTTGGGCAAAAGGCAAGGGTGCCAACACCTTCACCTCATCCTACCAGACTCGCCGATAGTCTCAATTATCCCAGACATGACCTAAGCAAGGAGAATGCTAAGGAGGGTCAACTGCATTGCTTGAGTAGAAGCAAGGGAGAGAGGATGGGTCTAGTAGGGAAATTGAAGGCTGGGATGGCTACATAGAGTCTCATAGGGTTTTGAAGAGACCTTTGGAGTCTTGTAGAGGGTGCCTACCCCTCCTTTAATAGCCTTGGCTATGGAGGGTTGGTTGGTGAGGGGTCAGAGAATTAGGAAAATCCTTAATAGCTGCCAAAGGGAGGAAAACCTAGGATAGTCTGGATTAAAATCATTTCCTGATCATAATGAAAATGTTTCTAAATATGAACATGGATCTGAGAGAGAGAAAAGTGATAAAGGAGTTTCCCAATCTGTTCGGGGTAGATGATGACTTGGATATCGTCAGATCTAGATCTAAAAGTCATGATGTCATGCTAAATATCAAAGGGGCTGGGTTTTTGGTTTTCAAATCCAATTATATATCATGACATTTAATACTTATTTCCTTTAAATCCTCACTTTAGGGGAAAACCTATTAATTCATAACTCTCTCTCCTCTAAGGCAATTGATGTCAATTTTTAGAGGGAGGTTTTTGTTAATTAAATCTTGGTGTGGGAAAGATTAGAGACCAAGATACAAAAGTCATTACTACTTGTCTTTACCACTAAGCCTTCCTTTTATTTGAACTAATTAAGGCATCAATTAACTCCTTTTCTCACTCAAATTTGGCAAGATTTCTTATTTTGATATATTTTCTCATTAATTGTACTATTTGGCATAAAAAACAATTTAGTTTCCTTTAACCTCTCTTTCTAGAGAATTCCACACAATTCCTTTGTTCGTAACTTTTAGTAATCCTTTTATTATTGGATTCTCCTCCCTTCTTTATCCAATATCAATTAATGGATTGTTTTAAATAATAAAAACACAAAAATATCTTTGCAAAGGAGAAGTTGGATTTTAAATCCATACTTCAAAATATGTCATGGAAAATACCAAGTCTTTTAATATGTACTTTACAATCCAATATTTGTATTCAAATATATGTATAAATACATGTGAAAAATGAGGTTATAACATGTATTATAGGAACATCATTAGTTCCAACAACATATTTTCCCCAACTTCTTAGATGCACCATGAGGTCCTCCAATTGATCTAGGCACATTCAGTTCCATCTCTATTGAATTGAATTGCTAACCAGGAATTCATCATGGTTGTTTTCCTTTCCCAACAAATGTTGTTAGAATAGTAGAGGTGAGAATAGATGAGGGAACAATGGAAGGAAGATTCACACAAATTTACATAGGAGCTTCATGTGCTACCATTTCTAAGGTTACTAAAGAGAATGAAGTGTGTTTAGGGTGATGTCTGCAGTGATCATAGTGTGCTTCCTTCATATTCCACCAACCTACATCTAATACATCTTGAAATGCCTCTCCTTCAACATAAACTCATCTTCCAATCTATTTTCATAACTTCCATGCTTGTATGTACCCCTTTTTTCATTCTTATATGTTTCGTAATAGGATGATATATAACTTTTCATAATTGAATTAGATGACCAATATTCTCTTATATTTTCATTACTTCTACAGTCCATTCTCAAAACGTATGGGACATGATCCTTGCCACATTTTTTACAAATAACCATCACATATTCACATGTTTATGCCTCGATTTAATGTTTCTCATCCCCATAATACATGTCTTACTCCTATTTTCCCTAAACATTTACAATCAATGAATTAGGTGTAAATTAGTGATATCTTGACAGGGGTGAATCCCTATGAAGATGAAGTTGTGTATTCATGTTCGTAATTTATACAATACGTATGAATATGTTCCTTTTGGTTTCCTACCTTATTCAATTATCATTTTCTCTATTATTTATATTCGGTTTTGTGGAGACGATAGGCACAACAAAAATAATAAAATTTTCTCCACACATACCCTACAAGCAGATCTCGTCGATAACAACATATTTGGAAAGAGGTTGTACATAATATACCTCGTCCTAGAGAAAGTCTATCGACATCCCTTTGTAGGATGATGTGACTTGCTCCTCGCATGCACAGATGGTCCTTGTCTGTCCTCTGAATGTCGAAAACTCAACGTCTACATCTATACTACATCCACACGGATGGACTGAAACTCCATGTTGTGCTTCCTAAGCTGGAGTGAAGGAGCATCCTTCTACTTGATAACATGCTACAGTCGTGGTCACTCTCATTCTCTCTTTTTTGGGGATGATGATGGCTAAGGTTCACGTATAAGAGTGTGTGACAATATATCTCACAAATCCAACCGTCATGCCCCTATAAATAGTAGAAGAAAGGAAGGAGGATTTCCCAAAACCCTTGGGAAAACAAAAAGGCTACGACTGGATTTAAAACAAGCTACTCATGAACTATTACAAGAATATTATAGAAATAATTAATTAATCAATTAATCATATTAATTTATTAACTAACCTTCATTTCCAGGCTCTAGTCAATTACTCTAGATCATCCAGCCGACTAAACAAAGGAATGTAATTAATTGGTTTAAAAAATTTAACCAATTAACTCAAATTATATCCAATATTATTATATTAGATTACCTAAACATTTTCGTAAACAATTTGATTCGGAACATTTCCAATCATGTCCAAAATTGTACTCTTATTCTAATACATCCTATGTGTGTGACCCGATAGGCTGCAAATTACGTTTGAAATGATATTCATAATCATATTATGATTTCATAATCAATGATCGATATCTACGAAGACCTCAGTGAAACCCAAGTAATTGGAGAAGTTGAAGAACAACTTAACCTATCATCTATAATTGGTATTACAGTGATTGTATAATTCCTTTGTCTCTGATATCCATATTGAACTCGAGGCATGGAATTGTCATCATCTTCAACATTCAATCCATATCCCTTAAACTAGAACATACAATCTTAGTATGTATAAGCTCAATATAACATATTGACTCACATAAGCATGGCCATTCATTTCTCAGTCTCGCTAATCAGGTGGCCATGATATCAAACTCTTGTAGGAGGGACAAATCCCATCTACATCACTCACATCCATCCCCATGTCTCATAGTACACCCGAGCATCACCTTTGTGGTAACCCTTATTCAAGATCAGGTGGATGATGTTAAAGCACACCAAACGACATATGATGAGTGTAGTGATTTCAGGTCTAAGAACCACTAATCACCACCATCTCTATGAGAGATGACTCTGACTATCAATCATGGTTTTTATGTGTCACTCTCAAGATGGGTCTATCTGATACACTATTAACTAAAAATATCTATATACTTGATTTGATATCGCATATCATGACTAATGAGATTTTGTCATCAACCAACACACATTCTAGTCTTAAGTATTTTTGTTATCTATTGGCCTTCCATAATAACATCCAACTAGGGACATAACAAGAATGCATATACACTTGACATCTGTATTATCTCATCGTACATGTCCTCCACCTGAAGATATACATCATTGAGTAATATCATTCTTTAGACATTTATTATGTTTCACCATTATCTCATAACTGAATAAAACTAAAGAAGTTGGAAGATTGTGTTTATTATTAATCAAAATATTTACAAGATATGCCATTACAATCATCATATAATTGGCTCTCTAGGCATACAAACCAACAATTATGTATTTACTTTATCATACCATGTGTGTTGGAATTTTCTACATGAACTAGTGAGATATCTTTATGCAAATAATAGAAAATTTTCAATTTATGCCTTCCTCTATTATGCATCTAAATATTGTAGGAATAAGGCCTAACAGTGCCTAACCTATACCCATTTTCAACTGGGCACATATCCCTTATGGAATCCTTTACCCATACATTTAATTTCTAGGTAGAAACCAATTAAAGATTCTTCCTCAATGACATCAATAATTGGAAGAAAATTACATGTCTTTCAATCTATGAGCATAATCCTCCTATAAACTTGAGTGTGAAAAAATTGGAACCTAGACCTGAATTGCAACCTAAATACATCTTGGTGTCTTACTCAAAATTCCGTAAAATGTGTCCATATGAGGTTTACTTGAATACCTTTTTCTCTTGTTTTGTATCATGTAAACAAAATAAAGTTTGCAGCTTCAACAATCCACTTCTTGTTGGGAAACATTGACGGTTGTAATTGGTGTTGTGTACTATGCGCTTCAACATGAAATTTTATTTCTACATGTCAATAGATACAATTACAAACTTAAGACCTAAAGTTGTTAAGCTCTTACAACTGCACTTATGTGAAGAAATTTTTAGATAGATTGAATAAGAAAAGCCAGAAATGGTAAAAGTGTCTTCAGAGAAGCACAAGCAACAAATGGGATTGCGAGTCCTTTCTAGAACAACCACATATACTCATTTAATAACTACCCTTCACTTATCGAAACTCTCTTATTTATGCATCACACCCATCATTACTTCGTATACTTCTTTCCACATTTAGTAGGAAAACATGGGTTTTGATTCTTTAAGGTATACAACTAGTCTTTTTGTGATAAATATTGTCTTGTGTTCACGTTACCCTCACAAAATGTTCATAAAATGACAACACAACCATTTTTGTATTTTTCACACAATTTTAATTTTTTATGATTTTTCTTTGGATTGAAAACTAAAATTATTGGAATAGACATAATTTATATGTAAAATTAATTTATTTTGAAAATATATTATATACAGGTCTTCCTTAAAATCATCTAATATAAATTTATTAAATTTATGTGACATGTGCATATGCACATGTGTATTTACTAGTAATTACTATAAGGGCTGGGTCAGATAGTTCAGATATGGTTCAGAATGAAAAGTACTACTTCTAAAAGCCAATTATAATAGAGATGAATTAGAGAGCAGTCAACACTTTGGTTATGGTGGGGTTCACTATTTTTTTGAGCTCACATGAGTTAAGCATGAAGTTGTATAGTTATCGCATTTGTGTAGGAGTAATACGTTTGTGTCATGTTGTGCTTTTGATCGGGTTTTTTAGTTCCACATAGACACTTCCGACATGTTGCCCACCCTTCAAATTCAATATGGGAAGGCAACTGGTTACTTGTTTACAAGAGCTCAAGGAAGGTATGAATATGTGCAATGCCAAGCCAAACTATGACAATAGGCTTTAGGACTTGGGTCCACAGTCGAGGAAACTGACTTTGATTTTACAGATATGACAAAATATTTGCATTCCTACAAATATATTTTCCTGGTTGGATTTGTTTTGAAAAACAAAGAAGAGTGTTTGTTACAACCTCAATTTTGCATATGTTTTCATAATTAAAATGTAATGATTCAAAAGATTGTATGCTCTACTTCAAACAATGGATTACTTGCAATTATCCCTTTAGATTGGAGTTTCGTGGTTCCTATTATTAGATTATCCATTAATGGATATAAAAGAGAAGAAAAGAAGAAAAGTCCAAATAGTAGAAAAGATACAAGGTAATGAATATTAAGAAAAATATTTATGAAAAAGATTTGGAAATATCTAGACCGTGGCATTAATGGCCACAATTAAATAAATTCAGTTTCTATGAGATTTCTAATGAAGGAAATAAGAAAAGAGAAAAGGAAATAAAAGATAATGAGAAATCCTTGAAAAGAAATCTTTTAAAAAAGAAATAAGATAATGAGAAGAAATGCATGTAGATGCATCTAGAAGGAAAATAAGTATCCTTCAAAAAAGGATTTCAAAATCTAAGGATTTTTTGGGTTCCAAGGAGTCCAAGTTGCAAAGAAAATCGGAGAAAAAAAGAGATAAAATCAAATAAAGTGTTATTAAGAAGGAAAGTTGAAATAATGATGAAAATATAAGAAATATGTGGAAATATGGATAATGGAATAATTATAAATGAGATTTTGACTCCACATGGTTTTTAATGGTAAAAGGAATCACAATAAAGAAAATAAAAGGTTAACAGAGAGAAATTATGCTTAAGATAAGTTTTATTAAAGGATAACTTGCATACGATAATAATGTCCTTTGTTTTGGAATTTGGGACTCAAATCTTGTATGCAAGTAGATAGAGACAAGAGGAAGTTTCCCATAAAATTTGGTTGAAAAAGGATAAACATATTGGGAGATACGATTTTTCAAAGTTTCCTAAAGTGAATGTAATATCATTAAATGTCACAATTCACATTCAAAATAGGATTGCTTATCTTGGGCTTTGCTATGTGAACCGTTGATCTGAGATCCAATAGTGATCTACTTGTCTTCCACCTTAGTCGGGCTTGCGAGGGGAAATCAGACCAGATAGACCCCTATTTCCGTAGGGTTGGTGCACGTTTGGGGTTTCCCAAATCGGCACAGGAGTTCTTCCATGGGCAACCAACATTGTTAGAGAGGGGCCTATATAAGGGATCATAGATCCCGTTTGAGGAACCAAAAACAAAACAAGGAGCGATTCCGCACTCGCCCCAGATCCCTCTTCCTACGTCTTATCTTCTCTGAACCTTGGTCACGACGGCTCCCCTATTTCTACCTATTTTTACCTCTTGGTCAAAGTAGTTGGCACTGCTTCAGCCGTCGTTCACCGCCGTGGGTTGGTCGAGGAGTCGAGTGGGATGTGATTTTCTCGTCTGCGGTCTCAGTTTCGTCACTGGGGCTCCAGGGCGCTAAGTCAACACGAGAGTTGACTCCCTGTCCTCGGTACAACAACGAGGAAGGACTCGCGAGAGATTGAAGATGATAGCGTACAAAAAAAAATCCTACCCTTGAGTCCAACACGACAAGGAGAGGGAAAACTGGTCTTTCATTGTTCTTTTGAAAGTAAGGTAATATCTCACTTTTGATGATGTGTCCTCGTATGATTGGCTTAAAAGTAATTAAGTTGCAAAAATCGTAGGAAGAGATTGGTAACCCGTATATAGGAGTATTATATATGAAAGTTGATCAGGAGAATGAGAGGAACACAAAGAAATTATATTTGAAGCCTAATTATGCTTGAAATTCAAAAAGTATGTAAAGATGCTATCTTTAATGGTTTAATTAATGAAAAACCCTAACCCTTGATGATTAATGAATTAGAAAGGGTTATATGGGTGTTTAAAATAGATATTAACCTGTTGTTATACAAAGGGCATATTTGATTCAAAAGGATGATCTTTACACATAGTTGGTTTAATTTAGGGTTCTATGTACATGAATATGCATTAATGGGATTAGAAACCCTAATTTATGTTGATATGAATTTTAATGGTTTTAATTGTACAAATCCATGAATAAAATAGAGATATGATGATTCGAAGATAATTTGAGTACCAAAGATCCTTAATGTGAATTATTTGGATAATTAGAGTTTCCTAGTGTTTAAAAATGGAAATAGTGATAAATAAGGTTCATATATGTGAGTTGAACTATAATGAAATATGATTTGTCAATTTGAAAGAAACTGAAGATGATAATTAGCCTTAATGGTTTGGATATGACCTAAAAGGATAAAGATAATAGTTTTAGTGTAAAAGAAACATATTAGACTTAATTGACATTCAATTGTGCCTATGATGCAGAAATTAGGGTTTGTGAACTAAAAGAGCATTAAAAGTGATAAATGCATAATGAAGGCTAAAACCCTAATAAAACCCTAAAGTTGGCCTAGATATCATAAGGTAGAATCCAAGTTGATCTTGAGGATGTTTTGAATAAAACAATGACACTTGAATGTAATGCATTATTTTTAGGATATTGTTGATTGCTTGTTTAATTGTGTTGAATGTTAATGCATGGACATCAAGTTACTATGGATCAAGTATGTGGTTACGCTTATGAATAATCACTCTAGTTTCATGACGATTCCCGAAGTTTTAATCGGTTGCTTGAAAATAACTGTTGGATGTCTATTTATTTCATGCAACTATAAAGTGACTATGATTATCACTATAAATGTGTGTATATAACTGGCTAGATCCGGGTCCACCTCTATTCCTTTGAAAAGGCTAAAAAAGGGGGTAATCCTAGAGCAAGGTCTAGGTTACTGAGAGTTAGAAACTGGGCTACCTATGTGTGGTGCCATGAGACTCATTAGTCTGCTATGAGTTAAGGAGTGGGCTACTTACGAGTAGTGCCATGTGACTCAACCCTAGAAACTGGTTCACCTATAGGTGGGACCATGAGGGGTTTAATGGGGATCTACCATAAGGAAGGTAGTATCCAAGTCCACTGCAGGGATAACACAGTTGATAGGGTATTCATGGATCGCGGAGTTATATTTAAAACGTAATCTTGATTGTTAAATGATTAATTGAATGATTACGTTGTTATCATAGTTGCACGTTTATTGTTTCCCCCACATACCAGCTTCGGCTGACTGACGTTTTATTTGTCGGCGTTTTAGGTACAAGCCAAAATGATAAACAGTAAATCGTCATATTGTGAAATACATGAAGTAAAATACAAGGAGGATTAGTTAGAGTAGAATCCTTAAGTAGATAGAAGATTAGAGATCCAAGTTTTCAAAAAGGTATGTAAAAATTTATTTTCTTACAACTTTTCAGTATATTCTGTTAAAATTTGATAATTATTCTTGGTTAATTGCCGAACCTTTGATCCGGAAGTTATGTGTGCGGCTTCGACCTCTCGGTCTCCCGTAATTGGGGATTATCGGGAGGTGGGGTCGTAACAGTGTTTCTTTTCATATATTATCAAAAGCGTACATTGTGATACATATATACAAGTTGGGTATGTGACGTGATTAGGAGTCCATGTGAACTTCTATAAATCATCCCCTAAACTTCCTTACAATGAATAAGTACATCTGTGTTTTCCTTTACACTAGCCGTCGTGGTTGGACAATCGTTGTGCTCTCGCTCTCGTGTTTCTTGTTATTGCACATTGGGACATTAACTACCATTGTTTTTCGTCGTGTTTGTTCAGATAGCGTGGTCTTCTCTGTGCATCTATTAAGGGGCGGTACCTAGCACATATTTAGCTTCTCTCTTTGTTATCCATCTTTACCAAGCAGCAAAGACATGGTCAGACAATAAACTCGCTGAATGTTGCATTCTTGGTCAATGTAACAAATTACTGAGAGAATAGTGTTGCCAAATGTTTGCATCCATGCATGGCGTGCATCAATCTCTGTAAGGTAAGTCTGCAAAGATAATATGAGCATTGAAGTATTTTAACTAATAATAATTAATTAGTTCTCCTACTAAATATCCTTACTATGTTAGATCTACTCGTATAGTTGCAATGAACGTGGCCATCACATTTGCATAAAAAAAATGCAAATCTGACGACTATAATTTTTACTACTCCCCTCTCTTACCTCATCCGATACCGCTATATTATAACTTTAGAGCAAACTAGATAAGCATGCCTCATCTTAGGATATTGCTATATTATCCTTTGCTTGGTACATACCGATAACGAACGAATTGAGATGATGCATTATGCTACACGTAGCTGGCTACAGTTGGATTAGCAATGATCCGAGGTGTGTTCAAGTGTGTATGGTAAAGATCGACTTTATGGTTATAGTAAATGTCCTTTTCCTGTTAAAGACGTTTATTTTTCCTTGCACTAATAAGCTCGGTCTTACAAATGTGAACCAGATTCAAATCCAATTGGGGCGGCAATGGTAGTAACGTATGAAAACAATTGAAGATGAAGCAATGAAAGATAAATCCAGTGTGTGGCGTCACGATTTCAGCCAAACCAAAACAGATCCATAGCACGGGAATTAAGCATCTTTCTTCATAATTTTTCGGCTCGATCGTTCAAAACAAAAGCAACATCCAAAAGGAGTATTATACTTCCCCAGTTCATATAATTGAGGCTATCGTGTCAAACTCAAAAATATTGCCTGGCCTCCACCAGGCCAAATGCAAATTCACGAAGGAAGATGCCTCAAACTCAAATGGGAGCAAGCCCATGTGACGATTGGCGAATTATTGGCGCGCAATTGTTCAAGTTGTCACCTCATTGCCAACAATAATAGTGAAGAATGATGTAATCAAAGCGCCATTGACTATTAGCAATAAGAGCAGAATACCAAATGGAGCAAATAATTAGAGCAAAGATCCAAGTTCGACGTCTTGACGACTGGATATAAGTCTTCGTATGGGCCACCTATACCTACACAGGCAACACGTGCTACCGGATTTCACCTTTCATCCATCCAAGATCCCAAGCCCAGTGGTTCTCTGTTGCTTGTCCCCGACCAACTTAATGCTAGTATAATAACAGCAACACACTAGCAAGGAAAGTGAGCTAACTTGCGTCTCCAACCAAAGCTCTGAATCCGAATCTACTTGCCCTGAAACGGACGGACGTGGCTCTAGCAACCTCTGGAATGGAAACTGTAGTCTGCCTCACTGCCTTGCCCGTCAACGGCTATGGTTTTCTATCTCAAACTGTACGCTCTTCTCAGCACGTAAACGAGGGTGTTCCCGTCAGAGTCAGTTAAACCGAGAGAGGAAAAGAATGTGGTGGGTGTAAACTAATTAAGCAGCATCTCTCCCTTGACAGCAGCTGCCTAGACATGTCTAACTCTGATCAGAGAAACAGCGAAATAGTTCCTGTTTGGGACGCAACCCGAATTGAAGTGGTTTGCGGACTTGAGTGCCACATTTTGAACTTCGTCGTGAACATTCATTTCTTCCTCCTGCCAGCAAATCATCCTCGCCTCCCCCCACCCCTCCCTCACCCTTCTCCTTTTGTTGGTTGACCAACTTCAGAACTAATAAGCCATCGTATAAGTGGATCGTCCTCTGTTTTTTACCATCAGTACATTAGGAATTGGTCTCCTTTAATTAAAAAAAATAGAAGGGAGACAGGCAACAAGTTGCGCCGCCAGTCCCTTTTAGATGGCAAATCTTATCCTCTAAAAAATCATATCCATAGACATATGACTCGTAACATTATTGTGCATAATTTTTAAACCCTCTTGAGGAATTCAACCACCTCAGATGCTAAGAACCCAAAAGTATCAAATCGGAAAGAGATAAAAATATGTTAGTTGTCAATACATGTTTTCTCATACTTGATCACTTTAGTTGAGACAACTTTCTGGGCAGCAAGTTCAACTAGTAAAATCACCCCCTTTCAGGCCCACCAATAGAGAAACTCTAGTTAAATCAACACATGTGCGTTTGTCTCCTATCCAGCCAAAAATTAAAACATCTGCCGGTCTAAGTGTCGATCTCCATTCCTGTGGATCCGACAAAAAATTCACAGGTGCTTTTTTCTTAGAAATAACTCTAGCGTGTCTAAGTACATCATAAAGAATATCTCTGACAAGATCATATTTATATTTGAAACCTGAAAGTTCTCTACAATGAACAATGTGTTCCTCAAAAGTGTCTAAGCAGTATTTACAACAAACTGGACATGCTTCATCAATTGGGAATATAAGAATAATAAGACGATATTTGAGAATAGTACGATACTCCAATGATGATATATGCAGTCTAAATCCATCAATGAGAATAACAAGAAGAAAATTTTGAGCATGCTCAGCTTGTAAATACTAAAAAATTGGTTTTTGTCTAATAGTCACGTCAAACTCAATCTCCATATCCTTAACGATTTTGCTGAAAACTAAGAGAACTTGCCAAAGAGTTCTAGGCTTTAGGGGGGGTGGTTTCCTTATTAGCAAAACTTGTAAGATCAAAAGACGGAATTGTAAACATAAACAATTTAATACATACTTAAAATCAAAATCCATATTGTGTATCTCATTGTCTTGTAAAATATGATCCTGGAGCATCCAAGATTGGGCTCTAGAGGCCACAAAAGCATATGAAGATGCCTCCATTGCAGAATACATACCCGGACTGTCGTATCTAATGGACAAGGACGCCACCCTCCATTAGAGGTCTCCAAAAAAGGACATCCACATACCACAATATCCTCAATTGACCTACGTAGCCCTTTGTCAAACCATGTTGCAGCCTACTCCATGTATGTGGGTTGTCATGTCCTTAAATGGAACATAAGCTTAGTTGTACCCATACAAGAACGTGATCAAAGAAACTCACTTTGTGGTTCATGCATCTAGGGGAGTAGATGTATCAAGTCGACAACCTTGGTTGCCCTGCTCATAGCCAAATCTTCAATAAAACCTTTGTTCCTACTAACAGATCCTCTAAGTAGCTTCACTCCTAACACAAGCCTCATAGTGTCCACAAAAAAAACCCTTTACGCATATTCCGACCATCACATGAAGGAAAAAAAGCTCAATTTTACAAATATTCAGAACAAGCCCCAACTCTGGACCTCTGTAGTGTATGATGTCAAGCACCTTGGACTCCTCCAATGTGTCCCTGATGATGGTCCCATCGTCAAGATACCACACATGAAGAAAAAGTTTACTATTGTGTGTGATCTCATAAATAAGTGGATGCAGTACAAGAGAAAAGAGAAGTGAACCCAGAGGATCACCTTTTGGCACACCAGTGGCTGACCATATATGTTAGTCTCCAATGTACAAGCTAGCAGCTTGAGCATAGAGAAACTCCACCCATAGTGAAATAGATGGACACCTCCTCCTTACCTCATAAAGTAGCACAAAGAGATCTACCATATTGAAAGCATTAGATAAATCTACAATGAGCATAGAGAGAGACTCGTCTTCATGGAAATCGCTCAAGAGTCTGTTGACACTGCGCAAAACTGCTTCAGCCCCACCAGATACACTGACTCCAAGTTGATAATCATTGAGATACTTAGCCATGTCTTTTCCTACTCCTATCATGGAAAATTTAGATTACCCGAGCTACTCCCGGTCCTAAAGATAAAGGGGATTAGCCTCACATGTTCATCTCAATGAAAAACAACATGAGGAAAGGAGAAAACATGGAGAAAACGTAGATAGGTGTTGTGTAACCCCTGAACGGAGAAGATTTGAGTGTTCCTTGGCACGGGGTGAATGTTCTACATCCTTCCGATGGTGGAAAACGTCTTCTGTGACTCTCAAAATGATCAGGGCATAGCTATCAGCTCCGTTCTTCTCTCCTCCCCCTCTTGAGACTCTTCCAGTGGCTAATGATGTGATAGATTTCTTAGGGATGCCTTAATTAGGTATATGCACCACTTTAGGTTGCCCAAAAATCACCACCGCCCGATTAGACACGATCTTTAGCAAAACATGATCTGACGGCATCGATACCATCGACGCGGGTCGATGGTATCTGTGGCGACACATCCCAATATCACACAGACAACGAGGTGTCACGTGAAAACGTACAGAAAACACCATAAACTACTAATTACCAAAACACGGGTTAATTAAAACCGATTTTGAAAATAGGATAAACAAAGAAACTATTACATTCAGATCCTTGTCTTACAAGAAAACATGTTATATAAACATTTACATGTATTGATACGTGTCCACAGCTTAGGGGATCAGCTGTCTAGCCATCACAAGAGTTCAACACATGTTTATACATACATAACGGCCCACATCCAGCCAGCAGTAGGATATACAAAACTTCAACAGCTATACATCGTGAAACAACATCAAAATGCCTCCAAGGACCTGAGAGTACAAGGATGACTCTAAGACTCTACTACAAAACAACCAAAATAGAAGCATGTCCATCTCTTACCTTCTACTGCTCGTCTTGCTGCTCGGCCGCAACCCCACGACCACTACCACGTCTAGCTCGAACACCTAAAAAGGTTATAAACCAGCGGGGTGAGACACACAGTCCCAGCGAGAAACATAACTCCCCGCCGAAACCATAAAACCATAGAAGGATTAAAGCAAAAGAAGAAGATAACTGATAGAAGGTATAACAAGAGCAGTCTATATAGCAAAGCTATTCCTACCATAAAGCTTATCAGGCTGTAAGGAAGGCAGATAACCAAGTATTTCTTTATGGAACATGATTGACAAGATAAGGTTTATAAGATCTTACCACATAACATAAGGAACGTATAAGCAACTGTAAGTATAACAAGATCAACTACACAAGCAAGGCCTCAATCAATGTTATGTGTTTTGCCTTAAGCAATAAATACTATTCAGCTGGATTACGTATTATTATGCCCTGAGGAAGTGAGCCGTACCGCTTAGATCCAACTGACGGCTGCAAAACTCAGAGTCGGTGCCATACAAGGTCAATGGAAGAGCCGGACTCCATGACCTCCCACCTCGTGGTCAGTATACGAGTACAACACAAGCAGGACCACAGTCTCATGCTTAAATGGCCTCATCCATAGGGTCAGGATACCCTCTGCCTAGCCCGCCTTGGTACATGTATCGACGCTAGTGAAACTGAGCCACAGGCCTGTTCACCGTGCTCTGAGCCATGAACACATTCATTCTCCCATATCACACATGCTGACCCATGGGCCTGTTCACCATGCTCTTATCATATTTGAGATACGGGCCTGAATCCACACTCTGGAGTCTTCAACCGAAGTTGCACTCTTACCTCCTCACTTTAGGCTAGGAGAAACCTCTAATACTCAACAATATGTGCTCTGGGTTAACCCACAGGAAAACCCGTTTCACCATCACCAGCTTCTGACGATGATGGATCTATGGCCAGGGAAAACTACATGATATATTCCACTGTGATTAGTTAGTATATTTTAAGTGGGTTATTGAGGCAACCAAGTTGTAACACATACATAACATTAAGCTACATTATTGTTACCATCATTATGTTATTCCGAAATCTCAATCCCTCATCATAAGAAACCACTTGCCTCATACGACATTCTCATCACTTGGGATAACAATCCCAGATCATCATCAGAGTATAACACCTCAACTTAGGCACTTTAGCCAAACTCAGGTCCTCAGACCAAAACACATCATGCATGTTATCTCATCATCAAGAGTAACCATCAGAGCAGTGTTACTCAAACATATATACCTCATAGCCCTTTACCTAGCTATACATCTGTATCAAACACCTGCATGGTTAGTATACACAATCATCATGGATTAACAGAAAGATCATATTATCAAGCATAGGGCAACATTGATGATCATATGCTTTATCATTCATGCCTCAACCTGTGACCATAGACATAGGTCATATCATCAAGCAAAGCATCTTATATTCTTACCATTTTCTCAGCATTATACATGTAATTCAAGATGATCATAAACACATGTAATGTCATGTCAAGATACATAGGTGTAATCTACTATTATCAAACATATCAAGGGTCACCATCATAAACCAACATGATTGCATGAATAAGAGGTAGCATATATGTTTTCCAGAAGGAACAAGACCCTCACTAGAACAGCCCACTACCATCACAAGAAGTGTGATGGGTAGGGCACCCTCACTAGAGATAGTATCAGGCAGGGTACTTCCTCAAATCGCCCATGCACTCAAGCCTCATAACGGCCAAGCAAACCAGCAAGGTGTATCGGCTACTACCTCAAGATGTATCGTAAAACAAGGACCTAAGGTATAACGTGTACAAGCATAATGTGCAACTAGATCTATGGGACATGTCGTGCACCTATGTGTATCGTGCAACCTATGTCGTGAAACTACATGTGTATCGTGCAACATGTGCAACGTGCAACATGTGCAACGGCTAGGGTTACTATCGGGAATCACCACTATGTCATGACGCCCAGGACAAAGCTAGCCACTAAACTCCATATCGTCCAAGGTGTAACGGGCACTAGGTTACCACCTCAGGCTAGATGTATCGGACAACACCACTCAACAAGGCATAACGCCCAAAGGTGCAACGCAAACGGGCGACAAAGGAGCTTGTCGTCCAACCAGCCTAGCATCAACCTATCGGCCAACACACAAGGCAAAGGATGTGGTGTGACACCCAACACAAGACCAGATCACAATGCCCCCTATCATCCAAGGTGTAACGACGTCGAGCTACCACCTGAACTAGGCGTGTCGGGCAAGGTACTCAACCAAGTGTGACGCCCAACACACACAAGGTAGGAACCAGGTGTAACGCTCAACACAACCACAACATGTCAACCAACACTCTAGATCAAGAGGGGTAACAGACAACATCACCTCAATACCCTATCGTGCAAGATGCAACTCCACAAGGTCGTCATCAACCTCAAGAACAAGGGCACCAAACCCTAATGGATCAAGAAGATGGCTCACCTCTCAACAACCAAGAGAGAGGGGTCTTGCACAACTTCTTATCACCAATCGGGCAACCACAAGGATCAACCAACAAAGGTCTACAACCACCACAAAGATCACCTCTCGAATCCATGGAGAGAGAAGGGTGTTGCTCTAAACACTAGAACACAAGCTCACCTATAAACTTAAACGAGAGAGGGGTATTGCCCATATCACTGGAGTTCAAGCTCACTTCTCTAGACCAAGGAGGGAGAGGGGTGTTGCTCCACAAGGAACCCTAGAAACATGGTTCGGCCAACAAGGTGCAACTAAGCAAGAACTAGCAACAAACATAGCTGATTATGAGCATAAAAACATGCAAGAACATAAAAGGTAGTATAGTTAGGGTTAGGAGTTATGTAACCCACCTTAAGCAAGGTACAAGCTCCTAGCACCAAGCTCCAAGAACCACCACAAGAAGAAGATCAAGGCACTCTAGGGTTCGACCACCACTAGAGGAAGAAGGAGACTCCAAGATATGGGTCGGCCACCAAGCTTGCAAAGGAGGAGGTGTCGTGCACCAAGGGAGAGGGGAAACTAAGTAACTAAAGGGATCCTTAGCAAGAGAAAGGGAACACATATATAGGAGAGGGTGGAGGAGAAACCAAGGTAAGATAAGGCAAGGTGTCTCCCACCTAGGGACACTTGCCCATGAGCAATGCCACCACTCTAACATGTCTTAAACACATGTCCAAGGCCTTTGCCACATGCAAGCATCAAGCACCAAGTGTCCACTAGTGGTGACACAAATGAGGTCAAAGAGGTCAAAGGGGGTCCATGGGCGACACACCTCCACACCATGCCCGACATCACATCCTGGGCGACACACCTAGGCCGACACAGCCATGGCCGACACACCTAGGCTGACACAAGGCACTCTTGCCCGACACAAGGTCCAAAAGGCAAAACAACAAGGCCCAAGAAGGCTCAACCAAGCCCAAAGGAACTCAAGCAACGAGCCCAACCCTTCCTCTCAACACAAGAGGAAGCAAGGAGAGAGAGGAACACCTCACAAGGTGACAAACTTGCCCACAAACCCTAGACTTGGGTATATTGCAAGTAGCACCTCTAGCTCTCAAAAAAGCACCAAAAAACCCTAATCACCACTAAAGGTGATTAGCAAGCCACTAAGCATCAGGGTTAAGCAAAGAAAACAGGATAAGCCCTAAACAGAGGTCAGGGTCCTTACAAGCTATAACCCTCTACAAAGGGATTTTATCCTCAAAATCTGAAGAGAAAAGTGAGGGAAACTTCCTCCTCATCTCTTCCTCAAGCTCCCACGTGGCTTCCTCTATGCCACGATGATGCCAAAGAACCTTTACAAGAACCAGGTCCTTCCTCTTCAGCTTCTTTACTCTTCTTTCAAGGATCATCATAGGACCTTCCTCGTAGGTCACATCTTCATCAAGCTCAACTTCGACTGGCTGTATTACTGTTCCTGTATCTGGATGACTTTTCTTTAGAATACTGACATGGAACACTAGGTGTAACCTGTGCAACTCTGGCGGTAGCTCTAACTCGTAAGCTACCTTGCCCATATGTGCTATGACCGGGTATGGCCCCATATATCTGGGTGCTAGCTTACCCTTCCAGCCAAACCTTAACACACCTTTCCACGGCGAGACTTTAAGATACACTTTGTCTCCTACCTGGAACTCCAAAGCTCATCAACGATTGTATGCATAAGACGTCTGCCTGTTCTGTGCCGCTTTCAACTGTTGTTGGATCACCTTGATCTTTTCTGTTGTCTGCTGCACTAACTCCGGACCCAAAAGTTGATATTCACCAGACTCATACCAACATAGAGGAGATATGCACTTCCTGCCATATAAGGCCTCATAAGGAGTCATGTCAATGCTCCACTGATAACTATTGTTGTAGGCGGACTCTATCAGACTGACATGTATGTCCCAACTGCCTAGGAACTGCAAAACACAAGCTCTAAGGAGATCCTCCAAAGTCTGAATAGTCCTCTCAGACTATCCACCTGTCTGTGGGTGGAAAGCGGTGCTGAACCTCAACTGCGTTCCTAATGCTTTGTGCAACTGTTCCTAGAAATAACTCGTGAACTGAGGGCCTCTGTCAGAAACTATCATTGCTATCCCACCGTACAAACATACTATCTCATCTACATATACCCGAGCGAGCTTCTCGGCTATATACATTGTCTTTACAGGTATGAAATGGGCAGATTTCGTCAATCTGTCCACTATTACCCAAATGGAATCATGATTCCTAGTTGTCCTGGGTAGACCAACTATGAAATCCATGGTTATATGATCCCATTTCCACTGCGGTATCGACAGGGGTTGTAACGTACCTGCCGACTTCTGATGCTCTGCCTTGACTTGCTGACATACCACACATCTAGCCACAAACTCAGCTACATCTTTCTTCAAGCCGGGCCACCAATACAAGTCCTTTAGATTATGATACATTTTGGTGACACCTGGATGCATAGCATACATCGATGTGTGTGCTTCCTCGATCACTAGCTTCCTCAGATTATCAACATCGGGGACCACCATCCTATCTTGATAGCAAATTAGTCCATCCTCAGACTCATGGAACCCATCACACCTTTCACTGCTGAACTCTGACTTGATCTTCTGCACTGTATCATCTGTTTGTTGTGCATCTTTGATTTGCTGTCTTAGCGTAGGCTTGACTTGCATATGTGCTAAAAGCCCCGCTAACAAGGAAACTCCCATCTGCACATTCATCTGCCGCAAGGAGACAAACATATCCCGTCTATGGCATACTAAGGAACTCAATTGTGCCTTCTTTGTAGAAACAGAAGAAGACTTTCGGCTAAGTGCATCAGCTACCACATTCGCCTTACCAGGATGATACTCAATGGTGTAGTCGTAATCATTGGTTAGCTCCATCCAATGACGTTGTCGCATGTCTAGCTCATTCTGCAAAACGATGTACTTCAGATTCTTATGATCTGTAAAGATCTGGCATACCTCCCCGTAAAGATAGTGTCTCTAAATCTTTAACGCATGAACCACCACTGCCAACTCCAAGTCATGTGTCAGATAGTTCTCCTCGTGTTTCTTAATCTGTCGCAAAGCAAAAGAAACCACATGATCTTCCTGCATCAGCACACAACCTAAACCTTTCTTGAAAACATCGCAGAAAACAACATAGCTCTTCCCAGGCTCTGGCAGCACTAGCACTGGAGCACTAGTCAGCTTTTCCTTCAAACTTTGGAAAGCTTGCTGGCAACAATCATTCCAGACAAAAGGTACATCCTTTCTAGTCAACTTCGTCATCGGTAATGCAATCACACTGAAGTCCTTGATAAACCTTCGGTAGTATCCTGCTAATCCCAGGAAACTACGAACTTCTGTCGGCGTCTTTGGTTGCTCCCACTCTGCTACTGAATCCACCTTCCTGGGGTCCACTTTTACTCCTTCTGCAGATATCATATGACCCAAGAAAGATACTTCTTCCAACCAGAACTCACATTTACTGAACTTGGCGTACAACTGATGTTGATGAAGAGTCAATGCTAGTCGAAGATGTCACTCATGCCCTTCCGTGTCCCGACTATAGATTAAGATGTCATCTATAAAGACTACAACAAATTGATCTAAGAACGGACGGAACACTCGATTCATCAAATCCATGAAAGCAGTAGGTGCATTGGTTAGCCCAAACGGCATAACCACAAACTTGAAGTGACCATACCTCATCCTAAAAGCTGACTTTGGTATGTCATCCGCCTTAATCCTCAACTGATGATATCCGGACCGTAGGTCAATCTTTGAAAACACTGTAGCACCACGCAACTGATCGAACATATCATCTATCCTCGGCAACGGGTACTTGTTCTTGATCATGACCTTGTTCAACTGCCGATAGTCTATATACAACCGCATCGACCCGTCCTTCTTCTTAATGAAGAGCACTGGAGCACCCCAAGGTGATGTACTTGGTCGGATGAAACCTTTCTCCAACAACTCTTATAACTACTTCTTAAGTTCTTCCATCTCCACTGGAGCCATCCTATATGGTGTCTGTGCAACTAGTAGTGTTCCTGGAACCAGATTGATCTCGAAATCAATCTCTCAGGGTGGAGGGACACCGGGGAACTCATCAGGAAACACATCCGCAAACTCTCAGACAACCGTCACCTGCTCAAGGCTGGGACCTTTCGCCTTGGTATCCAGAACGTGAGCTAAGAATGCCTTACATCCTTGTCGTAACAACTTTTCTACCACCACAGTGGATACTAGACACGTCAGAAGAATATTCCTATTTCCTTGGAAGACCCACTTCTTACCGCCATCATCAAACACTGCCTTCTTGGAACCACAGTCCAAAACTAGCTTATACTAGTCTAAGGTATCCATCCCAAGGATCACATCGAGACCATGCATATCAAGTGGTATAAGATCCACTCGTATACTGTGTCCCGAAAAAAGATAAGATACAAGATGGGCACTCTTCTCGAAGCATCGAGGAACCATCAAGAGGGGTTTCTAAAAACAAGCTATCTTTCTTACAACTAACAGGTAAACGACAGTTTTCAAGAATATTATAGGCAATAAAAGAGTGTGTAGCACCCGGGTCAACCAGAACAGATATAAAGCAAGAAGAAGACATATCAGAATGAAATAACTCCATCTGACCTGCCACCACTCACGGTTTGACTATCTCCTTTGGCTGACTCATAGCATAGAATCGAGCTATTGCTTGCTGTCCACGTCCTCTGCTCCCTTGAGAAGACGATCCCGCTTGCAACGCTTGACCGCATCCTCACCCTCTGCTACTACTGGGCTGCTATCTATCTGACCCTTGTTGATTTTTCCTCAGCTGTTGCGTTACTTCAACATCTCTACTCGGGCAATTTAACTTGAAATGCCCAATCTAACCACACAGATGGCATGCCCTATCTTCAAACCATGGCCTAGATGGCCCTGTCACTGCCACTGAAGTTGTACTATGTGCCTTTGATGGTGAAGGAACATAACCTCTTCCCTTACTCAGAGACCACTGTGATGGTACACTGGAACCTCTCATCACTGAAGGCGTTGAAAACCTTGGCTTCTTAAAGCCACCAAACCTCTGTCCATGGAACTGAGCATGCCTCTTCTTAGACATGGATTCTCTTTTCTCCCTGATTGACCGTTCAATCCTCCGGACAGATTCCACAAACGTGGAAAACCACTCACGGTTCTCCAATGCAAAAGTAGGTGTTGTCAGATCAGCACTCAGGCATTTCTCAAAACGTCTAATTTGCTCATCATCTGTTGCTTCCATGTGAGGACAAAACCTCAACAGGTCCATGAACTTGGCTTTATACTCGGTGATGTTCATCATTCCTTGGTGCAGGCGCTCAAACTAGATGATCTTCTCATCCAGATACGTCTTCGGAAAGTATCTGCTGATGAATTCGCATTGGAAAACTTCCCAGCTGATCACCTCACTGGGTCACTTCTCCTCCTCGATGGTCCACCAGTAACCAGCACTACCCTTCAGAAGGTAGACAGCGAGCTTGACTTTGTCTGCTTCGGGGATGTCGAGGATCTAGAAAGTTTTCTCAAGACATGTCAGCCACAGATCTGCATCCGCTGGATCAGCCGTTCCAACATAGTCCAAAGCTCCGACTCGGCGAAGCCGCTCAAAGGTCTTCCCAATACCCGATGTTTCACCATGGGGAGCCTGTGCTCTCAGCGGAAGCACTGGCAATCTTTCTACCATGATATTCATTGTAGCCATCATCTTCCCCATAAGCTGTTGGTAGGTAGGGTTCTCGAGAATGGCTGGGTCAGGTTGGGGGACCTCAGGTACCCAATCTCCATGTGCCTGCCCTATAGCTCCATCAACCGATACAACATCACTGTTCTCGACAACATGTTCTTCATGGTTTCCAGACATCTTGGCTTCTTTTTCCGCTGAGGGCAGAAGATGATTGTAAGAAAATATGGAAAACTCACAAGAACATACACAACCTAGTCCTAAATCCCTGTAGACTCAGCGAACCGAGAGCTCTGATACCAAAACTTGTGGCGACACATCCCACTATCACACAGACAATGAGGTGTCACACAAAATGTGTGGAAAACACCATAGACCACTAATTACCAAAACACAGGTTAATTAAAACCGGTTTTGAAAAGTGGATAAACAAAGAAACTATTACATTCAGATCCTTGTCTTGCAAGAAAATATGTTATATAAACATTTGCATGTATTGATATGTGTCCACAGCTTAGGGAATCAGCTGTCTCGCCATCACAAGAGTTCAACACCTGTTTATACATACATAAAGGCCCACATCCGACCAGTAGCAGGATATACAAAACTTCAACAACTATACATTGTGAAACAACGTCAAAATGCCTCCAAGGACCTGAGAGTACAGGGATGACTCTAAGACTCTACTACAAAACAACCAAAACAACAACATGTCCATCTCTTTCCATCTACTGCTCGTCTTGCTGCTCAGCCACAACCCCGCGACCACCACCACGTATAGCTCGAACACCTAAAAAGGTTATAAACCAGTGGGGTGAGACACATAGTCCCAGCGAGAAACATAACTCCCAACTGAAACCATAAAACCATGGAAGGATTAAAGCAAAAGCAGCAGATAACTGATAGAAGGTATAACAAGAGCAGTCTATATAGCAAAGCTATTCCTACCATCAAGCTTACCAGGCGGTAAGGAAGGCAGATAACCAAGTATTTCTTTATGGAACATGATTGACAAGATAAGGTTTATAAGATCTTACCACAAAACATAAGGAACGTATAAGCAACTGCAAGTATAACAAGATCAACTACACAAGCAAGGACTCAATCAATGTTCCATGTTTTGCCTTAAGCAATAAATACTATTCGACTGGATTATGTATTATTATGCCCTGAGGAAATGAGCTGTGCCGCTCAGATCCAATCGACAGCTGCAAAACCCAGAGCCAGTGCCATATAAGGTCAATGGAAGAGCCGAACTCCACGACCTCCCACCTCATGGTCAGTGAACGAGTACAACACAAGAAGGACCGCAGTCTCATGCTTAAGTGGCCTCAGCCACAGGGTCAGGCTACCCTCTACCTAGCCCGCCTTGGTACACGTATCGGCACTAGTGAAACTGATTCATGGGCCTGTTCACCGTGCTTTGAGCCGTGAATGCATTCATGCTCCCATATCACACATCCTGAGACATGGGCCTGTTCACCATGCTCTTATCATATTTGAGCTACAGGCCTGAATCTGCACTATGGAGTCTACAACCAAAGTTGCACTCTTACCTCCTCACTTTCGGCTAGGAGAAACCTCGCATACTCAACAATATGCGCTCCGGGTTAAGCCGCAGGAGAACCCGTTTCACCATCACCAGCTTCTGACGATGATGGATCTATGGCCAGGGAAAACTACATGATATATTCCACTGTGATTAGTTAGTATATTTTAAGTGGGTTATTGAGGAAAACAAGTTGTAACACATACATAACATTAAGCT
Organism: Alisma plantago-aquatica; assembly: GCA_963693085.1. Classification (NCBI taxonomy): domain Eukaryota; kingdom Viridiplantae; phylum Streptophyta; class Magnoliopsida; order Alismatales; family Alismataceae; genus Alisma; species Alisma plantago-aquatica. The sequence continues at coordinate 1,857,029,402 of OY856409.1, forward strand.
ACATTATTGTTACCATCATTATGTTATTCTGGAATCTCAATCCCTCACCATAAGAAACCACTTGCCTCATACGAAATTCTCATAGCTTGGGATAACAATTCCAGATCATCATCAGAGGATAACACCTCAACTTAGGCACTTTAGCCAAACTCAGGTCCTCAGACCAAAACACATCATGCATTTTATCTCATCATCAAGAGTAACCATCAGAGTAGTGTTACTCAAACGTATATAACTCATAGCCCTTTACCTGGCTATGCATCTGTATGAAACACCTGAATGGTTAGTATATACAATCATCATGGATTAATAGAAAAATCATATTATCAAGCATAGGGCAACATTGATGATCATATGCTTTATCATTCATGCCTCAACCTATGACCATAGACATAGGCCATATCATCAAGCAAAGCATCTTATATGCTTACCATTTTCTCAACATTATACATATAATTCAAGATGATCATAAACACATGTAATGTCATGTCAAGATACATAGATGTAATCTACTATTATCAAACATATCAAGGGTCACCATCATAAACCAACGTGATTGCATGAACAAGAGCTAGCATATATGTTTTCCAAAAGGAACAAGACCCTCACTAGAAGTTCCCACTACCCTCACAAGAAGTGTGATGGGTAGGGCACCCTCACTAGAGATAGTATCGGGCAGGGTACTTCCTCAAATCGCCCATGCACTTAAGCCTCATAATGGCTAAGCAAACCAGCAAGGTGTATCGGCTACTACCTCAAGATGTATCATGCAACAAGGACCCAAGGTATAATGTGCACAAGCATAACGTGCAACTAGATCTGTGGGACATGTCGTGCACCTATGTGTATCGTGCAACCTGTGTCGTGCAACCACATGTGTATCATGCAACATGTGCAACGGCTAGGGTTACTATCGGACATCACCACTATGTCATGACACCCATCACAAGGCTAGCCACTAAACTCCATATCATCCAAGGTGTAAAGGGTACTGGGTTACCACATCAGGCTAGATGTATCGGGCAACACCACTCAACAAGGCATAACACCCTAAGGTGCAACTCAAACGGGCAGCAAAGGAGCCTGTCATCCAACCAGCCTATCATAAACCTATCGGCCAACACACAAGGCAAAGGTTGTTGTGTGACACCCAACACAAGACCAGATCACAATGCCCCCTATCGTCCAAGGTGTAACGATGTCGAGCTACCACCTGAACTAGGCGTGTCAGGCAGGGTACTCAACCAAGTGTGATGTCCGACACACACAAGGTAGGAACCAGGTGTAACGCTCAACACAACCACAACATGTCAACCAACACTCTAGATCAAGAGGGTTAACGAGCAACATCACCTCAAGACCCTATCGTGCAAGATGCAACTCCATAAGGTCGTCATCAACCTCAAGCACAAGGGCACCAAACCCTAATGGATCAAGAAGATGGCTCACCTCTCAACAACCAAGAGAGAGGGGTCTTGCACAACTTCTTATCACCAATCGGGCAACCATAAGGATCAACCAACAAAGGTCTACAACCACCACAAAGCTCACCTCTCGAATCCATGGTGAGAGAAGGGTGTTGCTCCAACCACTAGAACACAAGCTCACCTCTCAACTTAAACGAGAGAGGGGTATTGCCCATATCACTAGAGTTCAAGCTCACTTCTCTAGACCAAGGAGGGAGAGGGGTGTTGCTCAATAAGGAACCCTAGAAACATGGTTCGGCCAACAAGGTGCAACTAAGCAAGAACTAGCAACAAACATAGCCGATTATGAGCATAAGAAACATGCAAGAACATAAAAGGTAGTATAGTTAGGGTTAGGAGTTATGTAACCCGCCTTAAGCAAGTTCCAAGCTCCTAGCACCAAGATCCAAGCACCACCACAAGAAGAAGATCAAGGCACTCTAGGGTTTGACCACCACTAGAGGAAGAAGGAGACTCCAAGATATGGGTCAGCCACCAAGCTTGCAAAGGAGGAGGTGTCGTGCACCAAGGGAGAGGGAAAACTAAGTAACTAAAGGGATCCTTAGCAAGAGAAAGGGAACACATATATAGGAGAGGATGGAGGAGAAACCAAGGTAAGACAAGGCAAGGTGTCGCCCACCTAGGGACACTTGCCCATGAACAATGCCACCACTCTAACATGTCATAAACACATGTCCAAGGCCACTGCCATATGCAAGCATCAAGCACCAAGTGTCCACTAGTGGTGACACAAACGAGGTCAAAGAGGTCAAAGGGGTCCATGGGTGACACACCTCCACACCATGCCCGACATCACACCCTGGGAAACACACCTAGGCCGACACAGCCATGGCCGACGCACCTAGGCTGACACAAGACATTCTTGCCCAACACAAGGTCCAAAAGGCAAAACAACAACGCCCAAGAAGGCTCAACCAAGCCCAAAGGAACTCAAGCAACGAGCCCAACCCTTCCTATCAACACGAGGAAGCAAGGAGAGAGAGGAACACCTCACAAGGTGAAAACCTTTCCCACAAACCCTAGACTTGGGTATACTACAAGTAGCACCTCTAGCTCTCAACAAAGCACCAACAAACGCTAATCACCACTAAAGGTGATTAGCAAGCCACTAAGCATCAGGGTTAAGCAAAACAAATAGGATAAGCCCTAAATGGAGGTCAGGGTCCTTACAATATCGACCTGCATAAGGCACTAGCACTTGTGCAATTATTTGGGGTTCTCTCTGATGTTGCTTCGATACCATCGACTGTGTGTCGATGGTATCGACGCCTTAGGTGTCTATTTTCTGTAGAAAACGACACTAAAGTTGCCTCTGCTCAGGTGAAGTCGATAGTATTGACTCCTAGGTAGATAGTATCAACCTCTGGAAATATGGCTCACTAACGCTCTCTCGATACCATCGATAGTCCCATCGATGGTATCGACTGCTGGTTGCTCTTCTCTGGCAATGCACTGTGACCAGGTCGATGGTATCGACTGTTGGTTGCTCTTCTCCGACAATGCACTGTGACCAGGTCAATGGTATCGACCATCTGTCGATGTATCGACGGATTCAGCTATCTAACTTGTCTAAAAAGAAAAGAATAACACCAATCAAATCCAACAAATATGATCTTTTATACAGAATAAGATGAAACAAAGTAAATTTGATGCAAAAAGAGATTATAGACTAAAGGTAGTGAATCATGTGATATTAATCACAAATATGATCAAAATACACATAAAACATATGCAAAACTAGTCTATAAAAATGACTCAAAACCCCTGCATCAAACTCCCCTAAGTTTGAACATTGTTCATCCTCGAGCACAAAACTGTAGAATAGAATTGGGAGAGTCAACTAAAGAACATATTAGCATAATAGACAACTCAATATGACTCCCACTTGTCATGCACATGCCGACCCTCACTAACCACATAATGATAAGTACCCTATAGGTGACAATGATCATCCATAAGAAATGTCCACCCCAAGATCATCAAACACTATCAAATAAAGTAGTTGATATAATAAATTCCTCTGGTTCAGATTTAGTGCATCTTGTGATCTCCTATCTACGTTACTCAAGTCTTAACTACCATCTAAATGGAAGCAGATCTCCTGGTATACAATAATGAGGAGATAATAATGGGTGGCCTACCATTTTGAGCAACAGGTGGATGAAATGGGAGGCTGTGGAAGAAAGAGAAGCACCAAATAGTTTTATCATGCAAAATCAACAAAATGACCTAAATGATGCATATGCATATGAAAATGACCTAATGCCTAAAGTTTTAGGTAGAATGATGCATGAACTATCATTCTGTCTCAAGATAAGATGGAATGACTACTAAAACTACATGATGTGCTTATTCCTCTTTCCTTTATATATACATGCAGGTGAAACAAGTTCCTTTCTCCCTCTCTCTTTTTCTTGTTTTTTTTACATTTTTTTTTTTCAAACTCTCATTTTTCCATTGACTAGAAGAACATTCACAATAATTTTTTTTTCGAGCTTATTTCCACTTAGCTAACATCATTGATGCCTTACAAATTACTTTTCAGTGGGTATAGAACAATTGTCCTACTTTTCTTATTTTCCAGAAGAAATAAGGCACAAAAAGTCCTATATGCTCTAGAGTATGCAAAATTCAACTATAATGACATGCACTTGAGAATGTGTAAATGCAGAGATGCAAAATCTAGCTACAATGAAATCCTATCTACATGTCATGCACTCAAAAGATGAAAAACTATAAGTGCTTCCAATTCTTATGGTGGATATTGAATGAAATGAAATAGATAGATCACAAGACTAATGTACAAAACCATTAGAATAGATTATATTTCCCTCTTTACTGACCTGTGTAACTGTAACATCCTCGACCTAGGTTATGCTTTAACCCTAGGTGTTTTGTTTAAGAAATATAATTATATGCTTGCTCTTATCTTTTGAAAAGTAATCAAGTCTCAAGAGGAACTCATATTTCAATTTTAGTCCTTTTTGAATAATGTTGAAATGATATTTTGCTTGTTTTGGACTAAAGTGCAAATTACCCAAGTTGAGGGGTTAAATTACAAATTGTGCATGATTATATTTTCCTCATGTGTTGAAGCATCATGATAATGAAGATGATGCAGAGGTATGGCTTGTGGTGGCCTGAGTACTAGGAAAGAGATGATAAAGTAATTTTTGTGCATTAAAACCTAGTTTTGGTGTAATGTGCAATTTACCCAAAACCTAGGGTTCAATATGCAAATTACCACTTCAATGAGGTCCTTAATATTCTTGGAATCTTGTAGAGGCAAGAAAATGAGAGGGGCATCTCATTTGAGCTACTTTGAAGGAGAGAGAATCTTGATATTAAAATAATCAAGATTTAAGCATAATTGAAACCTTAATTCAATTTAATGCAAAAATAAATAAAATAATTGAAGGGACTTAAACCAAAAACGAGATGGTTGAATTTTATCAAGTGTGAAAATACTTATGCCTTGCAAAGGCAACGAAATATCCTAAGGAGGTGAAGACTCCACTCACATTATTATATGAAAAAGAAATATCCACTAACTTGTGGATATTAATATTATAAGGGTTAAGGTGCTTAATTTGCTTTTCTTTAAATTGTGGATAATTGAGAAGAATAAGAGGCAAGGAGTATAGCCTCGTATCTAAGGAAGATAAGGGGGAAAGTGACAACGAAATGGGGTAGATAATTCCTACTTTCTCTCTCTTAAATGAATTTTTTTTAATAAAAATGCATATAAGCTCATTTATCCATAGAATGAAAGGGTAATTTCGAATCCACTTCTTCTCTTTGCTTGAAAAATGACCAAGGAATCTTTGAAGGACCAGTAGGACGACCCCCAAACTGTTGTTAAGCTTGATGACTTCCTTTCACCTTATTTCCATGGTGGAAATCGAAAATTAATGCATGATTTCTTCTTATCTCGATCCCATCTTCAATTCTAACCATTCCTTTTCACTCAAAGCTTGAGGACGAGCCTTGGGATAGTGAAAGGAGTTGCATACACCATTGTTGACGTGAGATTGGAGCTTTGAAGCTCATTTGGAGATGGGTTTTATAACTTGAACCCCTCTACATTGTTATTCAACTATCAATCTTGCAATTTTGTTGATTCCTTCATCTTCTTGATTAATTATTTGTTGTATTTGGTAAATTCATGAAATCATAAGTACTATAAGTTACAAGGACGAAGGTAGATGATGATGAAATCATCTTGGACACTTTTCCCAAGGAATTCCTATTCCAATCAGTTTCAACAAGTTGTCCATTCGGTTTCAACAAAACCGTTTGGAATTAAATAGTTTCATCAAACTGTTAGGAACTAAACGGTTTCAAACCATTTGGAAGAGTTGACCACAGTTGACCATTTGGATATTTTATGCTAATGATGATGGTTGATGACCCATTAAATTTAATTGATTAATTCCAAAGGGTTCATTAGTTGAAGGTTCATCAATTACCAAACCCTAATAAGGTTAAGTGATGAAATTCCAATTGGTTGATTTAGATTTTTGGGTTGATTAACCCAAATGGTCTCAAGACCATTTGGAGGTCACCCAAACGGTCTCAAGACCGTTTGGAGGTCAACCAAGACCGTTTGGAGGTCTAGGGTTAAGTATGGTTGAGTAATTGAAGGTCCAGAGATACCAAATTGAAATGCAGTTAATAGCTGATTTGATGATCAATCAAATGATCAAAACCCTAATGGAATTTCACAAATTTCAAGGATAGGATGGGGCAAACGGTCTCAAGACCGTTTGGATGTCATCCAAATGACCTCAAGACCATTTGGGGTCAGGTCATATCAAAAATCTGATGATGATTCATTAATTTCAATTGAATAAGTTCCACAATATTGATCAGTGATGGTTCCTCAATTTCAAAGCCCTAATTGAAGGTTTCTTGAGTAGAAATCCTAGATCAATTGGGTTCAAAACCCTATTGATGGTCCAATTGAAGGATGATTAAATAGTTCAATTGATGAAAAAATTAAGGATTCGATTGTTAATCGGTTCATCTATTGAAACCATGAATTGTTTAAGTGTTGAAAGACCTTTTTGGTCCATTCAGTTTTGAGAGGGTTTGGACCAAAAAGTCTTAATATCATTTGAGTCTAAATGGTCTCAATACTGTTTGGGTCCAAACGGTCTCAAGACTGTTTGGGTCCAAATGGTCTCAAGACTGTTTGAATCCAAACGGTTTCAAACCATTTGGAGACCCAAAGTTCAATCGGTTTCAACACCTTTCTTGTCCAAACGGTTTCAAGGGCAATTTACCCAAATGGTTTTCTACCAATTGAATTCAGAGAACTAAGATCGTTTAGAGTCTAAGTAACGAAATCTTTTTGAGGTTCAACATGGTTAATCCATTTGGATACCTCATGTAAGTGAAGGTCCAATATGGTTAATCTATTTGGATACCTAATGCATTTGAAGAGTTAATTGGTTGATCCAATTGATCACCTAATTTAATTGAAAGTTTAATTGGTCAATTCTTTTGGATCCCTCATATAATTGAAGGTTCAATTGACTAAACCATTTGGAGTCCTGATGTACTTAGATAATTGATACCCTTTGTGGGATTAATCATTAATGCATAATGATGTAATAATTCAATACATCATGCTAACCATAAATGCATGCTTTTGAATAAAGAGTAGGCTCAATCTAATCAAGAATTGAGTAGTGGACATCCTGAATAGGATGAGAGAGAGATTCATACATATAAGATTTTCATGTAGCAATCAAGCCCAACACATTCAAAATAAGTGTGATATATAATTAGGGTATGATCCTTGATAAAGTGATCATGAAATCCTAATTGAGATAATTGATGAACTCAAACCCTAATTTAGGGCAATTCTGAGTACAACCCTAATCGAGGGGGATAATGTGATATGAATTTAGGGTAATGACATGAGTAACCCTAATTCTGGGTATTTTGATGATAAACTCTATTTGGGGTGAATAGCAAACCCTAATTGTGGGTTATTGAATATAAACCCTAATCCAGGGTGAGGTGATGTGAATAGTAAACCCTAATTCTGGGTTATACTAGATAGCATGAAACGCTAATCTTGGACAATGAGATGATGAATCATTGGCCCTAATTGAGCAAAGGGGATGAGTAACCCTGATTGAAATGAAAAGGGAAACCCTAACCCTAGTGAGGGAATAGTGGTGTTACCCTTGAATAGTGATCCTATATTTGTTTTGCATGGTGTTGATGTGAAATTGATGTAATTGTTATCATCTGTACTAACCATGCATGTATTATGAGATGATGAACATAGCCAGGTATGAGCTATGATGTTTTATTTATTAAAATTGTTATTGGGCCTTATGTGCCATAATATGCCTTGTTGCCTAATAAGAGGTAATAAGAGAATTAATTGGCCTTAAGTGCCATGAGAGATGCTTATGTAACAAGTATCCTGTATACCTTGGTCAAATGACCTGAAGGTGATAGTTATCTGAAAAAGTGGTAACAACTGTTTTGATGAACTAAGGTTTGAATACCCATACTTCATAATCATGATGATAAAATGTTAAGGGATGAGAATACCCCTGATGTGATAAGGGATTGAGATCCCAATGTTTAATAAAGCTTTGAAAAGAACATGATAGAAATAGTACTCATTCTTTGTAGCATTTGTTATAATGTTTTATGTTGAAAACATGTTTGATGCTAAAAGAATATTGTAATGTACTTAATTAATCAAGTGAAATGGTATCATGTAGAGACCTAACCATAGATCCATCATTGTCAGTAGTTTGGTGATGGTGAAATAGGTTTTCCTACGGGAACTCATGGAGGGCATACTTTTGAGTATGTGGGGGTTATGGGCGCGAATATACTTACACCCTAATGGAGGAATTGATGTGAGACAAACATTTAATCTCTCAATCCTTCATTATATATGTCGGGATGGATGTATAACTAATCTCCTGATGATCTTAATGTCGGATCGATGTGAGATAAATATAATGTCTCTCGATTGGGAAGAGAGTACAGTATGCCACTATAACTCTAATAGCGAAGTTTCCAGTATACCCTGGAAAGCTATTTAGCAGAGACACTGAGTATCCTGCATTTGGTCCTCACACTGATTGAGGAAGATGAGGTCATGGGAATATGGCTCTTCTATTGACCTATGTATGGTACCAATTTCAATTTCACAATGGTTGGTTGGAGTATGAGTGGTATACCTCATCTCCTTAGGGCTTAAGTATGTTTGAAAAATGTAATCAGCTGTATAGCATATTTGCTTAGGGTTGAAATACGAGAATCATTGGCTGATGTTACTTTGCATAGCATGTTCTAAATGGACAAATGTTATTTATGCTCTTCAACTCCTTATTGGATAAGTAACAAGATGCTCTATTAAGTTATAGCTGAAATGACTTGAATAAAGGATAATGTTCTAAATTCTTTAGTCAATGATTTAGCTACTGTTGAATACTTATGATTCTTCTGCTTAGTTTTATTCCCTTAATTGCAATAATAATGTTTCTGGCGGAGAGTTATATCTCTCACTGGGACAATTTTCAATTGCCTTACCCCCGTGGGATCCAACTTTTTAGGTAGACATCAAGGAAGAGGCAGAAACCCTACAACAAGTGAAGAACAACAGCAGCAGCAACAAGGATAGCAGTGAATTTTCAGGTGGAGACACTGGCTTTCATGTCTTGTATATAGAGAGTCCTATGTGTCGTCTCTGTACTCTCAGGTCCTAGGAGTCAGTAATTAGTTTAATATTGATATGATATTTTGGCTTGATGCCTCAAGATTTCTATACTGCTTATGTACAGTTTAATAGGGCAGATAATGCTTGTAACTCTTGGGAAGGCATGGTACTAGAGATGTACTGAAGAATCAGAATGTAAATAAATTACTTTAGTTCTTTATGAATGAGTTTCTCCATTTATGGATATCTTTGTAAAAAGTTTTAATTTTTAGTGATTTTCAGTAATTTCTGCTATTAACAACCACTTCTGCATTAATCTTAATCGATGTTTGACAATAGACATTACAGTAATAGTAAATCAATGGGTTTCTCTCTCTCACTTTCGATTAAAGACCCAATTATTGTCATAGGTTAAGTGCTCAAGTTCAAACAAATTCAACTTGCAAATTCTTGAAATTTTTTCAATTATGCTCCGATTTCAGATAATGGCACCCATATCTCCCATGTGAAAAACATTGAGATGACACATTAACATTAGACATCCACGGATACACTAGATAGCATGTGGATCATAAAAACTAAGAAAATTGCTAAAATAAAGGAAAAGGAAATAAAATATAGAAATGGTTCCATCTCCCCCCCTAAGCTTGAATTCAACTATGGCCTCATAGTCAAAAACAATCTTAGCAGGTGGAACAGTGATACCGTTTACTACTCCGGTGGTGGGTATTGTGGGGCGGTGGGATCCCAAGATGGATATTGCCCCTGGAAGTTTGGATCATATGGAGGCATGCACAGAGGTTGAGGATATCCCCCGAAGTAGTTTTCACTCCAGTAGTGATCATAGAATGGCTGCTGCTACTGCTCGATCCTCTCCAACCGGTCGTAGACCTACTGTTGATTGGCGAACAACTAACGTTCATTCTCGAAGATGGCTTGTTGATTCACATACAACCGATTTGTGGTATCTTGGATATCGGCGAAGGAGGAAGTGTGTTGCTGCTGTGTCTCCTGGATGATCTAGAGCATGTTGTACATTCCCTGCATCGAATAGACATCCTTTCCTTCCTGAGAGTGTTGTGGTGGTAGAGGATGTGAAGATGATGATGCACCCAGGTAGAAGTGTTGCCACTTTCTCGGTGCCACTCGTGCCCGAAGAGGAGTGAAAGTCTCCTCTTCCTCTTCATTCTCATCGCTGTCGTCATTGTTACCCGCGTCTTCTTCACTTACTGAATCTTCGATTGCAATAATGGGATACCTAAAGTGTAGGGCCCCTTGAATGTTGAAGACGGGATCAGGGAGTGCACTCTCCTGATACTCTTTGTTGATGTGGTAGTGCACATAGACCACACCGTCATGAACTGTTAGAAGGTTGGAGCGGTGGAAATGAGAAAGATTCACCAAATTTTTGCTGACCAGTGGAGGAAGTGATGGTAGGTCTAGCCCAAGGTAGAGGGCTAGTGGCGTGATAAGTCCCCCAAAGTGAATAGGGGATCTTCTGGTACTCCTCTTTACAGCCATCACGCACGTCAAGAAAAATGCACCCCAGTTTAACTTTTCCCTCTTCAGCATCTTGTAGAGGAAGAATAAATCCGTCTCCTGGAATGGCATAGATGATGTTCGCAGAAAGGAGATTGATCAGCTCCTTCTTAACGACCTCCATCATACTTGGGTTGAGTCGACGTTGTGGCTGAATCACAGACTTAGATCCTTCCTCAAGCCAGATCTTGTGCTGGCAAAGAGTAGGGGAAATCCCCTTAATATCAACAACTGACCACCCAAATGCACCACAGTGGTTCTTCAACACGATCATCAATTGCTTCTCTTCATTGGCACTCAGTTATGTCAAGATAATCACCGATAGCTTTTCACCATTAGCTAAGAAGGCATACTTCAAGTGAGGGGGCAGTGGTTTCAACTCTAATTCCGGTGGATAGATCAATGATGATTGAAGCAGTGTTAGGAGCGGTCCAAGATCCTCATAGTGCTTGGCATAATAGCAAGGTAGCACTTGAAGAATCTTGACACATTGTTGTAACGACCTGCTTCTCATCCAATCATGCATGATATTGACAAGGCAAGCTTTAAGGGGCAGTTTCATATATGAATCACACATAGAAACTACTACTGCATCATCCTCCATAGATAGAGGAATTTCCTCTTCTTCATCATTTAGATAACCCACAACTTTACAAAGAGACACAACTTTTGTTTGTTCCATGATATCCACAACCAGTGTCCCCTTGTCTACCTTAGTCATCACATGAGCCATATCCAACAATGGCTTCCCTAAATAAAGACAAATGTTCTGATCAAAGTGATTCACCATACGACATTGCTCCTTTTCCTGAGATTGTTTTGTACTTGGTGGCATGACCATCTCAAATCTGTCATCAGCTATACCCAATGTTAAACAACCTCTACCCATTTCCAGTATCATATCTGTAGTAGCCTGGAAGGGTCTTCCTAGGAGTATCTCATTCCCTTGCTCATCTTGCATCTCCATTACTACAAAATCATCTAGAAATACAAATCTGTCAACCTTTACCAAAACATCCTCACAAATTCCATATGGCCATACCACAGAATTATCCACGAGTTGAATTGTCACGTTGCTCTCTCTAGATTCCTTAAGACCCAGTTACTTGAAATTAGAAAGGGGCATCAAGTTTATACTTTCCCCGGAATCGTACAATGCTTCACTGAATTTCACCTTACCAATGTAACATGAAATATTGAAGCAGCGCAGATCTTGTCGCTTTGGTGGTAATGTGCCCAAAATGAAGGCGCTAAACTTCTCTTTAAGAACTACAACCTCAGTATCAGGAATCTTCCTCTTCTTGGTAATTATATCCTTCAGAAATTTACCATAAGAGGGTATCTTCTCAATCGCCTCCAATAAAGGAATGTTAACAGAAAGTTTTTGAAAGCTGTCTAAAAATTTCTTAAACTGTGCATCCACTTTCTTGGCTTTGAGGCTGTTGGGGTAAGGGACGGGGACAACCTGTGCCCTCTGGTGTGGTGGAACATATGACATCCTCTTCTTAGTGTCTTGAACAGTTTCTACTTCTGGGATGGGCTCTTCTGTGACCTTTTCTACAACATCATCCACTATCTCTATGGTTGTGACATCCTCTGTGGCCTCGCCCATTGCTTCTGGTTGTGTTATGCTTGGTTCATCTGCCTTATATTTTAAAGTCTTCTTTCCACTCCTCAATAGAATTTCTTTGTCTTGTTGATTCCCTCCTAAAATGTTGGTATTTCCCAGAAAACCTTGTTGTGTTGGTTTCTTCAGAATTGCTATTTTAGCTGCCATCTACGCTAATGATGTCTCAAGAGTCCGCATTTGGGCCCCATGACATTGCAGAGTTTGCCCAAACTGATTCATAAACTCTCCTTGTTGTTTGATTTGTTGACCAAAGGTGCTCATAACCTCTTGATTCTGCTTTATCACCTAGTTGAGAAAGTCATTGCTCTTGTCCTCTGCCGTGGGCTGTGGCTTAGCATCCAGATCCTATAGAAAATTATTTGGATCCTTCCATGAGAACTTCTAGTATTTCCTCTAAGAGTAATCATTATTCCTGTACCCTTGTTGCTGACGCATGCATTTAACTTGCACATCTTCATGCAATTCCTCCTCTAGTGCGAGTAACCTTTTAGCAATTAGGTCCATCTTTTCATTGAGTTCTTTGATGGATTTGGCATATCCTACAACCTTAACTTGTTCTGGAGCATCTCTATCACCACATGACTACTTTTTAGCCATGTTTTTCAGAATTTCCCAACACCTTGTATCAGTGTTATTTAGGAAGAACCCCAATCCTACTGAATCTAGATTGCTTCTATCATGCTCAGAAAGAGCAAAATAGAAAATCTTGACCTACTTTTCTTTGTCCAGCCCATGATGTGGGCATCTGCTCAATATTATATGGAATCTCTCCCATGTCTCGAAATATGTTTCACCAGCTTTCTGACTGAAGTTATGGATTGTTCTTATGAGATCATTTGTCTTCTCAAGCGGGAAAAATCTTTCAAAGAAAACTTCAACCATGTGGTCCCAAGATTCCACATACTGTTCGTCCAAATTATGTAGCCATTCTCGAACATTTTCTGCTAGAGAACTGGGAAATAACTTCAAGTAAAGCATGTCTTGTGGAAATCGGTCTATCTTGACCATATCACAGTTCTCCACAAACTGGCTTATGTGGGTCGCCGGATCTTCATTTTTGAGCCCGTGAAATGCATTAGACTTGACCAAATTGATTAGGCCTGGGTCAATTTTGTAGTTAGGAATGTTGATGGCCTACTTCTTAATTGGCCCCTTAGATGCAGAAGAGGATGATGCCTTGATTTTCTCCCAAATTGTTTGTTCCTCCGCCATTGATTCGGTGTCAGAATCTGAATTCTTGTAGTCTGATCCCAAGAATGGGACCTGGGGCGATGACTGTGCGTAGTTTATGCTATGCGTACTCACCATGCACTAGGGCCTACACAGTAATAAATTTAATTAGGCACAGTGATAGATGATTACAAATTATGAAAGACAGACAATCAATTTCCAAAATATAATTTTTTTTTAAAACTATCACCTAGAGTGGCCGCTTGCAGCCCTCGTAGTGCCAAAAATCACCGCTCCCCAGCAACGGTGCCAAAAACTTGACACAAATTTACCATGCGTAAAACGCAAGTGACACACCAATGTAATATAGGCCTTTGTGAGGTTCGAGTCGAACTCATGGAACAAATTTTTGGTAGACTACTATTAACTGTTCGCGATCAGCTAGACCGATTAAAATAGTTTTAGAGTTGATTGAGAAAGAAAAGAAAAATAAAAGAAAGCAAAACAATCGATTAAATGGTTGGTTTAATCAATTAAAGATGGAATCTTTAGGATTGTGGTTTCACCGCATGTTCTCATTGTACTAGTTCCTACACAATTATCCTAATTCATCTCCTATTCCGGGTAGTGGCCTGTAGTCAGAATTGTTCACTGTCACGATACGATTCACTACCTAAATCTAGGTCAGTTCCACGGTAGTAGTAACCTATACCCTAAATTAGGTGCATGAAGATCATACCCTGGGTTTCCACCATTAACTGTGCATTGCCTTATTCAAAGGATTTATTAGTTAATGCAATTATCGTCTCTTTGCAACCATTAATTCTTCTTTCAAAGTAATTAAAGGTATTAGATTATCATTAGGGTGATCATTCAGAATGATATAATTGAGAAAACGACATCATGCCACGAATTTAGAGACAAATTATGATCACTATGTCAAAACTGTCATACAACGATTACCCGGGCTACTCCCGGTCCTAAAGATAAAGGGGATTAGCCCCGCATGTTCATCTCAATGAAAAACAACATGAGGAAAGGAGAAAACATGGAGAAAACGTGGATTGGTGTTGTGTAACCCCTGAACGGAGAAGATTTGGGCATTCCTTGGCGCGGGGTGAACGTTCTATATCCTTCCGGCAGTGGAAAACGTCTTCTACGGCTCTCGGAACGATCGAGGCATAGCTCTCAGCTCCGTTCTTCTCTCCTCCCCTTCTTGATACTTCTTCGGTGGCTAATGACATGATAGATTGCTTAGGGCCGCCTTAATTAGGTATATGCACCACTTCAGGTTGCCCAAAAATCACCACCGTCCGATTAGACACGATCTTTAGCAAAACCTGATGTTACGGCGTCGATACCATCGTCGCAGGTCGATGGTATCGACCTGCATAAGGCACCGACACTTGTGCGATTCTTTAGGGTTCTCTCTGATGTTGCCTCAATACCATTGACTATGTTTTGATGGTATCGACGCCTTAGGCGTTGCTTTTCTGTATAAAACAACACTGAAGCTGCCTCTTCTCAGGTGAAGTCGATAGTATCGACTCCTAGGTCAATAGTATCGACCTTTGGAAATTTGGCTTGCTGACGCTCTCTCGATACCATCGGCAGTCCCATCGATGGTATCGATTGCTGGTTGCTCTTCTCTGGAAATGCACTGTGACCAGGTCGATGGTATCGACGGATTCAACTATCTGAATTTCCTGAAACGAAAAGAATAACACCAATCAAATCCAACAAATATGATCTTTTATATGGAATAAGATGAAACAAGGTAAATTTGATGCAAAAAGAGATTATAGACTAAAGTTAGTGAATCATGTGATATTAATCACAAATATGATCAAAATACACATAAAATGTATGCAAAACCAGTCTATAAAAACTACTCAAAACCCCTGCATCAGATGGCTTCAACCCAAAAATATTTAGTAAGACTTGCACTGATCAATGTGCATCATGCATGTTCTATAAGAGTTCTATTCATGCATTTTGCAAAGATATTTTGCTCAAATGTAGGTCTCACTATATGTTTTCTTGAAATACCTTCACATTGACATAATTCATTAAATTCAGAAGAACACAATTCCATGCCATTATTTGTCCTCATCCTTTGGATGCATTTTCATGTTTTCTTTTCAACCAACGTCTTCCATTTCTTAAATTGATCAAAAGCTTTAGATTTATGCTTTAAAAAATACACCCAAACTTTCCTTGGAGAAATCATATATGAAATTAAGCATATATCTGAAACCACCCTTGGAATTCATTTCAGAAAGACCCCAGATGTCATAATGAATATAATCAACAATACCTTTTGTAGTATGGTTTGCTGTTAAAAAACTAACCTTTTTTTACTTTCCAATTACATAGTACTAAAAAAATTCAAATTTTCAATATTGATATCACCTAGAAGTCCTGTCATGATTAATAATTCGAGACCTTTCTGACTCATGTGTCCTAGTCTCATATGTCACAATTTTGTGGTACCCAAATTTGAAGTGGTTGAGGAAGAAGCAGTAGAAGCTACACCAGTCATAGTTTCACCAAGCGTCTTGTAAATGATTCTTGGAATACATACTCCCTTAATTAGAACATCATCTCCTTTGGTAAAAGACATAATTCCATTTCCAGCCTTGTATTGGAAGTTGTTGGCTTCAAGAAAGACAATTGATATGAGATCCTTTTGGAGGCCTTGAACATGACAAACATTTGAGACAGTTCAAATGACTCCATAAAACATCTTGATACGAATTGACCCAATGCCAATAGTCTTATAGACAATATCATTTGCCATTTTTACAATACCTCCATCAAAATATTCATAAGAAGAAAACTAGTCTTTATATGGGAACATGTGGTGTGAGCAGCCGGAGTCCAGAATCCATGAAGTTTAAAAATTTGTGGATGCCATAAGAATATAATCTGGATCTTCTCATGCTACATTAACATCTACAGGTTGTTCTTGTTTTTCACTACTTTTTTCCCTCTTCTTATTATTCTGTAACTTGTAGCAATCATCAATGATGTGTCTAACCTTCTTACAATATTTACAAACCATATTAGATTTTGACTTAGATCTATGTGTCTCCTTCTTGTTGTTTCCCTTTTCCTTTGTTGAACCCCTCACCATGAGAGGATCTGACTAACTCCCTCTAGAAGAAGCAATTGGATCTTTATCAACAGTGGTATTTGAAAACAATGAATATAGAACATATTCCACCTTTATTGAAGATTTTCCATATAGAATAGTTTCACAAATTTTCTTGATATGAGGGGGGCAAAGAACATAACAAAACAAGCGTTTTATCTTCATCTTTAAGTTTAATGTCTATGTTCTCTAGATCCATAATAATAGAAGTAAGCTCATCAATGTCATCATGAACAAAACTACCTTCCACCATGCATAGTAGGTAGAGATGCTGCTTATGATAGAGTTTGGTTTGAAGATATTTCTCCATGTAGAGATCTTCGAATTTCTTCCAAATCCCTATAGTAGTAGTCTCCTTGGCAACTTCAACCAAAACCTTGTAGTCTAAGGATAAATGGATGGAGGTAAGATCCTTCTAGTCCATCTCCTTCTTTTCTTCATCCTTCATAGTGAATGGCATCTTCTTGATCCCTTCCAAAGTCATAGCGACTCCTTGTTGAGAAAGCACACCACACATCGTGGTCTGCCATAGTGTGAAGTTGATTTTTCGATCAAACTTCCCGATCTTGTTTAGACGCATCATAGTATGGACCTTGAACATGATTCTTTTATACCAATATGATAGAGTCTGAATGAGAGAATACAAGGAGTTTGTACAGAATGACAAGATAAGAATAAAAAGAACAATTATGCAACCATAGAATACAATATTTATGTGGTTCAGTTAGGATGACCTACTCCACAGGAGGGGGTGAGATTTCCACTATTTTAGAGAGGAGATTATAAAGAGGAGCACTCTCAAAGGAGGAAGATTACACCCTAGAGTACGACAGATGCCATCTCATAAATAGAATACATGATGATCCTAAAACACTAACCAAGGTGCATATACTTATACATGTGAAAATCATAATTAGATTCCTATTCAAATATGGAATTTTTCTCGTACAATTCCCATTAATCAGTTCAGAAAACATCCATTTAATTCTGGACCAGATTTACAATCTAATCAACATAATTCTTCGAGGCACACAACAACCTACTTTGTGCCTGATATGTGAGGGGTATTTTCAGACACAAATATTTCATGCAAGCACACCATGATGAGAATTCATTCTTCAATTTCGTGTCTCATTTGACATCCATGTAGTCCTGTCATACCACAATGGTATCATTATATATCTTTAATACTATTAAATAAGTGGTGGCTACCATCTATTACTTTTAGTCTTTGTTACTTTGACATCTCCTTTCTCATCTAGTTGTCCATCCTCATGTGACATGATCATCTTTGTGGCTTCTAATCATATCATCAATTGTTCCTCCTCTTTAGTGTTTCAAAACATCTAATAAACCTTTTTCTCCACTCCATTTGACAAGGAAGCTAATTTGAGAGCAACATAGGTGAATTCTTCCAAGGAGGAGAGGGATTCTAAGCAAAAAAGTACAACCGATCATCTGACGTGGAACCCGTCGTTGAGAATTTGTGAATATTTTATGTACATTGTATTCTAATACAAAATAGCATGAACCTCTTCTTTGATGACTATCATACACTCTAGGAGAACGATATGAGTTTCCATCATAGACTCATATGTTCATGTTCTTTCAAAAGAAACTAGAAAATAACAATTTGATGTATTGCAATGTAATAATGGTATATATCCAACTAACCAAATTTCATTGTAAATATAACTTCTTTTTTGCCCCATCTAACCATTTTTTCCCCAACTATCCAACATTCATTGTACAATTAACTAGGAGTTTTTGCAAAAACTAAACCTTTTTTTGGTTACAACTATGCATCCTTTGTTGGAACGAGTAAATAACTTTCAACTTCACAATTAACCATCATTTTATAGGACCAATTAACATTTTTTTATAAACTTCTAACCAATAGTAGGAAAAACTAATAACTAGATTTCTATTGACCTAATAACTTGCATTCAAAAAAACTAAAAACTAGATTTTTGTTGACCTAATAACCAAAATTATCTATGGACCTGATCAAAGAAGAGAATCTAACCAGCTTTTGTTGTAGACCAACTCATCAACATTGTTGTAAAGAATTATAGTGTTGATCAACATTGTTATAAGCAATTTATATTGTTAATTTAAAACTCATTCTTAAAAAGAAATATACAAACCATTATTTCCATCCAAGTATATTCTTGTCTTATCATTGCACAATGTATCTACCACATCTAGTCAAGTATGTTTCAATACTAATAAATGATTGATGTTAAGCATAAATCCTATTGCAAAATACTTTCATGGTGTCATTTATTTATTGTCCCATCATATTTAACACGACTTTCTATTTGGAGCTCGCCATCACAAAATTGATGCTATCTAATTGATATCCTCTTCACTCCTGATATTCTCTAATGTATTCATTATAGATGGAGAACAACCACGAAAAAGAAATTGCATTGTCTATGATAATTAGAATTCTAAGACAAAATAGAAGCTCATTGCACCAAAGGAATCAACGATGTTGGTGAAGGACTCCTTTGAAGGATCAGTTCCACATGAGAAAAAATAGACTATTCTTCATATGGATTGGAACACTACTGAGATAGATTAATTTTAAATGTACACTTTATTCCTATTTATACTATGTAACTACCTTTTGAACTCATAATAACGTCTTCATTAATATCTATCATAGACTATAGGAGAACCATCTTAAATTATTGGATGGAAACAAATGGATATGTGGCGAGGTCATAGATACACTCATATGTACACCATCTCAATAGGAGGGAGCTTAAGGTAGCTGGATGTAAAGTAAAATAAAAACTTTTCCTTGCATTGCCGAGTGCATTCCATGAGAGAATTTCCCCACTTACTTGAATAACTTTGTATAATTAAGGATTCATTTTTCCATTTCTTAACAACGCCATATTATTATTGTTACAGTAGTTATTGATTCAACTACGCCATTATGCCCACATTCTCTGGGGAAAAATTAGAGTTTGAGTTTTGGAGGAGTATGAGGTTATAAGAAATATTTGTGATATTGATTATTTATCTTCTTACCAAAACATTGGCCACAAAAAATGTGATTGATAAGAAGATAATTTTTCAAACTTTTTCTATACTATCAATAAAGCTTCCTTACACTTCCTCTATTTATTGCAATATATGATTCCCTTGTGGAATAAAAAATATTATTTATGTTTTAGCTTCAACTTTCCCCATTGAAGATATGTCTTCCTCAAAATCATTGCTTGCTATGATACATTTCATGTTCTTGATTTCTATGATCTCAAGAATTAATGTATGATTTTTACTGGTTGTAACTTAGCACTGCCAAGAACCATTCTTCCTGGGGAGATTGGCATTGGGATGTTCTGATGGTACTTGTCCAACTAGACTGTGATAAATGATTCATATTGTTGATGATGAAATAATGGAAAGGGACAATTGCTGAGAAATCTAATCAAAATTAGTTGTATCCAAGGTATATTAGGGAATTTATGAGGAATGTGGTATCACGACTAGTGTGGAATGACCACAATCTATTTCGAGATAAATTATTTTAGAGGCTGGGTCCTAAGTAAATTTATATTTTGAAGAAGTTTGATATTTACAACAATATATTTATGTAGGCAATGCATCCTCTTTCATGTGTAAAGATCACCAACATTCGGCTAGATAATTAAATAACATAGGTGTAAAACTTCAATAGGATACAAGAAATTAAATAGATATCATACAAATACAAATCACTAGGATTGGAGATACCTAGTAAAAGGTGTATGTTTTTCAAACTCACCAGCATTTGTCTAATGCAACAACTAGCATATAGTGAGTAACACAACATCATTCATTGACCCTAAGAACAATTATATCTTTTTCAAACTCAATAGCTTTTGACTAATACAATACCCATCATATGGTGAACAACATACCATTTGATAAACCTGGTGAACAATGTACCATAATTTGAGGAAACTAATAACAAGGATATGTTTTCAAACTTACCACCATTCATCTAATAATAACCAACATCTAAACTATTCCATAATATAGTATTGGTTATTAGTACATCTGTATTTAGCCAAATATTTGGATCCTCTTGACAACTGTTCTCAAGTACATGCAAATTTAATGCATTAGTGTTTGATTAGCTAAGAAAACATAAATCCGCATGAAAGTTCATGTACCCACAAACACCACACCTACATTTTTTTTCTCATTTTCATTTCCTAACCCTAATTCTCATGTTTCTCTCTCAACTTCTTCTGTTTCTAATCAAGCATGTTCTGATTTTTTGTCGTTGTTGTTGTGGCAGTTGGTTGTCGTGTTTTTTCTTCATATTTTCTTATTTTTTCTTTTAATCTTTTTCCCTCTCCCCCAACTCTTACCAAAGATAAAAATGGCACTAAATAAGAGGTGGATAGAGTACACACGTCTTCTACAAAGAGATCAAAGATTCCTTCAACATCAAGATACCTAACCATTGAAGGGATGGATCATACTACATTATCTAACCTCACCCTATTGCATAAGGTTCTTTTATGGAATCTCTATGCTATAGAGTGAGTTTATACATATACAACAAGATTTCTTAAGTGTAATTCTAGATACCGATTAGCATATATTTGTAGAAATAATACTCTATTCAATGATGCTTACATCCGACTCCAAAATAAGGAGATGATGTCATGGAGAGAAATATGTGGACTAAGGACAACACAATAACAATAGCGTGAAAATATTTTCCTTATGGTCGACACCCTTTGTTAGTCTAATAGTATGTCCAATTTCCATTCAAGCAGTTGATAAATAATTATATCTCAATTTTCCTATCTTTATTTTGCATGCTAGATTGCATAATGATCCCCTTTAATATCAACCACACATGAGTAACTCTTTGTTTATATGTCAATTAGAATTCCCAAATCAACATGGGCACACTTGTGAATCCTTATGAAGGTAAGAGATCATGGATTTCATTTTTCAAACTAATTATCATACATCAACCAATACTCTAAACCATCATAAGTGTGATTACATACATTAGCAACATAATTATTTTACTGGCACGAATATAAATCTTTTTTAGTACTAATATCCCATTCAAATGCATACATTACATGATTCCATTTGTGGATATTGACCATTATATACTCTACTTCATTAACTTGTATAGAATAAGGTTCCTCTATCTTAGTAGTATTCTGTGTTTGGATACTTTTTATGCTTGTGCATGCCTCTTGAGGAAGCATTTATGGATGACATGAAGCTCTACCGAGAAAAAATTATGAACCCGACCAGGGATAACCTATACATGGACTATGAAGTTTCATATGTGCCTAAAAATTTTGATACTACTAACGTGTTTGTGATGTTGATGATGAAAAAGTAGAGCAGGCATATTCCACAATATTGTTTCAAGAAATGACCCACTCTTGCATTTATAAGAAATTCTGAATGAAAATTGGCAGAAAAATGTTTTAGGCTATGCATAACTGGCACAAAAGTGAGCACTAACTGATTTAAAATTCCTCTTTTATGCAAAATATGTTTTAGAGAAAGTTTTTCCTTGATCTCACTTTAACTTTGTGTATATTGTTCTATTTAATTCTAAAGTGAAATGTTTAGGATTCAGTCTTGAAACAAAGATAAAAAGATCTCTATGGTCCTAGATTCACTCTTCTTAAACCAAAATTTCCTTTTTTACTTAACTTGGATAAAATCACATATTACTGAAGATTCATGTTTGTTAATACTAAATAAATGTCTGCCATGTGATGTATTTGTAACTTGGTTGGTTAACTAGGGTTCATAAGCATTGTTACCAATTGATATATTTTGGTGTATGCTACTAAAATTAATTGTCAATAACAAACTTCCATATTTTGAGAAAGGGGAAAATATTATTTTTCCATATTTCAATAATGTGATAGAGCTAAATATATGAAAGAACCACTATTCAACTACTAAAAGTGTCATCATTTTTTACTATATAAATATGTATTCCAAATAGTGGAAATACATTTTCCATATCCGGTTCATGTACCACTTTTCTACCAAGCCCACTTATGTTACACCTCATTGCTTGTACTAATCAAGTACATGCCAACATTTATTGAGTGAAAAATAAACCCTATTTGTGATATAGAGGCTCTAAGATTTTTAATATTTTAACTCTACAAAAATAATAAATATTATTATCATTGTCATCTTGCATACCTCGTGGTCACTGCAATTGTTGTGGACTGGGAGCTGACCAAATTAGTTGCAGAATGGGAGCTCACCAGAGTTGATGGGAAATGCTAGAGCTATTGTCGAACACATCAACCTCTCTCTACCTCTCTGAAGCATATTCAAGATCCCACCTTTTTCTAGTTTTCTTTAATCTTAGACTTACATGCATCTCATCAAAGTTCTCACTCATTGCTTATTTCAATGTGCTTAATGATTTGGATCCTCATCTATATATACCTCTACAACTATTGTAATGACAACATCATCCATAAAAGTTTGGACTAGTGTACAGAGACAGTAGTATCTGCTCCTTATCTACCTTTTTCAAGGAAAGTTACTATCCCACAAATAAACAAATGAATTGTTTATTACCTTTCACATAATTGAAATCTCAAACAAGTTGCAAAACGAACACCATTTTTTGTGATAATAGAAGGCTATGTATTGAAATGTCCATACCTCTACATGCAACAACTAAATGATATATATGGATTAAAAAATCTGGCTTGATGTGTTAGAGTTTAAGTTATTGTGAGGTGACAAGTGTTTGTCCTTTAGCATAATTGCAATATTTGCTCACCGCTTTTATAGACGTGAAGTGCCCATTTTGGGGTAAGGCGATAGAGTATATTTTCCCTTATTCTTGTAAGTAAGTAAACTAAATGGCATACTTATGATACTAAGAATCCATGACTCATTTATTGTGAGAAAAATATAGTACTTAGTAGAACAAAATAACTAATTTTGGATTTTCTTACATGCATAGTGTTGTTTAGTTACTAACTAGTTAACGCATGTTCTTTGCACATTCCACTTTTTACAAATGATGTTGTTAGATAGTGTAATGATGACTTGAACATGAACTTGCAATCAAAGATCTCACTACAATTTGTAATATTTTTTTGAATACACATGCATGATGCATTATTTATATACATAATGCATTTTTGGATAATCATTTTTATATACACAATTCTCTAATCAATTATGCATTCATTTCAACAATAGTAGCCTTATCCTTGTTCATTAGATTGCCCTTTATATATATTCAACTAAGAATTATTATATCTATTAAATATGATTTATTATATGTAAATCGATGCATCTCTTAGTTTCCACATGACATCCCTAAATTTGATGCATAAACATATGTGCACAAATTTGATGAGTGATCATCGCCCGAATATATATTCATGCTTAGTCTTGTATGAAAATTTGTTTCTACAATTTTGAATGGAAACATTACATAAAGTTGCATTACACACAATTTATCATATACATTCCCCAAGTAAGCTCATGTATATGGGTATACATA
Organism: Alisma plantago-aquatica; assembly: GCA_963693085.1. NCBI lineage: Eukaryota > Viridiplantae > Streptophyta > Magnoliopsida > Alismatales > Alismataceae > Alisma > Alisma plantago-aquatica. Next base: position 1,857,053,612 of record OY856409.1, read on the forward strand.
TATTTATAGTTTAGTGTCGGAAAGTTTAAAGTAGTCCATCACAAAAACCTTACTATTATTATCAAAAAAGATAAAGACAACACACAATTATTGGAATGAAATGGTGAACTTGGATACACATTATAATAAGAGGAAATGATCCTTAGAATATCGATTAACAAAAATGATTCAAATGCATACTAATAATTATCAAGTAAAAGACAAAAAACTGGCATTATTTGATTGTAGAAGTCTTTAGCGTTCCATGTGGTTTCTTAGAAAACCTATGTTATTAGACAAATATTACTATGGATGAAAATCACAAGTACAATGTCAATGGTTGTGAATACCATAAATAACTATATGTATTTCATTTGATACTTCATTCCTATCATTCTTACATTAGGAATGACACATAAGAACACATATGTCTTTTACATGTGTCCACTCTCTGTGACACATTAACATTATCATCCTCCATATGTAGTTTCTACAAGTACATATGTTTTATGTAGTTTCTGGTTTTGATCTAATCATTTGTTTTCAAAGAATCATTTGTCCATTTAAACATTTCCTTCAAAGTATATTCATAACCAGACTATGACCTTATTGATCCTTTCTTCTAAACGTTTTCAAAGAAGAAAATGAAGATTGAAGGGATTACAAAACCATCAAAGGTCTAACAAATTGAAATCCATTCTAAGCACTGTTAGTGAGTCTTTTTCCACATAAAATCATAAAATTTAATTTAATCCTAAGTAAATGATCAAGCATATAACTACATTTTTTCACGACATGCGATTGTTCCCAATTTGGTTCAAACAATGACACTTCCATTTCCCAAATAATTATCAATAACAACCTAGTCCTTTTGTTATCCAATCTTGAATCACCTAACATATAGAAGAACAAGTAGCATCATAATTGACCAACGTGTATCATCGATCACAAAATCGATGCTAATATTTTTTCTTCAATGATATTCACTCTATGTATTTTGGATAGATAAATATATGGGAGTTCGTGAAGCCACTATGTTATTCTTCTTATGAGCATTGTTTAACTCCATTCATGATAATCAATTAAAAATATTGGGAAATTTCCATAATATTTACAATTCATAGAACTATGGATGTTCCTTATTTTAGAAAAAGGCTAAAAACATGTTCATGATTGATTTATAATATGATATTTTAGAGGAAAATAAAGAGATAAGACAATATAAACAAAGCATAAATTCTTATATAAAGACTACCCCCTAGAAATATATTACTCACTTCTAATATGTATGATTCATTTAATTCAATATATGGGATTTGAAAAAGGATTCCCTACTCTCCCAAATCCCGTGGAAGAGGTTGGATGCCTAGTAGGGTGGTAAATCAAGAAAGGCTAATCTATGCGGTACAAACCAAGATCCTTTCACTGGAGACAAACATAACTTTCCAACTACTTGCCAATATTTAATTATAAATTATATGCTATCAATGTATGTGGTAGTGTCCTGCACACCAACATCTAGTCACAAGTGATAGAGGATTCAAAGCTCAACTAAACCATTCTATATTATCCATTATGTGTATTTCCAAAAATTTTGATTGGAACATGATTCATACTATCATGTCAATGAACAATGCTCTATTATTACAAATATTAATAAATAAGAACCACAAGTAATGTAATCATGCATATAGCAACAATTCATTTACTTAAAGAAAACAACATTGATCACAATTCTTGTTTGGTTTGCAACTGATAGGTATTAGGGCGTAACATCCCTAATGTACCTATAGTTGGCATGTAGCAGGGGAAATATATTGACAATGATTTTCCTGACCAAATAGATTATTGATCACCCTAGATCACTAAGTATAAAACATAAAGGGATATTAAACAAAGAAAATATTCACATAAAATTAAAGTGGGCCAATACTAATACTATTTCCTACAAAAAAGTATAATTAGGAATAGAAATGCTTTTTATTATAGTTTATACAAAACTAAAAACTGAAAGATGGTGCTAAAATATTTTATTAATGAGAACATAAATAAGAATCAATACCAAAATAAAAATGTGTTTATCATCTCAAAACTGCATCTAGCTTGTACTATACATTATGTGGTATTCTTTCTATTAAGAAAGTTAATGTTGATAAGTGGGGTGAATTTGTTTTCTTGAATATTGTATAAGGACTTGTGTAAATTTCATAGATTGGTATTTTGAAGGGAATGAGGAGGTTCATTTAGATAAAGGTAGTGGAAAATGTTTCTTCTTGGTAAACTACATACACCATCGTGGATGTTCTTAAAAAAGAATGCCATGAAAATTCCTTCCTACATTATGCATAACTATTTGATTTTCCAATTATCTAATATCCAGACATGCTTGGATCGAATTTGCTAGCTAGACGCCAACAATTGAGCATATCCATGGAATCCTATGAATTCATACTTCTTACTTTTTAAAAATTCCTCATTTTTTAAAATTCTCAAAATGATTTGGTAGTCAAGAATCAACATTTTTCAGTTATGTAGACGTGGTAATTGAGTTATTTGACCTCCCACAAGCTTCCTTTTTTATATACACTCATTTCCATTCATGCTCAATCGTCATATCACATCATCCTTGTTGAGGTATTTGATGCTACAATGTAGTCCTCTATCAACATTCTACTATGATTACTTTTCCATTTCTTCAAATGTTTTTCAGCATGTACTTCTCAATATCCTCCAAATAAAGACAAATGTTTAATTGTAATGCATGCTCTTCAAAACAAAGCCAGATTAGTATATCAATTTTGCCTCTCAAGAAAAATACTAATAGAAAAGATCAGATTTGTGTGTACCACTGGTTTTTTAGAGATCACACATGATACAATGAAATAAGTCATCTTCTATGTACTAACATTAATAAAATTCAAAATTACCCGAAGTTGCATAAATGAACAGAGTGTTTAGTCTTTCTGGAGGTTGTGACCCTGGAAAACTCAAGTCTATAGTTGTTGAAGTAGTTGATGGAGTAGGGGTTGTCAATCAGTTTGATCAGATTGTGGCATGTATGATTCCTTGACAATTTAGGTAAGACCCCTTGTTGTGGTGTTGGAACACTGTTGCTCATGGTATACTGCCACCTCCATACGACATGATCCTACACGGAACGCCACATCTCTTGACATGGTGGTGTTATATTAAAATTAATGTAATGCATAACTACCACCATGATTACTTTGGGCTCACAATCAGTGCTTGAATCAACAACAATATATTAGTAATAATACCAAAATTAGTGCTTGAATCAACAACACATTACGCCTACCAACAATATTTCTGCATCATCCATGGTCGATTAGATGTCGCAAACACCATATGGGGCAAAAGTAAGGATGTATGTTGGAAAGAATATGCTTGGGGTCCAACACCTATAAACTTGGATGCCACAGATGAAAAGAGAAATATATAAAAACTCAAGTCTGAGGAACATCTCTAGAAAGTACAACAGGCACCCTTCCTGGTGCAAGATTCCATAAGAACCAATAACATCTACATACTAATAGATCTGCTTCATGTAGTCAAGACAAAACCCATACTCCAAACCCTAGTAAACAACAATTCCCAACCTCCCACTGATCGATGATAATGTTGCAAGATTTGTGACCACTAAGAAGCCTTAACCCTCATCTAAAGTAAGTTCAATATGAACCTATATCAGATAATAAATTAACCTATATCAAAATGTTGTAGTGGGTTGAAGGGGGCATGCTTATCATAGGGTAGTTGATCTTGAACAGCCCAACTATTTTTGGAGAATATGAGGATGAAGACAAGTAATTATGCTTAGATGAATATAATAGTAGATGTTATGACTGTGGGGTATTGTGTTACATACATTTTTTGATAGCCCAAATTAATGAGGAATCTAAACTTAAATCACACATATTGTGATCATATAAGTGTAGATAATATAATTCAAAATTTTGTATCATTCTATTTACTTATATCTCAATCTAAAGTTTATATATGTAGCACATCTTCCTTAGGTGGAGGGATAATCATATATTTTTAATATCTATGGACTTCCCTAGAAAGAGGTATTCATGCATAAACTCCAACCCTGGCATAATAAGTTCAAGATCGTATGTAGTATTTTGGTATGACAATATTGGAGTCTTAAAGATGTATTTTATCTATAACCAATGTGTATCAATGGTAAGATTGGTCATGGAATATGTCCGTTGTCCTCTAGGTGCATGACAATTTAAGATGTGGTTTTTTTATCATATGGATGATTGCGTATTGGATGTGAGAAAACCCTCAACAAACTTAGGATTTTGGACATTCTCTCAATATTGATCATATCTCTGTATGAGTTTGGCCACAAAGTTAGTTGAGTAAATTATAAATGTTCTTTTTATCAAAAACTAATTTTTTATTTTGGAGTAGGATGCCAATTTGATGTCAAGTTAGTTGAATGTATAATCATAACAAACCTACATTTAATTATGACCATTCTCCTTAATATGTCAAACCATGCTATGTAAATTATGAACTATATGATTCAAATTTGTATGAAAAAACTCACTCCATGTTTGCAATCATCAACTTTGAACTGAACTAGTATTGAACAATAAAAGTGAAAGTGTTTGTATGTGTTGCAATCATACTTCACCAAAATAGATGACTATAGTATCCATCATTACACAAAAATTCAATAACATTAAACCATGAAATGAATGTCTCCAACAAACATTAACACTCCAAAATAGGTTAACACTTGTCTCTCCAATGCATTAACACCCATTGAATTTCATACAATGATTTTCACAAAGTGAGTGCTAAACTTAGTATATAGAGAAGGAAGGCACAACCAGTACTTCATAAGTGAAATGAGTCCTCTAAGTCATCCAAAATACACAAAAGTTAGAAGCCACTACAGAAAAATTTCATTTGAAAATTTCTAGATGAAAATTTTTGGTGTTCCATGTCATATGAATAAATCAATATAGAGTGAGAAACATTGACCATAGCCCTCATTATCCAAGACTTGGGACCACTGGATAAATCTTCTAGTGAGAAGAATTGTGATTGTTAGGTGAGACACTTAAGTACATCAGCAAGACAAGAAGGAGCAGGGGCACCGAGGGCTTTTGCAATAGAGGGGTCCTCTTTGATTGCATGAACATAAGCCTCTACACAAAGTAAACATGTCATGTAACTTCTCACACTATATGATGCATGCCAACCTAGAGAAGATAAGGGTAGAGTACTAGCTCTAGTAGGAGAGCCTGAACCAGTAGGCTTTGGCATAGCTAAGTAAGCATCAACTAGTGTCGGAGATGAGTATGAAGGACCAACAAGGGCTATTCTACACCAAACTATATTGGAATCTTCCTCTTCCATCTTTCACCGTCCCTTAGCATCACTAATATTTTTTGCATGCAGCTGACATGTACCTCCATGTTGTGGAAATAAGCGATTACACTATCAGGATAAGGAAGAAATAAGGAGGCAATTAAGATAGAAGGCGGTTTTGGTTGGTTGTCGATGTTGCATAATTAGATGTGGATGTTGAATCACACGACCTAGTGGACATAAAAGGTCCAAATAAACAATTAATATTGTTTTAACAAAGCCTTCTTTGCCTTCTTAGAAGGCTAAGTTGGGGACTATATTGGGGGCGTGTGATGAAATAGACAGTGAGTTGAGGGAATCCTATTGAACCAATGTGTTTCTTCAAGACATGGATACACCAGTTATATCAGAAAGGTAGGATATTGTGATAACATCTTAAAGTGGAATGCCTTGTTGAAGGATTTTCACTGTCTAACATGATTAATAGAGATTATCAAATATGATAGAGGAAATGTGGTATCACAATGGATGCATAATGCAATGTCAGTGACTAATAGAATACACTGATATAGGCACCATGTATTTGCATAATTGTAAGCCAGGTTTCAATTACACATGAACTAGAGGCTGATATTAGTTGGGGGTATTTTCAAAGAACAAATATTTTCCATGTTGAGAAACAACTTCCTAACATTCTACAACTAAAAAGTCTAATGTGACTAGGGATTCATTCACTAGTTTCCAATATATTTGACTAGATAAAATATTTGACAACATACAATTTTCTCAAGAAAAGTTTAAGTTTCTACTTGAGTATATGCTACACTATTTGACAAACATGAAATTAGTCATCACATAAGAACCGAAGTAATAAAGAAATATATGATGATAACTTAAAAATGCTTAATGTTATAAAGTAGAAGAATTAAGGAAAATGTAAAGACAACTTATTCAACTAATGAGATATATAATAGTAAAGGAATGATATAATTTGTAATTGGATAATATGACATTCAACATTCAATATATGATAATTATAGTATTAACATATTGATTGTGCCATTATTCAAGTTTATATAGAGCTAGTATTACATTACTTAAAGGACTTGTATTCTTATCAATGTTCTTATATGCTCTACATGAGGCTACTTGTGCAACCACATATGTGTTTTCACAACCTTTCTGAGCTACATATGCAACCCATATACTGCCATATACAGATGCTTTTTATATAGAAGAGGTGATATGTGCATACTTTTGATCATTTATTTTGTTTAAATAATCACTAACTATGCATACACACAATTGATCATTTATTTTTTTTAAATAATCACTAACTATGCATACACACAAACAATAATGTAACTATAATTGTGTGTATATATATAATTACATATATAACATATTATGCATATATAGTTGTATGTTCACATATGGATATATTTAGGTGAAATAACTTATATTTTTAATAAATAACTTAATGCTCATATAATTGATTTATTATAATAAAAATCCAAAACCACATATGCCATACTCTCACATCTCACATATACTCTATGCAACACCTTGGCCAAATGTATATAGCATATTGTTTTTAAGAATATGGATTCATGTAACCTTAGAGAAAGTCATCAAGGAATGCTCATATAAAATTAAATGAGTGTAATAAAAAAATATTCATGGACATTTATGTAAACCTAACAACACGCCCTTCAGAGACGTGAATGTTGCCAATTTCTTAGGTTAGTTTAAAGGTTCTTTACCCCAAACATAAATTAGTGATTGTCGTCAGAGATCAAAATATGCGTCTGGGTCTAGCAAAGTGTGTGAATTGTTTTCCAGTGATCCTTGATCAATGAATGAGTGTTAAATCTACAGTTTGTACTTTAATACCTGAGTCTCTTTTGAGTCTCTATCCATCACTCACTCTTTTTCAATATGTCTTCAAGATTCCAGCACATGTGTGTAGGGTCTCCCCATTTTTATGATCAATGAAACTCTTTGCATAGAATAAAATTTTCTTGCATTCAGATGAACACTAGAGGAAGCTAGAAGATGAAAACAATGTTTCTAGATTTAATTAAGTTTATGTGTACCTCATTTGGTATAGATAAATAGACAAGGAGATATGTGAATGAAGAATGTCTAGACACTAAGGAAGAATGATGCTTTAAGAGTGTATGGTATTGTAAAAGGTGAGATCTAGGTCGATATCAATGATTAAGTCATAGGAACCATATCAAGACTAACTCATTTGGCTAACAAAATATGAGTGCAACCCAAATGAAAAGATTTTGTTAATCTTAAAGATATTAGAACCTCTCTTTCAAGGTCAACCAATGAACAAGTCGTATCCCAATTATACATTATAGATGTGATAGAGGGCCTTCTCATACCATCTAACTTTGGTTATGTGTCATTAAACTATATAATCTACATAGAAAACATACCCAACATGCTGAACTACAACTGGGGTGGCTATGTTGTCAACTAAGAAAACATACCCAATGTTTTGAACTACAACTGAGGTGGCTATGTTTTCAACTACTTGCTCGATTGAATGTCCAAAATAATAAATATGATTGTTAAGGGAAACTAGTGGAAGATATGCACCTACTATTTGTAAGCTCTACATCTTCAATATTTCCTAAATTCTTTGGAGTCAACTAAGGTTAGAACAATATTTCTAGCTAGGCCTTACTTGAAAATTTATAGTGTTCCATGTAAATTGGACCCACATAATTCATGATTCTATATATGTATGTATAGTTGTTCCATACCAAATAATTTCTCATTCATTTAAATTTGGATATTTATACCATACAAGTTGGATATTTGTATGTAAAACCAAGACTATATTTTTAGTGTAGGTATACTATGTAGACATTAGACGTGGTGAGGGAAGGTTGTAACCTTCCTCTACATATTGTATCTAGAATCATGTTTCAGATACTCTTGCTCTGAACCCTCTAATGAATGGAACACAGTTTGTCATCCTAATAAAGTGGGTAGCAAACAGAAGTCAGATTATGTAGCTTAAGTGGTGCTTTTGTTTGATATCCCCTAGACATAACATGATAAAGATGAAGTTTAGTTCAACTGAGTAATAAGATTTTGATGTTCCAAACCATGCAATAAGAGTACAGTAGCATGGCTAACCATTACATGCAGAATCTTAATGAAATAGATGAGGAGCTAAAAAGAGTGTTCACCAAATAAAACAAAGGCAACCTTAGCATTATTTTTAATGGTCTTATAACATCCAATTTTGTGGATATTTCATGCCTAATTATACCATTAATTTCCTTTCTTTATGCCTATTTACCCTTACTTCTTCATAGTCTTTTTCCTAATTACCAATTATACCGAGGTTGGAAGACAATCACTCATTTCTATGTGCATATTTGGAATGACAATGGTTATTAACATGGAACAAAATGTCCATCGGGTTGAAAAACAGATGGAGACCTTCCACAACCTCAGAACCAAGGAGATGCTACTTATCCATCATTCTCAAACTGTTGGTCTCTAGTTGAGTTCATATCCACCATCGAGTAGCTGATCAGGCCAACCATCGGATCCAAGTCTGATGGTTAGCAAGGTAGCCAGTCAAAACCACCATCTAGTGTTAGAACTACTAGTTTTTTAGAGAACCAAACTCGATGGAAAGATGTGATAACCATAAGATTGCATGCCTGTGTGATCAATCAATCTGGCCCGTCGGGTCTCAAGCTAAGCTGAATTGATGATGGGATAGGACAGTTAACTGATGGTGCCCTGATACATAACTTCCAACTAATGGCAACACTAGAAGAATGGTCATTGAAGACCACTACAAGTGTGCCCCGAGGCACATGTTCAGAGTACTTCCAATGCAAGTAAAGCACCCCAAGAACCACCTCGAGCACCAAACCGAGGCCTATAAATATAAGACCCCATGCTAAAAAGATAGGGTCATAACATGAAGGAGACACCAGAGTGCTGTCGGAGAGCTAACTCACCATTGACCATTATGCTACGCCATATTCCGTCAGTTTGTGGCCTCTAAGGTTGAGAGTCCAAGATGACAACAAACATTTGCCTTCATCAAGCATCTCCACATTTCCTCTTTGAAAGAATGAGGGAGAAGGAGCAACCATCCTTGTTGCTGACACCAGATTTAGATTGTAGAAGCTTTCCATCGACCTTGACTAATCCATGGTCACTTTTGGTGTATCTTCCTTCTTATTCTCTAAATCTATCCACCTTCTTTCATCCCCTGCATTCCATTTCATCTTCCACCTTCATGTCTAACCAAACTTGTAATTTCTCCAAGCTACTCATCAACATGAGTGGATAAACATATACCTTTAGTTGGGAGTAGCCACTAAGGCTCTCCCAACATGTAAATACTTATATCCATTAAATATATTCTCTTAGAAATTTGTATCTCCATGCTCATGATCTTAATGCTTCACTTGCATGATTTGCTACCATCTTGTGTTGTTTGACTGTTGATACCACAAAAGAGTAGTATCAACCTATATCTAAGTGTTATGGAGATTCTTGAATGCATTAGAATGTTGGATAGCTTAAGCTAATGATCATACAATTTTATTTTGATTGTTTGTTTGCAATTTTGAGAGAGAGACAACATTATAATCTAGATCTATCCTATGCTTGAGAGAGGAGGGAATAGACACTAATGATGATTTCTTGTAAAATTTCTCAAAGTATATGATGGGTGTGGGTGTTTCATGTTGGTGAGAGACATTTTATGGTGAAACCTAATTCAAGTTTCCCATACATACTTGATACCTTATCTTTTGACTTTCTTGTTCTTTTATTTTATTTCTTGATTTTTTTTACTTTCTTTTTTACTTGTTTGTGATGTACCATTGTTCTATAAGGAACAAAAAACTCTATCTCACACTTTATTTGGTGTAAATAAGCTAAGGCTCTCAAGTCTTGACACATACCACCCTTGTCTCTACTATAGAACATGCCTTTAGCATCAGTTAATTAAGGGCTTTAGTGTCCGTTTCCAAGCGACACCCAAGTGGGCACCGCTAAAGGTTGACCCCTTCGGCATCGATTCCTACTGACGCCAAAATGCTTCCAGCTACTAAAAACACGCCAGTAAAGGGACTATAGGCTTCAGTTTTTTAAGAAAACTGACACTATAAAATGGTTACAAACATTGGTTATTAAAAGAACCGACGTCAAAAGGCTTCCCGCCACTGAAAAACGCGCCAGAAAAAGGACTATAGGTGTTAGTTTTGAAATATAACTGATGCCATATCAGCTGAACCGACATCAGTTTTGTGCTAATAACTGACACCATATCCCCTTCCTGCCACTACAGTCATGCTTCCCAGCACGGCTGTGGTTCCTGGCCTCATAGACTTTGGTTTTTTTATCAAAAACCACCGTCGTATGTCTTTGGTGTCAGTTTTGTTCAAATAACCGACGCCTATGTTATAATTTTTTTTCTTATCAGTCTGTAGGCTTGATGTATGACTGGTCAGCATGATGAGAACCTACAGTTCAATTATGAACTGCAGGTGTATGACATCCATTGATATCGGCCAACAACATGCCACAAACCTACAAAATTAACAAAATGGATAATATTATATATATACATGTGATTCACACACATGTATAAGCACATTTAATTCATATTATTTTTTCATCACACACATGTAGAAACCAGTAGAAACCTGCAGTTCAATTCATTTCATCTCTTTTCACATTCAGACACATGTAGTAACATTTATGTATTGATCATCTTCACACACAGATGACAATTCATAAAAATTCATTCACATTCACACAAAAATAATTATGAGAACAAATTTATTCTTTATTCATCATTGTCATCATTGTCAATAAAATTATATCTAAAAATTCCCACTCTTTGTAGGGCTTTTGCCTATTCTTCTCTTACAACATCTAATTCATCTCTCATATAGGGAGCATGTACATCAAAACACTTTCCACCTGTGCTGAAGTCAGTAGTTTTAAAGACCTGCAAAGAGAATGACGTATATATATAATTAATAATATATAATAAGATTGATATATTTCATATTATCTAATGAGACTATGTATAATACTTGTTGTATCTTCTAGATTTCCATTACAACATGTTTGATGATTAGGTCCATAAATAGAATCACATAGTAGGAACATGCCCAACCGTTGTCTTGTGTAGCACACTATAAATTGAAACATACAAAATATTCAAAAATACAAATAAGCACAGTTCATATAAATAATATATACATTGGAGTCAGGAAATTACTTTCACATTCTCCCAAATTAGTGACAGATCCTTTTTCCTGGGGACCTTTCCTTAAGCTTTTTTGTACTCTTGTAAAGCGCTACATATGTTAATGTAACCCATTAAATTGCATAATTAAATAGTAATGTAGTAACAGATGTTAACATATATAAAAACATGAAATATTTCTCACGAGATTAATGGCCTTTTAATTACATGTCCATATAATGTATCCAACTCATTCCCCTCAGGATCTAGATAATAGACAGTGAATGTCTTGGGGACAATAACTAGTAACTCCCAATGCCTACCACTACAGGTAAGAAAGTTAAAAATTAATAACTCAAAATCCACAATAAAAATGTAATTTTCTTAAGTCCAAATTATAAGCAAAGTAAGCTTACTCGATATTGAATGCAGCTATAATCACCGTCTTGTTAGTTTTACCAAAATATTCATAAGCATCACAGCAATATGAAGTAACTGAAGAAGGGTCTGTCTCTATGACGCAAATTTACCGTGCATATAATGCAAGTGCACACATCAATGTAGTATAGGCCTTTGTGAGGCCCGAGTCGAACTCAGGGACACTGAACTATCGGTAGACTACTACTAACTGTTCGCAATCAGCTAGACCAATTAAAAGGTTTTGAGAGTTGTTGAAAAATAAAAGAAAATAAAATAAAATAGAGCAATCGATTAAGTGTTTAGTTTAATCAATTCAGATGGGAATCTTTAGGATTGTGATTTTACCGCAGGTTCTCGTTGTATGAATTTCTACATAGTTAATCAAATTCGCCTCTTATTCTAGGTAGTGGCCTGTAGTCAGAATTGTTCACTGTCATGATACAATTCACTACCTAAGTCTAGGTCAGTTCCACCATCGTAGTAACCTATACACTAAACTAGGTGCATTAGAATCGACCTCTGGGTTTCCACCATTAACCGTACATCACCTTGTTCAAGGAATTTATGAGTTAATGTGAGTTTTGTCTCTTTTCAACCGTTAATTCTTCTTTCAAAGCAATTAAAGGCATTAGGTTATCATTAGGGTGATCAAGCATAATGATATAATGGAGAAAATGAAATCATACCACAGATTTAAGAGACAAATTATGAATTACTACGATAAAAACGTCATACAATAATTACCCGGGCTACTCCCAGTCCTAAAGACAAAGGGAATTAGCCCCGCATGATCATCTCAGAGCAAGACATGATTGAAGAAAGGGGAAACATGGAGAAAAATGTTGATGAAGTGATGTAAACCCTTGAATGGAGAAGATCCAAGCATTCCTCGGTGTAGAGTGCGCGGTCTACTACCTTTCGGCAGTGGAAAACACCTTCTTCGGCTATCGGAATGGTCGGGGCCTGCTTCTGGGCTCCGTTCTTCTCTCCCACTCCCCTTGAGATGTGTGCAACGACTAATGACATGTTAGATGGCTCTTGTCCACCTTTATTAGGTATAAACACCAAGTTAGGTCCCCAAAATATCACCACCATTGGATTCAGGCCGATCTGGAACAAAAACTAATCTGACGGTGTCGATACCATCAATGCGGGTCGATGGTATTGACCCCTCGTGATATCGACAAGCCTTCCTTCTTTTCTGTTGTCCAGCCTGATGCAGACTCGATACCATCGACGCGAGTCGATGGTATCAACACCCTTAGGCATCGATTTTATCACCTTTCTGACACTGAAGCTGTAGAACGTCGATAGTATTGACCGTTGTGTCGATAGTATCGACCGGCTGATCGCTGGCAACCTGAAGGTAACTTGCTACCATCGACTTCCTAGTCGATGGTATCAACATTGCTTGGCTCCTTGCGACTATCTTCCTGTGACTGTGTTGATACTATGGATGGATGTCGAAGGTATCGACAGTTGTATATATGCATTTTTCGTGAAATTGCAAGACAAATCCAAATCAACTGAGATAAAACCCATTATTATAACCGTTTATGATCAAAGGATAAAATATGAGAGATTTGACACTAAAAGAGATTATAGACTAGAGTAAGTGAATTAAAAAGTGACCAATAAACACATAAAATGCCAGTAAAACAAGTCTATAAATGAGACTCAAAATCATCACATCAAACTCCCCTAAGTTTGAACCTTGCTCGTCCTCAAGCAACACAACTCTAGAACAGAATTGTGAGGCTCAACTAAAGAACAGATTATCACAACAGACTTCGCCATATGATCCCCACCAGACATTCACATTCCGGCCCTTACTAACCACAGAATGATAATTACCCTAAAGGCGACAATGATCATCCATAAAAGATATCTACCTCAAAATTGATGAACACTATCACATAAGGTAGTTAACATAATAAAATCCTCCGGTCCAGACTCAGTGCATCTTGTGATCTTGTATCTACGTTGCTCATCCTAATTACCATCTAGATGGAAGCAGCTCTCCTGGTATTAATGAGTGAGGAGAATATTATGATGGCCTACCAATTCGAGCAACGAGTGGATGGAATAGGTGGTTATGGAAGAAATGGAAGAACAATATAGTTTAACATGCACAAATAACAATAATGACCTAAATGATGCATATGCAAATGAAAATGCCCTAATGCCTACATTTTGGGTGGAATGATGCATGTTCCTACAATTCCATCTTATATGAGATAGAATATCTAAAAAAACATTATGTGCTTATTCTTCCTATTACATGGGTTAAACAAGCTCTTTTCTCCCTCTAAAATCAACCTCTTTTTTTCTAAAGCATTTTTTCCTCAAATTGCAAAATGTACAACTTTTTTTTGAATTCCTTTTTTTCTTTTTTTTCTTTTTCGAGCTTATTTTCACATAACTATAATCCTTAAGGCATTACAACTGTATTTCAGAGAGTAAAAAAAATGAGTTACCCACTTCTCGTATTTTTCAGAAGAAATAAGGCACATACTATCCTACATGCTAAAAAATATGTTCAAATGCAACTACATGAGGTTAGTTATGCATAGTGATGACATGCACTCAGGAATGTATGCATGCATGATTTATCTACAATTTTTTCATTTTCCATTTTTTATGCACAATCTACCTACAATGCAATAAAATGCAATCCTACCTAAATACTATGCAATCAAAAGATGAAAACTATAATGTGCTTCCAGTTCTAATGGTGGAGTATGAAAAAAATGGGGTGGATAGATCACAAGAATAATTAAATGAACCTTTAGAAGATATTATGTGTCCCTACTTACTGACCTGTGTAATAAATAAGAGGTTTCTTTCTCTTATTTCAAATTAAGGTCTCATTATCATTTGGTCAGTTTAGGCTCAAACAACCAATTTTGTCCACTCTTCATGAATAATAGGAATGTACAGTTGTGTTTTCCTATTTTAAAGTTGACAAACCCAATTATTTTCTTAAGTCATGTGCTCAAGGTTGAACAACACAAGCTTGCAAAATCATTAATTTTTTTCAAATTTACCCCTGATTCCCATGTACAAACACAGAGACGACATAGGACATTAGAGATCCACAATTACACTACATAGAGTGTGGATCCTAAAAAAACTAATAAATAAGAGAAATAAATAATAAAAGACAAAGAAAAAAAACTAAAAACTAAGAAAAATAAAGGAGAGAAGTTGTTCCAACTCCCCCCCAAGCTTGAATTCGACTATGGCCTCATAGTCAAAACCAACCTTAAAAGGTGGAACAGTGATACCGATCACTGGTCAGGTGGTGGCGGGTACTGTGGGGCTGTGGGGTCCCATGATGGGTACTGGCCCTGGAAACTCGGATCATATTGGGGCATCGGCAGAGGTTGTGGATACCCCCCAAAATAGTTCTGGCTCCAGTAGTTGTCATAGAAGGGATGTTGTTGCATCTCCATCCTATACAAACTGTCATGGATATTCTATTGGTTGGCGAGGAGGAGGCGCTCATTCTCATAAATGGCCTGTTGGTTCTCGAACAGCCGGTTCGTGGTATCCTGAATACCGGCGAAGGAAGCAGTATGCTGCAGCTGGGTCTACTGAATCTCCTACAGCATTGAGTACATCCCCTGCATCGAATAGGCATCCTCTCCTTGATGAGAGGGCTAAGGTGGCAGAGGCTGTGAAGAGGATGCTTCACCCGGGTGGAAACAGGGGCGCTTCCACGGTGCTACTCGTGCCCGAAGAGGAGTGAAAGCCTCCTCTTCCTCTTCATGCTCGTCACCGTCATCATTGTTTTCAACATTGCCACTGCCTTCATCAGAGTTGTCGATGGCGATGGTGGGCCACCTGAAGTGCTGAGCTCCCTCGATGTTGAACATGGGGTCTGGAAGTGCACATTCTTGATATTCGTGATTGACATGGCAATGTGCATAAGCCAAGCCATCACAGAGCAGAAGGAGGTTGGAGCGGTGTAGATGATGCAGGTTGACCTTGTTCCTATTGGAAAGTGACATTAGTTGGGAAAACTCCAACCCAAGGTAGAGGGCCAACGGTGTGATAAGCCCCCCAAAGTGAACAGGAGCTTTCCGTGTACTCCGCTTCACAGCCAACGCGCACGTCAAGCAGAACGCGCCACAGTTGCACTCCTCACGCTTCAACAATTTATACAAAAAGAACAAATCCGTCTCTTAGAATTTAATAAGAGAAAGATCGTCGTGAGCAAAGAGCATCGTAAAAAGCATGCGGTGCAGAATCCGCACAAAGGGATGCTCGAAGTCGGCGACGACGGCGTTGTGGTAGCTGACGGATTTGCCTAGAGACGCGATCACTAGCTTGGCGAAGATGTCATTGTAATCTGTCCGGTTATCCAGCCTCTGGTGCTGGTCTCTCCCATGATTCCAGTTGTAAATGGAATTGAACTGCTGGAGGGTGAGAGTGTAATTTTTGTTGTAGAGCCAGAAAGAAACACGACCCTTTATCCACTCTCGATCAGTGGCAATCAAGTCATCCGACACGACGCATATGTCCAGTGACGCCATGAACTCCACCATGAGCTCCTTGTATGTTGGCCATTCACCAAAGAATGGTTGCCCGTCAGCGTGGAACTCCATCTCATCGGGCCTCCTGCCCGTATGCCTTTCTTTCCCTTGCAGGACGTAGGCAAGATTGGGCTCGAACCCAAGGTAACGAACCATGTCCCAATCAACATATCGGGTTGGTTCGATCTTCCTCTTCATCAAATCCTCATACACCTTCTGTACTTCCGTAGAAGGATGAACAATCCTTGGACAAGGAATCGATCCGGGTGGTGGAGGAATGAAGGTTGGGATCTCCATTGGGACCGCCCGTGAAGAAGATGCTCCTTTTGTACGCACCATTGTCTCAGAAAGAAAGCAAATAGGAAAGAGAGCTCGGTGTAGGTCGGAGAAGATGATCTCCGCTCAGTGCAATGTTCGATGAAGAGATTGCAATCCTTGGACGCTCGTAGCTGGCCTCTGGTCACACAATAATGCTCAATGCACAAGTAGAAGGACGAAACTCTGAAGATGTGAAAAGATTTTACAATCAATCCTTTCTTTTATAACTGAGTCCGTTGCTACTATAGACCCGTCGATACCATCGACGGGGTGTCGATGGTATCGACACCTGTAGCACAATCTAGGTCTTTGTGAGTATCGATGGCTGTCGATAGCCTGATGTGGGGGCCCGGATCGATGACACGTTGATACCATCGACGGGAGTCGATGGTATCGACCCATCCCACAGATCGACTTCCTTGATGTAGAGACCGCCGTTGATTTCCTCTTGCGGATTAGTGATGCAACGGGGGTCGATGGTATCGACTTTTCATGGGTCAAACACCCTCGCGAGGCCTAGGCACCACTTCCTAACTATAGCCAGGTCGATACCATCGACGGGATCATCAATGGTATCGACTTCACTGGGAGAACATCATCTATAAATCTTTAGGGATCTCGCGAGTATCGACACCCATGTCAATACTATCGACCCCGATTTGGCGATTTCTTCAGCGTCACTAATGGTAGGTCGATACCATCGATGAGGCCGTCGATGGTATCGACTCAAAAATTTTTTTGCAGTCACCCAATTGTACCCATGTCGCTACCATCGACACAATGGTCGATGGTATCGACTCTGCCTCAGCCCTGCACACTGAACAAACGATCAAGATATCATTTTTACACTAAAAAATAAATTAAACCGAACCAACTTGTAAATGTGAAAGAAAATGGACGAAACTACCAATGGTTGGGTTGCCTCCCAACAAGCGCCCTTATTTAACGTCTTAGGCTAGACAAAATCAAGCTTATTAGCTTGAAGCTTTAGAGAGTGTTCCTAGGGGATCACTCGGTAGTTTAAACTCAACTCTATCTAGACCAATCCCTAATGTCAAGGTACCTCTCCCGATAGCAGTGATAACATCAGCCGTCGCTTGAAACGACCTACCCAATAGTATCTCACAACTTTTAGCTGCGGCATGTCCATGACAATGAAATCCACCAGAAAGATAAACCTATCAACTTTGACAAGTACATCCTCACAGACTCCGTATGGCTTCACAATAGACCCATTCACCAACTCAATAGTTATAATAGATTTCTTTAGTTTCTTCAACCCAAGCTTTTGGAACGTGGATAACGACATAAGATTTATGCTAGTGCCTGAATCACACTGTGCATAAGAGAAGTTATGGCTGCCAATTGAGCACGATATGTAGAATCGCTCAGGGTCTTTCATCTTCTTTGTTAAACTCCCATGGATAAGTGAGCTCACCATCTCATTCACCTGGCAAACAACTGTGTCTTTTATCCGCCTTTTCTTGGTGATGATATCCTTGATAAATTTTCCATATGCAGGAATCGATTCTATCCTTTCCACTAACGGAATATTAATATGGATCTTCCTAAACATCTTCAAGAACTTCCTGATATGTCTATGCTCTTTCTTCGGCCTCAGACTATCCTGACAAGACATAACTTCCTCCTTCAGACGCTTGTGAGGTGGCACATATGGGCTTTTCAGAGTCTCCTCCCCTAAGGTTGCTTCAATGTCACCCTCTGGCGTAAGCTTTGGCACATCATTTACAACTGGTGTGACTTGTGGCTTCTCATCTTTCTCAGTGATTGTAACTTCATCAAGAAATATGGCCTTCACCTGCTCTTCTTGCCTAGGTGTGGGCATGGCTGTGATGGGTTCTTGGCGGAATTTTCTGAATGGGAAATATCCGCCAGGTAGTCCATATAAATTGCGGGGATGTGGTACTCTCAGTGTAGCCTCTATGTCAAAAATCATTTTGCCTTTTTCATGGACCTCCACCACCAGGGGCTCTGCCTCATTAATCATAGATATATACTTCACTTGATGATGTGCTTGAACAAGCTCTGCATTACCAGCTGGTCTTTGTTGATTTGTTTGCTTCATGGCCACCACTTCATTGGCGATTTGAGTCACCGTCACCTCTAGTGTCCTCATCTGTGCTCCATGACTTTGCAATGTCTGCCCAAATTTAGTCAAAATCTCACCCTGGGACTGCAACTTCTTACTGAACATACTCATCATCTCTTGATTTTGTTGCACCACTTGACTAAGCAACTCAGTGCTTTTTTCCTCTGCCTTTGATTGTGGCTTTGCATTTGGATCTTGTAGGAAGTTGTTTGGATCCTTCCATGAGAATTTTCTGTCCTTTCTCCAGTCATACTCATTGTTCGTATAGCCCTGTTGTTGCATAAATTTGACTTGGGCTTCCTCATCGGATACTTCCTCTTTCTCCACAAGCTTCTTAGCTATGAGATCTAATTTATCATTCAACTCCTTGATGGCCCTGGACTCACCTGCAACTTTAACTTGTTCTGGTGCATCCCTATCACCCCAGGACTGCTTTTTGGCCATGTTCTTCAAAATCTCCCAACACCTAGTGCCAGTGTTGTTTAGGAAGAAACCGGAAGCAGCTGAATCCGGGTTGCTTCTATCATGCTCAGAAAGAGCAAAATAGAAGATTTTAACCTATTTCTCCTTGTCCATCCCATGGTGTGGGCACCTGCACAACATTATCTGAAAATGCTCCCATGTCTCAGAATATGTCTCCCCGGCTTTCTGGCTGAAATTATGAATCTTTCTTACAAGGTCATTAGTCTTCTCGGGCAGAAAGAATCTCTCGAAGAACACCTCGACCATATGATCCTATGACTCCACATACTCGTCGTCCAAGTTATGCAGCCATTCTCAGGCATTTCCCGCCAGAGAACTTGGGAAGAGCTTCAGGTAGAGTGTCTCTTACGGAAACCTGTCTATCTTGATAATGTCACAGTTCTCCACAAACTGGCTTATATGAGTCACCGGGTCTTTGTTTTTGAGCCCGTGAAATGCATTGGACTTGACCAAATTTATCAGTGCCAGATCAATCTTATAAGTTGGAATGTTGATTTCCTGCTTCTTTATCGGTCCCTTTGACGCTGAAGAGGAAGAAGCCTTTATCTTCTCCCATATTGTCTGTTCTTCAGCCATGGTTTCTGCTTCCAAGTCTGACTCAATATCCTCAAGCTGATCGTGAATATTGTTCTCTTCGCCGTCTAGTCCCAACAGTGGCGCCTCTGGTGAAGGCTGCGTGTAGTCTGTGTTACGCGTCCTCACCATGCACTAGTACCTACAAAGTAATAATTTAGGTTCAGTACAGTCCGAGATGATTGCTAAATAAAAAAAATAAATAAGTGTTGAATTTCAAAATTAATAATAAAATAAAAAGTGGCCTAGAGTGACCGCTTGCAACTCTCGTAGTGCCGACAATTTTTGTGTCCCCGACAACGGCGCCAAAAACTTGACGCAATTTTACCATGCGTATAACGCAAGTGCACGTGTCAATGTAGTATAGGCCTTTGTGAGGCCCAAGTCGAACTCAGGGACACTGAACTATCGGTAGACTACTACTAACTGTTCGCAATCAGCTAGACGAATTAAATGGTTTTGAGAGTTGTTGAAAAATAAAAGAAAATAAAATAAAACAAAGGAATCGATTAAGTGTTTAGTTTAATCAATTCAGATGGGAATCTTTAGGATTGTAGTTTCACTGCGGGTTCTCGTTGTATGGATTTCTACATAGTTAATCAAATTCGCCTCTTATTCCAGGTAGTGGCATGTAGTCAGAATTGTTCACTGTCGTGATACAATTCACTACCTAAGTCTAGGTCGGTTCCACCATCATAGTAACCTATATCCTAAACTAGGTGCATTAGAATCGACCTTTGGGTTTCCACCATTAACCGTACATCACCTTGTTCAAGGAATTTATGAGTTAATGTGAGTTTCATCTCTTTTCAACTGTTAATTCTTCTTTCAAAGCAATTAAAGGCATTAGGTTATCATTAGGGTGATCAAGCATAATGATATAATGGAGAAAACAAAATCATATCACAGATTTAAGAGACAAATTATGAATTACTATGATAAAAACGCCATACAATAATTATCCAGGCTACTCCCAGTCCTAAAGACAAAGGGGATTAGCCCCGCATGTTCATCTCAGAGCAAGACATGATTGAAGAAAGGGGAAACATGGAGAAAAACGTGGATGAAGTGATGTAAACCCCTGAATGGAGAAGATCCAAGCATTCCTCGGCATAGAGTGCACGGTCTACAACCTTTCGGTAGTGGAAAACACCTTCTTCGGCTATCAGAACGGGCAGGGCCTGCTTCTAGGCTCCGTTCTTCTCTCCCACTCTCCACGAGATGTGTACAACAACTAATGACATGATAGATGGCTCCTGGACGCCGTCATTAGGTATAAACACCAAGTTAGGTCACCCAAATATCACCACCATTGGATTCAGGCCGATCTGGAACAAAAACTAATCTGACGACATCAATACCATCGACGCGGGTCGATGGTATCGACCCCTCATGATATCGACAAGCCTTCCTTCTTTTCTATTCTCCCGCCTGATGCAGACTCGATACCATCGACACAGGTCGATGGTATTGACACCCTTAGGCATCAGATTTATCACCATTCTGACACTAAAGCTATAGAACGTCAATAGTATCGACCATTGTGTCGATAGTATCGACCGGCTGATCGCTGGAAACCTGAAGGTAACTCGCTACCATCAACTTCCTAGTCGATGGTATCGACACTGCTTGGCTCCTTGTGGCTGTCTGCCTGTGACTGTGTCGATACTATCAACGGATGTCGATGGTATCGACAGACGTATATATGCATTTTTCCTGAAATTGCAAGACAAAGCCAAATCAATTGAGATAAAACCCATTATTATAATCATTTATGATCAAAAGGATAAAATATGAGAGATTTGACACTAAAAGATATTATAGCCTAGAGTAAGTGAATTATGCAATATTAACCACCAAAGTGACCAATAAACATATAAAACGCCAGTAAAACAAGTCTATAAATGCGACTCAAAATCATCGCATCAATCTACAAGACTAATCAAAGATGGAACCAAAAATCCCACATGGGAAAACCCAAAATCTGTACATATCTTGTGTAAGTGGTTGCAAACATGTATTACATATGCATTAATATATAAGAAATCAGATCACCGTATATAAAACAAGGTATATGGATGTATAAACAAGATCTCACCAAATCCACATCTCTATCATAGATGTGTTCAACCATTCATAACTAAACAACTCCAAAATATCTTGTTTTTGTATTATTGACATGCATTAATACCTATGCATTAATATGTACATATGAAGAACTTGTATTATGTATGCATTAATATGTATGTTAAAGTTGTATAAATAGATTGTTATCATATGATTTACCTACAACATCCTCCAGAATAGTAACAATTATAGGGCAATTTGGATCATGTTCGCTGATCCATACTGCCACACCCCTGCAATTAGGACCTATCAAGGCCTATAGGTCCCTTGGAAGATGACTTGGTAGTCGAGGAGGTGGAGGCCGAGATGTAGCGGGTCTCATCTTTTTTATGAGTATATATAATTTCAGATCAATTGACTCATATATACACACTAACAAATTAAAGTAATGTAAATTTGTCATACAATATCAATATAGAGGACATCCACTTTGGGCCACAATATCACTCTGCCTACTACCTCACCAAGTGTTTCAGCATCTGGGTGTGCATGAGGCAGTGCTAGATTCATCCAGTCGAAGAGTACATGTATTGGGCTCACACGTACCACACCATCTGGTATTGGATACCCATGAAACATGCACCCTTTAAGGGATGGGTAAGCTGACGCCTGTGCAACAATATATTCTTGACTTTTTAGTCGGCATGGCTTCAACCCCTACAAATTTATGTAAAGAATGTTATATGCATATATACACAAACATATCATCTACAACATACTACAGATTATGTAATAAAAATACTTACAGAGGACATTCTAGGTGGTGGGTCTATAGGATTACTCCCAACCTCTACAATACGAGTAGTAGGAGAAGAGCGGCCCACCACAAGTACTGTCTGAGTGGTATTCTGAGACGCCTGCCACTTGCTAATTGCTTCATGGAGTCTCTTATCAAGTACTTCCTCGACTCTCCTATCAATTAACAAATCAACCTATACATGGATAAAAGAAATGCAAGCTTATGATTATTGAATTCCCTTTCGCAATAACATTCTAAAATAAGAATAGGTTACCTCAGCTTGTGAAAGTCCTGCTTTTGGGACAGGTTTGCTCTGGGATGTCCCAAAGAACGCTTTGATGCCCACACTAGTGCCTACACCCCTAACACATCCATGATGCTCTGGGTTACCCAGAGCAACTGTCAGTTCGTCCCTTGTGCCCTGAGGGATGAAGTTGCCTTCCTTCCTTTGCTCATACAACTCCCGCTAATCACCATCAACAAAAATTACTAAGTAAAGATAACAATAATCAATATCGATCGATTGCTGTAAGAGTTGATTTTTACCATTCTTGCAGCTG
Organism: Alisma plantago-aquatica; assembly: GCA_963693085.1. NCBI lineage: Eukaryota > Viridiplantae > Streptophyta > Magnoliopsida > Alismatales > Alismataceae > Alisma > Alisma plantago-aquatica. The sequence continues at coordinate 1,857,077,061 of OY856409.1, forward strand.
CCTCAGTAGTTGCGAGCTTCAGTATGTCTCCCTTCTTATTTTTCCTCCCACCTATCCACAAGCATGGCGAGGCAGAGGTGCAGGAGTAGTAGTAGAGGACTCTATAGTCTCTTGAGTAGCAGTAGGCTGAGCAGAGTCAGCATGTAGTCTTTGGTGAACGCCTGCATATCCTCTTAGACCCATTGTGTGGTTGTGCACATTCAGTGCACGCATTGCTCGATGAGTATCGCTTAATACCTAAAGGTTAATATTTAATAGGTGAATACATAAAAATGTATATTAATTAAATTGGGAGTGGCACTTAATACCTTGAATTCATCTATTTTTCTTTGGGTAACAAACGCCTCCCAGTCTTTGGGGTCCAAGTAGTTCCATTACTGTGTGGCTTCCTTCTACCTAAATTTTTTTTAAAGAGAATACAAACAAAAATTATTAGTGTAGAGTTAGTGAAATAGTGATCAATGTCTAGAATTGGAAATCAATCAAGAACCTCTTATCAACATCGCGTATGTAATCTCGAGTGAGATTGGTCCTATAGTTCCTTAGGACCTTCCCACAACACTGCATCACACATTTACGATGCAACTTTTAATCCAGATCAAATATGCTCTACAAATTAAATAGAATTGCTATTAACTAGTATCCTAAAAATTATTAATCTACACAAATAGAATTACAAATAATAATAACTCATGCATAGTTCCTTCCATATGTGGTCTTTCTTCCCCTTAGGAACTTTATGCCAGGATTCTAGGATAGGACTACAATGGCTGCGAGAAAGAACCCCAAGACATGAAACAAATGAGTTGCGGTTCACTCCATATGGATTTCCTGCATGAATAAAATCCACAGCCAATTTGGGTCCATTGCCCCTGTACTATATTAACTTAATCATCATTGTGATGCCCCTCACTTTCTCAATTTTCTTTTTCTGCTCATCAAGTGCTTTAATTTCTTCAGGGGGTACATCACCAACCTAAAATTTAATAAAAAACACACTTACATGATATAATTATAAATGAACATATAGATATAAACCTCAGGGATATATTCTTAAAACTTAAATTGTCAGGCACGCAACCACGTCCTCACCCTCACGGTGATCATCAACACATTCATCATGGGAATGCTCAGCCATTTGAAAGTTCACATTCAAATTATAAATTTCACATTGTAAAGTAACACTAATTGTAAAGTTCACATTGTAAAGTACACATTCACATTGTAAAGTAATTGACATTGTAAAGTTCACATTCACATTGTAAAGTAATTCACATTGTAAAGTTCATATTCACATTGTAAAGTAATTCACATTGTAAAGTCCACATTCACATTGTAAAGTTCACATTCAGAAAAATAAAACATATACAAAATATAAACATTCATGCCTCTAATATTGTGATCTTTTATCAATTACCAATCCTTCATTGTGATCCCCACGAAAATACAAGTCATTTTGATCCCTAGCTTCAATGTTTGGTGGTGCTAGAAACCCAACAGAGAATGGACTGGAGTCATCATACTTATCATAGTACTCTTCTTCATCTATAGGATCTTCAATGAACTTTCTTTTACCATGAACAACAACTGACCATTTATCATTTGCAGGATCATCGATATAGAATACTTGTTTCTCCTGTGATGCCAATATGAATGGTTCACCCTTCTTGCCAATATTTTCAAAGTTCACTAATGGGAAACCTAATTCATCCACTATAACTCCTTTTTTGTTGTCAACCCAATTACATTTAAAGAGAGGAATTCTTAAATCTACATAGTCAAACTCCCTTATGTCTTCAATGACACCATAATATGACATTTTAGCTTCACATGGACTCTTATCCTTTACACTTGCAAAAAACAATGAAGACGCTTGAAGGGTGACCCCACTATTTTGGACAACACTCTTATCATCTTGACGCTTTATGTAATACGAGAATCCATTTATGTCAAACCCTTCATAAGACATAACATTCAATTTTGGTTTAAAGGAGAGGCATTTGATGGTTTCAGTAAGATTTTCTGGTGTTTGAGATAGTTGATGTAAGACTTTATCTTCAAACCACTTAATAAATGTCTTGTTATGCTCTTTAGCAAGCCACATTGAATTGGATCGAGGATATTGTCTCTTGATGAAATTGATATGTTCCTCGATATAAACACTCACTTTGTCGATGTTGTGTCAAATATACAAGTGACCTTGCTCCAACTGCTCACGACTGATTACTTTCACCCGTGATCCCAAAATTCCTTTACGAAAATGCTCCTCAATATTCTTGTCATTCATAGGAGTGTCATTAGCAATAAGAAAGTCATTGCAAAAATCCATAACCTCTCTCACCACATAACCCTCAATAATACTCCCTTCAGGACGATAACAGTTTCAAACATCACCTTTCAAAATGCTCATGTATCATTCAAAGGGATACATCCAATGCAAGAAAACTGGTCCCAACATTTTTACTTCCCTAGTCAAGTGGACAACAAGATGTACCATAATATCAAAGAACGAAGGAGGAAAATACATCTCAAGCTGACATAGGGTAAAAACCACTTCTCTTTGCAATTTATCGAGAGTATCAGGGTCAATAACTTTGTTGTATAGACTGATGAAAAAGAAACAAAGTCTGGTGATTGCAAATCGTACATGCTTCGGCAATATAGGTGGAATTGCCACGGGCAATATTTGTTACATTAGAGTGTGACAATCATGAGATTTAAGACCTATCGACTTCGGATCTTTCATTGATATCAATGTACAGATGTTGGATGAGTAACCCTGTGGCACCTTAACATTTACCAAGCATTCACAAAAAGCTTTCTTCTCCTTTCTAGACAACGTGTAACAAGCGGGAGGTAAGTATGTTCTCCAATCGCTACTAACTACTTCTGTTAATTCTGTCCTTATTCCCATTTCACGTAGGTCCATTCTGGATTTTATCCCATCTTTAGTCTTACCTGGTATATTCAACAGAGTATCGATGATGCTAACACATACATTTTTCTCAACGTGCATGACATTGATACAATGTCTGACTGTCAAAGAACTCCAATAAGGAAGATCCCAAAATATTGACTTCTTCTTAAATAAAAACTTGTCTCTCTGTGTGGCCATCGTACATTGTGATCTCTTACCAAATTCATTGGTGATGTCTTTTACTCTTTCATAAACATCCTCCCCTAATATAGGTTTAGGTGCACTATGTTTCTCTTTCCATCCATTGAATGATTTGTGCAACCTACGGTACAAATGAAATTTTGGAAGAAACCTTTGATGAACAAGATATACAGTCTTGCCTCCGTGTTTTAGTCATACTGAATCAGTGTTCTCTTTACATATAAGATACACTTTGGATCCTTTGACACTATATCCAGACAAATTCCCATACGTTGGAAAGTCATTCACAGTGCAAAACAACATAGCGTGCAAACAAAATGTCTCTCTTCGTGAAGCATCATAGGCATCACACCTTCACCACAGAGCTTCTTCAAGTCATCAATCATAGGTTCAAGATAAATTTCGATATCATTTCCAGGTTGTTTAGGTCCCGATATCAAAGATGACAACATAACATACTTATTTTTCATACACAACCCGGGAGGAAGATTATATATAACAAGCATAACTACACAAGTGCTATGGTTTCTGCTCAATGTCCTGTACGGATTCATCCCATTTGTACAAAGCCCAAGTCTTAGATTCCTATATTCTTCACTGAATTTAGGGTACAATAAATCAATCTTCTTCCACTATGGGGAATCAGACGCATGTCATAGGATCCCATCATTATTTTTCTTAGCATTTGCATGCCACCTCAAATTCTTCACATCTATAGGATTGGCAAACAAGCATTGAAACCGTGGTATTATAGGTCGATACCATATCACCTAGGCAGGAGAACCAATTTTGGACTCCCCCGAAGTCGTCAATTTATACCTTGACGCACCACATTTCAGACAATCTTTCAAATCCACATAGTCCTTTTGAAATAATACATAATTATTTAGGCATGCATGTATCTTCCTGGCCTCCATTCCCATTGGGAACAACAATTTCTTTACCGGTATGTTTAGATTGGCAGCTCGTTTCCTTCAAGAAGAATTTTTTTCAACAAAGTCAACAATGACGTGAAGCTTTTGTCACTCCATCGATTGTTAGCTTTCAGTTTATACAATCTCAACACAGTGCTAAGCTTCGTAAACTTACAACTTGTGTATAACGGTATCTCAGCATCATGCATAGTGTTTCTAAACATGGGAGGTGGATCGGTGTGCTCTGCCCCACAACTATCCAGCATCACATCAATGATGTCTACTGGAACTGGTTCATTCACATCTATGTCATCGAAGGCAATTTCTTCTTCCACACAAGCACTTTTATTGACATCCACTGATGTTAGGTTTGAAATCTCTCCATGCCAGTGCCATTCTGTATAGCCTTGTACAATCCCGTTGCACATGACATGACTTTTGATTTTGTCACCAGTGCTGACTTTCAAGTTGTTACCACAATGCCTACATGGATAGTAGAACCTATCTCCAGGTTGTTTCCTATGTTCCTCGGCAAATCTAATAAATCGGTTAAGACCAGAAATAAACTCGGGGGTGCAATGATTTGGAATGGACATTCGTGATGTATCCATTCTATGATCAAAGAAAAAACAAGTATATATTAGAAAAAGATTAGGGTCTAGGGTTAAAAGGGTTAGGGTTTATGGTTAAAACTTTAGGGTTTAAGGTCTTATATATAATTAATTCTTAAAACATCCTATGTGAGATTAAGTGTTCAAGAACAGTCCCAAACTGGGGACTATCCAAGATTTACTCATAATGAGTAGATCTTGGACGGGTTTCTAGGCCAGCAAATACATGTGTTGTCATTCTTATATATAATAAATGTGTACCACCTATCCCATTCTTGAACACATAATTTCACTAGTAAGTGTATAATGTGTATTGGGTTTTCAAGAGAATTTTGGCAGCATTTCCCCACTGTTCTCCAAGTACATATGTACTTAGAGAACAAATGGGGAAATGCTACTGAAAATTTCTTGAAAACCCAATACACATTATACACTTACATCCTAAGTGAGATTAGGTGTTCAAGAACAGTCCCAAACTGGGGACTATCCAAGGTTTACTCCTAATGAGTAAATCTTGGATGGGTTTCTAGGCCAATAAATACATGTGTTATCATTCTTATACCTACAATCCCAGTTTCATCATCCATATCCTATGTTTTGTGTAACATCATTTAATCATGCCTGTCAGTAAATACTAAACAGTAAATTAGTGATTGCCATACTGCTAACAAAAAGAAATATTACTCAACAATCAAGCATTTTGAATAATATTTCACTACATCGAAATTAGTTGGTTCAAACAAACATGATATTCGTGTATACTATCCCATTATATTCAGTAAGAACTGATAACTAACAAGAATGTATTGTAACATGTTAGAAAATTACAAATCATCAAATTACTTCGTATGTTAGGGAGTACTAACTCATGTTATATTGTACTGCAATATTGATATATTGTATCAAAATATGAAAAAAATTACATATCATGCAATTCATATACTTGCATTATGAGTATATGAAAGGATTACAGAGCATCAAATTACTTACTATACAAGTGAAACACATGTTACTTTACAAAACTGATACACTCCAATATGGTACCGATACCAACCATGCAATTAGTAAAAATGACAAAATTATAGACCTTCAAAAAATTGAGTATACCAGTAAGTGTTGATGGATGTTATTTAATAATATTAATGAACTAAGTAAGAATATTTGCTAAGTGTACTAAGGGCTAATTTGGTTGGGTGTAAAACCAACTAACAATATGAATTCTAAAATAGGGAAAATATAAACAGTGAGTTGCAATGGTAATGTTTTTATTTGGTTTCAAATAGATGGAATGTAATTAGTTGATTTGTTAAAATTTGGTTGGATGCAATATTGAAGATCTGATGGCCTACTGGAATAAATTTACTGAAGTAGGAAGAGGTTCGGGTGAGAGGAAGGACGGAGGAGACATAGAAATTGCAGTTTGTTTTCCTAATTTTCTATACAGTTAAACTCAATGATGCAGTTCATTTCCACATTGCGAATTGCAACCACACACAACCAAACGGAAGAAAATAAAAAAATTGTGTAGTTGCAACTGATCGTCTTCATTTACAGCCCAACTAAATGGGGAATAAGAAATGGTTCCGAGAAGAAGGCAGAGCAGGTACCTTTTGAGTGGCGCAGTGAGCAGGTACATAAGATGAGTGGTGGCCAGAGCAGGCGAGTAGCAGGGCCAGCGGTGGCAGTAGCAGGGCTGGAGCAGGCGAGAAGTAGGGCCAACGGTGGAAGCAATAGCACCGGAGAAGGCGAGTAGAGCACAGTAGCTGCGGCGGCGACAGTGATCACAGTAGCAGCGACGGCGGCGACAACGATCACAGCAGCAACGATGGTGGAGCGGCGGCAGTATCACGCAAATCACCAGACCTAAGCAGCGACAATGAAATAGAGAGAGAAAGGGGAAGATGATCTACTTTGCGTGGGTGGTATTAAGTAACCAATCGGCGTCAGTTATTAAAATTAACCGATGCTTATAAAATAGGTGTCAGTTAACTGAAACAAACTGACACCTATTCTCAATTATAGTCATCAGTTTCAAATAGAAAAACCAACGTCTATCTACATATGCCAACAAAAATAAAATGTTCTCGGATTATGACCATAGTCGTCCGTTGGGCGTAGAAAACTGATGCCAAAGGGGGGTGAAAATTTTCATGGGGACAACACGTGAAAACACATCGGCATCGGTTATTGCAAGAAAACCGACGATAACAATGGGCCCAATTTCTGTCTCACGAAAAACCATTAGTTGTCGGTTGATTAGATAAAAACCAACACCGTATGTTAAATTTTCGAGGTAATTTTTTTAGTTGGAAAATTTGGATTTGGCGGCTGATTTTAGGCGTTGGTTGCTTATTGAGGAACTGACGCTAAATAAAAAGTGATACCCGTGTCTGGCCGCTCTTCACAGATAGATGTCAGTTTTTGTATTCAACCGACGATGTATGGTTTAGGCATCAGTTTGTTGTATACAACTGACACCTATAAATCTGACGTTATAAGTCATTTCTGTAGTAGTGTGTCCAAATGGATCAACCTTGATTTACTACATCAGATGTCGTATTATCATTGTGGGGGTCTGAGTGATAAGTTATAAATTTAAAACTCCGATTACTCTAGATCCACTCCATTTTTGACGTGTGATTTAAACCGGTCAACTTTTCGGCATTGTCACTAGGGACAAGGCAACTGGTACAATTAAGAAACTGAGTCTACTTAGCATACACCCTTGTCTTGAGTCTAGCAATAGAATCAACTACACATTTTAAATTTTATAACTCTAACCATCCTAAATACGTTGTATCACACATCCAGTTTCAAATTCAACTATGTGACCTATTTTAGGTAGTTTGATTGAATCATACCTTTAGCACTACCAAATGCAAGGATCATGGCTCCTCATAGGACAATCAACCATAATGCAAGGATTGAACACTTTGACGAGGATCATGATGAAGTACATCACCAAGAAGAAGATCGTGAAGAAGAGCATGAGGAAGAGCACCATGATGAAGAGAACTCCATGAGGAAGAACATCATGATACAAAACAAAAGGAATCAGAGAAATAAAAAACAATAATGATGATGAGGATGGTGGAGGCCCTACTCTTCGTGAGTTGGCTATTAGAAGGGATAATGGATCTAGATTCCCGATTGTCATCCCTCAGTTCACACTCCAAACTTTGAGTTGAAACCCAAAGTCATCAATATGATCCAGAACAAGACTTTTAGGGAAAATTACCATCATGAAAACCTTTATCATCACTTGGATGTCTTTAAAAATATCTATGACAACTTCAAGATGAACAAGGTGTTGCAAGAAGTCATCTGTTGTAAAGGTTTCAACTTTTCTCTAATAGACAAAGCTCTATTATGATACCTTTCTCTACTTGACAAAATTATCATTGAATGGGAACCTCTAACTAACACTTTTGTCACCAAATTCTATATAGTAGAAAAAACTCTTAGAATTAGACACAAAATCACTGGCTTCATACAAAAGACTAGTGAAAACTTGCATGAATTATGGGAACATTCTAAGAATACCAAAGGGACTTCCCTCACCACAACTATGATAAGAGGTTTCTAGTTACAACCTTCTACAATGGGCTTACCTCTATTGAAAGGACCTCACTAAATGTTGCAACAGGAAGTGATTTCCTAGGTAAGAACGTAAAGAAGACCATGAAGATCATTGACACCATAGCCGCCCTACAAGCTGGTATGGACTATGACTGGGGAATAACTAATAAAGTATTATCTAAAGGTACTATTGCTGAGACCAAGGCTTTATAAGCTATAACAACACAAATTTAGAAGATTGTCTCAGAGATGAAATAGTTGAATGATTTTGGAAACAAAGCAGAAAAAGTCATGAAATGTGTCACTTGTGGAGAAGGGGGACATGGAATATTTAATTACATTTATTCCCAATCCGAACAAGATGATCAAGCAGAAGACACTGAACGTCTCCTATCTCAACTTCAAGAGGATCGAACACCCTAGTTTCTTGTATGGAAATAAGGATTCCATTGAGAATTTTCATTAGTTGATTGAACCACCCAAGAGACCACTTGGTTTTGACAGGGGAGGAGGACCAATGGGTCCACACATAACACAAACATTCTAAAAATTGTAACAACTACCAAGGACAAGGACAAAACCATAATAGAAATGTTGGAGGAGGAAACCAAGGTTAAGGACATACCTCTAACCAGTAGGATTTGATGTTTGAAATGTTTGTTTTTGTAAAGAGGCAAGACACTATAAATGAACAACTAACTCAAAGCTCCATAACCAACACTGACATTCTGAATACAATGCAAACCCAATTGGGAGGTGTGATATCTCTAATGACTGATATGCAAATCTAACAAAAGCAAATTGATCAGAAACATGTGTAATTGTCAGAACTAATAAAGAACCCACAAGGAAGGATACATTCAATTATTGAAAATGCAAAAATGACCATTCTTAGATAAGGCAAGGTACTATAAGAACTGAATGCCAAGATTATTTAGAATAACACTGCTATTGCCGAGTCTCAACTTGAAACTATCCAGAGAGAAGAAGAAACTAAAATAAAAGTTGTAACCGAGAAGATTAAGGCAAAGGAAAAGGGTAAGGGAAATAAGATAGTAAAGGAAAAGAAATTAGAAGTAGGTGAGGAAGTTCTAGAAGGGAGGGATCCTTATTCAAGAAGGATTCTTTTTCCTTCTAAACCGATCAAAGCCTACTTGAAGAAGAGGTACAAAAATTCTTAGAAGCTATTAAGAAATTTCACCTAGGTGTTCCTTTCCTAGATGCTATTGAAGAAATACAAACATATGCAAAGTTCTCAAGTAATTAATTACAAAAAGAAGGATAAGAGAACATGTTGAAATCGTCAAGCTATAAAAAATGTCCAACAATTTCATCCAAGCAAAGATGCCTTCAAAGCAAAATCACATTTAATGTGGGAGATATTGAAGTAATACAAGGTCTAGACAATCTTGGAGAAAGTATTATCATTATAAATCACACACTAGCTCAATGGTTGGGACTATCTGACATGGTCAAAAGGGGGATGCAAATTCAAGTAGAAGACCATTCTTTTATGAGACTGGTAGGGATTGTAGAATATTTTCCTATCTGAGTGGGATGATTTTTATACCATGTGACATAGTTGTGATAGCACAGTGGAAGACCCACATTCCCAATGATATCTAGATGACCATTCATCTCTATTGGGAGAGCATTCATAGATGTTGAAGTTGAAATGATCAGAATCGGTGGGGAATGATGACATTGATTTTCATGTTCAAGACTACACTAGAGGACTATATCTATTTGAGTCAATCTATTTCATGGATAGTTACAACTAGTTCAATGTGGAGTTTCAAGAGAAAAATGCTATAGTTGACCCACTTATGATGAATCTGAACAATCCTAGTCCAGATATTGAAGTTCCAAATGTGGTTGGAATTCTTGAATATTTAAATAAACCAGAACATGATGACACTGATGAGGAGGATTCAGACATTGAGACCATGAAATATGCCTCCCTAGAGAAAAATCTAGAAGAGAAGCCAACACCAAAACCTAAACTGGAGCCGAACTAACTCTCCATAGGATTAAAATATGAATTTCTTGACAACAAAAGAAGGAATCCAAAGGTCTCAATGCCAAAGATTTAGCACAACCTCATAGGAAGTTAAATCAGAACTTGAGAGAGGTTGTCAAGAAAGAGGTCATAAAGGTCTGAGATGTGGGTATAATATACTCAATAAGAGAGAGTAATTGGGTAAGTCTGGTACATGTATTACCTAATAAGGGAGGTATGAAAGTGGTGAAGGGAGATAAAGGTGATGAAGTGTCAACTAGGACAATAACGGGTTGGAGGGTGTGTATTTATTATAGGAAACATAATGATGCAACCAATAAAGATCACTTCTCATTTACATTAATAGACCAATTTGTTGAACGATTAGCCCACCATTCATACTTCTTCTTCTAATATGGGTACTTGAGATTTTACCTTGTTCCCATTCATACATTTGAATAACAAAAAACCACCTTCACTTGTAAATATGGAACATATGCCTTTTAAAGAATGCCATTCGACCTCTGCAATGCACCTACAACTTTTCAAAGGTGCTTGACTTTAGTGTTTGCATATTTTTGAGAAGCAATTATGGAGGTAATGGATGTTTTCTCTATGTGTGGCACTGACTTGTAGGTTGTTTCAAAAATCTATCTCAAGTGTTGAAACATTATGAAGAAAAATTATTAGTATTGAACTAGGAGAAATGCCATTTTATGGTCCAAGAAGGTATAGTACTTGGCAACAAGATCTCCGGGAAAGGAATTGAAGTCAATTTAAGTAAAGTAGAAGCTATTTGTAAGCTACCAACCCCTATATTTATGACAGGGGTGAGAAGCTTTCTAGGCCACATGTGATATTATACAAGATTCATTAAGGATTTTTAAGGAACCCCTCCCCATGTTATCTCCTATTCAGGAAGATTAAAAGGGAAAGGGACACTACCATACTTGATACGATCGAGGTTTAGCAATTAACCAAAAAATTTATAAATTTCTCTGAATGGAAAGAGTTAATAACCATGTGAAAGATAAACTCCCCACTATGATATACATGATATGGAAATCTAATGTATGTAACAAAAAGTAAATCTATCTATGTAAATCCTCCAAAATAGCTTTAAGAGTCCTTTCTTTGGGTGTCTACTTCTCTAGGTGTCCATTTTGCAGATTAATAATAGATTAACCTAAAATTCCATAAAACAAAACATGATTAGTATATCAAGATATACATGTATGTGGTGGAAATAAAATATTCACATGTAGGTTAATAACATATTCAACCATAGAAGCAATTATGGTTACATAATCAAAATTTAAATTTTTATCATAACTTCTCAACCCTTATTTACTCAACCTCTGAGATACCCTCTTCTAGGGTTTTTTCCATGTAGTGGACTTAGGCCACCTTTCCAGTAGGGGGTTGGTTCCATCTTGGTCTTCTTAATCTCGGGCTTGACTTCATATGATATTCCCAACTTGGGGCTTGGTCCTACTAATCTCAATGACTCTCTCATTCTTTCTATTTTCAGACTTCTTGAGTTGGTATGAGGGGTTCGAGCAAGTTCTTTATATATCATGTGATATTCTTAGGAGCCTTATAGATGATAGGAATTAAATAAACAATCAATAGTTTATTTGCAATCAATATGGGAAATCTCAGAAAACCACGGAAGTCTTTTAAGGGAAGTAGTCAAAGGGATAACCACATACCTTTCTTAGATGTAACTTAATGTCCAAGTAAACATGTTCAATTGAGAACAAGCAATCAATCATCCTAAGATTAATTCATAACACCCAAGTATTACTATTTTGTCCATAAATTGTCATTAAGATTTATTTGGGTTCCAAGTTAGGGTTTTGGGGTCAAATTAGGTTTTCATTAGATTTTTGGCTTACCAAACCCTATTGTCACATTCGATGCACTTTTTACTCACAAACCCTAATTTTGATATTATATGAATTCTTAAACTCAAATTAAATCAAAGATGTCCTTTTTATCCAAAAAGATTAAAATTTATCCATCAAAGTCATTTAAGCATGTTGTATTCATTAAAACTATGAAATAAGGGTTTCCATGCTTATACTACATTAAATTTAGTAACTTTACACACTTTTTTAGTTCAAGGGAGAGTTATCTATTGAAACTAATTTTATTGAAATCCTTGCATTTTTAAGATCAACTTTCATATGTAACTATTCAATATTAGACATTCATCTGAATTACTATAGTTTTTGCAAAATTAAATATTTATAGCTAATAAGGGCTCACCACCTCAACGATTAACCTAGGTCTCGGATGCACCAACTACGTTGGGTAAAGACAATGGTCTTAAGTTAACCAGACACCCATGCTCACATGGAAAAGCTCACTAGATAGAGAAAAAAAGGGATAATGGACGTAACAGCCATAATCTATTAAAAAGAAGAGTTGGGGCTAAAGGGGACTTTTTGACGAGGGTTGTCTTTAAACTTGGCTTGACTCCTTCGTTGTGAGAAGGAGGACAACCAAGTAGTCGCCTTCAAGCCTCCACTTCCCAGGACGTCAGACAAGTGTCCCCACACCTTCTCCTGGACCCGACGAACTTGTCTCGGGTCTTAATTACCCTGGAACTGATCAGAGTTGAGAGGACGACAAGGTGGCTCCCTGAGAGGGTTTAGGAAGGATGCCAAGGGAAAAAGTAGGGCTCAGAGGGGAATCAGTTGCAGAGGAAGGAGCACAGGATCGATAATCTCATCACAATTGATTTGGTGGTCTTGCGGGGGTCTCTAGCCCTACTTTTATGGTTGAGGTATCCAAAGTTGGTCATCATTTATTCTACAAATTAGGAAAAACTGTAATAGCCTTCCAAAGGTGAAAAATCCTGGGATGGATTGCTTAAGTTTTGTCTCCTGATCTTCATGAGATAATTTTTAGAATCTCACATGGTCTGAGGAGAGAGGAAGGTGTGAACAAAAGAACTGGATACATTGTGTTTGGTTTCCTTCTTAGCCAAAGGTAGGAGAAGGTCTTCTGACCCTCCTATCCCGATCCTATGGCCGCACAAAATATGAAAAATCTAGGTTTATAATCCTATTCTAAACATAAAGGTGACATTTAATACATTGTCTTAGAAACCCTTCCAATTTAGCGAAATGTAAAAAATTCACATCTCCCTCTGCTTTAATCCTTTTAATCCCATATTTTGAAAGAAAGTTTTAATTACTTTTATCTAGGTGTGGGAGAGATTTGAGACCAAAATACACAACTTAAAAAGTGTTTTTTATTTATCTCTAAGTCTCCCTCTTATTTCATTTATTTAAAGCATCAACTAAATCCTTTTCTCTTCCCAACTTGGCCATATTTCTTATTTTGATAACTTTTCTTATAAAAAAATATAGAACTGAAACAAAACCATTAATTGCCTTCAACATCACTTTTCTAGAGAAATCCACATAATTCATATAGAATGCTAATTATCCAATAACTTTAGTAATTCATTTACTATTGTATTTTCTCTTTTTCTTTACCCATATCTTGTTACTGCATTAATGAAAATAGTAAAATCCACAAAAACCATTGCAAAGGAGAAATTGCATATTAAATTCATACTTTCAAAACAAGGCATACCATGTTTCTAACATATCCTTGTTACTCAAATATTTGTATTTCTAATATATAAATACATGTGGAAAACCATATTACAACAAGATTTTTCTAAGATCTCTCAACCTATGTCAAATATGCTCGTCAAAGAAGTTATATTCGATTACACAGATGAATGCCTTAAAGCTTTTGTAGCTCTAAAAAGTGCTTTGAAAACTGCTCTAATTCTACAAGCTCCATATTGGGAGCTTCCTTTTAAAGTGATGTGTGAGATAGGTGAGTATGCCAATGGAGTCATGCTTGGACAAAATAAATATAAGAAGCATCACTTATTTATAATGTGAGAAAAACACTCTATGATGCTCAAGTTAAGTACACCACCACAGAAAAAGAGATGATGTCAATGGTATTTTCTTTTGACAATTTCAGGTCATATCTAATAGGATCAAAAGTGAAAGTTTACATGGATCACAGAGCTATTAAGTATATCATGTAGCAAAAAGACACCAGATCCAGGTTCCAACAGTGGGCATTGTTGCTACAAAAGATTGGTCATGAGATTATTGACAAAAAAGGAACATGGAATGTAGTAGTTGACCACCTATCATAGACTCTCACAACCAATAATGACTCCCTACCGATCAATGTCAATTACCAGGATGAAGCTTTTGATGATGGCAAGGACTATTGAACCAAAGGTACCATGGTTTTCTGATATATGCAATTATCTTTCTTTCCAAAAATTACTTCCAGAAATCACTTAGAATGAGAATAAGAATATATTTTTTGAGATGGAAAACTATTACTGGTATGACTAGCTTTTGTTTAAAGGTGTGTTTTTAATGTATACCACCTATGCATTCCATAAGAAGAAGTCCCACAAATCCTTCATGAGCATAACTCTATAACTCTTCATCTTATTGTGGGCGTTTAGGCAGAGATAGAACGACCACCAAGATTCTACAATTTGGTTTTTATTGGCCTACTCTATTTGAGGGTGCACATGAATATATCAACATCTACAAAGAGTGTCAACACACTAGAAACATACCAAGGAGGAATGATATGCCTGTATCTGATTGGATCAAAGTTGATATTTTTATCGTTCGAAGAACGGATTTTATGGGAACTTTTCCATTATCATGAGCCAACCAATACATTTTTGGTTGTAGTTGATTACATATCCAAGTGGGTGGAAACGGTAGCTACCCCCCACTTGTAACTCAAAGGTCATGACAATATTGTTCGAGAAGATCATTTTTCCCTAATACGTAATCCCACACACTGTCATTAGTGATGGGGTCCACATCATGGAAAGACAATTTGCAACGATATTGAAGAAATATGGAGTGAGGCTCAAGGTTTCCCCCTACCACCCACAAACCTCAAGGCAACTTGAGGTTTTAAATAAGCAAATTAAACAAATTCTAGAAAAGACTATTGGCAAAACTAGAAAAGATTGTTCAATGAAGCTTGATGATGCTCCATGGTAATACCACACTGCCTACAAAACTCCTATAGGGACCACTCCCTATAGGTTGATATATGGCAAGGTATGTCATTTACCCGTTGAATTTGAGAACAAAGCCTTTTGTGAAATCACATCTTTGAATATGAACCAAACATTGAACAAAAAGAAGAGATTTTCACAATAATTGAAGGACCTTCATCTCCATGCTTATGAAAATGAAAAAATTTATAAGAAAAGAACCAAGGTGTTGCATGACGCCCACTTAAAAGAAAATATGTATCTTAAGGAGACAAGGTTTTTCTATTTAACACAAGAATTAGACCTTTCCCTGGAAAGTTAAAATCAAGATGGTTAGGACCCTTTACTATGTTGAAAATATACCCATCAGGGATGATGGAGGGTTTCATCCAAAGGTCAAGTACCTTCCCTATGAATGGACATAGAGTGAAAAGAAATTATGAAGATAAACTTTCACCAGAAGGGATGAGGTTCAATTCGATGAACCACTACCTACACCACCCAAAGAAGGATTAGGAAGCTACTTAAAGAGAGTCAAGCTACATACTATAAATTAGGGCTTCTTGGGAGGAAACCCAATGATTTATTAATATGTTTATCTACATTCTAGTTTGTTTTATTTCTTAGTAGATAGACTTTACTAATTTTTATCCTAGGTTTTATTTATTTTCTATTAGGTTGCCTTTGTATCCTCATTTCTAGTATACATAGAATAAAGTTGTAAGAATCTAAGATCTTTGCCTTTCATGCAGGGACCATTGGTTCATGAAAAGAGCACAAGGTTCAATCTAAGTCAAGCCATCAATTTCATATAGGACTACCATTGAGTTAGATCTAGTTTCCAAACCATCATTTTATGAGAACTACTAGACCATCGAAAGATGAATTCCTAGACCGGTCATTGATAGACACCAAACTAGAAAACACTTAGATCTTGTAACACCCAGACCCACTACCCAAGCCTCTAGTAGAGGTTTAGGAATGACGACTGGCCCCATAGATCACCACTAGCCTTAATTGTGTGCTTTGTCCTCACTCATGTGCAAGCCAGGATAAACTTCATGACTGGTCACCCATCCTAGTATTACTCCAAGCTGAGCACGCTTAACTATGGAGTTCTTTAGTGATGGTCTCCCAGAAAAGGAGGTGCACCTTGTTGATATGAGTAGTCCAATCATTCATTTTAAGATCATTTTATCCAATGCCTCAATTCTTGAGACGTTACAATCTCCCCCACTTAGACTCTTGACGTCCTTGTCAAGGCTCAACTACACGACCTCATAATCTTTCCTCCTTTCAGGGTAGACCCAAATGTCCCATGCACATGCAACTCCCGATCATGACCACCAATGCAAGGGTGGATCCATCTACTTGAATAGCCTTTTCCAACAACCCTAGACACTACCAACACATGGGCAACTCCATCAACTCATATAGCCCTTTCCATAATACGTGGACCGCACAACTCAAAGACTGGCATGCCACAGGCCCATGTGGGCCCCACCTACTGGAGGGGAATTGGCTCTGATACCATTTGTAATGACCCCAATTCCTATACACTTTCCAAGTTGACATTCCCTAGATATGTGTGCACTCATATCTAATAGATGTCAAGAAGGAAAATGTAACATATTGTGATTGTCAATTATTTTATAACAAGAAGCCAGACCGTGTTCACAAACATCATTGATTAGCCACACAAACAACATTCACTAAAGATGAAGTCATACATATTATTTAAAAAATAATAAGAGAATAGTTTTATGAAATGAAAGTACATAGGATTTAGATCATCCTATACATATTCTAGAAGAATGAATGACTATCTAACTAAAAAAGAGATAAGAAATTGAAATCTAGCTAGTTTATCCTCCGTATCCATTTATTTGGTAGCTTCAAGTAATTTGAGATGCATTATTTGTTTCTTGTACCTAGAAAATATGAGAAACAAAATCATCAACATAAGTTGGTACATGGCTCAAAATACAGTACGATGATTGCATAATTCAAATACTTGAAGAAACTAAAGAAAGAAAAGAAAACCATTGTTTAAGGCAGAAAATTAGGTAAACACGTCTTTTGAATGTATCATTAGATGCAATTGTACTAATATTCTATCAACACTTTATCATACATCCAGTTTTGGAAAACTACTTTATCATACATCTAGCATGGGTAATTCATCTTACATCCATACTAGGCAATATATCATACATCCATACTGGGACATCTCTCATCTGTGCTTATATTAGTAGCTACAACTCATTAACAATTCATTTATATTCCATTTAGATTTGGTGAAGAATAAATACTAGTAACCATACAAAAAAGTATAAGAAAATAAGTCACCCAAGATACATCATATCTTATTCAACCATAGAAAACTAGTCTTATACTTAATAAAGGCCACATACTTGATTTGATTAGATCTGAATTCCAAGAGTTTAGAAGGATAGTAAAAATATCACCCTGAAATGAAAGTAAGGGTGTGGGTCACTATGAGTCCATATGATCCCAAACTAGGGTTTGTATTTTACTTAGGATTATTTTCACCTTTCTATGATTAGATCAGGGTTTGTTCATTCCTTTTTGTCTTGTTTTTGAGTTTCAAGATCATGCCTTTATTTTAGGGTTTATATTATTTAAGAAAAGAAACATTCACCATTAGGGTTTCTACTATGGGTTAGATCATTAATGATTTCTTTTTAGGATTCTATAAATTAGATAGGTAAGGGTTGAATCTAGGGTTTTCACAGTTGATCATGATCATAGTGGTGTCATAAGAAATTTGGGTTTGCATTTAGTGCATGAAAAATAGAAATGGAGAGAGAGATGAACTTGAATTTAGGGTTTCTAGATAACCATTCATACATGATTAGGGTTTTGTGCTATTGTGAGGATTAGGGATTTTATTAGGGTTTAGGCTTCACAAAGATCAGATCATATCAAATAATAGCCATTGTTACATGATTACTTTACCTAAGTATGGTCATTAGGATTTAAGCTAATATTTTTGGAATAGAAGTCAGATCTAGGTCCTGATGATATTGTCTAGCCATGGTAGAAAATTGAGAGTCAAACTCGTATGTTAGTTGTATAATTTGACTATATACCCTAATACAAGGATTTCATCTACTATGAAATTAGGGTGTTGATTTCTATTAAATTGATAATCTCTTTTAATCAATTTAGCAAGGGAAAAGGTTGAGATTATTATTGGAAATAAGAAGCTTACAAGAGAGAGAAAAAATATAAGTAAAAACCCTAATTCTATTACAAATCTCCAAGTTTTTGGATCCATCAGAAGATAAGAGTAGACTCACCATCAAAATATTGCTTTGTAGTTGAACTAGAAAAGGTAGATGACTAGACAAACCATGAAATGGAATCACCCTAGTGAGAGCATTGTAGGTCGTGCTTCATCCAACCATCAGATGAAAAAGTGTTTGAATCCATTCGGTCATGTACTCTACCGAGCCATATGATGAATCATACAGTTGAAATCATTGATTTCCAAAATCTAGTCAAGTCATCAGTTTCATGCAAAACAATCAAACCATTAGAAGGCATAATGCCAAATCTGTTGGTCGTGCAAGCCCCACCACCACTAGTGTTGTTAGTATAAAAGAAAATGGGGGGTCCAATACTATTTACAATCATACAAAGAGATTTACCCTAGAACTAACCCAGAAGCACCAAGAGAGATTAACTCTATTGTTACACCTGCATTGGAAGATGCACATCGTCTTCAACCTCCATCTACGGAGAAGGAGCACCAGAACAAGATCTCTCGTGCCACCGATGAATCTCGCGAGCTAAGTACAAACGCATGGCATCGTCGTGTTCACTATCAAGCCATGAATCTACAAACACATGTCTTCATCGTGTTCACTATCAAGCTATGACTATGCCAATAAGAAGAGCCTCAATGATTTAGAGGAAAAGCTAGGACTTGCGAACATTTGAGATGACATCAACCAAAATGATTGGTAAAATCCCTACCTCAATATTTCATTTTGATCTTCCCGCTCTTCTACTGACTTTATCTATGACGTCTTTATCTTCACTGTCCTTAGGTAACACATTCACGTTCTCGCCTGCCTTACTACTGACCTTTGTCAGTAGGTGGTAACTATAGGAAGTCCCTTCATCTTCCTACACCACCTGTCCTTCCTCTAAGAAACACTGATCACAACCTCACTCTTCCGTAACCATGAGTTGACAACGAGTCTTTTCGCTCTTTGAGAACTATTACTTCT
The DNA here is from genome assembly GCA_963693085.1 of Alisma plantago-aquatica. Taxonomy (NCBI): domain Eukaryota; kingdom Viridiplantae; phylum Streptophyta; class Magnoliopsida; order Alismatales; family Alismataceae; genus Alisma; species Alisma plantago-aquatica. The sequence continues at coordinate 1,857,096,615 of OY856409.1, forward strand.
TGGGACCTATGCATCGTTTTCCACCATACACAAACCATAGGTTTGTTTCAGTTACCAAATCCTACTAACCATCAAAAGACCAACCCCCTCTCCGAAAACCATTTGATGTTAGGGAAATCTATGGTACCTATCACATCTTTTATTACCCTAAGGAAAAACCATCGATTTTGGCTTCCAGATTTGTCTTTCTTTGCAAACCATCATAGGTAAGAGGTCGATCATCATTTCTTCACTTTCTCCTCTATAAACCATCATTTCTCCTGTGTAAACCATTGGTTTTCAGTTTCTTAAGGTGGCCAGATGAAACCACTGGTTGACAACTTCCTCCACCAACCATCATTTGTCTACCTACTAAGAAAAACCCTCGAGTGTCTGATCTTGCTTGACAAACCATTGGTTTGTAAACATATACTTAAATATAAAATCTGAAATCAATTACTAGCCTAATCTTGTAAGAGATACAATAATATCTACATAAAAACCAATTATTGAAATGGTAGGTAATAAAGGAAAAGATCAAAGCATCAACAAGGGTTTGGTCAGTCAAGAAAGTGAGACTGTAGAACTAGATCCAACATGAATCAGGAAGAAATAGACATAACAGAAAGATTAAAAGATGATTTTGTTTCATATATCAAGATCCATGGGGAACCTATCAAAAAAAGCATCAGACATGGGTTAGAAGATGATAACTCAAAAGGGTATATGAGACAATTCCTGAAGAATCCTCCAGACCAGATGAGTCTTGGAGGATTGAGACTTTCAAATATACACCATCTAGTGAAATCAAGAATCCCAAGTAAAGGAGGGCACTAAGGATGCCTCCTCAACCCAAGGAAAGTGACTAGGATGTTAGAAGTGGAAATACCAAAGAACAAACAATACCACATCAAGTAGTTACCACTACTATAGAAGTTCTTTCCAGGGTTGTTCCATCAATATCTAATGTGGTTTATAAGGAACAATATGATAAATATTTCATTCCCAGAGATGACGAGCGCATGGATGACTGGGTCCAGATGTTCGCAAAGAAAATTTTTAAAACCAGAAGGTTTGGAGATGTGGAAACCCTAGAGAATCTAGAAATATGTCAAATAGTGAAGGTGAACATTGACAAAATTGGGATTTACAAGATTTTCTTTAACATGAACCTCTCGTATAATGAACTCACCTTGGATTCAATGTCATCTCTAAAGAAAGTGCCAGATTATAAAAGAAGAAGAAAACGAGTGGGGGTAAATTATAAGCTACCCATATTAATTGTCAAGGAGGACTATGCAATTACTGATAAATGGCTCAATTCCATTTTCACTGACTCCGATGAACAATCGGAAAGAGCCAACAAAGCAAAATGAGGCAGATAAGTTTGAGGCTTCCACACTGACAAGTCATGGGGGAAATTATTTGGAGAAAGTAGATATAGTTTGGGATAGTCAAAAGTTTCCATGATTCATTCTAGGTTCAAGCAAGTCATACACAAAAATATTCACCAAAACCATATTCTTCATAAATGACATGGGGAACATAGCTAGAATGGACCTCCACCATTCTGTGGAGTATCATGAAAAACAAGCTAGTCAATATTGGATGCATATTAATTGAAAGGCTCATAACAATAGTTGGACTAGAAGGATCCCATGATTTCTGAATGGGAAGCCTTATCACATATATTGCCAATTTTTTAGGCTACCCTAGAAATATGAAGTTATTCCTTAGATTTGATGGGGAGATACTAGTGGATGCCAAGTATACTACTACAACCAAAGCCTTGAGGAGGAAGAGGAAGTAATATTTCTATTGATTCTGCAGATCCAATGACTTCCAACCCCTTCTCAAAATGTGCAACTACAATTAGCCAAGATCATATTTTAGGAAAATGAAATCCTAAAAATGAAGGATGGATCCAATCCCATCCTATCTATGAGCAAGAAAGAACCAATAGAACAACTAATAAAATAGACTAAAAATACTACCATAAATCTGGCGAACAGAAGAACAATAATACGCCTCCTGAAAAGAATGGAGACTTAGCCAAAGAATAAGAAATCCCCAACACTCAAGGCAGTAGATCTCACAAGGGTTGAAACTAAATATCTAATGATTACACCCACCATTATTATCCCTGGGACATCAGAAGCACTAGAGATCGAACCTATGATGAATACCCTAGTTGTTAATGTCCCAAAACAATTTGATGAAGCTCTAGCCGGTACTAGCCCCATAACAGACACACAAAATGAAGTACCAAAAATACATGTTGAAACAAAATAGGAGGATGTAAGAGAAACTCCCACAAATGTGATTGCGGCATCCCACCACAACATGCATGAGGAACCATAAAACAATGTCAAAGATGACTTGTCAACCAACCAGGGAGCCAATAGAGAAACAATGGATACGATAAGAAATGAACCCATGCCCAACCATTAAGTTTCTCCAAATGTATCACAATAGGAGGTCTCCAACAGAGAGGCACCACTATCTAACTACGAGGTTGAACTCAACCTGCACATGAGTAGGGGATAGGAGAAATCCATCTGATAGAAACAACTAGAGCAAGAGGCAAGCTCATGAAGGAACACAGAGCAACCATGACGAGTCCCTACTACAACAAGATTTATGGAGATTGGGTAAGAGATACATAACCTATATGAGAAATTTGTTTGTACTAACTATGTAGGTGGAGAAAATAATAGATGACATGCAACCCCTACTTGGTCTACCACACCAGATGTAGCTTCTAACGGAAAACCAAATGCTGGTCATGGAGGGCTTGGCGGGTATGACAAAAGATCCAACCCTTCTCCGATAGGACCAAGATGACTTATGTCAAGAGAATGAACAGGTGCACACTATGGAAATGAAGTAGAAGGAGGTACTAATGATGTCATCTTCTAGAGATGAAGCATTTCTATAAAGACAAAATCACTGACATAGATGCCTCATCTTCAATGACAACCACCATCAACATCCAACTCAAGGTAGATATGGTACTAGACAAGATAAGGGCTAGCAAGGCTACACCACCTCCAGAAAAGGATTATGTATGGAATAGGGAAGTGCCCACTGGTGAGGACGAATCTGCCAAATCCCTGACCTCTTCAAGGCACTCCACTAACAACAACAAACAAAGGGAACCCACAAAACCAGAAAACTAGGGTTTTCTAGAGATTCCAAAGCAAGTTACTCCTACAAAATATGATAAGTCAATTAGGGAGAATGACATCATTTTGGCATCACCAGAGGGAGGGGAGGAGGCATCAAAAACAACTGAGGATATAATGAATGAGCTAGATCCTCTATTCAACTACATTGTTCCACCACCTCCTATAGATTATGAAGCCTACATCAATGAATTGCTACTAGATGAACACATAAAGTAGAGATCCATCAAAATCCTTTTTTGGTGGAGATGGGGGAGTATCTAGCTGAAAACAATGAAGGGAACATGTACTGGATGTTAAAAAATGCACCAAAAAAAAGAAAATCCTAGTATTCCTCGAACCACTACCACTTGCAAATATAAACCCGACATCACCATTACCACTGTCATGCAAGACAAAGGACATGGGCATGACATCAGTATCAAGAATTTTTCAACATGCCATTCATGCTCTGGATGACACTCTAGATGATGATATACTAGGAGAAGACATCGTCTACAGAAATAATTGATACAATCTCATAACAGATGACTTGCAATCATCATTCAAATATAAAGAAGATATTAGTGGGGTCTTCTTCAAGGTTCTCCGTGGACAATAATAGAAAAATACATGAATAGGGACAAGATATGACCCATCTTCAATGCCACATCCACTCTCACTTCTCAACTATATATAAAGAATTACAAGGAACCGTTGATTGAAGAGCTACATGAAACACTCAATAAAACAAAGAAATTATAATATACCACTCTTTCTTTCAAAAGCTTTCAATGATTGGCTATTGACTATGGCGGTTCTGTGCTCACAATGAGTCACACTCTACAATTCCAACACCAAGGACCTTCCATGTTGAAGGACGATCTTTGAATATCTAGAGACAAGGGAAATACATATGATACCAACCCACCTCAAATGCCTTATCCAAAGGACAGAAGGATGGAACCACCCAAACTAGAGCTAATTCCACATCAAATGCAGCAGACCCTAACAACTGCAAGATTTAGGGGACAATGGTTTCATAGTCATTAGGACCATCAAAGAACTTAATAGGGGAATTCATCCGGATCAAATTGCTAATGAGGATTTCCATGTGTTAATAAGAAAGTACATCATGGAGATCATTCACGACAGGCGGTTTTACTATGATGAATGCATGCTACGAGAGGAGTTCTTGATGCTTATGAGAGAGCCACCAATCAACATATCAACAACAATAAATCGGTCTGTATTGTTGGCAGTGATGATCCAAATGAGGCAAATAGAGTGGCAACAGTGGTTGGGATTGACGTAGCAGCTGAATCATTCTCCTACCTAGGCACGCCTATTTCCATTGGACGATCTAAGCTTATTGACTTTGAGTTCTTGATCCACAAAGTGAATGCTAAGATTGCGACATGGAAAGATAGACTTCTTTCCTTTGCTGGGCGTCGCATGCTCATCGCTCATGTCCTCTCCTCTATTACAGTATACACTGCAACAGCGATTGGCATCCCAGTAGTCATTGCTCGAAGAATTGATGCTCTCCTATCAAGATTTCTATTGGCTGACAGGTCGAACCACACCAGAAGAGACTGGCTTGGTGGCACAGGGTCGCCTTCCCCCTCCGATTTGGTGGTCTTGGGCTTACTCCAGTGGCAGTGATTAGTGATGTTTTCGTTGCTAAAGCATGTTGGGAAGTTGTAGCAGGAGAATCGATATGGGCAAGATTTTGTCGCGAAAAGTATGCCAGCCGGGCCCCGAACAGATCTGGACTCCATCCCCCCTTCTTGAAGTTAAGTGCCGCATCATCACCATTCTGTAAGAAGGTGTGGCAGATGTTCCCTAAGATATACCCTCTCTGCAGATGGATTGTTGGCAGAGGAAGCTTTCCTTTCTGGGACACTATGTGGTGCGAGATGAGGCTAAATGAATTTGCCATTCATGCCAGTGATAGGAATCATCTATTCTTCGTGAATGATTTTTGGATTGATGGACATGGGTGGGATTGGGATTCACTGAACAATGTCCTAGACGTGCAAGGCGTGAACCTAATTCAGAGATCTGAAGTGAGCATTTCAGATACTGATGATCGTGTGGTTTGGGCCCCAGACCTGCATGGGGCTTTTTCCTAAAAATCGGCTAAGAAGCTGCTTACAAATAACATAATGGACACGCCCACTGTTTGGAGTGGTATTTGGGACATCGGTATACCCAAAGCCAGTGCAATGCTGTGGAAGTTTGCCAAAAATGCCGCTCCTACTGACGACAACATTAGCAGGTTTACCATCCCCATGGTTTCCAGATGCAACTGTTGTGATGAACCGATGATAGAGAGAACTTCATAGTTGTTGTTCCATGGACAAATGGCCCTCTTCTTATGGCAGACGTTCACTCATATTGCTAGACAGGCAACACCTTGTACCATATCCAATTTGATGGAGATATGTGTGAAAGGGGGTATGAAATCCATCATAGATTGGATGGCTAGTCGACTAGCCATTCTAATTATCTATAGTATTTGGAGAATGAGATGTGCGGTGAGATATGAAGGTCATCTTAGATCGTCCATCAGAGAATGAGATAATATTGTCTTCCATATCAATAAGCTAACTCAACACCAGGCTTTTGATATAAGTGACAACATGGGCTTCTATACAGCCTTGGATACCGCGAGGATCACAGCCCCACGCTCAAGACTTAGAGAGATTCAACTCCTTAGATGGCAGCCACCGGATTTGTGGAACCTTAAGATGAACATCACTATAGGCAGGTGTGTTGACCCGAGTGGTACCAACCGAAGATGGGCAGCAGGTATCGTGAGAAACCACAATGCAGATGCTTGTATGGCTTTTAGAGTATGGCTTCGAGCTACTGAACCTTTCTTGGCGTACATACATGCTTGTATAGTTGGAATTAAAATTTCCAGTGACCAGCAGTGGAAGGTTTCCTATATTGAGATTGATGACAGACAAACTTATGACATTTTGTGGCGAGGGAAGAAGGAACCATGGAGAGCCATCACCGTGGTTAGGCAGCTCAGAAAGGTGTTACAGGAAGAAGATAGTAGCATTCTTTTTATTCATGTAATAAATTTCTAATGGATGATGTTTTCACATCATTCTTATCTCAAGATATTACATGAATAAAAAGAATGCTACTATCCCAATAGAAACCCTCTAAAATAAGGATAACCCACCTAGAGCACCCCTGATCAACAATGTAGCTCCCAAGTATAGGTTGGAAAGCATGAACGCCAACAATAGAAGAAACAACTACACTTCCAGTGCTAAATCCCCTCTTTGGGTACAAAAAAGGGTCAACAACCCACCTTTCCTCAAAAATCCCATTACCTAAATCCTTATGAGAAAGAATAAAAGTTGAGTGTGAATAAAAATATGAGAGTTTTTCTTCACAAGATGATAAAAAGCTCCATCTAGTCAATGCATATCTATACTCAAGAATTCATATATGTCGTGCTTGGTAGTGGCCTATAATATGAATGAATATCCACCTATCTTTTGGCAGATATCTCAGATAACCACCTGAAACTACATTAGGACTGACAGTTGAGTGATATATTCTTACAACAACACTCATGGTTAAGCCCTAGAAAGACAAGAAACACAAACAGCCTTGGTCCACCTTTACACCATTATCTAGGACTACCCAAAAAATAAAGGTCGGGTGTAAAAGCTACCTCTATGGAATGTTGCATAAGTAAGGCTTAGAAATGATATTTGGTGTGTCTCGTGAAGGGGATACTCCTTCTGAGTAGAGGATACAGAAGGAAAAGGAGGTCATGCAACTCTCGCCTAATGGAGGAGGAAACTAGGATTATAGTAAGACGTACAAGATATTCTATAAAGATCTTGACCTAAGGAAGATATGAGAACATGGTTAACAAAAGACAAAACACTAATCAAATAATGCCCTAAAATTTACTCGATGCCTTGATTCTATTAATTAGCTTGACAAGATAGAATCCAAATTTGGGAGGGGGTTGATAACATCCAATTTTGTGGATATTTCATGCCTAATTTTACCCTTAATTTCTCCTCTTTGCTCATAGTAACCCTTACTTCTTCATATTTTTCTCCTGATCACCTATTATACCTTTGTTGGAAAACAATCACTCAATTCTATGTAGATACATTGCCAAGAGATGGTTTTTACCGTGGGATAGGGCATCCATCAGTTTGCAAAACTCATGGAGACCTTCTGCAACCTTTGAACCAAGGAGACACTAGAACTACTCATTCATCAGTTCCCAAATTGATAGCCTCAATCTAAGTTCAGATCCAGCATTGAGAGACTAGTAAGGCCACCCATCAGATCCTGAAACCAATGGTTATCAAGGTAACCAATCAGAACCACCATCAGGTGTCAGAACTGATGGTCTTCTGAAGAGCCAAACTTGATGGCCATTCATGATGACTACATGATCATAGGCCTAGGTGATTCATCAAGCGATGGCCTATTGTGACTAAAGGCAGAGTTGAACTAATGACATGACTGGATAGTCCAACCGATGGTGCCTACTACATAACTCCCAACCAATGGCAACACTAGAAGAATGGTCATTCAAGACCGTTAGGTATGTGCCCCAAGGCACATGTTCAGAGGACTTGTAGTGCAAGTAAAGAACCCCAAGCACTGTCTCAAGCACTAGACTGAGGCCTATCAATATAAGACCCTATGCTATAAAGATGGGGTCACGATGTAAAGGAGACACTACGGTGATGTCAGAGAGAAGCCTCATCATCAGCCATCGAGCTACGCCATCCATCATCAGTTCATGGCCTCCACGAATGATATTCCAAGGGACAACACACCTCCACCTTCAATGAGCATCTCTAGACGTCCTCCTTGAGAGAAGGAGAACCATCCTTATTTCCAACACCATATTCAGATTGGAGAAACGTTCCATCTACCTATACAAATTTGTTGTCACTATTGGTGTATCCTTCTTCTTCTTCTCTAAATCTTTAGTCCTTATTTCATCCCTTCTATTCAATTCTTTCTTCCACCCTCATGTCTAACCAAACTTGTAATTAAACCAAGCTACTCATCGACATGAGTTGCTAAACATATAGCTTCGGTTGGGAGTAGCCACTAAGGATCTCACAACATGTAAATACTTATATCCATTGAATACATGCTCTTACTAAAGTTTATCTCCATCCTCTTGATCTTAATGCTTTGCTTGCATGATTAGCTACCATTTTGTGTTGTTTGATTGTTGATACCTTGAAGGAATTGTACAAACCTATATCTATGTGTTATGGAGTTGCATGGATGCTCAAGAATGTTGGAATGCTTAAGATAATGATCATATGATTTTATTTTGATTGTTTGTTTTCCATATCCAGAGAGAGATAACCTTATAATCTAGATATATCCTAAGCTTGAGAGAGGAGAGAATAGACACTCATGATGATTTCTTATAAAATCATTGTGGGTATATAATGGTTGTGAGTATAGTATGTAGTGAGAGATATTAAATGGTGAAACACAATCATATTTTCCCATCCGTACTTGATACCTTATCTTTTTACTTTCTTATTATTTTATCTTACTTCTGGATTTATTTTACTTGCTTTTTATTTCATTGTTGAAGTACCACCATTTCATAAGCAACACAAAAGTCCATCTCACCCTTTGTTTGATGTAACTAAGATATGTCTCTAAATTTTTAACTCATGCCACCCTTGTCCCAATGGATTAGCCCCCATTTACTACATCAGACCCCATATTATTGTTGTGGGGGCCTGAGTGTTGGGTTATAAACTTAATAGTCTCATTACTGTAGATATGATCCATTCAAATAAGTTATTTAGGCCAGTAAAGGTCACAAATGATGGCTAATTGTTTGAGGGGTCCCACAATAGGATGAGAAAGAGAAATATGAAATCTAACGAGAAGACCTCAAATAATAATTCAACTTCCCATAGGAATTCAATCTTCAATGAGAGGATTTCCCATAAGAATACATGAAAAAGACATCTTTTAAGAAGGCATCTAATATAAAGCATAAAAAATTGAAGTATATCTAATTGTCGGTGGATGATGTAAACTAAAAACCAGTGAATGTTATGGGTATCTTGATTGATATTTATAACACCCTATCCCACTACCCTCTTCTATAATAGAATTTTAGGAATGACGACTGTCCCCACAGACCACCAATAACCTTAACTGTGTGCTTTATCCTCACTCACGCACAAGATAGGATAAACTTCCCGACTGGTCACCCATCCTAGTAGTATGCTAGGATGAGCATGCTTAACCATAGAGTTCTTTAGTGATGGGATCCCTGAAAAGGAGGTTCAACATGGTGACATGGGCAGTCCAATCATTCCTTTTTAAGATCATTTTATCTGAGGCCTCAAATACTAGGATGTTATAATCTCCCCCACTTAGACTATTGATCTCCTTGTTAAGCCTCAACCATATTGCCTCATAATATATCCCCATTTCAGTGAAGACCCTAAAGACCCATGTACACCCAGTTCCCGTCCACGACTACTGCTTGGACCGCATGACTCAAAGACTGGCATGCCACAAGCCCAAGTGGGCCCCACCTACTAGAGGGGAATTGGCTTTAATACCATTTTTAACCCCAGGGTGTAGGGAAATATGGTGTCAAAACAGGCAGAGGAAACAAAATTTTTGGCTTCCATATTCCCCATCAAAAAAAGATCATGTAAACAACTATGTAATGAGAAGGATGGTTTAATGAGTTCATACCTAGTCTTGGAGAAAGTCTAATGACTATTCCTCATTGTAGTAGTCATGCAGTTGTGTTTTAGTTGCACTGAGATGACATCTACAGTAGCTCCTGGTTTCACCACAAACAATAGGTTGATGTTGTCCTCCTAGTGGCAGACAAAAACCTCCATACCTCTATGGAAGTCCACACTGACCGCCTAAAACTCATGTCGTCCTTCTAGAACTAACATGAAGGAGTTCTTACTCTTATTGGAGTACTAGTCACCAACTTACTATCTAACAATTATTCTCCTTTGCTATCCCTCCCTATATCGGGTTGACTAGTCCGGGCTCTCTATTGGTTACCATAACCAGAGAGGATAATAACTATTAGAGGCAATTGAGTTGTTGTGTCTGACAAGCTCCTAGTACCCCTCTATTTATAGGAGGGTTAGGGTCATGGTTCCCAGTCTTGAGTGGGAGTGGAAGAGACCATAATTTCAAAAAAAATCGCAACCTGCAACAGGAAAAACAATTTGTTCACCAGTGAATCAGTTGTTTCATCATGTTTCCCAATTGCAATTGTATTGGCCATTCTAATCAAACTAAAGCACGACATGACGTCAATAATAATTCTTGATAAAAAGAATTCATCTTGTGAATTGGGTGTTCATCTCTTAAACTGGCCGTCTCATTACCATTAGCCGATTAGTCACATAGTGAAACCGTTGGTTTGTATGTGGTTCATCCAGAATTTAGCCAATGCAATATACAATCAACCTGACATTCCAACTAGTTTGTTCAACCCTTGAACTGGCCGGTTGGGAGTCTAGTTAGTTGATTTGTTTTGCTTAAATTGAATACCTAAACATGTTATAATCAATTTAGTTATCACTCATGATTAAACTCCTCTTCTAGATGCTTCCTATGTGTTTGACCCCATAGATTCCTATTTATGTGGGCGCAGAATGTCCATAACTAGTTTATGACATCACAAGAAAATATTAGTGCCTAATTACACATCATTGCTACCCAAATAATCATGAAAGTTGGAGAACAACTTCAACCTACAATTTGTGTATGGTGTTATAGTGATTGCATAATTCCTTTGCCTCTGATATCCGAAATGAACTCAAGCCATGGAATCATCATCCTCTCAATGTTCAGTCCATGTTCCTTGATCCAGAGTAGACTATTTGAGATATATATGACCTTAATATCATATATTGATTCACATGTGCATGTGTATGCTTTAGTCAGTATTTCTAATAAAGTGGCCAAGTTATTAAACTCCTTTAGAAGGGATAAATACCATTTACATCGCTCACAATCATCCCGATGTATCACAATCCACCCAATCATCACCTTTATGACAACCCTTATTCAGGATCATGGTGGATGATGTCATAGAACACCAAACAACATGTGATGGGTGTAGTGATTTCTGGTCTAAGAACCACAATCACAACCTTCACTAAAGATATGATTATGACCATCATGTATGGTTTCCATGTGTCACTCTCTAGGTGGGCCTGTCTGATACACTGTTCCCTAACGAGTATCTATGTGCTTGGTTTAATATCACAAATATCATGACTAATGAGATCATATCATCAACCAACACACATTTTATTCTTTAGTGTTATTGTTGTCTATCTGCCTTCCATAGTAACATCCAACCCTGGACATAATAAGAATATACATACTCTAACATCTGTATGATCTTATTGTTCAAGTCATGTACTTGAAGACATATGTCATTGAGTATTGTCATTCTTTAGACCTTCATTATGTTTCCTCATTATCTCATAACTGAGTGAAACAAAATGAATTGGAAGCTTTACATTATTACTAATGAAATCATTTATGTAATTCCTTCACAATCATCATATGATTGGCTCTATAGGCATATATACCAACACCAGGCCCACTGCCCAAGGCTCTCGTAGAGTTTTAGGGATAACAATTGACCCCAAAGAAAACCATTGGCCTTATCTATGCACTTTGCCCACACTCATGCACAAGCCAGGATAAACTTCTCGATTGGTCACCCATCCTAGTACTATTCTAGGATGAGTCTGCTTAACTGCAATGTTCTATAGTGATGAGCTCCCTGAAAAGGATCCAACCTTGGTGATATGGGTAGTCAAATCATTCCTTTTTAAGATTTATTTATCTCAATCCTCAAATCATGGGACATTAAAATATTCTTCTACATTCCACATAGTCTTCCATTCTAATGGCATTGTTTAGATTGTTGGTCAAGTTGTGGAGGATGCTAATAAGAACATTGCAAAAAATTACATGAGGTGGAGGCTTAGAAGACAATGGTTAATTGTGAGATAATGAAGAAAACAAAATGAGTATCAATAGTGAGGAGTGTGGAGGGAGGAGGTGTACACAAAGGCCATGGAGGACCACGATGATACAAACATAGGGAATCAAGAAGAGGAGGATGTTGAACATGAGGAGTAGGCTGGGAAGAATATTCACAAGGAAAATCTAGCCAATAAGAATGAGGAAGTTTAGTATAAGAAGAAGGTGTCTACCGAGAACAAGAAGGAGGTTTTTTATGCCAAGAAGGAGGAGGAAGATGAGGCCGAGAGGAAGGTGTTTGTCGATTCTAAGAAGAAGGAGGTAGCTGATACCAAGAAGAAGTAAGAAGGTGAGGCCAAGAGAAAAAAGGAAGTTGAGGACAAGTAGAAGGAGGAAGTTGAGGCCAAGAGGAAGGAGGATTCTAAGGAAAATAGGAAGGAGGATGTTGATGCCAATAAGAAGGAGGTTGTTGAAAATAAGAGGATGGAGAAATTTTAATCTAATAGCAAGGAGGAAGATGAGGCCAAGAGGAAGGAGGACGATGACGTAAAGATGAAGGGGTTTTCAAGGGCATGAAGAGGGAGGAAATGGAGTCCAAGAGGAAGGCTAAATATTAGGCCAAGAAGGAGGATGAGATGAGGAAGTCAAAGAATGAGGACAAGGCCACGTTGAAGGCGGAGCATGCCAAAAAATTGGAAATAGAATGAGGTTAACAATAGGGAGGAAAAAAAAGACTAGGAATGCAAAGAGGAATGATGCAAAGAATATGAAAGAGGAGAAGGAAAATAAGTTTTATGAGGCAGGATGTCAACAAGCAGGATGAGGGAAAAGCCATGCAGTTGCATGAAAAAGATAGGGGGAATTTTGAAAAGGCAAAATGTTTACAAAGCCCGTTCAGTCATGTGTCCTGGATGGAGCAATTCTAATAAACCTTAAAAGAGGATTAAAAGAGGAATCAAGGACAGAAAAATAGTCCATCCAAATGAAAATACAATTACAAATGTATAAGAATATCATTAATGATGTCTATTCAAAGAAATGAAAGGTATCAAACGAGTTCACATTAATAAGAAAGAAAATTTTCCTAAAGCCCATCATCTGTGTCAGCTCCCCATCCATGACATTATGGACAAAAATATTCTATACGATGGTCTACATAGAAAAGATGATTGTTGAATTGGTTTACAATCACAATGTTTTAGAGTGATTATCATTTTTCATATGTATTCTAATATATTAGTTGTGAAACTGATTTTAATGAGGTATCATATCATAGTGGGTACACGATGTATAATGAAGGACTTTTTATTTTGATAGCACTTGATTTCTAGAAAATTATTGGAACTTAGTGGCTTGCAGATAATATTGTAGAAGATTAAGTCCATGATATCACCAGAAAAGAAATGTTAGCTTCTAGGGGAATTGTAAAACAAATATGCTTTCTATTCATAATATCAGTGTATACACAAATTCACAACTACTATGGATTCTCTTTTAGATAGACTAAATCCTAGTTGACAAAAGTAATGATACAAAAAAGAGGTTTGCATTTCAATCATGATAAATATTACATTGTTGGTGCATAGTACGTCAAATATTATTTCTCCTATATATGAATATTTTCTCTTCAATACCCATGTTAGCTTCGTATTTTTCTTATGGTATAAAACCAATGTTGTAGACCTAAAACATTTCAATTACAAAACAAAGTGTAGTCATGCGGAAGAATTTCAACTTGTGGAGATGTATTTGATACTTATTATTTTAAAGAAACTAAGGACTTTAACCATACAAGATATTATTTTTCAAGTCAATTTATTATATATTCCTTGAGTTAATATATAGTTTTATTTTTTTCATTTGTTTCAAATCAATTACATGAAGTACTTCATCCTAGTCATGGTCATGTCACTTCTTTCTATGACATGGATTTTTGTTAAATAAATATTGTTTACTTAACATCATACCATGCCAATAGAAGTTTCAAGATTCATACAAACTTCTTTAGTGTCATATTATCAACATAGAAATGAAATATTTTGAGGTCACAAGGAACAACATCAAATGGGTTGAATGGGAACGGGAAATTTCATCAATACATGAACATTCCTTCCAAATGAAAATACAATTACAAATGCATACGAATATCATTAATGATGTCTATTCAAAGAAATGAAAGTTATCAAAGGAGTTCACATTAATAAGCATGAAAATTTTCCTAAAGCCCATAATCCATGTCAACTCCCCATCAATGACATTATGGACACAAATATCCTATAAGATGGTATCCGTAGATATGATGATTGTTGAATTGGTTTACAATCACAATGTTTTAGAGCGATTATCATTTTTCATATATATTCTAATATATTACTTGTAAAACTGATTATAATGAGCTATCATATCATAGTGGGAACATGATGTATAATGAAGGCCTTTTGATTTTGATAGCACTTGATTTCTAGACAATGGTTGGAACTTAGTGGCTTGCGGATAATATTGTAGAAGATTAAGTCCATGATATCAGTAGAAAAGAAATGTTAGCTTCTAGGGGAATTGTAAAACATATATGCTTACCATTCACAATATCAGTGTATGCACAAATTCGCAACTACAATGAATTCTCTTTTAGATAGACTAAATCCTAGTTGACAAAAGTAATGATACAAAAAAGTGGTTTGCATTTCAATCATGATAAATAATACATTGTTGGTGCATAGTACTTCAAATATTTTTTCTCCTATACATGAATATTTTCTCTTCAATACCCATGTTAGCTTCTTATTTTTCTTATGGTATAATACCAAGGTTGTGGACCTAAACAATTTCAATTTCAAAACAAAGTGTAATCCTGAGGCAGAATTTCAACTTGTGGGGATGTATTTGATATATTATTATAAAGAAGCTAAGGACTTTAACCATACAAGATATTATAATGCAAGTCAATTTAGTATATGTTCCTTGAGTTAATATTTAGTTTTCTTTTTTTAATTTGTTTCAAATCAATTACATAAAGTAATTCATCCTAGCATTGGTCATGTCACATCTATCTCTGTCATGGATTTTTGTTACAAAAATACCATTTACTTTACATCATATCGTGTCAATAAAAGTTTGAAGATTCATACAAACTTCTTCAGAGTCATATTATCAACATAAAAATGAAATATTTTGAGGTCACAAGGAACATCGTCGAATGGGTTGAATGAAAATGGAAAATTCCATCAATAAATGAACAACCTAATATCCATATCTATGAATCAATTGTAATTTTGTTGATGTGTCATTGGATAGGACATATGACAAAAAATCTTAGTTCACTAGATGAAACTGTCATTTCTCACAAACTTTTGTGAAAAATTTATATCAAAACTTCTTCTATATGATGCAAAGACATCAAAGAAGAAGTTTTAGACCAATCATCTTATCTCAAAAACCACAATTAGAATTAAGTAAACAAATTTTAATGTAAATGAGTCAACCCAGTCTTGTTGTATTAAGAATCATTAAAAATATTTATTTATGAACCATTATTATAGTATAAATGACACCATCATTTTTGTGCAAATCATGTGTTATTCATTATTTGTTGGATCTCTCATCACAATTAATGCATCAAATAATCACTAATAATTATAAGTTTACACATAATTAATAATGCATAATTTAACTAGATGACCTTTCTTAAGCCATGTTGGATTCATGATCTATGAAATAGTTTTGTGTTATATATCCAACTCAAGATAGTGCAAAACAACAACTCAATCAATCGAATGTTACATCATATAACAATGCACATACAACCCTGAGAGTTATGGTTGAAGCTAGTGTTTTGTTTTCGATAACCATCATAATATTTGTAGATTCTATCACATTATTGCACAAAAGGTTCTTCCATAAGATATGTAACCCTAAGTTGATGTGGAATCTCTATGTAAAATAGGTCACATGCATGTCACTCATTAGGAGCAATGGGGAAAGATGTAGCTAGAGAAAAATGGCAAAATGGGGGTGGTTCCCCAAAAAAATACCCCACAAGATCAATATCACAAACAAATCAAAATTAAGAAATGTGGCCACCTAGTAAATCCATGCCCACATTTTGATCATGTTTTTTATCAATTTTGAAGTTTTAGAAAACTAAAAGGGGTGAAGACTTCGTCATCATCATCATCACCATCATTGTCAGTTATGGTGGTCTTTATGTGATGTTCCAAAGAGGTGTCACCTAATAGTGATGATGTTACCACACCACATCAATAAATCATTTTCCTTTCAGATCAACTCTTTGTGCTTCATCTATCTTTTTCTATTATTTACCAGGCTCTACTAGTATGTTTTTATCATCCCATTTGTTGTAAGGCCCGACTAGTGCAAGCTAATTTTGAGTCTTGGATATGAGATCCAAGCTCTATAACTCTCTCTAAAAGATTGTGATCTTTAACTGCATGTGGTGGAATGATATCCATAGCATCATTATTGAGATTGGGAGGTGGGTCATACCCACATCTAGCTTCATCAAAAAGAGCCATCAAGATTTATTTTTATCAACAAGAGTTAGGGAGAATAGTTGCTATTCCTCCATGTTTAGGTCTTTTATAAGATGTTTCCAACCCCATACAAATACTATATGTTCGCTAGAGTGCCAAAGGAACAACACATGCCTACGAAATTGTCCAACAATGATTTGAACCCAACCTAGACATCTCTCTAGTCAATGTCTTTTCTATATGGGAGGTGGAAAAACATTCATTTTTCCAGGTCTTTTTAGATCATATAGAAAACAAAGATCACCACACAATATTTATTCATTTGGGAATATATATTGAGTTTAGAATTTTTTCCCAATGTTTATCCCCCTCTCTACTTTTATGTTTTGTAGATCATTTTGGGAGTTACGATTTGGCCTTTTGAAATATTGGTAAGGTGGAAGAATGATACCTATGATTACAATTGGCAACATTTATCTTTGGATTGTGCGTGTTATTAAAAATAGATATATCAAATCATCATAAGTTGTAATTGACCAATACCCAAAGAGAGAATATTGTCAGGAGAGATGGAAGGACAAAAGAGAAGTTGAATGCTAATAAATTAAAGTAGTAAAGGAGGTACGTTGGGAACTATCATTGAAGAAGTTCTAACCTACAAAATCAACATATCTTGGTGGGATCCCAACCTTTAGCTACTCACTTATGAAAGTGAATAGTAGCTCAAAAACAATTTCAATTCTAAAATATTACAAATGTGAGTCCTGAATGATGATAATTTGTGATGTTAAAATACAACATTTTGTACTAGTTGACAAACAATGCCAACCCTAAATGGTGACAACTACAAGCCATGGGTAATTTACATGTATGACGCCGACCTATCGAGGTCAATATTAATGGTGCACAAATCTTGTAAATATACTGAATAATTATAAACATGAATAATGTAGGAATTTTGGATATGCCACACTCTAATCACAATGATATAAATATTTCCCATTTGTGTTACTACTAAGTTAATTAATTGTTTGAGATGATCAAGGAACTTGGATAATACACAATGACAAAAAAAAATACAATAATAACTGTGTTTGGATGCTTGTACCTCAAGTTGTACGTAGTTTGTGATTTGCATAAGTGCAAATTGTACAACTTGATAGGAATGATATAAGAACAAGTCATTAACAATCATGAACCTAATTTATACTTATATAAATCCATTAGGACTGGAAGGTATATTTCTTTAAATTTATTTCATCTATTTTCCAAAATTAGGACTAATTGGAATAAAGTCTTTTCAGATTAATGTTAAATTCAACCAAAATGCATTTCAGTCAAACTTTAGATCAATTGGGACATAGTTTTCAGATAAAAGGAGATCTCGATAATATTTCAGTTAAGCTTTAATTTAACCGAGATGCGTCTGAGTTGAACTATGATTTGAAGGAGGCTATTCTACAACATAATTAGTTGTTTTAATCCCACCTTGCTATCATGTAATGGCTACTTGCTCACTAAATTCATCCTAAACATTCCCAAAACCTACCATATCTATTCTAATGTGTTCCCTATATATAAGAGTTATATATGGACACCCATATAACATTTGAGCATTGCCTATACATGCTCTCTTTCAAACTTAGAGTTCTAGTTTGCTACATTCAGTTGTTCCCAAGTAAGTCTAAGGTTAGTCTTGATTTAATATCCTAATTCAAAAAATTATAGCCATTCCTGAGCCTACATGGAGTTGGTCATAACTTGTTCTTAGTGTTATAATTCTATATATTGTGATATTGAGTTGTAATTTCCTTCTTCTCTCTTTTTCTATGTTTTGGTTCATTGCTTCATGCAACTTGTAATAACGTTGTGACAAAGTTATTTGGATCTACTTATTGTGAGAAGGATGCATTCAAAGGTGTTGGGGGTAGATTGTGAAATTCTACCAAAGAAGATGGTCTTTCAGAGTCAATAAAGAAGGTGGTAGTTATCCTTTATCTTTAAAGGGATGTTGGTCTTGATCCACAAAAGGCACAAATAATTATATTTGTATCGATATGGAAAAGGTAATAAAAACATATTAACAAATCATGGTTGGCAACAACTAGGTAGTGTAGCTACAACTTTTCAGGTCAGAACCACTATGAATATCGTGTCTTTTTGGGTTGCTCAACTTGTCTATTACTTTCTTACTCACTCTGTGGAAATATCTTCTTAATAAAGTTGCAATAATGAACCTTGTGTTTTTTATTTCATAAATATGATTTTCTCTATTCATTACCCTTCTGGAGATTCCAATTTGTATCGTAGCAAGGCTTCAAGGATTTTAACAAGTCTTGAAGATTATGGAAAAAGTACTAGGTCAACTCAACTTTGAAGGAGTACATGTCTACCAGGATACTCTTTTTTATTGATGCAACTACTCATACTAGAAGAGGTGTATGTAGACTTTGTTTGTAAGATTTATCATTGACCTTTGGAAAATGGACATCCTACCATATCTGCCTCTAGTAATGGATCTTGAGAAATGGGATATGGCTATGGTAACAAATGATACTTTGAATGATAAAGAATAAGCATTATATATTCTTTCCTATATCCTAGTGATTTTATAACATCTTTACTTGGGAAAGTATTGATGATATTTGGAGAAAATTGTCTATTACTCATGAAGGAACCCAAAAATAAAAGGATACTAAAACTAATACGCTTAACCATCAATTAGAGTTATTTTTCATGGGAAAACATGAAAATATTTTTGGAAAATATTCTACATTTACTTCTATTATAAATATTATGAAATCTATTGTAAACAAATATCAAGTATCATGACCTTGATATTGACATTTTACATTCTAGGACCTCTAAATATGAAGAAATCTTCTGATCTTTCTCCTTTGTAACTTGAAGAACTCTTAGGTGACTTAGATACTTATGAAGTCAACCTCAAAGAATGTGATCCGAAATATTAAGAAGAAAATCATTCTAAGAAAAAGAGAACAACTATCAAATCTAGGGATTAAAAACAACCATTCATCAAGTGTCTTATTTAAAGTGAGGAAGAAAAGAAAAAAAAGGTAAAAGTTCACATTTTTCTGAAAAAATGTAGATCTTTCTCTACTAGATTTGTGATTGTGGGAAAAGGGATATTGGAAGGATGGATACATGGAACTAAAGAATAATTAGTAGAAAAAACCCAAGGAAAATAAGAAGTCAAAGAGATTCTTTGGATTCATCTTCAAATATGGGTTCAAACGATGAGCATGAAGTTTGCCATTGTGTTGGTAAATGTCTAATTTTTTAACATAATAGAAATGATGACCAAAAGAAAGAAGGTGAACAAAGTCATGATAGTGAGGAATCTCCCTCAACTTTTTCCAAAATCAATTTATTGAACTTCTTGAATGTACATTAGTAAAGGTTGATAAATATAAGAAATGAATGAAATTGGCTACTATTATTTATTCCTTGAAAGTAAGTTAAACGAGCTAAATGAAAAATATGGTAGTCAAATAAAAGGGTGATCTTTTTTATTTAAATACTTACTTGGAAACCCAATTTTGCACTCTTTTAGATAAGTTGAGTAATATGAACAAATTACCTATTCTTTTATCTCATGTTGACTATGATCTTTTCCTTCAAATTTATTGGATTTAGATGATAGAATTATCTATGGTTGAAGATGATATTTCTAGGAATAAAATATGCAAAATTTCTACTACAAAAGGATCATTAATGCTTTCCTAGGAAATGAAAATATTAGGATATATTTATATAAATTCTGAAGCAGTAATAATATGTTCAAAAAATATGTTGCATTCTCACAATGGTCATGTTGGTATAGGTGATCTTTGTTATATTTCAAGAAATGAAAATAGAAAAAGAAAGACCCTATATTTGTGGAACTCAATTTAGTTATTCTTTTTCCATTAACCATGTTAAATACTTTTCGTGTATGAGATATGGTCATTATGAAATTTAATGTCAATTTAAGAGGAAGAGTAATAGCAACATGGTTTGGGTTCCAAAAATCTTTCTTTAGATGAAGTTTTGAAAGAATGTGGTTGGATGGATATCTATTTGATCTTATTTTACTTATTAGATTTAAATTGGTTAAATTTTACTATTAACGGATGGTGCTGAGCGTGAAATAATTTGGCATAGGTTTCAATTTTTACTGGATAAGATTTCCTAGTAGACCGCCTCATAGTTGAGTGTAGTTTGATCGAAGGGCAGTCAGATCAAAATAAAGTTCAACTAAAATATTGATTGCCATTTTTATTTTGTCTTTATTTCTATTGGTATTTAGATTTGACTTATTGTATGTGTCTATGTTCTCTAGCATCTGGAATGAATTATTACACATTATTTTACTTCTTTAGTGGACATTTAGTGGTTAGGTTTTTTGGTTTGAGCTCATTTTATAAATATGAAATTTAGCGAGATCAATTTGTGGGATTTATATTATTGTATTTGGTAATTCTAATTTTTTGGCTTCTATTTATTTGGTGTTAATATCCATGGATATCGACATGGATATTCCTTGTTGTTTTTTTGTTTTGGTTGTTATGGCATCTTTTTACCTTGAAGGACTTAACATTCATCTCATTCATATTGGCACATATTTATCAAATATTCTTTGATCTAATTGTGTCTCTTTGTATATCATGCCCTACTATTTCAATTGCTACTTCCATTTGGTTCTATTTTTTCTTGGTTATGACACCCTCAATCGATCTGATTATGTTTTTGAGGCAGAGTAACTCCTTGAGGAAGACTTTGTTAAGTACACCCCCTGTTTTAGTTCAACAAAGGGGGAGGAAAATATATGAGGTAAATTTCTTAATATAAGCTAATCAAAGACATCATGATGTCTCTTTGGCTATATAAAAATATCTTTTGGAAATATTTATCATCTTGAAAAGTGGGAGAAGGTTGGTTTTTTGGATATGATGGCACATTCTTGTTTCAATGATGCAAATATTTCTTATTTGTGTTACTAGTACATGAAGTGTTTCTTGTGATCAAGGGACCTGGAAAAAATCAAATGACAAAGAGTATGCAATAATATATTTGTTTGGATTCTTGCACATCAAGTCTTACCTAGCTTATGCTTTATCTAGGTGAAAATTGTGTAAATTGATAGGAATGATATAAGTAGAAATAGTTAACCATTCTAATCCAACTTTTATAATTTTGTACAAACCTTACAAATAATATATACTTTTTCCAAATTCATTTGATCTATATTCTTAAACTTAGGACGTATTGGAAGTAGTTTTTGATAGATCTTTAATATGACTAAAATGCATTACGGTCGAATTTTAGATTGTCTGAGGCATAGTTGTTAGAACAAAGGAGGTCTAGTAGTATTTTGGATGAACTTTACTTTCCATGAGATGCATTTCGGTCAAGCTATTTTTTATTGTGGGTAGTTGTATAGAGAATCTACTAGTGTGCATACTATCATTTTAATCCCACCTAGCTATCATAAGACAACTATGTTTCCACTAAACTCACCCTAAACACTCTCAATGTTACCTTAGTTATTCTGAATTGTTCCCTATGTATATGTATCATACAACGAACACTAAAAGCACACATGAGAATTTCTACTGCATGTTATCTCTATCAAGCATAGAATTCTAGTTTTCTACATTTTGTTTCTCCCAAGCATTCCTAAGTTTATCCTATCTCTAGTGTCCTACTCCACCAAATATTGCCTTACCTAAATCTATGTGGAGTTTATCATCACTTGTTCATTAGTTATTACAACCCCAAATTTTGGGTTCCTTTGGTGAGAAATGTAATTTCTCATATTAAATATATTTGGACAAATAATGATATAATTTGTTGTTAATAAATATATTTCATTTAAAATAGCCTTGTTGTTTGATTTTTGGGCTTTATTGGCTATTGGGCCCAATAACAAGGAAATTCAATTAATTAATGAATAATTGAGTTGTTGAGAAAAGAGAGATGAGGTAGAAACCTCTAGAAGGAAAAGGAATGTAATCCAAGAATGAATTTCGTGCCTCTTGGGTTCCAAGTAGTCCAAAGTTGCAAAGATAAAACAACAAGAAAAGAAAAGACCAATAAAGTATTTCCTTGTTAATAAAGAAATTAAAAACATTGATGAAATATGGAAAATAAGTGAAAAGAGGTATAATGGAATAATCCTTGGTGGAATTTCGTTTTCCAAGGATTCCTAATGATAAAAGAAATACAAATGCGGAAAAAAATAGAGAAATAAAGAGAAATCCTCAAAAAGAAATATTTTAATAAGAAAAAACACATGTTAATGAAGAATAATGCATATTGAAGCATTTAAGGATAATGAGTATTCCTTAAAAAGGGAATTTCGAATTATTAGAGTTTCTTGGGATCCAAGGAGTCCCAATGAAGAAAGATAAAGAGGAAATACCAATAAAGCAAAATAAGAGGATAATGTAATGCTTAATGAATGAATTTCATGGTATTATAAAAAGGGGGATATTTTCTACTAAATGAAAACATAAATTCGTGATCAATGAAATAAAAGTCATAAGAAGAATAAGAGAGAATAAAAGGTTTTTCGTATTCCTAATTGCCCAAGAAATAGGAAATATCAATGAAGTACATAGGAGAGAGAAGGTTTCTTCACCTTGAAGGAATATGATTCTTTTTTAAAAGAGACTTCATTTCTTGGTGGCCAAGCCACCATAGGGCTTCATTACCCTCCCCTATAAAAGGGGTAGAGCCCAGGGACGATTCCAAAGGAGTTTCACGTAACCCTCTCTTCTTCTCATCCTCGTTCTTCTTCTTCCTTACGTGAAAACCTAACTACAAGGTTTTGAGAGGCCCGGGAACGTCTGAAGGAGTTCGAAGGGATTCCTGACATCCCCTTCAAGTTCAGATGGCTGTGGAGTCGCTAACTCAAGGGAATCCTCGCCCTAGTCGTCTGCAGCTCGTCTGAAGGGGCTGAGGTTGGCAGACCCAAAACTCCGGTTCCTAGCTGCCTTGGACATGGCCGGAGGTGGATTTGAGGATGACGGGGCATGGCGGAGGTCGAGGGACCTCAGAGGACGGGCGCGCGACCATGGGAGGGGGATTAGACCCCCCACAAAATGACCTGGATGGCGGCCTGTGCTAGGGCAGCATGAGGTTGAAGAAGGTGTGGCATTGGACAAGTTTGCCCTCCGCGGGCTGAAGGAACCTTGACTTAAACTAGGGGCAAACCAGTCATTTCGAAATGCTTGAAAGCAAGCGAGATACGTTGCATGGATGCAGTGACATGGCGCCTCCCTATTGGGCAAGTAAGTGTTTTTTTGCAAAATTCATATCTAAAAATCGATAGCTCTGTTTAACACACATAAAATATGAAAGTTACTCATAAAAATGAGAGGAATCCATTAAAAATATAATTGAAGTCTGATTCCTTTTGCAATTCGAAAAGTAATGGAAGTTATTAGCTTTAGATGTAATGATGTTTAAAGAACCTTATTTTGATATGATTAAAGTGATTATAGGGTTTAAAAGATGATTAAAGTTGATATTAACATGTTAACGATAATAAGGGACATTAGGAACAAAAAGGATGAATTTTGCATGTAATTCATTTAGTATAGAGTTTATGTGCATAAATGGGCTTTTATGGGCCTTGAAAACCTAATGTTGGTAATTATGACAACTAATGGCTTTAATTATTCGATTTCGTGTATAAAACTGAGTTTTCATGGTTATAAGCTATTTCGAGCATTAAAGTTCCTAATTTGTGCATAAATACCCTAAATGTAGTAATTAGGGTTTTCTCATGAATAAAAGGTGGAATTAATGGCAAATCAAGTTCGGTTGTGAATTGGACAATGATGAACTATGATTTGATGATAAATGCGTATAATGACTTTGTCATGGGTTAAAAAGGATAAAAATGGTAGCTTTAAGGAAGAGAGGCTTAATGGGCTTATTTAATGGTTAATTATGCCTTAAATTCGAAACTGAAGATTAGATGTTGAGATAATTAGGGTTTGTGATCAATTAGGGTTTAAAATGAAGGGAAACCCTAATTACAATGGAAACCCTAAAAGTGGACTAGAAATCCTAGGAAGCGAGCTAGATTTAATAGATCTTAATGACATGAGTAATAAAAGGAAATTGTATAATTATTTCAGGATCTTGTTGAAAATGCTTGCTTGCTTGGATTCTTATTTGCATGGATATTTCTGTTCAAATTGTCAAATCAGGTATGTGGTTAATTATGAATAACCGCCTTAGTTTCTCGAGGATTTTTCAGATGGTTAATCACATTGAATGCAAATTATTTATTGGATGTTCATACTTGCAAATCATAAAGTCACTATGATTATCACATTAAAAATAGAAGTATGTATTCTCGCATCTACATGCCACCCTGATGGATGATGCCAAAGGTCAGGCCCAGATGGGTAGACCAATGGACACCTTGAACGGTGACCCCAGGCACCAAGCTCGGAAATGAGAAAGTGGCCTATGATATTGCATGACTAGTGGGCACCATGAGTGGTGACCCCCAGGCACCAAGCTCGGGATTGAGAAGGTGGCCTTAAGTCATTCGCAAAGGAAACCCTAAAGTGGATATGCCAGGGTTAGGGAAAAAGCGGTGGAAAATGTCATACACAAAAGTGTAAATTGGCTTGTTAATTAATTTGATTGTGATTATCAAATTGTTAGCCATATTTGCAAGATTTTGGTTGTTCCCACATACCAGTATATTTCGATATACTGACTGATGTTTTGTTTGTCGGTGTTTCAGGAACAACAATTGAAAGAACAAACAGTAAAGTGACACATTGTGGAAATAAGGAATAAAGTGCAAGGAGGATTATATAGAATAATTCAAGCTCTGGATAGATAGATTTCCAAAGTTTTCAAAGGTAAGTACAATTTTAATTTTATACCAAATTCTAGTTAGTTAGTAGAATTTTATAATTATTATTGATTATTTGTCGAACCTTTGATCCTGTTAATTGAATAACGACTCTGACCTTCGGGTCTCCCTTAATTGGGGGTTACCGGGAGGCAGGGTCGTTACAATTGGTATCAGAGCGTAGGTTCCTCACTTAATCTTTAATAATTATTAAATTTTACAAATTCTGTAGAACCGAAGGGAGTTATTAGAGGATTGTCCGAAAGATAGAGGTGTCTAGAAAAGGATCACGACCGGGGGCTGGCAATATTTTCCTCCACACCGCTAGTCAGAATATGAGGACTCTCGGATACGTGTGACTACCTGGCCAAAGTCTTAGGGTATGAATCAAAATAAGATACCTTTAGGACCCTCTCATCTTGTTCATCCCTTCTCAACTCAAATTCTGTTAAGGACCTTAAGGATTAGGGTTTTCTCTCTTTTCCTCACCCTCTTGAGGTATGCGTAAGGTTGATAAGGATTAAGGAATCCTCCACCAAAGTAATAAATTGCATGTAAATAAGATGTCATGGACATAAGCTTAATAGAGCAAGCGTAAAGGAATATATACATGCTTAAGTCATATGACACGAGTTGTCATTGCCCTCAGGAGAGACCTGAGGATAGACCTCCTTGACAGGAGGATGAGTAGAGAGAGTTAGTCTTGGAGGTAGACACCTCCAATAAAAGTAGAGACCTAACACATCCTTTGAGGATGATGTTAACCCTAACCCTAAGTGAAGGTTAGAGAAAGAGATGACATGATGAGTTAGATTTCATGGTTGACCAGGTGTTTGGATAAACATGCCTTAGATGCCATACGAGCCATGAGAGGTTGGATAACCTGGTACCTCTGGCGACCCAACCCTAGAGAGGGTCATGCATGTTAGAGCGAAGGATAGCTCCTTCATGAATGAGGTTAGACAGGAACCTATAGAAACCCTATGGCTTATGCAAGTAGGGGAAAACATGCACCCAGAGTACGTCAGTGGTACGGTAGTAGGTTGAAACACTAGCCAAAAGGGCACGATGGATGGCTTATGAGATAAGCATATGGATAATCTAGAGCCAAACATGAGTTGAGCATAGGCTTCACCCACATAGGGGTGTGCTTGTGAGCATGAGCCTTCATGGAGAGAGGACCTCTAGTAGTAGGGCTGGATGTGGAGTTAGCTCTAGAGAGAGAAAGCAAGAACCCAACAAGGAGGTTGGAAGCCTAAAACCCCAAGATAGGAGGAACATTGGGGAGTTGAGGATTATGCGATCTAAGTGGATGATAGTAGTTTCCTTATGCTTGATCCCTGGAGACAGATGATATCTTAGTGGCCTTTAGAGGATCCGAACCCTGGAGAGAGAATGATGCTTCTGGTACCTATGGTATACGTAACTACCTGTTGGATGAGATAAAGAGTGCCTACGACCCTGAGGAGGTTTAAGTAACCTGTTGTGAGGTTTTATACCTAGTTGAATGTCCTTGAGGAGGACTCGACTCTAAGGTATTGCTCATATAAAAGGATCATGGGAGTACATGACATACCTTGGACATGTTTGATTCATGGTTAAGAGTTTGAGCATGAAGTTGGATATCTAAACGAGAACCTAGGGTTCCCAGGCCTAAGAGGGGAAGCAGTGTATCCGATGCTCATGATGATATTTGAGTCTCTATAGTTTTGAGCATGGTACTCCTCATGTGTAGAGGTAAAGGAAACCCCTTAAGTTAAGGGTATGTTTGATGAACCCTTCACGCCTAAGTTGATCTAATGTTGAGGAAAGAGAACAAGTATGACCTAGCATGGTTTAATAGGTGGTCTACTTGTGCCCTAGTAGCTGCTGGGTTAATCATGCTCATGTGGATATAAACCCTAAGGATGTTTGCGATCTTGTTGTCAAGAGTTGTTGTTTCCTCCCATCTTGGGAGAGGGACCCTTTGGTAAGGTGTGTACCCGTTTGTGGGTTTGTGGAGACCTAAAGAGGTCTCATAGGATCTTGAGAAGCTAAGTGAAAAGTACATGGTATGAGAATGAACCTGTAGACCCATATTTAACCATCTCTAAGTGCATGTGGATGTGTTACCATGGAGGTAACCAGTATGGGGCCTGACCAAGGTAGGTAGGTTGCCATGACCCTATGAAGGGATGAAAGTCAGTCGAGAATGCAGAGAGAGATGATGAAGGCTTGGGTAAGGTTCTAAGTTGGACATGTACTATAATGGATTCCTAAGTCTATCCTAGGGTCAGGTAGAGATAAGACCGATGGAAGAAGGAGTTTACTAATTCCCTAGTTGCACATGACCATAGGGTCGGAAGGTAACAACTATCATTGTCTAAGGGCCATGGGTTAGGAGATTGATCACCTTCATGAACTCATGGGACCCAAAGGGCAGATGAGTAGGGCACTCTCTGGATGCATAAGGGAAGAGGGACGACCCCAAAAGTGCCAGCACCCTATAGACCTAGAGGAGATGACCAAGGATTGTGTAGTAACCCAAGTAGGTTCGAGACCAGTTTTCCATGGAAGTAATGTAGATATCAAGATGATGGAACATTACAACATAGAATTGAAGGTGTACTGGTAACGTGGGTTGTACCATCTCTACTCTTGGAATAGGAAGAACTCTGTATTTGTACGACCGCCAAATGCTTATTTCTTCTTGTTATGGGAGTGAGAGATAGGATAGTACACATGCCATACACCAAGGGTAAAGATGACGTGAGTTGGAATAAGGAATGAGGACAGAGATGATAATGTGCCCTTGTGGAGAAAATGATACAGGGATGGTTTACAAACACTAAGAGTATTAAGGAAATTATCTTGTGAGGATGTTTTATCTTGAACTAGGTGGATTTTTGCAAGTGTTACAAGGAATCACAAGGTGGAGCCTGATAACTAAGAGGATGAGCTCAGAGTGTTCTTGATGAAGATAGACTTTGAGTTTGAGATGAGATGATAAGTAGAATACATGGAGGTGTATGTCTTCAACATTACCTAACACCTAAGGATAAGAAGTGGTAATGCATGCTCTGGTTGAGATATAGCTGCCTAGTTAGCTGGAAGCTAGAAGAAGTTGAGGTTATTTGACTAACCCTATGTTTGTAAAGAGGATGTGTTTTGGCTAACACATAGATGTAACAAGATATGTTGAGCAAGTTAATGGTTGTTTGGTTAGCCAGTTTAGTCCTTGATGTAGTAAAAGGATGCTGATAGAACCTTAGATACACTTCTTTGGATAGGAAGGTAATAAAACCCTTTTGAGAGTGGTTTAGGGTTTCTGAGGTATCAAACTTGAGGAATCATAACAATACAGGAGGTTATGATATACCTTGGCACCACAAAGATAGTAAGTAATGGTAGCACTCTGGATGCTTAAAACAAAGCTGCATGTAGCATGTGGCCATGCAAGCCAGGAGGTGAAGGACGAACATCAATAACCCAGTGTATCGATATAGAGGATAAAAGAGTTCTTGAGAGGGGATGGGAGTTCATCACTATGAATATTGTGGTAAGTCTCCCTTTGACCCAGAAGGTTAAGATGTAATATGGGTTATGGTAGATCGCCTTACCTAGATAACATGAGAAAGAAAGGAGTATTGTCAAGAGATAGATTCTGTTGAACTACATAAGAGAGAGAGATGGTTCAACTACACCATGATACATGTTCAAACGTTCTTACATATGACCTAAAGGTTCACTTCCATGAGGTGGAAGTATATACATGAAAAACTCGATGATAGTATGGTTTATCACCCCTAACTAATGGTTAGTATGATCCAGACTAGAGGGTCTGATGAGAGCAAGTATGCTTGTTTAGGGTGATACAAAGAGACAGTTCTTAAAATGTGATGTTAACCACCATAGCCTTTATCAAGATGCAAGAAGTTCTAGAAGGAGGTTGTGTCGGCCACCACTTCATTAAGATGATGTTGGTGAAGGAGGCCTCACGAAGGTCAGAAAAGAACCATAGTGTGTGTAGATGAAGTCGCTTTGATCGTGCAATGGCCAAGAGAGAGCCCAGTGGTGACATAAGTCACGAGCTGATGCAAAGTAGACTGACATGCAGTTCACTGTGGGAGAATATGTGATGTCAAAATCCGACCCCTCTAAGCTACAGCTGAGAAAGCTGAGTCCCCGATATATGGGTCCATTTTAGATGGATTGGTGGAGATGGTTGTGTTTAACCTTACCCCTCAGGATAAAATGATGTGTTGCATGAGTCCGATCTAGAGCATTATGTGAGGTACCCAAGCCAGGTGTTGTGCCCTGAACCTATTCAGCTTTTGAAAGGCTGAAAAGCCCTGAGTCACCTATGAGGGTACGATATACCAAGGTAAGAAAGAACTCAAATGGAAGAAAATGAGATAATGAAGGTTGTTGGGAAACACCATGGAAAGGGTGAAGCCACATGGGAGCCCTGATGGACATAAGAAGACTTATCCTATTTGTTTGCTTGCTTGATGGAATTTTGAGGGAAAAATTCTCATAAGAGGGGAAGGATGTTACAACCCCAAATTTTGGGTTCCTTTGGTGAGAAATGTAATTTCTCATATTAAAGATATTTGGAAAAATAATGATATAATTTGTTGTGAATAAATGGATTTCGTTTAAAATAGCCTTGTTGTTTGATGTGTGGGATTTATTGGCTATCGGGCCCAATAATAAGGAAATTCAATTAATTAATGAATAATTGAGTTGTTGAGAAAAGAGAGATGAGGTAGAAACCCCTAGAAGGCAAAGGAAGGTAATCCAAGAATGAATTTCGTGCCTCTGGGTTCCTTGGGTTCCAAGGAGTCCAAAGTTGCAAAGATAAAGCAACAAGAAAAGAAAAGACCAATAAAGTATTTCCTTGTTAATAAAGAAATAAAAAACATTGATGAAATATGGAAAATAAGTGAAAAGAGGTATAATGGAATAATCCTTGGTGGAATTTCGTATTCCAAGGATTCCTAATGATAAAAGGAATACAAATGAGGAAAATAAAAGAGAAATAAAGAGAAATCCTCAAAAAGAAATATTTTAATAAGAAAAAACACATGTTAATGAAGAATAATGCATATTGATGCATTTAAGGATAATGAGTATTCCTTAAAAAGGGAATTTCGAATTATTAGAGTTTATTGGGATCCAAGGAGTCCCAATGAAGAAAGAGAAAGAGGAAATACCAATAAAGCAAAATAAGAGGATAATGTAGTTCTTAATGAATGAATTTCATGGTATTATAAAAAGGGGGATATTTTCTACTAAATGAAAACATAAATTCATGATCAATGAAATAAAAGTCATATGAAGAATAAGAGAGAATAAAAGGTTTTTCGTATTCCTAATTGCCCAAGAAATAGGAAATATCAAGGAAGTACATAGGAGAGAGAAGGTTTCTTCACCTTGAAGGATTATGATTCTTTTTGAAAAGAGACTTCGTTTCTTGGTGGGCAAGCCACCATAGGGCTTCATTACCCTCCCCTATAAATGGGGTAGAGCCTAGGGACGATTCCAAAGGAGTTTCACATAACCCTCTCTTCTTCTCCTCCTCCTTCTTCTTCTTCCTTATGCGAAAACCTAACTACAAGGTTTTGAGCGGCCATAGAACATCTGAAGGAGTTCGAAGGGATTCCTCACATCCCCTTCAAGTTCAGATGGCTCTGGAGTTTCTAACTCAAGGGAGTCCTCTCCCTAGTCGTCTGCAACTCGTCTGAAGGGGTTGAGCTTGGCAGACCCAAAACTCTGGTTCCTAGCTGCCTTGGACATGGCTGGAGGTGGATCTGAGGATGACGAGGCATGGCAGAGGTCGAGGGACCTCAGAGGACGGGCGCACAGCCATGGGAGGGGGAGTAGACCCCCCGCAAAACGACCTGGACGGTAGCCTGAGCTAGGGCAGCGCGAGGTTGAAGAAGGTGTGGCATTGGACAAGTTTGCCCTCCGCGGGCTGAAGGAACCTTGACATAAACTAGGGGCAAACCGGTCATTTCGAAATGTTTTAAAGCAAGTGAGATACATTCCATGGATGCAGTGACGTGGCGCCTCCCTATTGGGCAATTAAGTGTTTTCTTGCAAAATTCATATCTAAAAATCGGTAGCTCCGTTTAACACACATAAAATATGAAAGTTACTCAAAAAAATGAGAGGAATCCATTAAAAATATAATTGAAGTCTGATTCCTTTTGGAATTCGAAAAGTAATGGAAGTTATTAGATTTAGATGTAATGATGCTTAAAGAACCCTATTTTGATATGATTAAAGTGATTAGTAGGGTTTAATAGATGATTAAAGTTGATATTAACCTGTTAACGATAAGAAGGGATATTAGGAACAAAAATGATGAACTTTGCATGTAATTCGTTTAATTTAGAGTTTATGTGCATAAATGGGCTTTTATGGGCCTTGAAAACCTAATGTTGGTAATTACGACAACTAATGGCTTTAATTATTTGATTTCTTGTATAAAACTGAGTTTTCATGGTTATAAGCTATTTCGAGCATTAAAGTTCCTAATTTGTGGATAAATACCCTAAATGTAGTAATTAGGGTTTTCTCATGAATAAAAGGTGGAATTAATGGCAAATCAAGTTCGGTTGTGAATTGGGCCATGATGAACTATGATTTGATGATAAATGTGTATAATGGCTTTGTCATGGGCTAAAAAGGATAAAAATGGCAGCTTTAAGGAAAAGTGGCTTAATGGGATTATTTAATGGTTAATTATGCCTTAAATCCGAAACTGAAGATTAGATGTTGAGATAATTAGGGTTTGTGATCATTTAGGGTTTAAAATGAAGGGAAACCCTAATTACAATGGAAACCCTAAAAGTGGACTAGAAATCCTAGGAAGCGAGCTAAATTTAATAGATCTTAATGACATGAGTAATAAAAGGAAATTGTATAATTATTTCAGGGTGTTTTTGAAAATGTTTGCTTGCTTGGATTCTTATTTGCATGGATATTTTTGTTCAAATTGTCAGATCAGGTATGTGTTTAATTATGAATAACTGCCTTAGTTTCCCGAGGATTTTCCGAATGGTTAATCGCATTGAATGCAAATTATCTGTTGGATGTTCATACTTGCAAATCATAAAGTCACTATGATTATCACATTAAAAATAGAAGTATGTATTCTCACACCTACATGCCACCCTGATGGATGATGCCAAAGGTCAGGCCCAGATGGGTAGACCAATGGACACCTTCAGTGGTGACCCCAAGCACCAAGCTCGGGAATGAGAAGGTGGCCTATGATATTGCATGACTAGTGGGCACCATGAGTGGTGACCCCCAAGCACCAAGCTCGGGATTGAGAAGGTGGCCTTAAGTCATTGGCAAAGGAAACCCTAAGGTAGATATGCCAGGGTTAGGGCAAAAGCAGTGGAGAATGTCATACGGAAAAGTGTAAATTGGCTTGTTAATTAATTTGATTGTGATTATTAAATTGTTAGCCATATTTGCAAGATTTTGGTTGTTCCCACATACCAGTATATTTCGATATACTGACCAATGTTTTGTTTGTCGGCGTTTTAGGAATAACAATTGAAAGAACAAATAGTAAAGTGACACATTGTGGAAATAAGAAATAAAGTGCAAGGAGGATTAGATAGAATAATTCAAGCTCTGGATAGATAGATTTCCAAAGTTTTCAAAGTTAAGTAAAGTTTTATTTTATACCAAATTCCAGTTAGTTAGTAGAATTTCATAATTATTATTGATTATTTGTCGAACCTTTGATCCTGTTAATTGAATAACGTCTCTGACCTTCGGGTCTCCTTTAATTGGGGGTTACCAGGAGGCGGGGTCGTTACATTAGTCCTTCAATTGTATATTTGTGAGATTGAGTTGTAATTTCTTTCTTCTCCCTTATTTTCAGTTCTGGTTCTTTGCTTCATGCTACTTCTTTTATGATGGTTGTGGTCGAATTCCTTGGACATACTTCCTATTAGAAGGCTATGTCCAAAGTTGGTGGAGATATATTATGATCTTCTACAAAGTGATTGGCCTTCCAGAGGCCCACAAAGAAGGAGATACTTGTTCTTTCTCTTGGAAAGGAGGTTGGTATTGATAAAAAAATCTCACATGTAATTTTATTTTGTACATATATAGAAAAGGTAATGAAACACATGTTGATAAATCTTCTCTAGGAAAAGCCATATAGTGGAGCTAAGACATTTTAGGTTGGAACCTCTATACATCTTATTTATTTTATAGCTACCTAACTTGTCCATTCCTTTTCTTGCTCCTTCCTCTGATAATTATTTTAAGAAAGTTTTAATTAACCAACCTTTTAATTTA
Organism: Alisma plantago-aquatica; assembly: GCA_963693085.1. Lineage (NCBI taxonomy): Eukaryota > Viridiplantae > Streptophyta > Magnoliopsida > Alismatales > Alismataceae > Alisma > Alisma plantago-aquatica. The sequence goes on from OY856409.1 coordinate 1,857,130,466, forward strand.
ATTTTCCTAAATAGAATTTTCTCTATATAGCCCTCTCTATAACTTTCAAATGTTGGGTAAGTTACCTTCATAATGTTGACATGTCAAAGTTTAATGGTTCATAATAAATGGAAATATTGAATATTGATGAAATGAATATTGGTTAATAACACAATCCTCATTACAAAGTCAATTGTCGAATGATGACATATTTGAATATTGAATGATGACAAACATGATTACCATTTAATAGAACTACTTCTTGTACCAGTCAATAAACTATGGCAACCCTAAATGGTGACAAATATGAATCCTAATTAAAAAAACCATATGTTTTAACGATGAAACTCCATTTAGACCATCTGATAGGTTGTCTTTTTGGAAGTAGGAAAGTTATTGATTATCTAAAAACAACCTTTATCAAAGAATGACAAAGCAAACTTTTAAAAGAGTGATGATAGTGAGTGTGAGAGAGACAAATAGAGGAGGGACATATGGATATAGCTCTCAAAATGGTCTATTCTAAGGTAGAGACATTCCATCATCTCGACGGATTGGGTGCAAAATTTTAGAAGATGCCAGCTTGGTTGCACAAATGCGAAGTATAGGGTATATAAATTCCCAACACCCATCCAACCTGTCACTGAACTATTTGTTACCCTAAGTCCACACTCCTAATGGGTACACAACAGAAGGTGAGTGGACTAGGGTGTCCGTCCCTAGAATGGATCACATAACATATACATGAAAAAAACCACAAAAAAGAACAAGGTAAGAGATAACAAGATACTAAACATGGAGATAAGACACATGCACCCATTTTTTGTCATTTCTGATCTTAGAGTCTTGAGTGCAGCGGTTCTCCATATGGCAACTACAAATTTCAATAAACAAAACATATTAATGCTAAAGTATTAAGTACGCAATGAAAGGAATGTAAGCAGTTTATGAGTAGTGTAAAATTTGCTTGGCTAGAAACATCATATAAGAAAGAAATAGAACCAAGGCATGAATATTTAACAACAAACTCTTATACAAAGCATGCTTTAAGCATATTTTCCAATATAATCAACAACATATCATGGCCATCGACCAGCATCCCATTGGAAGGGTCTGTAAGGGGGCACAATATTAGCCAACCCTTTTATCGACATGGTCCACCTTATCTTGCCATCTCAAGTAAGGCACCCAACCTTGTGCCCTTACCCTGAGAATACAGGCAGATACATGAGGTTTGTATAGTGGACAAGTCCAATCATGTTTGAGGTTTGTTCAACATATATCAAGCAAAATGAATGTACTAATCATAGGGAACAAGTAGCTCAAACAAGTAATTAAATAGCCAAGCATTCATACGAGCATGCATACAATCAAGCCAATACCATAGTAGGGTCAAGAGAGTAATCATACCTTGTGAGTAGAGTACAAGATTAACCATTTGATTAAGGAAACCAATTTGGACTAAATCTTGGTAATTGAGTCAACATAGGGATCCTGACATTTCAAACAAGTATAATTGGAATAACATTAGCAAGAGTATGTCTCTTTAATCATAATGAAGGTGGTTGGATGTGTCACTTAGGTCTTAGAATCATATCATTCATTATTGATTTCAAAATCTCAACTAGGTCATGTACATGCATTATCAAGAAACATAGTACATCATGGGTTCATTAGCACTTAGAGTGACACATCACAACTAGAGTAGGGAAATATTATTAGAGTTATAAGATCTTCAATCGAGTAATCATAATATTTGAGCAATTTTAGTCAACATAAGAATAAACATTGGCATAACTAGTCATATTGAGATATAATCATACAAGATTGTAACCATTCTAGTATAAGTTATATCAAGTCATACTTGGAGCCATAAAAGTCAGCAATCTACTGATTGGAAGTATTAAAGTAGCATATATCATCACTAGAGTAAGATTCAGACAAGGTTAGGGACATAGTCATCAACATGAAACTAGAACATATTTTCAAGTCAAGATTAGGGCATTTAGTACATAATTCCACAAGAATATTCCACAAGACATATAGGGATACAAGGCATTTAGGGTTACTGATTTAGGAGTTCACATGATCATTTTAGACATATGAGACTCATGTGAGATAGGTTAAACATCAATGTATCCATATGAGGCTTGTTTTAGGGTTTTAAGTACATCATCAAGTCAACTTAGGATTCTAGCATGGGCAAGTTCGAATCTTAGTTCAACTTGTATAAAAAGTTACTGATTTGGGTCAAACATGGGGATTTGAGAGACATTCCACAAGGTTAAGAATTAAAGAAGTAGTATTTAGCATTAAAATCCCATTTTAGGTCATATATGCAACATGAGACCATTTAAGGGTGTAAGGATAGGTAAACTTCAAATATTTATGTATATGGATGTTGAAGATACTAAAATTAGGATATCAAAATGGTTTGGTACATAAAAGGATTAAGATCATATAATGAATAGGACAACATCTTAAAATTACTTCATAAGCATGCTTTTAGGGGTATCAAAAGAAAAGTAAGAAGAATCAGGTTATGAAACTAGTTGTATTGGATAGATCTCATTGAGAGGATTAAAATTTATATATCATATGTCATATTTGGCCAAAAGATGTGCAAGATGTCTATTTTTGAACATTCATAATAAAACTTAGGGAAATTGAGAGGGGGCGTTACATTTATTTGATGATAGATCTGGGCCACTCATATTTGATCTGACGGCAGCGTCCAACCATCGCATGGTCGCCTGAGGCTCCCTGATATTGTCATCCTTCCATTGGCTCTAGCCTGGTGTTTGGCGTTGATTGGTACCTGACTGCTTGGACTACCAATTGGGTAGGTGCTAGTAGTGGCGCACCACTCATCCCCCCTTCTTCCCTAGCATGCAAGATGCTGGCCTGGCGACCACAGTAGGTCGCTGACCACAATTGGGAGGACAACACACCGTCTTGCCAATGTACCTATGAGGGTTCCGGCCGCGAGTATGCTACTCCAGCGATGACGTCAGGCCAAAGATCTTTGTGTGAGGATGGATGAAGAGGTGGGAAAAAGAAGGGGTAGGACGGCAGACACCAAGAAGTGTTAGGGTTTTAGAGGTAAGAGAAGACGTGAAACAGGAGCTAGGAGGAACGAAATGCCAAGGAAAAAGAGGGTAAAGGTTAGGGAAGGCATTTTATAGGCAAAAATAGGGTTGGATGTTGCAAAGGGGGCTTGAATGATCGTATTGGAGGAGCTTGGTCATGGAGGTTGGTGGCTAGTTGTCATTGTTTCTACGGTGGTATGGAGAAGAATATAAAGTTTTTACCATTGGATCAAAAAGGTTGATCCTATGGACGCTATCCAACGGCCTTGACTAAACCAAAAGGGTTGGCAGGATTGGTTAGAAAAAAGAGGCATGGATTTTTGACTTGGCTCAAGGGGGGGCACCTTGCTGGGTCACACCCTCCAAAATCAGCCCATTAAGACTCAAATCAAGATGAAAAATAAGATAAGAAGACAAATATTCTAAATAGCATATCTTAAGCTATATGGGTCCTATTGAGATCATTTTTGTGTAGTTAGAAAGATAATTGAAATCTCTATAATATGAAATACATTAGAGAGTATGATTAGTAAATTAAGTAGGACCAAAATTGGTTACAATATGATGACATGTTTAAGGATTTGAAACTTAGGTATAGAGGCAAAAGGAATGTCTCCACAAGTCACATGTATCCATGATGATTCAAATTAGCAAAAAAGAATATTATATAATAAAATTAAGGTCATGAGTGAGATACTTATGCATTGAGTAAGCATGTAGTATATCTATGAGGAGAGTGAAAAATCTGGGTTGTTACATCCTCCCCACATTAACATAATTTTTTCCCCAAAATTGATTCAAGTCATCTATCGAGATTGAACGTCCTATTCAACATGAAAAATTTCATATTATTCTCATAAAGTATCAGTACCACTGACAATATCTATCTCATTCTTAAATTGATAAATTGAACATCTTAGTCAACACATAGTCACATAGATCATCGAATTGGAAAAATCATCACATGAGTCACAATCAGGAGGGATCGCCCTATAGATCACAAATTTGTAGAGATCACATTTTTAGGTCAAAAAGATAGAGATATTTGAATCAAGAGTAAAGAATGACTTTTATTCCCAACATTTAGGGTGTTAACTTCTACATTGGCCTAGGTGGGGTTATACATTCATGATCGATAATTCATGTTTTGACAATTAGAGACATACATCATATTTCAACATCATAAATTTTGTGCTCAAAATCAATGGAAGGTCCCACCCTAGTCCTCATAGAGCTCACCCTTAAGCCATACATTGAGTGAAACCACATAGTCATAAATCCAAATTTTCAATATTTGGGAATACAACAGTCATTAGTCATATATCGAGGGTGATCTCAAGATACAAATAGGGTGATCATAGGATTCTAATCAATATCATTAATCATGAGTCAAGATTTCATACATCAATATAGAGAGTCAAGTTTGGACATCAATGTCATAAGTCCAAACATTTCAAAGCTAGGGTTTAGATTCCTACTTAGACCTTAAGGATGATCAGTCATCAATATAATTTAAATTGAGAAATAATCGATCAACATTTCGACCAACATTGAAGATACGAGTAGCATTTTTAGATATCCATTTTCATTATCATGGTATTCGAAGTTGATGAATGATCTACACCTAGGTCTTTATAGGAATTTAACCACTAACTATAGTCAACATCGTCATATTTCAAGACAATCATCAAATCAAGATTTCAATATCAAGTATCAATATCATCTTAAATTTGACCTATTAGGTACATAGGTCAAAGAGTCAAAATTGACTGGAAGGGGTTGCCTTCCCAAACACTAAATAATCAACAAGATGAAAATTTAGAGGCAACAATAATAGAGATGTGACCTAAGTTAGGGGAGTCATAAGTCTACTACCACCCAAATCTAGCACATTAATCATGAGTCATCAAGCATATCCAAACATGGTGAGTATAATCTACCAAATTGTGTTTCACAACATCACGAGTCCAACATCAAGATCATACTCAAGAAATCACACTTCAATGTTTAGCAAGATCAAGGTCACAATAGAGAAACCATGTTTCATGATTTGAAATATTAAGGTCATAATTGTGTCCCCTTCCTTTCATGATCAAGGTAAGGGTATGTTTTATAAATCGAGAAGTCCAGCTGGGCACTCCAAATGTAGAGAATAATAGGACAAGAGTGGGATACATGTTCATCCTATTTCAAAATTGGGATCACCAATAAGCGTAGAAGTCAATAGGGAAGATGCCTCTTGTGTTAGAGTCTAAGGGTTTAGTCAATCCAAGTCATAATTGTCGTGTATATCCAATATGGATACCTTTTGCTTAACATTCTTTGAGTTTTAGTTAATAATAGGGCATCATGGATTACATCAAATAGGAACTCACCAACATGAGGTATAAAGTACAAATCCTTCTTATCTAATCATATCAAGATCATTATTATTTTACCCCAAATATATAAAGCATGTAGTCTAGATTTGGTAAAGTTGAGTATACTTGATCTGAGAGGTCATACATGAGTACTTAAATACAAGATTATTTTCAATATGTGTGATCAAGTTTTTCAAATTAAGGTTAGATCATGGCATCATCATCTATTTACTCAATTATACCAATTCGTTCACATTTAATTTTCCCCATACATAAGATAGCCCAAAATCAAGAAATTATGTGATTAATAGTCATGAGTAGAAGAATCACTTGAAGGGATGAGAAGCTAACTAATCATCAACTAATGGGGGGCTTAGGGTAGTCCTTCAAAGGAGAGTGGACCAGGGCGTCTGTCCCTAGAATGGACCACATAACATATGCATGAATAAAACCACAAACAAGAACAAGGCAAGAGATAACAAGATACTAAACATGGAGATAAGAGACATGTACCCATTTTTAGATTTAGGTATACCCATTGGTGTTTCAATTCTGATGTTAGAGTCTTGAGTGTAGCAGATCTCCATTTGGCAACTACAAAATTTGATAAACAAAACAAATTAATGCTAAAGAATTAAGTACACTATTAAAGGCAAGTAAGATGTTTATAAGTTGTATAAATTTGCTTGGCTAGAAACATCATATAAGAAAGAAATAGAAACAAGGCATGAGTATTTAACAACAATAGTTTATACAAAGCGTCTTTTAAGCATATTTTACATTATACTCAACAACATATCATGGCCATTGACCAGCTTCCCATTGGAAGGGTCTGTAAGGATGTTCAAGACAATCCAACCCTTTTATCGACATAGTCCATCTTATCTTGACATCTCGAGTAGGGCGCCAAACCTTGTGCTCTTTCCCCTAGAATACATGCAGGTACACAAGGTTTGTATAATGGACGTCTAATTATGTTCGAGGTTTGTTCAACATATATCTATTGGCTGAATTGGATATTAATAAACCCTTTTTTATGATGAAAAACATTTCATTCTTGTGGATCTAACATGCTATTTGAGTATTTCAGGGTCCAAGGAAATAAGGAATTGGATAATTGAATATCAACACAAATGGAAGATCAATGTGCTTAAATGTTCAATGTTTTCATGATTGTACTCAATGTAAAAATTTATACAAGTATATAATGCACAAGTACCTAGATATCTTGTAATTCAAGTGTTAGGTCTTCCTCATCCACTCACAATCCTTAGATAGGTTTCCCCCCAGAGTCAGAGTCACCATCACCCATTGATACACACAGAGAGTAGGTGACTCAACAAATTGAAATTGGGACATACTTGATCGGATAACTTCTCGATCGAGACACACTCAGTCGACAATATTCTCAAGTGAGAATCACTCAAATCTATGTCACAAACACAAAACAATAACCTGCACATCTATGACCTAAAATATCCCTTAGTCGATAATATTCTTGACCGAGATAGAACTTCAAGCAGGTTCCATAACTGTTAGACTAAGTAGGTGGTGGTTGGGAGTTGGAAATACATGTTGCACCATATCGGATTGAAACCTTCCCTCATTTAAACAAAAGCTCGACCGAGACACATCTTGGTCGACAAAATTATCGACCAAGATAGTTTCTGGATTGTTCTTTTTAGATCGAAACAATTACCCATTGCAAGATAATTAGTGGACTCCTAACGGCTAGTTAAGCACTAAGAACACTCTCGAAACCCTCTACAACGTCCCTAAGCACTAGCAAGCCATCCCTATAAATAGGAGAGGACTTAGGACACCTAAAGCATACAATTACACTTGAGAACACATTTTTGTGAGCAACAAAGCAAAGCTACTCTTGCCATCTTGTTTTCTCAATCTCAAATTTCGTGTCCTATAGCTACAACCTCTTAGACACCTTGTAGAAACGTTCATCCTTAGTGGTTTGAGAGGTCTAACGCTTGATATAGGATCAAGGCACTGTACTAAATTGGTGAAGTGTTTCCTTTCTTCCAATCTCTTTCTTTTATATTGTATATTTTTCTCCTTAACTACTCCTAGGTTTGGAGGTTGTTGAAAGGAGGTTTCTTGAAGCTACTTCATGGTGGAGAAGGTTTGTTCAAGAGGTACTTGCAATTACTTCAAGGAAGGTTGCTTCAAGGGAGGTTGAAGCTACTTCAAGAAGGTGAAGGTTGTTCGACTTGGAGTTACTTCAGGAAGGCTACTTCAAGGAGGTTGAAGCTACTTCAGGTGAAGGCTACTTCAAGGTTGTAGAAGGAAGGTGACTGTATTTTGTGTAACTTCCTCGAGAGGTAATAAAATAAATAACTTTCAAAATCCCAAATGGAAACAATTGGGTAGTAGACTAACTACCTTTGATATCAAAGGTAGGAACCACTCTACATCCTTGTGTCCTCCTTGTTTCCTCCTCTTGCTTTGGTTTAATTGTTTTAATTAATTTTAAATAGTTCCAAAAATCTTTATTCACCCCCCTCTAGATCTTTCAATTGGTATCAGAGCAGGTCTTCAAGGATCCTTAGCAGGTCTTGAAGGATGGGGGACGGCGTACTCAACAACCTTAAGTTGGAGGGAACCCACGTGTCTCGGCCACCAACATTTGATGGAAGCAACTACAAGTACTAGAAGAGAAGAATGCAATTCTACTTCCAAGGAATCAACAGAGGTCTATAGAGGATGGTGTCTACACCCTATGAGCTTCCCCAAACTGAGTATGCAACATGGGATCCAAACATGGTAAAACAAGCTCAATTAAATGCTAAGGCGGTAAGCATACTATATTGCTCTATTTCTGTTAGTGATTTCAATAGAATCTCTTCATGTGAAACTACTTATGACATATGGCATAAACTTTCCATTACATATGAAGGAACCATTCAAGTTAAAAATTCGAAAATTGGTATTCTTAAGAAAAAAGATGAACAATTTTGTATGCAACCAAATGAATCCATTAGTGATATGTATGCAAGATTTTCTACCATCATTAATGGTTTAAGCGCATTAGGAAAATCTATAAGTGAAGAAGATCAGGTCTCTAAAATTCTTAGGTCTTTGCCTCCAAAGTACAAGCCAAAGTGATGGCCATTGAAGAAGCCAATGATCTCACCAGATTGAGGATGGAGCAGCTCATTGGCAACCTAGAGACTCATGAGGTCACGCTAGAGGAAGAAGAAAGATTGGAGATTGAGATTCCACAAGGAAGATGGAAGGACATGGCCCTCAAAGCTATAACAAAGGTCCAATCAAAGGTCATCACTAAAGAAAGTGATGAAACAAGTGAAGAAGATGATGAAGAAGATGCACTCATCGTAACTGGCAAGAAATACAGGAGGTATAAATCTAAAAAAACTCTAGTGCTTCTTCCTCCTCTTCTCTTAGGTACTTTGAATGTGGCAAAAAGGGACGTAAAAAATGAGTGTCCTAAAGTAGAGAAAGGAAAGAAACCTTCATCTAAAAAGAAAGACAAGGGAGATAAAGCCTACAAAGTTGTTTGGGATGAGTCAATTGATGAAAGGAAAAATGGAGAAGAAAATTTAGAATGCCTTATGGCCAAGGAAGATGAGAATGAAGATTCAAATGAGGTAAGCCTTCTTGAACTACCTAAAGAAGACTTAGTTACTAGTCTTCAAAAAGTACATGATAAATATATTGATTGCAAGAAGAAATTAAAGAAACTCACAAAGACAAATGATGATTTGCATGCTAAACTATATACTCTCTCCTAAAAATTAAAGTCTTACATCTGAAAGAAGTAACCTAAAATATTCTATTAATGAGCATAACATCAAGTTTCTTGCTGTAGAAACAAACTATAACTTTCTTTGCCAAGAAAAAGTTGAATTGCTTGCTAAAATAAATAATCTTCAAACTCTTCCTATTTTATGCACTCATTCAGATTATGATGCTATTGTAAAAGAAAGAGAAAGTTTATCTTCTAATCTAGATCAAGAAAACTTAAATATTCAAAAGAAAATGGATGAAATTGCAAAATTACAAAAAGAAATTAGTAACTTCAAAAAAAGGATATTCTTGATAAAATTCTTAACAATTCTTTGAGTCAAATTGGAAGAAGAGGTTTAGGTTATGTACCCAAAGATAAATCTCATAAAAATCCAAAATCAAGAAAAACACAAGTGCCCAAGACCAAAGTGACATATGTACCCAAGAACAACTCAACTCATAATCACAATGATAAGAAGAGAAATGAAATTGATTCCATTTATTGTCATTATTGCCTACGTCTTGTACATTACTCATTCTCATGCCCTTACAAGAAAAAGCAAGTTGTCTTAGTTTGGGTTCCAAGACCCCAAACTTAGGAAACATGAAAATAATTAGTTGAGATTTGACCTAAAACCTTACTTTGACACTCATTATGTCTTATCTCAACTAAACCCATCATTACCTTGCATAATTGAAGTAATCTATGCTCAAATTGAAATTAATAAATTTTTTGAAAAGAAGAAGATAACATTCTCGGTCGAGAAAATCTTCGACTGAGACACTCTTTGGTCGAGAAAATAGTCGACTAAGAAAGTTTCTGTCTTAAGCTTGCATTTTTTGAAAATCATTCAGTTGACAAAAACCTCAATCGAAACCACTCTCAGTTGAGAAAATTGTCGAACAAGAATACTTTTGTTCAGATTAAATATATAAATAATAATCATGTAATTATATTCAGTTTGTTGCTCAAAATCTACTAAATCCTTTTACATTAATATAATCTAAATTTCTCCTAACCAAAAAGGCCATCACATGGGTACCAAAACTTATTTCTTTTGCAGGAATGGGTGGTTGATAGTAGTTTCTCCAAGCATAAGACTAGAAATAAAGAATCTTTTCAAACATTTGAAGAGAATAAAAGTGGAATAGTCACATTTGGAGACAATTCCAAAGGAAAAATTGTTGGTATAGGAAATATTGGTATCAAATCTTCAAATTACAAATGTTTTACTTTTTGATGGTTTACATCACAATTTAATCAGTGTTAGTCAATTATGTGATAGTGGATATGATGTCTTATTTAGTAAAACTTGTTATAAACTACTAATTGAAAACACCGATAATGTTGTTTATGAAGGAAAGAGAATATGAAATCTATACATACTTAGACCTAATTCTATGCGAGTTATTATTGGAAAATGTATGTTTGTAAAAGATGAATCTTTACAACTATGTCATAGAAAATTAGGTCATGCAAGCTCACATGTTGTCAAAAAGTTAATTAAATATGATCTTGTACGTGGCTTACCTAAAATATACTATGATAAACCTGAAGATTGTGAATCATGTACTCTAGGCAAGCAAAATAAAACTTCTTTCAAATCTAAAACATTGCTTAGCACTACTAGATCATTGGAGCTCATTCATATAGATTTTTTTGGTCATATGAGAACTCAATCTCTTGGTGGAAAAAGATACTGCTTTGTCATTGTAGATGATTGTAGTAGATACACATGGGTTCATTTTCTTTCAAATAAAGATGATACATTTAGAATTTTTATACAATTTTGCTCTAAGATCGAAAGTCAACTACAAAATAAAATATGTACAATTAGGAGTGATCATGGTGGGGGATTTGAAAATCACATTTTTGAAGAATTTTGTACATTTCAAGGATACACTCATAATTTTTCAGCTCCACCCACTCCACAACAAAATGACATAGTAGAAATAAAAAATTAGTCTTTATAAGAAATGGCTAGAACAATGTTACTTGAACATAATACACCTAAAATATTTTGGGCCGAAGTTGTAAATACAACATGTTTTGTATTAAATCAAGCAACAATACATTCTCACCTTAAGAAAACTCCCTATGAACTCATCTTCAACAAAAAACCAAGAGTCAATTATTTTCATACCTATGGTGCACCTTGTTATATCCTAAACACAAAAGATGATAGAGACAAATTTGAACCCAAATCACATAAAGTATTATTCTTAGGATATTAAACTTCTAGCAAGGCTTTTAGAATCTACAATACTATCTCTAGAAAAGTTAAAGAATCAATTCATATCACATTTAATGAGATAATAACTCAAAATGCAGAAAATAAAAATGAAAATATAAATTACATTACTCATCAAATTGAAAACCTAACTATGTCTACAAAAGATTATAAAAATTCTGAAATTGATCAACAAAATGAGACACAAAAACATATCCCTAGATTAATAAAAGATCATCCTTAAGATTTAATCATTGGAAATCCTTTTGATAAAGTAAAAACTCGATCATCATTTAGAGAAGTTGCAAATATGGCATTTGCATCAATTATTGAACCCAAAAAGGTAAATGAAGCACTAAAAGATGAATATTGGATAATGGATATGCAAGAAGAACTAAATCAATTCACAAAAAACAATGTATGGGACTTAGTTCCTAAACCACAAAAACAAAACCAACATTGGAACTAAGTGAGTTTTTCAAAATAAACTTAATGAAGCCAGGGCGGTATTTAGAAACAAAGCTAGATTGGTGGCTCAAGGGTATAACGAACAAGAAGGCATAGATTTTTTTGAAACTTATGCACCCATGGCTAGACTTAAAGCTATTAGAATGCTATTAGCTATATCTATCCACAAAGACATCAAACTATTCCAAATGGATGTAAAAAGTTCCTTTCTAAATGGGATCATAGAAGAAGAAGTATATGTTGCCCAACCACTTGGATTTGAAATTCTTGAAAAAACTGATCATGTATACAAACTTAAGGAAGCACTTTATGGACTTAAGCAAGAACCACGAAATTGGTATGAAAGACTTAAAAACTATCTATTTGACAATGGTTTCTCACTTGGAAATTTAGACTCTACATTGTTCTTTGAAACGTATGAATCAGATTTCCTTGTTGTTCAAATATTTGTTGATGACATCATATTCGGTGCCTCAAACGATTCTTTATGCAAGCAATTTAGTGACATAATGCAAAAAGAATTTGAAATGAGTCTTATGGGAGAATTAACATTTTTCCTTGGTTTTCAAATAAAACCAACGCCCACCGGAATTTTTCTAAGCCAAGAGAAATACACTAATGAACTTTTAAAATGCTTTGAAATGAATAATTACAAACATGCTACCACACCAATGGTCACTTTGCTAAAATTTACAAGGATGATGATGGAGAGACCATTAATGATTCCTTATATAGGGCCATGATTGGTAGTTTTCTATATTTAACTGCTTTGAGACCAGACATTGTGTTTTCTATTGGGATTTGTGCTAGATTTCAATCCAAACCAATGCAAATTGATTGTCAAGTTGTTAAGATAATCTTAAGATATCTCGATGGTACTACCAACTATGGATTATGATATCCTAAAGGTCAATCACTAGACTTAAAAGCTTATAACGATGCTGATTATGCTAGTTGTCGACTTGATCGCAAAAGAACAAATAGTGGTTGTTTCTTTTTAGGAAGAGCTTTAGTCAGAAACAAAATACAGTCGCCCTTTCTACCACTGAAGTTGAATATGTGGTTGGTGGTTCATGTTGTGCTCAAGTACTTTATATGCAACAAGTGTTGAATGATTATGGTTTCACATTCTCATCTACGCCAATTTTCTATGATAATACTAGTGCTATAATCTTGGCCCATAATCATGTTCTACCTAGTCATGCCAAGCATATTGAAATCCGGCACCCTTTCTTAAGTGGTCACATCTCTAAAAATCATATATCTCTTCATCATGTTGATACTGAAGAACAATTAGCTGATATTGTTACCAAACCACTTCTACTGGATCAATTTCAATATATTAGAAAGAAGCTGCTCATTACTCCCCTAGAGGATGTTTTCTTTGATATATTTTCTCCAACCTCTTGATTATTCTTAATTCATATGATCATTAATGAATACATTTTTTTCTAACTATATTATCATGACTACTACTTAAACAAGCTCAAAATATCTACCCAACAACTACTCAAAGTAGTCCAGTCGGTCCACAAAAGTTTTGACCGAGACTGGTCTCGGTCGACAAATTTCTCGACTCAGATTCACTCAGAGGGATCTTTTTCTCGACCGACATTTGCTTGGCTTCTCTTGCAAATTTGGACCAAAAATAGGTCTCAGTCAACAAATAGTTTGACCAAGATCCACTCAGTGGACCCCCCATTCGATCGATACCTACATGGTGAGACCTCCTCCCTCAGTTCTCCTAGAAGAATTTTTTGACAAAAAAAAGTGCAATGACTATTTTTTAAAATTTCAACCAAACAATTATCCATTGAGAGAGAAGTGTGCTGGTAGAAAGCCATTGGGATCCCGGTCGGTGAAATCATCGACTGAGGAAGTGCCTGATTTGGCTATAAATAGAGCCCAAACTCGGCCATTCTCTTCACAAATTCACTTGCTCTCTTCTCAAGTCCCTCTCTAGTGATATTTAGATATATTCTTCAACAAGATCCTTCTATCTTCCATAGTTCTTCTTCCACCTCTATTTGTGCAAAATGGCCTCATCTTTAGTGCATAGTGGGAAGAAGCAAGTTGCGGCGAGGAATGAAAGGCAAGTCACTCCATCTTTGAGCGTCATCAATGGCATTGCCTTCAACGACGTTGTTGCTAGAGAACACTACCTCATGCTTACCTCAAAGATGTCTCTTCCTCGACGACTGGTGGACACCAACAACTGCATCACGCTCCTTGATTTCCCTGAGCTCTCCAAGGTGCAAAAATTGGTGGAGTTTCTTGAAGCATCATTTTGTTGTTGGTCCACCCAAGAAGTAAATGAGTTTTATTCTAATCTTACTAGGGACTCCAATAACCCCTTCTCCTTCACTTCCATGGTTGATGGGTTAGGCTTCTACTTATCTCAAAAAGATATCCTAAAAATGTTAGATATAGATGAGGAGGAATATGGAGATTTCATACACCTAACCACTAACAATCCTTTATCGAAACTCTCCACCAATGACAATATCATTAGTTTAGGAGATGTCAAAAGGGATATTTTTCTTCCTAACACTTCATGCCATGAGAATAGGGGAACCTGCTATACAACATATCTCACCCCTGAAGCTAGGGTAGTAAACCTCATTATCTCCCACAACATATACCCTAGAGTAAATAAAATGGAAATCCCACAATTTAGAATGCATCACATCTATTCTATCTTATAAAGTATTCCTGTAAACTTCATTCACATTATTCTTTTGAACATGTTTGAATTTACTGGAAATCCTCCCTATTTTGATTTTGCTATGTCAAATCATTCAATTTTTCCTTGAAAAAACCTAGAGGATCTTAACTACAAGTGTGATAGACGGCCTCAAAAGCTCATTAGAAACATATTAGACAAAATGGGGATTGATTTTAGGCATGAGAGGCCTAGGACCGAAGGAGATACATCTACCCAATAAAATCCTCCACCTCCTACTCCTCCTATCTACTCCTTAGAAAATCTAGCCAATATTGTTTTCTATCTCACTAGGGCCACCTATCATATTGGGAGACAATTGGGTTACAATCACCATGACATGACTTACCTCAATCAAAGAATGCAAGCTTTGTTTCCTAATGTTCCAGACACTTACCCTTATTCACTCTACTCTGGAAATCCCTATCCTTAGAATCCCATAATTAATTACACCTAAGTTCCACCTCCACCCTCACATGATCTTTCCCACACCTAGTATTCACCCATGCAACTCTAGGACATAGTTGCCCATTTCCGATTTGATCAAGCACCCACCTTTCTAGAGGCATATGCTCCTACAAAGATAGGTGCACTTGATTAGCAGACACTTGTCAAATACTATGGTGCTACTCCATTTCTTGGGAAATATCTTGAAGTTGATGTAATCTTGTGTTCTTTTTGGTGATGTGGAACTATGTACTGAGTTGGTTGTAATCACTTTTATTACTATTGAAATCTATCTTTTCAATGTAATTGAGATTGTTCACTTTGTCATGATAATAAAATTTTGTGGCTTGCATTGGACATTTTCCCATAACTTTGTTTTTAAAATATGATTATCATATTGAGGGGGAGCATCCAATTCAGGGGGAGTAATAATAAATAATTATTTGGTTATCTTTTTGAAATGACACAGGGGGAGAATTAACATAAAACAAATTCAATGAGTTTCAAGCTCTCTTGGCTTGACATAAATTGATTCTATATTCCTTAAGATATGGATACTATTTTCCATACCTCTTTAGGGACAATTAGCACACACTTCATGAAAAATAAGAGAGTATCTTCATATAAGGTAAATCTCAGGTATAAAACTCATCCTATTTAAATTCTTTTGATTATATTTTAGAAATGATTGTCATCTTCAAAAAGGGGGAGATTTTTGGCTACATTGGACATAAATAAACCCTTTATTTTGATGATGACAAACATTTCATTCTTGTGGATCTAACATGCTATTTGAGTATTTCAAGGTCCAAGGAAATAAGGAATTGGATAATTGAAAATCAACACAAATGGATGATCAATGTACTTAAATGTTCAATGTTTTCATGATTGTACTCAATGTAAACACTTGTATAAGGATATGATTTACAAGTACCAAGATATCATGTAAATCAAGCGTTAGGTCTTCCTCACCCACTCACAATCCTTAGATAGGTTTTCCCCCAGAGTCAGAGTCACCATCACCCATTGATACACACACCGAGTAGGTGACTCAACAAATTGAAACAATGACATTCTCGATCTATACAATTCTTCACCGAGACACACTTGGTTGACAATATTCTTGATTGAGAACCACTCCAATCTAAGTCATAAGAACAAAACAATAATTTGCACATCTATGCCCTAAAATAGCCCTCAATCTACAATATTCTTGATCGAGATAGAAGTTTGAGCAGGTTCCATGACCGTTAGACTAAGTAAGTGATGGTTGGGAGTTGGAAATAGATGTTTCACCATATTGGCTCGAAACCTTCCCTCGGTCGAAGAAAAGCTCGACTGAGATACATCTCAGTCAAAAAAATTCCTGACTGAGATAATTTCTAGATTGTTCTATTCAGATCAAAACTATTAGCCTTTGCAAGATAATTAGTTGACTCCTAACGACTAGTTAAACACTACGAACACTATAGAAACCCTGTAGAACGTCCCTAGGAAATTGCAAGCCTTCCCTACAAGTAGTAGAGGCCTTAGGACACCTAAAGCATACAATTAAACTTGAGAACACATTCTTGTTAGCAACAAAGCAAATCTACTCTTGCCATCTTGTTTCCTCAAGCTCAAATTTCATGTCCTATAGCTATAGCCTCTTAGCCAGCTTATAGCAACATTCATCCTTAGTGGTTTGAGAGGTCTAACGATTGACATAGGATCAAGGTGTTGTACTATATTGGTGAAGTGTTTCCTTTCTTCCAATCTCTTTGTTTTATATTGTACATTGTTCTCCTTAACTACTCCTAGTTTTGGAGCATGTTAAAAGGAGGTTTCTTGGAGCTACTTAGTGATGGAGAAGGCTGCTTCAAGAGGTACTTGCAATTACTTCAAGGAAGGCTGCTTCAAGGGAGGTTGAAGATACTTCAAGAAGGTGAAGGTTATTCGACTTAGAGTTACTTTAAGAAGGCTTCTTTAAGGAGATGAAGCTACTTCATGTGAAGGCTACTTCAAGGGTGTAGAAGGAAGGTGATTGTATTTTGTGTAAGATCCTTGAGAGGTAATAAAATAAATCACTTGAAAAATCCCAATTGGAAACAATTGGGTAGTGGACTGACTACCTTTGATTTCAAAGGTAAGAACCACTCTAGATCCTTGTGTCCTCCTTGTTTCCTCCTCCAGCTTTGGTTTAATTGTTTAATTAATTTTAAAAATTTCAAAAAATCTCTATCCACCCCCTTCTAGATCTTTCAATATCAAGCAAAATGAACATACTAATCATAGGGAACAAGTAGCTCAAACAAGTAATTAACTAGCCAAACATTCATATGAACATAGATACAATCAACCCAATACCATAGTAGGGTCAAGAGAGTAAGCGTACCTTGTGAGTAGAGTACAAGATTAACCATTTGATTAAGAAAATCATATATAGAAAGTTTGACTAGATCTTGGTAATTGAGTCAACATAGGGATCCTGACATTTCAAACGAGTACAATTGGATTAACATCAACAAGAGCATGTCTCATTAATCATAATCAAGGTGGTTGGATGTGTCACCTAGATCTTAGTATCATATCATTCATTATTAATTTCAAAATCTCAACAAGGTCATGCACATGCATTATCAAGAAATATAGTACGTCATGGGTTCATTAGCACTTAGAGTGACAAAATCACAACTAGATCAGGGATATATTATTAGAGTTATAAGATATTCAATAGAGCAACAATAAGATTTAAGCAAGTTTAGTCAACATAAGCATCAACATTGACATAACTAGTCATATTGAGTTGTAATCATACAAGATTGTAGCCATTAGAGTATAAGTTATATCAAGTCATACTTGGAGCCATAAAAGTCATCAATATACTAATTTGAAGTATGAAAGTATCATATATCATCACTTGAGTAAGATTCAGGCAAGGTTAGGGGCTTAGTCATGAACATGCAACTAGAACACATTTTCAAGTCAAGATTAGGGAATTTAGTACATAAGTGCACAAGAATATTCCACAAGACATATAGGGATACAAGGCATTTAGGGTCAATGATTTAGGAGTTCACATGATCATCTCAGACATTAAGAGACCCATATGTGAGTTAGGTTCAACATCAATGTATCCATATGAGGCATGTTTCAAGCTTTAAGTACATCATCAAGTTAACTTCAAATGCTAGCATAGACAATTTCAAATCTTAATTCATCTTGCATAAAAAGTTACTATTTGGGTCAAACATGGGGATTTAAGAAACATTCCACAAGGTTAAGCAATACAGAAGTAGTATTTAGAATTAAAAGCCCATTTTAGGTCATATATGCAACATGAGACCATTTAAGGGTGTAAGGATAGGTAAACATCAAATATTTATGCATATGGATGTTCAAGATACTGAAATTAGGATATCAACACGTTTTGGTACATAAAAGGATTAAGATCATGCATTGAATAGGATAACATCTTAAAAAGACTTCAAAAGCATGCTTTTAGGGGTATCATAAGAAAAACAAGAAGATTCAAGTTATGAAACTAGTGCTATTGGATAGATCTCATTGAGATTATTAAAATTCATATATCATATGTCATATTTGGCCAAAAGATGTGCTAGATATCCTTTTTTGAACATTCATAATAAAACTTAAGGAAAAGGAGAGGGGGTGTAACATTTATTTGATGAGGGGTCTGGGCCACTCGTGTTCAATCTAATGGTGGTGTCCACCTATCGTGTGGTTGCCTGAGCCTCCCTGGTACGTGTCATCCTTCAATTAGCTCTGCCCTGGTGTTTGGCTTTGCTTGGTACCTGACCCCTTGGACTACCAGTTGGGTAGGCGCTAGCAGCGGCACACTGTTAATCCCCCCGTCTGCCCCAGTGTGCAAGATGCTGGCCTCACGACCACAGTAGGTCGCCGACCATGGTTGGGAGGGAAGCCCACCATCCTGCTAGCGAACCTATGAGGGTGTCAGCCATGAGCATGCTGCTCCAGCGTTGACTTCAGGACAAAGATCTGTGTCTGAGGATGGCTGAGGAGGTGGGAAAAAGAAGGGGAAGGACGACAGCCACCAAGAAGTTTTAGGGTTTCGGAGGTAGGAGAAGAAGTGAAATATGAGCTAGGAGGCACAAAATGCCAAGAAAAAAGAGGGTTTAGGTTAGTGAAGGTGTTTTATAGGAAAAACTAGGGTTAGATGTTGCAAAGGGGGCTCGAATGATCGTATTGGAGGATCTTGGTCGTGGTGGTTGGTGGTCAGCGGTCATTGTGCTGATGATGGTCCAGATAAGAAGATAGATTGTTGACCATTGGATCTGATGGCCTTGACTAAACCAAAAGGGTTGTCCGGATTGGCTAGAAAAAAGAGGCATGGATCGCTGACTTTGCTCAAGGGAGGGGGGCGCCCACCTTGCTGGGCCGCGCCCTCCATAATTGGCCCATTAAGACTCGAATGAAGATGAAAAATAAGATAAAAAGATATTTCTTCCAAATATCATATCTTCAGCTATATAGGTACGATTGAGATCATTTTTGTGTCATTAGAAAGATAATTGAAATCTCTATAATATGAAATACATTAGAGAGTATGATGAGTACATTAAGTAGGACCAAAATTGGTTACAATATGGTGACATGTTTAAGGAGTTGAAACTTAGGTCAAGAGGCAAAAGGAATGTCTCCACAAGTCACATGTATCAATGATGATTCAAATTAGCATAAAAGAATATTATATCATGAAATTAAGGTCATGAATTATGCATGGAGTAAGCATGTAGCACATGTATGAGGAGAGTGAAAAATATAGTTTGTTACATAACCACTCTAGTAGAAAGTAATAAATTATAAAATCACTAATGAGCTTAGGACATCCTGATAAAGCACACAGTCAAGACTTGAAATTTTGTGGATGTCACTTAGGCCCCAGTGAGGACATTTAATACAGATGTGGTTGGTAACATGACACATCTATATAGATTATTTCATCTACATATGTGCATGTTATCTTCAAAAAGATTTTCTTACTTATGAGGACCAAATTGAGACCATCAAGTCAGATCCTCACCTCGACTGCCACTCTTAAACAAACACAACTTTAATTTTTTTAGTATACCTTGATGTGAAATAATATCCAAATGATGAACCTTATTTTGTAGCAATATGCATATTAATTATATATCCATTATAATATTTATATAGGAACCCTATATTCATTATACTTTTCTTATTTTAGAGTTGAATTATATTTGCAAGTATGTCACTAATACTTTTCAATGAAATGAATTAGTGAATAGAAAAAATAGTCACAAATTTGTAGACTATACCTTTTTGGGATAAAACCCATGACACACTTATAAGAGTTTGTGATTTTTTTTATCCAAGATATTTCTAGAATATATCTCCAAATTAAGTTTGAAAAAGACAAAATATAATGAATTCAACTTATTTTAAATCTCATTAAGTTAAATAATCATATAATACTCGAAAACATTAATTTTGATTGAGGAAACTTATATAATGTACATTGATTTCAAATGAAATAGTTAAATTAGGATTATCCATATAGTAAGGGGATATCCAAATTATTTTAGTGAGAATTTATCTATGAGAACTATCATGTATCATCAGAAAGAGGAATGAAACTTATGCTCGGATGAAAACATTCATAAAATTTGGAATAATAAGGAATATTTATAAGCATCATCAAAGTGGGTTAAGAGTTAGCCAAGGGGGAATTGATGTCAACTTTGGATGCTTTTGGAATTTGGGTTCCAATTCAACAAGACATCGTCATCATAAATTCTTGATTTAATCAAGAAATGGGAGTATATGTGGAAATGATCAATTGCTTATAATATGAATGAGATGAAACATTGTAGATCTAGGTTGACGTTTTCAATCACCACGGATTTGAACAACTCAACAATATTGAAAAAGGGAAGGTGTCAACATGGAAGATTGGAGAAGATACATTGTGAAAGTGTACATCGAGGAGAAAGACAAACCTAATCATCCATGTTCCTTTAGAGAGGTTATCAAAGACAAGAAGGTATTAGGAGGAAACTAACCATAAATGAATGAAACCCCAAGTGATTGTACAATTTTGTAGGACATAAGTTTGAGGTGGAATAGAAGGGGAAAATGTAGATCTCAACAAAGTATGGATCTTCAAGTAACCGTCCCAATCAATCTATAAAGATAAATATTAGACATATAAGGTTTTTTAGAAATCTTTTTCTACATTGAATTAATTAAATATTTAATTTTGATGATTTAGTCAATGGATTAATATTTTTTTTTTGAAGATATATAACATCACACTGATGAAAGTTCTAAAAATGAGAACCGGTGACTGGAAAAAATCAATAATTTGTTTTATGTACCCTATTTGAACATTTATAAATAAATAATAACTTCATCTTTCTATGATTTGTCAAATTTTCACAGTTTAAAATTAACATTTTTGAGTGTGCATCAGAGGTTAAAAAGTAATAGTTAAAGAGATAAAACATGATAAAAAATAATCTTCAAATCTAAAATCTGATACTAAGATATGAATTGCTAGTTTATGTATGGTGTTATATAATATGTAATATCTATTTATGTACATAAAGTCTACTATCATTATTGTAAAGTGGAAAACGTTATAATGTGGAAGTTAATCGTTAACGTCCTAGTTTTTCAAGATAGTCAATTTCTAGAGAATATTTTCTAGAATATTGAAATTTTTCACTTCAATGAAGAAGCATTATTGCATCTAAATTTACAATATGGCATATAACACCTTCAATTAGATTTTAGCAATGGATCAATATTATGAAGAATGATTATTTCTAAAAGTGATAACTTGGAGTTAGTTAAGTTTCTTCATTCTGTTGAGGTTGTTGGTATGTATGCCCAGAGACCTAATCATATGATGATCATAATGTGGAATTAGACACCTAATTTGTTAATCATAAAGGTAGTTTTGTCTATGAAGTTTGTCTCAATCATGAGATGATGACACAGACATACTAGATGTCTAAATAATGATGTTACTTGATGATATATGTCTTCAAGTTGATGACCTGAATAATGAGATCATATGTATGATAAGAGTACATACATTCTTGTTATGTGAGTAGTTGGATACTACTACAGAAACAAAATAGATGACAATTATACATAAGACTAGAGTGTGTGTTGATTGATCACTGAGCTCATTAGTTATGATATATGATATCAAGTCAAGAATAGATGTACATGTTAGAGAATAGTTTATATGATAGACATACCTTGAGAGTGATACATGGAGACCATTGTATGGTAGTCAGAATCAAATCTCATAAGCATAGTGGTGATTGTGGTTTTTAGACCTAAAGTCACTACAATCATCACATGTTGTTCATTGTACTTAGACATCATCCAACATGACCTTGAATAGGTGTCCCCATAAAGGTGACAATCAGGTACTCTATGACACATAAAGATTGAGTCTGAGTTGTGTTTGGGATTTTTCCCTCCTATAGGAGAGTGATATCCAGGCCACTTGATAAGTGATACTGAGAAATGTTTGACCATACTCATTTGATTTAATATGTGATATGTGAATTCAAATGCATCTCAGACAGTCTGCTCTAGGTCAAGGAACACAAATTGAACATTGGTAGGATGACGATTCTATGCCTCAAGTTCAATTTAGATATCAGAGACAAAGGAACTTTGTGATCATGATAACATTGTTCACAAATTGTAGTTTGAAATTCTTCTCTAACTTTTCAAATTACTTAGGTATGAATGATGTGTCACTAGATACGCTCATTGCTTGTGATGTCATAAGTTGGTTATGGACATTCATTGCCAACGTAATTTGGGACCTATAAGGTCACACACATAGGATACACTTGGAATAGGAGTTTTCTCATGAATTATGTTTAACTTGATTACTCAAAGTGTTGAGGTATTCAAATTAAACAAATGAGATTAAAAAATTGACTAACTGGACTTAAATCTACCGGTTCATGTGTTTAACTAATCAGTTGGAGTGTCAGGTCAATTAGAGACACAATTTGTTGAATATTTTCCTGACTTGGACTTGAGAAACAATCATTTCACATATGAACTAACTACTTCATGATGTGAACTGACCGGTTCATTGTCTGGGTTGTCTTCACCAATGATCAATTTGATTGGATAAAGGATTGATGTTGATGTCATGATTTCACATGAATAGGATATTCAATGCCAATTTGATTCTAAACAAGACAGTACATGAAGCAACCAGTTAATGAGATGAACTGAATGGTTCACCTCTGAGCTGACTAGTTGGATAGTGAACTGATCGGTTCACCATTAGTAGTTTCTAGAAAATTAGTGAATTTCATCTCTATGACTCCTAGACTGAATGGAAAACATGACCCTAGCCTCTCTTATAAATACAGGGGTATTGGGGGCTTTCTAAACACAAAAATAAGCTCTGACAATTGTTGTCCTCTGTGGTTGTGGTAACCAATAGAGAGTCTAAGAAATTCCTATGTGTCAAAGCGAGGGATAGAAAGGGAGAAACAATTGTGGGAGAGTGAATAGGTGCTAGTACACTAACGTTGGAAGGGAAAACTCCTTCCCATTGGCTCTAGTAGCGCAATGTGGACTTCCCAGTGGTCTGTGTGGACTACTCTAGAGGTGGGGTATGTTGCTTGTATCTAGGAGGATGTTGTCAACCACCATCCATGGTGTTACACCAGGAGGCTTCCGCTAATGACTTCTCGAGTGCCGCTTGAAGAAGCACATTTCTACTTAAAGAAAGGCACACTCTACTAAAAAAGTATAGTCATTGGACTTTCTCAAGTACCAGGTATAACCTTACAAAGCTTCCTTCCTAGATACACCTTTATTGACATGATACTTCTGATTAGGAAAAAGGACTTTTCAAATGTTGTTTCCGCTGCCTTATCTATCGCCCCGATTTCCTACAGTGGTATCAGAGCAACGTCAATTTACAGTGTATCTGGATTTAAATCAGTATGATCAGATTTACTTTTTTTTCTTAACATGCAAATATTAAACTGGTTAATGTACATATCTTATTAATTACCACATACAATTCATAAACTAATATATATATATATATATATATATATATACACACACATCACCCCATTAGTGTTTTGATGGTGGATGGGAGCATGGTTATGGTAAAAAACCCCTTGGATTATGTACTTGGTTGTTTGGTTTATTTCTTATTATTACTTGGTTTGCAAATCGAACCTCTCTCCTATTTTACAAATGTAAATTAATGTTATTTCCTATTTCCCCTCAAATGCAACTCTAGGTTTTTTCTTTTACAATGTAATATGAAATAGGATAGTTTAAGTTTTTGTTTCATCATGAGAAAATGTTATGCACCTAATAAGCTGACTGATTCATGAGACGAACTGATCGACTGGATGACCAATGAGGCAAGATGATAGGAGGATGAACCGATCGACTAGCGGACCAACCGATTAGATGGAGGAGTCCAGACATCAATGGAATATCAGAGCAGACGACCATTTCATGAGCCCAACTAAGTGGATAGGCGGAGAGATGAGTGGTTCGAGTATTGAACCAATCAACCGAGATTGGTTTGAGTATAGATCTTCACAAATAATTGGCTGCTATACATGATGTACACCTTAAGTGGTAGTAATTCATTGTGGATCCAAGGGATTATAGTATTATGGATATAACGATCACTTGTCTTTATAATTGCATGTTTTTTTTGTCATTATATTATGTATGTGATCATACTATAAATATGTAGTGATTGTATATATATAAATTTATATAAATCGCTTAATCTAAATAATGAGTCTTGGATGCTTTCCATAAGACAAACACATGAAAAGCTTGACCAACTATGCATGGACATGCCAAGCATGGTGTTTTATCCATCTCGTGGAAGTGTGATGGTAGTAATGTGGGCCTACCAAGCAGTATGCATTCCTATCATGTTGGCTTTTGGGTCAAGCTTAACTGGGTGTCCTTAATGAGATTAAGCACTTAGAAGCATGATGATGGACTATGGCAAATAGTTGTGCATACCATCTATCCAAGAATTTCCTAATATGCAATTGGAAAATGTTGTTTGCCTTAATAATTGGTTATAGATGTTGGCATGGCCAGGTAATAATTCAATTATTTTGGGTCTTGCTTACTAGAATATTGTATGCTGCAATCTTTTGAATCAATACATGGGTGTTATCAAATTGAAAAAATATATTGGGAGTGATAATTTATTAAAAGCCTAATTAATATCAACAAACTTATCAAATGAAATTAATCTAAAATGTTTTCACTAAAGTTAAAATATCTTTTGTAGAATATAACAAAAAAGACAAATATGTTTTCATTGTGATAAGTCCTTGAGTAGGAAAAACTAAATGAGATTGATTTCCACAACTAGTTAAGGAATTTGAGTAATGATCTCATCATGAGTCAAAGATCTATGTACTTGAAAGACCAGAGCTAGAGGAACCTACTCCAAATGCACCTAAGGATGAAATTGTTTCTTACTTGATGCATGTCAATGATGCCACAGATAGAAAACATGTTATGCTGAGCTATATGATCAATGAGTTGCATGAACAACATAAATAACCATGTAAAGCTTGAAAAGTATAATCTCTCTAAAGTGTTGTTTGAGTGCAAATTGACATAGGGAGATCCAATAGAGCCCCATATGCTCAATATGATTGGGCATGCAGAGAGACTAGGATTTCTTTTAGGTCAAGAGTTGGCGATGTATTTGATCCTACAATTGTTGCATGAATCATATAGCCACATTATAAAGTGTTGTCACTTGAGTAACTTGGCCAAACCACTGTCTGAATTTCTTGCATGTTGAATAATGCCAAAATAGAATGAAGGACAAATTTGTGATGGTGATCGGTAGAAATGAGTCCAAGGGAAAAGGCAAAGCCAAGAAGAGTTTTGAGGCCAAGATGAAGTCCAACTCTTCTACACTCAAGATAAGGAGAGTTGTAAGTGCAAAAGGAATTTTTCCTTTTCATTTCATTAATTAAAGAAGGAAAGTGTCACCACTGTCACATCTTGGACACTAGAAAAGGAACTATCTTCTTTATATGGTGGAACTCAAGAAGAAGAAAGACATAAATATCTTCACTTTAGGAACTGATAAGAAGTGAATTAGAACTCTGTAAACAAGAGTTGCTTCCACTATTGTTTAAATTTGTCATTCATCTAATGGGCATATAATAGAATTAGTGAATTGCTATTATGTACCTTCCGTTAATGAAAACATCATGTATCTTAGAGGACAATAATATTATGAATAAATTCATCTTTCATTTTAATAGATGTGATCTTATATGGAAATGTCTCAAGATCTATATTCAATAGTTTTTTAAACGAATGAGTATTCCACATATACTAAATGACTTGATGCCTCAAATAGTGAATACCTATAGTATTGTCATCTAGAGCACATAAATGAGAAATGCATTATAAAATATGTAATGATGGTTTTCTAGACTCTTTTGATTATCAAACTGATAGAGAAATGCAAGTCTCATTTAATGGGATATATTACAAAAGCATCTTCTCTACATGTAGTGAGAGATCGAGTATACTATTAGGGCTAGTATATACTGATGTACATAGATCTTTTAGAATAAATTTTAAAGAGAGTTACAAGTACCTCATTATATTTACTAATGATATCAGTAGATATGGAAATTTGCACTTCACAAAATACAAGTATAGATCTCTTGAATTGTTCAAGAAGATCATGAATGAATTGGATAACTAACTTGGTAAATGTATTAATATACTTCAATGTGATCGATGTTGAAATATATTAAACCAAGAGTTTGAGGACCTTCTAGAGTGATTGTGATAGTTCTCACAATGAACTCCACTTGAAACATAATGATATGACAAAGAGAAGAAATCACACCATGTTAATCATGGTGCGATTATCAACATATTTAGATAATTTTCCAATTTCCTTTTGGCTCATATTTTACACTGAAATAATGGATCGTCTAAATTGGTTCAAAAGATAGCATATGAGATATTTCATGGGATATGTCATGATATGTTTTCATAATGATTAGGAATGTAATATTATATAACACAATAGTTTCATAAAGGGCTTTGTCCATAAATCACTTAAATTGTATTTTGTTGAATACTACTTCTAAATTCCAATCCAACAACAAAGTTGTTTATTTCTAGGATGACTGAATTCCTAAAGGGAACTTAGTTCCAAAGGAATCAGTGGGAGTAAAAGTCGAACTCAGAAAGTTTGAGACAAACAAGAACCTATATAGGTACAATAGGTACAAGGAGAACCACAAATTGTTGTGGAATCTTAAGTTCCTTATATAACACGCAACACTCATAGTTCTAGTACAACACACCTTGAGTTTAAAAGATTATGATATCTTATAACTCAGAATGGCGGTGAGTTGATCATAAGAGGATGAGTCAACAACCTACCAAGAAGCTACTGAGTGCCCAAAATTTGAGAAAGGTCCTGAGGCCATGAGATCCAAGATGGAATCCATGTAAACCAACAAGTTATGACCTTGGTGGATCCACTTGAAGGGGTAAGTCCCATAGGGTGCATTTGGGTCATTGAGAAAAGACTGACATGTATGGTAGTGTACAAACCTATAAGAGCATATTGGTAGAACAGGTTTTCAAACTAGTTCAAGGTGTTGAACATGATGAATATTTTCATTAGTTGCCATAGTTAAATCCACCAGGATAATGCTTGCTATTGCAGCTTAATGTATCTACAAAATTTGACAAAATGGATGTTAAAACTACATTTCCTAAAATGAATATTGAGAGGATGTATATTTGAGACATCCTAAAGGTTTTATAAATCCAATAATGTAAATTAAGTTTGTAAGATACAAAGGTCAATGAATGTAATTGAAGCAAGCATCTCAGAGATATAATCTTCAATTTGAAAAGATAGCCAAAGGGTTTCACTTGAGTAAGAATGAATAAGAAATCTATGATCACAAAAGATTTAATGGGAGCATATTTATATTCCACATAATGATAGGGAATAACAGTTGTACACTGCATATGTTAAAACTTGGGAAGGAAAGTACCTTCTATATGAAGGGTTTAGGCAAAGAATCATATGTGATAGGAATTAATATGTATAGACATAGATCTAGAAAGCTTCTCGGCCTAAGAAAGAGAACATACATTGTCAAGATGTTGAAGTGTTCAATATACAAGACTCAATAATAGAAAATCTATCCATGTTCCATGGGATTAGTCTCTCAAGAGCCTAGTGTCCCAGTTCTTGTGAAGAATGGGGAAAGCATGAGGAAGATGGCATATGCATTCACAATTGGATCTATCATCTATGCAATGATATGTACTCATAGCATTATACTGTATGTATTGAGCATGAGGAGATGATATGTAATCATCCAATTGTCTTGTATGTATTGAACATGACAAGAGGATATATGTCAGATCCTTGTGAAGCTCACTAGAATGCCATAAGAACATCCTTAAGTACTTGAGAAGAACTACGAGGATTAGTTCCTTAGTTATGGTAGTAAGGAAGAGTTGAGTGTAAAGTGTTACACAATAAAATCTTACAAAATGACAAATAAAATTAATGATCACAATCTAAATTTGTGTTGACCTTAAAATGAGAATTGTAAGTTGGAAACATTTTGAGCAAGCTACAGTCGTTTAATTCTAAAATAGAAGTCACACACCTTGATGTTTTGAGAACAATACATTATATTGTATCGATCAAGAAGTTCACTTGGATGAACTTATGGGAGGTTCCAACCATTGATAACACAATAGAAATGATGTGACAACAATGGAGCTACTATTTAGGAAAGGAATCTCATATAGCATACTACGACACTTCCATCGCATTTGAGAAGTCACACAGTGAGGAGATGTGAAACTTGCAAAATATTGATTAGAAGAAAATGTTTCTAACCCACTATAAAAGCATCAATATGGAATAAATATGATGGACATGTTAAGATCACTTGGAATAAGAATCATGGGTGATTGGCTCTAAGTGCAAGTGGGATTCTTTTGGTATGTTTTCCCAATGAGATAATCATATGATGATTGAAATGTGTCATTAAACACCATATTTGATATTCATAAAGGTAATTTTGTCCTAATGTTTGTCTCAATCAAAATATGATGACAAAAACATAGTAGATGTCAAAATAATGATGTTACTTGATGACATATGTTTTCAGGTCGATGACCTTAAACAATGAGATCATATGTATGATAAGAGTACATATATTTTTGTTATTTCCCTAGTCAGATATTACTGTGGAAGGAAAATAGATGAGAGTAATATATATGAGTAGCGTGTGTTTTAATTAATGACAAAGTCTCATTATTCAAGATATATGTTATAAGTCAAGAACATAGATACATGTTAGAGAACAATGTATCTGACAGACCCACATTGAGAGTGATACATGGAGACCATTGTATGGTAGTAAGATTCAACTATCATAGTGATAGTGGTGATTGTGTTTATTACATGGAGACCATTGTATGATACTTGAAGTCACTAGACTCATCACATGTCGTTCGTTGTACTTAGACATCATCCAACATGACCTTGAATAAGGGTTGCCATAAAGGTGATGATCATGTACTATGTGACACATGGGGATTGAGTGTGAGTGGTGTAGATGGGATTTGTCCCTGCTATAGGAGATTGATATCCATGACACTTGATAAGAAAGATTTAGAAATATATATCCATACTCATGTGATTTAATATGAGATATATGCAGTCACATGCATCTCAGATAGTCTAATATAGATCAAGGAAAATTCATATAATGTGGAGAGGGTGATGATTTCATGCCTCATGTGCAATCCATATATTAGAAACAAAGAAACTTTACATTCACAGTAACACTATTCACATGTTGTAGGTTGAAGTTGTTGTCCAACTTTCCAAATTACTTGGGTAGAAATGATGTGTTGCTACATACCGCTCATTATTTGTGATGTCACGAGTTAACTATGGACATTCACTACCAACATAATTTGGGACCTATAGGGTCACACACATATGATACACTTGGAATAGGATTTTATTCATGAATGATGTTTAACTTGATAACTAAAAGTGTTTAGATATTAAATTAAACAACTTAGATTCAAAATTGATTGACTGGACTTAAACCAACAGATTCAAGTATTGAACCGATTGATTGGAGTGTCAGGTCAAATAGAAATACAATTGGCTAAATATTTTCCTGACCTAGACATGTGAAACAACCATTTCACATATGAAACAACCTTTTCATGATGTGAAATGACTGTTTCATGATGTGAACCAAGTGGTTCATCATCTGGGTTTTCCGGATCAATGATCAATTTGATTGGATCAAGGATTGATGTTGATTTCATAATTTTGCATGCATTAATATTGAATGCCAATTTGTTTCTGAATAGGAAAGTACATGAACCAACCAGTTCATGAGATGAACTAACTAGTTCACATCTAATTAATAGGTAGAATTGTGAACCGGTCGGTTCAGTATTTGTAGTTTCTAGCAATTTTGTAATTCTATCTCTTTGGCTCCTAGATTGATTGGAAACATTGAACCTAGCCTCTCTGTCAAACATAGGGGTATTTGGGGCTTCCCAGACACAACAATAAGATTTGACAGTTGTTGTCCTTTGTAGTTGTGGTAACCAATAGAGAGCCTGAGCAATTCCTACCCATCAAAGGGAGGGAAAGAAAGGGAGAGAAAATTGCGGGAGAGTGAATTGGTGCTAGTACATTGACATTCGAAGGGACAACTCCTTCCTGTTGACTCTAGTAGTACAACATGGAGTTCTTGATTCTCTACATGGATCCCTCTAGAGGTGGGAGGTTGTTGCCTTTTTCTAGGAGGACATCATCAACCACTATCAATGGTGTTGCACTAGGAGGCTGCCGTTGATGACTAATCGAGTGCCTCTTAAAGAAGCACACTACTGCGGGAAGAAAGGTGCACACTATAGCAAGGGTATTGTCACTGGACTTGCTCTAGGACAACATATAACATTGTAAACCTTCCTTCCTAGATACATTGTTGTTGAAACAATCTTGCTGATTAGGAAATCGAGCTTTAAAATTTTGTTTCCACTGCCTTATTTGTCGTCCCGATTTCCCTACAAAGGCTTCATATTAAGCATGCACTCTATGAAAAGCAGTTGACATAACATCACAAACTCTTTAGTAATCTTTGATCATGGACCCGTGTTGAATTCCTTTTCTTTGATTATATGAACCTTTTTTGAGGAATGATTTTCCATCTAATATATCACTTGTTATATGTTTCTCACTTAATTTGATTGTACATTTTAAAAATCTACTTTCACTGAATGACTGCGTGAAAGAGTGATATGTTTCAATCACTACTTTCTTTCTTGATGTTTGTTTTAAGTTTACTTATTATATGATTTCATTTAATCTTATTAGTACCACTTACCTGATATTGAACAAAATTTTGAGATTGTGTACTACACTTTTCAAGCATACATATGCACAAGTGGATGTATCAACTTCATTTTATTATAAAAGGATGCACAAGTATGGCGATCATTCCACAATATAAAGTGACTTCTACAAATACTACATGGTAGTAAATCAACGTTTTTTGGTTCTCATTTGCCATATTAAAGAGAGAAATGATGCATATGTCTATTACAAGATCTACATACGCAAATGTAAATGAAATTCTCTGTATTAAAGCTAGAACCCCACTATGAAAAAGCTCCTAGTTCCTTGAGTTGAAGGACTTCTTTTGTCCAAGAAACCAATCCACTGATTGTATTCCTCATTATACTCCTATGTAGTAGGCATCATGTTCCCAACCATTCATCCAAATAAAATGAAATTGGATTTATTGGAATTTACTATACTAAAAGAAAATAACATATTACTTGGAAAAATAGTAAATGTATGAAAATGGTAAAACTACATATAATTAACACTGAATGCTTCCAATAAGATTAGGTTGATCAATTTGTCCACTAATCCTATACATGACACCAGAGTGATCACGAGGCATATGAATGCTTGAAATTAATGCTATTACATTCATTAGGGCATTAAGTTTCATCCTGTGTAGACCATTGAGCTTATAAGGCCTAAAAAGTTTCAACTTAACATAAATGTTTTTTCATTTGATCTCATGTATACTTGTCTTACCAATGTGTCCATGATTTTCTCCACTTGAACTCATGAGGTCATGAGGTTGAACTTAGTTACTTGAAGAAATAAATGATTCTTGAGCAAATAAATAGAATATATTTGGCTTTATATTACATTAGCATCACACGAATATTTTCAAATGATATTATGGAAGCATAAGACGTAACATAATCTCTTTGATGAACATGTACGCAAAGTATCATTTTAATTGAATATATATATATATATATATATATATATATATATATATATATATATATATATATATTCATAATATGTTCTCGAGAACCAATACTATATACACAATATTTATGAAACCATTTACATCTTAAGGAGGAGTTCCATAACACTATATTGATCCACACTTATTGTCTTGTAACCATTAAACCAAACTCATCAATGCCTTTTATTGATGAATGCACCATGTAAGGGTAGATCAATGTTTCTCATTTTTTACAATATGCTTTGACTTTAGGATAATTACGAAGAAACACTTATTACATTTTGTGTAACACTAATGATTAGGTTTATAATATTTACCTTCGATATGCTACCCGTTCACTATATAAAATTAAATAATAAGATTCAATTATAAGGTGTGCACCTTACATGAATGATATATACATCATATATATTGTTTATATTATTTTAAGCTCATTCGATAGATATATTATACCAAAATATGTATTTGAGTTAGGCTTATCCTGCTAAACTTATGCAACATCAGTTTAGGGTGATAACTTAGGTATAATGTTTCTTGGGAAAACATTAAAAATAAGTTGAAAAGATACCTTGGAATGAGGTATTTTGTGTAACTTAGGTAAAACATTTCCACAATTAGTTTTCCATACTTTTAAGTGCTATTGGAAGCCTCAGTCAATAAAAATAGGTAAAATTGATTTATTGGTATCATATACCAACATAGAAAATCTAAAATTATGTGGTTAAAGGACTCGTTCATATTCACATGACAAAAGTCATGTTTTTTTATCAAAGACAAATGCCTAAAAGATGGTGCTTCCTTGGTCGAGTGTTTCCATGTCATTTAAGTGGGAAAAATAAGTAAAATATCTTTCTAGATTGTTTGGGTTAAGTCGATGGCAAGCATATTTCTTTAAATCTTTCATTTTTCATATGATATGTGATAAAATGAATTTGGTAATATAATCAAGTGTGTTCTCAACTTCCTGATTGGCCAACTATCCCAACAAACTCAAGTTTTGGCTTTAGATGTCATGGTTCTCATAAAGATTCCTTTAATATTATTGGGAGTGAAAAAACATATTTTATGTGTGAATATTACATCTCATAACTATGTTATGATCTATCTCTACAATTTTAGCTTGACATTTTATATAATAGAATCCATTTGAACATGTCACATCAATGAAGTCTAAGTTATTAAACATTGAATTAATGACTATTTGTGTTAGCAAAAATATTTGAAAATTTCTTGTATAATTGATGATATATGCGACAATAGAACATCAAGTGGTAGAATAACCCAATTCAATAGGATTGATAGTTGATAACTAGACAATAGGTGGCTTATCATTCATACGGTAATTAAATAAAAACTAAGTATGGAAATCATTATTGAACCTCACTTAGTGTATAAAGTATAGTAGTTTGAAGACTAAAAATATGTAAACATAGTTTGAAGGTTATGTTAGGGTTTATGGTCTTTGAGAGGGTGTTTACGTGATTTGATTCTACTTTTCAAAGGAAGACATAAAATTGACTGATTTGCAAACATTGGATCGATGTTTGGTGGTCGACTAGTCAAGGCAGACTAGTTTGTTGATCACTCAGGCTAAGAAATTGGTCGAATTTTCAAATAGTTGAATAAATTGAGGGACAATGACCTAATGTTGGTGGAAAAAACCCTAACAACACACAAACCAGGAAGACATACCAAGAACCAAAATAGTTAGCCAATCATAATTTTGACTAAATAAAATAATTAAAATGATACATACAAATAGTAGAGGTTTATACATCTCACCTAAAATCTTGTGGACTCTAAGTCATATTCTGAAATTCTTTTCAAACATCTTAATCCTCTTCCATGAATTTCACCCAAGGAAGAAAAGTTGTGGACCAATACCATTCATCTTCTTGAGGAGAATTCAACATATAATCTCCTCTAGGATTTCTTAAAGTAGGAATTACAAGTATGAATGATTTTTTTCTCTCTTCTTCAACTTTAATATCTTTGCTATCTTAATGTGTCATTCTCCAAAGTAGGACAACGATTTTGTGGTTAGGCTCTAACCTGTTATCCAATCTCTTTCTCTAAGAAGCCTAGATGATCAAAGGTGGAACTGTAACATAATGAATCTTAGATGTAATCTCCATGTAAACCTTTTTCCCAAGTTTCCCTTTCATTTCTGTCCTTTATGTCGTTCATGTTTAATTAATGGAATTTATAGTGGTTTAGTGAACATTTATTCACTAATTGTACCAATATAAAGGTTTATGCACAAATACCTCAGTGAAAGCTTATTTAAGGATCTAAAATGCAAAATCACCACTTTAGTAGAACAATGGTGTATTAATTTGTGTTAGAAGTGCAAGGCCCTACACCTTGATTAAATGTATTAAACAAGATTAATTACAATAATTAAGTGCTCTAAACCTTAATCTACCTTTTTGATGTGATTTGAAAACATAAAATGAGCCTAAGTATCAAATTTGTTCGATTTGGATGTTGTTTGTGCAAGTTATGCAATTTTAGGTACATTCTAGACTTTTATGAAATTTACTCAATTGGGAGGTTTTCTTTGCAAATTATCACCTAAATTTTAATCCTTAGATATTCCCTTACAATTCTTGAGATTTTGAACCATGGGGAACCTGGTTGCACCTTGGTTTGAAGGTGTTTCTCTCCATGGGCATTATAGGGTTACCCTCTTTGTAAATGAACTTATCTTTAAAAGCTATCAACCAATGGGGTTATTTCTTTATTTAGTGGATGGTGGGGATGCTCTAGAAGCCTCCATGGGCTTTTAGGAACGACCTTGGATATACAAGAAGTCTCTATGATCTTTCTTCTTTCCTGGCCATGAAGCCTTAGCCTAAGGACACATGGAAAGTCCCATACACACCTCATGCTTGCCCCCTTCTTTATAAAGCCTCGCCTACCCCTTCCAACCTCCCAATCCAAGAAGAAATCCTCTCCTTATATTTCAACTATATTAGAGAACCGTTATTTCTATGTTTGGCCACGATTTTCTATCCCAAGGTAAAAGAGGGTGCCTACCTTGGTGAAGAAGTCTCCTAGGGTTCGAAATTTCTCTATTTAGGATTTCTTAAGCTCATCCATGGTGATTTTGACCAAAACTAGTAAGTATCCTCCTTTCCTTCCCTGTTTTCATGCTTTTAGTATTCCTCCCACCTTCTTCCAGGTCAGAAACATGACCTTCCATGGTAAAACTCCACCTAGAACCCTAAAACATCTCATCTTCATGCTCTTTTGCTAGGGTTTGCACCTCTAAAGTGGAGAAGCGATCTTTGCTCAAGAAAGGAGCTTGGCTTGGAGCAACCAGACCTTCTAATCTCGGGATTCTTTTTGTTTGGACCTTCTTACCTTCCTAGAGCCAAGTTTTGTTAACCCCCTTCTCATATATTTCTTACTACATGCTTAAAACTCATGCTTGTATGTTTAAAATAGATGATCTCCATCTCTTTTTACCATGTTCTTCTACGGTTTTTGTTTGTTGCTATTTTACCTTATCTATAAGCTCTAGTTTGGTTACCTATGCAACTTCAAACCTGGTCAAATGGTTTTTTCTCCCTCTCCCTCTCTCTTCAATTATCTCGATCAGTTTGATGATGTGGCAATTTCCTATTGGTCAGTATTGAAAAAATCATATCTTTTAATCTACTTATCCAAATTTAACAAATAAATATGTTTTGGAATTTGAAAATTAATACCTATCTAATAAAAATATTTTCAAGGCCTGATTTTGTGGTTTGACGAATGGTGATTTTTGTAAAATGAATTTAATGCATAAAAACCATAAAAGTACATCTTAATCCTCATAACTCCAAAATTAACATAAAAATATGTTTTCTTGATCAGGAGAACCTAATAAGTTCATTGTTATTATTTTCAAAATCTAAATCCGAATTTTTCTAAAAAGTTCTAAAATTAGGGTTTCTATATATTAATGTGCACTATGTACTCTAATACATGTTAGTACATTGAAAATAGGCAAAGTGGATCTTGCACTCAATTAAAGTGGTGAAACTTAGTAATTGATATAAGTAAGAGAGGTATGTGCAATCCTATTTATGTATGTGCATTCCTTACACCCTATGTTGGGATAATTGCAGCCAAACCCTATATTTCCCTAATGAGGCTTAAATGAACCTTAAATGTTCTATTCTTGAATCCTAATGTTGTGCATGCCTCAAATCAGATTATAATTTCTTCTTGTTTGGGTCTTATACCCCACTTCAATGCTTATTGAATATTGTGACTGCTCTTGCCATGACTACTTTCTAGCATGTAGATTTATGTTCTATTTAATTTAAAGTAGCAGTACTTATATACAACCACCCACAGAGGGAATGTAATTTAATCACCCTGGGGAATGTTTTTCTTCGCCACTATATAATTGCGTAGGTGACTTGGAATGTCTTATTCTCCCCTCACCTATAGATTAGAGGTCTGGTAGGCACCTCAACCCTTCTTAATTAGGTAGACATAATTATCTTACATGACAATCCTTTTTAATATAATTGTTAATAGCAAGTTTCTTTTGAATATAGACTCATACTCTTCTTATCTCCATCTTATGATGAACCCTAGCATGTTCTTATCTTCTTTACTTATCTCGGTATCCTAGACTAGTTTTATGACACATACCTTGTTTTCTTCCCCTTTTGTTGGGTGCTTTCCCAACCACCCAGGTGCTGGTGTTGAGCAAGGAGAAGGACAAGTTTGAAGGAAGTCATCTCAGAGTAGATCCCAAGCTATCTGAAAGCATGTCTAGGTTGCTATAGCTAGATCCTTTTCTCTTATCTTTTTCTTTTGGGAACAATCATGTAATGAACATTGAAAGCCATGTAATAGGCTTAGTACTTTTATTTCTACTGCTATTGACATTTTATAATGTGTCTGGTGCATGTTTATTTTACTTGGAATATTATACATGCATCCGTCAATATCTTTTGTCGTTCTAAAAAGATGGATGTTTTGTACTTCCTTTAAATTTTAGTAAGGAGGTGATCTCGCCTCTTTATAGGAACCTACCCCTAGTTGGTGGATTAGGGTGTTTTGCTTAGTCAAAAGAGAGTAACAACTAATTTCTAAAGATACTTGTTATTAAGGTGACTACGAGTAGAAATTCACATCATGTCAATTGAATTCATGGGTTTTTGGCCAATTATAGTTATCAAAGAGAAGTTGTGAAAATTTTGTAACATTTTATTTTATATTTCTTACTTATGTAGATGGATGTGAATGTGTGCAACTACATTTTAAACTATTTATTAACCTATTAATTTGATTAATTTGAAATGATGATTCTTTCCCTAGTTTATAACAATTAAAATTTCTTGGGATTGTAAGAAAGTGAGAGATTATAAATGAATGAGAGAATTAAAATCTTATTTTTATGGAAATACTACATGAACAATTTTTTTATGATTATTTACTTTAATATCAAAATTTTCATCATTAATTATCCATCGAAAAATTATTCTTCATTCATCTTGTCATAGTTTAGTAAAGTGCTAAAGTTAATGTTAGTTTTTATTAATATGAATCATGTTATTATATTAAATAAAAAAACATTGATATTAGTAATATTCGAAATATTAAGAGATGACTTAGTTTCATGCATAAACATGGTGAACCTACCACTATGTTGGTTTGGGGAAGGGGAAATTGCTTTTCTTGTAATTGATTATATGCCATGGAAAGTAAAAGTTGATAAGCTCATGAGGACTAATATAATAAGAAACCGAGATCAGGGGAAAGTTCCATACACTCAAGTAGAGAGATAGAGTCTAGATTCAGACATTTGTGGGGTCTGAAGAGGAAGGTCCTTTTAACAACATGGCATAAAAAAGATGCAATGTAGAAACTTGTAAAGACAAAATCATGATGGAAAATTAGTATGCATGTGACTTTATGGATGAAAATTGAAGCTCAGTAAACAAAATATGTGGACCAATGATGAGATGATCTATAATCCATGAAAAATACTACACTTAGTAACAAGAGGGATTGGTAAGTTACAAAAAAAAGGGTCAAATTGCATCACAGGAAGCTTCTCAGTGAAGCTCCAAAGGATTTCCATTCAATAGTGACTACCATATATGATTGCACACCAACAACTAACTCTAGGTAGATCATCGATGATGATGGAGTTGGAAACTGGTGGTTGGGTGAATGTTTTGAGTATCAAATGATTATTTGATTTTCTCAATGTCACATAATCATGATCGATGCCTTATATATAGATTTGGGGGAAGTATTGGCTAGGAGGGTCTTCATAGAAGAGAGAGAAAAGTTTGAGTTCAATTGGGATTAGTAGGGAACCAATCCTGGTGAAACTGCGGTATGGGATCAGGGTGTTATGTAGAAACATTTAGTTCTTGAAAGAGGGGAAAGGATATAGGTTAGAGGGAAATAGGTGTTTCATAAGGATTTGCCTTCTATTCCCTCTCTGATTAGGAGAAATCATGAGGAAGGGGATTTTGCCCCACCCCTTCAATCGTGATCTAATGGGTCGGCGAGAGTCCATGATAAATGGAATGTGTGTGCTAGGAGTTACCATAGGACCTAGGTAAGAAAATTTGGGAAACTATAGTATTAGTAAATCAAGTGAAAATAGGATGAATAATTAGATAATATGGTAGATATCTATATTTATTTTCCTAATACATATTGGAATAGTAAGCATTATACAATTCAACTAAAAAGTGGTAGGTAGACTAATTCTGTTGGGATAGGAAAAGGATTCGACCAATGTCCTAGTTGGATTTGGACTTCTGTAGGAGTTGTATTGTACAATTTGAAGACTATTGGAACAGTTTTAAAATGGCTCAACATTTCTGTGTTCCATCATGTCTAAGAAGAGACAAATGCCAAAGATTTGTGGGAGAGGCTCAAAAAGTTATATGAACAAAGACTTCCACAAATAAAGCATTCTTGATTCGAAAGTTGGTGAACCTCAAGTATTGGGATGGTACAAGCATCACCGAGCATATGAATGAATTCCAAAGCCTTGTAAATCTACTGGGGTCCATTACGATGGTTCTTGATGATGAAATATAGGCACTACTTCTTCGAAGATCATTACCTGATAGTTGGGAGACACTCCTTGTGATGGTCAACAATTCTACTAAGGAAGGCAAGTTGATACTGACCAGGTGAAGAACACTCTATTGAATGAAGAGAGTCGATGGAGAGCCTCAGGAGATAGAGGGTCAAAGATGCACATCATATAGATCAGAGGCACCAACAGATCAAAATATAGTGGAAGATCTTAGAGCCATGGTGAGTCCCAAAACCGTAAGAAGTCTCGTGATACATCCAAGTAAAAGAGTAGTAGAGGGTGTTTCTATTGAGGCAAGCCTATTCATTTTAAAAGGAATTG
Source organism: Alisma plantago-aquatica (assembly GCA_963693085.1). Taxonomy (NCBI): domain Eukaryota; kingdom Viridiplantae; phylum Streptophyta; class Magnoliopsida; order Alismatales; family Alismataceae; genus Alisma; species Alisma plantago-aquatica. The sequence continues at coordinate 1,857,170,334 of OY856409.1, forward strand.
TAAGGTTTGGAAAAAGAAACACGGCTCTGAAGCCAAAGACAATCAAGATGATGACAAGTATACAGTAGCAACAATGTCAAATGACAGGGATGATGGTGATAACCTAGTCTTCATAGCCCAAGAGCAGTGTTTACATGCTGAGGATGATGATTTTGAGTGGGTGGTGTATATTGTAGCTTCTTATCACACTTCACTGAGTAAGTAATTCTTTACTTCATATAGAAGGGGAGACATCAGAAGGGTGAATATGGGACATTCCAACTTCTACAGATTTATTAGGATTGGAGACATTTATGTTCAAACAAGTGTCGGTTGCATGATCACACTGAAGGATGCTCGTCACATTCTAGATTTGCGGTTGAGTTTGATATCTGGTTCATTCTTTGATAGAGAAAGTTGTCATCTCGATTTTGGTGGCGGGAAATGCAAGATCATTAAGAGGGCCTTAGTTATTTTAGAGGGAGAATTATGTCTCACATCGTATAAGACCCAGATTAAGGTGCTCAAAGATGGCCATATACATACAGTTGAGGATCACCAGACAAATATATAGAACAAACAACTTAGACACATGAGTGAGAAATGCTTGAAGCTTTTATCAAAGTAGAGATTGATTCCTTGTGGCAAGGATATTGGTCTCAATTCATGTGATGCATGTCAGACAGGAAAGCATCGATGTGTTTCTTTCAAGACAAGATTAAAGGTGAAGTCACAACTTCTGTATGGATGTCTACGGTCCGTTTGAGGTGGCTTCACTTAGTGGCAATAGATATTTTTTTGCATTCATTGATGGTGCATCTAGGAAGGTGTGGGCCTACTTGCTGAAAACCAAGGATTAGGTCTGTCAGTGTTTCAGAAATTTCATGCCATGATAGAGTGGGAGATAAAGAAAAAGCTGAAGTGTCTCCTCATGGACAATGGAGGAGAGTACACCTCCAGGGAGCTTCATGATTACTTTGCACAACATAGAATATGACATGAAAGGACACAACCTGACATACCATGCCACAATGGTGCAACTAAGAGGATGAACTGCACCATAGTGGAGAAAGTTAGATGCATGTTGAAGACTGAAAGTTTTCTAAGACATTCTGGGGTGAGGCAATGAGTACTACCTTCTATCTGATTAATCGATCTCCATCATTTTGTTTGGGCTTTGATATACATGAGAAGGTATGGATAGGTAAGGATGCCTCTTATGCTCATCTACGAGTATTTGGGTAAAAGGCTTATTCATATGTTCTAAAGGATAAGAGGCAAAAACTGGATGATAAAGCGGTGCCATGTATCTTTCTTAGCTATGGAGATCATTTGTTTGTCTACAGTTATGGGATCCTATAAAGAATGCCATGAACAAACAAAAAGATGTCACATTATGTGAAAGTCAGACAGATACAGAGCCTGAGAGTGATGAAGTAGATGATGCAGGATTAGGTGACAATTCCTCTATTGATTGGTATGAGGATGCTTCAACTTCTTCAAAGGTGCAGTCTTCAGATGATGAAGAAGAGTAGAAGGATCACCTTGTGTAGTAGAGTGATATTACATTGGGTTTTCCAGTTCCAAATGCACTTATGAGTGATTCAAACTCACATATAGAGACTTCTGGGTAGGGGGAACAAGATCATCACCAAGAATAGTCCTCAGAGCAGCAACTGAGGAGGTCTGAAAGAGTTCATCATCCTTGATTTAGATATTCAACATCTCAATATATTCTCCTTACTGGTCAGGGAGATCCAGAGACTTATCACGAGGCACAAACTCATAGAGAAAAAGAATAGTGGCATCAAACGATATAGGAGGAGATGTCTTCTTTGCAGAAGAATGAAACCTATGAACTTGTGGAGCTTCCCAAGGGCTAGAGAGCACTAAAGTCCAAGTGGGACTATAGGATGAAGAGACAAGACAAAAACAAGGATCGAGCTTCTATTGTGGAGTTACATGGACATGGGAAGAATCATCATAGGGTTTCTGAACCTTGGTGCAGAAGGTCAGAAATAAAGTTTTCATTCAAGATGGCTCAACTTACTAGTCAGGGGGAGCCTACACAGTTCTAGGTGTGGGGATGGAGAGAGAAGTGGCACTGTCAGGATACTTCTTCTCAGTTTCTTGAGAACAAAGTAAAGTCAGGATGGGACCTCAGGAATATGGATGATTTTTATAAGATAATTCCATGTCTGAGGAGAATGGATCCATCACATGTGGTGATGGGGTCCAAAGGCCACTCCAAATGATCACTGAAAACTAGTCATGGGCCGGAGGGGGAGATTGTTGGGAATATGAAAAGGATCCATCCCATATCCTAGTTGGATTTGGACTTGAGTAGGAGTTGGCTTGTGCTACCGATCCTAATAGGAGTCAAATTTAAAAGGGAAGGAAGATAGCTCCCTATGTGCAACATGGAGTTGGACTCAGATATGGACTCAGAGTTGGACAAGGATTCCTAGTTGCAACCACATGCCATGGAGGCCTATAAATAGAAGCCATGAGTTTAAATTATCCCACTGGTTGAGGTGTGATCCCTCTAGTTTCTTGTTGGTGTCTTCTGTGGTAGAAGAGCCGGAGAACAAGAACAACTGGAGGAGATCACTTGGTTGAATAAGAGAGGGTCAACGACTTTGCCTTGAACCAAAGTAGTGGCTGATAGTCAGTGACACATATGGTGCACTAATAGAGAAGCTCTCTTAATTGATAAGAGAGGGCCAACAACTTTGCCTTTAAGCAAAGTAGTGATTGTTAGTTACAGACGTAGTGTTTCCATAGTGGAAACAATCAAATCCAATTAGCAGTCACAATGACATCAAGCATTCCACATCAATGACATTGGCCCTGTGAGGAGATCAAGTGAAAAGGGAGGTTTTATATACACTGGGTGTGATTCACTTCTTCCTCATCTTTGTTCTCATGTGAGGAGGGTTACCTGGATTTAGGGGTAATTAAATCTACGCAGTGTGAGTTGTAATCTTAATTACATAGTGCTTATTGGATGATATTGCCCCATGGTTTTTCTCTCTTTATCTCGAGGAGAGTTTTCCATGTTAAATATAGTGTTTCTTCTTTGGGTTTATATGCTTGTCGGTAATGCTTCCGCAATAAATTTTCATCACATTCAGGACCGCATCAGTACAACATCCCCAACAAATTCAAGGGTAAAGAATCTAAGTATCTACTTTCTTTCCACTTTTGAGCTGAAGAAACAACTATATGCTATGTTTAGATTCCTAGATTGAATTAATTATCAATAACTATGCATATTAATTATCTTATAGTAATTTAAAATACACTAAAAAATCTCATCTACTTTCTTAAAAAAAATTCAAGGTCAGATATAATCTTTGACATGGGAAGTATATTATTGAAACTCTATAGTTCAATTAATGGTTTTTCTAGTAAAAAAGAAAAAGAATAATTAAGCAACTAGAAACCAAAGTGTCTAAGAAATGAGGACCTTACACCTATCATATGAATAAGAGTAATTCCTTTTGAATCAACATATCACATACTTTTCAATCACATTTGAAGTACTTCCATTCACAACAAGAGATAGGCCCTTGACCACACTCATATAACTGGAAAATCTCAAGTGTTGAATGGACCATACATCATATGAATTCTCAATCACTCATGTATATTCAACAATATTCAACTTTGAACACCATCTCATAACCCATATATTAATACAAGTTACCTTTTGGCTTCCAAACATTGGGAGAGCTATATGTTCATAGGATAATATATTAGTTAAAAGTTAATGAAAAACCAAACCAAATACTCATCTGCTATAGCTGAAGGAGATAAAATTTTGAATGCCATTTTAAGTTACGAGCTAGTAAATCATTGGAATAAATGGGACCCCATTTCAATTTAAACATAAAGATATATAACGATAATCTCACCAATTCTACCTTACAAAGTCCATATATCAAAGGGGAATCAATAGAAACCTTAAAATTTTTCTAGAATATTCTTATAATGATAATGAATCATCATGCTTTTTTTTTAATTCCATTATATGAGTTCAATATTGAGAAAGTCTTAAAAATATCTAAATGTGCCATTTTAAGGCAATCCACATGTACAGTTGGAAATTTGTAACAACTAAGAGGTAAAAAGGTTCATGATTTTTTTATTAAAAACATCATAAAATGAAATGATGATGAAAATACATATTTTACCAATTCATATGTAAAAATTCAACAAAAACAGCCACATTTATGTCTTTTAAAATGTAATTAGTGAGATATAGTGTTGTATAGAGGAATTGCATCACAAGGAATACCAAATAGAGGCCTAACTACTCATCCTAGATGAAGATGATAATCTCCAAAAACTACAAGCATAACCATTAGCTACAAGGGGTCCTATAAATAAACCAAAAATGTCCACTCTTTCTATGTGTAGATCGAACTAAGTCAAAGAAGGTAAAAAGTAGAGGTTGTGGAAGAAAATAACATCTTTTCGATGTAGATAGAAACAAACTTGATACAATGGGTAGAGAAAGAAATGAGACAGTAGAAAAGATGATAAAAAGTGTAAAAATTTACATGGGTTTAAGCTAAACAAGGTTTACAAAGAAGATTATGAGATTTGATCCTCTAAAAGCATGCTAAATCACCAACAAGCATGAGCTTTTCCACCTATATTACCCTCCTCCAGCTACACCAATGTTTAATAGCTCTAACACACTAGAAAAAATCAAGTATTGATCTCATATTTATAGGATAAGTTGACAGGAAACTACATTTTAGCCCATAAGAAACATATTACTACATGCCCTACCATCAACCAGAGCACCACAAAAGCATGAAAGACACACTTGCATTAGGCACCAACAACATGCCTAGGATTCTAAAGCATGTATTGGCCATCCCACTACCTAAAAAGACCACTTTGATCAGCCATCCAGCTAAACACATTCACTTCAATTGGCCTCCTAACCCAAAACAAATGCAACATCTTGGGCCTAGGTATGGATTGGTTGCATGAATCTATTAAACCAGCCCTTGTGATGGACACACATTGACCATAGGAAGCCATTGATGCTATCTAACTTAGAGCATGTTTGTCTTCCTAAAGAAAATAAATTAGTCCACACCAAGCTAAATGATCAATCCACTTTGATCTACTAATCCCATCGGTGGATTCAAGTGCGAATGTACTCCTTTGTTAAGTCTATAGAACTTGGACTTTTACTGAACCAAACATTAAACATAGAATGTTCTCGTAATTTAGTACATATGTGTGCATTATCAAACAAGATGTTTTTTAGTATTTTAAATTATTTCAAACAAGTCCACAATATATATAATAGTCATGCAATTAAGGCATACGAGGAAAGACTATAGAAAATGAAGGTTAGGGAGCTCGTACAAATAATACCACCATGGGAATACATGTAGAATATAATTGTTTTTCACCACATTATGAATTTTTTTTACCACAACGTGTAATATAAAGAGTGCTTATTGATTAAGTATAAGAACCCAGACAAAACTTAGCTAAGTAACATCCAATACATTATTGTATGTGTGTTTATGTAGTCTTACACCCAGTTTAGTTGTTTAATATTTTTAAGTTGAAATGAGATTTCTATATGTGCCTAGAATTCTTAATTAGGTGTAGGGAGACAAAAACCGAATATTATATAAGTCAAGGTTTTGGGAATGAATCATTAGTTGAATGTGAGCATTATAATAATAAATAGTACTCTTCAATGATTGAGGCTGTACTCGGGTTGCATTGAATACTAGATGAAAGTTATAATTGTTAGTTTATAATTCATGATGGAGTATGCATTGTTTTGTACAAGATGGATGCTTGTGTTAAATAATGGAAAACAACTCGTTTGACTAGTTAATGAGGTTGACCAATGTGTTATTCCATATCGACCAGAGTAGAATTCTCCAACTTATATAGTTCTTCCGATTCACTCAAAAAGGTTTCCTGGCTGTTAAAAAGATAGAACCAACATTTCTTTCAATTCTTCAAAGGAAGGTGAGTTGTTTGCAATATTTTGGGAAAAACATAGTTGGGATGACCAATGCAAAGAACGAGTGGTTTGGTTTTTATAAATAACAATATGTATTTTGGATATCAAATACCATGACATCTTGTATTTGATAAACTTTTGTTTGTTAGACAATCTTCAATGAAGTCTTTCTAGCACTCCATTCCTAATAATCTAGTTTATCCATTCTTCATTTCTTTTCCAAGTACATGTTAGATAGAGTTGTAATGGTTGTTTATTATGGACTTGAAGAAGTTTGAAGATGGTTTAATGTGGACCATTGTTCAACTACTTAGTGTGGATATACAATCACATATAGGACAAAAATAAATGGTTACAATGACATATGATAAAGAAACAACATGGATTACAACATTGAATGCAACTACCAACAAAGAATTTTGATGCAAAAGGCATCAGTAGTGGTGCCAAGGGCATTATTGGGAAAGAGAAGGGTGGTGAAATCCAAAAAAATAGTCCAAAAAGGTAACTATGAGCAAGAAACACCAATAGAAATATATGTTGTTACCAATGCAAAGAGACTACACAATGCAAAAAAATCACCACCATTCAATATGATTGATCTTACAATCTTCAATAAATAACTATAAAAGTGAAACATAAAGAAAGGGTGGAGTAATTGCAATAAAAATAATGGGCAGAAGAAATGGTAGAGAAATTTTCTATAAACTTTTGTTCCTCAATATATGCTAAAACTCACATTGTACAAAAGTAGAACGCATGTTTTTTCGTAGTTTCTCCTATATTAGTAAAACATTCTTGCTAATACATGATCCTAGAACTATAGCATGTAGTATTTCTACCTGTAATACATCTAACTATGATAATTTTACTACTATGACAAACTAATTTAGCGTTTATCATCATAGTTGTGGTAAAACAACCCTAAGAATCCTATTGTTACCAAACTTCTCTCACCATATGATAACCCAACATGATGATTCTATGTTATTACATTAGTTTGGGTTATAAAAAATATGCATAACCAAATTGGATACCAAACACACTAAAGATGTAAGTAGTTAGGCAAATCATAAATATATGGAAAATGTAAAACTAGTTCTACACAATTGTGCATGTACATGACATATGATGAAAGTACTTGTTACCTAAATTCCCATGATATAGTTACATGGTAATATATGAAGATTATTATAAAATAATATTATTTCATTATATAGATGTTATTTTGTTAATCTGTTACTATTCCTGTAATAGTTAAATATATATCTGTTAAAATTGTATCAATATTAATAGTGGACATAATGATTGGATCACTTAGGTTGATTCATCGTGCTTCATTTGGGTTTCCATTGTTTAATTTCTCTCAAGTCAATATTTTTTATATATTTGACTAGTAATAGGTAAGATCATTGTATGCTATTGTATAAATTTTTGTTTGATTAGGGTAAGTTGTGCATCAAGCCATATGTACTAGATTAATTGGGTCAAGCTATTGTAGCTTCTATTTAGTGACATTTAATTTTTATTGGTTATTTTACCAGGTTGAGAAGATAAATAAAGAAGGTTTCTAACATATATGTTAGAAACCTTTCTTGCATTCTACTTTTGAATAAAGTATGAGAATTGTTTCTAACAAACATGCATTCTTTTGATGTATCACTCCTATCTTGTTTCAAACTTAACTTGGATATATACATAAGACATATACTTTGAATCAACCAAACTAAAATTCATAGTATAATTGATTTTGTTAAGAAAATATTATTATTTTTTGAAAAATGATGAATTGAAATTAGGGTATTCATAATCATAGGATCACATGCAAAGCAAGATCTTGGGTGTAATAGTGAATCTTGGACAATGATTTTATGAAGATAATTTGAGTACCGTTAAATCGCGTGTATGAACTGTAATTATTTAAATATTATATTTCAAAGTAAAAATGATGTTTTCTTTATTATGGGAGAATTTATTGAAAATGACATTTGAGAATTTATTAGTCTACATATTAGTATATACCCTCAATTTTCGTAATGCCCTAATATTTTGTTTTATACATATAATGGACAAAATTTATCGTAGTATATATAATGTGGAGATCTGGTAGTATATACTTAATCAATATCCAATATCTTTACTAGGAAAATATAGATTTCTACCTAGACTTTATTATGTCTGTAATGTAATATTAGTAAGAAATTTTCTTCATCATCAAGATGGGGACTAAAGTTAGGTCATGTTATCTTTGGATCTGGTCAAATCAAGAAAATATCTTTTTTGACTTAATGAAAGTTAGGTGTGGATTCGAGTTTGGGCCTTACACGTTTGGCTAATGTAAAACTTCAAGGAATAATTGTATCTAGTAGAGTTGAAGTTTGTACGAATTGAGTTTTAGGGTCTATCAACATATCATGAATTCAAAATACAATTATGATATCTAATATATTAATTTGTTTGACTTATTCAAATATTGAATGATAAGCTGAAACATTATATGCTCTATAAAATGGTAAAATATACTCATAATTAATGAGGATACAATTTAAATGGTACCAATTTGATAATGAAGAAATCAACTCCAAATCAGGGGTCCTATCAGGTATATCACATAATTTACACATAAAAAGATAAGTGATACGCATATGCTAGTATATTGACTAATAAAAACAATGCTAAATGATGAAATAATAATATTAAACTAAGACTATTGTTAATGCGCATTTATGATGAACTACAAAAGATACCCAACAACTATGCCATGAAGTGGAGGTACTTAGAAATCGACAGACGTTTTTTGATGATGTAAGATGACTCCCAGTTTTATGGAATTTTTACATTAGAGATAATATGCGAGAAAATTCATCATACCCGACTTGCCTCACATTTGACATCCAAAATAGACAGATTTGTCTTCTAGCCTAAGCATGACAAAAGTTTTGTTCTTACCCTATGTTTGTGTCTCCATCGTCTCCCAATAATGTATCTTTTTTTTTTCATAGGTCATCTGATATCGCGACTGTTTGGAAGACCACGTATTTGATTTAGTGCACCAAGTGAATTAGAAGAAAACGAACTTCACTGGAGAAGTAAAAGCTAAACAAATAAAAATTGGAACTTTGGAGTTTATGATTCTATAATAAGGCCAAGCATTTTTTCTGAATTTCTAGATTATTGTGTTTTCTCCAGCAATAGTGATACACATCATTTTGCTCATATACCTAATTTTTTAAAGAACCAAACCCACTCAGTCTAATTTAAAGTCTCTGACGTACTTACAAACATTTCATAGATTGTGAATGTTGCATATGTAATACAAAATTTTATCGTGGGCTCTAAAAATGTCCATGCACTTCTCAATAAAGTTATGCAAGATTTTAAATTTGTCTAAGCAAAGCAGAACAATTTTACATGTCAATATTGCAACTACATTAAGAAATACATGTTGTACTAAAAGAAGTACTATGTGTATTAAAAATGAGAGTCGTACACGTAAAACCCATATAAAAATAAGTATTTCAATATATTTACATCTACTTAACTTACAAATAGCATATTGTTTTGATGAAAGCTTCATATATATATATATATATATATATATATATATATATATATATATATATATATGTGTATATATATATATGGCATTCCTTGAATACCCACACGGGTAGCCTATATTTTCACAACATGTCAGTCCCGAATGTAACCATCTGGCAAACAAAGTAACTGGAAGGACCAAAAAGTAACTATGTTGATAACAAAGTAAGTATATGACTAAAAAAGTAAAACCAGGCAGAATACACAGGAAATATATATGTAATTGTATTTTAAAATATGTTGTTTCAAATAGAACTATCTATGCATGAAAAGTAACAGTTTGCAAGGTAAAGTAACCATGTACATGTTGAAAGTAAGAAACTTGAAAAAAAGTAACCAAAATAGGGGGCGGGTAGCTACCCATGCGGATATTAAAGTTGAGCCATATATATATATATATATATATATATATATATATATATTTATTTATTTATATATATATATATGTATATATATGCATATATATATATGTATAGATATATGTATATATATACATATATGTATCTATACACACACACACACACACACACACACACATATATATATATATATATATATATATATATATATATATATATATATATATATATATATATATATATATATATATATATATATATATATATGTGTGTGTGTGTGTGTGTGTGTGTGTGTGTGTGTGTGTGTGTGTGTATATATATACATAACCGACATTTAGTGTCGGTTATTTAAGGCCTTTAGTGTCAGTTTTTAAGCGACACCTATGTGGGCGTTGCTAAAAGCCCAACCGTTATGCGTCGGTTCTCAAACCGATGCCACAACCCTTCGCGTGCCACCGAAAACGCACCAGCAGGGGGGTATAGGCATCAGTTATTAGCTTAGAAACTGACACCATATACCTTTGTGCCACAGAAAGGGGGCCATCTGGGGCACTATCTATGTCGGTTTATTAATGATAACCAACGCCATCTCACCCGCTACCATGGCCGTGCTGACCAGCACGACCGTGGTGTCTGGCCTCTAGGGAAATCGACGTCGGTTACTAGTAGGGCAACCGACACTGTAACCATATTTCGTCGGTTGTATACAAATATCTGACGCATATTTTCAGCTTCCACGGCCGTGCTGGCCAGCACGGTCATGGTGTTTGGCCTCATTAGGGAAATCGTCATCGGTTACCAGTATTGCAACCAACACTGTAACTATATGTCGTCGGTTTTATACAAATAACCGACACCTATTGTATGTTTTTTTTTCTATCAGTCTGCAGACCTGCTGTGGCTGGTCGTAGGATGAGAAACCTGATGTTCAGTTATGAACTGCATGTTTTATGACATCCATTGATATCAGCCAACAACAAGCCACAAACCTACAAAATTAACATGATGGACAATATTATATATATGTGATTCATACTCATGTATAAGAACATTTAATTCATATTATGTTTTCATCACACACATGTAGAAACCAGTAGCAACCTGTAGTTCCATTTATTTCATCTCTTTTCACATTCAGACACATGTAGAAACATTCATGTATTGATGATTTTCACACACATATGACAATTCATAAAAAATCATTCACATTCACACAAAATTAATTATTAGAACAAAGTTATTCTTTATTCATTGTCATCATTGTCATCATTGTCAGCAAAATCATATTGAAAAATTCCCACTCTTTGCAGGGTTTTTGCCCAATCTTCTCTTACAACATCTAATTCATCTCACGTATAGGGAGCATGTACATCAAAACGCTTTGCACCTGTGTTGAAGTCCTCAATTTTAAAGACCTACAAAGAGAATGACATATATACATACATAATTATAATAATATATAATAAGATTCATATATTCCATATTATCTAACGAGACTATGTATAATACCAGTTGTATGTTATCGATTTCCAATACAACATGTTTGATGATTAGGTCCATAAATCGCATCACATAGTAGGCACATGCCTAGCTGTTGTCTTATGTAGCACACTATAAATTGAAACATACAAAATATTCAAAAATACAAATAAGTACAGTTAACATAAATAATATATACATTGGAGTCAGGAAATTACTTTCACATTCTCCCAAATGAGTGTCAGATTTTTTTTCCTGGGGACCTTTCCTCTAGCTTTTTTGTACTCTTGTAAAGCCCTATATATGTTAATGTAACATAGTAAATTGCATAATTAAATAGTAATGCAGTAACATATATAAAAACATAAAATATTTCTCACGAGAATAATGGATTTTTAATTGCATGTCCAAATAATACATCCAACTCACTCCCCGCATGATCTAGATAATAGACTGTGAATGTCTTGGGGACAATAACCAATAACTCCCAATGCTTAGAACTACAGGTAAAAAAGTATAAAATTAATAACTCAATATTCGCAATAAAAATGTAATTTGCTTAAGTCCAAATTACAAGCAAAGTAAACTTACTCGACATTGAATGAAGCTATTATCACCGTCTTATTATTTTTACTAAAATATTCAAAAGCATCACAGCAGTATGAAGTAACTGAAGAATGGTCTGTAACTACAAGACTAATCAAATATGGAACCAAAAATCCTACATGGGAAAACCCAAAGTCTGTACACATCTTGTATAAGTGGCTGCAAAACATGTATTACATATGCATTAATATTTAAGAAACCAGATTGCCGTATATAAAACAAGGTATATGGTTGTATAAACTAGATTGCCGTATGCATTAATCTCACCATATCCACAACTCTATCTTAGATGTGTTAGACCATTCATAACTAAACAACTCCAAAATATTTTGTATAAATATGTTGTTTTCGAATGTTTGACCTGCATAAATATGTATCCAGAACTTCTATTACATATGCATTAATACATATGCTAAACTTGTATAAATAGATTGTTATCGTATGATTTACCTATAGCATTCTCCGGAATAGTAACATTTATAGGGCAATTTGGATTATGTTCGCCGATCCATACTGCCACACTCCTACAATTAGGACCTATCGAGGCATGTAGGTTCACTGGAAGCCAACTTGGTAGTCGAGGAGGTGGAGGCCGAGATGTAGCGGGTCTCATCTTTTTTATCTGTATATTTAATTTCATATCAATTGACTCATATATATATACACTAACAAATTAAATTAATGAAAATTTATCATACAATATCAGTATAGAGGACATCCGCTTCGGGCCACAGTATCACTCCACCTACTTCCTCACCAAGTGTTTCAGCATCTGGGTGTGCATGAGGCAGTGCAAGATTCATCCAGCCAGCGAGTATATGTATGGGGCTCACACGTACCATGCCATCTGGTACTAGACTCCCATGAAACATGCACCCTTTAAGGGGTGGGTAAGCCGATGCATCTGGAATGATATATCCTTCACTTTGTAGTCAACATGGCTTCAACCCCTACAAATTTATGTAAAGAATGTTATATGAATATATGCACAAACATATCATCTTAAACATACTAGCTATTATATATGCCATAAAAATACTTACAGAGGACATGCTAGGTGGGTCTATAGGATTACTCCCAACCTCTGCAGTACGAGGAGTAGGAGAAGAGAGGTTCACCACAGGTACTGTCTGAGTGGCAGTCTAAGACACTTGCCACTTCTTAAATGCTTCCTGGAGTCTTTTATCAACTACTTCCTTGACTCTCCTATCAAATAAGGAATCTACCTATACATGGATAAAAGAAATGCTAGTTTCTGATTATTGAATTCCCTTTCACAATAACGTTCAAAAATAAGAATAAGTTACCTCAGCTTGTGAATGTCCCACTTTTGGGACAGGTTTACACTGGGATGGCCCAAAGAATGCGTTGATGCCCACACCAGCGTCTGCACCCCATACACGTCCAGGATGCTCTGGGTTACCCAGAGCAACTGTCAGTTCATCCCTTGTGCCCTGAGGGATGCACTTGCCTTTCTTCCTCTACAAATAATAATAACTCACACATAGTTCCTTCCATATGTGGTCTTTCTTCCCCTTAGGAACTCTATACCATGATTCTAGGATAGGACTGCAATGGCTGTGAGTAAGAACCCCAAGATATGAAACAAATGAGTTGCGGTTCACTCCATATGGATTTCCTGCCTGATCGAAATCCACAGCCAATTTGGGTCCATTGCCCCTTTGCTGTATTAACTTGTTCATCATTGTAATGCCCCTCACTTTCTCAATTTTCTTTTGCTGCTCATCAAGTGCTGTAATTTCTTCAGCAGGTACATCACCAAACTAAAATTTGATAAAAAACACACTTACATAATATAATTATAAATGAACATATAGATAGAAACCTCAGGGATATATTCTTAAAACTTACATTGTCAGGCAGTGCAAGCATGTCCTCACCCTCACGGTGATCATCAGCACGGTCCTGATCAGCCATCTAAAAGTTCACATTCAAATTATAAATTTCACATTGTAAAGTAACACTAATTGTAAAGTTCACATTGTAAAATACACATTCACATTGTAAAGTTCACATTCACATTGTAAAGTTCACATTCACATTGTAAAGTTCACATTCACATTGTATGTTCACATTGTAAAGTTCACATTCACATTGTAAAGTTCACATCTAGGGTTAACAGATTAGAGTTTATGCATGGTTAAAACTTTAGGCCAACAAATACATGTGTTGTCATTCTTATATATAATAAATGTGTACCACCTATCCCATTCTTGAACACCTAATCTCACTAGTATGTGTATAATGTGTATTGGGTTTTCAAGAAAATTTTGGTAACATTTCCCCACTATTCTCTAAGTACATATGTACTTAGAGAATAAACGGGGAAATATTGCCGAAATTTTCTTAAAAACTCAATACACATTATACACTTACATCCTAAGTGAGATTAGGTGTTCAAGAATAGTCCCAAACTGGGGACTATCTAAGATTTACTCCTAATGAGTAAATCTTGGATGGGTTTCTAGGCCAACAAAATCATATCATTAAGAGCATGGTTTCATGTTAGGTCATCATAGTTCATAATAATCCACTAGAATGAGCAAAAAAGGTCTCAAGGTGTTAAAATAGCATAAGAGTATTAGATGTTGATTCTAGAGTGTACAAGACATAATAGTGACTACTGATTTTGTGGGGTGATATTATTTCATAGGATTTTTACATTCAAATTTAACAAGTGTACAAGTTGCATCATTTTAATACTCTAAAGGTGACTAGTGGGTCATAACACATAAAAAGACGGAATTACAAGGAAAGTAAGCAAGCTAGATCAATTAACACTCATCTCAAGGGAACATTAGTTACTGAGGGGACCAGGAAAGAGTGCTTTTAATCTCTAGGATCGTAAAAGTAGCAATGTTGATTAAGTGTAAGTGATTAAAGATCAAGCAGTGTAATAAAATAGGGTTTTGCGGGATGTTAATTACCTCTGTTTGAGCCCAGTCAGGCGTCATTAGGGAGAGAGGGAGAGTCAGAGGGTAGGCGAGTAGGCAGGCAAGTAGGCAGGTGAGCAGGCGACAGGCAGGGAGACAGCGGGCAGCAGTAGATGATCAGTTAATTCCTAAAACAGTACATAAATAAATACAAATAGTAGATAAATAAATACAAATCAATTGATAAAAAAAGTAATATACAAAAGTAGCCCATAGATGATATATATACACTAGTGGTACATACTACATAGTATATGAATATATAGTAGCAGGTAGTACATGATATATGTAATACATTATTCTTTAGAGGTACATGCTACATAGTATAGAATATGCATTATACAGTAGTAGGCAGTACATGATATGTACGTTATACCGTTATATGTATTGCAAACTACAAAGTACATCTACATAGATAATACATTAGTTGAACACATAACAATACAAGAAAAACTAAGGTATGAATGTATGTATAGGTAAAAGTATAATGTATCAGTAAATATTAGTGGTTGAGTTCATAGCAGAGCAACAATGTATGTACAAATGATAAATATGTAATGTAGGTGCAGCAGTTCATACATAAAGATGTAAATGGGTGCAGCAGTACATACATACAAAGTTTATATGAAGTAGGAATGATTTTAATGCATGTACAACTCAATTAAAAATGAAAAAAGAGGAAGAAGTAGGAGGAGGGGTAGGGGGCCAAGAGTAGGAGCAAGGAGCAAGCCGGAGAACCTATTGTCTAAGCAGGAAGAGGAGGAAGAAGGGTACCAAGTGCAGCGATCTGGTGGCCGGAGCTGCAAGCCGGAGAGAGGGCAGTGGCGGCGAGTGGGTGGGGACAATGAGCAGGTGACCAGGCCAGAGGCGGTGAGCGGGCAACCAGGAGCAGAGTGTCGGCTGACGAGGTGAGAGCAGCGACGGTGAGGAGAGGAGCGTCGGCGGTTAGCGGGTGACCAGGAGAGGAGTGTCAGCGGTGGCAGTGCGGGGGAGCAACGGCGGCGGCGCGGGGGCAACAACCTCTGGGGCAATGACGGCGGGAGCAACAGTGGCGGGGAGCGCACCAGCAATCTCCAGACCTAGTAGGTTCGTAATGAAACAGAGACAATGGGGAAAAGTTCTATTTTGTGAGGCTATTAACTGCACAATAGGCGTCAGTTAGTTAAAATTCCGACATATAAAACTAAAGGTGCCGGTTCTACAAACACACCGACACCTATTCTCAATCATAGTCATCGTTGTTTACTAGAAAAAAACTGACGTATATCTACATATGTCGATTAAAAAAATTGTTCTCGATTTATGACCATAGTCTTCTGTTTCTTTCTAAAATCGACGCTCAAAGAGTGAAAACTTCCCGGGAACAACACGGGAAAACCCATAAGCGTCAGTTATTTTAGTAACACCGACGACCAAATTGTGCCCAATTTTTGACTCGCGAATAACCTTTCGTCATCGGTTTAGTAGTTAATAATCGACACTATATGTTAAATTTTGGAGGTAATTTTTTTCAGAGGAAAATTTGGATTTGGCGGTTAATTTTAGGAGTCTGTTTATTATTAGGAAACCGACACTGAATAAAAGTGATACACGTGTCTTGTCGCCCTTCACAGATAGATGTCGGTTTTTTAATTAAACCGACACTGTAGGTTTTAGGTGTCAGTGTATTTATATAACTGAAACCTTTAAAAGTGACGTTATAAGCCATTTCTATAGTAGTATATATATATATATATATATATATATATATATATATATATATATATATATATATATATATATATATATATATATATATATATATATATATTCCCAACATGTTGCTCGTTTTGTATTGACTTTTCAAAACTATTTACAAAACATAAAGGTAAGAAGAAAATTACTCTTTACATCTCTCAGCTATATGGAGTATAGAGAACCAAACTCTATATGTGTTTACTTGGCCTAAAGTATAAATAATAAAAAGTTAACTAAAACTTACAAAGACTGGAGAGCATGCAGGAAAGCACAAAGAAAATATAGTGTGAGGACTCACGCCTACAATCATCATGACATTGAGTGAGGTGGAGGTACGACGAAGCACGACAGAGTAATAAGGAGCACGGTGGAACACAACGGAGCACAAATATACAAACACAATGATGTATGCACACAAAACTACTATAAATTTATTGATGGATGGCGATTACAATATATGAAAGAAAGGGGGTTAAACAAGGGAAGAACGCACGGAGGAAGAGCTTACAAGTGAGGTAGCCTACTCTAAGTTACTACTATGGAAGAAGAGAGAGCCAGAGGAGGTGGTAGATGGGAAGTACTAGACTCAAGTATTGTAAGCACAATATTACTCAAACTAGTTTGCCTTCCTTTGTTGCCTTGAAGGATATTTATTGCATTTTGTGGCCTCAGAAGTGGCCTCTTGAAGTGGTGTCCACATTTTTTTCCATTACTCTTTAATAATTGAAATTCCTTTGCCATAGACTTTTATTCTTTTATTTCTTTTTGGAATAGTAAAGATTTTTTTGTTTCTTCTTTGTAAACAGTAAAGATTCATTTGGTCTTCCTTGGCTTTTCTTGAAATAATGGATATTCCTTTGTATAGTGGAGATGCCTTTTGCTAGTTCTTCTTCCTATCGAGGATAGTGATGTTACAATAGAGAAAATTCTTTTTTATGAGACATTTTGTCTCTAATATTTTTCCATTATTGATGTTAATTCTTATAATACTAGTAATTATATGTGTTCCTTAGGTATTTTTGGGAACATATATGTGATCTCTTTAGTATATATTTGTGTAATTTTTTGTACCTTTTGTTTGAATCATCTATTACTTTTTCATAAAAGCTTTTCCCAAGAACAATCCTTGGTAGAGGGGTTTGCTTTTCAAATTTGTCAACATTGTATTTTTCCCATCATCAGATTTCTATTTTCCAGGTAAATGAGTTTGGGTGATAACATGTAGATATTTTCCAAGACCACAGAGAAATGGTTTAAGATGTTGGTCCATTCTTTAGCTTCATCTTTTCCTATTGGTATAATCTTGTCTAAATCTTTAGGAAAGATATCTCTCTCAGGCTCAAATCTTGACAAGAATTTGGATATCCACCATTGGGGAATATTTATATGATACTCAAATTTCACAGAATAGGTATGGTTGTAATCTTTATTTTCTATATACATGATGTTCTCCCAGACTTGCTGGTGGTCCCTATAGTTGAAATATCGTGGAGTGAGATCACTTTTGAACTTTCTAGGAATGTTAGGATTCCCATCTCTATTCCACTCTTTGAGAGTGAGGACTTTTTTAATCTATAAGGATGAATGATCTGGATCAATCTCTGATGAGATCTCCTTGGAGTAGTGCATAATTTTTGTGATCTTTGTTTCAGTGAGCACTTTTTCATAATAATATATATTTTTTCCAACCATAGTCAGAATAAATAGGTATCCATTAGGGAAATGTTTTTGAATAATATAATCAGTACCTTTAGAAAGGTCATTTTTCTCTAGTGTGAAGCAAGTGTCATATCCTTTTGGCCAATATTCACTTTCTTTTAGAGTCATGATATCCATTGTTCTATTTATCATTGGAACGACCTCATCCCTGTAGTTCTAATTATGAAAATCAATGCTTTCAATATTATTTGATAATGGCTGTTGGAGGATCACATTAGACCCTGAGCTCGAGGTTGTTTCCATTTCTTGAAGAGAGAAATTGTATCAAATAGTGTAGAAATAATGTTATCTACAAGATCATTTAGCTTATTTCTAGGTAGTTATTTTTAAGATTAATTCAGTTATTAAAATTTTCTAATTTTTTTAATGAGGCAAGTATCAGGTCATTTTCTGAATTTGAAGTTTATAACCTTTTCTTGAATTATAGCATGTATTCCCTCATTATTAATGGTAATTGGTAGAATGTTATTTAAAAAGGGTGTCCCAATGATAATTTTTTGATATCAATATATATATATATATATATATATATATATATATTTTATATATGCTTCTGGTATTTTGAAATTAATCTGTTGATAGTCATTGGTGGCTAAATTGACTTGATAGGTGGTTTCTTTTCTATATTTTTATAGGATTAAATTTTCTTTTATACAATTTGTGTCTGCTTCTGAATCAAATAATGCTATAACCTTTTAAGATAAAGTTTTGATCAATTTTTATAATCACTTGGGCTTTAAATTTTTTCCTGACATATTCTTGTATTGAATAGATGTGATTTGTTTTCCTTTCTTCTTCTACTACACTATTGGATGTTTCTCCTATGTTTGTAGGGAGGATTTTATATGTGTATTCTTCATCAATATATTTTAGTGTCTCAAGAGTTTCAATTCTATCTTTTAGATCTTGTATTTCTTGTTTCATTTCTCTTAAGTCATCAACCATGTCTACGTTTGATATGGTCTTAGATTTCTTTCTCTCTAATCTTTTCAATACTTGATCAAAGGAGTAGTATTCTTCAGTTTTACTTGTATCTTGTTCATCACTTGACTTTATCATTTCTAGATATTTTGTTAGTTTTTTGCTTCTTTGTTCGTGATTAGGGATTGAATCTATAATTTCTAAGATAAGTTGTTGCTCTGAGGTGATCATGTTCAGACTATCAGATGAATGTGATACTTCATAATAGTAACATAGACATCCTTTGTCTTCCTCTTCATTAGTATTAGAATCTAAGGAACAATTAAGGTTTAGTTTTGAAATGAATTTGTCTAAATCTCCTGATGTAAGGATCCTTGATTCTAGGAGTAATTTATTTACCTTCTTCTTGAATCCTTTTTTAAAGCACTTGTTATCAAAGTGTCCCTTTTGGTTGCATGAATACCATGTTACTTATTTCTTGTTTCTTTTATTAGAGGTTTTAAACCTTTTTCCTTTATAATAACTTTGTCTTCTTATCTTCACTGGATTATTGTCTTTTGAATATTTTTTTTATATGATGAGCTTGGGACATTCATCTGATATCCGAATTGATAACAAAAATGAGTTCCTTTTTTCCTAGCATTTTTTTGCTTATTTAGTGACCCTTTAGTTTGTTGTTATTACAAAGAGACATGCCTATTTGATTTATTACTTGGATAATTTCTCCATAAGATATGTGTTCTAAAGGGACACAATTGTAACGACTTTGTCTAATGTTTTCTCTAACTTTTTCAGCAAAGAGAGTGGGAATACCCAAAATAAACTTTTCCTTCCAAAATGCATTGCTACAGTCTGCAAATATGAGAACTTTTGTTAAAAATGCATCTGTATACCATCTAAAGTCTAACAAAGAAGGAAAACTGAGATTCATAAGTTGTTCTCTAGTTTTTTGAGTTATAGTACTAGTATGTCCTGTGAATTGTTGTAATATGTTAACAATCGGTGTGTAAACTGAATAAAAAATGATTTCATTGTTTTCAGTTTTTATGTGATTTCCATTTTCATCTCTTTTAGGGGCATATAATATTTCAAGTCTTTGAGCTTCATTGAGATAGTTACTCCACCATCATTTTAACTATCCAATGAAAGATGAAACAATCATGTTTGTAATAGAATGTTCTAAATATTTATGGGCATGACATGCACTGGCATAGATAAACGTTTGGCTGCATGTTTACATGATCTAATATCCAGATAACCCATCTATATTCCATTCCACAAGGGATTGTACATAAAAATAAACTAATGGAAGATCAAGATTTTCTTCAAATTGTAGGTCAACTAATGTTGGCCTGCTATAGTAAATTTTTGTTTTATAATACCTTGGTTTGGAGGATTCAATTCTATTGATAGAGACACTTACATTATTTTCAAAGGTAAGAACATTTTTAGGAGATATATATATAGGTTCATCTTTGGATGATTCATCTTGGGTTGAGATATTTATACATGTTTTGCCTACATTTAATTGTTGTAATCGATTTGTCATTTATTAGTTATATCTACTAGTTTTTATCAAATCTGATTGGAGCTTTCTTACCTAATCTGACATCGTCAAGATTATAGTTGGCTTATTTATAGGACTATTTCTGAGGTCATTTTTCATATAGGGAATGGTGGATTTAACATCCTTTAGGATGGATTCTATCATATTAGTTTGTTTTGCAATAGTTTGAAGACAAGAATTGGAATAATTATTTTGTTGCATGATTCCATCAATTTGTTCTTGTGTAGCGAGTTAATGCCTAATTTATTTCATGAGAATTGGTGTGGATGGTATTTCTTATTTTAATACTTTTATGGGTTCAAAAGGAGGATGTATTGATTCTTATTCTTCATGTTTAAAACCTAATTTCCATGTAATAGAGGCTTTTTTGATAGCCATATTTTTTTAGGTCTTTAGAAATGGTATGATGTGGTACACTTCAAACCATTCAATGAATAGGATGTTTCTATTGACATACTTCTTGTGTTTATACCAATTTTCTATAATGAGTGTTCTTGCTTGATCAATGTAATGATCAATGAACCAATCAACTTTTCTTTATTCTCTTTAGAGAGAAAGTCTCTTCTCAACAAATCTTTATATATTTCAAATTCATGGTATATAAGAGCATTTATAGTGAATTCTGCTTCTAATGGCTCATAGTTAGAATATGATGTTTCATAGATTGGATAAGTTAAGCATGTAGGCCTAAATGTGAGATCTATCTTTTCTTTTCCTACTTTGTCCCTCTCTTTATTTCTAGGGAGTATAATAGAATGGTACTCAAAGGGAGTTTCCCTTGTTGTCTTGGGAACTTCAGAGGTAGATATCCAAGATAATAATGAGTTTCTTGGTGTTTCACAGGTTGACATACTTGAGGGTAGTGAAGACCTAGGAGTATAAAAATTGTTGGAGTAACTAGGGGATGGTCTAGAGTCAAAAGTGATTCTTCTGCTTGATGATAGAAAATTGATTTCTACATAACCATTTGGATGTTCTATGACTTCTTCAACATTTTCATTTTGTAAGGGTGTAGGATGATTAGCTTGGGCTAGACTCCGACATTCTGGTAGTTTAATATCATTCGATTTTAAAGATTTTGGGGTGAATACATTTTTTTTAAAATAGCTCAATATCATTAAAAGTAAGCCATCCGACATCTACAAGATAGACATCTCTCATCAAGAAACCAAGCAACAACTCCGTCTGCGGAAAGACATAACACAAGGCTCAGATTGGGATGTGATAGGTATGCTTCTGCACCGTCCACCTCTTGTAGTGGCTGTCTAATACAACTATTTGGGATGGAATTCATCAATCTACAAGAACCTATGAGTACATATGGAGAGGAGTTTGCAAATCCGCCGACAGAGATTACCATCATGAAGACAACGAAAGATTACCAGACAAAGAGATTGACCCCAAAGCAACGATACAGACCTAACAACACAGACACAATGCCCCACAAAACAGGATGAGAACCACAACTACCAGTGACGAGCACTAAGGTTGCACCAACTAGGAGACCCGGGAAGGAGGCCAAACCCCATCGATGCAGATACAGAGGAAGGATGGCTCATGCGGATACAAGGGCGGGAGTAGAGGGTGCCGGGAACTCCACCACCACTCCCGACCACCACTGCAAACAGGGGTGGAAGACCCACACGAAGCACAAACCCAGCTTACTCCTCCTCTGCCTAAAGCACCAAGGGGGTGCCCGAGCTCACCGTTCGCCCAAGAAGGAACCCGAGGCATGGCCACGACTAACAAACGACCACCACAGGTAAAGAACATACCGAGATAAAAAGGAACACCAGCAAGACAGGGGCTCCTTGCTCCCACGAAGGAGAGACTAACCAGAAGAACAACATGCCAAAGACTGTTGACTAAACAAGATGAAGCTGTCACCGACCCCAAACCAACCACTAGACACAATAAAAAAAGAGACAAAGACAAAAAACAAACACACTGGAAAAACCACGAACAGGTAGAGTGCACCACCAAGGTAGCTGCCGGGAAGGGGGCCAAAACCCCAAAGGAGCAAAGCACAGAGGGCAAGAGGGCCTTGGCAAGTGCAAGGTGGGGGGTAGAAGGCGCAGGGAACCCCACCACCACCCCTGACCACCTCTACGACCACTACACGCTCAAGCGCAGCTTGAGTGGACGAGCAGGCATAGGGGCAGAGGCACCACCAGAAGCGCATACCCCCGCTTGAAGCTCTTGTCCCTGTCGACGTGCCTGTGGGTGCCCAAACTCACCGGGAAGAAACCGCCAAGGCACAGAGCACACCTACAGAAAGGGACATAGAGGGGAGAAAAAGAGAAGCTCGATCACCGTGAGCCACCGCACGGGGATCTCCCTCCGCAAAGAAACATAACATCCACTAGTAGAGGAGTTGTGTGACGCCACGCCGAAGGCGCACCACCAACAGGTCCGCCGAAAACCTCGAGTCGGGGAAGAAAGCGTCGACACCACGACAAAAATGAACGAAGGAGAAATGGAAAGCGCCCAGAGGGAGAAGATTGCACCCGACCAACGGCCAGCCGCCTAACCCCCCGAGCAAAGGTCGTTGTTGCGGGAGCCCTATCGGATCACCAGAGCAAAGGTCGTCGCTGCGGGAGCTATAACGTTTGGGGTGAATACATTATTTCTAACATTTGTGAGAAAGAGTGTTGTTGTGCCTTTTTCAGGACAGATGACTAACTGTGGTGTAACTTTGTTCATGGCCTTGAAGCATACCCTATAACAAATGGCAAAATTCTCAGATGATGCTTCCATGTGAAACACTGAGGTTTGTATATTTAAGCTTAAAGCTTTTAATAAGCCTGGATCACTTGGAATACTGAGAAATTAGGGATAGCATTAAAGTAGACTGATTCATCTGATAGGCTAGATTTGACTAACCCTAGCAGAGAGTCAGTAAACTTTAGATGTCTACAATCTCTTAAGCACAATATTATCAAGGAGTTTATTCCTTTCCTAGTTAGTTATTTGGTTGAAACATGAACCAACCCTACATGTAGATAGTAGTACTTTGTATTATTTTTTAGATTTTCTATATCCTTTTTAAAGAGGAGTTTTAGGTTTTCCAAAGATGAGTTTACTTAGATGGTTTTCTCTATTTTTTTATATAATAGTCAGAGATGAGTTTAAAACTTTCTTTGGTGTAAATGTCTTTTATATGTACTTTAGGCATTTCCCAATTTTGGATTGATTGTTCTATATTTTTAAAGTTTATTTGTTCACTATTCTTAAAAGACATCGTTCTAACGATAAAATTAGCAGGAAGTGCAGAAGGTTCACAAGATAGGAGGTTAAGCAACTTCGACATCCATAACAAGAACTAACTAGTGGCTTGTCAACAATGACTGCATCTCTACCTCATTAAATCATAGGGAGTCCACTATGACAAGGAGGCCTCAGACCTAGTCAACTCGTATCAAAGAGATCTAGGATGATTAAACACTTCTCTTATTCTGCTTCAAAAGTAGTCTAATGAGTTCTAAATGACCTTCCCATCTTTGGATTCAGAGTTCCTAGTGGCATGCCAATGTATCGGTATGCTCAAAAACCCTAACGCCTATCCATGATAACACGAGCACTTGCAATACCACTACGACAAGGATGCCTAAGACCTAAGAACCCTTCCCCCAATAAAGAAGGATACAAGAGGAACTCAAATAAGAATGAAGAATGGATACTTCTCAATAACATTTCCCTTCAATGGCTCTGATATCGGATTGGAAGCAGAAAACTAAGAAGGAAGCTAGTAATATGTGTTTATTGGCCTAACATATAAATAATAAAAAGTTAATTAAAACTTACAAATAGTGGAGAGTGTGTGGGGAAGCACAACCAAACTATAGTGTGAGGACTCACGCCTACAATCACTATTGCAAGAAGCACGGTGGAGGTACGAAGGAGCACAGACGAGCGTGGTGGAACATGACATAGCATAAGAACACAAGCACAAGGAGGTATGCACAAAAAACTACGATAACTTTATTGATGGATGGAAATTACAATATACAGAAGAAAGGGGATTACACAAGGAAATAACACAAAGAAGAAGACCTTACAAGGGAGGTATCCTACTACAAGTTATTACTATGGAAGAAGGGAGAGCTAAAGGAGGTGGTAGATGGGAATTACAAGGCTCAACTGTTGTATGCATGATATAGCTCAAACTAGCTTTCCTTCCCTTGTTGTCTTAGAGGATATTTATAGCATTTTGGGGTCTTAGAAGAGGCCTCTTGGAGTTGTTTCCACATTTTCTTCCATTACTCTTAAATAGTTGAGATTCCCTTGTCATAGACTTTAATCTTTTCCTTCTTTTTGGAATAGTAAAGATTCTTTTATTTCTTCTTTGTAAATAGCAAATGCCACTTCATCAAATAGTTGATATATCTTTTACTTTTGAAATAAGAAAGATTCTTAGTTCTTTGTGAATAGTAGCGATCACTTCTATAGTAGTGATTCCTTTGAATAATAGAGATCCCTCTATATGGCAAATGTAAAACTAGTTCTACACAATTATGCCTTCTATATGATGAAAGTAGTTGTTACCTAAATTCCCATATTATAGTTACCGACGACATATATTAAGGTTATTATAAAATAATATTATTTCCTTCTATAGATGCTATTTCGTTAATGTGTTACTATTCATGTAATAGTTAAATATATGTGTTAAAATTGTATGAATTTTAATAGTGTACATAATGAATGGAACACTTAGGTTGATTCAGCCTTGCTAGTGCATCAAGCTGTCTGTACTAGATTAATTGGGTATGTAGTGCATCAAGCTGTTTGTACTAGATTAATTGGGTCAAGTTGTTGTAGCATCTATTTTGTGGCATCTAATTTTTATTGGTTATTTTTTACTAGATCGATTTGGGTTGATTATTGTTAATAGTGGTTTAAATTTGTTTTTTATGGTTTCATGACCCACATATAACTTCTATGTATCTTTCAAAAGTTCTTTTCTACATAGTTCACACTATAAGACCAAGAAATAATGGGAAGAAAAGAAATATCACAAATCAGTCCTTCACATTGATCTCAACCTTTGAAGATGTAGACAAATAAAGAAAAAATGACAAGGTATTCCATTATTGGTGAGTTCATACGCATTCTCATATTTCTCTTCAGAATCACCCCTCAGATCTCCAAAGCATGATTCTATGTTTTCCATTGGTCGACATTGAAAAAATGAACCTTGAATGTCTTCCTTAATGTTTACTAAAAATTAATAAATAATTTGTTTGTGATTGGATTAACCAATGGCATTGACATATAGACAATAGGAACCCAACTAATGAATGTGGAGCATCTATGTGGATAACAATGTGGTTGTATGATATTGTTGGGAGTTATTGATGATACTTGATAACAATTTTCTGCATCTCATCAATGTTCTCTATGGTGACCCGATCTAGTCACTACGGTCAATCAGGGCGGCCTAGCTACGGCAACACATCACTACTCCAACCTAGAAACAACTTGACTGGTCCTTGTGACCCCATAATGACCCTAATAATGATTATTCTACTTTTGTTTAAAGTCTGAGAATTGTTTCGACCATATATGCATTCTTTTGATTTATCACTTCTATCTTGTTTCAAAATTAACTTGTATGTATACATAAGACATATATTTTGACTAAACCAAACTAAAATTCCAACTATAATTGATTTTTTAAGAAAATATTATTATTTTTTGGAAAAATGATAAATTAAGATTAGGGTATTCATAATCATAGGATTACCTACAAAGATAGATCTTGGGTATAATAGTGAAGCTTGGACAATGATTTCATGAAGATAATTTGAGTATCGTTAGATCGCGTGTATGAACTGATAATTATTTTAATATTATATTCTCAAAGTAAAAATGATGTTTTATTTATTGTGGGAGAATTTATTGGAGAGGATATTTTCGAATTTATTACTCCACATATTAGTATATACCCTCAATTTCTGTAACGCCCTAATATTTTGTTTTATACATATAATGGACACAATTTATCATAGTATATACAATATGGAGATTTGGTAGTATATACTTAATCAATATCCAATATATTTACTAGACTAATATAGATTCCAAATTAGACTCTATTATGTTTGTAATGTAATATTAGTAAGAAATCATGTTCATCATCAAGATGGGGACTAAAGTTAGGTCATGTTTTCTTTGGATCGGGTCAAATCAAGAAAATATATTTTTTGACTGAATGAAGGTTATGATTCTGTTAAACAAGATAAGTAAAAGCTAAAAAAGAAAAATTGGCACTTTGGATTTTATGATTCTATAATAAGGCCAAGCATTTTTCCTGAACTTCTAGATTATTGTGTTTTGGCCAACAACAGTGATACACATCATCCTGCTCATATACCTATTTTTTTGAAACCAACCAAACTCACTCAGTCTAATTTAAAGTCTCTGACGAACATACAAACATTTCGTAGATTTGGAACGTTGCATATGTAATTCAGAATTGTCGTTATGGGCTCTAAAAAATGTCAATGTAGTGCTCAATAAAGTTCCGCAAGTTTTTAAAATTGTCTAAGCAAAGCAGAACAATTTTAAATGTCAATATTGTAACTACATTACAAAATGGGTATTTCATTAAAAGAAGTACTATGTGTATTAAAAATGAGTGTCGTACACGTACAACCCATATAAAAATAAGTATTCAATATATTTACATATACTTAACTTACAAATAGCATATTGTTTTGATGAAAGCTTTATATATATATATATATATATATATATATATATATATATACACAAATATATATGTATATATCTATATATGTATATATATATGTATATATCTATATATGTATATATATGTATATATATATATATATATACAAATATATATGTATATATCTATATATGTATATATATATGTATATATCTATATATGTATATATATGTATATAGATATAGATGGCCCATCTTTATTGCCCGCGCGGGTAGCTACCCGCCCACCCTTCCAATCATTGTTTTTTCAAAAAAAAAATTTCGCAATTGTAGAGGACTATTTTGTCAAGCTCTCCAAAAAAGTTTAGCCAAAAATAATATCATTTGCCCCTCCAAAATCAAAAAACCCGTCCTTATATATATCTGCTGTATATTTTGTACAGAGTTACTTTTTTTTCCAGCAGAGTTACTTTTTTGACACCATAGTTATTTTTTTTACAGCTGAGTTACTTTCTTAGCCAGGAGAGTTACTTTTTGGGCTGCCGGGTAGCCAAAATCCAGGCTACCCGCGCGGGCAATGAATGAATGGCCATATATATATATATATATATATATATATATATATATATATATATATATATATATATATATATATATATATATATATATATATATATATATATATATACATATATACACATATGTATATTTATATATATATGTATATATATACATATATACATATATGTCTATTTATATATGTATATATATATATATACATATACATATATATGTATATATATATATACATACATATACATATATATAAGCATATAGATACATATATATATATACATATATATAGGCTAAATATTTGTTGCTCGCGTGGGTAACCTAATCTCGCTACCCGACACTGTTGCGTTGTCTGCCTCTTTCCCTACATGCGACCGAAGCTTCTTTAAATCTCCGTTTTTTAGTGATTCTCCTCTGATTTCCTCCGTCGTTGGCAAGCATCCGCCGCTGGACGGGTTGCTACCGTCCATCCGCCACAGAGTATTGGGGCTTCTATTCACTGCTTCGGCTTCTCCCTCTCCTCTGCCCCTCTTCGATCTAGGAGCTACATTGACGGTGACAAGGTCTCCTTCCGTATCGATCAGGTGCTCCAAGTGTGTCTGCATCTTGCCCATCCTTCCCCTAGAGAAGTGCCCCGATCTGAAAGTGGCGCCTGACCTAGAAGGGAACCATTCTCCACTTTCCTTTTTATCTCTCACCTATTCGCAATGACCTCCCCTATTCATCCTTACTCTGGCTACCTCCAGTGGCCTGCAGTGACGCCCTAGGCACCTCAAAGGAGTGACGACGCTCCAGGATAGTTCAAGTGAATGCCTGCAGAACTTGTCAAGCAGTAGTTTTGATCAATTCTTCTCTCTACTAAGGTACTCTGTCATTACCCCTTTTTCTGCATTTGTCAGCTTGTTTGATAATTGCATCTCTCTGGACATCACCTGGCCTTATTTTCTTACTTCCTACCTTCGACGACATGTACCAGATGTGCCCAATGTAGTAGCCTTTTCAAATCCTTGCTCTTTTTTCTGCTATTGTGAAGCTCACTTGGAAATCTATATAAAACCTTATTTTTACAAGTTACCTTTCTGTATTTTCTTCTTCAATTCAAGTGTTTATGTCCAACTTGGAAATCTATTTTATTCGGATTTGTAATTTGGAATACAAATCTTCTTGCAGTTACTCGTTTGTTATGCTGGGTTACTCTTCGGCCTGGTAGAGTGACTCTTTGTTATTTCAAGGTTACTCCTCTATCTTGTTGAGTTACTCCCAGACGATGTAATGGATCCCAGCCTTGATACAGATGTTGCTAATTCAAATGTCATCCTTGATAATGATAATGCTAATTCTTATCCTTCTGTTGGTGCTTCCACTCTGCCCCCAGCTGCAATTCCTAAAATTGGTCTCCACTTTGGAAGTTTAGATGAAGCTATCTCACTCTATTCTAGCTACGCTGGCATGATTGGTTTGAATAGCAGGAAAGATGACAATAGGTATGAATGGGGAACTAAGATTCTCATTGCCAAAGATCTGGTTTGTGACAAGCAGGGTACAATGGGTTGTTCTAAGAGGTCAAGAGGGCTTCTGAGCCCCGTTTGTGATAAAGTGGGTAAGTTGTAGGAAAATCTGTCTAAGAAGCACAAGCGATCTGTGAAGAGGTGTGGTTGTGGAGCCATAATCTGATTCACACTAGACAAGTCCTCATACATGTGGGTTGTGACTGCCTTTGTTGAGAAACACAACCACGATCTTGTTGATGATGCACATATCCATTACCTGAAGTGTAACTCATCTCTTGATGAAACTCAAAAAGATATCCTTTCTTCCATGAGCCAAGCTAACATACATGTATCGAGACAAATTGCATTGATGGAATCCGAGTCTGGCAACTATGAAAATCTGACATTTACCAGCAGACAAGCTCATGGACACATCAGTAGCAAGAGGAAAGAGTCGTCCAAGTACGACGTCGACATGGTCTTGGATCGGTTTGCCAAGTTTAAGGTACTCGATCAGAAATTCTTCTATACATACCAAAATGATCCCGATTGCTGCTTGACTCATCTATTTTGGGCTGATCTTGTTTTTGTTGAAGACTACGAGTTGTTTGGAGATGTGATTATTTTTGACACCACCTACCGCACCAACAAGTATTCGGTGGTTTTTGGAATGTTCGGTGGTGTTGATCACCATCGTAAGACGGTCTTGTTTGCTTCAGCTCTTATGTTTGATGAGAAGTAAGAGTCATTTGTCTAGGTTTTCAAGCAGTATCTGCTTTGTTTTAGCAAAGAGTCGATGTCCATCATAACCGATCAAGACCCGGCTATGAATGATATTATCCTTACTGTTTTTCTGAATTACAAGCATCACTTCTACAGCTGGCACATCCTACAAAAGCTTCCCTCTAAGCTTGGTGGTCTTCTTAACAAGGATTGGATTATAATCTCCTTGAATGATTGCATGTGGAATGTGGATGATATCGGTATATTTGAAGAGAGGTGGGATTTTATTGTTGAGGAGTATGGTTTGTCTTCTGTAACTTGGCTGTCTGACATGTATGCGATGCGTTCAGAGTGGGTTCCATGCTATATGCAGTCTTCCTTCTTTGCGGGCATGAGGACAACGTAGAGGAGTGAGAGCTTGAATGTGTTCATTAGAAGCCATGTGAATAGTATGAAGACTCTCTTTGAAATTGTATGTTCATTGGAGACTACGTACTCTCATGTACGGGAGATTGAAAATTTCAAAGACTTTGAAGATGAGTATAGTAATCTCCCTTTGTCATAACTGTGGCCTCTGGAGGAGCAGATGAGAGGTATATACACCAAGTCAATCTTTAAGATCTTTTAGAGTGAGGTCCATCAAAGCATTATCTATAATGTAAAGGAAGCTTCAGAAGAAGGTGTGTTTGAAGTGTATCGTGTCGGTGGCCTTGGATCTGCCCGCATCTTGAAGAAAAAGTTATCGAGTGAGATTGTTTCTTGCAATTGTTGCATGTTGGAATTCAAAGGTATCTCGTGCAGGCACATCTTGTCTTATTTGAAGAGTCGTGACTTTTGCACTCTTCCCGAGCCATACATACTTAAGAGGTAGACCAAAGGGTACAGAGAACATCCTTTGATTTTTGGTAAAGCGTCAATTAGTCATCCATCCACTGGAAGGACTCTTAAGCTTGTTTCTGCCTGCAATTCGATTGTGAACATAGCATGTAGGAACAACGCTGTAGATCTTTGCCATGAAAAACTACTAGCCTTGTGAAAGGAGCTGTTAGAATTGGATCTCGCTGATACTGGTGCAGATGCAAGTTCTAGTGTAACTGCTTCAATTACAACTTCTTCTTCCGTTGTCAAGGTTCATATCCCCAATGTTTTCAAAACCAAGGGGAGACCCAAATCCATAGATGCGAGGTTTAAATTTGGGGTTGAGATTGCCCAGTCTAAAAGAGAGAGGAAGTGCAAGAATTTCTTAGAGTTTGGTGTCAACCATGACAATAGGAACTGTCCTAAGAAGTAGTCCATTCTACAGTGATGCTCTTTCTGGACTATCTGTTGTTGATGTTTACTACTCAACGACTATATCTGGTGATGCTTGTGTTGTTTGTTTGTGTTTTATGTTTATATTTGTTATCTTATCCTACTACTGATCTATTCTGTTCTTCTCTTCCAGCTCATGGTGGTACTCACTAAGCTTTACTTTCTACTGTTGATGTTGATTGTGGGGAGCATCCTGGTGCTGCTTATTGTGGTTTTGTTTGTTCTTTTATCATGTGATTGGCAGCTGTTGCTGCTACTGCAATTCATGGATATGTGCTACTGCTAATGCTCTTGTAATGTGTTGTTGTTGCTACTGCTGTTGATGGTTATGTGCTACTGCTACTTCTAGTGTGATAAGCTGTTGTTGCTATTGCTGTTAAGATCATTCTTATTTTGCTGATTGGGAATTGTTGCTACTATTTCTATTGCTCGTGTTCTGGTGTTGTTGCTACTGCTATTGATGTATATGTGGTTCTATCTTTTTTAGTGGAGTTTGTAGTTGATTAGTGTGTCAGTGAGGCATGTTCAAATCTATAATGGGTTGTTCATTTTGTGTAGTTTTGTGAAAGTGATTTTGTAACCTTCTATGTACTTCACTTGTATTTGTAATCTATCTTTGTGTTACCTTGTGCTCCACTGTATGTATACTCTGAATATGTTACAAAGAATATGTTCTGATCAGTTTTTATTCTTTTTCAAGAATATGTGTTTGTCTTTGTGTGCAATGGATACTCTTAGTGTTGTAACATTTACTCTTACAAAGTATAAGAGTAACTGAGTTTGAATCATAGTGTTTCTTTTCTAGGCTATCATAGTTACTCATATTGTTGTTAGAGTTACTCGTAGTGCTCGTTCAGTTACTCGCATGGTTGTCACAGTTACTCGTAGTGTTTTTTCAGTTACTCGTATTGTTTTCACAGTTACTCTAACTGCTATATGTGTTACTCGTAGTGCTCATTCAGTTACTCGCATTGTTGTCATAGTTACTCGTAGTGTTTCACAGTTACTCGCAGGCTTTTTTTAGTTACTCGTAGGGTTTTTTAGTTACTCGTAGGGTTTTTTCAGTTACTCACATGGTTTTTTAGTTACTCACAGGGTTTTTTAGTTACTCGTAGGGTTGTGACAGTTACTTGTAGTATTTGTTCAGTTACTCACAGGGTTGTGAAAGTTACTCGCAGTGTTTTTGCAGTTACTCTAACTACTATTACAGTTACTCGTAGGGTTTTTTCAGTTACTCATAGGGTTGCGATAGTTACTTGCAGTGTTTGTTCAGTTACTCGTAGGTTTGTGAAAGTTACTCGCAAGGTTTTTTCAGTTACTCACAGGGTTGTAACAGTTACTTGTAGTGTTTGTTCAGTTACTCGCAGGTTTGTGATAGTTACACGCAGTGTTTGTTCAGTTACTCAATCATTACTTGTAGTGTTTAGTTACTCGCAGGCTTATTTCAGTTACTCGCATGCTTTTTTCAGTTACTCACATTGTTTGTTCAGTTACTCGCAGGGTTGTGACAGTTACTCACAGTGTTTTTGCAGTTACACTAACTGCTATTACAGTTACTCACATGGTTTTTTAAGTTACTCATAGGGTTGTGACAGTTACTCACAATATTGTCACAGTTACTCATAATGTTTTTTTCAGTTACACATAGTCTTTTTTTAGTTACTCACAATGTTTTTTAGTTACTCCAGGGTTGTGACAGGTACTCGCAAGGCTTTTTCAGTTACTCAACCATTACTCTCAGTTACTCAAGCATTACGATCAGTTACTCAAAAATTAATTTTAGTTACTCAAGCATTACTTTTTAGTTACTCAAGCATTTTGTTACTTTCTGTTTAGTTACTCACATGGTTGTATCAGTTACTCGTAGTGGTTTCAGAGTTACTCTTACAACATTCAAAGCATAAAGGTATTTAAAGCATTCAAGAACATAAGCTTTCAAACCATAAATGAATTCGAAGCATTCAAGATCAGTTGTACATTCAGTCTTTTTGTAGAACACTAATAAATAATCCATTTTCATCACTTGTACATTCAGCCAAAATATAAGGGCAAAATCAATATTGTTCAAGATAAGTTGTACATCAAGATCAGATGTACATTCAGACTTTTCATAGCTGTACATTCAAGATCAGTTGTACATTCAGTCTTTTCACAGAGTTTATACATCAGAATAATAGAATCCTATTGTATAGGCTTTTCATAGTGGTTATACATACGAATTACAGAAGCCTATTCTACATTTAGCCAAAATACAAGGGCAAAATCAATATTGTTCAAGATGAGTTGTACATCAAGATCAACTATAAATTCAGGCTTTTCACAACTGTACATTCAAGAGCAGCTATACATTCAAGCTTTCACAAAGCTTATACAATAGAATAACAGAAAGCTATTATTCTTATTTTACAATCAAATCAAGTGTCTTCACTGAATTTCCATTCTCATTTTGACCTGCCAATTATTTTTATAGATGTTATACATACGAGTTGGATATTGAAACAATAATGTTTTATCATTTTACACTTGAAAATAACCAATTCTCTTACATTTCTTCTATGTTGTCCATGAAGTGATGGACAATTTCTTTGGTTTCTTTTGTTTTGAAATGTTCGAAACCAATGAAATTTGACATCTTGTGCTGTCAACAACAATAACATTCAGGCTTTCACAGAGCTTATACAACAGAATAATAGAAGGCTATTGTTCTTGTTTTACAATCAAATCAGTAATCTAGTTTTTCAGCTGGATGTTAGCCATTTATCAAGGCTTGTAACTATTTCTTCCTCTGGAATCTGTTCGTCATGCATTTTTGTTGTTGTTTCTTCATTATTCTATATTTCTTGTTGTTTCTCAACTTCATCTTCTCCTCCCTTATTCTCATCATATTTACCTTCTTTTATGTCATCACTTTCATCTTTTTCATCCTCTTTTAGAGGCTGCAACTGCCCCCTTGCCAGCATTCGCTGAAAAACATCAACCCTTATTATCGGTATGTCTTTGCAGGTTTTTCCATTGACTAGGCAGTCTAGGTACTTCATGACGAATATCCCACAGTCAAGTGAGTCTTTTTCCTTCTGTGGGCATATCAGGTACTCCTATTCCCACTGTGACAACTAGCTCCCTTTTTCCGTTGCACCCCTAAAGAATTCGTGCACTATACCCACCTGCATTAAAAAAACAAAACGTTTATTCATCATTAATTAAAGAACATTAATCCTTTCAATCCACTACTAATAGAGTTAATTTTTATAGATCACTTACCCATTTATTGAATTCTTTTCTTGAGTTGTTACTCCAACTCATTGAATTATAAGACCAGTGTGCTCCATCCCTGAAACTTGCTTCATATAAGTGCCAGTGGTTGTCATTGTTTAGTATTGTGAACACTGAGTCCATTGTGTGCCAATCTTTCATTGGAACATTGAATTTTGGATATAGCATGTCAATCTGCTCCATGGTGATGTTCTCAACACAAATGATAGTTTTTGCTGCAAATGTTGAGTTTAAAATTCACATCTATAAGTTTCAGTTTGTGTTTCTATATTGTAATTTCATGTAAATTTGTATACAAAGTTTATTTGTCTTACCAGAGCATAAGTGCTCATGCAGTGCCACATCAACCCCTTCTTCCTCCGCTTGCTTGTACTCTCCTTGAGCATTTGTACAAAGCAGTCGAGAACCTAAAAAAAACCAAAAGCTTTCTTAGTTTAGCAATCAAAATTATCTATCTCAAAGAGTTACACTACGTTCTTGTTTCTTACAGGTGATTGCATCATTCGATCCTTGTACAGGAGGGAGGCGAGGTCCTTCCCTGTGCACCAAGTGTCTTCACTGAATTTCCATTATCGTTTTGACCTGCCAATTATTTTTATAGATGTTATACATACGAGTTGGATATTGAAACAGTAATGTTTTATCATTTTACACATGACTATAACCAATTCTCTTACATTTCTTCTATGTTGTCCATGAAGTGATGGACAATTTCTTTGGTTTCTTTTGTTTTGAAATGTTCAAAACCTATGAAATTTGACATCTTGTGTTGTCAACAACAATAGAGCAATCCATGTTAGAATGAATCTTCATTTTGCACAAGTTACTTAAGCATTACTATTAGTTACTCTATCATTACTCTCAGTTACTCAAGCATTACTTTTAGTTACTCAAGCATTACATTCAGTTACTCAATCATTAGGTTCCGTTTCTCAAGCATTAGGTTCAGTTACTCAAGCCTTACTTGCAATTACTCAAGCATTAGGTTCAGTTACTCAAGCATTACTTATAGTTATGATATACTTGAAAGGAGATGAAACTTACCTTTTCCTCCCTTCTTTTCTTCACATTTTTCTCTATGCTTCCTATCTTTAGTTCATCCATCTTCTTCTTCTTCTTCAATCATTTTTTGGTCTCCTTCTTCCCTTCTTCTTCTTATACTATCTTCTCCTATAGTTCACTTCCTTCTTCTTGTTTCTTTTCTTCTGCATCTTCTGCAAACTTTGGTTGTTCGGAACTGTCGTCTTTTATTTCTTTCTTCTCCTCTTCATCAACATTTTTCCTATCCTCATTGTGATCTTATGATTCCACATATTTTCTTCTGAGGGTCATCCTTCTTCGCTCTGTTGGTGGGTCGACATCCTTTGTCGGTGTGTTTTTTGGTTCATCTACAGTCACCGAGGCAAAACCCTCTACAAATTCTTTGAATCCACTTTCAGGTGAATGTGATTTGTCACCCTCATCTTCCCACTTTCTTTTTAGATTTTTATTTTATTCTTCTAACTTGGCTATTCTTTCTTCTAGACATTCTACTTCTTTCATCTTGTACTCTTGCTTCTTCAACAAAAATTTCTAGTTCAATCATTTTTATTGTTCTTCTTGTTAGGATCAAGGAATTAAGAAGGGCAACCATTTCATTGTCACTAGACCAAAGTCCTTCTCGAATTCTTCTTCTTTTCTACTCTATGACTTCCTTTCCTCCTTCCTTAGTTCCCTCTTTGATTTCTATGGACCGTGAGTAATTTTCTATATAGGGGCATGGGGAGTATCCCCATAGACATAGTGTAGATTATATCAGTTTCTTTATGATAAAAATTTGTTAGAACCATCTGCAGCTAAGTGAATTTCTCAACACTTATTCTTTTGCAGATCTCCTTATGCATTTTGAGCTCCTCCTCCAACATTTGGATTCTTGTCTCCATGGTGGAGGTGTCAGGAGTGTCTTCCTCTTCGATGATTGGCTTTGATGGTGTCTTATTGGTTGTTGGCTTACATTTTGCTGGCATGTCCTTTGATGATTTTGTAGCCTGCTAATCATCTCCCTGGTCTACCACTATCCTTTGATAAACCTATCCAACAAATAAATAAAAATAATGTGTCACAAAATGAAACATGTATGATTATGTTGTATATTATATTTTGTAACAAAGATTAGATAATCTTACATCCTTAGGGTCTACTGCCCCTAATTCCATCAATTTCACGACCGACATAGCCCACTTCTTTATCCTTGGCTTGGAGTCAAGGAATGTTGGCTTTTCCATCTTTGTCATCTCATATGCCCAAACCTGCATGTAACATATAGAAAATATAATGCATATGTAACTGCCCCCCCCATATTCAATATTATATCAATGTAGATGAATATGATTTTCTTCACTTACGCATAGGCACATGACACAGCATGTTGTGTACATGGTGTTCTTAGCCCCTTTCTCTCCTTTCTTTCTTAGATGGACATTCTCCTTTAGCATCTTCATATTCTTAAAGATACTCCCATACACCAGCTTTGCCCAATTCATTTGCCCAGTAGCAATGACATCATCTAGGTAGTGGATAATGTAGATTGGTGTGCAATAGTTGGTGTCTGGGATTAGGAATGTGGCCAGTAGGTGCAACATCCACACACGACACATATTTTTATTGTCCGCTGGATTGTTGCTCTTGGCATATTCTTGACAATGTTTTGTTAAGTTGTCCTTATGCAGAACATCCTTTTCTCTCAACCTCTTTGAGGTCTCACCTTCATTTCTATTTTTACAAGTCTCCTTGGCAAACTCTTGCCATATCAACTTTACTATGTCAGAATCTTTCCTTTGTTTTATTTCTATACCTTTGCTGGGGATACCTAGAATTATCCCCACGTCATCTACTATCATCCTTCTCTCCTCTCCGTTGGCTAGCAGAAATATGTCTTCATCAACATATCTATCTATTAAATCCTCTAACAAGCCTATGTCAACCGCAAGATTTGGCATCTTTATGAGGTTTGCAAAGGCTGTTGAGCTCAGCATCATAAGTTGTTCTTTTGTATACACCATGCTATTGCTGGTGTTGATGTATCTCTTTAAGGAGCACCAGTGGTATAGTCTATTTACTCCCACTACAAACGAATCAAAATTTATTGTTAGAGCTCATTGTTTATTTTGTAAAAGCAATTTAATGAACTGCAAGTAACTGAAAATTAAAACAATTACAATTCCATACAATCTTACCTTTCTCTTCAGTTGCTTTTCCTTTTCCCTTTTGTGTTCTCTTATTTCTTTCCACTTTCCCCCCTCATTTGTAGCCTTTTCTTTTCCTTTCTGTTTCCTTCTTCTTCTTTCCACTTCTTCTGTATCACCATCATCCTTCCCTTTCTCTTCAGTTGCTTGTTCCTACCCTTTCCCCTTGATTTTCATTTTTCTTCTTATTACATCACCTTCTTCTTCGCTAGCCTTTTCTACCTCTTTCTGTTTTTGATTTGCATTTGTACTCTCCTCATCCCCTTTGCTTTCTTCTCCTGCATACGAATAGAGTTACTCCAAGAATGTAGTATTTAGCTTAACAATATTGTTTTCTAGTTTAATTGATATGTCTAGTGTGTGAGAAACTATTTGTTACTCAAGCATTACTTTCAGAAATAAATACTCAAACATTACTTTCGGTTACTCAAGCATTCTGTATTAGTTACTCAAGAATTAATTTCAGTTACTCAAGTATTCTGTAATAGTTACTCAAACTTTATTTTCGGTTACTCAAGTATTAATCTCGGTTACTCAAGCATTCTGTTATAGTTACTCAAGCATAAATTTCAGTTACTCAAACATTACTTTTAGTTACTCAAACATTCTGTAATAGTTACTCAAGCATTAATTTCATTTACTCAAGCATTAATTTTAGTTACTCAAGCATTACTCTCAGTTACTCAAGCATTACTCTGAGTTACTCGAGCATTACTGTTCCTATTATAATAGTTACTCGAGACTATCTCATAGTTACTCGGATCTATTGGTGTAGTTACTCTAGCTACATCGTCTAGTTTTAATGTAGTAACTATCATACATTGACACATCAGTAGCAGCCTGCATAGCAGGAGGGGAAGGATACAGAGAAGGTCAAAGACACAATAGTAGTAGCCTGCATGAAAACACAAATTACCTTGGTGTTCTTCTTTTCTCGCTTTGTTGTGCGCAACTTCTTTCTTCTCAGTAGCTTTGTTGCCTCCACGACCAGTAGTAGCAACCTTACTGCGATTTACACTTTTTGATGGAGGTTTGATCCATGGGGGAGCTTTATCCCCTTTTTTTTCCCTTTCTTTTATGTCTGAGGTGTTGAAGAAGTAGCTTGCTTATCTCCTTCAGTAGCCAGTGCAGCTCCTATTTTGACCTCTTTTTGTATTGTCCAAGGAGTCTCAGCAACAAACCCCTTGTCCATTTCCACAGATTCTTCTTTCCCTTCTTCTTCTGCTTCTATGGCCTTGGTAGCCTCTTTCTTATCCCCTTTCAGAGTTGTCAGAGTAGTCTATTCTTGTAATTCCCTTTCCACGGCCGATTCTGCTTTTCTCGCTTCATCTGCCTATTTTGCCATCTTCTCATCGGCTTGAAACTGGTGTGTTTCGAAGTTGTCGTCACCTATTTCGACCACTTTCAGTCTATTCTTTCTCCACAGAGGCACTGTCAACGATTTCTACGAGGCTTTCTTTGTCCTCGTCATCTCTGAGTAATTGATGAGTCGATGAAGGAGCGACTGGAGGAGGTGATGACGGAGGAGATGGTGATGGAGTGGTTGGGTGATATCATCACCGATGAGATTGCGCGACAACGGGAGAAATCACTGGGGAGGGCGACAGATTGAGTAGAGGAATTGGGGTTTTGCTTCGCTCGCTAGCTTCTATCTCCGCTATTTTCTCGCTGCTTCCGCTCAAATGTTTTTTTTCTTTTGCTTTCTGTTTTTTCCATTATAACAGGTTCCGGGTTGCTGGAGTATTGCTTCCGGGTAGGGTAATTAAGTTACCTGTGCGGGCAACTAAAAGTAACTCATATATATATATATATATATATATATATATATATATATATATATATATATATATATATATATATATATATATATATATATATATATATATATATATATGTATATATATATATATTTCGACAAGGAGTGGCTAAAGTGGTCGAGCACGGTGTCCCCTAACATTGGGATCTAGGTTCGAATCCCAGTTACTGTCTTGATTTACCACCCTCCCAGGCATTTGGCCCCCGCCATAGACGTGGGAGAGAGGGGGAGAAATCTTTCTCTCTTAATCTCAAATATATATATATATATATATATATATACCCAACATGTTGCTCTTTTTGTATTAACTTTTCAAAACTATTTACAGAACTTAAAGGGAAGAAGAAAACTACTCTTTACATGTCTCAGCTATATGGAGTATAGAGAACCAAACACTATGTGTACTATTATAAAAACTATCAAAAGTCCTATGGTTACGCTCTTCCCAGACATTGAATAGAATAGACCAAGACAACATTTTTCTATAACCTCCAAACTTGATGAGATAATCATCATCATCAGGAGAATCTCCATATTTCAGACTAAATCTTCCTCATAAGTCTCCAAAAATAGCACATTGAATAAAAAGATGGACTTTAGACTTTTCAGCTTCCCCACAAAGACAACATCTTGAGGCAAGTGAATCACCAAACCTCTTCAACATATCCATAATAACTAAATGGTTTAGAAATAACTTCCATAAATATTTAGAAAACTTCTTGGGCAAGCACTTGGACCATATACATGTCCCCCAAGGAACCTCCTGGCCTTTCAACATGCAGGCATTCCTAAGCACCGTTCTAGAGACAGAACATTTACCACTGAATAAGACAAGGTCCTCTTTACTCAGATTAGGAGGCGATAAACTTCCAGAAAAGCCTGAGCTAATTTAGAACCTATAACAACTGGGAATTTTCAAGAATTCTTTTTTACACAATAAATAACTTTGGTCAAAATATCGTCTTTCACTCTATAACTTCAACCGATGATCAACATGTTCAGAAAATAGAGACATATTGGGACATCATGTGCCGAGCCATAAAAGAAAGGAATCCCCATCACCAATTTTCAGATCAATAATAGATATAAGAAAATCTCTTTTGTTAAGAAGCCTTCTCCACATCCAAGAGCAAAAAGCTTTTACATTAATTGCCCATATTGAGGAGTCAAGAATATACTTTCATGAATCCATTTCACCCAGAGAGTGTTCTTTTTGGTAGAAACCTTCTATAGGTTTTTCACTAACCCAACTTGAATCCAATATTTAATATGACGAATACCAAGCCTCCCTTCCTTCCTTGGTCAAATATCATTACAAGAAACAAAATGTAGCTTTATTTTGTCTTCAACATATTCACCCCGAAGAAATCGTCTCATTATCTTCTCCAATTCATCAGTGACAGTAAAAGGAAGAGGTAGGGTTTCTATCCAGAACATGTGATAAGATGCCAAGGTTGAAATGGTAAGTTCAACCCTTCCAGCCATATAAAGCAGACAACCCATCCAATCACGATTTCTTCTTCAACTTTTGAATGATATGAGCACAAAGATATTTTGTAAGTTTACCAGTTAACAATGGTAGACCCAGATACTTCACAGGTAAAACTAATAAAGGAATACTCCAAGAAACTAAACTAGGAGCGATATCATTCTTACCCATAAAAAGTTGACTTTTGTCACAGTTCAACTTAAGACCAGATGGTCTTTTGAAAGTATGAAGAACACCATGAAAATTAATATAATTCTTCCCATTCTCCTTTATAAAGATCATTGAATCATCCATAATCACTAGATGAGAGATGTGGGAATCCTTTGAAGCTTGGATATGGATAAGAGTACCTTATTTGACCAGGTAGTCAATCATCATTGAAAGTCCTTGCATAGGAATAATAAAAAGATAAGGCAATAATGGATCGCCTTATCTCACACCATTAGAAGAAGAAAAACTTCTATAAGGAGTCCCATTTATAAGGACCTGAGATAAAGAAAAATTGAACCAAGATTCCACCCAGCCAATCCAACATTGGGGAAAACACATTCTACAAAGCATCATAATGATGGAATTTCTATTAACCAAGTCAAAAGCCTTAGACAAGTCAACTTTGACATATAGCTTAGAAGAACCCTGAGCGTTATTAAAAGATCTGAAAATTTCATTCTCGAATGAATGTCATCCCCAATGGTTCTTCCTTTCATAAAAGACATTTGATTAACACGTATGATGTCAGGCATGATATCTTGAAGCTTGTTTGCCATGATCTTACTAATGACCTTATATAAAGTATTACATAAGGAAATTGGCCTGAAATCCTTAATACTAAAGGCATCTCTGATTTTAGGAACGAAAACAATGAAAGAGCATTTTTTCCCCAATATTTTGGAATTAGAGAAGAAACTTTTAATAGCTTGAAAATTGTCATTTCCCACAATATCCCAAGTAACCTTGAAAAACATGGAGTTGAAACCATCGAGTCGTGGGGCTTTGTCAACTCCCAGACCTTTAAACTCAATTTCTGCAACCTCAATAGTGACCAGCTTTCCCAATAAATTTGTTAGATATTTGGTGCACATAACAGTCATTATTCCACTAACCATCATGACAACTTGAAGAATTGAAGATATTTTCATAATATCCAGTAATATGAGAAGAAATAACATCCTAATTAAAACAAAAAGAACAGAACTTAGGCTTTCCACCAGCCACCCCTTAGCATCCATCTTTTTCTTATGATGATCAAACACAAGGTACATTCAACATGTGACATATTGCAAGATAAGCCCTCATCTTGGGTAAATTGTGTTTTGGTCCAAAACTAGAGAACATTGCTCAAAAATCCTTCAAATAGGACCAAACTTGAAACATAAGTTTGTTAGCTGATAACAAAACACTTTAGAGAATTATATTAAAGTTCTAAGAAACTTATTTAAGCAAACAAACAGGGTTAGCCCTAAACCCAGGTTAGGGATGTTACAATGGAGCTTTTATTAAATCTTGTTCAACCCTCAGATCATGTGTTTGGATTTCTTGATTTTGGAGTTTGGAGCTCTTGGTGGTGATCAACTTAAAGCG
The DNA here is from genome assembly GCA_963693085.1 of Alisma plantago-aquatica. NCBI lineage: Eukaryota > Viridiplantae > Streptophyta > Magnoliopsida > Alismatales > Alismataceae > Alisma > Alisma plantago-aquatica. The sequence continues at coordinate 1,857,213,435 of OY856409.1, forward strand.
GGTTATATAACAATAAACCTACTCTATTATTGCACTTATATATGATTTTTATTAATGTCTTATCTCTCTAGATTTCTTCATCATCATGCTTTTACTTAGTGGTAATCTCTAGAGTTTGTTTGGTAGAGACAACTTGCTCTTTTTCGTAGAAATGTGAAACCCTAATCAATGTGTACCTGATTTAGTAGATGATGAGTTGTGGAGGTTATTCTCTATGTTTTTCCCTTGATCTTGCTCCCATGCATGGTTTTCATGTAACGAGAAGTTTAATTGATGTTAGGTTCTATCTATGTTACCTTGAGCATGACTTTTCCCTTCTTTGGAAGAGGTTCTTTCTTGATGATTTCTTAACCTATGCTTTAGGATTTGGTGATCAGTTGCTTGTGGTTTCCTTCATGGTGACCTAGATTGTTCCCTTGGTTTCAATTCTATTTTGAGATCTAGATGGTACATCTTGGTGTGGTCGTGACACTTCCCTCTTGGTGGTTGTGACCTTGATAGCTTTGATCGAGATGCTTCCTTGTGGCTTAGTTTGACCTAGTGGTGTTAGGTCAAGGCTTTTGGTGTTAAGTGGCATAGTCACCCTATTGTTGGTATCTTGTTCCTACCTTGATTGGGTTGAGACTCACCCTAGAGTGTAGGGTCGTGACCATGATGGTCTTGGGTCACGACATGGGTGGAGGCTGAGACTCCCTTGAGACCAAGACATGCTTGGTCAATACACGTTGATGTAGAGATACCTTTGGACAAGATGCTTTGTGAAACCTTAACCCTAAGTTTTGTGGGCACGACATCACTTATAGGGTGGAGGTCGCAACATGTTGGTAGATGGTCGAGACACATGAGTGTTGTGCTCATGGCATGGACCATGATGGGTGTCATGACCTATGTGGTTATGTGGTCAACTTAGGGTGATGGTAGGTGGATGAGAAGCACATGTGAACACTTAATGATATTCATATATGAATGATACATAATCCATATATATTACTATTTAGAATGTTATCTAATCAACTCTAACGGTGTTTCCTAATCCTTATACACTCCAAGATGTTGGAGGGTGATGGTTCTAGGGTAGATGGTTGAAACTAGCCATGTAAAATCTAATCAGCTAAGAGAAAACCCTAACCCTAATAATGAACAATAATCTTTGTTGTTTCTCTATCATGAAAGGATTATGATGTTATGTGGTTATCTCTCTCTTTCTTATCAATACAAGAATAATGTGAATGGGTCCTATGACCTGAAGTACTTGTTGCATAATATGAGATGGTGTTTACCAATGATGAGGTTAGGGATCAATATCCCTTATATGTGGCCTTGTTGATGATGGTGTGAATGGAATAATATTGGCATTTTGTGGTGATAGTACAAATAATTGAAAAAATAATCAAAATTAAATAAATTCTTCTTTTTTGGTCTGATTTAGTGTGAAAAAAACACACCCTATACATTTTATATCTTCTAGAGTTGTGTTATGCGCTTACTTTTATAAAACTTGTGTTGGCTTTTAACATTATATCTTGGTTGGTGTTAAAAGGTATTTAAAAAGACTTAATTAATCAAGTGGAACCAAGACATATTGTTCTTCCCTTTGCCATATATACATCTCAGTGTCATCACTTGTTGGATGGTGAAATAGACTTACCCTTAGAGGAAGCTTGGAGTCATATACTATTGAGTATATGCATTCACATGATTTGATGTGGGCCATACCTTGGTAGGAGTGTGGCTATGGGCCGTAGCTCCGTGATATGTTTCTTATGTGGTTTCATAGGATTTGCTGAGGGCCATACCCTAGTAGGAGTGCATCTATGGGCTGTAGCTAAATTTCACTAGCATATTAACCTATACAAAGGCGGGCTTGGACTTTTACTGTTTGACTATATGTCACATGTTGCAATTGACTAGTATGTCTTTACTGTTTACTCATGTACTGGCCACGAGGGTTGGTGAGGTCATGTATTTCAACTCTTCCATAGATCTTGTATGGCACCAATTTTGACTTAGTAGTGGTCAATGGGATTTGTGTGGTACAAATCAAATCCTCGGGGCATAATAAAATACATAATCAGCAATGTAGTACACTTGCTTAGGATCAAATACAAGAACATTGGTTGTCGACTTGCCTTGCTTTTGCACATGTTAGATGGTAGAGAATATACATGTTCTTCATATTCCTTCTTAGATTATTGATTATTCTACTATTCAGTAATAAGTGCCCAGTAGTGCTTAATTTGCCTGATTCAATAGATACATATCATTTAATTGAATCTATTCATCTGGCTTAGTTTTGCATCTACTTGCTTTAGTCACCTATGTTAATAATTGTGTTTGTGGAGAGTTATATCTCCCCCTAAGATTTGGAATCTCTCCTAATGGGTTTCCACATCTTTTAGGTAGACGTGCATGAGGAGGTAGAGATCGTGCAGCGGAGGTAGAGCAACAACAAGGAGGACAATAGATGCTAAGGTTGGGAATGTTGATTGTGGTCCATTTGTTGTTAGAGTCCTAGAGTCGTCCATGCACACTCATATCTTGGGGGAGTTACATATGTTCCTCGATGGTGTTATCCATATGAGGTTTTGTTTTATGCTCCCTTGTTGTATATAGTTGGTTGTTGTACATGTTTATGTAAACGAACAAATATCAGATGTGTTAGGTAGCCTTTTAAGGACGTTTTGTAAATAACGATGATTTATGATATCTAATTCGTACGGTACATTTTTGGACCCTGATGTAATAAGTTTCTTGATGTTGGTTCTTGATGAATTGGTTTTCATTTCTAGAGTTTTCTGGTAAATTGTTGTAGAGCTTTATTTTAATCTCGTGGTTTGTATTTGTGTTATAAAGGGTGTTATAGTTTGGTTGGTATCAGAGCTTTAGGTTCTCTGATTCTATCGATACCTAGGACTAGGGTTTGTGTTTGTTCTTGTATCCTTCAATCTATCTTATAGTGATTTCCACTTATACAGAAGTCAGAAGAAAAGCTAAATGATGTCTGGAGAACATGAGGAACACACTCTTGAGAGTAGTGTTTCTGCACAAGGTGGTGGTGTAAGGAACCATGTGCAAGAAGATCAAGCACTTGTCGGTCCCCAGTTTGATCCATCATGCTTGAAAACCCTGCCTTTCAATCTCTTTTTAGGAAATTCATGGCAACTATGATGCATATGGCAGATAGGATGCCCACACCTCATCCTAGGGAACTAGAAGTAACATGTTAGATGGATTTATTCATTCTTATTTGTCTTCTTCTTACTTCGTATATGTTTTGTATGACCCGAGTGCAATACACTCTTTTATCACTCGTGAGGTGCTTGACAGTTGATTGTTTCCTGTTAGTCGTATTAGAGATAGCTTGTTGTTAGAAACCTCGTTAAGCAGTTCCATAGTGTTGTAGAAGGTGTGTCCTTCCTATGTCTTTTCTTTCTTAGGGAAAAAAATACAAGTGGATATCATACCACTTGATATGCATGGATTTGATGTAATCCTTGGGATGGATACCTTGGAGAAGTATAGAGTGGTCTTGGATTGTGGTTTGAAGTAGGTGACGTTTGTATATGGTGAAGAGATGTAGATCTTCCATTAGGATAGGAAGATTCTTCCAATGTGTCTGGTGTCGGCGATGGTGATGGGGAAGCTATTGAGATAGGGTTTTGAGGCGTTCTTGTCCCATGTGCTGGATACTGAGGCAAGAAGTCCTAGTATTTAGGAGGTGCTAGTTGTAAGGGAGTTTGAGGATGTGTCTCCTTAGGAGTTACTTGGTGTTCCCCCATCCCAAGATATTGACTTTGAGATCAATATAGTCCCAGACATGTAGTCGATAGCCCAGACACCATACATGATATCCCTAATAGAGATGGAAGAGTTGAAGAGAAAATTGTAAGAGTTGCTTGATAAAGGTTTCATTAGTTTGAGTATGTCACATTGGGGTGCTCCAATGTTGTTTCTAAGGAAGAAGAATGGGTCCAAGAGGCTGTGTATAGAATACAAGTAGTTGAATAAGGTGATATTGAAGAACAAATATTACTTACAAAGGATAGACAACCTGTTTGATCAGTTGTGTGGTGTGACTATATTCTCAAAGATAGATCTAAGAGCAGGATATCACCAGCTGAGGATTAAGGAGGATGATATACCTAAGTTAGCTTTTAGAATGAGGTATGGTCACTATGAGTTCGTATTTATGTCATTTGGGATGACTAATACACCGACATCATTCATGTACTTGATGAACAGAGTGTTCCAACCATTTCTTGATCATTTTGTGGTGGTCTTGATAGATAAACAGTCATGATAGTTAGCAACATGAGCAACATCTTCGTCAGGCATTGGTTGTGTTGAGAAAACATCAACTTTATGCCATGTTCAGCATGTGCGAGTTCTGGTTGAAGGAGTTAGCTTTTCTGGGGCATGTAATATCTATTGAGGGAGTTCATGTAGATCCCAAGAAGATTAAGTCCATGATAGATTGGGAGCAATAGAGGAAGCCGACAGAAGTGTGCAATTTTCTAGGTTTGGCAGCTATTATAGGAGATTCTTTATGAACTTCAGTGTTATCGCTTTGCCCCTAACAAAGTTGACAAGGAAGGACGTGTCGTTTGTATGGAATGACAGTTTTTAGTGTGCTTTTCAGAATTTGTAGGATAATTTCATGATTGCACCAGTGTTGATCTTGCCTAAGCAAGGGAAAGGATATATAGTCTTCTACGATGCGTTTGGGAATGTCTTGGGTTGTGTGTTGATGTAGGACAAGCAAGTGGTTCCTTTTTCTTCCCGAGAACTTAAGAAACACGAGGAGAATTACCAGAACCATTACCTGGAGTTAGTTGTTGTGGTCTAAGATTTAAAGATCTGGAGGCACTACCTTTATGGAGAGAAGTGTCATATCTTCACAAATCACAAGAAATTGAAGTACATCTTCTCACAATAGGAGATGAGCATGAGACAACAATGCTGGATGGTGTTAATCAAGGATTATGACTGCATGATTTATTACCATCCTAGGAAGGCTAATGTTGTGGTAGATGTGTTGAGCAGGATGTCTTTGTCTTCGCCTATGGATAGAGCCTAGTTGAGTTTTTGGTGTGTTAAAAGTGAGACATCTTGGGCTCCTTACATCAGATGAATGTACGGTTGGAGGTGGCAATGCTAGCATGTTTGTTGGCACAATTGCAGGTGAAGCCCATGCTAAGACAACATATCAGAGAGGCACAATAGGTCGATACCATGATATAGTAGATTAGATTAGAATTTGACAGCAAGAATCGTGATGGCTTCCACGAGTCATATGATGGGACAGTTTGGTACCATGGTAGAGTAGTGGCTCCTGATGTTGATGATCTTAGAAAGATGGTGTTGGAAGAGGCTCACTCATCCATGTTGGATCTAGGGCTCTAGATGGGGGTGGATCTAGATTCAAAATATCTCATAAGATAGATTCGACCTTCAAATTATATCAATCAAAACCAATAACTTAAGTGCAATTTGAAGTTCTAACTAACAAGCATAGCAAGGATGAGAGAAAATGAAACAAGCACTTGACAAAGTCATTTAGAGTGGTTCCACTCTTCAAACTAGGAGATAGGCAGTCCATTACCTAGAGAGGTCAACCTTTAGGACTTTGCAAGTGCTTTCCTCTATATATTCACCAATAAGAGTTACAAGACAAGACCACCAAAGGACTTACCTATCCAATACAAAGAGTCTTCAACCTTAACAAGGTCTTACCCAATTTGTAAGAGTCTTCCGCCTTCTTCCAAGGACTTACCTACTCTTACACAAGTCTTCAGCCTTCAAGGGATTACCCACTCTTTTTGAATCTTCAACCTTTGCCTTCTCCTTCACCTCTTCTTCAACTTTGAAGAAGAACAACAAAAACTCCACCTTCACTTAGAGTAGCTTGCTTGACCTTTGCTTATTAGAGGAAAGGGGTAGGGAAGATGGAATGAAATGATATCTTTACAAGCTGATGTGTATTTTACTACGCGCTTAAACGCAAGTATACGCGTCGAGTAATATAGGCCTTTGTGAGGCCCGAGTCGAACTCAGGGACACGTGAATTATTGGAGACTTCTACTAACTAATCGCAATCAGCTAGGCCGAATAACAAAGTAAGGTTTGTTGTCGAAATTCAAAGAAAATAAAATGAAACAAAGAAAACAATTAATTAAAGGTTAATTTAATCAATTCAAAAGGATATCTTTAGGATTGCGGTTTCACCGCGGGTCAACATTGTATTAGGTTTTATATAATTCCTCACTCTTCTCTCTTTATCCGGGTAGTGGCCTGAAAACAAAATTACCCACTGTCGTGGTGTAATTCACTACTTAGGTCTGGGTTGATTCCACCGTCGTAGTAATCATTCCCCTAGACTAAGCGCATTAAAAACGGTCTCTCAGTTCCCACCATTAATTTTACAACTCCTTTGTCAAGGGTTTTATTGATTAATGTAGGTTTCGTCTCTTTTCAACCGTTAATCCTTCTGTCGAAGTGATTAAGGGCATTAAATTATTATTATGGTGATCAAGCATAACAATATATATATGGAGAAAACGAATCTATACCACGGATTTGTGAGAGAAAATATGAATTATCAATATAAAATTGTCATACAATGCATTCCCGGGCTACTCCCGGTCCTAAAGATGGAGGGTTTTAGCCTCTCATGTTCATCTCACACGAATACATGGTAGAAATAGGGGAATTCATAAGAAAAACGTGAAACAAGTAGGAAAACCCCTGAACGGAGAAGAACCGGTAGATCCTTGGTGTAGAATACGAGCTTCCCCGCCTGTCGGTGGTGGAATTCGTCTTCGGCAGTGTCCGAATCACCCGGGATGAGCTTCTGGCCTCCGTTCTCCTTTCTTTCCTCCCTCGGCACTCGTGCAATCCAAATTGAGATATCCTCTCATGTGGGCGGCCGTCATTAGGTATAAGTCCCTAATTAGGTCATCAAATAACAACAGTCGTCCGATCGAGATCAAAACAGATCCAACGCATATCTGCCGGCGTCGATACCATCGACACGGGTCGATGGTATCGACCCAGCGTATTAGCGGCAGCTTTCTTTTCTTTTGATGTGAGCGCCTGTGGTCATCTCGATACCATCGACTTGGGTCGATGGTATCGACTCTCTTTAGCATCGGTTGTTGTCGTTTAGCGACGTTGTAGCTCTCCATGTGTCGATGGCATCGACTTGGGTCGATGGTATCGACAGTTTCCTCGCCAGCAACCTGAAGGGATCTCGATACCATCGACTTGAGTGTCGATGGTATCGACTCTGTGCTGCTCCTCTCGGCTGGCAACCTGTGGCTTAGTCGATGGTATCGACTTCCGTCGATGGTATCGACGGAAGCAAATACTTGTTTTTCCTGAAATTTCACAACAAGACCAAGTAAATCCACACAAATAATAATATTATGATAAATAATGCTCAAAATAGTAAAACAGAGGGGATTTGACATAATATGTAGGCAAAGACCTAAATGAGTGAATTATGCAATATTATCCATAAAAATGAGTAATTAGAGCACAAAACACATATGAAAAAGGTCTATAACTGCGACTCAAAATCATCGCATCAAACTCCCCTAAGCTTAAACATTGCTCGCCCTCGAGCGACTAATCCTTAGAATAGAATTGTAGATGTCAACTAAAAATCAACACACCAACCCACATCCCATGTGACTCCCACTGAACATTCTCAAACCGGCCTTCTCTAACCACATAACAGTAATTACCCTAAAGGTGACAATAATCGTCAATAAGAGAAATTATCCTTCAAACCGATGAACACTATCACATAAGGCAGTTAACATAATAAAATTCGCCGATTCAGCATTGGTGCATCTTGTGATCGCCTACACTACGTTGCTCGCCCTTAACTACCATCTACATGGAAGCAGTTCTCCTGATAATCATTAGTGAGGAGAAATTCACGGTGGTCTACCAATCCGAGCAACGGGTGGATGGAATGGGTGGTTCATGGAAGAACTTGAAAGTATTGCACAGTTTCAATATGCATAAAAACAAAATGTCCTAAATGATGCAAATGCACATTAGAAATGCCCTAATGCCTAAAATTGGGTGAAATGATGCATGCACTCACCTTGCACCTCAAAATAAGATGGAAATCTAATTAAGCCACATCATGTACTCAATTCTCCTGTAATGCATGTGACATCATGTTCCTTTCTCCCTCTTATTCCATTTTCTTCTAAATTCCCTTTTTTTTCAGAAATTTTTTTTTTAGATTTTCAGAAATTTTTTTCTTTCTTTTAGCCCACATATCCATAATTGCTTTGAGATACATGTTTTGGCTAATTTCTTCATGATTGGAAGTCTTTGCACTATTTCGAAGGTATGGAACAGTTTAGATCACTTTTTAAGAGAAATTGAGATACATGGTGTACTTTATGCATGGAAATCATGAGATTCATGAGTGCAACTACATGGCATGCACCTAAAGGTAATGTGCATAAATCCCTATATTTTTCTCTTTTTATGCAAAAGTATGGAAAATATCAATGCAATTCCTATCTAAATGCTATGCACACAAGAAGGAATTAAAACTGTGCTTTACTTCCAATTCTTAGGTGGATTATGGAAGAATGAAATGGAATGATCACAAGATTAGATGACTGAACCTTAGAAGAGTATTATGTGTCCCTCCTTACTGACATGTGTAGTGATTCAAAGGATTCTCTCTCTTACATCCAATTAAGGTCTCATTACCATTTGGTTAAGTTAGGCTCAAACAACCGTTACTATCCACTTTTCATGAGTCCAAGGGAGTATAGGTGTGACATATTGTTTTAAAGTTGACATAATCAATCATTTTCATCGGATAAGTTCCCCAAGGACAACCAAGTCAAGCTATCCAAAAGACACAAAATTTTAAAATTCCCTTAAATTTCCCATGAAAACAGCGAGATGACAATTTTTACGACATCCACGGTTACACTAGATAGATGGGGATCCTAAACACAACCTAAAAATGCAAGAAACAAATAACAAAGCAAAAACTAAAAACAACAAAAGAAAAGATAGAGCTGTTCCAGCTACCCCCCTAAGCTTGAATTCGACTATGGCCTCATAGTCAAAAACAAACCTAAGGGTGGAACAAAGATACCCTGATCAATCCTGTGGAGGCGGAGGCGGGTACTGCGGGGCCGTAGGATCCTAAGACGGATACTCCCCCTGGAAGCTTGGATCATATTGGGTCCTCGGCGGAGGCTGTGGATAGCCTCCCAAGTAGTCCTGACTCCAGTAATGGTCATAAAAGGGCTCATGCTGCATCTCCATCCTTTGCAACCGGTTGTGTATCTGTTCTTGGTTGGCGAGGATGAGACGTTCATTCTCGAACATAGCCTGTTGATTATCAAGTACCCGGCTCGTAGTATCATGAATACCGGTATACATAGACATGTGCTGCTACTGAGTCTGCTGTATATCATGCAGCATCATGTACATTCCCTGCATGGAGTAGGGATCCTCGGCTGGATGCGAGGGCTGTGGTGATGGCGGCGGGGGCTGTGATGATGAAGACGCACCCGGATGCATCCTAGGACGCTTCTGTGGCGCTACACATGCACGAAGAGGTGTGAAAGCCTCCTCTTCCTCCTCAACCTCGCCTCCTTGCTCATCGTTGCCGCCTTCTTCTTCGGAGGACTCGATGGCTATGATTGGCCACCTAAAATGCTACACACCCTCGATGTTGAAGACGTCGTCCGGCAGTGAGCGCTCCTGATACGCTTGGTTGACGTGGCAATGTGCGTACGCCAACCCATCCCGGAGAAGGATAAGGTTTGAACGGTGCAAGTGTTGCACGTTCACCTTACTCTTTGTGGAAATCGGAGTCATGGACTGAAAATTCAGCCCCAAGTAGGACGCCAACTTGGTGATGAGCCCACCAAAATGGATCAGAGCCTTCCTTGTACTCCTTTTCACCACCAGGACGCGTTTTAGCCAGAACGCCCCCCAGTTGCATGGTTGTCGCTTCAGGAGTGCGTAGAGGAAGAAGAGATCGCTCTCCTGAAACTTGCTCAACGCCAAATCACTCCGAGCGAAGAACGTCAAGCTCAACATCCGATGAAGGACCCGGATGAACGGGTGCTCAAAATCTGCTACCGCTGCATTATGGTAGCTCACAGTCTTTCCTGCTGGCACTGTAACTAGCTCGGCGAAGATCTTGTCGTAGTCGGTGCGGGAGTCCGGACGTCGGTGATCATGTTGGGAGTGGTTCCAATTGAAGATTTTATTGAACTGGACCAGCGTGATGTTGTAGTTGTTGTTGAACAACCAGAAGGACACCCGGCCCCTGATCCACTCACGATCCGACGCCACCACGTCGTTTGGCACGACGCAGACGTCGAGGGACGCCATAAACTCCGCCACCAATTCCTTGTAGGTGGCCCATTCGCCGAAAAACGGCTGCCCGTCCGCATGGTACTGCAGCTCGTCGGGACGTCGGCTGGTGTGACGTGCTTGTCCGTGAAGCACATAGGCCAAGTTGGCCTCGAAACCAAGCTCCTGAAGCATGCCCCGGTCCACATACCGGGTCGGCTCAATTTTTCGCTTCATAATCTCCTCGTAGACCTTCCTCGCCTCCATGGAAAGGTGAATCAGGCGTGGGCGAGGAACAGAAGCGGTCGGGGGAGGAACGAACTCCTCGATCTCCATGGGATTTGCGCGCGATGACGAAGCTCCGGCGACATGCACCATGGTTGCGAGAAGATGGGATTAGAAGAAGAGAGCTCGGTGCAGATGGAGAAGAAATTCTCCGCTCGGTGAAGATCCTCGCTCGATGTCGCTTCTCTTCAGTCTTGGAGGGCTCGGGGGAGTGCTCGGCGCAAAGGAGGATGCTTGCTCTAAAGGTGTGACGTCAAATGACGTTGCAAGTCTCTTTAAATAGACTTGGTTGGTGCCACTGTTGACCCGTCGATACCATCGACGCGCGTCGATGGTATCGACACGTCTCACTGATATCAGCCTCCCTCGTGAGTATCGACAGCTGACGTTTGCTGGATCGAGAAACCCGGATTGCTGACCTGTCGATACCATCGACGGAAGTCGATAATATCGACACAGCATCCGGATCGCTGACGTGGACTCGCAATCGTCGTCGATGCCTTGGCGCGGATCGGTGACATGGATGTCGATACCATCGATGAAGGTCGATGGTATCGACGGCTTTTATTGTGACACCGCCGTTTTGTTGCATTCAACCTGTGATCATGTCGATACCATCGATGAGGCCGTCGATGGTATCGAGTTGACTGAGCAAAATTCGTCTAAACTTCTCCAGAGATCTCGATGGTATCGACTGGCATGTCGATACCATCGACATTTTGTTGCGACCTGCCTGTAGGTATGTCGATACCATCGACGGGGGCGTCGATAGTATCGACTCAGTGCGATTTTTGCAGCTGTCAACCTGAACCCATGTCGATACCATCGACCAGTGTGTCGATGGTATCGACTCAGCCTGTGCCTGCACATTGAACAAACGGATCAAGGTATCTTCTTTAAACTAAAATTTAAACGAAATAAAAGCAATCTATGACTAACATTAACCTATCCTAATGTACCAATGGTTGGGTTGCCTCCCAACAAGCGCCTTTCTTTAACGTCTTAGGCTAGACGGTGTGACAATCATCATCTTTTCACCTTGTAGACTACGCTTAGAGGAGCATGCGGTAATTTGAATTCAACACGATCTCCTCCAATGCCCAAGGACAAAGTACCTCTCCCTAAGGCCGTCACGACGTCCGCTGTTGCTTGAAACAGTCTTCCTAGAAGAATTTCATAGCTTTGGAGTGGTGGCATATCCATGACGACAAAGTCCACCGGAAATATGAATCTATCCACTTTGACTAGAACATCTTCACATACTCCATAGGGTCTCACAGTAGACCCATCCGCCAATTCAATTGTTGCGGCCAACTTCTTTATCTCTTTTAACCCTAGCTTTTGAAATGTAGCCAAAGACATGAGATTTATGCTAGCGCTGGAATCACATTGCGCTTTAAGAAAATGTTGACCACCTATTGAGCACGGAATGTAAAAACCTCCTAGGTCCTTTCTCTTCTTTGGTGAATTCTCGTAAATCATAGAGCTCACCGTCTCATTCATCCAATAAATTTCATCGTCTGTTATCCGCCTCTTCTTATTGATGATTTCCTTGATGAACCTCCCATAGGCGGGTACTTTCTCGATCATCTCCACTAATGGAATATTGATGTGGAGTTTTCGGAATATCTCCAGAAATTTCTTAAAATGACGATGCTCCTTCTTTGACTTAGAATTCACCGGATCTGAAACATCAGCTGCATCAACACGCCTGTGAGGTGGCACATATGAGCTCTTCGGGGGTACTTCCCCTAAGCTTGCTCCAATCACTCCCTCGGACGTGGGCTTTGGCAAGACAACCTCAATGGTAGCAGCTTGTTGTGGTTTCTCTCTCACGTTCGCTGTCTCCGCACGTGCACAAACAACCTGCAATTCATCTTCTTGCCTACATGGAGATACAGTATTCACAACTCTTTGTGATTTTCTGAAGAAAGGGTTTCCGCCCGGCAATCCATAGTACGTGCGTGGATATGGTATCGTCGGTGTTGCATTCACATTGAAAGTCATTTTTCTTTCTTCTACAACTTCTTGCACCTGAGAGTCCTCCTCAGTGCTTACCACAGACATGTACTTGACTTGATGGTGTGCCTGAGCCACATTTGCATTCTCGGCTGGTTTCTGTTGATTGGCGTGCTTGATGGCCGCCACTTCACTCAAAATTTGTGCCACGGTGGTCTCTAATGCCCGCATTTGTGCTCCATGGCTTTGCAGCGTCTGCCCAAACTTGGTTAAGATATCACCTTGAGTTTGCAATTGTTTTCCAAACATGGCCATCATCTCTTGGTTTTGCTGGACCATTTGACTTAGTAATTCAGTGTTCTTGTCCTCGGCTTTCTGCTGTGGCTTGGCATCCGAATCCTGTAGAAAATTATTCGAATCCTTCCATGAAAACTTTTTTATCTTTCCTCCATGCATAGTCATTGTTTCTATAGCCTAGTTGTTGCATGAATTTCACTTGGGACTCCCCTTCGTCAGATGCATCTTCCTTAGTTAGCAACTTCTTGGCTAGAAGATCTAACTTATCATTCAGCTCCCTAACTATTCTGGATTCACCAGCATCCTTGACATGTTCCACTGCACCTCTGTTGCCCCATGACTGTTTCCTAGCCATGTTCTTTAATATCTCCCAACATCTCGTATCAGTGTTGTTCAAGAAAAATCCTGAGCCGGGCGAGTCCAAATTGCTTCTATCATGCTCAGAGAGAGCAAAATAGAAGATCTTCACCTGTGTCTCCTTGTCCAGTCCATGATGTGGACATCTCCTCAACATGACCTGGAATCGCTCCCAGGTCTCAGAATATGTTTCACCTGCCTGTTGGGTGAAATTGTGAATCTTCCTAATCATGTCATTGGTCATATCAGGAGGGAAAAACCTCTCGAACAAAACCTCTACCATATGATCCCATGATTCGACAAACTCATCGTCGAGGTTATGTAGCCACTCTCTCGCTATTCCTTCCAGGGAACTTGGGAATAACTTGAGGTACAGAACACCCTGTGGGAACCTATCTATCTTCACCATATCACAATTTTCAACAAACTGACTAATGTGTGCCACTGGATCCTCATTCTTCAGCCCGTGAAATGCGTTTGATTTAACCAAGTTAATCAATGCTGGATCGATCTTGTAGGTTCGAATGTTGAGCCCTTGTTTCTTTATAGGCCCCTTTGAAGCTGATGAAGAAGACGCTTTGATCTTCTCCCATATCGTCTGTGGTTCGGCCATTTCTTCTGCTTTCTCTTGCTCAGATTCAGAATCTATGTCGCTTTGGTGATCTTGCTCGTAGTAATCCTCGTCCAATGGTCCCGGAGGTGGAACCTTAGGTGTGCGATTCGAGTAGTCTGTGCTACGTGTATGCACCATGCAAAGTACCTGAAATAAGAAAATCGGGGTTCAGTACTATGCTTTGAACGAGTAAAAACGATTATCGAGAAATTTAAGAATATTTAAAATTATTTCAAAATAAAAAAATGTGGCCTAGAGTGGCCGCTCTTAGCACTCAAAGTGCCAATAATTCGCCGTATCCCCGACAACGGCGCCAAAAACATGACGTGTATTTTACTATGCGCTTAAACGCAAGTATACGCGTCGAGTAATATAGGCCTTTGTGAGGCCCGAGTCGAACTCAGGGACACGTGAATTATTGGAGACTTCTACTAACTAATCGCAATCATCTAGGCCGAATAACAAAGTAAGGTTTGTTGTCGAAATTCAAAGAAAATAAAATGAAACAAAGAAAACAATTAATTAAAGGTTAATTTAATCAATTCAAAAGGATATCTTTAGGATTGCGGTTTCACCGCGGGTCAACATTGTATTAGGTTTTATATAATTCCTCACTCTTCTCTCTTTATCCGGGTAGTGGCCTGAAAATAGAATTACCCACTGTCGTGGTGTAATTCACTACTTAGGTCTAGGTTGATTCCACTGTCGTAGTAATCATTCCCCTAGACTAAGCGCATTAAAAACGATCTCTCAGTTCCCACCATTAATTTTACAACTCCTTTGTCAAGGGTTTTATTGATTAATGTAGGTTTCGTCTCTTTTCAACCGTTAATCCTTCTGTCGAAGTGATTAAGGGCATTAAATTATTATTATGGTGATCAAGCATAACAATATATATGGAGAAAACGAATCTATACCACGGATTTGAGAGAGAAAATATGAATTATCAATATAAAATTGTCATACAATGCATTCCCGGGCTACTCCCGGTCCTAAAGATGGAGGGTTTTAGCCTCTCATGTTCATCTCGCACGAATACATGGTAGAAATAGGGGAATTCATAAGAAAAATGTGAAACAAGTAGGAAAACCCCTGAACGGAGAAGAACCGGTAGATCCTTGGCGTAGAATATGAGCTTCCCCGCCTGTCGGTGGTGGAATTCGTCTTCGACAGCGTTCGAATCACCCGGGATGAGCTTCTGGCCTCCGTTCTCCTTTCTTTCCTCCCTCGGCACTCGTGCAATCCAAATTGAGATATCCTCTCGTGTGGGCGGCCGTCATTAGGTATAAGTCCCTAATTAGGTCATCAAATAACAACAACCGTCCGATCGAGATCAAAACAGATCCAACGCATATCTACCGGCATCGATTCCATCGACGCGGGTCGATGGTATCGACCCAGCGTATTAGCGGCAGCTTTCTTTTCTTTTGATGTGAGCGCCTGTGGTCATCTCGATACCATCGACTTGGGTCGATGGTATCGACTCTCTTTAGCATCGGTTGTTGTCGTTTAGCGACGTTGTAGCTCTCCATGTGTCGATGGCATCGACTTGGGTCGATGGTATCGACAGTTTCCTTGCCAGCAACCTGAAGGGATCTCGATACCATCGACTTGAGTGTCGATGGTATCGACTATGTGCTGCTCCTCTCGGCTGGCAACCTGTGGCTTGGTCGATGGTATCGACTTCCGTCGATGGTATCGACGGAAGCAAATACTTGTTTTTCCTGAAATTTCACAACAAGACCAAGTAAATCCACACAAATAATAATATTATGATAAATAATGCTCAAAATAGTAAAATAGAGGGGATTTGACATAATATGAAGGCAAAGACCGAAATGAGTGAATTATGCAATATTATCCATAAAAATGAGTAATTAGAGCACAAAACACATATGAAAAAGGTCTATAACTACGACTCAAAATCATCGCATCACAAGCACAAGGAAGTGCTCTCTTACAAATGGCCTAACTCACTCATAATCATGAAATGTTGTGTAGAGAGAGAAAGGGGTCAAGGATTTGCAACACACTCAACTATAGCAAGGACTTAGAATAGCATGAATGAGACAACCTAGAATGAACTTCAAGGGGTCCTATTTATAGTTGCGGGTGTTCCCTTGAGTGTGGGATCACTTAAGGGTGAAATATAGTCATTTCCTGAGTTGCAAAATATCTATTCTCGCTCAAAACAACTCACCAATGGTTATAATGACTTTTTCTGTGTTTTCCATACATTACATTTAGTCAAGTTTCAATAAAGGTAACTTGACCTATCCACTACATGACAAAGCCAATTTTCAAACTATCGGTCAAGTTTGTTCTGGGAAACTTGACCGATGAGCTAAAATCAATTTTTATCAGTGAATCAGTAGGTCAAGTTTTGTGAGTGTGCAACTCGATCGATTGGTCTCTCCAGAAAATTCAACACTGGATCGGTTGAGTTTCCAACTCGACTAATAAACAACCTTTCACAAATTTTCTAAACTGACATTTGAGTGATCAAACATTGGAATTAAGTGTCTCAGATTTTTTCTCATCTTAGTTACAAGTCATATAATCAATACAAGTGATTACAAAAATAATCTAAGGTCATTTGGAGTGATTTCCCAAAACACACACTCGCATTGCTTTTGACTTGAACTTGAACAAGCTAGGGCTTGTGTAATTTGATCTTTTTCATGTACCTAAAGCCTGAAATCAATGTTGAACAAATATATTAGATACATAGGAATGGAATAGTTAAATCATTATCAAAATATGGAAAATGTATAACTCTCAACTCAACATTCTCCCCCTTTTTGACAATGACAAACCATTCCTCAATTGTACTGAAAAGGGTATGTGAAGTTATACCTTTGCCTTGTGAATTGCAATTGGAATCAAGATTTGAACCATGTGAATTGCTCCCCGTCAATCTATTCTTACTCTTACATGCATAGTTACTCTATCTACATAAATAAACGTGACATATATACTAAATGGTCCTTTAGCAAGTCACATGACAAAGCATATAATGAAAAAGAAAAGGATCACATAGGCAATAAAAGCAATATGGTTGAGCTTCAACACATTAAACGCATCCCCATTTTGACATTATCAAAAAGGAAGGGTGGGTAGAAGAGCACAAAAATAAGCTTTCTCCAAGCACAGCCAAGCATACATCTACAATATGCAATCTCAAAGCATACACCAAACAAAGATGAGAGAATCAAACAAGCTAAGTCATAATCAAAATATGGTAAAACATGGAACCAACTCATGAGATATAGTAAATCATAGAGTAAGTATACTAAAGATTAAGATTACAACCCGGAAACCATGTTCTCAGAAATCGACTACAAGCCAAAATGATGAAAGCTAGATGATAAAATAGTACAACTTAGAACATGTGCCCAGATGTTTATAATACAAAATAGCCTAGAAATATATATATGATCAACGTATAAATTAAAAATAGAACAACTAAACATCTAAGCCATCTATGTAGACATCATCATCATAATCATCATCATCAGAAGCATCAGGCTTGTAGTCATCATCTCCTTCTAAGGGTGCATTAGAGAGAACAACATCACGTTCATCATCAGAGGCACTAGCAAAGCCATCAGAGCCATCATTGGAAGCATGACCATCATCCTCGTCAGCCTCTTTGTCAACAACAACCTCCTCATCATCCTGGTCTATCCTCATCAACAAGAGAACCAAAACCTCGACTGGGACAATGAACATTCTGCTCATCCCAAGACATACCAAGAGCATGGAGCTCATTAGCTTGTGGGAAGGAAGGAGAAAAACTACCAAGACTAGCAAGCAGAGTGGTCAAGGGGCCAACTGTTAGATGTAGCAGACTAGGGGTAGATCCACCAACGAGAGAGGGTGTAGCAGCAGAAGATGCATGTGGTTGGGCAAGGTAAAAGTCTTCATATGCAAAGGATGCATAGTCACCTCCTAGGTAGGGTTGGGTAGCAGGGTAGGGGTGTGCACATGACATGTTCATGTTAGACATGATGGAACATAGGTCTTGATGCAGGTGCTCTTGAACTTGAAGGTTGTATGCATGTTGATGCATCATGTAGCCCATAAGGGTTTCATTGTATACATGGAATGAGGAACGAGCAGGTTGGATAGGATGAGGTAGTGAAGGTGTTCGGGTAGAGGTAGAGGTAGAGGTACCAGGTGTGGTAGAGGATAGGATAGGCACTGACTTCTAAAGTGTGTTCTCACTGATGCCAACTCCTTTCCAGGCAGGTTTGTAGTGCATGTCATGGAAAAGGTATTCTCCAGTAGCAAGTAGGAATATACCACATATCAGAGCTGGGTATGGTGGGTGGGTTCTACGAGTGTTCTTTCCTGAGTCAAATAAGGTCATATGATGGAGAACATATCTCTGCCACTTGACTCATATGTTCTTCAAGAGACAGTACATAATTACCATAATGTTTTCTACAATTTCAATCTGATTTTTCTTTGGATGAATATTGCAGTTAACAGCTAGGGCAAGTATGTGTCTCTTAAGGTCCAAGGAAGAGGAGGGAAGGGATAACTTCTTCATATAATGGAATTGAGGCTTCTTTAAGAACTTATGGATATCAGGGAGAGTAAGAGCATAGTAGAAGGCCTCATGCTTGACTAGGTCAAAATACTCAGGATAATCCTTACGTCGGGTGTTTTTCACTTTAGTACCCAAAAAGAAGACCTTCAGGGTATCCTTAGAGACTTGTAATTTCTTCCCGGCTATCATAGATGTGAGGACTACTTGAGTATTAGGCGAGGGCATGAGGGTGTCATAATTCTAATGCAAATTTTGTAGAGAATTCGTGAACGACTTTGGTGCTTGTGATGGAATTGGTATAGCACGTACGTTCAACACCCAAGGCTGAGAGATGGTGGTCATATAACAACTCTACTACTTGATCTATGACCTCATGTCTTCATGGGCATGGCTCAAATAGGGTAAGAAAAGGAAAAGGGTTCCTAGGAAGGAGCTTATTTTACCTATTTAGAGCCTCATTTGAGACAAAGAAAGTGTCATCAAAGGGAATCAAGTGTGAGTTGGATGAAGATGAAGGTGCACTAGCATGGGAGGCCCTCTTCCTCCTATTGGATGCCATGGAGACGAAAAGGACAGGAAGGAGAGAGAAAAAGCTAAAGAACCACCACCAAAACTCATCCACAGACCTAGGGTTGATAGGGAGAAGGTCAAAGGAGGTTGATCTAACTCAAACTAGTTTTAGGGGGAGTAAGGTAGGGGATAAGGTTGAGAGCTTGAGCGATCTAGAGGTTGGATCAGCCAACGTTTCTCTAGTTGAGAGGGAGAATAGTTAGCCAAATCTATCATAAGTTTTCTCCATCCCGACCATCGATCAAGTTCTATGAGGCAGAAACTCAATCGAAAGGATCTTTAAAAAATCTCTCGACCTCTGATCAGTCGAGTTGGCAACTCGAACGGTGGCCAACTTGACCTAAAAAATAGAAATCCTAATTTCTAGCCATTAGAGTGCTAATTAAATTTATTTTTCATGTTCATTATGAATTTTAAACAAACTTAGGCACATATCACTTATCATTGAGTACTATCTTGCAATAAAACAAGTGCTTGCAAAAGATACCCAAATACAAGAGAAAAATAAGGTAGAAGAACATGAAAAACTAATTTTTAGCATATTACCAAGCAATAGTGATAAAAAAAAGGCAATTCATATAGGATATTCTTTGCTATGTACACAAGCATAGTTGGCTCTGAACAAAGATGAAAGAACATCATTTGTACAGGAACAAAGGAGAACAGTAGAAGAAAGGAGAAGAAGAAGAGATTTATCTCATGGAGGAGAGGTGACTCTCACTCCCTAGCCTCTGTATATGCCAGATCTCATCTTTTGGGTTGTCCTCCTTGATCTCCTGGACTCCTTGGCCTCCTTTCTCTCTAGATCCACCCCAAACAACAACTCGGTGGATGTGTGGAGGTGGAAGATGGTTCGAAATGGTGGGCAATGGGTGAACAGAGGTGGATGTGATGATGGATGGAAGCTTATGTACTTTTACCTTAAGTAAGTATTTTTAATTCAGATCTAGTATGTTTATGTACTTTTACCTTAAGTAAGTAGTTTTACCTTAAGGTAAAAGTACATAAGCATTCCCAAAATGGGCTACATAGCAAAGAATTGCCTTAAGCATTCCCAAAATGAGCCAACTATGCTTCTTTGCTATGTAGCCCATTTTGGGAATGCTTATGTACTTTTACCTTAAGTAAGTAGTTTTAATTCAGATCTAGTATGTTTTATTTTCTATCTCCTCTTTCTGGTTATGATTTCTAGTTTGGTTGATCTCTCTCTGCCTTGAACTGCTAATTATGCCTATATCGAGAGTTTTGTTGTAGAAATAGGTAAGAGAAGATAGTTTGGATCGAAATCTGAAAGTCGGACGGTTCAAGGTCATATGTTCCTAACATCTCAGAATAATTTAGACCTGAGAGGGTATCTAGAATATTCTAGGATGTTGGGTGGTTATTCTAGAGAGAGGTTTCACACCATTGATGGGTTTTAGTCACGCTATACACGAGAGCGAGTGGGATCACCCCACAGGAATGAATACCACTGTGTGTATCAGGTTTGGATGTAGATTTCTTGATGGGATGTTCGAGGGTTGTCTATGCCCGAGAATGGGTGCATAGACTTCCCAACATGTGGTTACATAGCCAAAAACTCCTTCTCTCTAATTATTAGAATCTCTCAGACTCTATTTTTTTTGTTTTCTTATTTTGTTTTCTTGTTTTGTTTTAATTCGTGACAACCCGCTAGACTAGTTCTAGCCCAAACTTTTCTCAACTATCGTCTTAGCTTATCTGACTTAAGAATGAAATCTCAAGCGTTCTAAACATCACCACATCCCTATGTTCGACCCCATATAACTACTTTGACCCTGTAATAAAGTTGTGGGGGTCTTTGAAGGTTTCAATTTATAAATCTAAAAGTTTGATTCCTTCTGAGTCTGCCGCCCTTGTAGACGCGCGACTTAGGACTTATCAACTTTTTGGCCCCGTTTCTGGGGAGGTGGTTTTCCACATTTACACGCCTATAAGATTTTGTTTTGTCACTTTTTAGCTTGCATATATGTGCATGGTTTTTCTTTTGTTTTAAACATATTTGTCCATATATATATACTGAATAGCTTTCCTTTTTCTTATACTTTTTCAGCCATGGATCTTGCTTCTGCAAGACAAGTCATCTTGTCCACCTGTCCTCCTAGTTTTTTCTATAGTTTTGACTGCTGGAAAATAATTGAAAGTTGTGCCTTACAACTCATTGAGCTATATTTGCCTCCACCGTCGTCGTATGTAGACGCTCCAACAACAGAGACTTCCAGTCAGCCCTCAACTTCTGTGCTATCATGGGATCAAGAATGGGTTAAGGCAGCGGAGTTAGCTGGAGAAAGTGTCAACACACTCACTTCCTTAGCTCCTCATCTCCAAGGATATATCAAGCCACTTCAACAACTACTAGAAAGGAAAAATCAACAACTCCAAGTAGCCACAGAGATTGTAGACCGTAATAGAAGTATACTTCAAACTGCTGAGCAGGGATTCATCCAAGCACACCAGTTTGATACATCAATTCTACAACAAGAGTGAAAGATGGAGTTGACAAGTCCTGGAAGCTTGGCTACCCAAGTCCAACAACTTAATGATAAAGATGTTGAACAAGGAAAGAAGCTTCAAGAGCTCATCAATTTGGTTAGCACGCAGTGGAAAGCGCCACTACCTTACAATGAAGACATTAGTCATCAAGACCATTCCATTGGGTCTGAAGCAGAATATGCCTCACCATCTTATTCAAACCATCAATTGGATTCATTAGGATTTTTCCATGGAGACCAACCTACCTGGGAAGGCCCTTCATTCTATCCAAGTGACTCGGCTTATAAACCAATGGAAAATACAAGCCACATGCATGAATGGTTTTATGATAATGATGATGAAGACTCTTGTCCTCACCATAATATACAAACAGCCACACAGCCAAAATGTTGGTTTGAGGAATCGGAATCAGATATTGATCTAGACCAGAGTGATATCTCTCATATTGAGACTTGTCACTTAGCCTTGAGCAGTACGCCAATCATGGTTTGGAACAATTTGTTTGATGATGATGATGAAGACCATTCCCCTTAATGTTGTGAATATACTAAGGTTGACGAGTTGGAACAACATGATTTGGCACTTACCACCATCCCCTTAAAAGGCTTGGGGGATATTGATGGAGCATGATGGACAATCCACTATAACATGGCTTCCGAGCATAAAGACACCCTGGACCCCAAAGAAGGCAACGTGCTTGGGGTGGTAAAACCTAGACAAAAAGATCCTTTTGGGGGTACCTGTTCAGAAGATGATTGGATGACATATACTATAAATAATGATTTTTCTGAGTATCCAATCTCAAATTCAGAAGTGAAGAAAGAAGAGAAGAGTCCTCCAGAAGATAGCCAACCTCTCCCCTCTATCTTATCCTATGTCGACATCCTAGGACCCTCCTATTCAGATTCACATTTTGGAAGTTACCTTGAAGACGAGTTGCCAAAGAATTCATCCCAGTGCAGTTCAAGTAGATCACATCACAGGGATGACTTCACAGTGTCACCAGATTTTATTCCTCTCTTCCAGAATCAGAAGGAGTCACCTCTCTACATACTCTACCACTACTTGGTGAGCCTGAGCAGCGAGATACAGGTAACTCGGACCCCAAAATTATAGATTTGGGATCCAAGTGATGGAGTTGTAAGGAAGCCACCCCCTACTATTAGCACATTTTCTCTTTAAGGTTTTAAACTTTTGCAAAATAAAGTCAATTTAAACTTTATCATTCCCCTAACTGCTAGAAATATAGTTTATTTTGCATTATCTAGTTTTCTTTTAAATTTTAAAGCTCTTCCATCTCTACACCCTAACAGCTGTCTTTGGTCCATATCTTGGAAGAGGCTAATCGCCATTCCTTGTTGTTCTTCTATGGTTTCTAATTCAAATTTTATCCTCTAAAGGAAAGGACCGTGACTACAACCTGTAAGCAAGACCATGATCGCGGTCATGCCTGAGTTAGACCGCTTCTGCAGGAAAGTGAGACCGTGACCGTGGTTACACAAGACTCAGGTGAGATTTTTCAGTCTGACTGACCAGCATATCAGGTTGTCTCTGCCTTTTTGACCAATTGTGGCTCTTTTTACTGAGTTTTTCATCCCTTTTGACAGGGTCTCCGATGCCTTTTTCTGGTTTTGCTGTCGTTCTGTCTGTGACATCATGCGATTTGGAGTGAGGTCATGGCTGCGCGCCCGACCTATAAATACCCCTGAGCCGAGGCATTGTCTCTTCACCTAATCACAGTGTTCCCTCCACCACCATGCTTCTCCATGCCTATTTCTCCTTCTTCCCCTTGTCTCCGATGTAGGCTTACAAGGAAGGAGAGAGCGCATCGGCACCAGTAGAAGCAACCACTACTAGACTGCGACTGTGGTCTTTAAGCAGTAGCCCAGCAACTCCGCCAACCACACGCTTCAGGCTACACCAAGTATTGTAACCTCAATCGCGGTCTGGTAGATCACGACACCCTTAGCCACAGTCGTGATCCCATAGATCAAGGTCACCTTGTACACCGCGGTCACGGTGACCAACCTGCTAAGTCATGGTATCAAGGCATGTTTCACGGTGGCGGTCTCCTTGATCGCGGTCGCACACGTTGCGGTGCCAAGGCCAGTCACCGAGGTCACAGTATTCACTACTAAGATTGTGGTCTTCACCGAGGTCGTGGTCCAGACCACGGGCGAGCTTGGAGTATCTTGAAGCAGCTGCACTAACCTTCACCATAGTCAAGCCAGTCAGATCTACATCAGAAGAAGCGACACCATGGACACAATGAAAAATAGCTTTAAAAAGCATAAAAAGTATATAATGCAAAAGAAAGGGGAAGGAAGCTATGTGCCACCATCAGAATATGGAAGCCCATATCCACACCACGCCACTCGAACCATGAACTCGATATATGAAGATGAAGTTATGCTTTATACTCCAGGGTTCGGGTCGCAAGAGACCGGTTGAGACTACTACTACTTATCTGGCACTCCTATGGATACTTACAGTGGTGAGTCAGTCCAGGAAGCCTTTGATGAGAGAACATGGACAGTGCGTCATGACGCTGAGCTCCGAACTTCGATGGGACATCAACAGAGCCCATCAATTTTACATAGAGCTTCATCTGTAGGAGACCAACATCGATGATTAGTAGAATAGTTTACATACCTACGACGGTCAACTTCCTCACATGATTCTATTTAGGGGAACAGACTCCATGTCACTTATGGTGGTGTCAACCAAGGCTCACTCCCCTCCCCTTTATTCAATAATATGATGCAAAAGAAACACTTTGATACTCTAATCAGAGACAAGCGCAAACTAGTGGGCCCGAGATATGTCGATCCTGGAACACTCCTTAGATTCGGGATCTGAGAGTAGGTCGACATATATCTTGTAGTCATTGGCCTAGATGTCCTCACGTATGTACAATACAACACCTAGCACACACTCACTTTTGAGTTTTATGATACTCTAGAGACATCTAAGGATCACCAACACATTACCTTGCATTTTTGCCTCCTTAACCAGCCCCACAAAGTTACTATGAACCAACTCAATAACTGATTGTCACATTCAGCTGAAGATTGTGCTGAGATGTTTAGAGGCTGGCTGGAGACATGGGACCATGATTTTAATGTTGTCCAAGCATGGAAAATGCTTATAGGGGAATACAAATACATGACTAAGGGTGCCAAGGCTTCACACATCCACAACCCAACAATTCGTTATCTACACCGGGTGATTGCAAACTACATCTTGGAAAAGCAAGACAATCAAGAAGCACTCAGTGCATCTGACCTCTACATCTTGTGGTCTACGGTATTAGGAAAGAAAGTGAATGTGGGGAACTTCATTATCCGCCACATCTACAACTCTTTCAAGAAGCAACTCCAATTCATGCCAATGGCAGGAATTGTCACTCTTACGGTGCACCATCTTGGAATTGAAGATGAACAGTTGGCACTTATGCAAGAAACAGCCGAGTGGTCCAATTTAGACTTGGACCACTTGATCCACTCAGGAGTGGTCAAACAGTGCAGCGCAGGCTATCTATATATCTTCTGCCCCTACAAGCATAGAATATTGTTTCCTTCTAATGTAGAGTTCGCATGTTGGGCGACATTCATGAACGTCTCTTAATTGGATTCCCATGGTAATGTTCACCATACGGGCGGAGCTGTAAGATCTTCTACTTCAGCACCACTAGTGCCTGAAGCTCAGGAGGATGGACAACATACGGGGGAAACCTTCTACGACATATCATATCAGGGAGGACCCTACACAGAGATGCCTAACACAGATTACCCTCAACCCCCTTAATAGGGGCAATTCACGCAAAATCCTAACATGGGGAGCTTCTACGAGTTCATGAGAGACTTTAGAGCTGACTCAGGAAGATGGTTTGATACGCTGGAGAAGGATGTGCAGTACCTCAGACAGAGGTTCGACGTAGCCTTTCCTCCACTGCCTCAATGGAATTATCAGCAACCATTCCAGCAAACCCTCAGACCCTAATATCATCCGACCCTAGACTTCCACCAGTCATTTCATTTTCAACAGGATCTAAACCAGAACTAAGAGAGCACATCAAGTGGTTTAGGCAATCTGGATCAATATTTAAACATTGACTACCAATAATAGTTGCTTTTCTTACCATCCAAGGCTTGAGATTTTCTTAGGGACAAGCAAATTTTTTTAAGCTTGGGGTGGTCAGTAGTCAGGGTGTATCTTCCACCTTTCACTTTTATTTCTTTTATATCATGCGTGCATTATTCCTCTATTTCCTTTCCCTTGCATTTAGCATATTTTTTTAAAAAATCAGCTTTGTAAGACTTTATTTCGTAATTTGTAACTTTGCAATTAAGGTTATGCAATGCAAATCTTACAACTAAATGCTTATCTTTATGCCTAAAATTTTTCATCTTAAACTGCTTGATCTTTTGCTTGTCTTGCTTTTTTACTCTTTCCTTAAGTTTAGTAAGCAATCTAAGTCTATGTGCCTTTTTCATAGCTTAAAGCTTTATTCCCTTGATCTATGTTGTGAATGACAAACCCAAGGTATATGACCGTCAGAAAGAGATAAAGCATGATCAAAGACTCCTAGTTATGGTTTCACAAGCTTGCCTCTATTTTAAGGATCCTTGAATCATAATCTTTTCACACATGTCTCAAGCGTATAATGATGAGTTTTTAGCTATAATCAAGTTGATGTGTTTTTCCTTGATGGGTTGTGTGCCCTCTCACCTTACTTTGAGTCAAAAAGATGAAATATTAAAAATTTACAAAAGAGGCTTGGCCGCACACAAAATCCTAGAAACATCAAAAGAGTTCTCACCCAAGCCTATAAATTAGAATGTAGAGAATAAAAGCCTGAGTGTGAATAAATGAGCATTTGTTTTTCTCTTTCAAGAGAGTTGAGGATGGTCCCCAGTCAGCGTATGACTGTACTCATGAACGTAGGTATGTCGCGCCTGGTAGTATCACTCCAAAAGCTCATTAGAAAGTCACTAGGACCCCTAAGAGACCTATTAGATCATCCCAGTAGCAAGGTTGGTTCGAGAGCAGTATGTGGAGTTTGTCTCACTGCTCTGGGCCAATTGCATCAGACTACAGAGATTGTTGCTCGTTACATGCACCATCCTAATGTAGATCAGGATCCTCAGAATTCATTAGAGTCTTTTTGCTTTTGTTGCCTCTGAGGACCTAAATAAGTGAGAGGAGCATTGCCCCTGATTAGTCTACATGGATACATGACAATGGCTCATAGCTCATCACTCCAGTGATCATCTATGTGATAATGCTTTTATGTTGTATAATTATGATTCAAACCCTCTTGAGTATCGATAGGTTATAATAGACTAGCTTAATATTTCCTGGATACTCTTTGATCTTACTTTGGTACGATTGTGCTTGAGTTGTGGGGGTTTTGCTTTGAAACAACATAGGTCAAGAGAATTGATGACCTTAGCACTCATCGCCAAGTTTAATTTGGATGTTATCTTTTTGTTCTTTGAGCACATTCTTGCTTGAGGACAAGTAAAGGTTTAAGCTTGGGGTGGTTGATAACACTAAAATTTATGTATATATGCTAAGAATTTATCTATGGTTTTGTGTTACTATAGCCTTAATATGCCCAAAATATTCCATGTTCCTTATCTTTTAGTAATTTATATCTATTGATAGATAAAGTTGCTCAAACTAGCCAATTTTGGGACATGTAGGCACCGAACCGGAAAAGACATCTATTCTCCAAAGAATTCTCCCCAACACATGGGTTTTTGCAGCAACTAGGCCTTCACAGCGACCACGACCTCGAGATACACCACAACCGTGATCGCGGTATCGCACACTCACCTCGACCGTGACTGTGGTATCTGTAGACACCAAGACCATGGTCTAGGAACTCACCTCGACCACGACCCAAGCCACTACTGCAATTTCAGATCTGACTGCGATCTAGGACTACACCTCGACCACGGATCAAGCCTCGACCATGGTGAATTTGTGACCTTAAACTGCAACTGCGGAAGGTACCTCGACCAAATATCATGAGCGAGTAAGGACCGTGACCAGATTTCATCACCACGGCCGTGGTGATTAAGGCCGAAACCTAGATCATAACTATGACGACCCCACCTATAAATACCCTCCCCTCTCCACCTGAAAAGAGGTTCGGATTTGTGGAGTTTTTCCACCTTATGGTTCTGACCTGGTGAGGTTCCCAGAGCCCTGTGGGAGAGTTTTGAGGTCTGAGAAGGCCAACAAACTTGTCCTATGCCGAACTCTTCAGTTAGCTTCCATCCATCATCACTTCTACCTTTGTTCACCCATTCCCCACCATTTCCAACAATCTTCCACCTCCACACATCCATTGAGCAGTTGTTTGCAGAAGATATAGAGACAAAGGAGGCTAAGGAGTCTAGGAGATCAAGGAGGATGACCCAAAAGATGAGATCCAGCCTATACAGAGCCCAGGGATCGAGAGCTACCTCTCCTCCATGGGCTAAATCTCTTATTCTTCTCCTTTCTTCTATTTTAGTTCCTATACAAATGATGTTCTTTCATCTTTGTTCGGTGCCAACTATGCTTGTCCATGGCTAGTTGAGCTCCTTCTTGGCTATGTAGCCCGTTTTGGGCACGTTTATTTACTTTTAACTTTAGTAAGTAATTTTAATTTAGATCTAGTACGCTTTATGTTCTATCTCCTCTTTCTAGTTATGATTGCTAGTTTGGTTGATCTCTCTCTGGGTTGAACTGCTATTTCTACTATATCGAGAGTTTCTTTATTGAAATAGGCAAGAGAAGATAGTTTGGATCAAAATCTGAAAGGAGAGTAGTTCAAGGTTGTCTGTTCCTATCATTCTTGAATATTTTAGACCTCAGAGGGTATCTATAATATTCTAGGTTGTTGGGTGGTTATTTTTAAGAGAGGTTTCACACCATTGATGGGTTTTAGTCACGCTACATGAGAGCGAGTGGGATGACCCCACAGGAATAGATACCATTGTACATATCAGGTTTGGATGTAGATTGCTTGTTGGGATGTTTGAGGGTTATCTATGCCAGAGAACGGGTACATAGACTGCCCAACTTGTGGTTACATAGCCGAGAAATACTTCTCTCTGATTAGTAGAATCTCACGGACTCTGTTTTGTTTTGTTTTAATTTTTGACAACCCGCTAAACTAGTTCTAGCCCAAACTTTTCTCAACTATCATCTTGTCTTATCTGACTTAAGAACGAAATCTCAAGCGTCCTAAACATCACCACGACCCTATGTTCAACCTCATATATCTACTTTGACCCCGTAATAATGTTGTGGGGGTCTTTGATGGTTTTGGGTTATAAATCTAAAAGTTCGATTCCTTCTGATTCTGCCTCCTTTCCAGACACGTGACTTAGGACTTATCAGATATATGGAAACTAGCTAGAAGGCATATCAGATTCATTCAAAGAAGTTATGAGTGGTTTAGATCTAATAAAGTTAAATTTCTCTCTTGCTAGAGGTTTACTAAACATGTCCACCAATTGATTTTCTGTGTCCACATGAGTGATATAGATATCCTTTTTGGAAATGTAATCACGAATAATATGATGGCAAACCTCTATATGGTGAGCTCTATTATGCAACATAGAATTATATGACAAGTTAATTGCACTAGTATTTTCAAAATAGATAGGAGAAGAAAAATGAATGTTAAAGTCCTAGAGCATGTGCTTCATCCATAGGACCAGGGTACAACAACTCCCGACTGCAATGTGTACAACCTCGGTGGTTGATAATGTCGTTGTGCTCTATTTCTTGGAGAACCAAGATGCCAAGAATGGTCCTAGGAGAAAGCAAGTGCCACTTGTGCACTTTCTATCAATCAAGCACCCTGCATAATCCACATCACTATAAGCAGTAAGAGTAAAGTCCCTTGACTTGGGATACCATAGTCCAAAATTTTGGGTTGTGGCCAACTACCTTAAAATCCTATTAACAACTATAAGATGTGATTTCTTAGGGTTTGATTGAAAGTGAGCACACAAGCCAACACTAAACACTATATCAAGTCTAGAGGCAACTAAGTAAAGTAAATTTCTGATTATGCCTCTATAGAGCTTCTCATCTACCTTCTCACCTTCTTCCTCTTTGTCAAGTTTGGTAGTGTTTGACATGGGTGTGTCCACCAACTTGGTGTTCTCCATCCCAAAGTGCTTAAGTAGCTCATTTGTGTACTTGCCTTGGTTGATGAAGTTCCCATATTTAGTTTTCTTGATTTGAAAGTTGAGGAAGAACGTGAGCTCACCCATCATACTCATTTCAAATTCACTTTTCATAAGATAACTAAATTCATTGCAAAGATCAAGGTTAGTTCCACCAAAAATGATATCATCAAAACATATTTGAATGCTAAGAAAATTGTTAGAAGTGTGCTTTAGAAATAAGGTAGAATCCACTTTGCCCATGATATACCCATGATCTAACAAAAAGTTCTTTAATTTCTCATACGAAACTCTAGGTGCTTGTTTGAGTCCATAGAGAGCTTTTTACATCAAATAAAAATGGTTAGGTAAACTATCATGTTCAAAGCCTAGGGGTTGTGCAACATGCACTTCCTCCTCAATTGTATCATTCAAAAACACACTTTTAACATCCATTTGATGCAGAAGAAAGTTTTTATAACTAGAAAAGGCAAGTAACATACAAATAGACTTAAGTATAACTATAGGGGCATATGTTTCATCAAAATATATACCTTCTTGTTGATTGTAGCCTTGAGCCACTAACCTTGCTTTGTTCCTTACCACTTTTCCTCTTTCATCAAGCTTGTTGCGGTAGACCCACTTGGTGCCAATGATCTTTCTATCACTTGGTATTGACACTAGGGTCCATACTTTATTCTTTTCAAATTGCTCCAACTCTTCATGCATAGCTTGGATCCGCTCATCATCCCTAAGAGCTTCTTTGACATTCTTTGGCTTGAGTTGTGAGATGAAGGCTTTGTTGGCTTGCTCTTTGTTTAATGTAGTACTCGTCTTCACTCTTTTAAATGGATCACCTAAAATAATATCTTTTGGATGATTCTTTACAAACTGGGGAGTTGGATCCTTCTTCTCTTCATCTTTCTCTTTTTCTTGAGTGATCACCTCTTTTCCTTTTGGGTGATGTTGAGCTCTTTTAGAATAGGAATTACTTCACCGGCAACATCATCATTTGGAACAATATCTTTGGGAATAGAGGTGTTAGTCTCAATAAACTTACATTTATAGATTCTTCTACTTCAACAAGATCAACATTAAACACTCTATAAGCCTTGCTAGTAGTGTTATAGCCAAGAAAAAAAGCCTTGTAAAATTTTAGATCAAACTTATCGAGAGAATCTTTCATATTCAAAATGAAACAAGGACATCCAAAAACATGGAAATACTCGATAGAAGGTTTCCTACCACACTATAGCTCATAGGGGGTTTTCTTCAAAGAAGGATGTATAAAAACCCTATTTTGCACAAAACATAAGGTACTGACATATTTGGCCCAAAACTTCTTTGGAGTGTCATACTCTAAAAGCATGGCTCTAGCCATCTCCTGTAATGATCTATTCTTTCTCTCTACAACCCCATTTTGTTGAGGTGTTCAAGGTGAAGAAAAGTTATGTGTATAACCTGATTCTTGACAAAAACGTTCAAAAATATCATTTTCAAATTCTCCCCCATGATCACTACAGATGGAAATGATGCGGAAAGAGGCTTCGTTCTCAACTCATTTACAAAAGCTCGAGAAAACATCAAGTGTGTCACTCTTGGAAACGAGAACGAAGGTCCTTGTATATCTAGAGAAATCATTGACAATAACAAGGAAAAACTTGGAACCATGAAGTGATTGACTTCTCATTGGTCCAAATAGATATATGTGAAGAAGTTTAAGAGCTCTCTTGGTACTAAGGACTCCTTTGGATTTGAAGTAGGACTTGGTTTGATTTCCTTGGTTACAAGGTTGGCATTCCTCATCCTTTTCAAAATCCAATTTGGGAAGTCCCTTGACCAAGTCCTTTTTTCTCAACTTCTTTAATTGATGCATATTTACATGACCAAGCTGACGATGCCAAAGAAAAATATCATTTGAATTGACTGCTATGTATCTACCAACAACAAGCTTAATAGAGTTAAGAACAATAACATAAAGATTACCACTTCTAGTTCCCTTATACATTACTTGATTGATGAGGGAATCTAGAATCTAGCATTAAAAGGAAGTAAATAGCACAAGGTACCCATTGTAAAATAATTGACTAACACTAATCAAATTGTGATGTAGGCCATCCACAAAAAGAACATATTGATACAAAAGGATTCACCTACATCAACCTCACCTTTGACTTTACCTTTCTTGTTGTCCTCAAAAGTAAATGAACCTCCTTTAATTTTGGTGAAGTTGTTGAAATGTCTTATATCACCTATCATATGCTTAGTGTTGCCACTATCAACAGTCCATCTTCCTTTTTCCTCCAAGAAAGGTGAGTGTCAGTTCCCAACTCAAACTTTGGGGTTTGGAGTTAGCTTGGGGTCCCATTTCATCTTTGTGTTGGTCCCCTTAGGCTTTTAAAGACAATAAGTAGAGTAATGATCATCACACTTGCATTAAAAACAAACCATAGGATTCTTAGTGTCGGAAGACTCTCCAACAAAGAAAGAGGTATCCTTGCTCTTTTTCTTTCCTTTGGCTTTTTTCTTAACCTTTGATGCTCCCCCTACAAATCCCAAAACACTAGTACCACTTTGTTTGGTAGAATGGTCAAGGATTTCATTTAGGGAGTTTTTCCCTTTGAGGAATTTCTATAGAGAGGCACTTAGTCTATAATTTTCATAATTAAGAGATATGATAGTAGAAGACAAACTAGCAATATCATCTCTAGCATGAATAAGTTCAGTCTCTAGATAGAGGGCATTAGTCAAATAAGAATCTTTCTCAAGAGAAATAGAAGCAATATCATTACTAGGAAAGATAGGTCTTGAAGATAAATCATTAACTTGACCAAGCAACCTACAATTTTCATATTTAAACATTTGAATTTCCTTAAGATAAACATCTCTTTCATCCTTACAAGCATCAACAACAAGCTTAAATTTAGCATTTTTAGTTTTAAGAGTTTAAAGCTCCTTTAGAACTGTTGGTTATCTTCCTTAATAGTTTTAATGTTCTTAACATATACACCATTATCTACATCAACTCCATTATATTGGAGCTCAAGATCAAGATATTGTCCTTGCAAGTTATCAATGCTCTCAAGATGAATTTTCTCATTAAGCTCAAGAATTTAAAGTTTATCATACAAATCATCAATAATTTTTCCTAACCTTTTTCTTTTAGATTTACACTTAGCAAAAGAAGAATGCGTAGAAACAAGAATATCAATTATAGATTCCTTAGATACCTCATGCAAGCTTAACTCATTTACCTCATCAATTTATTCACTAGTAGAGGCCATGAGTGCAAGGTGGCACTCTCCATCTTCTTCGGAGCTTGAGATACTTGAGGATGAAGCTTCCCAAGCTGCATGAGCTACATTCTTATGTCTTTTATCCTTCTTGTCCTTCCTCTTATACTTTCTATCCTTCTTGTACTCTTCCTCCTTCTTTGAGCTGCCCTTTTGGTGTCACTTTCTTGAATTAAGACATTGATGCAGGGATTTTGAGTCGGATTTATAGGCTAATTTCATACTTGTTTTGTGTGGTTATGTGTCATTTTATGACTATAATAGCGTAATTCATATTCCTTTAGACTATAATCACTATATGCATCAAATTCAGTTTGTTTTATCTTATTTTGTATAAATTATCGAATTTCTCAGATTTCATTTGTGTTTTTCTCTTGGTTGCAGGTACTTTACATTCTAGGACCCGTCGATACCATCCACGGATCTGTCGATGCTATCAACATGGCAACAGTCACTAGGCCAGAGGGAAAGCGTCCAGGACGATACCATCGACCACACTGGTTGATGAGATGCCAATAGGCGGATTCTAAAATTTTAAGAAAGCAACGGTACCCTAGGGGGTTGATACCATCAACACCTCGTCGATGGTTTCGACGCTGTCGGATCAAGAAATTGTTCAGAACGATCATGATCAAACGGATGTGATATTTTGGCGGCCATAAGTGGTACCTATACCTAGAAAAAGGCATCCCAAAGTGAGGGATCACGTTCTATTCGATTGCACGAGTCCCGAAGAAGAGGTGAGTGAAGAACGGAGCCCAGAGCTACGCCCCAGAAGTTTCCAGATCTGTAGACTGACGATTTCACCACTGGAAGGCTACAGAACGTGTGTCTCGCACTCAGGATCACCCGGATCTTCTCTGTTTCAGGGGTTACACCATATTTTCAATCTTTTCTCCATGTTTCCCTATTTCTTCTCCATGTGTACTGTTGAGATGAACATGTGGGGCTAATCCCCATTATCCTTAGGACCGGGAGTAGCCCGAGAAATCACTGTATGACAATGTTATATTAATTATCATAATTTGTCTCACTTTCCCTTGATATGTTATCATGTTTCCATTGCAATTTACTATGTTTGATCACCATAGTCAATTTTTAATACCGTTAATTACATCTGACGGAGAATTAGTGGTTGAAAAGGCATGATTAACACATTAATCAATAAATTCCTTAGACAAGGTAATGTACGATTAATGGTGGATACTCAAAGAAATAATTAAAGAACCTAGATCTAGGGTATAAGTTACTACTGGCGTGGAACTGACCTAGAATGTGGTAGTGAATTGTATCACAGTAGCAAGCAATTCTGACTACGGGCCATAATCAGGGAAAGAGAACAAATATGTCAATTGTGTAGATTTGTGTGCAGTGAGACCATGCGGTGAAACCGCAATCCTAATGATTCCCATTTAATTTGATTAAACAAAACATTTAATCATCGCCCACGTTTGTTTTCTTTTTACTTTATTTTCTTTTTAAAAACCAAACAATCAACTTTTCCATTCGGTCTAGCTGATCGCGACCAGTTAGTAGTAATCTACTGAAATTTCCATTTCCCTGAGTTCGAATCGGGCCTCACAAGGCCTATATTACATTGATATGTGTACTTGTGTTATACGCACGACTTTAGCATGTCAAGTTTTTGGCACCATTTCCGGGGAAATGATAAATTTCAGCACTACAAGTGATGCAAGCGGCCACTCTAGGCCACATTTTCTTTTTATGTGCATTTATAATTATTGAGATTAATTGACTATCGTTTAGATTATTTATTTATCTAGCACTGTACTTATTTGATTTTCCCCATTTCAAGTACTAGTGCATGTGAAGACGCATCATACGAACTACGCACAGTCGACACCTGAGGTTCCACCTTCAGGATCTGAAGATGAGTGGATAAATATACCACCCGAAGACGTTGAAGAAGAATTTGAGGTTTTCCTAATGACCGAGGAACATAATATATGGGAGAAGATTAAGGCTTCTTCTTCCTCTGCATAGAAGGGGCTAATCAAGAAACATGCTATAAACATACCTAGTTACAAGATTAACCCAGGTTCGATCCAGTTAGTCAAGTCGCAGGCTTTCCATGGGCTTAAAAATGAGGACCCAGTGGCCCACATCAGCACGTTTGTGGAGAACTATGACATGGTGAAGGTGGATAGGTTTCCACAGGAAGCCATTTACCTAAAACTATTTCCATCATCTCTGGCAGGAAATGCAAGGGAATGGCTATACAATTTGGACGATGAATATGTTGAATCTTCGGACATGATGATAGAAGTGTTCTTTGAGAGGTATTTTCCACCCAAGAAGACAAATGATCTCATGAGGAGGATTCATAACTTCAAACAACAGGCCGAAGAGACATACTCAGAGGCTTGGGAGCGATTCAATACCATGCTGCGAAGATTCCCACATCATGGGCTTGATCTAGAAACCCAAGCGAAGATTTTTTATTTTTCTCTTAATGAAGATGATAGGAGTACTCTAGACTCAGCTGGAACAAGGTTCTTTTTAAATAACAAAGGTTCTAAGTGCCGATAAATTTTGAAGAATATGGCCAAGAAGTATTCTTGGAGTGAAAGAGATGCACCAGAATAGGTCAAAGTTGTAGGTGATGCAAGGGCCATTCAAGCATTAAATGAGAAGATGGACCTATTGGCCAAGAATCACATAGAGAAGGAGAGCAGTGGGTCTGAGGAGGAAGAATATGTAAAATATATGCATCAACACGACTATAGGAGAAATGACTACTCTTAGGGAAAGGATAAGAAATTTTCATGGAAGGATCCAGATAATTTTCTACAAGACCTGGAGAAAAAACCACAGCTGAGTGCAGAGGACAAGAGCAATGAGTTGCTCCATCAAGTAATAAAGCAAAACCAAGAGGTGATGAATACTTTCAACAAGAAAATTCAGTCATAGGGGGGATTTCTGAACCAATTTGGTCAGACTCTATAGAGCCATGGTGCACAACTGAGGACTCTAGAGACAACCATGACCCAAATTTCAACTGAGGTGGCTGTGTTGAAGCAAATCATTCTACAAAAACCAGTTGGGAATGTAGAGGTTGCTCAGCCACATCAACATGTTAAATATATTTTTGTCAGCAAAGGGCTAGGGCTTCTTCTTGAGGAGATACATGAGGAAAGTATCATGTGTATAGACTTGGAGGAAAAACACAAAGTTCCACACCCTCGTAGCTTATATGGATTGCCAGGAGGATGTGGGACGCCATGTAGCTCACTCCAAGATTCCACCACTGTTGTGCCCACATCTCAGATTTCTAAAGAGATTCCTAGTCCGGAAAAGCAGGTGAAAGTTGTACTTCAGAGTGGAGAAGGCACTAGCAATAAGTAGAAGCGGCCACAAGGCATACCATCCACAAATGATGTACCAAATCTGATCTTGAATGGTGACGTTGAAGCAAGCTTAAGGGGGAGACCCCTAA
Organism: Alisma plantago-aquatica; assembly: GCA_963693085.1. Classification (NCBI taxonomy): domain Eukaryota; kingdom Viridiplantae; phylum Streptophyta; class Magnoliopsida; order Alismatales; family Alismataceae; genus Alisma; species Alisma plantago-aquatica. The sequence goes on from OY856409.1 coordinate 1,857,249,856, forward strand.
AGTTTCATATATACCACTGCACAAGCGCATAAAGGAGCCAAGCGTGCCATTCCCAGATAGTCTGAAGCCGAGGAATGAGCAAATGCACTTCAGGAAATTTCTTGAGATATTCTGGAAGCTCCACATCAACATTCTGTTGGTGGAAGCTATTGAGAAAATTCCTTCATATGGAAGATTCATGAAAGATGTCATCAACAAGAAATTGCGGATCAAAGATACAGATGTTGTATGTGTTGATCAAATAGTAAGTTCTATAATTCAAGGAAGGTTGCCAAGAAAGAGACAAGATCCAGGATGTTTCTACATCCCATGTTCCATAGGTGGACAACATTTTCTAAAGGAACAGTGTGACTTAGGAGTAGGCATTAATCTTATCCCACTTGCCACTTTTTAGAAGTTGGGATTGAAGAAGCCAACACAAACTTCCATGACAATCGAGTTGGAAGATGGATCCATTGTTAAGCCACAAGGTATATGCGAGGATGTTCTAGTCAAAGTTGACAAATTCATCTTCCCTATTGACTTTGTAGTAATGGACATGAATGAGATGGAAGGATGTGAGATGTTATTGGGAAGGCTGTTCCAAGCTATGGCTGATGTAATCACTGCCATTGGGCGAGGCTACTTGATGTTGGGGATTGGTAATGATAGAGTTGAATTCAAATTGTCAAATGAATTATCAGAGAAATCCTTTGACAACCCAGGTTAATGTATCTGTATCGTCTAGCCTAAGATGTTAAAGAAGGGTGCTTGTTGGGAGGCAACCCAACCTTGGTAGATTACATGTTCATGTGCTTTATTTGTCATTTTCCTAAGTAGTTTTTATTACTTTTGTAGTTAGTTTGTAAAAATGATACCTTGATATGTTTGCTGAGTGTGCAGGATGGGAAATGGGTCGATGGTATCGAATTTGGAACAACATCTATCTAGTTTTATTATATTTTATTTGATCTTTGATTTGTTTTTGCAATTTTTATCTTTCTTTATCTTAGTTATTTTCTAATTGCTAGATTTACTATTTTCTAGGATCCACAATCTATCTAGTGTAATCATTGGAGTCTAATTTAATTGCATGTCATCTCATTTTCACGTGGGGCTTTGTGAGAAAATGATTTTTTAATGAAAAATCCCTAAGAAACTGTAAGTTTGTCTTGTGAGAACTTGAGGACATTGCTTGTGAAACTCATTGGGTAGGTCAACTTAAAAACATATGAACATGATTGTGTATCTGTATGGTTTATGTTAAGAGGATTGATATGAATGTTGAGCCTAAACTGACCAAATGATAACGTGACTTTAATTAGAAGTGAGAGAGAGAAACCCCTTGATTAATTGGTACACAAGTCAGTAAGGAGGGACATATAATTCTATATGAAGGTTCTGTCAATTGGTCTTGTGATCTAATACACCAAAATTTTATTCACTCTCCACCATAAGAACTGGGAGCACATTACTGTCTTTCACTCTTTGGTTGCATCCCACGTAGATAGGCCTTGCATTACAGTTATTCTTGCATGTTTTGCATGAAAAATGAAGAAAAACAAAAGTATGGACTAGTATACATGCACATTATCCTTAAGTGCTTGTCATTTAGTTGCATAATTATCATAATGAAGTGCATTCACATCTTTTGAGCATATAGTTGTACATCATGTGTTATATGTTCTTCTGAAAAAATTAAAGGTGTTGAACTTGTTCCATACCCTCCGAATATAATGCATCAAATGTGCCAGTTAGAGAAAAAAGAGAAGGAATCCCAACAAATAATCCATTACCATTTATGAAAATGAGGGCTTGAAAAAATGAATGAAGAAAAAAATATATATGAATTAGAGGGAGAAAGGAACATGTTCTCAACTGCATTTTAGGAAGAACAAGCACATGGTGTAGTTTTCTTAGATATTCCATCTCAGTTTGAGACAGAATGATAGTGCATGCATCACTTCACCAAAAATGTAGCATTGGGATATTTTCATTTGCATTTACGTCATGATAGGTCATTCATTTTTTTTTGCATGATCGACTGTACTATGCTTCCATTTCTTTCATAGCCACCCATTCCATCCACCCATTTCTCTAAGTGGTAGGCCACTCATGATATCCTCCTCATTCATGTGTATTAGGAGATCTACTTCCATTTAGATGCTAGTTAGGAAATGAGCAACGTAGATAGGAGATCACAAGATGCACCAAGCCTGAACCTGAGGATTTTATTATATTAACTTCCTTATTTGATAGTGTTTGTGATCTTGGGGTAGACATTTCTTATGAATGATTATTGTTTCCTAAAGGGTAGTTATCATTTCGTGGTTGGTAAGGGCCGATATATGAATTGTAGATGGGAATCATATTGAGATATAAATTATGTGATTATGTTCTTTAGTTGACCCTCCCAATCTGATTTTAAAGTTTTATTGCTCGAGGGTGAGCAATACTCAAGCTTAGGGGAGTTTGATGTAGGGATTCTGAGTCGCATTTATAGGCTAATTTCATACTTGTTTTGTGTGGTTATGTGTCATTTTATGACTATAATAGCATGATTCATAATCCTTTAGCCTATAATCACTATATGGATCAAATTTAGCTAATTTTATCTTATTTTGTATAAATTATCAAATTTCTTGGATTTGATTTGTGTTTTTCTCTTGGTTGCATGTACTTTACATTCCAGTACCCGTCGATACCATCGACGGATCCGTCGATGCTATCGACATAGCAACAGTGACCAGGCCAGAGGGAAAGCATCCAGGTCGATACCATCGACCACACTGGTCGATAGTATCGAGATGCCAACAGGCAGATTCCAGAAATTTAAGAAAGCGACAGTACCCTAGGGGGTTGATACCATCGACACCCCGTCGATGGTATCGACGTCGTCAGATCAGGAAATTGTTCAGAACGATAATTATCGAACGGCTGCGATATTTTGGCGGCCGTAAGTGGTACCTAGACCTAGAAAAAGGCATCCCAAAGTGAGGGATCATGTTCTATTCCATTGCACGAGTCCCGGAGAAGAGGAGAGTGAAGAACGAAGCCCAGAGCTCCGCCCCAGACATTTCCAGAGCCGCAGACGGACGATTTCACCGTTGGAAGGCTACAGAATGTGTGTCTCGCACTGAGGATCATCTAGATCTTCTTTGTTTCAGGGGTTACACCATATTTTCATTAGTTTCTCCATGTTTCCCTCTTTTTTCTCCATGTGTACTATTGAGTTGAACATGCAGGGCTAATCCCCATGATCCTTAGGACCGGGAGTAGCCCGGGGAATCACTATATGACAATGTTATATTAATTATCATAATTTGTTTCACTTTCCCTTGATATGTTATCGTGTTTCCATTGCAATTTACTATGTTTTATCACCATAGTCGATTTTTAATACCATTAATTACTTATGATGGAGAATTAGTGGTTGAAAAGGGACGATTAACACATTAATCAATAAATTCCTTAGACAAGGTAATGTACGATTAATGGTGGATACTCAGAGAATCATTAAAGCACCTAGATCTAGGCTATAAGTTACTACTGGCGTGGAACTGACCTAGAATGAGGTAGTTAATTATATCATGGAAGCGAGCAATTCTGACTACAAGCCATAATCAGGGAAAGAGAACAAATTATGTCAATTGTGTAGATTTGTGTGCAGTGAGACCTCACAGTGAAACCACAATCCTAAGGATTCCCATTTAATTTGATTAAACTAAACATTTAATCACCTCTCGCATTTGTTTTCTTTTTACTTTATTTTCTTTTTAAAAACCAAACAATCAACTTTTCCATTCGGTCTAGCTGATCGTGACCAGTTAGTAGTAGTCTACTAAAATTTCTGTTTCCCTGAGTTCGACTCGGGCCTCACAAGGCCTATATTACATTGATATGTGCACTTGCGCTATACGCACGTCTTTAGCATGTCAGACATTCACTCTTGTAGTGTCCCTTTTGTCCACACTTGTAGCATCTAGGAGTAGAGGAGGAGGCTTGCTTTCCCTTGAAGTGCTTGCCCTTGATGTAGTTGGCTTCATGCTCACTTGGGCCATCATCTTCATTAGAAGAGGAACGAGAGGACCAACAAGCAAGTTGTTGTTGAAGGATGACCGCCTCCACTTGTTCTTTGAAAGAACTATGTTTGATCTTCTTGGCTTCCTTCTCTTCTTGGTTGGCTTCTTCTTTTTGCTTGTCAAGCCTTGGCTCATGACTTTGGAGGTTGCCAATGATCTCTTTGGTTGGTAGGTCACCAAGGCTCCTCACTTCTTCAATGGATGTCACCTTTGACTCCCATCTTTTTGGTAGAGTCCTCAAGATCTTGGAGTTGATTCACCTCAATCCAAGGTGTTTCCCAAAACATCCAACCCATTAATGATGACATTGAGTCTTGAGTACATCTCCACATTCCCTTCTTTCTTGCCCATCTTGAAGTTATCTAGAATTTTGTTCAACATGTAGATCTTAGTCTCCTTGACTTGCTTTGTGACCTCATAAGTGATTCACAATTTGGCCCAAATCTTATAGGCGATGTCCCAAGATGAGATGCGGTTGAACTCTGGTGGGGTAAGGGTTGCATAGAGGATGCTTATGGATTTTGCATTGAGTGGGCTTCTTTAAGTGCAGCTTCACTCCATGTTGTAACAGCTCCAGTTGCCTCCTTGTATGGTGTGACCATCACCTGCCACATGTCAAAGTTCATGCCTTGAATTTAGAATTGCATGCACCTCTTCCAATACAGGAAGTTGGTGCCATCAAAGACTGGAGGACACATGGAGAAGCCTCCCTCTAGGTTGAGTGAACCAAGTAGGTTGTTACCCATCTTCTCATTTCGTGGGAGATTGTTGGAGAAGATCCTTAGCTCTGATACCACTTGTTGGATCTAGGGATCTAAACGAGGGGTGGATATAGCTTCTAAATTTCGCACAAGATAGATTAGACCATCAAATTATATAAATCAAAACATATAGCTTAAGTGCAATTTGAAGTCCTAACTAACTAGTATAACAAGGATGAGAGAAAATGAAACAAGAACTTGACAAGTTAGAGTGGTTCCACTCTCTAAACTAGGAGAGAGTCAGTCCACTACCTAGAGAGGTAATCTTTAGTACTTTGCAAGTGCTTTCCTCTATATATTCACCAATAATAGTTACAACACAAGACCACCAAAGGACTTACCTATCCAATACAAAGAGTCTTCAACCTTACCAAGGACTTACCACTTTGAAAGTGTCTTCCTCCTTCTTCCAATGACTTACCTACTCTTGCACAAGTCTTCAGCTTTCAAGTTATTACCCACTCTTCTTGGATCTTCAACCTTTGCTTTCTCCTTCACCTACAGAAGATCTTCACCTTTTCTTCAAACTTGAAGAAGAATAGCAATTGCTCCACGTTCACTTGGAGTAGCTTGCTTCACCTTTGATTCTTTGAGGAAAGGGTTAGGGATGGAATGGAATGAGAGCTTTACAAGCACATGGAAGTAGTTGTCTTACAAATGGCCTAACTCACTCATAATCATGAAATGTTGTGTAAACTAGAGAGAGAAAGGGATCAAGGAGTTGCAACACACTCAACTATATCAAGGACTTAGAATAGCATGAATGAGAAAACTTGGAATGAACTCCAAGGGGTCCTATTTTTAGTTGGGAGTGATCCCTTGAGTGTGGGATCACTTAAGGGAGAAATATAGTCATTTTCCAAGTTGCAACAGATCTATTCTCACTCAAAACTACTCACCAATGGTTATAATCCCTTTTACAGCCTTTTCCATACAATACATTTGGTCGAGTTTCAATAAAGGTAACTCGACCGATCCACTAAATGACAAAGCCAATTTTCAAACTATCGCTCGAGTTTGTTTTGGGAAACTTGACCGATGAGCTAAAATCAGTTTTTCTCAGTGAGTCGGTTGGTCGAGTTCTATGAGTGTGCAACTTGACCAATTGGTCTCTCCAAAAAATCCATCACTGGATCAGTCGAGTTTCAAACTCGGCCGATAAACAACCTGTGACAAATTTTCTAAATTGACATTTCAGTGATCAAACATTGGAATTAAATGTCCCTGATTTTTTCTCATCTTAGTTACAAGTCATATCATAAATACAAGTGATTACAAAAATCATTTAAGGTCATTTAGAGTGATTTTATAAAACACACACTTGCATTGCTTTTGACTTGCACTTGAACAAGCTAGGGCTTGTGTAATTTGATCCTTTTCATGTACCTAAAGCCTAAAATCAATCTTAAACAAACATATTAGATACATAGGAATGAAATGGTTAAGTCATTATCAAAATATGGGAAATGTATAACTCTCAAGCCAAAAATCCATGTATGTTATGCACACATGTAGCAAGAAGATGTATCATAACCAAGGACATGTATTGGTGGCCTAGCTTGAAGTGAGATGTAATATCCTCAATTTTTGTAAAATTGAATTAAATAAATATAAGGCATGAGTTGTTGAGTATTGACAATGACGTGACATGGGCACAACCCATGATCCAATTAAAACCAACAAATTGGTTGCCTTGCAAATAAATCATGGTGGCACAAATAAATAGCACTGACTTTATGATTTGTTAAAAAAGAAATATGAAATAATTGTCAAGATTTCAAAGGAAAATAAAATACATGGTGTTGTAGATAATTAGAAGGATAATTATCTAGCCATTATTGGCAACACCATGCTTGAGGAAACTATTAGCATTATTTTGATCTAATCTTTGATATACTAAAAAAATAATAAAGTAAAGGAAGAACATTATAGAAATTGGGAGATAGAGGATATACCATGGAATAATGGTAATGTTTTAAATAACATTTAAAAAGAACAAGTTTTACATGGGAAAGACATTCTAATAATCCCAAATATAACTTGAGAAAATTATTGATAAGTTTCCTTAAAATAATTAACATATCAAAGAGAGAAAAAAAAGATATAATCTATGATCAAATTGTCCAATAAAGTACCATAGATCTATATTCGTTTTGGTGTGTCAACCCACATATATGAATGATTGATTTAGAAAAGAAAAGAGAGAGAAAAGTAGGGAGTTATCTCGTAGACAACATAGTTTTACGTTCTCTTAAAAATAAACTTTTAGTTTGCTAAATATGATACTGGAAAGGGAGAAGGAATGTAATTATATCTTTGCCTTGCATGCTCCCATGACCAGAACAAAAGAATACATATGAAAGTGAAATATATCAAATCCCCCAACTTAGTGCTATATAAGAGGGTCTAAGGAAGAGGGACACGTAGAAGTCAACGCCCCTATGCCATCCTTCTAATTTTGTCCCTACCCAGCAAGATGGAGGAAGAAGTTGAGATGAGGTTGTCTAAGAAAGTTGGTGGCACTAGGTGTGTATCAAGGTGGTCTAGTTCAAAGGGTGGAGAGTAGTACAAATCTCTAGATTGGGGGCTCGTTGTAGGAGGGGGATAACTAAAAGAGTAAGAACGTGTCTCTTGGTAGTTGAAGGGATTCAGGAAGGGTTGAGGAGGTTGGACAGTAGCTGGGATCATGGAAGCAGGTTCTGGTCCCTGGAGCCCGAAGATAGTAGCTCACCCCAGGGCATCAGAAGAGCCCCGACAAGCCTAGAGGACCATAGCAGAGCGAGGAGAAGATTTTGGATCCTCTTAAAATAGTCCAAAGTAGAGGGTTGACGTCAGGCAGATCTACTCCATGTCTCGGTAGAGCTCCACTCCTAGATGAAGGAGGATGAAGGATGAGGAACCAAAACAGGTAGTGGAGTTGAGTAGAAGGGCCGTGAAAGGGCAACCCTAGATATTGGATTCCCAGCTACTACGAAATTCGAAAATCGAGGGATGCATTTCCTGCAACTACAAGAGCCGACAAAACACACCATGTTCACACAAAGGAGATGACATGTGTGTGAATAAGAATGCAGAACAAAGCCTAGACTAGTGACTCTAGACCGGCTGGATCATGCCCAGACCGGCCGCTAGCAAAGAAAACTTAAGTGAGTGGTGACATGGCAACACTCCATTGGCCAGGTTAGATATAATTTGAAATAATTCTAGGAATTATTCAATAGGTCAAAATATAATGATAGTATATATCAAAATGATTGGGAGAATGAGAGGAACACAAAGAAAATATAATTGAGATCTAATTAGGCTTTTTAATCCAAAAATAGGGTGGCATATGATAAAGTGGTGTTTAGCACATGGAAACCCTAGTTTTGGGTATTATAATGTTGAAAACATTAAAATCATTTCTTTTATGCTATTATATGATCTTGTTGAGCATAATGATAATAAATGTAATGATGGTGATAATGATAAGGTAATCAGGGTCTCTAATGTAGATAATCATAAACATGTGGATTTAGGGCTAAAGATCCTAACTTGCTATGTTGTTAATGGACATATTTTATGTAAGTGATCTTAATGAAAGGATAAGATGGATCTAGTAACTAAGGTTCACTTAATGTTAAATATGCAATGGAAATTAGGTTAATGCCCTTATCCCTTATCCAAAACCTAAACCCCAGATTTGGACTGAGTAGGGTATAATGTATTTAATGTGATTGGTGACACTTTAGAATTTACGTAATATAGATTATATGATGATTGCTTGATTTGCTTGTTTGATTGGACAATATGCTTAACATATAACTAAATAATCTACATGGCAAAGTTATGTGGCTATGCCTAAGAATAATTGTTGTAGTTTCACATGGTTTCCTGAAGATTTGTTCACATGGTTTGAAAATATATGCTTGCTTTTCTATTTCGTTCTATGAAAACTATAAAGTGACTATGGCTGTCACCATAAATATGTGCATGACTAGCTCAGATCCTAGTCCTCCTCTGTAGCTTTGAGCATGTGAGGAATTCATGACCTAGGTGTTGATCTACCATTGTGGTAGGATTGTTAGGTTATCATGAGTTGATGTTTGGTCTACCTTTGGGTAGGATCATAGGACTATACAACTCTATTTCTTGGTCTACCATTAGGGTAGGATCAAAGAAGGGATATTTGAAATCTACCATATGAGAAAGATAGTATCCATGTCCACTACAGGGACAACATAGAGGCTTGGATATGTCAGGATTGAGTAGTTATGTTTAAAATGAAAAGTTTGATGTGTTAAAAAATAATTTTTTTGCAGTATGTTGTTACATCAAGATGCAAACATTTTGGCTCCCACACATACGAGTATAACTTGTTATAGTGACTAACATTTTGTTTGTCGGCGTTTTAGATTAATGATGATATACATGATTAGGGACATGAAGATACAGTTGAAACCATGTGAAGATATTAATCTAAGTAAGGAAGATTTAGATAGACACTTTTCTCTCTGTACAAATCTGGTAATGGAATTTCATGTAAGCATTTTGCAAACAATATTGTTGAAGTAATGTAATTGTTTTCCATTATATATTATTTGCTAAATCTAGAACCTTAGGTAACTTTTTTTGTAGGTAATGACTTTCATCTTTTTGGCCTTTCTTAATTGGAGGTTTCTGAAAAGTGAGGTCATTACACAAGATGTAACAGAGTCTGTTACGAGATGCAATGTACGTCAGTACGTTAAAGCCGAACATCAAAATCATGCAGGGACGTTGCAACCTTTGTGTATACCATATTATAAATAGGATCATGTGACTATGGACTTTGTGGTTGGTGTGCCTAGGACAGCCAGAGGTCATGATTCTATTTGGGTGACTGTTGATAGGTTGACTAAGTCATCACATTTCCTCATGTGAAGATGACGCATATAGCTGATAAGCTTTCCCAGATCTATGTTGATGAGATAGTGTGTTTGCATGGTGTTCCATCTACCATCGTGTCTGACCGAGGTCCCCCATTCATTAGTAACTTTTGGGAGAGATTACACACATATTGGGGTACGTAGTTGAGGTTTAGCACTACCTTCCACCCACATACAAATGGTCAATATGAAAGGACCATTTAGAGCTTAGAGGATCTATTGAGAGCTTTTGTTCTCTAGTTTTCAAGCAGTTGGGATGCGTACCTCAGCCTAATGGAGTTTGCCTACAACAACAGTTACCAGAATAGCATCGAAATGGCATCATATGAGTTGTTGTATAGGAGGCATTGTAGGTCTTCTTTGTGTTGGTATGAGACAGATGAGTATCAGCTTCTTGGTCATGATCTTGTACAACACACAACTGAAAAGATAAAAGTGATTCAATAATAGTTGAAGGCTGCACAGGATAGACAAAATTCATATGCAGATAACCACCATAGACCTTTGGAGTTCCAACAAGGAGACAGAGTGTACCTCATGGTCTCTAAAAGGTGTTACAAGGTTTGGGAAGAAGGGTAAGTTGTCTCCCATGTTTATGGAACCTTACCTTGTGGTGGCACATGTTGGGAAGGTGGCCTACAGGTTGGAGTTGCCACCTGAGTTGCACAGGTTGCATCTAGTGATTCATGTGAGTATGTTTAGGAAGTGACATCCTGATACAGAGATAGTGTTGTAGTCGGTAGAAGTAGAGCTTGATAAGGACATGTCTTATGTTGAAAGTGTTGATCCTCAACATAAGAGTGAAGAAGATGAAGAAGAAAGACATAGTTCTTATGAAGGTTTTGTGGAATCACTTTGGTGTTGAGGAGGCCATGTGGGATCTTGAGTAAGAGATGAAGAGGAAGTACCCCTCTCTTTTCTCTTAGGATTTTGGGGGCAAAATCCTTGTAAGGAGTTTATGGCTTGTAAGACCCCTGACTTGAGTTTTGGGGGAACCCTATTTTCTTTGTATTAATAATTTCAAAGAACCTTTCTATATTCTTTTGAGATGTAATTAGGGCTTGTGGAGATCCTAATTTTCAAGTTTGAGCTTCTTTGGATGAAGTTTGTGCTTTCTATGCTAGTTTTGGTGCAAATTGCAGTTTACCCAATGTAGAGGGTTGATGTGCAATTTGCCACCTCTAGAGAGTTCCATCTTTTTCATAACATCATCTAGAGTAATGAAAAAGAGGAGGGAACCTTGTTTTATCCTCAGTTGAGGAGCATCACCCCCGGTGGTGATTAGGGTTGATGTGAGTGTTAAATGCCCTGACTATGTGTGTTGGTTGTGTTGTCTCAAACTTGGGTCCCGACCAAGGTTGGATTTGGAGGGTGTCGTGATCGAGACACCTCATCTAGGTGTTAGTGGTCATGACCTAGGTATTCTATGGTGGTCTTGGGTCGAGATGGTTTTCCTACCACAGGTTGTCTTAACCTAGGGATTGTAGTGGGACCTTGTCTCAACCTAGGGATGATAGGTGGTGTGTCGCAACCATGGGAGGTGCACTCTAGGAGGGTCATGATTGCGACCATGTAGGTTGACATGGTGAGTGATATACAACCTAAAGTGTATCACCATGTCTTTCATGTCATGCTTAAGTGGTTGCATGTTGGCCTATTGACTAGACAAGTGTCCCTTGGGACCCTTAGTATGTGGACACCTCACTCGTTGCTCTCTCTCATTTCCATCTATATAATCCCTTATCTCCCCTTGCTTGCAACCATTTATGTCATCTATCTTCTAACTCCTTCCAAGCTTGTTCTTGGATCTTGGAGGATCAAGGAGGTTCGTCCTTAGAGCTTGGGGGATCAATCTCCTCTTGCATGTGGTGGTGGTGGTGGTGATCCGAGCTCATCTTCCATCCTTGGTAAGTGTTTGTCTTCTAAGTTGATGTTTGTTTTAATCTCCTACCTTCATCTTCCTATCTATTTTCTCGACCCTAGACAATGTTTCTTGCATGGTGGTCATTTTGGGAGAGAAAATCCTCATCACAAGGGCCATAGACCATGTTGTAACAAGGTAGACCCAAGTGTGAAGATGATTTCTTCTCTCTTTCTCGCTTTCTCTTTTGGTTCGGCCAAGAGATTCTTTGCTTATTTCCTTGGGATAGATTTGACTTTGGTGTCTTCTCCTTCTTGATGTGCTCTTGTGGCTAAGAGTGGAGCTTTTAGTGAAGCTTCTTCAACCATTGGATCATGTGCTTGGAGATCGTGATCTTAGAGTTTAGAGCTCTTGGTGGTGATCAACTTAAGGTGGGTTATATAACACTAAACCTACTTTATTATTGCACTTATTTATGCTTTTTATTATTTTCTTCTCTCTCTATATTTCTTCCTCATCATTCTTGTACTTAGTGGTAATCTATAGAGTTTTTTTGGTAGAGACATCTTGCTCAGTTTGGTAGAAATCTAAAACCCTAATCTATGTGTACCTGATTTAGTAGATGATGAGTTGTAGAGGTTCTTCTCGAAGTTTTTCCCTTGATCTTGCTCCAATTCATGGTGTTCATGTACCTAGAAGTTGGATAGATGTTTGATTCGGTCTTGGTTACCTTGAGCATGGTTTTTCCCTTCTTTGGAAGAGGTTATTTCTTGGTGATTTTTTGACCTATGCTTTAGGATTTGGTGATCGGTTTCTTGAGTTTTCATTCATGGTGACCTTGGTTTTTCCCTTGGTTTCAGTTTGGTATTGAGACCTAGATGATGCATCTTAACATGCTCATGAAACTTCCCTCTTTGTGGTCGCGACCTTGATAGATTTGGTTGATATGCTTCCTTGCAGTTGAGTTTGACGTAGTGGTGCTAGGTTAAGGCTTTTGGTGTTAAGTGGCCTAGTCACCCTGGTGTTTGTGTCTTGTTCCTTCCTTGCTTGGGTTGAGACTCACCATAGAGTGTAGGGTTGTAACCATGATGGTCTTGGATCATGACCTGGGTGGAGGTCAAGACACTCTTGATATTGAAAGAAGTTTGGTCGAGACATGTTGAGGTCGAGACACCTTTCGTCGAGATGCTTTGTGCAACCCTAACCCTAAGTGTCGTGGGTGCGGCATGACCTAGAGGGTGTAGGTCGCGATGTGTTGGTGGATGGTCGAGTAACATGAGTGTTGTGGCCATGACATGGACCATGATGGGTGGTCGCGACCTATGTGGTTATCTTGTAAAAATAGGGTGATGGTAGGTTGATGAGAAGCACATGTGAACACTTAATGATATTCATATATGAATGATACATAATGCATATAATGTTACTTAGAATGTTATCTAATAAACTCAAATGATGTTTCCTAATCGTTCTACACTCCAAGTTGATGGAGGGTGATGGTTCTCAGGTTGATGGTTGAACCTAGTCTTGTAAACTCTAATCGGCTAAGAGGAAACCCTAACCCTAATAATGAACAATGATCTTGCTAGTTTCTCTATCATGAAAGGAATACGTTGTTATGTGGTTATATCTCTATTTTTTATCAACTTCTAACCATGCAGGTGTTATGGGCTTGATAATCATAGCTAGTGTAGACTATGATGATTATGATATGAAATAGGTTGAATATGCCCTTGTGAGGCATGTTGAAGCACTTGTGATACATGAATAATGTGAATGAGTCCTATGACCTGGTAGTGACTTGTTGCATAATATGAGATGGATTTTCCTAATTATGAATTGAGGGATCGATAGTCCTTGATATGTGGTCTTGTTGATGATGGTGTGAATGGAAATAATACATGCATCTTCTGGTGATAGTGTGACAAGCTCAGACCCTATACATTTTATATCTTCTATAGTTGTGTTATGCCCTTACATTTGTAGAACTTATTCCAGCTTTGTACATTATAACGTGATTGATTTTAAAAGCCATTTAAAAATACTTAACTAATAAAGTTGAACTAGGACATGTAGTTCTTCCCTATGCCATAGATCCATATCAGTGTCAGAACTTGCTGGATAGTGAAATATGAATTCCCTTAGAGGAATCTTAGAGTCATATGTAGTTGAGTATATGCATTCATAAGAGTGGATATGGGCCATACCCTAGAAGGAGTATGGCTGCGGGCCGTATCCCAATGATATGTCACTTATGTGGCTTCACAGGATTGGTTGCACGCCATACCCTAGAAGGAGAGTGGTTGTCTCTCGTAGCTTAGTTTCACTAGCTTTGTAACTATTACTAAGGTGGGCTAGGAATTTCACTATTTGACTATATGTCACAGGTTCCAATTTACTGGTATATCTGTGTTATGTACTTGTGTACTGACCATGAGGTTTGGTGGGGTTGTGGATTTAGGCTCTTCCATAGACATTGTATGATACTAATTTTGACTTAGTAGTGGTCAGTTGGATTTTGGTGGTACGACTTAAATCCTCAGGGCATAATAAAATGCATAATCAACCATGTGGTACACTTGCTTAGGTTCAAATATGAGAAAATTTGTTTTATCCTTGCCTTAATTTTGTACATGTTAGTTGGTAGAGAATATACATGTAGTTTGTATTCCTTCTTATATTATTTAATGTTCCACTATTCAATAATACATGTTAGTTGGTAGAGAACATACATGTAGTTTGTATTCCTTCTTATATTATTGATTGTTCCACTATTCAGTAACAAGTGTCCATTAGTGCTTAATTTTCTTAATTCAATTGATACATATCATTTAACTGAATCTATTCATCTGTCTTAGTTTTGTATCTACTTGTTTTAGTTATCTATGTTAATAATAGTCTTGGTGGAGAGTTATATCTCCCGCTGAGATTTGAAATCTCGCCCTGTGGGTTTCTACATCTTTTAGGTGGACGTGTACGAGGAGGTAGAGATTGTGCAGCAAAGGTAGAGCATCAACAAGGAGAACAATAGCTGCTAAGGTTGGGAATGTTTCTTGATTTGTTGTTAGAGTCCTAGAGTCATCCATGTACACTCAAGTCTTGGGGGAGTTATGTATGTTCCTTGATGGTGTTATCGATATTAGTTTTTGGTTTATGCGCCCTTGTTGTATATAGTTTTTTGTTGTACATGTTTATGTAAATGAACAAATGTCACATGTGATAGGTAGCCTTTTGTGGACATGTTGAAAATAACAATGCTTTATGATATATAATTCATATGGCAAGTTTTTGGACCCTGATGTAATAAGTTTCTTGATGTTGGTTCTTGTTGTAATTTCTTTTAATTTCTAGTGTTGTTCAGTAATCTAATGTAGAGTTTTGTTTTAATCTAGTAGTTTGTGTTTGTGTGATAAAGGGTGTCACAATATGTTTCTTTGTATATCCAACTACTAAGTTTGAAACAACCACTTCGGACCACCGAACTTCCCACTAGACAAGTGAAGTAGTTGATCTCCTTCTAAGATCTTTTCTTATTACTATATTAATTTTTTTTTCTATAGAGCATGACTAGCAATGACAATTTGAGAATACATACACTTTGAAATGACTATAACAAAATATGACTACAAATGACAATGAAATTCATGATGATGGAGAACAATTAGCATAATGGGTATGGTATACACAAAGGGAGTAGGTGAAAGGGGAGATGTAACTATATACGGACAACGAGAATAGGAGATTGTATTGGTGCAATGAAAATATATACATCAATGCATATCGTAGGTGGTCTTACAAAATTACATAGACACACCAATTATTTTTATAGTAAAAATGCATCTTGTAAACAAAATGCTTACTAAATTTGGTCCACTTTTTTGTTAGAGTCCCGAAGTGTAGTACTTGAATCAGTTGTAAGTGAATGCACATGTATTTATTTTAATATGTATTGTTATAATTTTATGTGCAATATTAGAATGTTTACAGAGAGAAACTAAGGACGAGAGGCTTGGCTAACACATGATCTACTTTGGGTGTCATCCCAAAACCAATTAGCTAGGGGAGGAATATCTCAATAACTTATATTGTGTGCACGTTTCCATAAGTAGAAAATATTAGACTAAATTTATTCACACATGACTTAATAACTTTCCCTCATGAGTGAGCCTTTAAAATGTCCTCTGAACTAAATTGAACAATTAGTTGTAATACACTACAAGAGCCCAACCACAAAGCTGAATAGAATAATTCACAAAGGTGCTAAGACACAAAGCCCAAACCATGCTCTGATACCACTTGTTAAGAGATAAATGAAGGGAGAAGACATGACCCAACATGTGTGGCACTTGGGGTTCCATCACAAAACTAATTTGGGATGGAAGAAACAACCACAAGTATATTTTTGACTTTTATTGTCACTTTTCTTGACGTCAAATTTAAAATAAAACTGATACCACAGTTCTATATCGTCAATTGGTATATCATAAATGTCACAATTAATCAAGTCTTGTCAATTAAGAAAATATATGGGTATCACTTTCAGTTTCTTAAGATAAAATAAACGTCATTGACAACCCATGAAATTTCCTTTTATAATAGGAAATCGTCATATATACATTTGGGTTTAGTCTTAAAGAAACTAACAATGCAATCCTTCATACAAAACAAATTTCACCACTAAAAAATGTTTGTTGTCAGCTTTTCTCTATAAAAATCGAAGTTATAGGTCAGTCTACTACATAAAATTTTACCTATAGAAAGCTTGTGGGGTCGGATCCTTCATAAACAACCGATGAAAAGGGATTCCTGGCACTTGCCCCGCCAAAAATATTTCCCTCTGAATTGGTTATGTCATTGGTATTTTGTTAGAAACTGATGACACATGTCTTAGTGAGGTTGGCTCTTTTAATAAAGATAAGTACATATATTATTAGTTTTTGATTGGAAAACCAATGATGGAGGATGAACTATGTCATCAATGTTATTTGGTAAGACAAAGACACATGTCTTAGTGAGGTTTGTGTTTTTAATAGGGATAAATACATATGGCATTGGTTTCATAGTAGAGAACCTATGGGAGATACTAAACTATGTTGTTGATTTTTCTTAGAGAACCTAAGACACATGTCTGAATGAGGTTGGCTTTGTTTGTAGGAATAAGTACATACGGTGTCATTTTCTTGTTGGAGAACCCTCGAGAGAGATTGAACTATGTCATATGGTTTGCTTAGCCAACCAATGACTGAATACTTATTTGTTAGTTTTTTATAGCAACCACGACTAAGTTCCACTTTTTAGCACCAGCAAAAATTATTTCTCCCATTCTTTGTTTCATCATCTAATCTGTAATATCTCCTCTTTTTATTGGAAATCATCATTCTCTTCTCTGTTGCCGTTGTGCTTTCGCTCGTGCTCGTGATGGCCACCATTGTTATAGGGGCTCAAGCTATCGTTGTTGCCACCACATCATCATTGAGTTATCACAACCTTCGCTCTTCTTTGATAATTTCATCGTCATCATTTTTGTATTTCTATGCTTCCATCACCATCACGACTTTGTTTTGCTTCCATCGCCACTATGCTTCTATCTCTTCTCACCTTTGTCAGTCTCTCTGCTTTAGTTTGTCCACTTAGGTAGTTCCATTTTTCAGTTATAATTGTTGATTTGTTATGTAAATGAATGTAATATGTTTTAGTCATACAATTCTAAATTGTATTATGATTTTCTATGAAATTCATGTATTATGTATCATGTTAGGCCACTAAATTCTAACTATATATCCCATTACAATTTGAATATACATTTAGGAAAACAAATGATCAATGGTTGCTTGTTTAATTTGTTTAAATATTGTCTAGGTTGTGTAAATAGAATATATTAACTTAATATACATTTTTCTCACCAATAATATGAATAATGACACTAAGATCGTTGGTGTATAATTGAAAACATTATCTATTGGTCAAAACACCCATCAAGGAGTTAGTCAATTTAGGAGTAAATCTTAGATAGTCCATTGTTCAAGATTGTTCTTAAAAACTTAATCTCACTTAGGATGTAAGTGTATAATATATATTCAACTTTCAAGATGTTTCATCAAAACTTTCCCATTTTTTTCTAGGTACATATGTAGTTGGCTATTTTCCCATCTACATCAGTGTACTTGGAGAATTGTGGGTAAATGTTGCCAAAATAATCTTAGAAACTGAATACACATTACACACTTTGTTGTGAGATCAGGTGTTCAAGAATGGGATAGGTGGTATGAATTCATTACTAAACCCTAAACCATAATATGTAAACTTGAAACCCAAAACCCCAAACCCTCAATGATAAACCCTAAATGATATACCCTAATACATAAACCCTAATCTCTAACCTTAATCTTTAGACACTTGATTCAATACTCAGTTTGTATGTGATCATGTAATGGATCAATCATGGATATCCATTCCAAATTACTATACTCTAGAGTTGATTACCGATCTTAATCAATTTATACGATTTGTAAAGGAACATAGAAAATGATCTGGAGATAGGTTCTATTGTTCATGTAGGAATTGCAGTAACAACTTGAAAGTCGACATTGTTGAAGAAACTAAAAGTCATGTCATGTGCAACCCAATTGTAAAGGAATATATAGAATGGCACTGGCATGGGGAGATTCCTAGCATGATATCACTATATGTCGATAGCAATATTTATGTTGAACATGAGATTCATAATGATGTTGATGTCAATAAATCAATTCTGATAGACATGGTTGATGTGATACTATCTAATTGTGTGAAAAATCTTACAGAGCCACCTTATTTAGAAACATTGTGCATTATGTTGAGGGACCATTATACTTACATTTACTAAGTTTACCAGGTTGAGCATTGCTTTGAGATTGTATACTCTAAATCCTAGTCATAGATGGAGAAACAACAACTTCACATCTTTATTATCTTTGTTGAAAGAAATTCTTCCTGAAGGCAACGAGCTTCCAATATCAACATACGAAGCAAAAGAAATGTTTTCCCAATGGAAATGGAGGCAATAAAGATACATGAATGCCCAAATGATTATTTATTATAATTGAAAAGGACTATATCAATTTGAATGATCATATAATATTGTGGATCATCAAGGTACAAAATGATGACTTCTAGTAAGGCCAAAACTGAGTCTCTTTTTAAGGTGATGTGGTATCTACCTATAATGCCATAGTTTCAATGCTTGTTTTTCCAATATTATGGATGCACATTATTTATATTAGCAATTAGAGGTAAAGAAAAATAATGATGTGATCCTATGAAATGTATATAATTCTCTACGATGTAAGAACATTGATTTATTAAACCTTGAATTTGGTGAAGTAAGGAATCTAGGATTTGGGAATTTTACATGTGGAATGAATTAATATAGAATATTAAGAAGCCAACATACAATTTGGCCTGTTATGATTGTTATATACAGTCTTCCTCCCTATTTGTGTATGAAAAGTTAGTATGTCATGATGTCCTTGTTTATATCGGCCCCAAATAACATGGCAATGATATTATATTTTTTTTAACATCTAATTGATGACTTAAAGAAACTTCAGGAAGAAGGTGTGATAACCAATGATGCTTTCCGTAGAGAGACATTTTGTTTGCATGGTATGTTATCTTGCATATTAATGATTTCCAACATATGAAAAAAATATTGGATACATCATAAAAGGATCCAAAGATGACCTATATGTGAGGAAAATACTGATTCATTATGACTACAACATGACAGTAGGACTATATATCTTGTTCATCGAAGGTTTCTTCGAAAAGTACATACTTACCAAAGATTGCACAAAACATTCAATGGCTCAACTAAGGAATGGAGTCCCCCTAAACCTATATCAGAGGAGGATGTTTATGAAAGAGTAAAAAACTTTGTAAATTCATTTGGAAAGAGATCACAAAGTACTATTCCACATGGAGTGACAGATCTTTATTCAAGAATAGTTCTATTCTAGGATCTTCCTTATTAGAGTTTTATGGCAGTTAGGCATTTATCGATGTTCTGCATGTTGAAAAAAATGTTTGTGATTGTTTCATTGGTACTATATTTAATATACTAGGTTAGATTAAAGATGCCCTCATATCCAGAATGGACCTATGTGAAATGGGTATAAGGAAAGAATTAACAATAGAATTTAGCAATGATTGAAAATCATATTACCTCCTGCTTGTTACACATTGTCTAGACAAGAGAAGAGATTATTCATAAGTGGTTTCTTAATGTTAACGTACCACAAGTATACTCCTCCATATTCGTATCTTAGTAGTAATGAAGGATTTGAAGCCAATAGGTCTTAATCTCATGATTGTCACACTCTAATGTATAACATATTGCCTATGTATATTTGATCTAAACTAACAAAGCAAGTAATATTTTCAATCATCGGGTTATATTTCTTCTTGAACACTCTATGTAGAATAGTTATTTATCATGAGAATCTTGATAAGTTGCAAACATAAGTGGTTGTTACCCTGTGCCAGCTTGATACATATTTTCCTCCTTCATTCTTTGATATCATGGTACATCTTGTTGTCCATTTGACTAGGACAGTGAAAATGTTGGGTCCAATTTTCCTACAGTAGATGTAACCTTTTAAACGGTACATGAGTATTTTTAAAGGTGATGTTCGAAAATGTTATCGACTGAATAGAGTATTTGTTTGGGTTATGTAGCTAGGGAGGTGATGGACTTTTGCAATGACTTTCTGAGTTGTAATGAAGCTCCTGCCAGTGAAAAGAATATTGATGCTTATTCCAAAAAAGGGACTTTAGGATCATGATTGTCAATAATTAGTCATGAGTTGTAGGAATAAGCACACTTGTATCTTTTACACAATATAGATGAAGAGGGTGTGTATATTACAAAATATAACAATTCTATCACGACAAAAAATCCTCAATCCAGTTCAACGTGGCATTCTAAGGAGCATAATAGGGTATATATTATGTGGTTTCAAGGTGAAGTCTTCCATCAACTATCTCAAATACCAAATAATATAGCTAAAAATATCAAACGAGTTGTCTTTAAACCAAAATTTAATGTTATATCTTACAATGGATTTGACATAAATGCATTTTAATATTACATAAAAATTCACGATGATAAGAGTGTCATCCAAAATAGTCGGGCCAACCTTCAAGTGTCTCCATTGTATTTTTTTAGTGCGAGGGATATTAGTCAATGTGAAGCTAAAATGTCTTACAAAGGTCTCATTGAAGACATATGGGAGTTTGATTGTACAAATTTTAGTGTTCCCATCGTCAATATAATTATGTTGATAACAATAAAAGAGTTATAGTGGATGAATTAGGTCTCACATTAGTGAATTTTAAAAAGATGGACAAGAAGGGTGAATCATTCATAATAGAATAACATGAGAAGCAAGTATTCTATATCGATAATCCTACAAATAAAATATGGTCTATCGTTCTTCATGTGAAAATGGAGTATTATATAGATGAAGAAGAGTATTATGAAAAGTATGATGACCCCAAACCATTCTCAGTTGGCTTGCCAAGTGTAAATTTTGAGATAACATAGAGAAATATACATGTCGAGATCACACAAAAGCAATATCAATAGATCAATAATCCGACCAATACTAGATCCATGCATTTTACTTTTTATATGCTATATCTACATTTGATGTTTACTACAATTATATATGTTTTATACACTACATGTGAATTTTACATTTTTTATCATGAATATTGCATCTTTGACTATTTTTATAAGACATTTTTGGATGGTGTCTGATGGTGAGGATGAGAACTGTCACAATGTGAACTATGAGGATGAGTTTGGGGTAAAGTTTAATTGTTTTATTACATAGATGTATATTTTACAATCCCTATGAACTATAAGTTGTATTTTTGAATCACTTATATTTGTTTTGTGACAACTTTAGGATGTGCAACCTAAGGATGTGCACCCTGGGGATCCTGTTTGGTCTTATAAGAAGCAGTGCGATCATGCATGTTAAAGAGGCATTACTTTGATGGACAAGCTAGTGGCGTAAAGGGGCAAAGGTCCAAAATTGGTCATTCACTTTGATGATATAGGAAATTTAATTGAGAAGAATGTTGGTTTTTCAGGAAATATTAAGGAGTTATTACTCATAATAAAGTGTATATAACAATAGAATCATGGCATAAAGTTGATCTCTTAGTTAATGACCTCATATGAAAAGATGTAGTTGTGAGATATTCTATTTTACAAAATTCTATTTTTAAAAATATGTCATTAATTATATAAACTTTTATAGAGGATATTTGACCTTGGTGAAAAATTGCATCGTATAAAGGTATTGCAATGTCACAGGAGGAAATTTAGGAATTATAGGATAAATCTGACAAGAAAATACATAATGAGTGACATGAAGAAGAAGCCCACCATTCAAAGAACAATGTGTGCGAAGCGTTTTTTGCTTCAAGAGAAATCAATGAATTTAAGGTATTAAACCTCCTTTAAAATACATTCAAATGATAAATAAGATGAATCCAATGTATTACATAATTAGTACATATTTTGAATTAATCAAAATTTATGTGATGCTAAAAAAGAAAGGTGTGCAAAGAATGTGCACCAGCACAAGTTGGGTCTAATTGTCTACACCTCGTGTTGCCAATATAGAGAGAAAGTGTCTTCATATGAGCATCCTACTCTATGGTCTAGTGAGTCTTCTACTACTTTTCACCTCTATCTCACCAGAAGGCATGGATAGATGTGAGGATGATGGAGTTTTGCAATGCCACTAAAAATCTTAGAGATGATGAATCCCTATGTTTAGACTTTCTAGTACTATGGTAAGAACTCCACCCACGTGTGCTAAGACACGCGGAAGTCTTATCGTAGTATAGTTAAGGGTCGAATCCTCGGGACAACGGTCTTGATGAAATCAAGATGGAAAACGTTTTAGTCGTACTTAACTACTTAGCAGTTGATATTTAGATCGAAAGTTTGATTTGGTTTTAAGCTAAGTGCAAGGAAAGTAAAGCAAGAAAGTAGAAATTAAGGTTGTAAACAATGATTAAAAACCACTAGGATGTTGCCGGGTTTCATACCACTACACATGGATCATAAACATGCAACATAATAAAAAGACCTGCAAAGAGAAACTAATCGGCTAGTATCTTTCTAGACTTAGCTTCCTTTTGGAAAACCAACTACGAGGAGTGTGGAGTATTGCAATGCCAGCCATCCCCTAACGAATGGTCACTTACTTTGCATTACTCCTTCATGAAGTGTGTTCCTCGACCTTACCAAGGTTGCACTTCCATACGTCAACTGATTCCATTTCATAGTATGAAAGTGCAACGATGGGAGTGAGTTTACTCCACTCGTGAAAGCACACCTAGATACTGAAACAGACATATGGTGACTACATATATCTAGAACCAACATTCAATCGATATTCAGATCTAAAGGTATAAACGTAGACAATTCATACCAAAAGATAATAAGTAACATAAGTTGGTGATCAAACAACAAGCATTCATTAAACGATAGATGTTGAGCCAAAAAGGAGAATATCTCTATTGCAAACAATTGAATTACATTGCATGAAATGAAAACATGGGTAGCGGGGCTACTCCCCGCACCCTAGTGAAAAGGACTACTTGCTCATCTCAAGAGCAAGGGAGGGGGTGAGAAGAGAGAGAAAGAACGACATCTCCACGGAGGAGGGAAGGTTGAACCCTTGGTGGAGAGAGCAACGATCTTCACACTTCGTGGTTGCTTGATGATGGATCTTCTCCTCCCACCTTCTTTGTTGATGAGAGAGAAGGTAGCTTGATGATGAGATGTGGACCTCAAACCGGCAGCCTTAGGGCGATGGATGAAGGATAGAATTGCTCTGGAACTAGAGAGGCAGCCTTTGGGCGTCTGAGATTCGATGCCTTTGAAGTGACCCTTGAGGTCCTATTTATAGGCTCAAGTTGAGCCCAAACAGTCTTGAGACCGTTTGGTCTCAAACGGTCTTGAGACCGTTTGCCTTCTCGTGGTCTTGGGACCGTGAGGCCTTCTCGCGGTCTTGGGACCGCGAGGCCTTCTCTCGGTCTTGGGGCCGTGAGGCCTTCTCGCGGTCTCGGGACCGTGAGGCCTTCTCGCGGTCTTGGGACCGTGAGGCCTTCTCTCAGTCTTGGGACCGTGAGGCCTTCTCGCGGTCTTGGGACCGTGAGGCCGTCTCGCGGTCTTGGGACCGTGAGGCCTTCTCGCGGTCTTGGGACCGCGAGGCCTTCTCTCGGTCTTGGGACCGCGAGGCCTTCTCGCGGTCTTGGGACCGTGAGGAGTCTTTGTAATTTTTTTGTGTTTTCTGTAATGAAAAAGAAGAAAAGTTAGTTTATTGGTGTATCCGCAATAAAGTAAAAAAAGTTCAATGATTCTATCTAATTTATTTAAGAAAGAGTATGGAAAATTAAAGATAACTAAATAAGATAACGTTGCAAAATGGGAGGTTATCACCCCCCCTAACTTAGAGTCTAGCTTGTCCTCAAGTTAGATAGAGCTAAGGCATGTAATGGCGAGGTAATTTTATTTGATTAGGGTTTCCATACTCTTGCTTCAATTCTAGGTCAGAGATCTAGCGAGGTCTTATTAGGGCTTCTGCTTACACTAACTCTTTCGAGTATCAAAAGTTGCATGGATCTCAGGTTCCTTTCATATCGTGAATCTCGCTTTGGGACCACCTTTCTTATTATGTGCATGTCATCGACTCTAATCAGTTTTATACTTCTTTGGAGAAACCTACCGGTATCTAGAGTGGGTATGAGGGCTGGCTTAAAAAGGCTTATTGTGTAACTCCCCCTTCAAGTGGGGAAGGGTTTGTTTATGCTTTTTAGAGACTCACTACCGGGCACGACACATCTGCCTTCATGAGGGCAGCTGAATGTGCCGGCCAGGTGAGCTCTTTTATCAGCCTTTTCATATATTAGGAGACCTTAGGATCTCATTACCGGGCACGACACATCTGCCTTCATGAGGGCAGCTGTATGTACCGGCCGGGTGAGATCTTTGTTGGCTCTTCATATAGGTCCTTATGCATGGCACAACTCTCATGTTTTTATTCAACACTCTGGCTTTTATTCAAATCTCACAGGCTTAGGAAGTGGGCTTTGTTAGGGTTTTTTATTGGGCGGCCAAGCCTCTTTTATAGAAAGAAGAAAACTGTTCTTAGGGTTCCTGACATGAACTTATTTTTAATTGGTGGTCCGCTCGCGAGATTTCTTGATTTTGGATTTCCCTGATTTCCCTCTTGACTTTGAGAGTTTTCGGTTCGCTTTGGCCCTGAAATTGACCTGTGAAGAGTCTGAGATAGAATTGAAGTAAAAGTATAGAAACCAATAGTGAATGAAATTTATGAATTTGCCATTTCATGCCTGTATGCTAATCTTTTTTTTTAGGACTACTTTATCTCTAACTTAGCTAAGGGTGATTCTTTCCAAGATGAAAGTTATACTTAAAGGTTATTTTATTAAAAAAAAATTACTGGAAAAAGTCTAAATATGGACAGAAAGTTTGAAAATTGATATGTGAAAAAAATAGAAGGGTTGAAGCAGAATGATACCTCGCCCTTGTCCAATGCACTCCCCCCCTAACTTATCACGCACTCTGTCCACAGAGTGTCAAAGTGATAGGTTGAGAAATGCATGGACAAGGGCATTCAAGCTTCGGTTAATCCTTTATTTGCCCCATGTGTTTGGAGTAAGTTGGCTGTGAACTTTCCCCGTAGTGCGTGGTAATCTACCTCTGTCATGTCCTCTACCGGCTTGTCAAGGGCCAGAATTGTATACATCCAGTAGAGGACGTGGAAGCCGCAGTCATTTGATTCTCTGATTTGCTGGGGGCACTTGTGGCAGAAGGCTGGTGATTTGAAGTGATCTCTGTCATATGCCCGCGTGTGCTGACCCAAAAGATCGTGTAATTTGTCAGCACACTCCTTCGCCACCTCCTCCGTTGGTGTCTTTGGAGTTGTAGTGTATGCTTTCCGTTTTGGATCATACTGGCTATCGGAACTGTTGTAGATTATTGTTGTTCCTTCGTGAAGATTGGTTGCCAGTAACATCCAGTGCTCTTGATGAAGGAAAGGTAACATGATGAACTTCGGAGTTGTATGTTGGAGATAAGAGATGGTTGACTCCTTTGTTCTGAAGTTCTTCAGCCCGAGAAGATCATCCTTCATGTAAGCTGACACCATATAGACCATGTTGTGATTCCGTGCAAGCAAGTATTGATAAGCAGTCATTACACTTACAGACATGGAACCCTTGAACTGTAAGGTCTCACGGAGGGTATCTGCCATAACTAATATATCCCCGTCAATATATACCATCTCATCTTTTTCGGCATATAGCCGTGACATTATTAGTCGGAGCTCGTTATCTGAAAGAGTTTTGCAAGCTTCCGGATCGAAATCGGGAAATGAAGGTTCAATGGCAGATTGGGGTACCATATGTGATGAAGATGTTTTGATGGCTACCCCTGATATCAGATCAATGTCACCTTTATCTGGAGCCAGATCGAAGATGAAAGGATTCCATTGGCTTTGCTTGGTGACATTGTATGGGTGTTTTTCTTTTGTCAACGCCGCTAGGGTTTGTCTGAAAGGTCTCCTCTGCGGACGTTGAATAGATGAAAAGAGATAACGAGGGACGTCGTCTGCCGCCATGGTAGGGTCATTGAAGAACCTTCTGTCGCAGATAAGCTCCATGGCGTAACGTCCTCGCAGGGAGTGGAAATCATCATTAACGAGTTCAGTGAAAGGGACTTGCTGGTTTAGTGCTAGGATGTGCCTTATGACGTAAAAAGCACTGTCCCAGGAACCTTCAGCGGCTTGGACTTGTGGGTTAATTATTCTGAACCAGGGGGAGCTCCAGTCCTGGCAGAGAGAAGGGCACGCGGCCCATATGAGCTTTAGCAGCCGGAAAGGGATGCATCTTGCCTCCCCGGCTTCAATTCCAACAAAATTGATTATCTCGGCCTTTAAGTCACTGGCACAGAAATTGTACACTTTGGCATCGCGGGCGACAGTGTCCACAATCATGAGCAACCAGTGTTTACAAACTTGGAAAGGCACGGTTATGTATCTCGCTTTTCTTGCGATCCCCCTGTGCAACCTTGTAATGGATTTGTGTTGTAACTCTTTGTACAGTAAGCACAATCCCAGTGTGGGTGAGGCGTTGAGATCCGGTTGCTGTCGCTGAGAGCTTTTGTAGATCTCGATAGAGTTGGCAAGGAGAGTATGAAACATTGCCATCTTCACAGGCGACTGGGATCGAAGTAAGGAACGGAAGTCTTCACGCGTCAGATTGCATTTGGTCTTCGTGTTTTGATATATGACATCCTCCCCTGCTTTGGCATCATCTACTATAGTGTTGAGGATGAAGATATCCTGTGCGTCTAAGGTAGAGATGGCCGCCATATCTAAATCGTGCATTTTGTTAGGTAGAGGTGGCGGCGGAGGTAGCTCTTGCGGTGTGGGGGAAGATTTTTGTTCTATGCTGTCCATGTACTACTGTAGATCGTAATCTTTATCAGAATCAGAAGGAGTGTCTAAATCGTCATCAGTGTCTAGGCATACTCTTTCTGATTCTTCAAGTTCAGGCGCTGACGGTTCGGGTGCAGAGATTTGCTGGGCTGCTGTGGCTGGTATAGTGCTGCTGGTTCCCTGAATACATTTTTCGAACTCAGCAAAAGCCACTTCTTTGGCAGCCTCCCCCAGAGATTCCGCAGAAAAGTTGAGAAATTGATCCCCGAAGTATATGTTGACGTTCTCTGTATGAGTAGGGGATTTGTGATCTTTATCACCAGTTTGGTGATCTTGCTGGTGTTTTGGTTCTGCTCCTTGGCTAGGACCTGCCCCAGCATCATCTGGCTTGTCGGAGTCATCAGCTGAGGAGGTACTATTGTTTGAGTCAGCAGAGGAGTCAGAATCTTCCTCGTCAACAGCATCATCGTCATCGTCATCGTCATCAGTTGTTTTCTTTTGTGCTTTCTTCTTGCACAAACGATGGATGGATTGGAGCTCATCGTATGCCACTTGCACGTGCTTGTGTGTTTCGAGCAGTGCTTCGTGGGTTTCTTTTAAATCAGAGTAACGTTGTTCGGCGGAGAGGAGTCGTGCTGTGAGGTCGGTTACTTGAGCTCTTAGCTGGATAAGCTCATTATTTGACGACTCCTCCTGGCGATTATGTAGTTGCGTGAGGGTGGTGTTGATGTCGTCCAGACGCGTGCTGAAAGCTTGCTGTTGCTGCTTCAGCTCGCGGAGGGTCTCTGGCAGAGGTAGAGTCTGCGTAGAGATCCTATCGACTTGCTTTGCCAACACTTCATGCTGGCATTGTACTCCATGGATCCACTCGGGCAAGTTTTTACAGTGGTCGTCGATGTGTTCGACTTGCTTGGCCACTGAATCTTGACGTTGCTGGATTCCTTGGAGGATGCCTGGCATGGCGCGGTTCTGCTCGCCAATCTGGGCAAACTGTTGTGTTAGACCCTGCACACATGAAAAAATAGAATTCAAAATGTTAGATGGGTCGGTGAGGAGGTTTCGGATGGTGTCGAATTGACGTCCGAATTCTGCACCGACGTTAGTATAAGGGACCCCAGTAAATGAAGAGTGAGGTGGCTGGGGTCAGGGTGGAATGTTAGTGTCATGCGGAAGAGACACTGTTGATGGACCCGCGAATTGCGTGGTGACTGTGGATGGGGTCACCAGCGATGTCGGGGTGGTGGTGGGTGGAAAAAGTGGTGGCATACCCGGAGAGAGAAATGGATCCGAGAATGTTGATGGAAAGTCGGTGGATGTGAAGGAGGAGAATTCGGGCATTGTGGTGGAGAATGGGGCGCCCGAAGTGAAGAAGGGTGGGGGTGGTGGTATGGTTGTGGAGAAGGGTGGTGTAGTGAAAAGTGGTGTGGAGGATGATTGAAGGGTGGTTGATGGTGGTGGGGTAGTAGATATTGGGGTGGTGGAAGGTGGAGAGGTGGTAGTGAGCTCAACATTTAGACTCATTATAAAAGATTCTAGTGATGAGGATGTAATATGTTCTTCTGGGAGGGGGGGCTCAGGTTCGGGATGAGGTTTTGATGTTGGTGTCCCCGACAGCTCATGTGCCTTTACGAGCCTTCTGGAAGGTTGTTTGACTAGAAGTTTTGTTGTTTTGGCTGCTGGGGCATTTATACTGAGTTTTGCCTGCCCTGCCGTTGCTTTCTTTACTTTGGCTTTGACTGAGGCTATGATTTTGGCGATCTCGTCTTCTGTGAATAGGAGCTTGTCCTTGTCATAGTCAGCAAGCTCTGGAAGTGGAAGCAGGGTTCTGGAAGATTTTGTGGGGCAGAACACATAGTGCAGCTTTCCATCCTTATCTTTTAAGATATAGGAGTTCTTTAGTGTCTGTTCGTTGGTAAGGATGTCGCCCTTGATTGGGTTGCATTTGGGTAGAAGTCTATCCATCTTAAGATATTTGATGATAGATGTGATATGACCACCCGTGCAAATTTCTTTTCCGAGGGTGAAAGTTGATAGCTTGAGCAGCATATGTCGTCCAATGTTAACGGGTATTCCGTTTAGGACTGACCAGAGGACAAAAAGGTTAGATATAAGAACATTTCCTCCTTTGGATCTGGGGAAAAGTGCGCCAATGATGATTTTGTGGAGCGTGCGCACTAGGCCAGAATGAATGTTGGAGGCCTTGCTTGTCCTTGCATCAAAGGTTGGTAACCCCGTTAGTGTTTTCCAGAAGGTATGCTTGTTGAACTTGGGGTGTTCTGTACCAACGGCTTTAGCTTTCTTCAGCTGGTCTTGATTATCGATAAAGATTTCATTTAGAAGATTTTCAGTGATGACCACCTCATTGTGAAATATTCTGGTGGTTATTCTGCGGTCACCACCGTCCCTTTCTTTATCCATGATGTCCACCGCTTCTTTGTGGAAGTAGGTGAAGAATTATGTTGTTGGCTCAATGTAGGGAATTTCGGATACGAAGCATAGCCGGGAGAGGTTTGAATTGTCAAGAAGAGTGAGGATTCTGTTATAGATCCCCATCTTCATAAGTATGTTGGGGCAGACATACTTGGTTGGTTTAAGGAGTTGGCTGATGGAGGGGATGTTATGGAGATGAAGGTTTTCGGGTGGTGGTGCTGTGGTGGTGATGGGAGGAAAAATAGGAATAGTTATTGTGGCAGGGGTGGTAGTGGTAGTGGTGGATGGTGGGATGTACCCTGCCAGGATTTGTTCCCTTGCAGAGTCGGGGTGAACCTACTTCCTGGCTCTCTTCTTAGGTGTTGGCTCAACTGTGGATTCTTGATCCATTCTCTTCCCCTTAGATTTTGTAGTGGGTGATTCTTTCTTAGGGGAAGGCTGGTATTCTGAGGCCTCGTCGGATGAAATCTCTTCTACCTCCTCTTCAGAAGGTTCTTCATCTAAGCAGTGGTTGATTCGCCTTATGTCTTTCATGACTTCAATCAGGTTCACTTGTGCTGGGACCTGTCCAGTCTTTTTGTACTGGTCAACTATGTTTTGGAGATTTGTTCGTTCAGTTAGTAATTCCTCTTTTGTCCAGAAAGGAGCATCTGTTGTTCCTTGCTTCACATGTGAAGTCATTCTGAAATGATTGACAATAAAACAAAAGTTAGAAATCGTAAATTTTGAAATTATAATAACGTAATATTATTTGAGTTTTGCAGGTTAATTGATTTCAAACGGACTTGAGACCGTTTGGTCTCAAACGGTCTTGAGACCGTTTGGTCGTTTTCATTTTTTATTATTATTATTATTATTATTTTTTTTAACATGGTCTTGAGACCGCGAGGGACCGCACGGTCTGGAGACCGCGAGGGACCTCACGGTCTGGAGACCGCGAGGGACAGCACGGTTTGGAGACCGCGAGGAAGACGAACCGCGCGGGAGACGAACCTCGCGGTCATTCGTCGGCAAAGAACCAAGAAAACGACGACGGTGACAAGGGCAAAGAGGAGTTCGAACGCAAGCGATTGTTTATCGGTGGTGTGGAGCGGTGAACCGCCGGGTTGTTAACATGTTGGCACGGACAACGAGGAGCCTGGGTCCGGCGAGCGTAAGAACGGGAGTGACGACGGAGTAGAGTAAGAGCGGCGAAGGTGTGAAGCAGTGTCGCAGAGACGAAGCTCTGAGCGCAGAGAAGGAAAGCGTTCAGAGAAAGAAAGCGCAGAGACAGCGTCGGAGAAGGAAAGCGCAGAGAGGAATGAAACAGGAAGGCTCGGGAATTCGGGCTTCTAGAAGAGAAAACGTAGGAGAGGGGGAGTGCATTTATAGGTTTATAGGGGGGGCACCTCATACCGAACGGTTTTGAGACCGCGAGGGCCCAAACAGTCTTGCGACCGCGAGGGCCCAAACGGTCTTGAGACCGAGAGAGCTCAAACGGTCTTGAGACCGTGAGGGCCCAAACGGTCTTGAGACCGAGAGAGCTCAAACGGTCTTGAGACCGAGAGAGATCAAACGGTCTTGAGACCGCGAGGGCCCAAACGGTCTTGAGACCGTTTAGCCCCAAGATTATGTGGATTTTTGTGTATTTTTAGATTTAAAGAAGAAGGAGAAACAAAAAACGAAGAAAGTAAAAAAAAAACAAAATAAAAGGCTAGAAAATTAGGGAAGGTGATACTCAGGTCTTGGGCTGCCTCCCAAGAAGCGCTTTGGTTTAACGTCGCTGGCTCGACAAGATTTTGCTCCGGCTATGCTGACTTTATAGGATCATGGATCTCTATGGTTTGCTTTGATAATTTGTCTGCCGGAGTGTGGTATTTCTTCAATCTCTGACCATTTACGGTCCGTTCTCCTCCATTATCATCGAGAATAATGACAGCTCCTGTCGGGTATATGTGTTTGATTGTGAACGGCCCCGACCATTTAGTACGCAATTTTCCAGGAAACATTTTTAATCTGGAGTTGAATAGGAGGACTTTGTCTCCGACGGTTATATCCTTTCTTTTTATGTGGCCATCGTGCCACATCTTAGTTTGTTCTTTGTAAATTCTTGCGTTGTGGTAGGTTGTCATTCGTAATTCTTCTAGTTCTTAGAGTTGCAGTTGTCTGTATTCACCAGCGCCTTTGAGATCGAAGTTTAGTTGCTTAATGGCCCACCAAGCCTTATGCTCTAATTCAACTGGAAAATGGCAAGACTTCCCATACACTAATCGAAACGGTGTTATTCCGATTGGTGTTTTGAAAGTTGTACGGTAAGCCCATAGAGCATCAGATAGTTTGGTGGACCAATCGGTGTGGTGCCGATTGACAGTCTTTTCCAGGATAGCTTTAATTTGCCTATTGGAGACTTCAACCTGTCCACATGTCTGTGGATGATACGATGTAAAAACTTTGTGGTTGACTCCGTATTTTCTTAATAAGGCTTCAAAGCTCCGTTCCAAGAAATGTGATCCACCGTCAGATATTATCGTTCTTGGGACGTCGAATCTGGGGAATATTATCTCTTTAAACATCTTGATTACCGGTTTTGAATCACAAGAGGTGGTCGGTAGAGCTTCTACACATTTTGACACGTAATCCACAGCAACTAAGATGTACATGAATCCGTAGGATGAGGGGAAAGGGCCCATGTAATCTATTCCCCATACATCGAAGAGTTCGATTTCTTGCCATATGTTCAATGGCATTTCATTTCTTCTGGTAATTCCCCCAGATAGTTGGCACTTGTCGCATGATCGCACGTATTCATGTGCGTCTTTTGTGATGGTAGGCCAATAAAAGCCAGATTACAGGACTTTAAGAGCTGTCTTTCTAGAACTCATGTGGCCCCCAGTGGGGCCTGAGTGACAGTGCTCAAGAACCGAAGAGTTTTCCGTCTCTGGAATGCATCTACGAAAGAGTCCATCTGCGCATAAGCGAAAAAGATAGGGCTCATCCCAGAAATATTGCTTAGCGTCGTAAATGAACTTCTTTTTGTCGTGATAGGATGCGGACGGGTGAATGATTCCTGTTGCCAAATAATTAACAATGTCGGCATACCAGGGGAATCCATTAGCGACTTTCATTAGTTGGTCGTCCGGGAGGGAGTCTCGGATAGGTACTTTGTCTTCATCCTCGACTCTAATACGGATGAGATGGTCAACGACGACGTTTTCCACCCCGCTTTTGTCTTTGATTTCCAAATCGAATTCTTGAAGCATTAATACCCAGCGGATAAGTCTAGGTTTTGCATCTTGCTTCTGAATTAGATACCGTATAGCGGAGTGGTCAGTGTAGACAATGACTTTAGCTCCAATCAGGTATGAGTGGAATTTCTCGAACGCGTAGATGACAGCTAAGAATTCCTTTTCTGTAGTGGTGTAATTTTTTTGTGCTTCATCCAGCGTTTTAGATGCGTAGTATATAACATAGGGTTTCTTGTCGATTCTTTGCCCTAATACGGCCCCTATGGCATAATCGCTCGCGTCACACATGATTTCGAATGGTTGTGACCAATCTGGAGCTCTTAGAATGGGTGCGGAAATCAAGGCATTTTTCAGAGTTGTGAAACTTTGCATACATTCTTGGTTAAAGTTAAATTCCGTATCCTTGGTCAGCAGTTGTGTCATGGGTTTTTCTATTTTTGAGAAGTTTTTGATAAATCTTCTGTAAAACCTAGCATGACCTAAGAAAGCACGCACCCCTTTTACATCTTTTGGTGGCATCAATTTCGAGATGACGTCAATTTTTGCTTGATCCACCTCGATCCCTCTGTCGCTCACTCTGTGTCCGAGGACAACACCTTCCGTTACCATAAAATGGCATTTTTCCCAATTTAAGATGAGGTTTGTGTCCTCGCATCTTTGTAAAACTTGAACCAGGTTGAGCAGACAGTTGTCGAAAGAGTTTCCATAAACTGAGAAATCATCCATGAATATCTCCATTATAGATTTTGTTAATCCTGCAAAAATAGCAGACATGCATCTCTGAAAAGTGGCTGGCGTGTTACAAAGCCCGAATGGCATTCTTCTGAAAGCATATGTCCCGAAAGGACAGGTGAAAGTAGTTGTCTCTTGATCTTCCGAGTGTATAGGGATTTGGTAAAACCCGGAATAACCATCGAGGTAACAGAAGAATTTCTGATGAGCTAAGCGCTCGAGGACCTCATCTAGGAAGGGCAAGGGGAAATGATCTTTCCTTGTTGCTTTATTAAGTTTTCTGTAATCTATGCACATTCTCCACCCAGTTACTGTTCTAGTAGGTACCAGTTCATTCTTATCATTAAGAACAACAGTAGTCCCCCCTTTTTTAGGGACCACCTGCACGGGGCTTACCCATTGAGAATCCGAGATTGGGTAGATGATACCTTCCTTCAGGAGTTTGAGAACCTCGATGCGAACTACCTCCTTGAGATTAGGGTTCAACTTCCTTTGATGTTCCCTCGATGGTTTGAATTCTTCCACCATAGGCAATCTGTGCATGCATAAAGCTGGGTTTACACCAGTTAAGTCAGTCATTTTATATCCGATAGCTTTCTTGTGTCTCTTTAGCTCATCAAGAAGTCTGTTTTCTTGGTCTTCTTCCAGAGTAGAGCTGATAATCACTGGACAAAGTTTCTCGCTGTCAAGGAAGACATGTTTGAGTCCCTCGGGTAAGGCCTTTAATTCAGGGGCCTTAGGTGGCTCGGTTGCTTCTATAACAGTGACAGCCTTGAGTTCTTCAAAGGTGGCTGTTGGGGCTTCTTCAGCTTTTTCTAAATATTGAAGGCATTGTTGAACTAGTTCATTTGCTGAAAATTCTACTTCCGGGTTTGTCAAGGCACTTTCCAACTCATCGGAAGGTTCGAACATTTCTAACTGGGACATTTGATATATAGCATCTAGGAGAAAAACTTCCTCTTGAATGCTTGGTCCTTTCATGTTGTTAAGGACTCTAAATTGGAAAGCTTCCTTCCCAAGTCTTAGTATAATCGTTCCTGCTTCTACATCGATGAGTGCTCGGGCGGTAGCTAGGAAGGGTCTTCCGAAGATTATCGGGTATCGTAGATCTTCTTGTATGTCCATAATAACGAAATCGCACGGGACGTAAGAACTTGTTCCTATTCTGACGGGTATATCTTCAATAATTCCAAGGGGAGCAGTTATGGTAGAGTCGGCTAACTGAATTGTCATTGACGTAGGTAACAAATCAGTAAAGCCTAATCTTTTACACATAGAATAGGGCATGATGGATATACTTGCTCCTAGATCTGCTAATCCCTTTTTGCTAGAGCCATTTCCAATCGAACACTGAATACCGAAGGAACCTGGGTCTTTCTTTTTCTTTGGCATTTTGTTAAGCAGAATATCTGAAGTGGTCTGAGCTAGTTTCACTGTTTCATGCTTTTCTGTCATATATTTTCTCGACAGCAGTGTTTTCAGGTATTTGGCCCAAGCGGACACTTCAGAAAGGGCATCTAGAAATGGGATATCGATATACAATTTCTTCATAGCTTCTTTGAATTTCTGGAACCTAGTATCCATTTTGGTTCCTTTCAGCCTGTCCGGGTAAGGAATTCTGAGCGGAGTTTCTGGCGTAGGTCCCTTTTCGTTTTCCCTTTCAGTAGTTTTAGTGGATTTTTCCTTTTCATGAGTTGAGCTTTCTGTTGGTGAGAGAATAGCTACATCATCATCATCATGGATGATTCTAATGTTATCAGGAAGGATACGACCAGACCTTGTGGTGACAACATTCAGTTTCTCAGGTCTATTTTGGTCATGCCTTGGGTTTGCCTCTAGTTGCCCAGCGAAGGTACCTGCTGGTGGTTTCAACTGAGCAGCAATATGTGCTAATTGGGCCTCTACAGCCTTCTGTTGAGCTTGTTGATTCGCAAGCATGGTCTGCTGAGATTGCAGCATCTGCCTAATCAAAGATATTTCATCAGATGGTTGGGAAGGAGCACTCCTCTGTTGATATTGAGTGACTTGTTGCCCTTGGGGTTGCTGCGGAGGTGCTGTCAACTGCGGTTGTTGTGGCTGCTGCAACTGAGGTTGTTGCAGCTGTGGGTGCAGTCCTGGGTATTGATAGGAAGGATTCCTAGGATAATTAGATCGTTGGAACCCATTTCTATAATTCCCTTGGGCGAAGTTATTCTGAAATCCTGGTGGTTGTTTGCTGAAAGATCCACCTTGTATCTGTTGTTGAGGATTGGCAGTTCCTGCAGGATTTCCATATTGGAACCCTGGGTGATTTCTTGGTTGATCTGGATTGTAGTACACCTGGCCAGATATTGAATGGATGGAGTTGACTTGCTCTAGCATTTGGTCCTCGGGATGCTCAATAATGGGCTCATATTGCGGCACGGGTGGTTGTAAATCCATCATGACATTGTACAACAGACCACATGATAATGTGGGATGGTCAGATGCATGACAAGCTTCACAAGTTCCAGTAGCTGCTTTTACTTGTGGAACTTGAGAGCTTTTCTTCTTGTCATATTCCCCGAAAGAAGTTTCGAGGGCTTGTTGCTTGCTAGCAATAGTCTTCAGGGCCTCTGCAATGGCCTTGAGTTCCATAGATTCTTCAGCTTTGTAGACTTTAAGAACTCCCTTGGGTTGGTTAGATGACCTTCCCCAATTGGATTGGTTCTCGGCCCCTAGCGTAAATATATTCCAAGCATCTTCATAGTTCTTTCTCATAAAATTTCCCCCAGATGAGGAATCTAGAAATTGCTTGATATCATCACTTACTCCTCTGTAGAATGTTTCTATTAGTTGATTTTGAGATATGCCATGGTGAGGACACTTTCTCAGGAGTTCCTTGAATCTTTCCCAAGCTTCCGCAAGTGTTTCTCCAGGTAGTTGGGCGAAGTGATTAATTTGTCCCCTAATCTCATAGGTTAGTGAAGGTGGAAAGAATTTCTCAAGAAACTTTTCTTCTAAAGGAGTCCAGGTAGTGATGATGGGGTGTCTATCTAAAGCATTGTACCAGCTTAGCGCTCTTCCAGATAAGGTGAAGTGGAAAAGGTGTAACATTATTGCTTCCAGGGCGATTCCTGCTTGAGGTACAAGTCGGCAGAGTGACTTGAATCTCTTAAGGTGATCCATGCAATCGTCTCCGGGTGCTCCAGAGAAAGAGATGCCTTGCATGATCTGGATCCATTGCGTCCGGATTTCAAAGTTTGGTATGTTAATAATCGGTGGTTGGACTGGGTGATCATCTTCATAATTCTTCGGGACTACGTAGTCCCGAATTTGCTTGTTTCTTAGCGCAAGTTGAGCAGCAGCATGCTCTGCTTGGATGCGGGCTTGTTCCTCAGCTCGAATCTCAGCTTGCACTTGAGCACGAGTGTCTGCAATAAGTTGTGCTCGTTGTGCTGCTATGGCGGCGTTAACTCTTTCTGCAACAAGGCGTTGTTCTTCAGCCATCTGTCTAGCTCTTTGGCGGTTAAGTCTAATCCTTCAGTGGAAACTTCTTTCTACCTCAGAGTCGTACTCTGGTTCAGGGGAGAATCCGATGCTATGCGGGGTTTGCATACATGTTTTCTACCTGAGTAGAAAGAAAATCACACGTTAAGATAATGGAAGGAAATGAAGAAATAAAGAATATTTGGAGTAGTTATCAAGAAAAAGTGTAAAATCCTAATCAACCAAAAAGTTGTTAAGTAAAAGCTAAAACGTTCCGTTGTCCCCGGCAACGGCACCAATTTTTGATGTAGTTTTGCAACGCCACTAAAAATCTTAGAGATGATGAATCCCTAAGTTTAGCCTTGCTAGTACTATGGTAAGAACTCCACCCACGTGTGCTAAGACACACGGAAGTCTTATCGTAGTATAGTTAAGGGTCGAATCCTCGGGACAACGGTCTTGATGAAATCAAGATGGAAAATGTTTTAGTCGTACTTAACTACTTAGCAGTTGATATTTAGATCGAAAGTTTGATTTGGTTTTAAGCTAAGGGCAAGGAAAGTAAAGCAAGAAAGTATAAATTAAGGTTGTAAACAATGATTAAAAACCACTAGGATGTTGTCGGGTTTCACACCACTACACATGGATCATAAACATGCAACATAATAAAAAGACCTGCAAAGAGAAACTAATCGGCTAGTATCTTTGTAGACTTAGCTTCCTTTTGGAAAACCAACTACGAGGAGTGTGGAGTATTGCAATGCCAGCCATCCCCTAACGAATGGTCACTTACTTTGCATTACTCCTTCATGAAGTGTGTTCCTCGACCTTACCAAGGTTGCACTTCCATACGTCAACTGATTCCATTTCATAGTATGAAAGTGCAACGATGGGAGTGAGTTTACTCCACTCGTGAAAGCACACCTAGATACCGAAACAGACATATGGTGACTACATATATCTAGAACCAACATTCAATCGATATTCAGATCTAAAGGTATAAACGTAGACAATTCATACCAAAAGATAATAAGTAACATAAGTTGGTGATCAAACAACAAGCATTCATTAAACAATAGATGTTGAGCCAAAAAGGAGATCATCTCTATTGCAAACGATTGAATTACATTGCATGAAATTAAAACATGGGTAGCGAGGCTACTCCCCGCACCCTAGTGAAAAGGATTACTCGCTCATCTCAAGAGCAAGGGAGGGGGTGAGAAGAGAGAGAAAGAACGACATCTCCACGGAGGAGGGAAGGTTGAACCCTTGGTGGAGAGAGCAACGATCTTCACACTTCGTGGTTGCTTGATGATGGATCTTCTCCTCCCACCTTCTTTGTTGATGAGAGAGAAGGTAGCTTGATGATGAGATGTGGACCTCAAACCGGCAGCCTTAGAGCGATGGATGAAGCATAGAATTGCTCTGGAACTGGAGAGGCAGCCTTTGGGCGTCTGAGATTCAATGCCTTTGAAGTGACCCTTGAGGTCCTATTTATAGGCTCAAGTTGAGCCCAAACGGTCTTGAGACCGTTTGGTCTCAAACGGTCTTGAGACCGTTTGCCTTCTCGCGGTCTTGGGACCGTGAGGCCTTCTCGCGGTCTTGGGACCATGAGGCCTTCTCGCGGTCTTGGGACCGTGAGGCCTTCTTGCGGTCTTGGGACCGCGAGGCCTTCTCTCGGTCTCGGGGCCGTGAGGCCTTCTCGCGGTCTCGGGACCGTGAGGCCTTCTCTCGATCTTGGGACCGCGAGGCCTTCTCTCGGTCTTGGGACCGTGAGGCCTTCTCGCGGTCTCGGGGCCGTGAGGCCTTCTCGCGGTCTTGGGACCGCGAGGCCTTCTCTCGATCTTGGGACCGCGAGGCCTTCTCTCGGTCTTGGGACCGTGAGGCCTTCTCGCGGTCTTGGGACCGTGAGGCCTTCTCGCGGTCTTGGGACCGCGAGGCCTTCTCTCGGTCTTGGGACCGCGAGGCCTTCTCGCGGTCTTGGGACCATGAGGAGTCTTTGTAATTTTTTTGTGTTTTCTGTAATGAAAAAGAAGAAAAGTTAGTTTATTGGTGTATCCGCAATAAAGTAAAAAAAGTTCAATGATTCTATCTAATTTATTTAAGAAAGAGTATGGAAAATTAAAGATAACTAAATAAGATAACGTTGCAAAATGGGAGGTTATCAGAGGACAAGCTACTCTGAGAAATACCCAACCCTGCAACCACTAAGGTGGCTAAAAAAATGGTATAATTGAACCTCAGAGTGAATCTTCATTTTTGACCTTGATTGTTATATTTTACTGATCAATTATTATTTTTAATGATTAGAGGGATCTCTATAAGTAAAGAAAAGAAGGCAAATTCATCCCCATGGGACTAAGGGATAAATTGACGGTTGGCCAGTGTACTCCAGAGCACTCTTGCTGTGTCAGGGCCATTGGGGTTGTTGTACATGTAAGATCTTTTTTGGAGCATCAGTGCAAAAGTAGAGATCTATCAAGAAATGTGGATTGTCACAAGAGGATGTAGAGGAAACAATTTTAAAGAGAATAGAATAAGCTTGGAGACTGTTTCAGAGTTCTCAATCTCAACCTCCTTAAACAATACCTTAGCCGCACTGATCTTCTTACAAGGTGGACCCTCCTCAACTGAGATGGTTTAGAGTAATCCATTGGACCCTCTAGACACGCTCTATGTATTTTTTTGTGATATAATAATCTTTTAGGTAAATTTATAATTTGTTGTATTTGGTTATATATAATATTATACACAAAATTATAGGCGTTGAGGTCTTGTCGACTTGCATTACTAGAATCTAGCTTTAATATTCTTGCATTGGGTGACACTTTTCCACCCCTTCAAGGTGAAATAATTCATGGTTCTCTGATTTCCCAAGTATATAGTTTGTGTGACTATTAGGCTTGTCTACCCAACTTGGAGACATATTCCCCTACAATATGGCCACCTTGATCCTTATACTATAGGAGATGCATACGACATGGTTATGTGGCCCAAACCTAGAGTTATCTATGATAATAATTTACATTGCATTTTTATTTATGATTCTCTTCCATTTGTATAGATAAATTGACAACTTATATATGAATGCATGTAAATGATAGTACCGAAGAAGTTCCCTATGCTTCTTTGGCTATTTCCTTAATTACCTTATTGGATTGCAATGAATCTAATCAAATTACTATGTCTTAAGTGTAGAAGGTTGTCACTATGGTTACACAATTTAGAGGAAGGGATGACTATAATAGTCTGTATCCAAGACGATGTTGTGGGTCAAGATCATGATTCTAGAATATACTTGACAGATAACGTGAACATATTTACTTATGATTGGTTGAATGCAATCGTGGTAGAAGTTTAGATATTCTGAGATCTTATGACGAAATACCTCATTCTATATATGTGAAATATATATTGATTTATTTTCTTATATGTTAATTCATACATATATATTGTGCATCTATTTATATACGGTGTATTGATAGTTCACACTAACCAATGTGTCATTTCTAGTTCCACCATTTATGAGTTATGTAGATAGAGAACCAACATTTGTTAGTGATTACTTCTCTATTGCATTTACATAATTTAAGACTATGGGAAATAGCGTATTTATAGCTCCTTTCAATATTAAGTAAGTTTTGGGCATTTCACTTATAATTTTAAATTATGAATTATATTTTATTGTGGAATTTGAGTTTTTTTTATTTTACTTCTTTTCACTTAATAATAAGAATCGAGAGTTGTTGATAATCGTGTTTGAATATTATCTAAATCTTTTAGATGACAAAATAGGGAGGTGGGGATACGTAATGAAAACGAGATTAGTAGTGTAACTAAATATTTTATTTGACAATATATATTATGTATTAATTATTATATGACTATTTACTAATTTAGTTAAATATATTACTTTAACATATAGGAGTATAAAGGCATTCAAACATGCTAGTAGAAAGGTAGATAAAGAAAAAAATAACCTTGAAGAATGTTAAGATAGTTTTCTGAATTCGGCACACATATATATACTATTTATGCTTTACTTTTAGTATTAATGGTTGCATAGAAGTAATTTATAATGTCATATACAAGATAATAACTGGGTGTGCAGATACTACATGATGTGGTATATGAACCTTATTCTGAAACAAACTATAATAAACAACCATTCTTGAGTAAAAGTAATCTATATAGTCTTGAATCAGAAGTAAATATTTTCATTTGATATATAAATAAAATGAAATCAAACTCTTGAATTATGTTATTCTCTTTGAAGTTGTTTGACATAAAAGAACTTTATACAAAAGAAAAACTAAATGAGATACTAGATGAGTGGGCACAATCCTTAGTTCAAGAAGTCAAATTTGCATTTGATTGAGATAAAATATAAGTTTTTTAAAATTAGATGTCATTATTTCTATATAAATATGTTATTATGACTTTTTACAACTTTATTTTTGATCCAATCATTTCTTAGTGCATACGTGAATGATGTGTGTATATATGTATGTGTGTGTGGATGAATTCAAGATAATTGAATTAATGAGAATTAAATTTATACATGTGATGAGAATTGGAACTGGATAATAAAATTGTATGTGTATTTCCTGAATCGTGTATGAGCATTTAGATTAGAATTAAGTGTTGATGAGAACAGACATTCATGCGTGTGAACGAATTGTGAGGATGCAGACTCTTGTATGTGTTTCTTATTGCTGGTTTTATAGGTATGATGGCATGTTGTTAATCTAAACAAAGGATCGAACCTTGAGTTCTAACAAACTACATGTTCCACATCCTGTTGAATAGCCAGAGAGTAACTCTACATACCTGATATATAAAAAAAATAATACTTGCAATGTCGGTCACTATAAAAATTCTGATGATGTAGTTTTGCATCATCGATTTTTCATAAAAAAAATCAAAGCCACTGTTGTTCCTTTTCAGTTAAGATACTAACTGATAACGACGTATAATGTCAATTATTTTAGACAAACAAACTACTATGATTTGATCTATCACGTCAGTTTCTTGCTTAGAACGAATGACACAGATCTTCACTATCGGTTGTTTCTGTTGAACCGACGACGATAATCCTAAAAAATCTTATAATTTTACTGGTACTACCTATGTCATCAATTTCTATTTTTATAGCAAACGACACTGGCTCTATGTCTTCCGTTTTAACTTACATTGAAAATCAATGCAGAAGATTCGTAATTGTAGTGTCATCCATTTCGGTTGTTGGTACAAATCAGTGTTATAACTCTAATTTAATCGACGCTATAGATGATATCTGCACAAATGAGCACGTTGACTTATATTTTGAATCCATGTCTCGTCCCCTTCACAAGAAGACAATATAGAACCAAATTCAGTCATACACGACTTAACTTATGGGACAAATGAAAATTGGTGTTTGATTCGTGTGCAGGTAGGATCTTACTTGCATTATTTTAGTTATATTGTTTAATCTATATGTATCATGTAAGTAGAGACCTTGTATATAATAAATATTCTTGAACTCTTTCTGAAACAACCGGTTGATGTTTGTTGTTAGAATAATTTAACTGTAATGAAATATATTTATTAGAATTTTATTCTATTATTCTGTTTGCATTTGTTTGGTACGATGTAGTGTACTTAACACAAACGTA
Organism: Alisma plantago-aquatica; assembly: GCA_963693085.1. Classification (NCBI taxonomy): domain Eukaryota; kingdom Viridiplantae; phylum Streptophyta; class Magnoliopsida; order Alismatales; family Alismataceae; genus Alisma; species Alisma plantago-aquatica. Next base: position 1,857,292,463 of record OY856409.1, read on the forward strand.
TCTTAAGACTAATGAATTTATGATAGAGTTATGGATGCTAAAGCAGGAGCATTATCAGTCTGTATTCCACCAGGGTGGGACTGTGGAATTAAAATGAAACGCAATTATGGTTTTGCATTGCATATTTTCAACAAAATGTGTTTAGTTCCACGTAAAACGAACTATAGGACAAAAAGTTAATTGCAAATCCATGGTTACTACTTAGGGTTGGTTTGCTTGGGAGTAATTGCAGCCCACTTCAGTTTTTAAACAGGAAATTAAACGTGAACTGGAACTGCATTTCCTTGGTTTAGTTTGATACAAACCTGACGTAGCTATATGATTTGTAATCTGTTTAGTACGGCGTGGTTCACACCAAAAGTTAAGACATCCATATGCAGACAGGTATGATATCTGTTTTATCTGAGCGCTGCAGTGCATTAACCCCAGCTTCGGGAGGCCAAGGAAATGGAACCGCGTCCGTTTTAGGTGCAGTCCGTCTTCCAACTTTGTGTACATTAGATGGAGGCTATGTAATTATTTTCCGTGCTGTGGGTTGGATCTACTTGAAACCAAACCTAAGAAGTTGAAAAACATGTCGAATTCTTGCTCAACCAGACAGGCCGATAGTAAATCTACAGAAAACAATCGTGTCCAAAACCGGCCCAGTTGGTTTCCCCTTGTCCCAAGAATCTCCGCTCTTATCTTAACAATACAGACCTTTATTAGAATAAACCACAGAAGATCAAATCCAAATTCACTTGTGTTATAAGTAGTTCATGTTTGGGTTAAGGACATGTCAACATGTACACATGGAGGAGGCATCATTGGGGTTCGATAAAAGACTACAAGGGGATATTGAGGGTATTGTAGTATGTGGAGGGCCTTTCTTTGGTGGCCTTCAATGACGGGTCGCTTCTTTACCCATTAGACTTGGTGGCCTGAGACTATATTCGACAACAAATGCCTCCTCATATGCTTTTGTGGTCATCCAGGACTCAATCATGGGTGCTTCAAGGTCATATTTTACGAGATAGCGGGATATGCAATATGGACTCTGATTTTTATTCTATTTTGGATGGTCTTCGTGTCAGGATTCTATCTTTCGATCTTAACTATTTTTCTAATAATGACAATGTCCCCCTAAAGCGCAACATGCTTTGGTGAGTGTCCTTTTTAGTAAAATTGTTAAGGACATGGATGTTAAATTATACATGACAATTGGATAGAAAGCAGTTTTCAAGTGTTAGCAATCAAAGCATGTTTAAGATTTTCTTCTTGTTATTCCTATGGATGGACTCAGACTACATATGTCACCAGTGGAGTATCGTACTATCTTCTGGTATTGTGTTATGATCCCTCTATTCAATATTGATGAAGTATGTCTAATTTGTCGCAAGGCATGTTAAGACACTTTTGGAGAGCATGTTGTTCATTGCAGGGAGCTCCCAGATTTCAAGTATAAGCATGATCTTATTATGGATGCTCTTTATGATGTACTCAGACATGCAAGTGACTTTTAAGAAAGAGGAACCTGTAAATTTTTTGACCGATCCATATGAGGGGAGATCGATTGTGAGACCTGAAGATGTCTTGATTTTTGGATGATTTGGAGGTAAGTACGCATGTGTTGATTTAATAGGGGTTTCCCCATTGATGGGATTGAAAATTGGAGATTTTGTTGTGGGACAGGCTGCCTTGAAAGATAGCTACCTCAGACAAAGTGGCCAAGCATGAGAAAGTATGTATCAACAATCAACATATTTTGCTACCTTTTGAATTTTACACTTTTGGGTTCTTGGCACCCGAGGCTGTAAATCTACTCAAGAGAGTCCAAAAATTATGCATAGTAATGTTATGATCCCAACATCTATGGATGTAGTAATTTGAAGAATTATCTTTGTCATTCAAAAAGAACTAGTGGTGTAACTTGTTGCCTATTTGTCTTCTATCTCATTGCCATTGTTTACTCCTTATAATAATCACCGATACCTTTAGAACATGGAGAGTCTTATCCCTTAGAAAGAAGACAAAGATTGTGGCATAAATGGCTTCTCTAGGTACTCAATGAAGCTTCTATATATTCACTTTATTATTTTACTTCTTTTGATATCTTATTTAATAAGTCTTGTTATTGGTTAAATTTAATTTATTATTTTACTTCTTTTGATATCTTATTTAATAAGTCTTGTTATATGTTAAATTTAAAACAAGATCAACTGGAGGACAACTTCAAGTTTCCTATAATTATTTGGTAAGAAACCAATAACAATTTGTCGCGATATCTTTTTTACTGTGGTGGATTATGCGGATAAATGCACGATTTTCTTTGGTCCTCTTATAAGACATGTATAGAATGCCTCATATACAACCATTTTTGTTTCTTAAACACGTCTTTTTATCCATCGTAAACTCGGTTGTTAAAAAATGAATATTCTTAATTATACTTCCGTATATAAAGAATTGGAGGCAACACTCATAGATGTTTTTCCACCATCTCTATGTAATTCTTGAATGATTTTGCTAAACAGCACCAATTTTGATAGTTTACATAATTAAGGCACCCATGCCAAACAATCGGCGGCCTCTAGACTCGGGAGTGGTCTAAATCCAGATTCCTTTTGAAAGATGCCTCAACCGAGCCCATGTGGCAAGTTTCACTAGCTGTCACCTCATCGCCAACAATAATAGCAAGAACAGTTTGTCTCGCCTGCAATCAAAGCGGCATTAGCTATTAACAATAATAGCAGAACGCCACCACAACAAGTAAGTTGAAGGAAGAGGACCGAGGTTTGCTATGTCTGTGTGTGCCACCTACACCTGCGATCGGAATTGACCTCCGCCCAAACGTTGTCCATCCAACATATAGAGCTGGGACCTGCCATTATCAAGAAAAGGCTTGGGACCTGCAATTGCTTCACCCGGAAGAATCCAATGTTACGAGCAACTTGTAACGGCGATTTCTAACGTAAAGGGCCAAAACGAAGGGCTCCATCCAAGCACCGAATTCGGATGGGATATCGGGTTTCTTCTTGTCGTGAAAGCGACGGATGGTGCTCTTGCAGCCATGCATGGGAATCGGAAACAGTTTTCCTTGCACGCCATCGGCTGGGCTCTGGTTTTCAATCCCAAACTTTACTGTGACAGTTTACGGCTGGAACAAATGCACAGATGGCCGGACATGAGTTTACAATTTGAACAAGGTTAACCAAGTGGCGTGAAGGTGGGTGCTTACTGATCGAGTGTCGGAACAGTTCTCGAACTGTCGTTGGGCACTTTGTTTTCTCCCTCTGGCCAGCTAATCATCCCCCGCTCCGTTCTTTTTGCTTTAACTTTTTTCTCCAAGTGGATGACCAGATTTAAAACTAATCTGCATATCTTATAAACAGATCGTACTATTCTTTTCCTTCCATGCATGTTCAATTTTTTTTACATTAAAAGAGAGTATTGCATTCAACCCGTCTCTCTCTACGGGTTATCTCAAAAAACAGGAGATATTCTCATGTACATAAAGCTCCACTCAAACGAAAGAAAGCAGCTCTATATCTTGTTGTGTAGTGTGAAGTTTGTTAGGAATTTATCTCTTATCTTAATTGGATAAGAAATAATATCTAACAATATTAGAAAAGTACAATTAATGTTAGACTTGGAGTCTAAGATATTATTTCTTTATCTTTTTGTATTGTCGTTTCCTAATCTCTATAGAATTGTCGTATCCTCTCGTATTGTCTAACCAAGAGTCTCTATCTATAAATAGGGATAGACACCGACGTATATTGTGGGTCAAAGAACACCGATGTGTGGGGGTTCCAACTTGTGGTAACTTTGGGTGTGCCAACGTAGGACAACATCGTGTGTCAAAATGGGAAGCCACAAATGATAGCCAAAGGGGAGAGAGAACGAGAGTGGGTTACGAAATTCTATAGTGGGCACGGGATTGTGAGGGAGCTACAATCCTTGTAATCTTCTTGGAGTTGCTTAATAGAATTTTATTGTCTTCTTCGCCAATCATGTTCTCTGCTTAGTTATTTATTTGGTGGTTATTGGCTTTGTCGATGTGGGCGGTCGTGACTTTTGTTGTGCATGCTTGAGTTGTATCTTGTGTGGGGGTTTTCTTGGGCTTGAAGTTTCCACATATCTCTTCAAGTGGTATCAGAGCATGATTCATGCGAGACGATCAGAAAGTATTGGAAGCACAGAAAAACATGACGACGTCGACAACTACCGTTGGAGGTCATCTGGTAGTAAATCTTGATGGCAACATCATTATGCAACCAGGCGGGAGTGAATCCACGTGTTATGAAATATCAACATGAGGTGGAGTCGTGCAATTCACTTGCAAGGGGCAAGCGACAATAGAGGCTACCTGGTTCTATCACTGGTTGGATTTTTTCTAACCAAAAGTGGAGCGGCTGATGAGAGGTCTACCGACATGGAAGGTGTAGATGAAACACTAGCATGTGTGGCAGGTGTCATGAACCTGAACATTGCTACATGTATTCAACTCTTACGGGCAGTCTGGTATGAGATTGCAAATTCAGCTGCAAATTTCAACAGATGCAGAGGCGAAGTTGTCAACTGTTGGAAAGAGGAAGTCCTGGTTAGACCGACCATGTAGTGTCTTCAACTGGGTGTGACTAAAAGAAGACACAACCCTATGTCATGGGAGCCTAAGGTGTGAAGGATGTGGTTCTTCCAACCACAGGTGGAGGCGGTACAGTTTCTCAAACTGTACAATACGAAGAGCTCTCACATAAAGGGTCTGGACAGTCATGTCTGGACACACACTCCATGCAGGCGTGCATGGTGATACACTTATGGAAACAGAAGCAGCTTCCGAGGGCGGAAGCATAGAAGAAGAACGGGAGAAGACTTCTTGGAGGAGCAACTTCAGCGGATAAGATACAAGGTAGAGATTGTTAAGAATTTATCTCTTATCCTAATTGGATTAGAAATAATATCTAACAATTATTAGGAAAGTGCAATTAATGTTAGACTTGGAGTCCAAGATATTATTTCCTTATCCTTTTGTATTGTCATTTCGTAATCCCTATAGAATTATTCTATCCTCTCGTATTGTCTAACCGGGAGTCCCTATCTATAAATAGGGATAGACACTAATGTATATTATGGGCAAAAGAACACCGATGTGTGGGGGTTCCAACATGTGGTAACTTCGGGTGTGCCAACGTAGGACAACATCGTGTGTCAAAATGGGAAGCCACAAAGGATATCCAAAGGGAAGAGAGAATGAGAGTGGGTTACGAAATTCTATTGTGGGCACAGGATTGGGAGGGAGCGACAATCCTTGTAATCTTCTTGGAGTTTCTTAATAGAATTATGCGGTCTTCTTTGCCAATCATGTTCGTTGTCTGGTTATTTATTTGGTGGTTATTGGCTTTGTCGATGTGGGCGGTCATGACTTTTGTTGTGTATGCTTGGGCTGTATCTCGTGTGGGGGTTTTCTTGGGGTTGAAGCTTCTTCATATCTCTTCAAAGTTAAGAGTGTTTTACACATGTAAGGTATTTGAACCCTCGAAGGTCCTTGTGGTATCCTTCCCTAACCGGTAGAGGCATATGAGATAAGGCAGTGAAAACATAGCTATCTGCAATGCTCTTTCCATATTGTGCCAAGTCCCTAGCCACTTTGTTTGCCTGCTTGTCCACTCGTGAGAGAGAGAGAGTTGGAGCCCTCTACATTGTTTCTAATCTCCAGAACCACCATGCGGAAGAGTTTCCATGAGGTGACCAATTTGCCTTGGATCATGTCTATAGCTATGGAGAATTCAAGTTCAAAGAAATGTGCCATAAGATGTTGTGCTCGCCCCAAATTAATAGAGTAGAAAATATCCTCCAAGAAGCTAGCCATTTTGTTGAGTGCAAGACTAGGAGAACTGAAACCACATATGATCTCTCCCCTACTATTCCTTGTGATCCCTCCTATTGCTATTTTGATATTGTTTTGAGACCTAAAGTTTCCATGTCTTGACTTCAATTTTCATCTTCACAACACCTTCAGGCGGTCTGATCCAGCTAATATAAACGTAGAGTTTATTGTAAATCCCTGGAGTATGAATAGTGTTGACTCCATTCTTCCAGTAGCAATTGATCTCCTCCCAGCTCATCAACTGTCATGCCCTATGTCATATTGTTGAAGAGGTGAATAACTTCCCACCAAATCTGCATAGGAAAAAAGACCTTCCTTTCAAATGTCATATTGTTGAAGAGGTGAATAACTTCCTACCAAATCCACACAGGAGAAAAGGCCTTCCTTTCAAATCTACCTGGACAATGTGCATTCCAAAGGCACCAAAGGACAACCTGAGGTAGTAGACCCCTTATCTTTCCTAGAAAGGAAAAGCATGTGGCTTGAGCCCAACATCTCTCCAATGCTTCCTCTGGTGACTTGCAGGTATTAAGAGCAGGAAGGAGAAGAACCTTCTCCAACAATGCCCAAAATATAGGTAGCAACTTCACCCTTCAATAAAAGGTGTGGGATATCTTCATAAGAACTGTGGGAGCAACATTCAATTTGGAGATGATAGGAAAGTGACAGGATATCAATCTTCCATCTACAACAATCACATTGTGCAAAAGCTTCCATGTGTGCTCTGCAACATTGTGCGGAGAGATAGATATCCATAACCATTGGAAATGCGGCCATTTTGGCTGATTGGTGTTGGTCAACAGAGTGCTCTTGGAAGATGTAATGGTGAGAGTTTCAGAAAGACACGACTCCCAAATTGCAAAATCAAGACGATTAGCTCTGTATGAGCAGTTGTTGGTAAAGAGGCCCATGTGTTGCTTCATCAAAACCTAGGATAAGAGTTGGAAATTCCAGCATGTGTCCAAGAAAACTTCATTGATCTTCATCATAGGATTGACTATATGGTATGATCGTACAAAGGAAATGAGCAGTTCTTTTAAGAAAGGCGTGAACTAGAAAGTGGATTCTACATGTCCCATAAACCATTAGTTGTTCACCCAAATGTTGGGAAAGATGTTCCATATATGCTTTAAATAGGTGGAAGCTAAAGAGTTGTGTTTGAGAAACCAAGGATTAGACATGTCATCCTTCCATATACCGAGGCCATATTTCAATTTGTAGAAGGAGGCCCATATGGATTCTTCCTTTAAAATAGTCCATGTTGATTACATGAGCCAAGCTTGTTGACAAGTAGAAAGCTTTTGTAGACCTAGACCACCTTATTCATTAGTAGTGCACACTTTTTGCCAATTGACCCTTGCTCTGTGCTTATCTCCATCTCTTACTTCCCATAGGAATATGTACATCCATCTTTCTAGGTTTTGTATGACTGTCTTGGGTACAAGACTAGTCAAGCGAGTAAATTGGATAAGATGAGATAACTGCCTCGAGTAGTATAAGTCTACCAGTAAAGTTAAAGAGGTGACTGCTCTAATAATTCCATCTATGAGTGACCTTGTTAATAAGAAATTTATAGTGAACTAGTTTGTGTCTACCTTTCACTAGTGGAATACCAAGGTAGGTCATAGTGTTTGGGTTGCAACGACATCTAGTTAGATGTTAATGATCTCACCGTGATAGGTGGTGAAATTACCCATCAGAAAGGCGAATTTTCTATCGTTAACCACCTTCCCTGAAGCCTTAGTGTTTAGCCAGATACACTAGTTGAGATGTGCAATATAAGAACCTCTTGAGTTGAAAAAAACATGATATCATTTGCCAAAAGAAGGTGTGTGGGAGCTAAGACTTGACCTCTTGTATCGAGACATTGAATTAGGCATAGTTCCCCAATGTATTTGGCGTCGCGACTGAGGGCTTCCACCATCAGGATGAAGAATGCAGGAGACATAGGGTCTCTATGTTGAAGTCCTTTCCTTGTGGTGAAGAAGCCTCCATGTTGTCCCTTCATATGGATCTTGAACCATGATCCAGTGAGGATAAAAAGGATTCTATTAATCACATGCTCATTGAAGCTGAGCTATCATAGAACTTTCTCTAAGAAACCCCAATCAACTCTATCAAAATCTTTTGACATGACTACTTTGAAGATGATATTTTCACCCCCACTGCCTTGTTCAAGGTCAAAACATAGTTCCTGTGCAGGTCAAATATTACTATTGATGTCCCTCTTCTTGATGAAAGGATTCTATTTAAAAAATAAGAGAGAGGAAAGCAAAGCAGAGAAACATATAGACAACACCTTAGATATCATCCTCATGATAAAGTTACCAATACTTAAGGGTATGAAGTCAGATGCTTGCTCTGGCTCGTACACCTTTAAAATTGGAGATAGCTTGATGCACTTGAGAGTGCATGATAGATCTCCTCCAGCGAAGAAATGGTCACTATATCCACCACATTTTGTGTGATAGTTGTCTAGGCTGCAGTGTAAGAAGCCCATGTGAAGCCTTCAGGCCTTGGGGCACTATCACCATTGAGTTGCATAAGAGTTTGAAAGATCTCTTGCTCATCTGGTGGAGCAGAAAGAACATAATTAGAATAATAAGAAACGAGGGAAGGGATGAAGGAGAGCAAGAAATTAGGAGGTTCGGTGGATGTTGTAGAAAAAAGGATGAGAGTAGAAAGTGACTGTCTCTTGTAAGATTGCCTCGATACCGTGAACCTAAGATTCGTCATCTATGCAAAGTTTCTTGTGAAACATGGTATCACACAAAAGACTACGTGAAAATGAAACCCTGCAAACCCAACTTGCAAATTGGGATCCATGATGATGATTTTATCCAAGATTCACTAGTACTACATTCCTAGTATAATCTGGAGTCCACATGAGTGCATGAACTTTGTAACACAAATTTTGTATACTTATTTTAAGTAAACCCTTTATTCATAATAATAAAAAACTAGAAAATGTTAATATATGTTTGGTAGTCACATAACAACAGAAGTTGCAACCAAAGTATGTAATGAGTAAAGGTTTGTGCTTTACCATATAAACCCCAACATAAAACCATGTATGAAAGAGGGGTATTCCAATCATTATACAAAATTGGGTGGTAAAAGCACAAGGAACTGAGTAAACATTCTGCATGAAAACTACACTACCAGATAAATCAACAGATCTTAGAGCTTACTAGGAAATTCATCTCCTTATCCTACTCAGCTTCAAAGTTGAGAAAAACATGTGGGAGAAAAAGTGCCATCTCCTTTGGATATCGAGAACACATGGAAAGAGGCTTTGAGTTTGTGGGATTACTAGGCATCAACTAAGGATTGCTAGAGTTCTTTTTAATAGGTTGTCTTGAGGAGAGCAAATGAGATTATAAGTTTTCTCAAGAAAAGCATTTTTTTTTATTTTACATAAATCGTATCGATTTTGTAGTAATTTAAATGGCCTAACGGGTACAACAAGTCAGCCCACAAAAGTAGTTGTACCCAATATTTAGGAGAAATTTGAATGACATCGAACATGAGTTAATTAAAAAAATTATATTTATCCATAGGTGAGAATATGTTGAAGTCTTTTTCTTTCATTTCTATGGTTTTTTTTTGGTATTGTATTTTGACTTGATGAAATTCAACAACAATTTGTTAAACATGCATTTGGAGTTCAAGTTAAAGGTATTAACACCCCATCCTTGTTTCAATGTTGTACAGATAGTATTCCAATTGACCACATAAATTTTCAATCGTTCCATTGTATAACCTCAGACAAAGCATATATTGTAAGTGTTAATACTATCCTCTATTGTTTTGGATATAGGAATGCAAATAATAAAGTAGGAGGGTAACCAAATAGAGAAGCATTGATGAGTGTGACGTGCCCATGTTTATTGACATGTATTCCTCTAAGAAGCGAGCCCTTTTTGACATCTTATCTATGTATCTCCGAAACTATCACTTAAAGTTTTGTGGTGAGAAAGATAGGCCCGAATATTTCAAGGCAATTGTTATAATTTATAGTTAATCAAGAATTATATTTTTTAAGTAGAATTATCCATACAAACTCACGTAAGAGTAGTTTTATAAATATTTATTTTCAATCCTGATATGTGTTGAAAGAGACCAAAAATTCTCAAGGAATTGATAATGTTAAATGAATTTAGCTTTATCAAAACAACGATATCATTGGTAAATTTAATAATGTTATGCCCATATACATAAATAATTTTGTAGATTGAATTATTCAAAACACCTAACCTAGAATCTAGATTTTATGTAACTAGAACAAAAAGTTAAGGCTATAAGGGATCAACCTATCTATGACTATTTGGACTTTTGAAAAAGTAGAAAGACGAGCCATTAATGATTTACAAGTACTAATAAATTTATATTATTGAGGAAATAGTATCCTTTCAGATATTACACCAAAAAAATTAAGTTGGTATTATCAAACGTTCTTCCAAAGTTGAATTTTAATCTCTAGTAAATGGTCATTATGTTTAGAAGAAGATTAAATAATCTCATTGACCATTGTGAAGCATATTGTATTTGTCAACCGGTAAAGAAGGTAGTTTGTTCTATGCTTACAATGTCATTCATATGTTTTTAAGCATGTAATTAGTACCTTGAATATGGTTTTATATGAGTTGGGATCAAATAGATCGGTCCATATTTATAGATATCATTAGGATTGTCTTTTTCTAAGCCTATATTAGATTAATTTTCATGGATATGTTGCCTTTGTTATTTGTATGATCATGAAAGTTTGGAACATGGACAAGATTTAATTATTAATTGTTTCCCAATTGTCTTTGTGGAAATCCATATCAATCATGGTTGGTCCTCAGACTTATCTTAGCCATGAGTTAAAATAACTTTTTTTTTATCTCAAATACTATGAAATGTGGAGTGAGATCATTAGAGATATTGATATTAGTCTCACAAAGGCGGAACCCAATAAAAAGAGATATGTTCTGAGAAAGACCTTTAGTGGTTATAGAAGTTTGTGAAGTGTGAGTTGGTAGTTTCCATAATCTTATTCCAATATAACGTGATTTGATTTTTGCAAAGAAGAGAATGTACAATTGATCCTCTCTTTTGACTATTACAAATCCTTTAGATTTTTTTATTTTTGGTCTCCTTCTTTAACCATGACTTGTAGGATGTTTGGTTTCATATAATTTCTTTATTTAATAGTAACTCTTGAATAATATTCTTTTAAATTTAAATTACGAGTAACTTTTGTTATGATTTTACAAGTTTTGTAGGATGTTTTTCTACTCCTCTATTTTTTGTGTATATATCCCTCAATGTTAATGTTCCAGAAGGTAAGTTTTTCTATTTGTCTTTCAAGTTTCTATGCATATACAAATGATGTATTTGTTATTGTATAATCCATGATCTTTGGATAATATTTTTTGTATTGTTCAAAGTAGTTCCAAATTCATTTTTTATATGTACATCAGTGGCCCCAAGGAATAAAGTTTGCATCCAGAGATGTTGCCTTGTGATACGATATAACTCTAGCCACAAGAGAGGTGCAAATAGGATACTTATTTTCTTAGGGTTTAGAACTAATAAAATAGTCTAGAATGTCCCAATAATGCCCTTTATTTATAGTGAAACTAGTATTGATAAAATTGTACTTCACCATATTAGCAACATCTATCAATTTGTTGAATGTATGTGTTGATGGTATGGCAAAGTGTTATTGTTGTATGAATGTTAATGTGCAAACATGGTATTATTTAAGTCTCCACCAATAAGACATGGATGTTTTTTATACGTGAAGGTTAAATTAGTTAGTTCCTAAAAGAACACATCTTTATTTTGACCTGGTTCACTGTACATGCCTTTGAAAGCCCAAGATTTTTTTAATAAATACTCGTGAAAGATAAAGAGATGTTGTAATGTTTAATTTTTGTAAATTTATAGAGTATTGCATTATTTCTTCATCCAAAATAATACCACCATAAGTCCTATAGAAAATTTTATAGCTCATCTTCCCTCACATTTAAATCAATTATGTATGCAAGACCATAGATTTTCTTTCTTGTATAGTGATAATTTGGAGGTGGTTTTCTTGAATATTATTTTTGATATTTCAACATTGACTAGTAGAAACAACACCAAAATCCCTCCAAGCTAAATTTTTTATTGAGAAGGAACTTTAAGAAAACTACGATCTTTGAGGGAAATCAATATTCAATAAAAATTATAGGTTATTAATATGTTCTATGGCTAAGAAATTTGGTCTTTGGTTTGACTAACCTAGATCCTTTCTAGACAGACATGGAAAGGTTAGTGTGATTGCATCACAAAGGGTGATGGAAACTTTATCACCAAAATTGATAAAGGATACATTATTTGGGAGTATATGATATTTAAAGAGCATCCAAATCATGAATACTATCACTGTGCTCATAAGATATATAGAGAGAATCAATAGTGTTATCTGGATCTTTGAAAACTTTTTGTTATAGTAGTTTACTTTTTGACAGAAACTTCTTCTTCAATACGATCAACAACAAAACTTATTTGCATGACATATTTATATATCTTGTTTTTTAGGAATCTACAACAACGCAAGTATCAGAATCAAGTTTTTCAATTGCCTTGTTTATTGTATTCTCCTTGGAGTTTTTCTTGTCTTGAATAATGACAGAAATGTAGCCATTTATTGAGATGGAACCTATATTTGGCAAGTGAAATTGTTTCTTGAAACTTTGGAGACCTCTTATCTTAGTAGGGTTGTAATATTGATATCTATTCATTAGCACATGATGGTTTTTGTATCCTTGTAAATCCAAACATTCCCCATTTATGTGAGTAGTAAAAATTAGTCTAATTTAAATGGAAATTAGGGTTTTGATAATACTTGTTTGTGAGGTGTAATTGTTCCTTAGGCATGATGCAAATGGTGAGATGGTAAAAAATGACATAGAAGAGGGTGTAAATGTGAAATGGACCCTCAACCAAAATTAAATCAATGTGTTGACTTGCACAAACTTTGATTTCTTTTAACAAGTTGGTGCATCAAATAGTTGAAATTTGACTAAAGGATTAATAGTTGGTATGTGAGAGAGTGCCAGTGTGTATAATGGATCTTCCATCCAATAAAAAGGTGATATCCTTGAAGACATTAAATTTCTATAAGTGGGAAAGAAGTCCAGTTAATGCCATTCAACCAACACCATTGTCACCCACCATTAAATCACTTCTTTAGACAATTTTGGTATCATTCTAAACATAAAGCCAACTTCTCCAAAAATGATCATGGTGAGAACCACCAAATGTTCAAACTTTGTATATTAATTCATACAATAGCCTATCAAAATAATATGTATAATTCACACCATATACTTTTAATTACTATACTATATGCACCAACTATTGATACATGTGTCATCATCACTAATGATATATGGGTTCATTAAGACTAAAATGTGTGATTTTGCAATGTAAATTTACATTGCAAGTTCAAACTCCATTAGTCAACTACACCTTAACATACAATCCCTAAGCCCTGGTACAAAATAAGTTAGTTTTTGAAATCTTGAGTAAGTTAGGTAGGCAAGGTTAATCTAGATAATGTAATTAGTTTAATAATATTTTAGTTAGATTCTATTTGAAAACCTTATTTAGGCTATTTCGAATCCCAATCTAATGATGATACCATTGTTTCATATAGGACACAAAAGTTTATATCACAAAGGTTAATTTGGATTATGATTTTAAATTCCTTTTTAGACTTTGTTTGATTTTGTTAGGGTTTTGAGATTAAGCAACAAGAACAAATACCACTTATAAATGTTTTTCCAATCAACACTAGAATGAGAACCCAACTTTAGTGTCTAAATCTAGTCCTATGTGGTGAAAAAAGATAGTTACTTGTTTATTCCATATCCCATGCCAAACAAAGGCTAAGAATTCTCCTTATCTAACTACTACTTTCTAATTAAGGCAATAATTTTTTATTTGGTTAAAGGTTTATGTGACTGATACACAAACCATTACCCAATAGGACAATAGAACAATGACCTCACATGGAATTAAATAGTTGTTAATCCATGTAGTCGGTAATTGATTATTACCAATGGTGGGTTGACCTAATTAAATCACTACCTTCATCAACAAAAGATGTGTAGCCAGTTTTCCTATTTGAGACTACGGGACATTTATACAATTATGTAAAGTAAAAGTAGTAAGACGTGGTTGCCATTAGAGGAGATGCAATACCATTTGTAGTTTTTTTATCATCTCATTCCACTTGAGGGTCATTAATGAATTGGTGCATGCGATTTGGTCGAGTGAGATTAGTTACCAAATTAGATTCAAGCTTAGTGTGTGATCATGAACACTCATGGACAAATTTTTGAAGAAGCAAGATCAATTACTTCTTTTAGTATTGATTGAGTATCTTAAATCAACACACATTGGGTTATAGTTTGAACTATCTTGAAGATATTTATTTATATTAATTATTTTATGCCTTCCATTACAAATAATCCAAAAGAAAATTTTGGAAATTGATAAGTTACTATTGAATAGGAGGAAGATGATGTATTGCGGAAGTCAATCCTTTGGGAATGGTAATGGATAGAGAATAATGACCAAATAGATGTTATAAGGGAATAATGTAAGAAGATGTCAATTGAATATGGAATCATTCTAGAAAACCATGTATGGAAAAAGACTATAAAAGTTCTAATGTTGAGTTTCAACCTATAAGAATCATGTTGGAACATATGACTTGACAACATTCATTTTATTTTAGGTTACAAGTTTGGATGATAAGAATCTATAGACTTGTTTAGTTACAAGTGTTTAGTTAAGTCATTGAATGATAAGAATATATAGACTTGTTTAAATGAGAATACATCACTAACTTTATGGGACATAAGGTTGATATTGGGGGAAGGACTGTAGAGATATGATTGGGACAAGCTCTGCTGAGGAAGAATTAAAAGGCATACAATGGAGGTAAAATGTTTGCGTGTCCACTATTAAGGCATCCAATGTCCATCTTGAAGGAGATTTATGTTGAATACAAAGAGGGTGGCATATAGTTGACACTCTTGAAACTTAAGTCATCAAACCAAGGGTCTATTTAGAAATCCATGTTACTTGAGACATTTGTCGATTTACCTCAATATTGCATGTTTCTCTATGTTTGTCCATATACAGAACATTTTTGAAGTATGATTTCCTCTAGAGTCATATATTTTTGTATTGTTTTCCAATGACCAGTCAAACACAAGGAAGGCCTTTGTACAGTGTATGAGGGGGATTGGGGAGAACATTTTACATGATGGGAGTGGTCAATAACACCCCATATACAATTTTATTTAGGTTTATATATGGTTGACCGGGATATGAGGTGAATTTTTATATGGAACCACAATAAGTTTCTTTTAAACTCATCAAGAAAAATATAAAATTTGTTTGGAAGGGAAATAAAACTTGGGTAACAGTTTGATAAATGTGAAGGAATATAGTTGACTAAAGTTAGGTGAATTATTAAGGATATAGATGATCTTGACCAGCCAGATGGATTGCATATGGAATTCATAGTAATGGAAATCCAAATGTTCAAGGGCATTGGTACATGGTGATAATTGTGAGACTATGGTCCTTTCTGTGATTTAAATAATGTTTTATATATCTTTGTATTTTTTGCAAAACCCACTAATACACTAATCTAAAGAAAGATTACATATACACCAGACTTCTTGTCTGACACATTACAAGAATTACAACCTTTTCTATAATCTCAGATAATGTTCTAGAATTATATTTGGATTTGTTTGCTTGATATGCCATTTCTTCATCTTTTTTGCCAATTTGTTTCTCTCTATCATGAATTCCACCTTACATTCTCCGAAATATCCTCCCTTCTATCTTATACATCTTATAGAGGTCCAAAACTTGTAGATGTCTTTATTTCTTGCATTTAAGTTAGCCGTTAGGCTTGAGTCTATATAGATGATGTATCTTATGAATCCTAATTGTACATTTTGATTTATGCCTCTTTCTATTGCCATAATGTTTCCCTTCATCATATCCATTCCACAAAATCATTCATCTCCTTGCATCCACTTCCCATGTGTGTTCCTAGCTATTTCATTGATGTAGGAATTTCCTTTGGACATACTCACAACCACATCTTCATTTTCTTCATTCAACCCCATCTTGGGGGACTTCCATTTTGATTTTTTAGGAAACCTCATGTTTGTAATGGAATTATCAGTTGGAGCATTAACATGCTTGATACTCTTCACTTCCACTTTGATATTAATTATTAGCTTTGAGATGCTTGTTCTCCTAGATTGAAATACCAACTCATTCATGGTTTCTATAGTTACAAGCACGTGATTAAAATGACTCATTTCCAACTATTTGGTCCTACATGGTAATCCATGACATATTGAAACCAACAATTGTTGTTATTGCTGAGAAGAATTCAATAGTAATTGACATTATAGGTTTTTCCACATCTTGTTGCTAAAGAGACAATCATGTAGGACATGCATCACATATTCCTCAATTATTCAACATATGGTGCACCTTCTACTCTATGTCATCTACCTATTCCAAGGTAGACTATTTATCATCATTCTATCATGAGCCACTAGAAAAATGAATGTCTTATATTTTATGGCAACGCAATCTACCATAATTTACTCCAATCTCTCTGTGTGTGTCAAGCTTGCAATCTTAAAAGAGATAAATACATGGTACCAACAACGAATTATCCATTGTACCCACATCCATCTCTATTTTTTATCATCATATTAAATTGAGGGTGGTAGCATTAACATGATCTACTTTATAGAATATGAAGTAGATTGCTCCTCTAGAAACTCCCTATCCAATTTTCCATCATCCTTTACAATTGTGAGCCACCATTAGATCATCAAATTATGGTGAGACTATATTTTTGAGAACCAGAACCTAGTTTGCTTCCTCCTCGCACCCAGGTGCCCTCCTCCAATGTAGATAACTCTACATTCCCTATCAGTATTTGGCTTGACTATCTTTGAATGATCTCACAAAACAAGGACCCATTACTAGAGAAGCCATATTTCTTAGTGTATTTTCATGAGTTGTACCCAATGAATGTTTCCCCTCCTTTTGAAATCCCAAGTGGCCTACATCAACAATTCGTCTTTTTTCTATCAAGACATTCGGTTCCCCAGACCTCCCTTAATTGTGGATGAAACCACCTTTGTGGACAAGAAAAGCAATGTACGGAAATGAGATGTCTTTAGTATTAACAGGGCACACCTATATATAACGACACGGGTGGTGGAAAATACCCTTTTACACAATGTGAGACTAATCCCATATAAATAGTGGATATACAGAGGTATAAAGAATAATTAAAATTTTATTTGACATCCATTGAGGGATTTTGTGAAATGATCAGCCACTTGGTCTTTTGAATAGACTGGAATAAGTACAATTTGGTGATCTTGTACCTTTTCCGAAATGAAATGACAATCAACTTCAAGATGTTTGGTCCATTCTTGAAAAATTGGGTTAGAAGCAATGTAGAGAACAACTTGATTATCACACATGAGTTTCATTGCTTCAGAATGAATGACCCCCAATTTTTTTGGAATATTCTTGGACAATAAGATATCACTAGTTTCATGAGCCATTTCTCTATATTCAGATTTAGTTCTAGATTGAGCTACCACTGTTTGCTTTTTTACTTTTCCAGGATATGAGATTGCCACCCACAAAGACACAATATCTAGAAATTGATTTGTGGTCTATGACACAACCTTCCCAATCAACATATGAAAAACCTTATACTATGAGATGTCCATGATTGTTGTACCATATACCTTTGCTTGGACTTTTTTTGAGATAGGATCCTATAGACAACCTCCATATTCCTACTACATGGTTTATCAATGAACTGACTAACCACACTAGTAGCAAAGTATATATCTGGACAAGTGTAAATAAGAGAACTTAATTTTCCAACCAGTCTTCTATATCTCCATTGATCTTCAAGTGATCGCCCTGTTTCTTGTGTAGGTTGACTTTGGTATCCATAGGAGTACCTTTTGGCTTTGTTACAAGCATACTAGTCTCTTCTAGGATAACAAGACTGTATTTCCTTTGTGAGATGACTATTCCATATTAGATCTAGCCACCTCAATGCCTAAAAAATATTTTAAGAGTCCTAAATCTTTAGTTTGAATTTTTTTTTGAAGAAAGTGTTTAATCTACATAATACCATGTTGATCATCTCTAGTAATGATAATATCATCAACATAGATAACAAGGAGAACAAAGCCTGAAGATTATTTCTGATAAAAGACTGAACGATTCAGACCTGATTGTATAAGGGCAAACCCAACTAGAGCTTGACTAAATTTTCCAAACAAAACTCTTGGAGAGTGCTCGAGCGCATATAGAGATTTATGAAGATGCCAAACTAGATGTGACTCCCCCTGAGCAATGAACCCAGGAGGTTTCTCCACATAGATTTCTTCAGATAGGTCACCATGGAGAAAAGCATTCTTGATATCAAGTTGATGCAAGGGACAAGAAACATTAGTTGCTAGAGAATTAAAAAGATGAACAAAGGACATTTTAGCAGTAGGACTCAAGATAGTCTTCTCCATATACTTGAGTTTATATTTTGGCTACTAAATGAGCCTTCAGACGATCAACAATTCTAGTGGGTCTGACTTTGACTAAGAAAATCCATCGGCACCCAACAACAACCTTGTCTTTTAGAGTAGGAACTAAACTGCAGGTGTGATTCTGATGAAGAGCATTAATCTCATCTTCCCTAGCATGATGCCATCCTGATGATTCAAGGCAACATATATAGAACTAGGAATGGAAACACCAATTATTGATGATAAGAAAAATTTTATATGAGGGAGATAAATAGTTATATGAAACAAAGTTAGAAATGGGATGAAGGGTACATGATCATTTTCCTTTCCAAACAACAATTGGTAGATGAAGAGAACTATCATTCTTACCTTGAGCTCTAGATTGAGTGATGATTGAAGAAGGGTTGACACTTGCATTATCGTATCCCTGATCTTAGACGGTGTCCTTCACACGATGTGTGTAGACATGAGTGATGGGAGGTTGCTCTCCTTGGGACACATATGGAGAAGATTCTCCCTGGAAAGGAGGTGTAGGTGATGAAATTTCAATGACAACTAACTATGGAAGAGCTTCTTTAAGATCCCTCACTGACTGAGGATCTCCAAAGTATGGAGTATCTTCAAAAACGGTGAGATTAATAGAAACAAAAATTGGGGTTCGACTAGATCATAGCATCAATATCCCTTTCGAGTCTTGGAATAACCTAGGAAGACACACTTGAAAGTCTTTGGACTAAGTTTGTCATGACCAATACCAACATTATGAACAAAACAAACACATCCAAAAACTTTAAAGGGAACAATATTAATGGCATGACCAGGGCATAAAAGTTGAAAGGGGATGCATTTTTTTAAGGTGGTTGATGACATGCAATTTATGAGATATGTGGAAGTGAGGACACATCACCCCATAACTCCTTGGGAGTGTTTGTATGAAAAAGAATAGTATGGGCAGTTTTGATGATGTGACGCTTTATCCTCTCAGCTACCCCTTTTTTTGGGTCATGCGAGGACATGGTGACTAGTGTATGAATCCTTTAGTAGATAAGAATTGAATAAGAGCATTATTGAAATATTATTTGGCATTATTTGTTCTTAAAATACGAATATGCCAAGAGAATTGGGTTTCAATTTCAACAACAAAGTTCTTTGTTACAGATAAAATTTTAGAGCTATATTTAATCAAATACAAGCATGTGACTCTAGAGAAATCATCATCAAATTGACAAAATAGTTTTGATTAAGTTTTGATGGAACCCGACATGGTACCTAGACATCATAATGAACAATTTTGAAACATGATCGAGAAGTCATCTGATCCCTAGATTTAAAGGTGGATCGATGATGCTTTCCTAACTGACATGACTAACACTATAGTGTGCTAAGTCTAGATAGCTGGGGATGAAGGACCCAAAGTTTATCCAGGGACATGTGTCCAAGCCGACTATGGATATGAAGAGGAGAAGCTCCCATACACGCCTTGGATGACAGACCAAGATAGTAGAGACCTACAAGTCCATACCCTCCACCAATCATCTTATGTGTCTGGAGGCCCTGTGTCACACAATCACTAGGTAAAATGTAACTCAGGCTTGAAGAGAATGAGTCAATTTGCTAATGGATAATAAATGGAAAAAGAATTCAGGAGCAAATAAAGATGATCTTAAGGCAACTGTAGTTATAGGCTTGATGATCCTTGGACCATTTACTGGAACTTTGGATCCATTAGCAATGGTAATAGGTGATATAGGTGTTTTTCCAGTGGATAGGTTAGATATGAGATGGTTTTACATGTAATGTGATATTTTGTTCCTAAATCAAGAACCCAAGAAGATGAACCTACATTAGAAGAGTGAGATAGGCATGCAGTATCTCCATCAGGGTGTTGCGCAAAGGAAGCTATTGAAGAAAAAGAGGACGAGGATTGTTGAGAAGCTTTGTACTAACAAGACTTATTGTACTCCTCATCTATCACATAGAACTAGCGACTGGTGTCCCCTTAAGTGTCGGCAATGGATGCCACATTTGTAGATTTGGTTTTGGAAGGATACCCATGAAGTTCACAACATATTTCTTTGTAATGCCCCGTCTTTCCACAATGAGAGCATTCTAGACGTCCACATCCTCTAGTAGACTTTCCTTGATGACCACCTCATCCTCCTCATCCCCATACATGAGTATCTAGGATAGTGTTGATGTTTCCCTTCATGGTAGAAACCATAGAAAATTTGTCTGAGATAGAATGTGGAGTTTGCTCAATGAAGGTGTAGGATACATGGTGATATTCTTCCACCAACATGGGAAGCTCCGACTCAGCAAGGATTTGGATGTGTACTCCTTCTTACTAACATCAAAGCCCAACAAAGAATTGAATGACATCCATTTGATACCTCTACTTTTGGAGTGCGTTGATACCACTGTAAGAGGAAGAAGAGAATGAATATCATCAGTGATGTGAGTTATCTCGCTGAAATATTGAGTCAGGTATTTATCATCTTGTTGAATATTGTACATCTCCACAATCATCTCATAGATACGGGAGATGTTTGACTCATACATGATGTTAAGGTGAGAATATACATCATTGCATCTTGCAAAGTGACTGGTGAGATCAGCTACTACTGGCTCCATGGAATTCTAGAAGATGGAGAGAAGATTGGCATCAGCTTGCTCCCACTGTTCTATAGTGTTATTAGTAGGAGGATCTTATGTGAGATGTTTGTATTTTCCTTGGCCTCTGAACCAGATTTTGACCAATCGACTTCATTGATTGAAGTTCTTTTCATTGATCTTCTGAGTAGTGATGACTTGATCTCAAATAAAGAAATGAGCGATCACTTCCTTCTTTTTTGATATGATGAAGATACAAGGTATAATAGGGTAGTTAGTTCCTTACATGATGTGTGTTATATGAGCCATAACTCTATCTTCTTACAACACATCATGTCAGTGATGGACATGGCATGTCAGTTTTCGGGCTGTAACCCTATCTGCTTGGAATCACATGATGTGTTGATGAAACACACGACGTGTGTGGAAGTTTTACGTCTTCTTCCCAAAAATCACCCCTTGGAAGGATTTTCTTGGAGAGAGAAACCTCCTAGGAATAGATCTATCTAACCATGATGATAGTGGTGAATATTTTAGAGAGGATATGGAGATCAAGACCCTTTGGATAGTGATGTTTTGTAAAAGGATGTTTTAGAAGGTGGATATGACTTCCACCATTAGGAGATGGTTCCCAAAGTGGAGATGACATCAACGATGGAAGGAGAAATGATTATGTGGTGGGAATGACTGTCACGATGGAGAACGAGATGATCTTCCATGATGGAGATGATTTCCATGGTGGAGATAGAGAGACAACCACAATGGAGGAGCTTGGTGAGGATGATGCAACACCGATAGATGACGACCACTGCTGCTATGTTCTCTATTGAATTAGGGTATCGATCACTCTGATACCTTTTGAATAGGAAAACAATGTGAGGAAAGGAGATGCATGTAGTATTTATAGGGAAAACCTATATATATGGACATGGGTGGTGGCCAATACATGTTTACACAATGTGGGACTAATCCCATACACACAGTGAATAGACATATGTATAAAAAATAATGAATAAATAGAATAATAAATACCTATTTTCTAACAACCTTCTTCAATACAACCAAGTGAATTGATTTATCCCAATCCTTCTCAGACAATAATAAAATTCTTATCATGCGATTTGTGCATTCACAAGTCAAGGTTGAAAAATAACTTCTCTGCATGATGTAATTGGTCAAAGGACTCAACTTTTCTTTTGAAAATGTGATTATTACTACAAATGACAAGGTCTATAATATCCTAAAATTTGGTGAATTTCAATTATATAAATATGAGGATTGAATTGATAAGTAAATACTTTGATTGTATTATTATAGAATTATAAATTTATCTTTGTGGTATGGATGTAACCCATGGCCCAAGTAAGACCCATTAGACTATTTGCTCTGTAAATAAATCCTTGAGGCACAAGTTCAAGAAATTAGAGATTATGTGAATAAATAAAGTATAATGACTTTTTGAATTATTAGATAACTAAAATATGAGATAATAAGCAACTTTCCAAGGAAATTAAGATATGAGGTATTTTAGATAATTCAATGAGTAAATATCTTACTATGAATGACAACACAAGTTTCAAAGCATCAAATAAGAATATCACGGTCCGACTTTTGGTATACCTGAAGATATTAACAAAAATAAGAGAATTCTAGAATTTGGGATAAAAAGGACTTTTCATGTTATATGGGTGAGTCAATTAAATAAATGTTTGATAGGCGAGTTTCATCTATTAAGTTTATCCTAATAAATTCCAAAAATTTGATATTGGTTGGGAAAGGTATTAATGACTTACCCTCCAAATTTCATAAAAAAAGGATGTTTCTAGTGGCCTACAGAAATATGTGAGGAGAGAGGGGACTACATGTAATTATTGTATATGTTTCTATTTTAGAAATCTATTAATATGCTTATGACTTTAGTGTAATGCAATCATGCACTTCTTAATGTATCACACAGAGGACAACTATCGGATCAGGAAGGAAGGCTACTAGTTTTGTCTCCTACCTCCTATATGAACAACAATCGAGGCAAACAACATCATGACTTTCTCTCACCTTTTTCTCTCGCCAATACTCACCCTTTTCTCCAGATTTTTCTCCTACTAGATTTGGGAGAGAGATGAAGCAAAAAAACCCTAACATAGTTGCTACCTTGCTATATTTAGGAAGTGGAAAAATCCCCAATAAGTCCAGACCTTAGGGCAACATAGGGATTTTTGTGCCCTGACTCCCATGCCTATATAAGGCATTAACGAGACTTCATCAATCCTTGAACCCTCCTATCCCTTCAATTTCTTTCTCTTTTCTATAGGGGTGGTCAACGAATAGAGACTTTGTCGATGCTAGTTGCATCATTTCTTCAGCACTACCGAGTGTCTTTGGCCAATTAATTGCATAGGAGCATCCTTGGACCACCATAAAGGCATTATGGTCCTTGGCCTCACATGAGGTGGATCAAGGAATGATGTCCTTGAGTCAGTTGTACCTGCTCGGAGCGGCAAGTCAGGGTAAAGGGACAAACTTCATCTAGTGGGACTGTTAGAAGGATTGTAGATAGTGTTTAGACATTTCCCAAACTTTAGGATGACATTAGTAAGGTAATTTGTTTATTGCTTGCATTCCTTGTCATACCACCTTAAGACCATGGAAGCACACCATTGAAACCTATTTCTCATATCATATCCATCTCAACCCTTGGGTTCCTTGAGTTTGTAGGGGCCTGCTAAAGATTCCTCTATATTAAGTTCTAGCCATCGATCCCTAAGTGCGAGATTCAACCCTCAAGTTGACCTCTCCATGGAGGCGAGTAAGATTTCTAAACTCCTAATGAGGATGATCAATCATCCGAGTGGTTTTACCCCAATGTCGTGGCCCACGTGACTGATTACAGTCACCACAAAAGGGTGTTGTTGTCTTCTTTCCCCTAACTTAGGAGGGTCGGCCTCTCTGAGTAGGTATTGATATTGCTAAATCCCATTGTCCAGGGTCGGGATCCGTGCGGGATTGGATAAATCGATTAATGCAAATGTGGTGTCCCCTAATTGATCTAAAAAGGTTATCTTATTTTAATTGTAGTACTTTCTATGATGTTCATATTAAGACAAGTTATATATGAATTTTAATTAGAAAAATGCAAGGAGTATGAAAAAAATGTGATTGAGGCCTGAATTTGATCATAGTTCAAAAAGTAAGACCAATACATGAACAAGTGGTGATTAAAGTATATAAACCATAGTTTTGATGAGTAGATTATTAATCATGTTAAAACATTTCTTTGAGATATAAATTTATATTGTTGAATATTCAAAATCATGATAATGATTATAAATAATTAGGGTTTTTAATGTGTATAACTGTACATGTGTAGAATTAAGGTTTTGAAACCAAAGTTCATAATTTTCCAGGATGTTAATTTACATAAACTAACCTAAGTGTTCATAATGCAAAGATCTGATAATTAGGGTTTCACCTAAAGTATAATATGCGATGAAATTAGGGTTTCTACCCTTATTCCTTATACAAACCTGAGACAAACCCAAAACCCAAGATTAGGACTTGAGTAGGGTTTTAATGTGAATACTATGATGGTGAAACTTTAGGATATAGATACACACAAATTAAATGTTGATACACTATATCTATACACTTAGGAGCCATAACATTACTATTCATAACTTTTTGGACCCTATTCAGAATCTCCATAGCTTCTGGTGCTAAGAATACAAAAGTATCAAATCCAAAAGGGATGAAGGTGTGTTGATTCTCAATACATGCTTTCTCATGCTTGACCACTTTGGCTGAAGAAATGTTAAGGCAGCATGTCCCACTGTAAAGGCCCCATTCTTCAATCCCACCAACAAAGAAACTCCTGTCAAATCCACACACACATGTTTCCCTCTGATCCATCCAAAAATCAAAATGTTGATAGGTCTAAGTGTGTATCTCCCCTCTTGTCGATCAGTTAAAAGGTTCACAAGTGCCTCTTTTTTAGCAGAAACACATGCACATCTGAGTACATCAAATAGAACGTCTCTAACAAGATCGTGCATGTACTTAAAATTTGGAAGCTCCCTACAATGAAACACATTCTCCCCAAAAGTGTCCAAGCATGCCTTACAACAAACTGGACATATCTCATCAGCTGGAAATAAAGGAATCATGAGACCATATCTGAGGATACTATGCTACTCCACTGGTGACATGTACATACCAAGTCCATTAATAGGAGTAGTAAGGAGAAAATCTTGGGCATGATCAGCTTGAAGACACCCAATAACTGCCTTCAGTCAAATGGTCATGTCAAACTTAACCTCCATGTCCTCAATTATTTTACTAAAAAGAGCACTTTCCAAAGAATTTTGGGCCTTTGGGGTGTGATGTCGTTTCTAGAAAAACAATTGAGGTTGAAGAAGGGAATCATAACATGAAGACGATCTAAAGTATAATCAAAGTTTAAATCCATGTTGTGAATCTCCCTATCTCATAAGTTGTGATCTTGAAGCACCCAAGATTGGGCGCTAGATGACACAAAAAGAGTATGAGGAAGCCTCGACTGCTGAATATAGTCCCAATCCACCAAGCCTAATGGGTAATGAAGCCACCCTCCATTGGAGGTCTCCAAAAAAGGAATATCCACAAACTACATTGTCTTCAATAGACCCTCGTAAGCCTCTGTCAAATAATAATGTTGCCTCCTCCATTTACATCGGTTGACAAGTCCTCAAGCCAAATAAAAATTTTGCAATACCCATACAAAATCAGAGTAAAAGAAGCTCACACTGGGGATCAACCAACTGAGGTAGATGATGCATCAACTTCTTAGCCTTCGAAACCCTCTCCATAGCCAAACTCTAAATAATTTTTTTATCTCTACTAACAGCTCCTCCAAGAAGCTTCATCCCTAACAAAGGTCTTTTAATATCCATCAGGAACAACTCTTTGTGAAGCTTCCTACCATCACATGTAGGCCACAAAAGCTCAGTTTTATAAATATTTAAAACTAGACCCAAATCTGGTCCACACCGTTGAATGATACCCAGAACCTTGGTCACCTTATATGTGTCCCCAATGATGGGTCCATCATCAATATACCACACATGACCAAGACACTTGAAGTTATCCCTGATATGATGGATAAGTGGATGTAGTATAAGGGAAAAAGAAGTGGGCCTAAAGGATCACCTTGTTGCACCCCAGTGTCTGACCAGATATGTATGTCCCCAAGGTATAGCCTTGTTTCTTGGCCATAGAAAAACTCCACCTACACAGAAATAGATAGACATCTCTCCCTCACCTCGCGTAGTAAGGAAGAACTATCAACTAGTTTGAAGGCATTCGAAAAATCCATTGTGGGCATGGATAGAGAACCATCTCTATGTCGCACATTCAACACTCTATTGACAATGTGAAAAATAGCTTCTACCCAACCAGATACACCCACTTCTAACTAGGATTTATTAAGATACTTGACCATATCTTTACTCACTCCTTCCACAACAACTTTGGATACAAGGTGCCTCCAAATAGTACCAACTATGATGGGGCGTATGCTATTTTCTGGCTTAAGTATCGGCATAAGTGGTGCAGATGCTATAAACTTTGCCAAGCAGAAGTAATATCTCCCTCCCAACCATAAGTTAACCACAAGGGTGATGGCATGTAGGAGGTCAGTGGCCATGAAAAATACCTCTTCACACATAACATCAAAATGTGTTGGGCCCTCAAACCATCTCTACCAAAAGAAGTCCCTTTAGGAAAAGACTTGATACACCCAAGAATAATGTCAACCTCTACTACTAGAGGGGCTTTAGAAAAATTAGAATTCAGCAAGGAATGAAGTGGCTTGTATGGGTGTTCTTCCTCCAAAACTCTTATGGTATCTTCATTGTACGATGCAAATCCTGATGAAGAAAACACTTATACGATTGTTGTAAAATGACCATATACAACTTTGTGAAGGTACTTCCTGATGTTGGGGTTTACTTTTTTATCTTCCTACTTAGAGTAGCCACCATCATGGTCTATAGTGTCAGGTCCAGGAGCATTCAACACCTTGACCACTATCTTAGCAATATTGTCAACTTCTCCCCACGTAGAATGTTAGCTAAGAACAAGACGTTGTTGTAGAGATTTTCTATTGCTGGACCTACTATCCCATCTGTTCTAAGGACAAAACACCTACAAAGTACAACATGGAAGAAGTAGTAGTTTCAGCCAAGCAGATACAGATCTTGGCTCAACGATCACTTTGTAAAGAGATGTCTTTAATGCTTGAGAAAAAACAAGGAATTCTCTTCACTATCGTGATAGGTGCTCTAAAGACCTGATCGAGAAGCCTAATATCTAGGACCAGCCCCTCCATAGCAGTAGAGATCTCAAGACTCTTTTGGAGATGCTTTATGATGCGTACAATGTGAGTTTCAATCTATTTTGTCTCATTAGTGACCAAGACAATACCATCACCATGATTGAAGGCACCACACGTGGCGTGTATCTTCATACACTTCCTGCATAACCATTGATTAAGGACCCTCAAGGTCTCATCTATGACAAGAAATAACCCATAGTCCTTTTGAAGTCCCCTCCACAACGTGGTACAACTCTCTTCACTTGAGAGGTGGGATCTCATAAGGTGATAGATCATATTCATAAAGCCTTAGCTACCCTCTCTACTATCCAGGAAACAATGAAAATTATGAAAGGGACAATATAAGGCCCCTCTGACAGAATTCTCAGTAGGGCACACAGATCGTTGTTGGCAGATGGATACCTACTGCACACTAGTAGGGGGAATTTATCCTTCTTCTAGATTAGACAGTTGCTTGAGCTTGTTTGCAAGTTGCAGAAATAACAAGGTGGTGTTCTGTGATCTGCTGAGATTTGCAGTATCCATTATTATGCCTACTCTAAAACCCCCTCCACTGTTGGTAAGCCTTCTGATTCACTCGACACACATGGTGTTGTGAAGAAAGGCGATTTGAATCGAGGTCGGTTCCAAGAAGGAGGATGGGGGTCGTCGAGAGATGTGTTATGTGGCCTCCAACCTGGGGACCTCAGGAACAAGGAGGGAAACTCAAATACACTCCTTTCAACCAGTGGACCTTGTGTCCTAGGCATGTGATCTCAACATCGGGGTTAGCATGTAAGGGGTCTATCTACAAATTTACTTCCTCGGTGGCACCATCGGGCCTCCTGGGCCTTCGGTTGTTATATGGAAGACAGTATCAATGTATTTTTTGTAATGTTTTGAATGATTGGTGTTGCCATCCAAAAAGTACTAGCGGTGCAACTTGTTGCCCTCTTTCATTCTAATTCCATGTAAAAATTTCTTATATAGGGAATCTATGGGTATTGATACTCAAATGTTGAATTCTTGGGTCCATCTTTGCTGGCTTGATTGAATTATATGATGATTTCATTGTATGCATGGTTCTACACCGAGGTACATCGTTATGATTATGAATACTTGCAATATCGACTACTGGTGATTGTTCTAGATTTCTCGAGGATGATTGAAATAAATTGTTGGATGTTTATTTACATTCTGCTCAATTATAATGCCACCATGAGTATCACATAAATTTAAGTATCAGATTTTGAACCCTAGGTTGACATGTATCAAGGTTTGATGCACATAGGCCCTAGAAGGGAGAGTGATTATGCCCAAGATATCATATCACGTATGAATTAGAATATGTAACGAAAATGGTAGTTCTTTTTTGAAAGTAATTGATTATATGTTGTTATGTTACTTGCCCACTTTTTCCTGCATGCCACATACACAACATAGCAATATAATGATCCACATTTTTTTTTCATGTCATTTTAAGTAAATGCAAAGTATGAAGATATCAAGACATGATGAGTTGGATGAAATCCACTAAAGTCATTAAAGATAAGTAAAGGAGGATGAGTTAGATACTTTTTGTCATATGTAATAGTTATCATGTTAGAAATTCATGTAACTCTTGAGAGGAGAATTATTATATATCTTATAAATAATAGTTGTGAAATAACAGAAATTATTTTCTATTATTTGTTATTTTATATATCTAGATCTTGGGAATTTTAGGTAATGACTTCACCTTTAAGGTCCTTTTTTAATTGGGGGATGCTAAAAAGTGATTTCGTTACAGTTGATATCAGAGCCCCACATTTTTTGAAAAAAATAATAGTTTACAATTTCAATTAATCCTCAGAAATATAAGGAGAATTATTAAGGCATAATCATATGGTAATGGTGTCTACAAATAATCATGGCTTTGGGGGCTGGTAATATTCTCCTCACACCACTAAATTTGGTATATAAGGACTTCCTTAACCAATGTGATATCGTCCTAGCCAGAACCTATGGTTTGCCTGAAGTAATGTTTCCTCTAAGTTTTCTCATCTCTAGTTTCATCCACTTCTCATCCTCTTGCTTAATAAACCCGAAAAGATACTTCCCTCCTTACTTTAAGTTAGGTTTTTTTAGGAGAAGTAGGATTTAGGCATGCTCTGCCAAGTAATGTACATGTATTGTGGAAATAATGATAAAGTAAAGAAAAATGGTTTTATGGTCTATTCCATGCAAGAGTAAACCCCAAATGGAGCTAGGGTTGGTTTAAGAAAAATCCTAGTGGGTCAAGGGATATAGAAACCCTAAGATGTAGGGTGTAGTCTCTAACCCTAACACAAAACCCTAATCTTGGGAAATCAAAGTAGTGTGGGTGAAATAGAAACCATACCCATATAAACCCAAAATAGGGAAAAAGGAATAAGAAAAATCCAAAAGATTTTAGGTGACCCAGTCTCCCATGCATGCATGTTTGTGGAGCAAGGCAATTATGTTTCATGTGAAGGGTTTTTATGAAACATACGAAACCTATGAGCAACTCATAATATAAATATAACTTTCTCATTTCCCTATTGCTATTTATGGAGGAATGGATGAATAGAGAATACCCCCAATGAGTGGGTATGCAATGTAAATTACCCCTAAGTAGTGGGTATGCAATTGAAATTACCCCCAATAAGTGGGTATGCTATTGAAATTACCCCCAACGAGTGGGTATGCTATTGAATATAACCCCAACTAGTTGATATGCTATTCAATATGCCCCCAATGAATGGGTATGCTACTGAAATTAACCCCAACGTGTGGGTATGTTACTGAATGTATTCCCAACAAGTAAGCATGTCATGATGATTACCTCCAGAAAGTGGGTAGACCTCAGAAATTAAGCAACAATGGTTGAGAAGGTGTAACAGAAAATTATGTTCTATTATCTACTAATAATTTCTTTATGTGGATGTTTACATTGTTACACCTACATGCATATATTTTTCTTGTACCACATATTTTGGTTACATAAAAATGAAAATAGGAAACCCTTGATTCAACTTTTAGGTTGGTGTTCTAATCTAGGTGATTCAACCCAAGAATGGGAAAAGGACCTATGGGGGAGGCAAAACCCTAAACCTATGAGGTTAGTTTGTTGCTATAGATCCTAATCTCCTCCTGTGAGTTAAGATGGTACCCCATGTTAGGACCTTCCCTAGAAGGGTGAGTTCACAAATTAGTTTAGGAGTAACCTGGAATGTCACCTAAAGTGTGAGAATTGATTATAAAAAAACATGAAGGAACATAGTCTCTTTAAATCATGCCATATATGAGAGACACAAGGAAAAGTCACTAAGGAAATGGCTCATAGTAGAAGATCAAGCCTAGAGAGGAAGGTCACTAATAGATCAAGACCAGAAGGGAAGGTCTCTAAGAGCCCAATGAAGGGATATAATGTAAATAATGTGTATCCTAAGAGATGAAGGAAATCTAGGTTTAAAGAATTACATAAGAAAAATGTGTGCTCAAAAAGTGTTAAAGTTGTGATATCTCAATAAATCCTAAGCAGGGTAGATTCCTAAGTGAAACTTAAGGTCAAGTAGGGAGGATTAAAGGCACATAAAACATATTAGGTTAGGAGGTGATCATACCCTATGTACATAAGACCATGGATTTTTTAAGAGATGGCCATCCATGTTTTCTCGAGGCCCATGAGTCAGGAGATTGGCCACCTTCATGAGTTCATGAGGCCCCATGGGTAATGTCAGAGGCACTCCATAAGTGCATATGGCCCACAAGGTGAAGAGGATATCACTCCATAGGTGCATGTACCCCTAGAGACCTTAAGAAAGTGACTAAGGCTAATGTGACGTGAGGTGTTAATATAAAAGATACAAGAAGTCTTGTAATAATGTTTGAATAAAATCCTATAGGGAGTTGTGTATAGAGTTAGGAGTGAGAAAGGAACTTGATTACATGAAATATAATAATTATTTGGGATTAAAACTTATTACAGTTTGGAGTAATTGTTCAAGTGATTCAACCTAAATTTGAAATTTTTAGGTAATATATTGATACAAATCATGGTATCATGAGTTATTTATGTATCAATAAAAGATGTTAGTGGTATCTAGGAAGAGTTGTAACCTAAGGTTTGAATCTCACTAGAGTTATCATTCACCTTCACTAGGTTTGAATTTTGGGGACAAAATTCATTTTAAGGAGGGGTGAATGTAATGTCCTCAAATTTGGTGAATTTGAATTATATAACTATAAGGCTTGAATTGATAAGTAAATTCTCCAATTGTATTATCCATGGAATAAATAATTTATTTTTGTGTCATGGGTGAAGCCCATGGCCCAAGGTCAACGAGACTATTTGATTTGTAAATAGGTCCTTGGGGCATAAGTGTAAGAAATAAGAGATTTTGTGCATAAATGAAGGATAATGACTTTGTGAATTATTAGATAACTGAAATATGAGATAATACGCAAGTTTCCAAAGAAAATTAGATATGTTGTATTTTAGATAATTGAAGGAGTAATTATATAATTATGAATGGTAATACACGTTTTAAGGCATCAAATAAGAATATCTCAGCTTGTCTTTTAATATACTAGAAGATATTAACAAACATAAGAGAATTCTAGAATTTAGGACAAAAAGGAATTTCCATGTGATATGGGTGAGTGAATTAAATAAATTCTTGAAAGGAAGTTTCATCTATTAAGATTCACCTAATAAATTCTAAATATTAGATATAGTTTGGGAAGGATATTAATGCCTTACCCTATAAATTTCATAGAAGAATGGTGTTTCTAATGGCCTGTAGAAATTTGTGAAGAGAGAGGGCCTACATGTTATCATTATATATGTTTCTATTTTTTTTTCCGGGGGACTTATTCATCCTGCTCCCGGACCAGGCCAACGGTAGGGTTCTCCCCGTATACAACAGCCCCAGTTTCATTACCCCAAATAGCAGAGGCAAAGTCTGGGCATGAATCCCAACTATATTGTGGACTACTCTCAACCGAATCCCATCTAGCTAGCTTATCCGCAAGCTTGTTGGCCGTTCTTGGTATGAATGATAGCACCATGTTCTGTTTCTTCCTCAGCTCCTTTCTGATTGCCGACTCCAGCTGTCTGAACCTGGGAATAGCACCATGCTCGGAGTTCACTGCTTGACAGGCTACCTTGCTATCCGATTCGATGATCACAGGTTCCATAACGTCGTGCATGACTTTAACAACTTCGTAGATGGCCATGAGCTCCACTTCTAGAACATCCAACGATTCTTTACAGAAGGTACCTCCCTTAATCCAGCTCCCACTATGATCTCGGATGACATAGCTTATAGCTGCTTTCTTCCTCTTCATCCTTACTGATCCATCGACATTAATCTTGACCATGTGAGCTGGTGGTCTTGTCCACTGAACCTCCGCTGATTCCCTGACTCCTTGTGAAACATTTGATGCACCAAAGACTCCTTGAGCAAGACGGACATGTGACTCAATCAACCGGGCTGCCTGCTGTGGATTTATCCTGCTGTTCTCAAAAATAAATTGGTTCCTCCATATCCATAGGAAATGCATCGTAGTAGCAAACCAGACCGACCGGTTCTCCTCCTGTGTATCTCCCTTCAAGTTACTAGTTATCCAGGACTTGAGGTCGCCATGGTGGCTAAAGGTAGTGACCCTGTTGGCAATAACATTCCAGACCTGATTAGCAAAAAAGCAGTCCCTCAGTACATGGACCAAGGACTCCTCTTGTTGATTACATCTCGGGCACAGTATACTATCTGTGAGCCATCTCTTATGACATTTCTCATTTGTCATTAACCCATCATGTAGAATTTTCCATAAACTGACCTTGATCGCCTCTGATGTTTTAAGCGCCCATACTCGCTTCCATGGTCCCTGTATCAGTTTCCTCTTTCTTAATAAGCGTTGCTTATAGAGAGACTTCGTTGCGAAGCTTCCTCGATTATAATCTAGGTACACGAAACCATCCTCTCCAGCTTCCGTATCCGGTGGTATCATCCCCATGATCTACTTAACAGTGTTCGGCTCAAACCAGTATCTGATAAATTCTTCATCCCAGCCCGTATCTGTTGCCATCGACGCTACTCTGAGGTCCTGTATGTCCTCCGGTATGCTACGATTTTGTTGTATTGCAGGTCTTGCTTTCGCTTGGACCCAGTTCTCATTCCATGCTTATGTCGACTCCCCGTTCAGAATGGACCTTCCAACCCTGTTCTCCATGTCTGGTAAATTCAGCCGGATGAACTTCCATAGACGAGATCCCACCACACGCCCCTTATCTTTAAGATGTTCGTACTTAGCTGTCATGGCAATCCTCCAGTGAATCTGCCGCTTTGTACAGTAATCCCAGACATTTCTCGATAGCAAGGCCTCATTTTGTATCTTGGCCGATCTGACCCCCAGTCCGCCTTCATGTTTGGGTGCTATAAGCTTCCTCCACGCTATATGTTTCTATTTTAGAAACCTATTAATATTCTTCCAACTTTCATGCGATGCACCAAGGATCCTATTAATGTGTCACATGGAAGACGATTGTTGGATTGTAAACTAAGGCTCCTAATTATGTCTCCTACCTACCGTTTGAATAGGAAATTGGGGCAAATAATGTTGTATCTTTCTCTCACCTTTTCTCTCTCCAATACCCACCCTTTTCTCCTAATTATTCTCTTACCAGATTTGGGAGAGAGAGAAGCAAACAAACCATAAAGCAACCACTCCCTCATTGTATTTATGAAGTGCCCAAGACCCCAATGTACTCTGGCCTTAGGGAAATGTAGGGACCCATGTTCCCTTACCTCCCATGCCCATATAAAGCATTAGCGAGTTTGAAGGATACACCAAGAACCCTCTAATCCCTTCAATTTCCCTAACTCTACTTTAAGGGTGGTTGATGACCCTAGACATATTTGACAAGGCAAAACTGAGCATTTTTGTCCAATTAATTGGCACATGCGCTTCCTCTGACCACCACAAAGGAACTCTGGTCCTTGGCCTCACGCAAGGTGGATCCTCGATCTAGTTGCACCTTCTCTGAGTGACTTGTTAGGGTTAAGGTGTTAGACCTCTTCCGACAATGACATGACCGCTAGAAGGATCACAGATAGTGTACGGACCTCCCAAACTTCAGAACAACATTAGTAAGGTAATTTGTTTACCCTTTGCATTCCTTGTGATATCAGCTTAAGACCATGAAAACTTGATGTCAAAACCTACCCCTCAGACCGTCTTTAACTAAACCCTAGGGATCCTGAGTTCGTGATAGTCTAACAAACATTCCTCTATCTTAAGTTCTAGTTGTCAAGCTCTGAGTGTAGGAGTCAACCGTCAGGTTGACATCACCATGGTCTCAAGCAACATCGTTGAACCATGATGAGGATGATCAATCCTCTCAGTAGTTTTACCCTAACGCCTTGCCCTACGTGACTCAACTCATTCACTATGAAAGGGTGTTTTGGTCTTCTTATTTCTAACTTAGGAGGGTTGGGCATGCTGAGTAGGTGATGATGTGGTTAAACCCCATTAGCCAAGGTTGGGACCCAAACTAGATTGGATAAGTTGACTAATTCTGATGTGGTTTCCCCTTATTGGTCTAAAAAGGTTCACCTTGTTCTAATTG
The DNA here is from genome assembly GCA_963693085.1 of Alisma plantago-aquatica. Taxonomy (NCBI): domain Eukaryota; kingdom Viridiplantae; phylum Streptophyta; class Magnoliopsida; order Alismatales; family Alismataceae; genus Alisma; species Alisma plantago-aquatica. The sequence continues at coordinate 1,857,327,559 of OY856409.1, forward strand.
TAGTAATTTCTAGGATGATCATATTAAGAAAAGTTACATATGAATTTTAATCCGCAAAATATAAAGAGTATGATTAAAACATAATTGAGGCCGGAATCTGATCATAATTCTGTAAGTAACACCAATACATGATTAAGTGGTGATTAGAGCATATAATCCCTAGTGTTTTATGAATAGAATATTAATCATGTTAAAAATGTTTCTTTGAGATAGTAATGATGAATAATTAGTGTTACTATGGTGGTAATTAGAGCATATAATCCCTAGTTTCTAATGAATAGATTATTTTTTAATATCCAAGATGATAATGGTAGTAATGATGAATAATTAGTGTTAGTAATGTGGATAATGATACAATTATAAAATTAGGATTTTGAAACCAAGGGTCATAACTTGCAATGATGTTAATGCACATAATCTAACATAAGTGTTCATAAAGCAAAGATATTATAATTAGGATTTAACCTAATGTTTGATATGTGATGAAATTAGGGTTTGTACCCTTATTCCTTATCCAAACCTAAGACAACCGCAAAACGCTAGATGAGGACCCATGTAGGGTTTAACATGAATAATACGATTGTGACACTTTAGGATATACATATATGCAGATTAAATGTTGTCCTCTTAGGTCCATCTCTACATGCTTGATTGGATGATATGATGATTTCATTGGCTGCATGGTTATACATTGAGGTACGTGGTTACAATTATGATAACCCACATTATCAATGTCAGTTTTTGCAAAGAATTTCTCAAGGATTATTGAAACAAATTGTTGGATATATATATGTACATATATTATTTACATTATTTTCAATTATGATGCCACTATGAGTATTATATAAAGTTAAGTATCATATTTTGAACCATAGGATGAACATATCAAGGTGTGATGCATATGCAACCTATAAGGGAAAATGATTATGCCCAAGATAGCATATCAAGTATGGTTAGAATATGTAATGAAAATTCTAGTTCTTATTTGCATGTAATTGGTTGATTATATGTTGTTATACTACTTGCACACTTTTGTCTACACACCACACACACAATATAGAAATATAGTGATGCACATTTTGTTTGACGCTGTTTTAGGTAAATGCAAAATATGAAGATACAAAGACATGATGAATCAAATAAAATACATAAATACATTAAAGCCAAGTAAAGGATGATTAGTTACTTCTTCTCATATGTAATTTTTCTCATGTTAGAAATTCAAATAACTCCTTAGATGAGGATCATCATATATGTTGTAAACACTTTTGTGAAATAATGGAAACTATTTGCTATTATTTGTTATTTGATAAATCTAAATCTTTGGAATTTTAGGTAATGACTCTCAACCTTAAGGCCCTTTCTTAATTTGGAGACGTTGAAAAGTGAGGTTGTTACAAGGTCGGTCATGCAAACCTCCGATTTTTTTTTGTATGTTGTTAGTCAGGTCCAGGTGTAGCTCCTTTGATTTTATTCTTCGATCAAAAAGAGCTCCTAGATGTTTATTGAGATTACCTAATATTTGGGATGCTTGTAATTTTAGTAATTTGGTGCACATTATCCTCGAGATCTTGTGGGAGAAGAAAATTCTCAACTTGCCATTTTAGAGATGCTACCCTAATGTTGTTTCAAACCATTTCAAATTCTTTATCATCTTCCAATCATGTGATGATGATGCCTCACCCAATATGTTGATGTCATCCATGAATATTGCATGTGATATCTCCATATTCCTTCTTGGAACCATCAGTCTTTTTGGTTAATCCTATATAGACATAGGAAAACAATATAAGGAAATAGTGGGTCACCCTACATCATACCTCTAGTATTTTGGATTGACTCTAACTCCAAATGTTCTTCATTCCATAACTAAGAGGTTGTTCTTGTGGTGATTATTTGGATGATTACATGCACTGATTCATTTAGGAGAGTCGATCTATGTTATATGTCTGCAATAAAATCCCAACTCATGTGATCACAAGCCTTAGCCAAAGTTGACTTCATCCCTATTGTATATATCACTATCTTCCTCTTTTCCATAGAGTGTATAAATTCTTAAGTAGCATCACGTTGTCCATACATCTTCTAGGGATGAAATGAGATTGCATTGGTGAAATCCATTAGTTTAGGAAAGGTTTAATTCTCACTATGATGAGATTGGTAAATCGTTTCATACATACATTTTTAAGGAAGATTGGTTTGAGGTGAGATAATGATTTTGGGTGTATAACTTTGGGTATAAGAAACATCACAATGTCTAATGATTATTGTTATACATTTTCTCCTCTAAGTAACTTCTACATAAACTTTATAATTGATTGTTTGACCTTGTGTAGTTGTATTTTAAGAAGTTTGTATGGATACAATTTATCATGGGGCTTTTAGAGGTGACTTAGAGAAGAGACATTCATGAATATCTTTCTCTCCTATATACAACGCAATATGTTTCTCTACACCTCACCCATATACGAAGACACCAATGTGATCTTTATTATCTTGTCTCTTTGTCCCTCCCTTAGCATTAATATAAAGTTCTATGAAGTACTCTTGAATTTTCCTCCTCAACTAGATCTCTACTTCTATCCACTCACCATTCTCATTCTTTAGCCTCTTCAACTTGTTCATCTGCATCCTCTCATTCACACACACATGGAAATTGTGTGTGTTCCTATCGTTCAAATGAGTACATGTAGTGTGCCCATTGTTGTTGACTGATATCCTCTTTCCTAAGTTCTTGGTGAAGGTCTTCTAGAGGCAAATTATCTTGTTCACCACCTCCTTGAAGTGATCTTTTATCATATGTCTTTATGTGAGGAGCATTTTTTGCTTTTGGACCTTTCTTCTTCTCCCTCCATCTCCCTTTACTTTGATATTTGACTTCATACACTCCTAAAGGAAGGATGTTTCCACATATGTAAAACCCTGTCCTTTCCACTTGGTCTCTAGTAGCCTCATCAAGTAGGCTCACTTCTTCAAGACCCCCCCCCCAGTTCATGATATACCTCTTCAGACCATCTATGTGAATCCTACTTTAATTAAAATAGGAGAATGAATGGAATTGAGCATCTCAATAACCTCCACTTTCATGCTCCTCTCCTTGTAAAGACACTCCATATTGTCCATGTCCCAATTGATCCTAACCTAGAGTGGTGGGAACTTAATTTTCATCTTCGTACTACTAGCCCCAAGATCAAAGACCCTACAAGCCTCTAATTTCTTGGCAAAATCAGTGTAGCTCGACCAATTAACTGTGTTTTTCCTGCAACCTCAATATGTACATTGAAATCATCCACAACTACCCACAGCTTTACAACTTTAGAGGAAATGGAATGTAGTTGAACCCACTGTAGTTATCTGCTTGAGTGAAGATTACTCTGATAGTTATTGTACCATTATGTTCTTATTGACCCTACAATGGATAAATTATTTGTTACTCAATGCTATGTATACATGACGAATACCTTCGCTATAACAACCATATTCCTATGGGGTAAGCATTCACATCCATGTGATGCAAGTGGTAGATGCCAAGTCCCTATATGATCCTCGTCACTCCTTCACCACTTATTCATGGTTCTAGCACCACAAGTAGTGTAACCTTGCATTTATTCAAAAGGTCACTCACTATATTTTTGGTATCAAAATATCGATACCCTATATATTCCATGTAAATGAAAACATTGAAAGTGAATTGGGGTGTTGTTGTCTCCTTGTCTATGTTCTCTGTTACCACCTCTTATGTATGTATGTGATTTCCCCACTTTCAATGTTTTTTCCCTAATTTTACTGTATCCAGAGCACATTCTTATTATAGAGGTTGATCCTGGAACTCCCTCTCTGAGCCAATGATAAGATTTTTTTGGTCCCATGAATATTGTAATAGAGCTACCCACACAAAATTGTCCTACCTAAAAAGGATTCCTTGTATATAAACTCTAGCTAGTACTTCATCCCATGTAAGTTGCACTACCAAGTTGTTCTTTTCCTTGATGTTGGTGCGTCTATTTTTCTTTGTTTGTATGTACCTGCTTATAGGCCATTCTATTTGTGTCTTCCAATGGGGTTTTGCTATTTTGATCTTCATTTGTTCTCAACTTCCATTCATCCATTGTGTTTCTCTTCCTCTCTCTCCCAACTAAATTTGGATAGCTCTCTTTTTTCCACACTTGTTAGATCTGTAATTGTGTGTACTTCCTCCTCTTCCATATCAGAAGCTTTCAAGCTTTAGAACTTATTGTGGGTGCAAACGGTCTATTCCACTAGTTGTTTATGTTTGTTCTATAGTTTCCTTTCTAGAGGTTGAGTATGGATACTCTTATAGCAGTCTTACATATGTCTTGTGATACCTTCATTTCTATTCACTTGCTCAGCAATGCCACCACCCCTTAGTGTTTTGTAGACACCCCCCTTATGTCTTCCATCTCTAAATGACTGACTCTTTAGAATTTTTGGCAAGATAATGGGACATTCACCGTTGACTCATAACTAGGAGATGTTCCATCTAGTTGCCATGTACATAGTTTAAACTACATGTTAGATATAATGGCTGTAATCAAGCAACCCATAACGGATCTGAGCGTACATAATTTGGATACAGTATGTGATACAGTCAGGTTGTATTACAAGACGTCATCTTAAGTTACAGTTTTTTTATACTCATTAAAATTCTTTTATTTGTATTACATAATGTTCCTTCTTATTACAAATGATCTATTTTGTTTACAATTTTTTACTTCCCATTACAAATTCTCTATTTTTATTACAAACAGTTCCTTCCTATTACATAATGATATCTTGCACATGCCCATCATGTTTGGAGACTACATAAGGCCCTCTACTACCTGCGGTAGGCCCCACAGGCATGGTACAACTGACTTAGCTCATTTATCATTCCTTACAACTGGCTTTCACTGCAGCTTGACTGACCCCTCCCTCTTCATCTGGCATTTCGGCTCCCACTACATCTTCATATTGCTATATGTGGATGACATCATTGTTACTGGAAACTCTCCCATGCACCTTCAAAACTTCCTGCTAAACATATCTTCTGATCGAGTTTCAACTAAAAGACCTTGGTGATCTACACTTCTTCCTCGGTATAGAAGTCCAGCACACTATAACTAGACTCTTCCTTTCACAATCCTGGTATGTTGTAGACATCCTCCAACGTGCCAATATGATACATGCAAAATCTGTTGCTACACCAATGGCTGTCACAACCCCTCCAGCTGGAAATCCTACCACTTTCTATGACTCTACCTTATATCATAGCCTTGCTGGATCACTCCAGTACTTGACCATCACTCGTCCCGACCTAACCTTTGTTGTCAACCTTGTTAGGGGCAAGGAAAAATATTTGTAATAAATATTGTCTTTGTAAGGATAAATGATATATTTTAATGAGAACATAGAATATGTATAAGAAATGAGAAATTTGTAACTATGTATGACGTTATATAATACAATCTGGAAGTATCATTTCATTGTATTACAAAATGTCATTCTTGATTATATATGTTTCCTTTCCATTACAAATGATCTATTTTGTTTACAATATTTTTCCTTCTCATTACGAGTTCTCTGTTCTGATTACAAATAGTTCCTTCCTATTACATAATGATATCTTTTTTTACTTATTAGTACAAGTCTTGTACGACGCCGGAATATCAGTTGTTTACTTGCTGCTGTCTCTTATTTTTTTTTAGATTATAAAATATCAGTTCTAGTTACAATGCGCTCTTTTGTATTACATTTTTCCCGTACATGTTACAATTCCTCTTTGCTATTTACAATGTGTTATCTCTCCTTATAGAGCGGTCTCTTAAACACAAAATACGTAGACATGATTTTTAAATACAAATAACAATTGTCTTATAAGGTACCCATTTTTGTCCAATGTGCATGCTAGATAGTACGTATCCAACACTAACGAGGTTGCAGTTACTATTTGTATTATCGGATAAGGTTTAGATTGCTGCTCCATGCACGTTCAATTATTTAATATAATTACTAATATGCCACCGCTACTTCATGCACATAAAGTGACTAGCTCTTTACATAATTATCAACAGTGCCACCGCTTCCAGCTCTTTACATAATTACCAACAGTACCACCGCTTCCATATCAATGCTTCACAGCACATGTTAATTTGGCAACCGGGTAACTTCACTTATCTACCCACGCGGGCAGTGAGTGAATAGCCTATATATATATATATATATATATATATATATATATATATATATATATATTATATACATATATAGAGAGAGATAAAGAGAGTCAGGCTAGAATACACTCGAGTGTATTTGGAACAGAATACACTCAAGTAGTTTTTCATTATGCAATGTTTTTTTTAAATCTAATCCATTGATCTTTTAAACATCTTGTGAACATCTCATATGCAAAATTTGAGCACATTTGGACATTTATAGGTCATCTTATAAAGATTGCAAAAATTATGCATTTCAAATTAGTTTCATGCATCAATTTTGTTGCCCTTGGATGAGTAACTTACACTCATCCAAATGGGCCCAAAATTTGTATGTAGCCTAGTTATAGTATGACGGTGAAGATCAATGGTTTACATTTTGCAAAAAATAGTCTAGATATGAAAACACACTTGAGTGTATTTGTGTGATATATACACGAGTGTATTCTAGCCTGACTCTCTCTCTCTCTCTCTCTCTCTCTCTCTCTCTCTATATATATATATATATATATATATATATATATATATATATATATATATATATATATATATATATATATATGCACATTCATATATATACATACATACATATATAAACATACATATATGCATACATACATACTTACATACATACATATACATGAAAGGACCTGCGTCCCCGAGGGTTGTCACTATGGCGATTGTAGCGGCGATCTCTGACCAGCCTTGGGCCATGGCACCCACACCCTCAACCACTTCGGTTGGTGGTGTCCACCCACACACAAACCCACCCCCACCGCGAAACCAAATCCCCCTACCACAACAAAACCCTAATGTGGCCTCCACAGAACCTAGACCCAACACGTAGGTGGAGGGAGAAGCAAACACAAACTCAACATCTTAGGGTTCCAAGGAGGACGATGGAGCTAGGCGCATAGTAGTGTCCTAGAACCAGGTCCTGAAACTTCCGCCAAACTGCCGGACAGAGGAGCTATCATTTTCGAAACCAAGAGAGGCAGATGACGAAATACACGTTGATCTTGATGAAGAGGAGTTCAATAGAATGAAGAATATATGGGAGCACACCATCATGGTGTATACACTGGGCAAGCGATCACATTTCCCTCACCTCCAATCTTGGGTGTGTCGGACATGGAAACCCAAGGGGTCCTTCAAACTACTATCCCGCGATAACGGTATCTTCTTTGTTTGTTTCTCCATGGCGGCAAACAAGGATGCTATTCTAGTCATGGGACCCTGGTGGTTTGATCAACAATTGGTGATAGCTAAGCATTACAAACATGGAGATGAACTGCGCAAGGAGGCTTTGCGGACAATACTGACTAGGACAACGATCAGATCATTTGACAGATCATGGACAAGGAAGGAAGTCGGGACCATTGCAGCTGGCATAGGGAAGGTGTTGCATATCGATGATCGATCACTGGAGGGGGACGAACCAAGGGTGTTGGTGGAGCTCGAAGTCAACGGCCCAAAACCTAATACAGTTTGGCTCAACGTGTGAGGAAGAGAACTGATCCCGGTCACTTTGGAGTGCGACCATATTCTGACCAGCTATACTAGTTGCAGAGCTTTTAGGAATAGCAAGGAACAATGTGGACAAGCAAACATGGTGGCCAAAATTGTTGTGGAGAAACAAGGAGGTAAGATTTGCAAGCAGAAAATCAGGAAGAAGAAGATGAAAGGCAAAGAGAAAACTATTGGGCACATGGATGAAGTAGATGACAAAGATGAAAGGGCATCAAGCAAAGAGCCGACTGAATATATATGTAGAAAAGAAAACACAGAAGTGAGTAGGGGTGTTGACCCCTCCTCGTCTACCCTGGGCATAGCTACAGAACAGGAAGAAGAAGGGGAGTTCACAACATTAAAGAGAAAAGGCACAAAGAAAACAGGCATTCCAACAGCACAAGGTGTGGGATCCATATTGGACACATCTAATACGTTTGAAGCACTCACTAATTCTCATAAAGAGGAGATGGAACAGATTGATTACTCTAGCAAAGTGAAGAACAAGAAAATTGTCAATGAGCCCCCTAGGCTCACTAGGGCACAAAAGAAGAATTAATATGTCTGTGCTACTTTGGAATCTTAAGGGGCACTGTGACAAGAATAAGAAGAATGAAATCCGGGAGTGGATCACTGCAAGTTGTCACTCATTAGTGGCGTTAGTAGAAACTAAAATAAAGATGCCAAACCAAAATAGTATTAGGTACTTGTTTCCATAAGGGTGGGAGCATGTATCTAATGCGGATTGTTTGGATTTGACGAGAGTCTGTGTTGCATGGAAGCCTAATGCATGGCAGATATCAATGATACAGATGATAGAACAACAAATTTGTGTAGACTGCAACAATGTATGGGGCTTAGACATGTGTTTGACAACTGTTTATGCTCATAATGATGTGAAAAGAAGACATCTACTGTGGAAGGAGCTGGAGGATCTGGCAAAAAACATATCCATCCCTTGGCTAGTTATTAGTGACTTTATAATGTGTGCATGCAGGCTGAGAAGATTGGGGGAATATTGGCTTTGAATGCAGTGATTAATTATTTCAATCTCACTATAAACAAGGCTGGTTTGTTCGAGCTACCAATGGTGGGGGTTGACGTATTAACATGGAACAATGAAAGAAGGCTGGAGGACATAATTGCTAGAAAAATTGATAGGGCTCTAGTGAATGAGGAATCGATGCAAAATTTTCCTAATGTACAAGTGAAAGTCGAAGGATCCACGTGAGTGACCATGCTCCCATCTTGGTGCAAGTTGTGGAAAAGAAACAAAAAAGAAGACCGTTCAGGTTCATAAACTACTGGGTAGATTGGGAGGGATTCTATGATGTCATTAGAGAAGGCTAGATCCTATAGGTGACTGGTAACCCAATGTATGTTTTCACAATGAAGTTAGCAAATACAAAGAAAGTTTTAAGGAAATGGGCCAAATACAAAGTGAATATCCCAAATCTATTGAAGAGTATAAAGAAGGAGTGCAAAAAATTAGGGAGATGTTGATGCACGATCCATTGAATGAAGAGCTGATAAAGAAAGATAGGGAGCTGAGAATGATGCTAGAGGACCTGAAAAAAGATGAGGAAAAATTCTACTGGCAAAGGAGCAGAGAAAGATGGATGGAGGATGGAGACAAAAACACCAAGCTCTATTATTCTATAGTTAAAATAAAAGAAGATGACAACTTTATCTTCGAACTAGTTGATAGGGAGGGGAGACTCACATGCTCAAAGGTGCTTCTAGGACTTGGTGGGAGAACCTGCTAGGATCCTGTAAAGCTAATGCTCCTCGAATCACATGGGAGGAATTCACAAAAGCCTTTAAAGACCATTACATATCTGACACTATGGTTGAGATGAAAGAAGAGGAGTTTTGCAACCTTCGTCGACATGGTGATATGATAGTCACACAATACTCCATGAAGTTCAGGATCTTGCAAAAGTATGGATATGATTATGATGAATGATGCCAGATGAAGAAGTTCATTAGGGGTCTCAAGGAGGACCTTATTTTACTTTGTATGGATGAGGACACCACACCGTGCAAGGTGCCCTAGATGTTGCCCTTGAACTAGAAGACCACCCAGGAAGAGCATGGAAGAAGGACATGTTGACTTGTGAGTTATACATTGCCAATATTTTGATAATGACTTAACCATTCTATTCCTATGTGTCTAATATGCTTGTTCAAGATTGATTTCAGGGTTTAGGTACATGAAAAGGATCAAATTACACAAGCCCTAGCTTGTTCAAGTTCAAGTTAAATGCAATGCAAGTGTACATTTTGGGAAATCACTCCAAATGACCTTAGATGATTTTTGTAATCACTTTTATTGATGATATGACTTGTAACTAACATGAGAAAAAATTAGGGACACTTAATTCCAATGTTTGATCACTCAAATGCCAATTTAGAAAAAATTTCATAGGTTGTTTATCGGTCGAGTTGGAAACTCAACCGATCCAGTGATGGATTATCCGAAGAGACCAATCGGTTGAGTTGCACACTCACAAAACTTGACCGACCGACTCATTGAGAAAAACTAATTTTAGCTCATCGGTTAAGTTTCTTAGAACAAACTCGATCGATAGTTTGAAAATTGGCTTTGTCATTTAGTGGATCGGTCTAGTTAACTTTATTAGAACTCGATCGAATGTATTATATGTAAATGCAAAAAAGTTGATTATAATTGTTGTTGAGTTGTTTTGAGTGAGAATAGATCCATTGGAACTTGGAAAATGGCTATATTTCACCCTTAAGTGATCCCACACTCAAGGGAACACCCCCAGCTATAAATAGGACCCCTTGGAGTTCATTCCAAGTTTTCTCATTCATGCTATTCTAAGTTTTTACTATAGTTGAGTGTGTTGCAACTCCTTAATCCCCTTTCTCTCTCTAGTTTACATAGCATTTAGTGATTATGAGTGAGATAGGATAGTTGTAAGAGAGCTACTTCCTTTTGATTGTAAAGCACTCATTCCATTCCATCTTCCCTACCACTTTTCTCAAAGAAGCAAAGGTGAAGCAAGCTACTCTGAGTGAATGTGGAGTTGTTGTTCTTCTTCTTAAATGTTGAATAAGATGTGAAGGTCTTATCCATGTGAAGGAGAAGGCAATGGCTGAAGATCCAAAAAGAGTGGGTAATCCCTTGAAGGGTGAAGACTTGTGTAAGAGTAGGTAAGTCCTTGGAAGAAGGAAGAAGAGTCTTACAAAGTGGGTAAGTCCTTGGTAAGTTTGAAGACTCTTTATATTGGATAGGTAAGTCCTTTGGTGGGTCTTGTGTTGTAACTCTTATTGGTGAATATATAGAGGAAAGCACATGCAAAGTCCTAGAGGTTGACCTCTCTAGCTAGTGGATTGACTTTCTCCTAGTTTGGAGAGTGGAACCACTCTAAATGACCTTGTCCAAGTGCTTGTTTCATTTTCTATCATCCTTGCTATGCTTGTTAGTTAGGACTTGAAATTGCACTTAAGCTATTACTTTTGATTGATATAATTTGAAGATCTAATCTATCTTGTGAGAATTTTTGAATCTCTATTCACCACCCCCTCTAGAGACCTAGATCCAACAAGTGGTATCTAAGAAAAGGATCTTCTCCAACGATCTCCCACGATATGAGAAGATGGGACACAACCTACTTGGTTCACACAACTGGGAGGGAGGCTTCTCCATGCGTCCTCCGATCTTCGATGGCACCAACTTCCTTTATTGGAAGAGGCAAATGCAATTCTACATTCAAGGCATAAGCTTTGATATGTGGAAGGTGATGGTCACACCATACAAGGAGCCAGCCATAGTTGTTCTAACATGCAGTGAAGCTACACTTGAAGAAGCCCAGCTCAATGCCAAAGACATAAGCATCCTATATGCAGCCCGTACCCCAATGGAGTTCAACCGCATCTCATATTGGGACACCACCTATGGGATTTGGGACAAATTTTGCATCACTTATGATGGCACAAATCAAGTCAAGGAGGCTAAGATCTACATGTTGAACAACCTTCTAGAGAACTTCAAGATGGATAAGAAAGAAGGGATTGTGGAGATGTGCTCAACACTCAATGTCATCATCAATGGGATGGCTGCTTTGGACAACACTTTGGATAGAGGTGTAATCAACTCCAAGATCTTAAGGATCTACCAAAGAGATGGGAGTCAAAGGTGACCTCCATTAAATAAGTGAGGAGTCTTGGTGACATCCCAACCGAAGAGCTCATTGGAAACCTCCAAGATCATGAGCCAACGCTTGAAAAGCAAGAAGAAGAAGCAAATCAAGCAGAGAAGGAAGACAAGAAGATCAAAGATAGTGCTTTCCAATCACAAGTGGAGGTATTCATTATTAAACAACAACTTGCTTGTCAGACTTCTCCTTCCTCCTCTAGTGAAGATGATGGCTCAAGTGAGCATGAATACAACTACATCAAGGGAAAGCACTTCAGGGGAAAGCAAGCCTCCTCCTCTACTCCTAGATTCTACAAGTGTGGACAAAAGGGACACTACAAGAGTGAATTTCCCAAGTCAAGAAAGTCACACCAAAAGGGCAGATCAAAGAAGGAGGAAGAGTACAAGGAGAGAAAATACAAGAGGACGGACATGAAGGAGAAAAGACACAAGAATGCAGCTCATGCAGCTTGGGAAGCTTCATCCCCAAGTAGCTCAATATCCAAAGAAGATGGAGAGTGCCACCTTGCACTCATGGTCTCTAATAGTAAAGAAATTGGTGAGGTAAGTAAGGTAGTCTTGCATGTGTTATCTAATGAAGCTGTTATTGATATGCTTGTTTCTACCCATTCTTCTTTTGCTAAGTGTAAATCTAAAAGAAAAAGTTTAGGAAAAATTATTGATGATTTGTATGCTAAACTTGAAATTCTTAAGCTTAATGAGAAAACTCATCTTGAGAGCATTGATAACTCTCAAGGTCAATATCTTGATTTTCAGCTCCAATACAATGGAGTTTAGGTAGAGAATGGTGTCTATATTAAGAACATTGAAACTCTTAAGGAAGATAACCAAAAGTGCCTAAAGGAGTTTTAAACTCTCAAAACTGAAAATGCTGAATTTAAGCTTCTTGTTGATGCTCGTAAGGATGAAAGAGATGTTTATCTTAAGGAAATTAAAGTGCTTAAATTTGAAAATGCTAGGTTGCTTGGTCTAGTTAATGATTTATCTTCTAAATCTATCTTCCCTAGTAATGATATTGCTTCTATTTCTCTTGAGAAAGATTATTATTTGGCCAAAGTTCTTTTTCTAGAGGCCGACCTTATTCATTCTAGAGATGATACTACTAGTTTGTCTTCTACTATCATATCTCTTAATGATGATAATCATAGATTAAGGGCCTCTTTATATAAATTCCTCAAATGGTAAAACTTCCTAAATGAAATCCTTGACCGTTCTACCAAACAAAGTGGTACTAGTGGTTTGGGATTTGTAGGGGGAGCACCAAAGGGAAAGAACAAATATAATGGTAAGAAAAAGAGCAAGGAGGCCTCTTTATTTGTTGGAGAGTCTTCCGACACAAAGAATCCTATGGTTCATTCTTATTGTAAGTGTAACATCCCTGACCTGGGTTATGCTCTAACCCTAGATGTTTTTCTTAATAATGTTGATTAAATGCTTGTTCATATTTCTTGTAAAGTAATTAAGGCTCAAGAGGAACTTATATTTCAATTTTAAATCTTTTTGAATAATGTTGAAATATTGTTTTGTTTGTTTTAGACTAAAGTGCAAATTACCCAAGTTGAGGGGTTAACTTGCAAATTGTGCATGATATAATGTTCCTCAGATGTTGAAGCATCATGATAATGAGAATGATGTAGTGTTATGGTTTCCACAAGCTGAAGCACCAAGATAAAGCTTGTTGAGAAATCCTTGTGCATTAAAACCTAGTTTTGGTGTAATGTGCAATTTACCCAAAACCTAGGGTTCAACATGCAAAATACCACTTCTAGAGGGTCCCCTATGTTTCTTGGCATCAATTAGAGAAAAGAAAATGAGAGGGGTGCCTCATTTGAATTATCTTGGAGGAGAGAGAATCTTGATATTAAAATAATCAAGATTTAAGAATAAAAGGAACTTTACTTTAATTTAATGAGAAATATACTAATTGAAGATCCCTTCAACCAAAAGTTGAGGGATGAATTTTCAAAAGGTTGGAATTTATTTGTGCCTTGTGAAGGCAACGAAAATATCTAAGGGAATGGATAACTCACTCCCATTATTAAAGGAAAAAGTAATATCCACTAAAAAGGGGATATTAGTATAATATGTTTAAGGTGCTTAAATCCTTTTCTTTTAATTCTTGGATAATGAAGAGGTTTTTCAAGTGATTGAAGGTGGCTTCGTGGCAAAGTAATTGAGGGGAAAGAGGTGGAACTAATTTTCGAATTAAAAGAATTTTAATAAGCCAGTTTCTCTCTCATTGATTTTCTTATAAAAATACCTTTTACAACCGAAATCAAAGGCTTTTCCGAACCCACTTCTTCTCTTTGCTTGCAAACTAGCCAAACGAGATAGGAGCAGCTGGAGGACGACCGCCAACCTGTTGGTAAGCTTCTTGATCTTCCTTCACCTTGATTTCATGGTGAAAATCATAAAACAATGCATAATTTCTTCTCTATTTCACTCCCTCTTCAATCCTAGCCAACCTTTGCATCCAAAAAGCTTGAGAACGGACCTTGGGAAGTTGCAAAAGCTTCCTCCACCATTGTTGATGTGAATCTCCAAGATTTGAAGCTCAATTGGAGGCGGGTTATATAACTTAAACCCTTAAATATTGTTATTGCTTTGAAATCTCCATGATTTGTTGAACGTTTTGTTCTATTTTGTAATTCCTTTTATTCATTGCTGAAAATGCCATGAAAATGGTAGTAATATTTGAAAGAATGAAGGTAGATGATGATAACATCATCTTGGGCATGCAATCCAACAACTTTCCCTTGCAAACGGTTTTGAAGTTTTTGATCCAAACGGTTTCACCAAACCGATTGGAGACTAAACAGTTTGCAAACCGTTTAGAGTCTTGAACTCCAAACCATTTAAGATGGTTGACCATTTGGTTGGGTTGACCGTTTGAGGTCAGAACCCTAGTATTTGTTGGATGAGGATCTAATGGTTCCAATTGATTTAATTAATGTGTGGACAATCATCTTATTAGAAACCCTAATTGGGTTGAATGTTGATTTTGCAATTGATTAATTTAATTCTTTGTGTTGATTAACCCAAATGGTCTCAAGACCATTTGGAGATCACCCAAATTGTCTCAAGACCGTTTGGAAGTCAACCAAGACTGTTTCGAGGTCTAGGGTTGAGTATGGTGAAGTACTTGAAGACCCAAAGATATCAAATGATAATGCAAGCAATAGCTAGTTTGTTGATCAATCTAATGATCCAAACCCTATTTGAACTTCACCAATTTTGATGATAATTGGGTAAAATGGTCTCAAGACTGTTTGGAGGTCATCCAAACGACCTCAAGACCGTTTGAGGATAGGTCATGCCCAATTTGATTAGTGGTCCAATGATTTCTAAGTAATTAGTTCCATAATGACTAATATTGAAGGTTCATCGTTTTCAACCCTAATTCAATTGGGTTCAAACCCTAATTGGTGATCAATTGAAGATTGAATCAATTGAAGGATGATTATTTAATCTCACTTGAAGAATGGTGATTAGGTTCAATTGATTAGTAAATACATGGATTCAATTGATGAAGGAGTTAACCTTGGAAACCCTAAATCGATTAGAGAGGTTGAGACCCTTGTTGGTCCAATCGGTTTTGAGGAGGTTTGGACCAAACAGTCTCAAGACCGTTTGGGACCAAACAATCCCAAGCTGATTGAGACCCAAACGGTGTCAAACTTTTACTTTGTCAAAAGGTTTCAAACATCTACTTTTGCAAATATTTTCAAGCACCACTTTACCAAATGGTTTCAAACCATAAGACCTAGACCATTTGGATGCCTAAACGGTCTTAGACCGTTTGGAGGTATCTCAAGAAAGACTGTTTGATGTCTAATTGGTCAAGATCGTTTGAGGTCTAAGTGACCAAGACCGTTTGTGGAATAATTAACCAAAACTATTTAGACACTTATGGTGTTTAAATATCAATTGTTTAATTGAACATTACATGATGCAATTCAAGGATGACTATGGTAATTGTACCCTTAATAAGATAGGATGATTAATAACTTGTGAATAATTGATCCTTGATGATTAAGGAAGTAATGACACAATACATGTGTCAACCCTTCAACCAAGTTGAGTTGACCTAATATAATCAAGTCTGATGTAAATATCATTCTATAAAGGATGAAAGAGAAAGAGAACTTATTACATGAATGATTATCATGTAGTGATTAAGTCTTAACACTTTCAACATGAATGAATGTGTAATTAGAGTATGATCCTTGGTAAAGAGATCATGAACCCTAATTAAGAAGGTCAATAGGCCTAACCCTAATTGAGGGCAATGATAAGTGAATCATTAATCCATGGTGATAGTTAACCCTAATTGAGGGCAACGATAGGTAAAATCCTAATCTATGGTAATAGTAAACCCTAATTTAGGGTGATGACATGTGAAACCCTAATTCAGGGTATTTCAATAATAAATCCTGATTGAATTTGAATAGTAAACCCTAATTGAGGATGATGTTATGAGAAACCCTAATCAAGGGTAAAGCCATATGAAACCCTAAGTGAGGGTGATGTCAAGAAAAGGGTGATGTCAAAATGGAATCATAATAATGTGATATAACTTTTAATTCAAGGTAATGCCATATACTGGTATGTGACCGTTTGATATGAAATCCTATACTAATATAGGATAAAGACATGTGGAACTCTAATTTTGGATTGTAATGTATGAAACCCTAGTTTTGGGCAGTATGATGATAAATCATAACCCAAATCTGGGAAATGAGATAAAGCATTCCTGATTGACATAAATTGAGAAATCTTAACTCAAATGAAGAAATAGTGATGTTATTATGATAATGTATAGTGCTGATTTGTAATTGACATAATTGTTATCATGTGCACTAATTATGTAGGATACATAAGATGGTGGACATAGAAAAGTAAGAGCAATGATGTTTTACTAATGAAATTGCTTTATTGGGCTTTAAGAGCCTGTGAAATACCTGCATTGCGATTATTATGTTTAAAATGACCAGATGACCTAAATGAATTAAGTTATCTGATAAATTGGTAACAAGTGTTTTAATGATTTGAGGGTTTGAATACCCATGTATCATAATCATGATGATGAGATGATAAGGGATGAGATTACCCTCATGAGATAAGGGATTGAGATCCAAATATGTAACAAATCTTTGAAAAGAACTTGATAGAAACAATATTAAATCTTTATAGAAATTGTTATAATGTTTTATGTGTGTAAACATGTTTGATGATAAAAGAATATTGTAATGTACTTAACTAATCAAGTGAAACAATATCATGTAGAGCCCTAACCATAGATCCATCATCGTCAGTAGTTTGGTTATGGTGAAACAAGTTTTCCTAAGGGAACTCTTGGAGGGCATACTTTTGAGTATGTGGGGGTTATGGGCACAAATATCCTTACGCCCTAATGGAGGAATTGATGTGAGGTGAACATTAAATCTCTCAATCCTTCATTATATGTGACGAGATGGATGTATCACTAATCTCCTGAATACCGGAATAGATGTACCATTAATCTCCCAATGATCTTAATGCTGGATCAATGTGAGATAATTAGAATATCTCTCGATTGCGAAGAGAGTACAACATGCCACTGTAACTCTAACAGCGAAGTTGCCAGTATACCCTGGAAAGATATTTTAGCAGAGACACAAGATGTCCTGCAGTTGGTCCTTACACTGATTGAGGAAGATGAGGTCAAGGAAATCTGGCTCTTCTATTGACCTATGTATGGTACTGATTTCAATTTCACAATGGTCGGTTGATTTATGAGTGGTATACCTCATCTCCTCAGGGAATAAGTATGTTTGTAAAATGTAATCAACCGTGTAGTGTATTTGCTTAAGGCTGAAATACGAGAATCAATGGTTGATGATACATTGCTTGGTATGTCTAAGTTGGCTAAATGTTATACGTGTTCTTCATATTCCTTATTAAATAAATGACATACTTCTCTATCAAGATATAGCTGAAATGACTTGAATAGAGAATACTACTCTTAATTATTTATTCAATGATTTAGCTACTGTTGAATACTTATGATTCTTCTACTTAGTTTTATTCTATTATCTGCAATAATAATGTTTCTAGTGGAGAGTTATATCTCTCACTAGGACAATTTTTAATTGTCTCACCCCTGTGGGATTCAACTTTTTAGGTAGACGCAGAAGAGGCAAAAACCCCATAGTCAGGGAAGAGTAGCAACAACAGTAGAACCAAGGACAATAGTGAATTCTCAGGTGGATACACTGGTTGTCATGTCATGTATATAGAGAGTCCTATGTGTCATCTCTGTACTCTCAGGTCCTAAGAGTCAGTAGTTAGTTTAATATCGATCTGAGATTTTGACTTGATGCCTCAAGATTTTTATACTGCCTTTATATAGTCTAACAGAGTAGTTGATGGTGTAACTCCTGAGAAGAAAGGGTACAAGAGATGTACTAATAAACTGGCATGTATTTGAAATACTTTGGTTCTTTATGAAAGAGTTTTTCAGTTTATGGATCTCTTTGTAAAAAAAAGTTTTAATTTTAAGTGATTTTCAGTAATTCCACTGCTAATGACCGCTTCCTCTTAAGTAAATCCTATTTTCATAAGTTGGATGCCACAAATTATTGGTATCAGAGCTCTAGGTTCGCTGAGTCTACAGAGACATAGGATTAAGGTTGTTGAGTTTGTTCTAGTGTCTTCCAATTTATCTGATAGTATCTTCTGCTCATATAGGAGGAGAAGAAAAACTAAAGATGTCTGGATCACACGATGAACATGTTGCTGAGAGCAGCATCGCTGCACTAGGAGGAGGTGCAAGAGACCATGATAGAGAGGAGCACGTACCTGAACAACCCTAGTTCAATCAAGTAGATATGGGGAACCCAGACTTCCAAGCCATGTTTGGATAGTTCATAGCAGCTATGACCCATATGACTGATAGGATGCCATTACATGCACCTAGGGCACCTACCCACCATGAAGGATAAGGAGTCGGCAAGACATTTGAATGACTTCTCCGGGTTGGAGCCACAGAATATGCTGGTACAACTGATCCAGCAGATACAAACATGTGGCTGACCGAACTAGAGAAGGCCTCTAGAATCCTTAACATTCTAGAAGCTGAGAAGGTTAGACACGCAGTGTACCTTCTTAAAGGGAGTGTTGGTTATTGGTGGACCATAGAAGAAGGCAAGAGGCCGGGCGTGGAGATCAGATGGGAAGTATTTCGACGAGAATTCATCAATAGATACTTTCCTAAGACGTTCCTGGATGAGAAGATCTCTCAGTTTGAGAGATTAAGGCAAGGACCAATGAACGTTAGCGAGTATGAGGCTAAGTTCATGGAGCTTTTGCGATTTTTTCCACATATGGCAGCTACCAATGAAGAGAGGATTAGGCATTTTGAGAAGGGGTTGAACGCTGATTTAACCACTCATGTGTCTGCATTAGAGAATAGGGAGAGGTTTTCTACCTTTGCAGAGTCTGTAAAATGGATAGAGAGGTCTATGACAAAGAAGAGATAGACTATGAGTAAGAAGGTGTATCCCCAGTTTCAAGGACCCTTGTCCAATAGTTTTAAGAAACTGAGGTTTTCTGCACCAATAGCACCACTAAGGTTCAATACCCAGACGCAATGGACGTCTAATAGGGGTAGAGGCCACATTTTACCACCACAAGGAGCTCACAGCTCAGCATTAGTGTCGGTAACAGGACCATCCATACCACAGTCAGGGAACATAGTTTGCTTTATATCTGGAAAGATGGGACATTTGATTAAGGATTGTCGAGCCAGAGAGGCAAGTGTGACTCAACCTCAGAGGTAGAGTCAACAAGGTTCTCAGATGTGACAGTTTCCAAGTGGAGCTAGAGGACGTGGAAAAGCATGCCAAGCTGGATCATCAGCACCCAGTAATCAAGCACCGAGCCAACCGCAGGCAACAACGAGATTCTATGTGATGAATCAACTTGATGCAGTAGTCAACCCTCGGGTTGTGGTAGGTCAGATGGATATGAATTATTCTGGTATGTCCTTATCCTGCATTGTATCTATCTTAATTGATCCGAGTGCTACACATTCTTTCATCACTAGAAGAGTGATTCTTGACTGCAATATGACAGTTGGTCATAGGGAAGAGAGTTTGAAGCTAGAAACTCCTTTGATGGGATCTTCTGTGTTGCAGGAGGTGTGTTCTTCCTGTACTCTTTTCTTCTCTGAACATCGCATTCAAGTGTATCTTATACCACTCGAGATGCACGGGTTCGATATAATTCTTGGAATGGACACCTTAGAAAAGTATTCCCAAGTATTCCCATGTTTCCAGATGTCCTTGTTTTATTTTGAATATGAAAGATTTTCTCAACAAGTTTGATCCCAACTCTTACAAGGCCTTCTTTCTTGGCTATAGGACTACTAGCAAGGCTTATAGAGTGTTTAATATTGATCTTGCTAAAGTAGAAGAATCTATAAATGTTATGTTTATTGAGACTAACCCCTCTATTACCAAAGATATTGTTCCAAATGATGATGTTGCAGGTGAAATAATTCCTATTCTAACAGAGCTCAACATCACCCAAAAGGGAAAAGAGGTGGCCACTCAAGAAGAAGAGAAGAAGGATCCAACTCCCCAGTTTGCAAAGAATCATCCAAAAGAGTTGATCTTAGGTGATCCATTTGAAAGAGTGAAGACGTAGGTTGCATTCAAGAAATAACAAGCCAACAATTCCTTCATCTCACAACTCGATCCAAAGAATGTCAAGGAAGCTCTTGGGGATGATGAGTGGATCCTAGCTATGCAAGAAGAGTTGGAGCAATTTGAAAAGAACAAAGTAAAAACCCTAGTGCCAAGTCCAAGTGATAGAACGATCATTGGCATCAAGTGGGTCTACTGCAACAAGTTTGATAAAAGTGGCAAAGTGGTAAGCAACAAAGCAAGGTTAGTGGCTCAAGGCTACAATCAGTAGGAAGGTATAGATTTTGATGAAACATATGCCCCTATAGCTAGAATTAAGTCCATTTATATGTTACTTGACTTTGCTAGTTATAAAAACTTTCTTATGTATCAAATGGATGTTAGAAGTGCATTTTTGAATGGTACAATTGAGGAGGAAGTGCATGTTGCACAACCTCCTACCTTTGAACATGATAATTTACTTAACCATGTTTATTTGTTGCAAAAATCTCTCTATGGACTCAAAGTAGCACCTCGAACTTGGTATGAGAAATTAAAGAACTTTTTGTTAGATCATGGGTATATCATGGGCAAAGTAAATTCTTACTTATTTTAAAGAACACTTCTAATAAATTTCTTATAATTCAAATATATGTTTTTGATATCATTTTTGTCAAAACTAACCTTGATCTTTGCAAAGAATTTAGTGATCTTATGCATAATGAATTTGAAATTAGTATGATGAGTGAGCTCACATTCTTCCTCAGCTTTCAAATCAAGCAAACAAAAGATGGGAACTTCATCAACCAATGCAAGTACACAAGTGAGTTACTTAAGTGCTTTGGAATGGAATACACCAAGACGATGGACACACCCATTTCAAAAACCTCCAAACTTGATAAAGAAGAAGAAGGTGAGAAGGTAGATGAGAAGATCTATAGAGGTATGATCAGAAGTTTACTTTACTTAATTGCCTCTAGACCTGATATAATGTTTAGTATTGGGTTGTGTGCTCACTTTCAATCAAATCCTAAGAAATCACATCTTATATCTGTTAAGAGGATTTTAAGGTACTTTGCTAAAACCCAAAATTTTAGACTATGGTATTCCAAGTCAAGGGATTTTACTCTTACTTCTTATAGTGATACAGATTATGCAGGGTGTTTGATTGATAGAAAGTGCACAAGTGGCACTTGTTTTATCCTAGAACCATGCTTGGTGTCTTGGTTCTCCAAGAAACATAGAATAGTTGCATTATCAACCACCGAGTCAGAATACATTGCAACCAGGAGTTGTTGTTCCCACATCCTATGGATGAAGCAAATGCTCCAAGACTTTAACATCAATTTTTATGCTTCTCCTATTTTTTGTAATAATACTAGTGCAATTAACTTGTCATATACCCCTATATTGCATAGTAGAGCTAAGCATATAGAGGTTCGCCATCATTTTCTTCATGATCACATTGCTGAAAAGGTCATCTATATCACGCACGTAGACACAGAAAATCAGTTGGTAGACATTTTCACTAAACCTCTAGCTAGAGAGCAATTTAACTTTATTAGATCTAAACTACTTATAACTGCTTTGAATGAATCTGATATGCCTTCTAGATAGTTTTCATATATCCTATATGCTTTGCCTATGTTTTAATCAACATTGCTTGCTAATATGCTAAAAATCAGTGTTTCATGTTCTTTTGCCTAGTTTTTCTCTTATTTTTTAGCATTTTTCACAAACACTTGTTTTATCGCAAAATAGTACCCAATGATGAGTGATATGTTCCTAAGTTGTTCAAAATGCATAATGGACTTGAAAAATGAATTTTATTAGCACTCTAATGTCTAGAAATTAGAATTTCTAATTTTGGATCAGGTTGAGTTTGTAACTCACAGAACTTGACCGATGGCCGCGATGGAGCAAACATAAGATAGGTTCGACTGACTTTTCTCCCTCTCAACTAGAAAAAAGTCGAATGATCCAACCTCTAGCTCCTTCAAGCTCTCAACCCTAGCCCCGACCTTCCTCTCCCTAGCCCTAGATCGACCTTTCTTGTCCTCCTTCCTATCAACCCTAGGTGTTTGGATGGATTTTGGTGGTGTTTGTCTACCTTTTTCTCTCTCTATCCTCTCCATTTCATCTCCATGGTGTCTAATAGGAGAAAGAGGGCTGCCCCAGCTAATGCACCATCATCGTCTTCCTACTCTTTCTTGATTCCCTTTGTTGACACCTTCTTTGTATCAAATGAAGCTCTCGATAGGTACAAGGAGCTCCTTCCTAGGAACCCCTTCCCTTTTTGTGCCCTTTTTGAGCCACGCCAACAAAGACAAGAGGTCATAGATCAAGTAGGGGAGTTGTTGTATGACCGCCATCTATCAACCTTGGGTTTTAAAGGTGTGTGCTATAACAATTCCATCACAAGCACCAAAGTTGTGCACAAATTCTATGCAAATTTGCGTTGGAATTATGACACACTCATACCCCCGCCTAATACTCAAGTATTCCTCACATATATGACCACTCGGGAAGAAATTCCAAGTCTCTAAGGATACCTTGAACATCTTCTTTTTTAGTACTAAAGTGACTGACACCTGGCGTAAGGACTATCCTGAGTATTTTGACCTAGTCGAGCCTGAGGCCTTCTACAAACAGTATGATCTTACTATTCCTGATATTCATAAGTTCTCGAAGAAACCTCAATTCCCATATAGGAAGAAGTGAAACCTTCCCTCCTTTTCCTTATACCTCAAGAGACACATACTTGTCTTAGTTGTTAACTGTAATATTCATACAAAAAAAATCACACTGAAATTGCAAAGAACACCGTGGTCATTATGTACTATCTCTTAAAGAACATAGGAGTCAAGTGGGTGAGATATGTTCTCCATCATATGACTTGCTTTGAGTCATGAAAGAACACCTGTGGCACCCACCCACCCTACCCAGCCCTGATATTGGGTTTATTCCAGCTTGCCACTGACAAATCTCTTTTCCATGACCTACACTACGAACATGCCCGAAAAGGAGTTTACATAAGTGAGACCACACTTTAGAAGTCAGTGTCTATCCAATCATTTACCTCTAGCTCTACCCGATCACCTCCACCACCTCATCCTTCCCGACCTTCATGTGCCTCGTTCCATGTATCCAATGAAACCCTTATGGGCTACATGATGCATCAAAAGGCATACAACCTTCAGGTTCAGGAGCACCTAGATCTAGACCTCTATTCCATCATTTTTAACAAGAACCTATCTTGCGTACACCCCTACCCTACCTACCAGCTCTCCCTAGGAGGTGACTATGCATCATTTGCATATGATCACTATTACCATGCCCCTCCACCTACATCTTTTTCTTCTACACCCTCTGGTGTTGGTGGATCTACCCCTGGTGTGCTGCCTCTGACAACTGGCCCCTTGGCCACTCTACTTGTTAGTCTTGGTAGTTATTCTCCTTCCTTCCCACATTCCAATGAGCTCCATGCTCTTGGCATGTCTTGGCATGAGCAGAATGCTCGTTGGCCTGGGTTGAGGTTTCGATTCTCTTGCTGATGAGGAGATGCCAAACCAAGTTGAGGAGGAGGTTGTTGTTGTTGATGAGGAGGTTGATGAGGATTATGGTGATGCTTATGTTGATGGCTATGTTGGTACCTCCGGTGATGAGGGTGACGTTGTTCTCTCTACTACACATTCAGAAGGAGATGATGACTACAAACCAGATGCTTCTGATGTTGTTGATGATGATTTCATAGACATAGATAGCTTAGATGTTTAGTTTTTCTAGTATTTAGTCTAGATGTTGATCATATATATCTTTCTAGGCTATTTGTATTAAAAATATTTGGGCACATCTTCTGAGTTGTACTATTTTATCATCTAGCTTTCACTGCTTTGGCTTGTAGTTGTTTTCTGAGAACATGCTTTCTAAGTTGTAATCTTAATCTGCTATACACGTACTCTATGATTTACTATATCTCATGAGTTGGTGCAATGTTTACCATATTTTGATTATGAATTATATTGTTTGTTTCTCTCATCACTGTTTGGTGTATGCTTTGAGATTACATGTTTTGGATGTATGTTTAGTTGTTCTTAGAGAAGGCCCATTTTTGTGCTCTTCTACCCCCTTCCTTTTTGATAATGTCAAAAGGGGGAGAGAAGTTCAATGTTTTGAAGGTCAACCATATTGATTTTATTTCCTATGTGATCCTTTTCTTGTTTATTATATGATTCATCATGTGACTTGCTAAAGGACCATATAGTATATATATGTCATATGGCTTTGTGTAGATAGACTAACTATGCAGGTTACAGTAAGCATAGATTGAGAGGGAACAATTCACATTGTTCAAATCCTAAATCCCCTTGCAATTCATAAGGAAAAGGTATAACTTTACATATCCTTTTCAATATGATTGAGGAATGATTTGCATTGTCAAAAAGGGGAGAATGTTGACTTGAGAGTTATACATTGCCCATATTTTGATAATGACTTAACCATGCCATTCCTATGTATCTAATATGCTTGTTCAAGATTGATTTCAGGCTTTAGGTACATGAAAGAATCAAATTACACAAGCCCTAGCTTGATCAAGTTCAAGCTCAAGTCAAATGCAATTCAAGTGCGCATTTTGGGAATTAACTCCAAATGACCTTAGATTATTTTTGTAATCACTTGTATTGATGATATGACTTCTAACTAAGATGAGAAAAAACCAGGGACACTAATTCTAATGTTTGATCACTCAAATGTCAATTTAGAAAATTTGTACAGGTTGTTTATCGAACTCAACCGATCCAATGATGGATTATCTAAAGATACCAATCGGTCGAGTTGCAAACTCACATAAATTGACCGAGTGACTCATTGAGAAAAACTGGTTTTAGCTCATCGGTCGAGTTTCCCAGAGCAAACTCGACCTATAGTTTGAAAATTGGCTTTTTCATCTAATGGATCAGTCGAGTTACCTTTATTAGAACTCGATCGAATGTACTATACGGAAAACACAAAAAAGGTGATTATAACCATTGGTGAGTTGTTTTGAGTGAGAATAGATCCGTTGGAACTTGGAAAATGGCTATATTTTGCCCTTAAGTGATCCTACACTCAAAGAAACACCCCCATCTACAAATAGGACCCCTTGGAGTTCATTCAAATTTTGCTCATTCATGCTATTCTAAGTCCTTGCTATAGTTGAGTATGTTGCAACTCCTTAAGCCCCTTTCTCTCTCTATTTTACATAGAATTTTGTGATTATGAGTGAGACAGGTCAGTTGTAAGAGAGCTACTTCCTTGTGATTGTAAAGCTCTAATTCCGTTCCATATTCCCTACCCCTTTCCTCAAATAACTAAAGGTGAAGCAAGCTACTCTGAGTGAAGGTGGATTTGTTGATGTTCTTCTTCAAGGATGAAGAATAGGTGAAGATCTTCTCCAGGAGAATGAGAAGGCAAAGAATGAAGATCCAAGAAGAGTCACTACTACAGAAACCCCATTTGGCGTCGGTCTTTTAACCCGATTTGGCGTCGGTTTCCGACCGACGCCTATGTGGGCGCCGCTAAAGGTCGAACACTTCGGCGTCGGTTTTTTAACCGACGCCTATTTAACCTATAGGCGTCGGTCTTTTAGTAGAAAACCGATGCTAAAATGGTCAGAAAACGGTGTCATCTAGGGCACTTTCTGCGTCGGTGATTTACTAACTGTCCGACGCCTATATTCCATGTAGCGTCGGTCTTTTAGTTGATAACCGACGCATAAAGTGTCCTAGATGATGCCGTTTTCTATGGCGCGAACCCTTTTGGCGTCGGTTATATACCAAACGACCGACGCCTGGTTGTTTAAATAGGCGTCGGTTCGATACGAATATCCGACGCCATTTCCAGGACTGCTTTGGCCACATCAGGTGTCGGTTATCTATAAATAACCGACGCTGTATGTCTTTGCTGATGGTTTTCAATAAATAACCGACGCCTATTTATATATATATTTTTTTCATATCAGTTTGCAGGCCTGCTGTGGCTGGTCAGTAGGATGAGAACCTGCAGTTCAATTTTCTGAACTGCAGGTTTACGACATCCATTGATATCAGCCTACAAACAGGCCGCAAACCTGCAAAAGTCACAAAGAAAATTTCACACAAGTACATACATTCAGACATCAATTTAATTCTCACATTCACACATATAGAAACATTCAAATACATGTATTAACATTCAGAAATATTCATTTACAAAGTATCATTCATTATCGCTATCAACATCCCAATTATATCTTACAGTTGCCACTGCTTGTATGGCTTTTTCCCATTCTTCTCTTACTTCATTTAATGCTTCCATCGTATATGGAGCATGTATATTTTTTAAGCATTTACCTGTAGTGTTGTCAGTTTTAAACACCTGCAAAGAGAATGATGTATATATATAAGTAATAATATAAAAATAAGATAAGATTGATATATTTCATACTAACTAATGAGACTATATATAATACCTCATGTATGGTATCGATGTCCAATGCGGCATATTTGATAATCATCTGCATAAATCACATCACATAGTATGCGCATGCCCAGCCATTGTCTTGTGTAGCGCACTATAAATTGAAACATACAAAATAATACAACTAAGCACAATTCACATCAATAATATATACATTGGAGTCGGGAACTTACTTGTACGTTCTCCCAATTTATTGGCTGGTTCTTTTTCCTTGGGACCGTTCCTCCAGCCTTTTTGAATGCATCTAAACCCCTACATGTTAATATAACACAGTAAATTACATAAGTAAATAGTAATGTAATAACAGATGTTAACAGATACAAAAATGAAATATTTCTCACCAGAATAATGGCATTCTCATTACGTGTCCAATTTTAGTGTTTAATGTACTTCCCGCGGGATCTAGATAATAAACAGTGAACGTCCCGGGGACAATAACTAGTAACTCCCAATGTTTACCGCTAGAGGTAAAAAGTTAACAATTAATAACTCAAAATGCACAATAAAAATGGAATTTTCTTAAGTCCAAATTATAAATAAAGTAAACTTACTTGACATTGAATGGAGCTATTATTATCGTCTTCTTTTGCTGACCAAAAATTGTAAAAGCATCTATACAGTATTGTTGAACATTATCAGTGTCTTTAGCTACCATACTAATCAATGATGGAATCAAAAATCCCACATGATCAAATGCAAATTGTTTGCAATGATCTTCGACTAAGTAGCTGCAAAACATGTATTACGTATGCATTAATATATAAGAAACCAGATCACCGGATCTTACACAAGGTATATGGATGTATAAACAAGATCTCACCTTATCCATGTCTCTATCATTGATGTATTCAGTCAATCATACATAAACAACTCAATAATATCTTGTATAAATAAAGAGCTATCGTATGATCGACCTGCATAATCTGCATCTAAAGAAACTATTATAGGGCAATGTATATTATGTGCACGTAGCCAACATGCCATTCCCCTACAAGCAGGACCTAACGGGTATGTTAGGTCAGTTGGAACCCAAGTTGGTAATGCGGGAAGTGGAGGTGGAGGCCTAGGTGCTCCTGGTGTCTTCTTTTTAACCTGTATATATAATTTTAGATCAGTTGACATAATATATACACATTAACAGTCTAAATCAATGTAAATTTATCTTACAATTTCAGTCGTGTAGACGACATCTGCTTTGGGCCACAATATGACCCCGCCTTCTGCCTCACCAAGTGTATCAATATCTGGGTGGGCATATGGCAACGCAACTTCCCTCCAATCGGGTAACACATGTAATGGGCCCACACGAACATAGCCCTGTGGCATTGGAGTCCCGTGAAACCTTTTCCCAGGAAGGGACGGGTAAGCTTGCGCCTCTGCAACAACATAGTCTTCTATTCTTAAGCGGCATGGCTTCAATGCCTACAAATTTACGTAAAGAATGTTATACATATATACATATAATCTTGAAAACATATCATCTTGAAAATACTAGATACAATGTCATAAACAATACTTATAGCAGACGTGCTAGGCGATGGGTCTCCAGGATTACTCGCAGTCTGTGCATCAGGAGAAGAGTGGGTCGCCATAGGCATATTGGAAGCCTGAGATGCCTGCCACCGCATCAATTCTTCCTTGACCTTCTCAGCAGCTACATCGTTGACCTTCTTAGCAACTAAATCCTCAACTCTCTTATTCTCCTATACATGGATAAAAGAAACATTAGCTTCTTATTAATGAATTTCCTTTTGCAGTAGCATTCTAAAAAAAGAATAGGTTACCTCTTCTTGAGAAAGTCCCTCTCTGGGTTTGCGCTGGGATGGCCCAAAGAATGCTTTGATGCCAACACCAGCGCCGGCACCTCTAACACGTCCAGGATGCTCTGGGTTACCCAGAGCAACAGTCAATTCATCCCTTGTGCCCTGAGGGATGAACGTGCCTTGTTTCCTCTGCTCGTGCAGCTCCCGCTAATCACCATAAACAGAAATTGGTAAGTTAACAGCACAAATAATCAATATTCAAACGATTTCTCTAAGAGTTGTATTTTACCATTTTTGCAGCCGCCTCAGCAGTTACAGGTTTCTTTATTTCACCCTTCTTGTTTTGCCTGCCAGCTATCCAGATATCATGGCGAGGCATGGGTGTGGCAGGCTCCTGAGTAGGAGCAGACTCCTGAGTAGTCGCAGACTCCGCCTGTAGTCTTTGGCGAACGCTTGCATAGCCTTTTGGACCCATAGTGTGGTCATGCACATTCAGTGCACGCCTTGCTTTTTGTGCGTCACTGAGGGCCTAGTTAGTATGCACATTAAAGATTTGGTTAGTAGCACTAAATGTTAATCTTGAATAGGTGAATACAATGTATATTAATTAAATTGGGAGTGACGCCTAATACCTTGAATTCTTCAGATTTTCTTGAAGCAACAAAATTGTCCCAATCTTCTTTGTCCAAGAAGTTCCATTGTTCAAGGGCTGACTTCTTCTTCTTATCACCCTCTTTTATGTATTCTCTGTTCAGATTTGTCCTATAATTCCTAAGCATCTTTCCAGCGTGTTGCATCACATTTTTACGATTCAACTTCTCATCCAATGCAAACAGATTCTGTAAAATAGAAATGTTATTAACTAGTATCCAAAATAGAATTGCAAATAATAGAATTTGTAATCTACAAAATAGAATTGCAAATAATAATAACTCACGCATAAATCCTTCCATATCAAGTCTTTTTTCCCTTGAGGAACTTTATGCCAATTGTCATACTTAACACCACAATGGCTCTGAGTGGTACACCCAAGATAGTTTACAAAATTATTGTGGTTCACTCCAATTGGATTTCCTCCATTATCAAACTCCACCACCAATTTGGATCCACTACCACTTAGCGCTAATAACTTCTTCAATAGAGTGATGCCCCTTTTCTTGTTAAGTGTTTGGTGCTGCGCATCAAGTTGCTCCAGTGCTTCAGTGGGTACAGGTGCATCAACCTAAAATTTGACAAAAATAAAACACACTAAATTAGCCCAATATAGAAATATAGGATATATGACATAACTAGAAGATAATGAATTTTATAGAAATACAGGTTATGTTTTTAGAACTTACATTAGTATCCTCGCCATGCTCGTCATGGACAGCATGCTCATCATGGACTTCATGCTCATCATGGACATCATGCTCATCATGGTCAGCCATCTGAAAATGTCATTTAAAATGCAAACATTTAGCATTTGTATTAACTAGAAAAAGGCAAACATTTAGCATTTGTATTAACTAGAAAAAGGCAAACATTTAGCATTTGTATTAACTAGAAAAAGGAAAACATTTAGCATTTGTATTAACATACATGTCTCTAAAATTGTGATCTTTTATCAATTAACAATCATTCATTGTGATCTCCGCGCACATATAAGTCATCATTAGCTTCAATATTTTGTGGAGTGGGCAACCCAACTGAGAATGGACTGGAGTCATCATACTTATCATAGTACTCTTCTTCATCTATAGGATCTTCAATGAACTGTCTTTTACCATGAAGAACAACCGACCATTTATCATTCGCAGGATCATCAATATAGAATATTTGTTTCGCCTGTGATGCCAATATGAATGGTTCACCCTTCTCGCCAATCTTTTCAAAGTTCACCAAAGTGAAACCCAATTCATCCACTATAACTCCTTTGGTGTTATCAACCCAATTACATTTAAAGAGCGGAATTTTGAAATCTATGTAGTCAAACTCCCAAATGTCCTCAATGACACCGTAATATGACATTTTAGCTTCACGTGGACTCTTATCCTTTGCACTTGCAAAGTACATAGTCGACGCTTGAAGAGTGACCCCACTATTTTGGACGACACTCTTATCATCTTGGCGCTTTGTGTAATATGTGAATCCATTAATGTCAAACCCTTCATAAGACATAACATTCGGTTTTGGTTTAAAGGCGAGGCATTTGATAGTTTCTGTAATATCATTTGGTGTTTGAGATAGTTGATGTAAGACTTTATCTTCAAACCACTTAGTAAAAGTCTTATTATGCTCTCTAGCAAGCCACATTGAACTTGCTCGAGGATGTTGTCTCTTTATGAAATTGGTATGTTCCTCGATATAAACACTCACTTCGTCCATATTGTGTAAAATATACAAGTGACCTTGTTCTAACTGCTCACGGCTGATTACTTTCACTCGTGATCCCAAAATTCCTTTGCCCTCCTCAATATTCTTGTCATTATCAGGAGTGTCATTACCACTGAGAAAGTCATTACAAAAATCCATAACCTCTCTCGCCACATAACCTTCAATAATACTCCCTTCAGGCCGATAACGGTTTCGAACATCACCTTTAAAAACGCTCATGTATCGTTCAAAGGGATACATGCAATGCAAGAAAACTGGTCCCAACATTTTCACTTCCCTAGTCAAGTGGACAACAAAATGTACCATGATATCAAAGAACGAAGGAGGGAAATACATCTAAAGCTGACATAGGGTAACAACACTTCTCTTTGCAAATTATCGAGAGTATCAGGGTCAATAACTTTGCTGCATAGACTGTTGAAAAAGAAACAAAGTCTGGTAATTGCAAACCTTACATGCTTCGGCAATATAGATCGAATTGCCACGGGCAATATTTGTTGCATTAGAGTGTGACAATCATGAGATTTAAGACCTATCAACTTCAGATCTTTCATTGATACCAATCTATGGATGTTGGATGAGTAACCATGTGGCACCTTAACATTTACCAAGCATTCACAAAAAGTTTTCTTCTCCTTTCTAGACAACGTGTAACAAGCGGGAGGTAAGTATGTTCTTTTATTACCCATTTCACATAATTCTGTTAATTCTGACCTTATTCCCATTTCACGTAGGTCCAGTCAGGATTTATCCCATCTTTAGTCTTACCTGGTATATTTAATAGAGTACCAATGATGCTATCACAGACATTTTTCTCAACGTGCATTACATCGATACAATGCCTGACTGTCAAAGAACTCCAATAAGGAAGATCCCAAAATATTGACTTCTTCTTGGATGAAGAATTGTCACTCCGTGTGGCCATACTACATTGTGATTTCTTACCAAATTCATTGACAATGTCTTTTACTCTTTCATAAACAACATCCCCTGGTATAGGTTTAGGTGCACTCCGTTCATCATTCCATCCATTGAATGCTTTGCGCTTCCTACGATACGGATGGAATTTTGAAAGAAACCTTCGATGACTAAGATATACAGTCTTGCCGCCATGTTTTAGTCTTATTGAATCAATGTTTTCTTCACATATAGGACACGCTTTAGCTCCTTTGACACTATATCCAGACAAATTCCCATATGCTGGAAAGTCATTAATAGTGCAAAACAACATAGCGTGCAAACGAAATGTCTCTCTTGCTGAAGCATCATAGGTCATCACACCTTCATCCCAAAGTTTCTTTAAGTCATCAATCAAAGGTTCAAGATAAACATCGATATCATTTCCGGGTTGTTTAGGGCCCGATATCAACAATGACAACATAACGTACTTATTTTTCATACACATCCAGGGAGGAAGATTGTATATAACAAGCATGACTGGCCAAGTGCTATGTTGGCTGCTCAATGTCCCGTACGGATTCATCCCATCTGTACAAAGCCCAAGTCTTAGATTCCTATCTTCTTCACCAAATTTAGGGTACAATAGATCAATCTTCTTCCACTGTGGGGAATCAGACGCATGTCGTAGGATCCCATCATTATTTTTCTTAACATCTGCATGCCACCTCAAATTCTTCGCATCTTTCGGATTTGCAAACAAGCGTTGAAACCGTGATATTATAGGTAGATACCACAACACCTTGGCAGGAGAACCAGTTTTGGACTCCCCCGAAGTCGTCAATTTATACTGTGACGCACCACATTTTGGACAATCTTTCAAATCTACATAGTCCTTTTGAAATAATACACAATCATTCGGGCATGCGTGTATCTTCTTGGCCTCCATTCCCATTGGGCACAACATTTTCTTTATCTGGTATGTTGAGATTGGAAGCTCGTTTCCTTCAGGAAGCATTTCTTTCAACAAAGTCAACAATGAAGTGAAGCTTTTGTCGCTCCATCTATTGTTAGCTTTCAACTTATACAATCTCAACACAGCGCTAAGCTTCGTAAACTTAGCACAGCCTGTGTATAACGGTATCTCAGCATCATGCACAATGTTTGTAAAGATAGGAGGTGGATCGGTGTGCTCTACCCTACAACTATCCAGCATCGCATCAACGATGTCTGCTGGAACTGGTTCGTTCACATTTACGTCATCGGAGGCAATTTCTTCTTCCACCCAAGCACTGCTATCGACATCTACTGGTTTCGATTTTGAAATCTCTCCATGCCAGTGCCATTATGTATAGCCTTGTACAATCCCATTGCACATGACATGACTTTTGATTTCCTCACCAGTGTTGACTTTCAAGTTGTTACCGCAATGCCTACATGGACAGTAGAACCTATCTGTAGGTTTTTTCCTATGTTCCTCGGCAAATCTAATAAACTGATCAAGACCAGATATAAACTCTGGGGTGCAACGATTACGAATGGACATCCATGATCTATCCATTCTATGATCAGAGAAAACAAGTATATATTAGGAAACAAGTATATATTAGGAAAAGATTAGGCAGCATTTCCCCGCTGTTCTCTAAGTACATATGTACTTAGAGAACAAATGGGGAAATGCCAACAAACACATTTGATGTCATTCTTATATATAATAAATGTGTACCACCTATCCCATCCTTGAACACCTAATCTCACTAGTAAGTGTATAATGTGTATTGGGTTTTCAAGAAAATTTCGGCAGTATTTCCCCGTTGTTCTCTAAGTACATATGTACTTAGAGAACAAACGGGGAAATGCTACCAAAATTTTCTCGAAAACCCAATACACATTATACACTTACATCCTAAGTGAGATTAGGTGTTCAAGAACAGTCCCAAACCGGGGACTATCCAAGATTTACTCCTAATGAGTCGATCTTGGATGGGTTTCTAGGCCAACAAACACAATAATAGATATCTACAATGAAGTCGGACTCCATACAAATAGTATATAATTTAGTGATTGTTCATTCTAATTTATACCAATGTACAAGTAATATAAAAAATAATGATTGTTCACATTCTAGGCCAACAAACACATGTGATGTCATTCTTATATATAATAAATGTGTACCACCTATCCCATCCTTGAACACCTAATCTCACTAGTAAGTGTATAATGTGTATTGGGTTTTCGAGAAAATTTCGGCATCATTTCCCCGCTGTTCTCTAAGTACATATGTACTTAGAGAACAAACGGGGAAATGCTACCAAAATTTTCTCGAAAACCCAATACACATTATACACTTACATCCTAAGTGCGATTAGGTGTTCAAGAACAGTCCCAAACCGGGGACTATCCAAGATTTACTCCTAATGAGTCAATCATGGACGGGTTTCTAAGCCAATAAACACAATAATAGATATCTACAATGAAGCCAGACTCCATACAAACAGTATATAATTTAGTGATTGTTCATTCTAATTTATACCAATGTACAAGTAATATAAAAAACAATGATTGTTCACATTCTAGGCCAACAAACACATGTGATGTCATTCTTATATATAATAAATGTGTACCACCTATCCCATCCTTGAACACCTAATCTCACTAGTAAGTGTATAATGTGTATTGGGTTTTCAAGAAAATTTCGGCAGCATTTCCCCGTTGTTCTCTAAGTACATATGTACTTAGAGAACAAACGGGGAAATGCTACCAAAATTTTCTCGAAAACCCAATACACATTACTTAGAGAACAAACGGGGAAATGCTGCCGAAATTTTCTCGAAAACCCAATACACATTATACACTTACATCCTAAGTGAGATTAGGTGTTCAAGAACAGTCCCAAACCGGGGACTATCCAAGATTTACTCCTAATGAGTCAATCTTGGACGGGTTTCTAGGCCAACAAACACAATAATAGATATCTACAATGAAGCCGGACTCCATACAAACAATATATAATTTAGTGATTGTTCATTCTAATTTATACCAATGTACAAGTAATATAAAGAACAATGATTGTTGACTTTCTAGGCCAACAAACACATTTGATGTCATTCTTATATAATAAATGTGTACCACCTATAACAAACACATTGTCCAACATTAGGTTCAACACTTGAAACATACATTCGTTTTCAACATAAAAAATTTGTATCATTAGGGTCCAACATGTGGATTATATGGGACATACACATCAAGGTGGTCATAAGGGAGGATATTTCCTTATTTATGAGTAAGCGATATAAGATTAAGATCCATATAAAAATTAGGGCAGAAGTAAGAAATAAATCTTCTTTAGGATACAATAGACCCTTATGGATGTATTTAGGGTCATAGGTACCATCATAGAACAAAAGGGGTACACTCTAGGATTTAAGATCACACTACATCATGTATTTTATACAAAATTACATGTATGTGTATATAAAAAATATATTTATAAGGAACTTCTATACATATCTAATCAACAAATCAGTAATTAACTAAGTATTCATCAATACTTACTATTAATCAGTATCTCTAATCATTAAAATCGGCAAGCAGATCAGTAATTGTAAATAACAAACTATGAATTGTTGAATTAAAGTAATCACTAAAGTAATACTAACCAGTAGTACCAATCATTAATCACTGAAAGCAGCAAGGAAATCAGTAAAACTAATCATGCATTACTAGTATATAAGGAAACCAGTAGTACCAATCATTAATCACTGAACATACCTTTTCCAGCAGTGGTGGTCGAAGCAGGAAGAAGGGGGTGGCGCCGGGCGTGAGCAGGAAGAAAGGAGCTAGGGCGGCGGTGGGCAGGTAGGTGGGCAGGCAGGTGGGCACCAGGCGTGGCGGCGGCGCCGGTTCCCAGGCGTGGCGGCGGCGCAGGCGGTTGGAGCAGCAGGGCGGGCAGCAGGGGCGGGCAGCAGGGGCGACGGAGAAGAAACGCGCCGGAGAGGGGCGCCGGAGAGGGGACGCTGGAGATGGGGCGCCGGAGAGAAGCGCCGGAGAAAAACTAGCAGCAGCAGCAGAGAAATCACCGGAGAAATCGCCGCAATAGGGAAATAGGGTAGCAATGAAACAGAAGAAAGGGGAAGAGTCGGGCGATCGCGGGTTATAAGTTCCCAAATAGCGTCGGTTGTTTACAACAACCGACGCCTAAACATCTTTAGCGTCGGTTGTTTGCAACAACCGACGTCCAATTGGACGATATTTTCATGAAAATGTTTGGCGGGAACCACCTTCAGCGTCGGTTATACAAGGATAACCGACGCTGATAGTGACATTTTCGGCGCAAATTTTCATCGCACATAGGCATCGGTTTTCTAGGTATATAACCGACGTTGACAATGACACTATTTTTTTTATCGAAAAATGGATTTCGCGGGCGACTTTAAGCGTCGGTTTTTTATAAACAACCGACGCTTAATACAAAGCGGTACCCGTGTCTGGCTGGTCTTCGAATATAGACGTCGGTTTGCTTAAACAACCGACGCCTTATATGATAGGCGTCGGTTTTCCTAAATAACCGACGCCCAGAAAAGTGACACTGAATGCTCTTTCTGTAGTAGTGAGTGAGTAATCCCTTGAAGAGTGAAGATTTGTGCAAGAGTAGGTAAGTGTTTGGAAGAAGGAGGAAGACTCTTACAAAGAGGGTAAGTCTTTGGTAAGGTTGAAGACTCTTTGTATTGGATATGTATGTCCTTTGGTGGGTCTTATGTTGTAACTCTTATTGGTGAATATATAGTGGAAGTCACTTGCAAATTCCTAGAGGTTGACCTCTCTAGGTAGTGGATTGACTCTCTCCTAGTTTGGAGAATGGAACCACTCTAAACGACCTTGTCCAAGTGGTTGTTTCATTTTCTCTCATTCGTGCTTTGCTTGTTAGTTAGGACTTCGAATTGCACTTAAGCTATTGGTTTTCATTTGATATAATTTGAAGGTATTCTCTATCTTGTGAGAATTTTTGAAGCATTATTATCCCCCCTCTATATCCCTAGATCCAACAGGACAACCACTCCAACAACAACAACCACCATAATGACAAGAAGAGGAAGGCTCCAACTGAGGTTGTTGCAAATCAACCTACCAAGACAAAATGTGCCAACTGCTCTAAGTATCATCTAGGAGAATGCAGGTTTGGAACTAGAGTATGCTACACATGTTGTGTAACAGGCCACATTAGGCCCAACTACCCTATGTTTCAAAACAAAGAGCCCAAAGACAATGAAGCACCTAGAGAGAAGTGACATGCTAGAATCTTCACCATGGTGGATGATGAAGATGATGAGAATGAACAAGGTACGGTTTTAGTTATTAATTCTCTTTGAGGTTATAGTTGTAGTTAGTCTCATCTTATGTATGAACATATGTAGAATTATAAGTTAAACCTTTCATGTTAAGGATAAGGAAAACCCTAAGGTGGGTAGTACCCTGGAAATTTTGAGGATGAAATTTTTGTAAGGTGGGTAGAATTGTAACACCATAAAATTTTGAACCTTATAAAATGATTTTAAATTGAAACCCTAATTTGTTTTTGTTCCAAAATTTATGTTTAATACATAAACTAATGTGAGTATGGTTCCCAACATATGTTACATAAGGTAAATTGGATAGCTTTTGCAATAAATTGAAATTCAATGTCATCAATTTAGCCATGTCTAGTAACTAATTGACACTTAGGGTTAATATGAAATTTACCCAATCAACGTTCTTCTTATGGCCTCATAATTTTACCATAAGTTGTTTTTGATAATTTATTGATTTACCAAAATTTGTATCATCAAATTCATTTTAGGTAATCCTATATAATTAATTAAATGTTTATACTAAAAAGAGAAATATAATAATCTAGGTTGGTGAAATCCAAAAACTAACTATATTTTTGGGTTCCTTGTGTCCCCATTGTGTAATAAAAGAAATTTGAGAAGTTTTGGGCTTTTCAAGATACTCCAATTCGTACTAGGAAAGAATTAACCTAAATTTAATAAATAACCCTAATATATCTAATCCTAAGTGATCTGGATTTCAGTCCAGCCGACCACATTATTTTAATTAGTATCACACTCCCAACTCAGGTCAGACTCCTAGTCTTAGAGCCATTCGTGACTCCTGAGTCATCTCCCTTTCCTGGAGGACTCTTCCTTAGGCACAACAGTACCTGAGCTTTTTTCCCCTATGATCTATCTCTCTAAACGATACAAGAAGCAGTTGACACCTTCCTCGCCATCTCCTCATCCTGGCAAACCTGTTCATCCCTAACATGGTGGGATTCCATGCCTCAGAACCCTAAGTCAACAAGAACTCCCCCTCTCTTCTACTATTCTCATTCCTGCATGAGAACCAGGATCCCCTGGTCTTCGTCCTATATATGAAAGTCTTCAAAAATGCTCCCCAGAATTCCAGGAACCCAACCCCAGCCTTGTTTTGCCTCCACACATATTGCTCCCTGGTTACCACAAGTTTTCCCTGATGTAACCAAAGTAGTTTGCCCTCTAAGTAACGCAAACCCACATGAGAACCTCTGAGGCACAAGATGAGCCCCTCGCAATCCCAGGAAGGCTTCCCCAGGACCAATTCGGTTGAATCTTAAGTAAGTTCTATTTCCCATTTTTCTCCTTTTTCTTCTAGTGTTTGCAATCCGCATCAATGGCCATCTTTGGTCTAATTTTCTTACGGTTTCCCCTTCTCCAAAGTGTGTTTAGTCTACCTGCAATTTCAGTTTTGGTCACGATTCCATCATTTATTGCTTCCATTCTCAGTTCTCCTGCTCAACCATGGCGATTGTTGTTTACTGGCTTCAGGCTACTGAGAGACCCACACTTGGGATCGTTGAATGCATATGACCATACAAACGGTGCTCAACACCTCGAATTCCAATGATTTGGACTAGATCTAGGTTTCTAATGCTTTGAAAATGTGGTTTCTTATGTTCATTGATGATTCAATGGAAAAACAAGCCATGTCGTGATCTTCTAGCTTTACCCATTTAGGATGAATTGTATATATCATATTTCATGGGTATTTTGGACTTTTCACCATTCCTTGGTCTCTCTCGCTGTGCACTGGATCTGAGGGACAAGTATCCATGTGGATAATTGTGTTTGGTCCTGCTAAGCCTCACTGGCTATGTTTTTGGATATATATACATGTGTATTTACCATGATTTTTTATTGGCCAAAATCTTCCAAAATACATATATAATTAATACTTTGTTAGAAAAATTCCCAAAAATATACGTTGGAAAGAGTTTTTTAAGATATACAAGATGAAATAAGTTTAAAATCCTTCTTTGACTCTGAGTTTCCCTGTTTTAATAAATAACCTCAAAACCCTAGAAATTAGGTTGAATATTAATTATTAATGAATGATAATTGTTATAACAGTGTGATTAGGGTTTCATATCCCCAGGAACAAGATTACAATTTCCTAAACCTAAGAAGAGCCACTAAGATCTTTTCTAAGAGAGGGTTAAGTGATCCATGCACTTTGAACATAATTATTGGATGATTTTAATTATATGTGCATATCGAATGTTATGAATGTATTATTTACTGTTTCCATTGTTAAAAGTCAATGATTGTATAAGAAATTGAAAGTCATGCTTTGTCAATATTTATTGTATCATATTGCATGAACATTAAGAGTAATTTCAAGATTAAGATTCCAAGAGAAAGTTAAGAGTTTTAAGAGAAATATAATGTTAAAATACAACTTATATAAGATCCTCACTAAGAGGCTCCTCAGAGAAAAATTAAGAGGCACTTTTGTGCATAAGAGAAGAGGCACTCCGGTGCAACCCAAGAGGCACTTCGGTCTAAAACTTGAGGTTTCTTATATATGTCAAGATAAAAGAAGTAATTTAAAAGCACTTGTTTCCCTTTTTCAATGTTTAAATGTTCAAAGTTTATTTTCCAGTTTACATATTTTCTTTAAAGATATAATACATTTGGTTGATGCATGGTTGGGGGCGCGATGCCCTCATGAAAGGAGAAACGTCAAGGATAAAGATGTCAAAGGACCAACCGAAGGAGGAGCTTAAGGACATCTAAGACCAAATTGGGTTGGTGCCAACTATCAATAGAGTAGATTTCCTTTATGTTGGTGAGACATGCATTTTACTTTTAGTGTGAGTTTAATGAGAAAGTGTAGGATGTTTAATAGTAAACATGTTTAGTTTTGTTCATGTATGAGTTATGATGAGGACTTGAGTATGAGAAATCTTATTTTATCATGTGTTGGTTTATATATGAACCTTATTTTTATGTAATGATAATCATTTCTGTGACATCCCAATGAGATCTATTCTTCCGCTTAGTGTTGTGCATGCTTTAGAAATTGGGGTGTTACATTAATTGTCTTGTTTCTACATTTTGACAAGAAAATAGTGTTTATCCATTGTTTCGACATTTCAATAAGAAAATATTCATTATCCATGTCAATTAGTTTATAGTCTCTATCTAGTTTCTAAAACACTGTAATATTATCCCGTAGGGTCATATATGCAATCTCATTAGATATAAGTTTTACAAAATACAATGAACCATTGATTATGAATTCAATAATTTCTTCTAGTTGTAAACACCAAACCAACTATTCTACATATATATGAATATACCCATGTTTCATCATTCATGTATTTTTATGTGGAATTCTTGTATTACATCAATTGCTCCAGGGTACCCATCAATTGATTGGTTTAATTTGGTATTTTTCTAGTCTGGAGTGTAACTGCATGGTGTAAAGCGGTGGGAATAGCTGCTCGTTGTTTTTCTCAACATCTAAATCCATCATAGCTATCATCTCTCCTATTTAGGGTTTGTCGTTAAATGTTGTCATGATGCCCTTTCCTAGCATGGCTTTTCCAATCTACAAACTTGATGTAAATTTTGGTGTTATCGAGCGGTATTGAATTGACTTTTGTTTCATTCAACATCTATCATCTTCCAACATTTTAACTCACCCTAAAACCCTAGGGTTCCCCATGTATCCTTCATAGATGTTTGCATTATCCTAATTTGTTCATCATTTTATCTCTATTAATTGCATGATTATCTAATTTATATGATTTTTTGTATTTTTTTAAATAAGAAAAATAAATTTGTCATTATATAATTCACATGTGTTTTAGTGATGTATTAAGATTTATTTAAATGCAATTTTGAATTTTGTCAACTTAAAACAATGTACCTTGTGTATGACATAGATAAATAAGATCAATTGATGTTGTAACATCCCAAGATTTGAGGCCTCGAATAAAATGATCTTATAAGGAATGATTGGACTACCTATATCACCAAGGTGCACCTCCTTTACCAGGAGCCCATCACTAAAGAACTCCATTGTTAAGCATGCTCAGGTTGGATTAGTACTAGGATGGGTGACCAGTCAGGAAGTTGATCTTGATTTGTGTGTGAGTGATCATAATGTGTGCAGTTAAAGCTAGTGGTGATCTGTGGGGCCAATCATCATTTCTAAAATTCTACTAGAGCCTTGGGTAGTGGGCCAAGGTGTTACAAATGGTATTAGAGCCATAACCCCTCCAATAGGTGGGGCCCACATGGGTATGTGCCATGTCAGTCTTGAGTCGTATGGTCCAGGCAAGTTGGAAAGGGTTGTCCATGGTTGACGTAGCCACCCTTGTGTTGGTATTTTGTGATAGGGAGCTGGGTGTCCAAGGGCCATTCTGGGCCTGCATTGAAATGGGGAAATATTATGAGGCCAAATAGTTGAGCCTTGACAATGACGCCAAGAGTCTAAGTGGGGGAGATTGTAACATCCCAAGATTTGAGGCCTCAAATAAAATGATCTTATAAGGAATGATTAGACTACCTATATCACCAAGGTACACCTCCTTTTCCGGGAGCCCATCACTAAAGAACTCCATAATTAAGTGTGCTCAGCTTGGATTAGTACTAGGATGGGTGACTAGTTGGGAAGTTGATCTTGCTTACACGTGAGTGATCATATTGCATGAAGTTAAGGGTAGTGGTGGTCTGTGGGGCTAGTCATCATTCCTGGAATTCTACTGGAGCCTTGGGCAGTGGGCCCGAGTGTTACAAATGGTATTAGAGCCATAACCCCTCCAGTAGGTGGGTCCCACATGGATATGTGTCATGCCAGTCTTGAGCCATACGGTCTAGGCAAGTTGGAAAAGGTTGTCCATGGTTGACGTAGACACCCTTGTGTTGACATTCAGTGATCGGGAGTTGGGTGTCCACGGGCCATTCTGGGTCTGCATTGAAATGGGGAAATATTATGAGGCCATATAGTTGAGCCTTGATGATGACGTCAAGAGTCTAAGTGGGGGAGATTATAACATACCAATATTTGAGGCCTCGAATAAAATGATCTTATAAGGAATGATTGGACTACCTATATCACCAAGGTGCACCTCCTTTTCTGGGAGCTCATCACTAAAGAACTTCATAGTTAAGCATGCTCAGCTTGGAGTAGTACTAGCATGGGTGACCAGTCAGGAAGTTCATCTTGTCTTGCATGCGAGTGATGATAATGCATGTAGTTAAATCTAGTGGTGGTCTGTGGGGCCAGTCGTCATTCCTGAAACTTTACTAAAGTCTTGGGCAGTGGGCCCGAGTATTACAAATGTAGTGGGAAACAATTATTATGCATAGAGAGGACTTGGTAGGCCATTTTAGTTTCTTTGGGTAGGCCAAAGCAAGCTAGGATGGGAGTGTTGATCATTCTATGCTGTCGATGCACATTTGGGTTGGATGACATATGCAAAAGGTTTATGAGACCTATTTTGGGGTCAAGGAGCATAGTGCTTTATTGAATTCAGGCCACGAGTGGTCAACATTGATATTAGATGGTTGATGTGGCCAACTTTTTAGGTCTTGTTTTTTGGGTTGAAATGGATAGTTTTAGGTTTGCAAAACAATTAAAAGGTAAAAATAACCATTAAG
This sequence comes from Alisma plantago-aquatica, assembly GCA_963693085.1. Lineage (NCBI taxonomy): Eukaryota > Viridiplantae > Streptophyta > Magnoliopsida > Alismatales > Alismataceae > Alisma > Alisma plantago-aquatica. The sequence continues at coordinate 1,857,370,630 of OY856409.1, forward strand.
GACGTTTTTTCAAATTTTACACAAAATATCTTATAAATATGGTTACCTTTGACTTTAAGCTCATTTATTTCATTTTCAATATGGAGGTAATTTCTATTGCTAAATAAGGGCAACTCTCACAGGAAGCATGTTTTATGTTGTTCTTTTATCTAGGTTCTTAAAGAGAAAAGCTTGGAGTTGTCATATAAACCATGACAAGCTCAAATCCATGTAAGTTTATTCATAATTTCTCATCATTTCTACTTCTTAGCCTCCTCTTTATCTTTGTAGATAAATATGTCTATCTTCTATGGAACAATCCCTCTCCTCTATTTAAAATCCCTCCATTCCCTCTTCTATGGCCTATTTGAAGATATTTCACACTAGATTGGACCTATAGAGCCCTAAAGGTGGTTCTTTTGAGTTACAATTTCATCCTTGTATTAGTTTAGTACATTTTTTTCACCTAATTTCAGTTATTTTACCTCTGTTTAGAAATCCTTGTGATGCGTTAAATACATAGAGCCATCAAATTTTCCTATATATATGACATATAAGCTACCAAAGGGTTTATTCTTGTGGTTTCGGATAAAATTTTAGAACTTTCGAATTCACTACTTCTATATTTTATCTCATTATTCTCACCATAAAAATGATCTTTTGAATACCATATTACATAAGACACAATATTTATAGTTTTCCTAAACTAACAATTTGATGTTTCCTAAAAGTTTGTGCATATTGAGTTCATATGATAAGATTCTTCAATGGAATTATCTAGAATGGTTTCTTACTACTACTAGATGATATTTCATGTTTCAAACATGATTTTTTATTACTAATTCTGATATGGTATATATATGGTTGTAATTGGGAAATATTATCTATGTTGTGTTTGTAGATGTAAATTAGGGTTTCATCGTATTCAATTATCTATTCATTTACATCCTAATACCTTTAATTTCTATTTTCTTATTCCATGAGAGGTGACTCAATTGTATAGTTAATCAATGAAACCCTAATCAAATAGTTTTGTTGTGAGCATATAACATTTCTAGTGTTCAGAAGTCGGGGAGAAAAAACATGTATCCTTGTAGAAATCCGAGATACAATGAAGGTACACAGAGTTATATATATTGAATATACAAGGGTTACTAAATATCCATATAAGGTATCATCAACTTCTATCCCTAAGTTTACCTATTTATAAGAGTGTTATTGAGGCCACAAATATTATTCTCATATGGTATTCATGATTGAAAAGATATATTGTTATATGGAAGTACTGGAAATGTAATACATAAGTGTCACGACTCGAGTACCAAATAGAGGTCTTCTTTTTATGTATGTTCCATCCTACTGATCCCCTAACTTTTATACACAGATTGTTTGACATGGTAGGATCTTAGTGAGACTAAACATTCCAAAGAAATGTTAAAGTATGCTAGGGGAGTTATAGGATAGGAGACATCATATTCACTAGGTACTGGTTTGAAAGGTACACTCCAAGTAACTATGGATTAATGATAATAAAAATATTTCACAGATGTGTCATTTTGTATAATTATTGTACCGCCTTTAAAAATATTGCCTTTACTACATTAATATGTGGTTGAAGTGGTCAAGCATGGTGTCTCCTAACAAAGGGACCCATTTTTTAACCCTGTTTGTTTCCTTGGTTTACCACCTTCCTGAATTTTGATCTCTATCCTGGGTATGAGAGAGGGGAGAGAATGCCTCTCTTGATCCCATGTTTTGTGGAGGTTTCCATCAATGTAAAACTACTAATTTGAAATATGTAATAGTAGATTTGTATACTATAAATACTCCAAAGACGATTTATGTCCCAATAATATTTAGTCTTATTCTCATGGTTCCCACCAATTTTAGATTCTCACACCCACATTAAGGGTTTAGTGGTGAGGATTCACGTCCATAGTAGCGGTAGTGAGCAATTCGTAGAGTCCTAACATTTTTTTGTGTCTAGAGTCTTTGTTGTACACTTATGTTCTAGCAAGGTGTTTTATACCGTGATGTATCTATGACCTAGTTTTTGTTTTATGTCCTTGTGATGATGTCTATATTTTGTAAATATAACCACATATTTCATTGTTAGACAAGTTGTGACTTAGGTCACATCTGATGAACAATTTACAGTAACATGATCATATATAATCATGTGGCTCTTTATTTATTCTTTATATGTGAATCTTGTTGGATTTTTGTCTGACCATTTTGTTGTATTCTTGATTGGATATTGTAGTCAAAATTAGTTTTGACTTTTTTGTTTTAGCTCTCTATTTCTGCCATGCTTGACCTTGGGGTGTGCTTGTATGGTGGTCTTGAGGTATTGTGACACATTTGGTGGTATTATACCCTAAGTTGGATTGTAGTAATGGAACATAGGCTATCTTTCTTTATTGTCCTTCATATCTTATCACCATTTATGAAGATATAGAATTTGATGAACAACATAAGGACAAGTAGTGTGGCATCAAAAGTTGGGAAATCGTGGAGGATACTAAAGTAGGGACTACATGAGATGATGCCTACACTTTATCCACCACCTCCCATGTATCCATAAATACCAAAACCTATGTTTTAGGCTATGTTTGGGAAATTGGTGTCTATGTTTTTGCATCTAAAGGGCAACATAGATATCCCTACACCACAAACAATACCACCACATATTAAGTCTTGTTGGGGTTTAGGGAAAACCTTTCAGCAGTCAGGAGATTTTGATTGACAATGTATTCTAGTATAATAGTTTCAGAGGATGTAGATATATGATTGAAGGAAAAACTAGAGAAGAATTTTTCTGATCTTCTAACTTGTACATACCGAAGGAGGATATGATCAAGCTTTTGTTCTATATTCTAAAGATAAGTGCATGGAATTAGCATGCCATGAAGGAAAAGAAGTGACTTGGAGACAGGAATAGTTGTGAAAACTTCAGGAAGTAGTTCTAGAATAGGTACTTCCCACAATCATACCTATGAGAGAAGAGGCAAAATTCAGAGAATATATGTCTAACAAAAATTTAGTTAATTTTTTAGTAGGCATATATAATGGATGTTCTTTGCTTCAATCATCATCTAGCCCTCATAGATGACCCTAATATCTTATGTTGTGAGGATGAAATAAATGTTGAATTGAAATAGTTGACATCTACAATAGAGATGATGGAGAAGTTCTCAACAATTCAGGATTTGGTTATAGGCTGACAGAGAGTAATGATAATGCACCTAGATTGAGTCCAAGAATAGGTTTGCTCATTCATAAAATAGGAAATTAGATAGTTTTACAAAGATGAACACCGCAAGAGAAATAATCACAACAAAGATAGGAAAATTCTGAGAAAAAAATCCAAGTACATTCATAGTGGTCATCGAGTAGATGCATAGGCATACCTCCCTTTAGAGTGATGAATTCCTTATCCATGTCATCAATAGGGTCATCCAAGCCACAAGTTGGATGAGAATGTAGAGTCTACGAAAACCACTACATGGAACTATGCTATTTTAAATCTAGACAATGCTACTAGTGTGGGTAATACGATAATTGAGAACTTTTATTCAAATTTGGTAGCACAATTTGGAACGGACACAATAGGAGAAATACTCCTAGTTATTACAACAACGTGGGTATTCGAAAAGAAGGAAATCCAGAATCAAATGTAGGGTCATATGGAACAACTTCTAGGGAGTCAAGGAAGAGGCCACCCATAGGCAACTAGATGTTTTACACTATGAATCAACCATAAGGATTCGTCTCCCAAAGCTTCTCATGAAATCAGATAAAACTCTTTCCTTATGAGTTTACAACTTTATCTTTAAGATTACTTTTAGTTGAACCACATGTGACAGATTAAATTATCACTATAGAGGTGCTATCCTTAGAGATGTCGTTGGTGGGTTAAACAACTTTAATGGAGGCGTGTCTATTTTCTGTCATGTAGTTCTTGGGTAACAAAACTCAAGTGGATTTGTTTGTCATATTATGTCCAAAATTGTGGAGTTTTGTGGTGACGATATATCTAGGTGTTGCTAATGAGATAGAAGGTGCTTCCTATGTGTTTGTGTATGCAATCAAATAGAGAATATGTTGTGGCACAAATGTACGACCAATATGACACATGCTATATATCCCAAGGTAGAGTGTCTGAACATAGAGAAATTTTCTTGTGATGCATGAGTTTGAATATGTGATTCCTTAAGGAATGGTTTGATTGGGTGTAGTCGGGTGTAGTCGTGTGAATTTCTAATATATAAATACACATAAATTATACATGGGGTACATGGCGCTCAGCTTGCATCGATTGGCCCCTCCGGACTCCAGATTGGTCTAAATCGGGATTTATGTTGAAAGATGCCTCAACGGAGCCCATGTAGCTAGTTTAGCGGCTGCCAGTGGTTCTAGTTGTCACCTCATCGCAACAATAATAACAAGCACAGTTTGTCTCGCCTGCAATCAAAGCGGCATTGGCTATTAACAATAATGGTAAAGGCGACGCATGCAAGTCTAGTTCGGGTACAAGGACACAGATCTACTGTGTCTGTGTGTGCCACCTACACCTACGATCGGAATGGACCTGCGTCTAAACGTTGTCCATCCAGCATCTAGGCTTGGGACCTCCGGTTGCTTGTAACGACAATTTCTAACAAAAAAGACCAAAGTCACGGCTACACCCAAGCACTGAATCCGGATGGGATATCGGGTTTCTTCTTGCCTGTGAAAGCGATGAACGGTGGTGTCGCAACCATGGGAATGGGATAAACAGTCGGCTATGGTTTTCAATCTAAATAACACTCACAAGCGGTGTAAGGTGCCCAGGGGCGGAATCAGCAGTCAGAGTCTGCCGGGGCCGATTACTAAGCATGAAAATTAGTTACGGTTGTAGAAATTCATGTTTTAGATTTATGAGATTTTAAATTGTCATAATATGCTTGTTTGACATGAAAGAAAAAAATTGTGATTAAAATACTTTTCAAAAAGACGTATACGAATACAACAAACTTCAATAATAATTTAATACAACTAAAGATGCTTTGTTGGGCAGTTTTGATATATATCTTATCAATCTAGAAATTAGTAAATTAAATTATTCTAAAGCAAAGACTAACCTTCTATTGACGAGAAAAATCTCAACCTGCCAATATTCCAATGTGAAAATAATTTTATACTTGACATGTGATGCAAATATATGTGTTGTCTTGTCTTTAATATGTTATAAAAGATCACTCAGGTTAATCAACCAAGCGAAAAACTTGTTAGTCCCAGATGATTATGAGGTAGATATATAGAGCCTTTCACCTTTTCGTCTCAGATTCAATTGCTGGCACATGTTTTTCCTTTTAAAATTTCTTATGATATTATTGAATATCATGATTATTTTATCAACATATGGTATTTACTTGACTGTTGTCATATAAATCAACAAACACAGTTGAAATGACAGTGTCACCGGTTTAAAAATCTAGAGGCATGCCTTTATCCATATGCTTCTCTTCTATATGAATATAATTTTAGTAGATGTCAAGACTGTGGCTCCTAGACTCCATGGAAGATTTCGTGATTCCAGAGCTAACGAGTGGTGTTACCTCATCGTGTATCTTCGTGAAGATGTTGTACTCGAACAGAAAGGAAGTGTTTAGTCGTCTGTTCAAAAATAAACACCAAGGATATACTTGGATCTCACCGTCTTGTCTGGTACAAACCAAGTGCATTGACATCGTATCAACGCTGAAGACGAGCGGCAAATCTTGAAATTGTCTTATTAGCGGTGCAGAAAACGATTAAGACTTACTTTTGCCAATATAAAGAAAATGGTAAGGAAATGGAAAACTAAAATGAAGATTAGTTAGTAAGGATTTAAATTTTAAACGTTTCGTTGCACTGAGATCTAAGAGATGACTTTCGGAAAGCAAGTACGTAATTGAAATGTTCAAACTGTTTCTGCAAAAAGATATGAGTAACAGTTTTTGTGACACGACAACAACATTTTGTGAATGGATTTGAAGTCTGGAAAAGATGTATATTTAGTCAATAAATTTCAGAAATTTGGGGGGTGGGGGGGCATGGCCTACACTGGCCCCCATGTTCCTCCGCCCTTGAAGGTGGGTGCTTAAACGATTGCAAACTTGTGTCCTTTGAGAGCAGCAGCTCTGTCAAACGATTCTCTTCTCTGATTGGATTGATTGCAAATTGGAGGTGTTTGGTAACTGAGTGTCGGTAACAGTTGTGAAGCTTTGGCTGCACACTGTTTTCTCCCACTGGCCAGCAAATGATCCCCCTCTCCCTACTTTTCTCTTTAAAAATTCCCTCAAGTGGCTGATCAGCGTTAGAACTAATCAGAATATCTGATAAGCAGATCGTACTATGTTCCCTTCCATGTTCAAATTGTGAAACATTTCATCACGCACAGGACCACACAGAAGTAAAAGCCTGCAAACTCCAGCCTTTAATCTGGAATCCAGGATGAGGATTCCATCCAAGATTCGTTAGTACTCCTAGCCATGCGTAGTCAGATCTGGAGTTCACATGCGTTCATATATGTATCTTCTGATACCATAGAGATCTTCAAGGATTCATATACACCAAATGTGTAAAAAACACTTGAGCCTACACACTACACATAGCTAGAGGTCTTACACGACTATGGTGGTTTTTCTGGGTTTTTTTTTTTGTACAACAATGTAACTCCAGTTTTTTCTACCCCGTAGAGAGAGACGGGGTGAATAATATACTCTCTTTTAATTTTAAAAAAGAAAAATGTATCTTCTGATACATACTTTGTATGTTGATCCATACATAGCCTGAGACAACTGTAACTATTACAGGCGACATATACTTTTTACCATAGTAGCCCCAATTATTGCAGTAATAATTCATATCCACATTAGGGTTTTTCTCAGGATATCCTTAACATCTCAGTCCTTCAGAAGTAAAAGTTATAAAAAACACTCTGTATATATTTGTGTATAATGAATGACACCCGAAGGACTGCATATATCTCAACACGAAAAAGTACATGATCAAAAACCCAGATTGTCTTCAACACGTCTTGGGAAAAGGACCCCTCCGGACTGGATCTGGACTGCATCTACAAGTGAAACCTGTCAATGATGTTATGATCACATACGTATTTGCCTTATATGGTTACTATCTTTTTTATTATTAAGAATGTATTTCTTCACCTGTCGTTAGAGTGTTACAGGAGTATCCATACACTAAGAAGTACCCAACAGCAGAAAGGGGCGGATGAGGTTCACACGGGGCTAGGGAATAGATAATGCATGTGGTAAATGATGTGTGGTGAGTTGAGCTAACCAACTCTAACAAAAGAGTGGTAGCCTGGCTGCCTAATTTATCTCCAGTATCTTTAACGATAAAGTATTAGGTTATACGTTTGAATGGCTTGAAGATATTCATTTGTGAACTTGTCCTTTGATTCAACTTGTAATATTGGTCGGTTCATTCCCTGTACAACGGCGATTTGACATCAATTGATTCAAAATGAGGGCGGTTAGCCTCTTCGTGGACATGCGATAGGTTAGGAATACTCCCTCATAGATCCAAAAAAGAGGAAGAAGAAGAAAATATATTCATTTTCTAAAGTATTTCTATTTCTTTCTTTTCATATATAAGCGAGAAACATAAGTCAGTCAGTAGTTCCTTAGTCTTATGATCTAATACATTGGCTAAGTAAGCACTAAAGAGGAGGGAGATCATGGCGAAGGACAATGCCTAGCGAATGACCAAATCTATGCTACAAAGGGACACTGGAAGAAGATACGGTCGGTGGATTCGTAATTGTTCCAATAAAGCAATCATGGGAAACGTATATACAAGACTCTACGGTGGAGTTTTGACCTAAGGAATCAAGATGGCAAAAAGTAGGAAACAAAAGATAAAAATTTAGGCTATATATTTTCCCTTCAAAAGAGGGTGTAAGTGTGTAGTCAAGCACAAAAATATAACAATTGTTTGGGTTGTATAAATGAGAATGTATCATTAAATTTATGAGAATGAAGGCCAAAATTGTGGGGACGGCTAAAGAAATATAATTTGAGGTAAGCACTACATGGGCAGGTTAGTAGTGTGACGTCCCCGGATTTTGGCTTCTCCAAACCCTATTGGGAATGAGATGTCGGAATCCGAAAACATCATCCAATCATATCAGAAAGCGATGCGGAAGCATAATACGCATACATGAACATACAACCATAACATTTCTCGACAATAACATGTATATTATTACAACATGAATTACATTTACATATTAAAAGAAGATTTATAAGTCTATGAACATGTATGCTAACATGATTTTAACACAATAGGTACAACCTGGACAACTGCTCACTTCCTTTCTTTTATCCCACGCTAGCTCTGAACCTAAAACATATGAGAAACAACGAATCAACACACAAGGTGTTGTGTACGTGGGTAGAAAGATACATACCAATATGTTTGCATAATTGAAATAATTTGAGAAAGAAAGAGTAAAAGAAAACATTATTTAAAGCGATAATCAAGTAAACATTCCTTTTCTTGCTTTCACTTTGATGCGGTTGTACTACACATACTTGCACTTGACTTACATCTAGTGTGGGCAATATAGTATCATCATACATCTAACATGGGCCAAGGAATCATACATCCATGATATGCAACATACATCCACACTAGGCTATGTGCTCTAGTAGCTACAACCCATCATACTCATTTATGTTCTATTAGATTTGGCGAAATATAACCGATAATAGTTCAACCAAGCAATCATATCCAAATACAAGCATTCAAGATTTTGCATATATAAGGCAACCAGAAAACTAGTCTTATACTTAATAAAGCCCACGTACCTGAGTTCAGAGATTCATAAATATCTTTGATCATCTAGACAAACTGGTCAGCACCTGATTAATAACAAAATCATATACTAGCATTAGATTCTCATCATCTTAACCCTAGTTGTGTTCATTAGGGTTTGCTTATCTCATTATGTTATATACATTATTACTTGTCTTCTTATCTTAGATTTGTCATACTGATGTCATTTTCCAGATTACATCTCATTATCAAAGTTCATCGTCTGAACATTAGGTTCTAAATCCTTTTTGTGTACATATTAACCCTAGGTTACATCATTAACCTAGATTAGGGTTTTATAACATGCATTAAGATTCATCTTCATATAACATAGATTTTGTTCATCATGATGATCTCATAATTAAATCTGAGGTTCAATATACTGATATGAGCTTTCTCTATAAATTTCATCATTTATAGAGCACGTATGTATTTATTGTATTTTATTAGGGTTATTAGCCCTAATTAGCCATATTAATCAAATTACATAATTTTGTGCATCAACATGATGATATCTAACATCATATGCATTCTATACATAATTGTGGACTTACTGATATTTTTCCATGATTTTATATCATCCTTTGATATTTATTTTCCATTAAACAAGTATTACATGTCTTTTATGATATTGCTAATATTAAAGCATAAAAAGTATGATATTAAGCATTCATATTGTTCTACATATTTTTCTAAGAATTTCGATACCTTATTTACATTTTTCTGATCAGTAGGCTATTTTCTATGATTTATTGAAGATTTGCAGATTTACTGAAGATTTTACCTTAATCAGCCAATGGGAGCTCGCCACGTGGCCACTAGGTCTGGCGCAGCTCCTTTGCTTGTTGCGGCCGGTTCACTTCGTCTGGGCCTGGTTCTCTAGCGGTTCACGCAGCTGGACCCGGTCTAGGATTTGGGTTCAAGACCCGGTTGACTCTCTTCCTTTCCCTGGTCCACGCGATCAGTCCCAAGCAGGACTTCGATATGCAGGGCGCCGCCGTGAGGGAGATGCTCCGGTGAGCTCGTGACGGCAGTTGGCGTCTCCTCAGGTGCAGCTGATCACAAGGCTACCATCGAGGGGCCTCTCTGGGTCAGGGCGGCAGTTTCTCGGAGCTCGGCTCCCCATGGGTCGCTGTGCCGCCGAGGCGAGCGGGGAAGGTCACCGGCCGTAGAGGGGAAAGCAGCGAGGGGAGCGAGTGGAGATGCTGGGAATTCGAGGAAGGGTCGGTAAGGTTCGGCGTGGCCTTGCACATCTTGAGGAGGGGTTGATCTGGAAACATGGAGGACGGGGCGGCCCGGGGCAGGTGCTATGCCGCGGCGGAGGGAAGGTGGATATAGTAGTGGTTCTCAGGAGTCAGGTGCCTCGAATTGAGCATCCTGGAAGTCTAAAGGAGGTCGGGCGAAGCTGTTGGAGGCATTTTGTAGGCTCTTGAAGCTATGGGCAGTGAAGCCCTAAAACTCCACCACCAGAGTGAGAAGATCAGGAAGGTCGGAGGTTAGGAGGGCACAACGGCGCATGAAACTCGGTCGTTGTTGGGGTAGTTGGCCACAAAATCATGAGACAAGGTCAGCTCATCGGGCAAAAGGTTGAGATAAGGGATGAGGTGGCGCCTGGACGAGGGTCAGGTTCCCTTTCTTCTCCCCGCTCTTTGCGGGAAGTAGAAGACAGAGTCTCAACCGTTGATTCCCTTTGATCCGCGATCAGTCAGATCGGACGGTTGGGGTGTGAGTCGCATAAGTGTCCGCTCCCAGCCTTGTTATCAAGGCAACGTGACATTCAAATGTCACACCAAATTAGCAACTTAGATCTAGGTTGATATTAGGTGTATTATTTTCAATTGTCCATAATTCCTAATTGGTTAATCCAATTGCAATGAAATTTTAGGCGTACCTTTCTAATGACATAATGTAACTGTGGCATAAGTTTGGGGATGAAATTTGAAGGTTAGGCATGGTTATTGACTAATCACATTAAAACCTAAAGTCACCTTCATGTGACACTTAGGGTATTACATTATGTGAAAAAGATAGGCCATTGAATCAAAGTTGGCTCCAGAACTTCAACATTGGCTCATATGTATATGATTCCTCAAAAGAATTTAGTTCACTACTCACTAGATCACTAAATGTATGATTGGTCTCATGAGCACTTAATTAATCAGAAAGGGTATTCATTCACAATTGAATTCAATTAGGCATCATAGTCCTCCATCATATTTCCAATCACCTAATTTGGGTGAAGGAATCCATGATTGTATAACCAATTCCTCAATTTGGTATTTGACATCTTACATAGAATGCTTGTCTCTCAATTATTATATTAGTTATTAAAACTCAAAAATCTAGGTTATCACATTCACCCCACCTTATTTGGAATTTCATCCTCGAAATTCAACTAATCACATCCTTAAGAGGCTATTTAGGAGTTCAACTTCATATACATCATCATTGCTTAGGTTCTAAGACCACCATAGTTATATGCACTCTAAGTTGTCAGCTCAGGGTCTAGAGATTCTTGGGTGTGTCCACCCCACCTTATATATATGTGGAAGAATCATTTAAAGTCTTATCTATAACATGACATTATGATATCTTAGGATTACATCACCCCTAAGGGTACATGTTTTATTCATACTTTTAATGTTCAGGATGAATTTGTTTATGTGCCATGATATTCAGATTGTTCAAATCTAACATCACTAATATGTTTTATGATCAACATTTTGCAATGATTTCAACATTAGAGGAGATTTGTCTTCATCCTTGATATTAGGATTTTTCTACAAAAGAAGGCCTTACGTATCATGCCTGACCATTAGGGTTTCACCCTATGGTGTGATATTCATACTCAACTTAGAAGCATACATTGAGGAGGATCAAAGTTAGGAACTATATTTCTGATCATATATCCTATGATCCAAAAAATATCCTTATATCAAGTTGATGAGTTCAACTTTTTATGTCTTGCATGTATTATGTGAAGGGAAAAGAGAAGATACTAAGTTTATATTATGATCTCAACATCATATCTTTCATATGAAGGGGAAGAGAATATTTTAAAGTCAAACTTATCATGATTTCAATCTTGGGTGCTACATGTATGATATAGGGGGGGGAATAGAATAGGTCAAGCTTATGCGAGTGACTCCTCATATATAAATCATCTATATAGCTCAAGTGAGGTTTCTATAATCATCTATTAAGAAAGAGAAGAAGAAGGGAGAACATGTATTTTGAGTATCTTTTGCACAAAGCATCATACTCTCATAACTAGAATTCATGTATTACCTCACTTGCAACTAATGATGTGATTCACAAAATATGTCACTCCAGCTAGGACCTAACTCAGCTAAATGATTGACTTTGTCATATGGGTCATCTACCTATCCTTTTCTTTTACCCAATTCTAATATATAGATTTGAATCATGCATAGGGACTCAACTCAATACTCGAGAGTAATCTAGTGTAGGACATTTTTTTAACACATATCTCATATATTGGAGGCTAGGTCCTATGACCTTCTCCCTGTGGGTCTTACTCTCTCTAAAGTTCACCACATATCTCATCCTACCACTAGATATCCTCCTTGTATAAGAGCTTGAGGCTCATGCACACTCATCTCTATCTTAACTTAGCTTATCTTAAGTAGGAAAAGGGAATGTACTTTCATCATCACGACTTAGCATAGATCCTCTAAGAGTGGATTCAGCTCATATACAACTCAAATCTTAATAAGGAAACTTATACCATCATAGATCAAAGTTAGATAAGATTCCATATGCTTATTTCCTTTATCTTTCTTTTGTCTATCTATCTATCACATAACCTTATGAGGCTCTAGACATCTAATCTAGATATATTCTCTCTTCTAGACTGATGTCACTCCCTTTCACTTAGATTGCATGAACACCCACTACTCTCCTGTGTGAGGGACACATTTTTATATTCTATATTTAATAAAATATTATATATAGTTTTTCTCCGAGAAAGAAGACGTCAGAGAAATCTATCGAGGCTCGAGCTGATTGGAAAACAAAACCAAATCAGCAAAATCGAGTGTCCCACACACAATAGATAGTCTAGTGTCATGGCACCTAGTAAAATGGTGAGAACATGGTGTAGACTAGTGTAGCTACCCAATACATATGAGATCTATATGGAAAGGGATTCACACACTTGTCTAAACCTAGTTCTCGAACATCTAGGTTCTAACCTAGAGTCTAAGTCAGACCTAGTTCCTATAGAACAACTTGCTATGTTTCTAGGGTTTAAAGTGAAAGGTTAAATTTAGTTTTATGTTTCATGGTGAGCAATTGTTAGGTGTTGCTATTGTTCATGCTCTGATACCAATTGTGACGTCCCCGGATTTTGGCTTCTCCAAACCCTATTGGGAATGAGATGTCGAAATCCGAAAACATCATCCAATCATATCAGAAAGTGATGCGGAAGCATAATACGCATACATGAACATACAACCATAACATTTCTCGACAATAACATGTATATTATTACAACATGAATTACATTTACATATTAAAAGAATATTTACAAGTCTATGAACATGAATGCTAACAAGATCTTAACACAATAGGTACAACCTGGACAACTGCTCACTTCCTTTCTTTTATCCCACACTCGCTCTGAACCTAAAACATACGTGAAACAACGAATCAACACACAAGGTGTTGTGTATGTGGGTAGAAAGATACATACTAATATGTTTGCATAATTGAAATAATTTGAGAAAGAAAGAGTAAAAGAAAACATTATTTAAAGCGATAATCAAGTAAACATTCCTTTTCTTGATTTCACTTTGATGCGGTTGTACTACACATACTTGCACTTGACTTACATCTAGTGTGGGCAATATAGTATCATCATACATCTAACATGGGCCAAGGAATCATACATCCATGTTAGGCAACATACATCCACACTAGGCTATGTGCTCTAGTAGCTACAACCCATCATGCTCATTTATGTTCTATTAGATTTGGCGAAGTATAACCCATAATAGTTCAGCCAAGCAATCATATCCAAATACGAGCATTCAAGATATTGCATATCATAGGAAACCAGAAAACTAGTCTTATACTTAATAAAGCCCACGTACCTAAGTTTAGAGATTCATAAATATCTTTGATCATCTAGACAAACTGGTCAGCACCTGATTAATAACAAAATCATATACTAGCATTAGATTCTCATCATCTTAACCCTAGTTGTGTTCATTAGGGTTTGCTTATCTCATTATGTTATATACATTATTACTTGTCTTCTTATCTTAGATTTGTCATACTAATGTCATTTTCCAGATTACATCTCATTATCAAAGTTCATCGTCTGAACATTAGGTTCCAAATCCTTTTTGTGCACATATTAACCCTAGGTTACATCATTAACCTAGATTAGGGTTTTATAACATGCATTAAGATTCATATTCATATAACATAGATTATGTTCATCATGATGATTTCATAATTAAATATGAGGATCAATATACTGATATGAGCTTTCTCTGTAAATTTCATCATTTATAGAGCATGTATGTATTTATTGTATTTTATTAGGGTTATTAGCCCTAATTAGCCATATTAATCAAATTACAGAATTTTGTGCATCAACATGATGATATCTGACATCATATGCATTCTATACATAATTGTGGACTTACTGATATTTTTCCATGATTTTATATCATCCTTTGATATTTATTTTCCATTAAACAAGTATTACATGTCTTATATGATATTGCTAATATTAAAGCATAAAAAGTCTGATATTAAGCTTTCATATTGTTCTACATATTTTTCTGAGAATTTCGATACCTTATTTACATTTTTCTTATCAGTAGGTGATTTTCTATGATTTATTGAAGATTTGCAGATTTACTGAAGATTTTACCTTAATCAGCCAATGGGAGCTCGCCACGTGGCCACTAGGTCTGGCGTAGCTCCTTTGCTTGTTGCGGCCGGTTCACTTGGTCTGGGCCTGGTTCTCTAGCGGTTCACGTGGCTGGACCTGGTCTAGGATTTGGGTTCAAGACCCGGTTGGCTCTCTTCCTTTCCCTAGTCCACGCGATCAGTCCCAAGTGGGACTTCGATCTGCAGGGCGCCGTCGTGAGGGAGATGCTCCGGCGAGCTCCTGACGGCTGTTGGCATCTCCTCAGGTGGAGCTGATCGCAAGGCTACCATCGAGGGGCCTCTCTGGGTCAGGGCGGCAGTTTCTCGGAGCTCGGCTCCCCATGGGTCGCTGTGCCGCCGAGGCGAGCGGGGAAGGTCACCGGCCGCGGAGGGGAAAGCAGCGAGGGGAGTGAGTGGAGATGTTGGGAATTCAAGGAAGGTTCGGTAAGGTTCGGCGTGGCCTTGCACCTCTTGAGGAGGGGTTGATCTGGAAACGTGGAGGACGGGGCGGCCCGGGGCAGGTGCTATGCCACGGCGGAGGGAAGGTGGATATAGTGGTGGTTTTCAGGGGTCAGGTGCCTCGAATTGAGCTTCCTGGAAGTCTAAAGGAGGTCGGGCGAAGCTGTTGGAGGCCTTTTGTAGGCTCTTGAAGCTATGGGTAGTGAAGCCCTAAAACTCCACCGCCGGAGTGAGAAGATCAGGAAGGTCAGAGGTTAGGAGGGCACAACAGCGCATGAAACTCGGCCTTTGTTGGGGTAGTTGGCCACGAAATCGTGAGATGAAGTCAGCTCGTCAGGCAAAAGGTTGAGATAAGGGGTGAGGTGGTGCCTGGACGAGGGCCATGTTCCCTTTCTTCTCCCCGCTCTTTGCGGGAGGTAGAAGACATAGTCTCAGCCGTTGATTCCCTTTGATCCACGATCAGTCAGATCGGACGGCTGGGGTGTGAGCCGCATAAGTGTCCTCTCCCATCCTTGTTATCAAGGCAACGTAACATTCAAATGTCACACCAAATTAGCAACTTAGATCTAGGTTGATATTAGCTGTATTATTTTCAATTGTCCATAATTCCTAATTGGTTAATCCAATTGCAATGAAATTTTAGGCGTACCTTTATAATGTCATAATGTAACTGTGGCATAAGTTTGGGGATGAAATTCGAAGTTTAGGCATGGTTATTGACTAATCACATTAAAACCTAAATTCACCTTCATGTGACACTTAGGGTATTACATTATGTGAAAAAGATAGGCCATTGAATCAAAGTTGGCTCCAGAACTTCAACATTGGTTCATATGTATATGATTCCTCAAAAGAATTTAGTTCACTACTCACTGGATCACTAAATGTATGATTGGTCTCATGAGGACTTAATTAATCCGAAAGGGTATTCATTCACAATTGAATTCAATTAGGCATCATAGTACTCCATCATATTTCCAATCGCCTAATTTGGGTGAAGGAATCCATGATTGTATAACCAATTCCTCAATTTGGTTTTTGACATCTTACATA